>OY735878.1:12035683-13398756 GCA_963506565.1 Tachystola acroxantha
GGAGATACCAAGTTATGGCATCATATGTGGATGCCATAACTTGGTATCTCCAAAAATGATATCTGACGGACAAATACACCTAAAACATCCGTACCGTACAATATTCTTTCAATACATTTAACAATATACAAGACAACTGCAACCAAAGACCACAATATATTCAAATAGACCAACAAAAAAGCGTCACTCCGAAAAAGCTTCTAATCCGCACTATACCTACTAGCAAGCTGATAAAGTATAACCCGGCTGGAAAATTCCGTACTAAATGGTAATTATACTGGGGGGCTAGCCGGTTGACCTTTTTTGTCCTATCAAAGCCTGCGCGAACGAAATTTTTGTAAGTACTAATTTTCGCCAAAAATCTGACATTGACGGCTAGTAAAAAATCGACGCAGCGCACCCCCCTGGCGTGCGTCGCATGAGTTTTCTAAAACTAAACTAAATTTGACATTTCTAAAAATGCTGCTTCCTACACAAAGTTATAAAAAGAATAGCATTACTTTTGCAATTGTCAAAGTTAGCTTAAAATTATAAACACACACGAAATAAGTCTAACAAGCTACCATAGTCGGCCGTGGTGACCTTGGCAGCTCGTTTTGAAGCACTACGTAGTTTCAGCGATTTTAAAGCTTTTAAGGAGCGACGTTTCGGAATTGGTCTATTTCAGTACATGGTCTCTGCTGCAATCATGTCAATTACTACAAATTTACAAGCGATAATATTTCATTGTTTTAGAGATGGCACCATTATTCTTATTATTATCCTCGAAGGAATGTTCTTGGCAGTGAGAATTTCTTTAACAATAGGGTAGTTGAAATAAATGTTTTATTGCATAAATCGTGATCATACTGAATAACAGAGTATCTGTAATAATTTTTTCAATATACAAATTTACACCGGAGATGGTCAATTCGTACTTCTTCAACATTCTTTTTGGCAAACCGAACTTATGGAGTTTTGTATGGAATTAGTAAGGCGTGACGTCACTTCTTACTATGTGATTTCTCATAAATATGATATTTATTACTTAACTGATTTCAATTCTGCAAATACTAGCAGTGATTCTGGCGTACAATATTTTTTCAAATTAAACTAAATCTGACAGGTATAAAAATGTTCCCCTTCATACACTAAAGTTGCGAAGAGGATATCACTTTTAGAAACGTCAAATTTAGCTTAAAAATTTCCTTGGGCCATAACATAACCGGCATTTCGTAACCGGTTGCGAATTAGGAAAAATTATCTTTGTATGTACGTAAAGGTTTCGAAGGAAGATCGTTTTTTTTTCTTTACTCGAAACCAGACGCCATCTTACGCCAGAATCGCTATTTTAATTATCAATATTCTTCAACTACCCTACTCTTAAGACATGATCTTTCATTACCCATGGAGTCCGCGTGAACACTACTACGACATTTCCTGGTACTTCTGTGGACGTTCTTGTAATCTTGACGGCTCTTGCTGCGATTTGGGACACTGTACATACACTTAGTTACTATGTTATTATTATTATTACTAACACAATATTTGTAACCACTTTGCCCACTATTCGAACACCGATATATATTCTTAGAATTATATGAATATGGTATACAGCGATACACAAGTCTTGGATTGTTACGTTGGTAGCACTGTGTGTGGACCGTTTTACGTTGGTAGCACTGCGTGTGGACCGTTTGCTAGCAACGCTGGTTGATGTATTCGTTGTATGAGGCAGAGATCTCCTCGGACTGATAGCGGGTCAGTTTGATGCTCCGTCTCATGTCGGCAGTGATGGCTGCCTTGTAGCCGCCCTTTCGGAGGAGCGAGTCGATTGTTTGGATTTGGTCCCAACCTGAAAGTACAGAGATTCAATTTCATACCGTATTCAATTAAAGTCACTACGAATGAATTGCGATTAATAATTGCTATACAGTAGATTTAAATAACTCAAACGCAGTAAAAGATGCTGATGTTTTTGCTGATCCATGGTGTTCTCTGAATAAAAATATATATTGCTATCTTAACAGCTACACTAATTTACCCTATCTGTAAACCAGTCAGTTAAGTATTAAATAAATAAGTACCTTGCTCAGTAGCAACTTGCGGTAAGTAAGTAGCGGTGCGCTTGGAGCCTCGTTCGCTGATGAACTCTATACGGATGCCGTGTTTCCCTAGCTTCCAGTCCAGGTAGTGCTCAGCCTCCTCGAAGTGCTGCAGGATGGACACGGAGACCGTCAGCCGGGGAACCTCCTCGCGCGATATAGGCGTGAAGCGGGAGTCCTTCAACGCACTTGTTATTGCGTACTCGCGGAGACCTGTTAGTTATGAAAGAAACATTTATTTGACACTACAATACCGTGGAATACTAATAGAAAAAAGCGTCACTCCCCGCCCCGCACCTAAAGTAAATAGCCGGGTCTCCACCCGTACTGAATCGCGAGGCAGCCTCGCGAAGACAGAAATAGCAGATTGCCGACAGGCCCGTGAGGCCTTGCCACACATTGACCACCGCCTGACCAGACAGTTATTCAAACTAAGGAGGAAAGATGTGCACTTAGTGACTGGCATCATGACAGGTCACTGCTCTTTAAACAAACATCTCTTTACAATTGGGATTACAGATAGTCCTCTGTGCAGGGGCTGCATGGAGGAGGAGGAAACAGCCGCACATGTACTTCTAGAGTGCAATGGTGTGGCCAAGCAGCGGGCTACAATCCTCCAGTCACCGAGGCCTGCAGGGTCATTAAGAAGCCAGTTTTCAAGATTCAAGTCAGCCTCGCGAGTCAAATGCTCTGTGTGGACGTGCCTCGGGGTAATTCGGGCGCACGTTGCTTCGGCCAAGCGTGCTTTGTTATACGCTGTTTGCCCGGCAAACTGCTGAAGCTGCCTCGCGAGTCCAAGCAAACGAGCCGCTCACCCGAGGCTCCGCGCGAGCCCGTGCGCTCGGTGCAGACCCGGCTAATACCGCATCCTCCTCAATATATTGCAGGCTAGTTCGCTGATCGCAGCGGTTACATCTTTTCCAAGGTTTTCTCTTTCAAGGTGAAAGAACTCTTGGGTACTACTCTGTAAGATTTTTTTTCCTTTAGTACCTAAGCCTTACCTGAGTGCAAATGCATTGCATTGAATGTTCCAATGCATCCTCTGAGGCGATGGTCCTTCCCTATCTTCCACGTCACGAATAAGGGGCTGTAAAGAAATGAAAAGACTGATAAAGCGCGAGTCGGATGTGCTATCTTTGGTTTTAGGGTGCCTACTGCTATAACTACCTAGGTTATAAAATTATAAAGATTCGTTCGGCCACCTATAATAACGTAACTTTTAATTTAAAAAAAAATCGTACGACTGATTTTCCAAGGACTAATGGCGGATAAAACCTAGAGAAAGAAGAAAAAACTCGTAACCGGTTTCGTAATTATCTTCATAACCAGTTCGTAACCGGTTACGTAATTTTCCTTCATAACCAGAACATATACATTTATTACTATTTTTTCCATTATTCAGAATCATTCTATTTATTGCAAGTGAATACATACCTACATTGTGTATTATATTTATATTCAAATTGCCTATGTGGAAGTTTTGTAAGTATTGAAAGTTATAAGGAGAGGAAAGGAATTATGAATCCTTGAGATGAATTAATTGTATATGTAATGTAACCTATAAATTAAATTCTGTGAAAATGATAAAGTTACATAAGGCGGCTGAAGGAACGAAGTTATGTAAATTAGAGTTTAAAATTGAAATTGAGTACGACTAATATTTCCATGACATACTATTTCTATGTCCCTTATTTTTCATTAATAGAAATACAGGCTCTCAAAGAACTATCATTTAATTCCGTGGCATTGGTATAGCATAGATTATGGTCACCATACCATAGAGTAATATAAAATACTTGGCCACGCACATGTCATCTGACGAATAATGAAGTTATCGGCTTAGCGGGCCAACATCAGTCAGATCAGTTCATCCATCAGTCAGCTACTCAGCATGGCATCATTGCATAATTCCCTAATCAGTGTGGCTGGTGCTTATTGGTGGGTTCTAGAGATCTCTTTAGTTCATGTGATGTGATTGGTCCTTTTGTCAATAGGTGAGGTGTTAGGTCACTAATAGAGAGGGCATACAAACACTGTTGTAGGATTTGTGTATATTCACACAAACTTACAATAGGTAACTCTAGCAATTTATTTAGTATGGTGTAGTCACATTTTCAATATCATTTAGAAAGGTTATACCTACCTCTATCATATTTAAGCTTAGCAAATTAACCTTTCTTTAGAATTAGTTTAATTAGAATTTCTAAATGAGAAATAATAATAATAATAAACAAGCATTACCTACTACTTACTTAGTTACTGCAATTACTACATTTTATTTGAACTAATAATGTCGTCTCTCTCTTATATTGCTGTGCCTAAACAAGGTCTATGAAGAGCATTGTAACATTTTAATGTTAATTAAATGAACATCTGTATTATAACTTATGGAATGCAATAAATATATTGAGTATTGAAACAATTTCTTAAAATTTAAACTGTAATGTAGCTAAAGAATGAGTTGCACAAACACAAAACAAGACTGTAGTTTAATTTGGAACATCAATGGGATAATCATTATTGTAGAATAGAGATGGCCAAAAAGTCACAGTTGGCTAAAGTGATTGTTCTAAAATGCTTCAAGTTTTAGCTAAATATTCTTTTATTGGCTTTAACTCCATTTATTTATTCATTACAATTTTATTTGGATCAATAACCAGTATTATGACACAAACGAATAATAAATTAATAAAATGATAAATTGCTAAATTGTATATAATTATGTCCACAATTTTAGAACACAGCTACCAATTTACCCTGGACTTGTATATTATATCCAGGTTTAGAAATCTATACTGGTAAAATGTCTATACAGGTAAAATGTTCTACTCGGTCTCCTGCGATACAGGTTTTACCTAGTGCGGGGCCATTATACAAACAATATTATGTATGTAAACTTATTGGAAATAAATGATTTGATTTGATATTTGCCTTGGACTAAGTGGATCAAAAAATTAACATTAAAATGTCTGTGTGGATGTAACAAAGAGTGGGCATACTATTTCGTAATCTACTTAATATGCGGAACTAGTATAATTTAAATGGTAATTATCTTAACTTTCACAATGTAAATATTTACAAACTACAAACATATTTATTTACTAAAACTGTATGCCACAAAACAAAGTATCTTGAACTGCGATTAATACACAGGCCATCAAAGGCTGGCTGACCTGCTTTGAGACAAAAGATTTTTTAAGTAGGTAGATACCTTGACAAAGGCTTGCAGTGGTTAGGCTAAAGGTCAAACATCGAGCAACACTTACAAGGCGTCGTTGCTGAAGTTTGGCGTCTGCGGGGGGTCCAAGCTGTGCAGCTGACAATACAGCACATCGAAACAGAAGTAACACATATCAGGAATAGCCACTGACTCTTGGTAACCATTTAGAGGACGATCTATGCTGCTGCTGTAAGAGTTATTGAGCTTCTGTTTCTTATTTCCACAACATACTGAGGACATGTTTATGGTTATTCTATAATATCTAATTACGAGAAACAAAGCGGTCACACAATATCCACAAAGTAAACTAAAATCTACAACCAACACACTCGTTTTCTCAATGGGGTTTCTTTTTTTTAGAACTTCATTCAACATATATACATATGTCGCTCGTTTACATTGTACACAAAAGAATCGACCAATCAAAGTTACGGTATGAAAATGTGGGTGAGTGAATGGATAATCCAAAGAACGAAGGCTATAGGGATGATCGTCAATCGTCAATCAATCGTTGGGTTAGAATCGATTAAAAAACATTGATCTTTTTACAAATCCACATGTTTTTCAAAAAACAGAGAATATTCTAATTCAATTCCATAGAAGATTTGTCTGAATAGCAGTCAAGGTTCAAGCAACTTGCTTGTATTTGAAAGTTGAAGATTTTGGCGCAATCTTTTTACCTTTCAATACCATAAACAAATTGTAACTTTTCTTTTATTCGATCATCCGAAAAAAGAAAAAAAAATGATATTGTTTATGGAGCGATGGCTGTCATGTCAGCCGTCGAGTTTATTTTATTTTAGAAAATAGGAAAATAAGTTTCAATGATCACAAAATGAAGATATTTTCGTGAATAATGTACATGTTTTACAAATTTCTTATAGTTATAAGTGTAATAAGTATAAAGCAATCGTTGCTGCCACATAGCTATGTGTAGCAAAAAAGCCTAAGTTACGGCGATGGCGTCGGACGGTGAAATTTCTTCTACGAATGATCCCAATTTCGCTGTTATCTACTCATTTTTGAAAGTATTCGGCAAGTTATATGGCTTGGAGATACCGACGATATCGAAATTGCTGGAATTTGTGGAGAATACACAGGAAGGTGAGGTATTTTTGTGTGTTTGTAGTGTGAATGTATAAACAAACATACTTAGTGTTTTATTGTTTTAGTGTTGGAGCCTCTGAGAGAGTTGCATGTGCGGTTGTTGCGTCGGGCCCTGAAGTCCGTGCCGACGAACCGATGGGAGAGGTGTCTGATAAAGTTCTGCCATCAACATGGCCACCACCAGGAGGCATGGGAAATGGAGAGATTTTCTTACAAGAAAGCTAGCACACAAGTGAAACTGAAAGTGTTGAAGGTATGTTTAGCATGTATTTACTAAGTCTGACGTGAATAATGTTACTCCTTTTATCGATAATTCACTGATAATGATGCTTATTGTACTGAATAATTGACTCACTAGTCTGTATTTAGAGAATGACTAATTATCTGCTTCAGAATGAAAATGTCAGATAATGATCTTACATTCTAAGTTAATCATTTTTACAACCTCTTAGCGCGGTTGGTAGTGTATCTGCCTTTTATGTTAGATGTTCTGGATTTGATTCCTGGTTAGGGACATTATAGTATTCTATGTTATAACCACTGTCTTAGTTTTTGTGTTATTTCTGTATATCTCAAGAGAGAGTTATGCACACCATAATTTACAACATGCATTTAATAATTTTCTTATTTTTATTACTGTTTAATTTCATAAAAAAATAATTTTAATTTGTCTTGCATATGCGAAGCGAAAACTAAATATTTAAATGATTTTGTCTATGGTATTTCTTTTTAATTTTATATTGTATGTACATTACTACATTCTGCAAATAAGTAATTATATGTAATATTAAATTAACCAGAGATTTGATAGTACCAGACAGAAACATAAGCTTATTAAAGCACTGGGATCTCATGATCCTTTACAAAAGAAAATAGCACATGGCTTAAAGTATGCAAGGCAATGAGATTATGCTCGAGGAGCACATACAGGATGTCCTTGAATTCATTCGACAAATTGAAACTGGGGGTTGTACTCATGATAATTAAATTGGTAAGGTTTTTTAGTAAATCAAAACTCAAAAAAAATTCAGTAAGTATGTCACAAGTCACACAATGACCATTAGGTCAAATTCCAGTGAAAGAAATTGTTGCGAATAATTAAAAATACCTTAAAATGTGAAAAACTCCGAAGCTAAGTAACGATGCACATGAAATTTTTTTTTTTGATAGTTCAATTTATTGTATATATGTTTTTATTTTCTCCCAAATTGTTTAATTTACTTAACGCTGTGCAGAATTAATGTATGTCACAAGCCTAACTATCTATTTAATTTTGTCGAAAGAAGTCAAGGCTACCCTGTAATACAATTGAAAAAAATACTATGTATGTTCATTTGTCCCCAGTTGCTCCTAGAATACCAGTTCACGTGCCACCCAAAGTTCAAGAATGCCGTGAACGCTCTCTCGTGCAAGGAGCTCCGGCTGGACCCTGTGGGGCGCGACAGCGGCGGCTGCGTGTACTGGCTGCAGGTCGACCACGACGCCAACCTGTGCCTCTACAAGGAGGACCAGGATGAGGAGACGTGGCAGCTCATTGCCAGGTAAGCTTCATATGGTCAGCCGAGACTGACGGGCGAAGACAATCCGAATTCACCTTAATTTACTTCTACATACGACTGTAATCGGTATAGCGAAGTAAAATGTTATTGAGAGCTGCGCGTACTCGGAGTCGCGCGGAGGATCTCAATTTCGCCGTGGGAGCCCGCGCGGAGTGTGTCTTGAATGCTTCATTCTACTCCATCGGTCTGAGCTGACCCTTAGCCTTGATTCACACGTATGAACGACAGCAGATTAGTGTCACTTGCAATATGATTTCAAGTCTTACGCCGCAGATAATAAGGACGGAACAGTTTTACACTTGATGTGCTTTGCGCTGTACCACAGCCACACCTCAGCCGCAACCACGCAGTAAATATAATACGTAGTCGGGCTTTAATCTGTAAGAAAATGAATAGTGAAATAAATCACACGGGCCGCATTTTGTCCTCAACTTCAAGCGCGCGTAACCACATATTGGCAACTTTTTGCCGCTGCGGTACGGTGCCGTTGTGGTACGGTACAACACAGAAAAGTGTACAGGAGAGTTTAGGGTTGATATTTTTTCAAATACTACTTGACCTTTTGCAAGAATTCGTGTCGTGGTTTAGTTTCGTAGGTAAAAATTTAAACTATGTAACTGAAAGAATATTTTTGGTTCGTAGTTTTTGAGAAAACTTCAACCTTATAGGTATACTTTTCTCTCCTTGTGTGTACAAAAACATATATAAATTGTTTGTTTCCTAGAAATCGAGAGGAGCTGGTGAAGGTGATAGCGCAGCTGAAAAGTGGCGAAGAGATATCTCCGTCCACAGTGACCAACACCAACGAGGACTCAAACAGCACAGAAGTTCCATCGCAGTCGGAGGTACATAAATATTTGAGTTTAGTGACCAAACCTATTGTCAGAGTTATTCATACCGCCCGTGCTCTGACGTGGCCTGACGACTGCCGAGCGACAGCTACCGGGACCAACTGCTTAACCTACTTTTCGAGGCACGGAGATGCTCAGATAAAAATGTCAATAGAGGTCACCCATCCAGGTACTGACCTCGCCCGACGTTACTTGTACGATCGTTTGATTGGGGTGTTCAGATAAATATGGTATGTCCCAATCCAATTTTCCATGGATGTAAACAAACATGGCGTTTGAAAGTTCACCAAAAAGCAATAAGACTAATTAGTGATTGGTTTGTTTCGTTTCACTCTGGACTGACTCATTTGAGTCACACAGCCCTTGTAGCACGAGCCAGTGGTATTATTCGGGTTCTGGCGTCTCTTCGTAGAATTCTGCCAATGTCGATTCGTATATGGGAGTGACGAGGCAGGTGGTCGGTCCGTTGTGGGCTAGTACAGCCCACAATGGGGACTGCTCGGGCGCTAGTCGGGTCGCGGTTGTATCACAGTTTCCCGTGGCTCGGCAAGAATGGCACGAGGTGGAACACCCCAGGACGTTTAGTCGGTATGCTGCCCCTTCAGGGCGGTGAGCCCGACATAACCAACACGCTCCCCCGGGCGTGGTGCATGTTTTACCTGGGTTAAAAAAAAAAAGGTGGTCGGTCCGAATGGGTAATTAAATTACTAATTTGGCTTCCAGACTGCTGATTCTAGAACATATAAAGACAAACACAAATACAATAAAAACCACCACCTTAAAGCGCAGGCCACACCGCCAGCGGGCGGGCGAACATTGTTTCACCTCTTTACAAACTTCGGTTCACACCGCGAGCTACCGACTACCGCGTGTCCTTCTCTCGCTTCACCCGCCCGCCTAGCTCGCTCGCCCGCCCGCTGGCGGTGTGGCCTACGCTTAATAAGAACGTACACACTCTATAAGGCGTTTGACAGTAGCGCCGTCGATCGCTATCGCAGCGCGTGCTAGCACCCGTGGTCAAAACTGGCTAAAGTAATGGATGGTGAGTAAGTGAGGTTAGTTGTTTGTTTACCTCCATGCAAATTGGATTGAGACAGACTTTAGATGGGTACATAAAATTGTAGGGTTTTGTTTAAAAATGACTTTTATTCCAGCCCAATAAGCCAGAACCAGATGAAGATAATGAAGAAGAGTTCCTTAGTCCTGAATCGGAATCCGAGAATGAAGACGACCAGAAACCAACTAAAGATACAGAAGAAACTGCTACAGTTCAAGAGGAACCGCAGCCACTACCAGAAGATAAAGCGGATATAAAAGAAAATCCAGAAGAGGTCAAAGATTCAAAGGAAAGTCCAGTTCCAACTCCTGAAAAGCAAGAAAGTCCACCAAAAGAACAACCACCAAGTCCAATAAAAGAAAAATCAGCAAGTCCAGCAAAAGAAAATTATTCAAGTCCAACAAAAGAAAAATCACCAAGTCCTGAGAAACCAGCCAGTCCTAAGATCGAACAACCTGAATGCACTGAAGAAGTAGTAGAAGATTGTGAATCAGATAAACCAACCAGCCCTAAAGTCCATAAACCAGAAAGTCCTATTCCCGATAAACCAGCCAGCCCTGAAGCCGAAAAACCAGATAGCCCGAAACCCGACAAACCAGATAGCCCGAAACCTGACAAACCAGAAAGCTCCAAATGTGAAAACCCTGACACTGATAAACAAGAGGTCGATAAAGAATCAAGTTCCGAAACTCAGGAATTGAGTAAAGATATGGTTAGTGAAGCAATAGAAGAACCAGTCATGGTCGTCACTGGAGAGGGAAATGGTGCAGACTGTGAAAGCTACATTATAGGTGAGGAAATATGCGAAGATGTCATGTTCTTCTACGGAGAAGGCTGTGGCTACGACAACGACACTGGCAACCCTGAAGCGATAGAACAAGAAAACGCCGAGCATTCCGAAGAAAACGGCGAGGAATGCGTAAACGGAGAAAACCATGAACTATCGAATTCTAGTAAAACAAAAACCATTACAACTGTAAAGTTAAGAAGTAGACTCCTGTCAGTCACTAAACGGACGCTGAAAAAGCAGTCTACTGAATCCGAAGTATTAAAACCTGACACAAAAAAGCATTGTGTACGTAGCTTAGACAAGTCCGACGGCTCTCATTCAAAAAGCACTGACCGAGACCTCAAAAGAGAAAGTAGCGTTAACGATAAAACTACAGATAGCGAAAGCCCTAGTAAGAATAATGTAAAGAAAGGTAGAAATAATAAAGTTAAGAAGAAAGTAGTTACTAGGAATATAAAAATCAAAGAATCAAAGGAGGTTCTGAGCTCTGTGACCGAAGCTGACAAAGGCCACGATAGTAAAACGAATATAATTGAGAAGAGAAAAAGCAGTTTATCTTCTGAAGACCAGGATGATCATACGGAGAATGAGAAAGACAAGAGTCCCGACAAGGAGCTTAAAGTAGAAGACGCATTGCCTCCAAAAAAGTTACGCTTAGAGACCACTCCAGAAAGTGACACCGTATCACATTCCAAGGAAACTGTAGACGCAGATGTAAATAACGAAGATAAGGATGAAAGTAAAGATAATGTAACTAAAAAAGTAGAACCTAACCCTATAGCTAAGAGAAAAAAGATTAAAGCAAGTAAGGGAAAGTTTAAAAGAAAAAAGGTCAATAAAGTTGAAAGTATTGATAAAAGTGACAAAACGGATAGTAAAGTTAATGATAATGATAAAAAAGAGAATAAGTTGGTTAAAAATAAGTCCTTAAAGAGGTCGCTGTTGGACTCGACGCATAGTGATAAGAACAAAACGGAATCTCAGAGTGAAAGTGAGGATGATGAGCCGGTGACGAGTGGGAAACGATTGAAAATTAAACCTAAGAAAATGAGCAAATCATCAAGGTAAGTTAATCTATACTAATCTATACCGTAGCCAAATCAAGTGTCTTATTTTGTAAACAAATATGATCGTCTAATTACCTATTGTGATGTAACACCAAAGGAACTGATTGATCGAAGCTGTTCAGCATTGTGAAAATAAAGTGATCCGATCTAATAATGTGAAAATAACTATACAATAATCACAGAACAGCTTAAAATGTTAGTAGGGTACGGTAGTTTTTGTTTACTAAATAAGACATTTGATTTGGGCTTCGCTATACATTATAAAGAAGAAATGCTTGTAGCAAATAAACTCAAAAACTGCTAGACCGATTTCAAAAATTCTTTCACCATTATAATGCTACATTATCCCTGAATAATAATAGTTATATTTGTCATCCGTGCGAAGTCGTGACGGGACGCTAGTGTATAAAAATATAATAAGAGAGTAATTCAAACTACAGGTTACATAATTGAGTGTGCGCTAAAATCCGCACTAGGCAAGCCTGTCTTACGGACATCAGCGGCCCCTCTCCATGCCTAGTACAATTCCGCTAATATCAAATTAAAAAAATAGATAAATCACTATCACAATAATACACAGATGGTGTGTGAGCGAGCAAGGTGTGTTTATGTATACTCCCTCTTCCCTAAATATATAACTCAATAGGTCCGCTATGCAGCTCATGGGAAGGAGCCTGTAGTCTTCTGGTTCCGGATAGGCCGACCCCAGAAGACTCATTCGCCTAGCGTGCGTCACATTCACACAACGAATTTAGTGTTCCATGGACGCTGGCCCTGCAGGTCGCAGACTTACTAATGCTATCAAATGTTTCAGGAAAAAAGTGGAAGCAAAACTGAAAGAAAAGCATTCAACTGATGAATCGGAAGAAGAAACACTTTATAGCCTTGGTAAGACGGGTTTTGTATTATTTATATTTATTTTATTCAGGGAACATACAGCATGTACAAGCAACAATAAATGATAAGATATTACTACAGTTCCATAACTTAATAAACTAATATTATATAGAGGCACATGAAGCGCCACTAGAAATAACAAACAAAGGACTACTTACATCATTGATCTCCTATAAACAACTAGATACACAAAGGTCTTACTAAAACAATTTAAAAAACGCCCAAATAAGGGTCCATTGTTAACGTCCAAATAATGTCCAATAAAGCAAATGATGAGGGTCAATTCATCCGTTTGGACCTTCTTTGCGCTCGGACATTTTTAGAAGGCAGACTGTGTATCTAGTTGTTTATAGGAGATTAATGACTTACATAGATAAATGAACCTAACAACCAGGCTATTAAAATACTTTTAAATCTTTCCATGTGTTCAATAAACTGTCGAGCTGCTTCGTCCAGAGTGATGACGCTACGGCGACTCCTCTGGATGAAGACAAGAAGACGCGGCTACCCAGGGTGAAGACGCTACTGCGACTCCTCTGGAGGAAGATAGGAGACTATTATATGTTGAATTTTCTGTAATATGACATTGGCAAATGACAAACTGTCGAGTCCATTAATAAAAATAAATAATCCTTCCAGCCGGCAAGAAGTCCTCAAAGAAGGCGATAAAGAAGAAGCCTAAACCCAGCAAATCGAAGGACAAGAGCAAAGACAAGTCGAAGGCTGAGTCCGGCGATTCGGACTCCGCGCCTGTGCGTCAGTCGCGCCGCATCGCGCAGCTCAAGATACGCGAGGAGGCGGAGCGCAGGCACCTCGAGGAGGTCGCCTTGAGGGAACTCAAGATGATTCACAAGAAAAGGGTAATTAGGTCGCTTTTCCTATGCATTCCAGAATCTGGGAGGAAAAGGATGAGAAATAGTCCGACGTATGGTTATAACATGGTTCGGTTTTTTTCTCAAAATGATTCACAAGATAATAGTACCATTTGATTCGTTTTATTTTCTGCATCCCGTGACATTCTAGAAAAAAATAGTTCAGTGGCAAAACAACCAATTTTGTTCTAATGTTCGGTAACTGAACAACTTTTACTGAACATTTTTTTTTACTTTTCATACGTTTCGTAACGGGCCAGCTGATCGATTTGTATGAGACATTAATTTATTTTCATATTTTATGCGAAAGTTCGTATATTTATCTTATCAAATTATTACATATAAATGGATATCACTCACTTATATTGTTGAAGTCGGCAATTAGACCGACAGTTTCGATCGATTTCAACAGTCTTTTTCAAGGTGAGTGCGCCACGCCCGCGTCGCCGGTGACGTTTCTTCGCGCACTCAATAGAGTGATATCCGTAAATCTATACATATAATAAGACTGTAAAAAAGTTGTGTCTGTACATGAGGATATTTTTTGAAAAGAATAATTGTAATGTGCTTTAGGATCGATACTGATGCCAAAACACCAATTCTAAATTTTTGTCTGTCTGTGACTATGTTCAAGTATCACGCCATAACTAATGAAGGGATTTTGACGGGGGTTTCACTAGGAGATAGCTGAAATATCCGGACAGCTCATAGGCTATAAGCCATGGCGGTATGTGATCTGAGCATATAACTTTTTCTACGCAAACGAGGTTGCGGGATACAGCTCACTATAGTTTTAATTGTAAAATTTCTCTTATCGTGTGTTTCTTACCCCAGACAAAAGATGACGACGACGAGGAGGAGGAGTGGCAGGCGAGCGAACGCAGCAGCTCCGACTCCGAGAAGCGTCGCGAGGCGCGGCACAAGTCCGCCACGTGGCGCGCGGCCGACTCCACGGGGCCAGAGCCTGACAGCGAGTCGGACGAGCCGCTGTTCCAGCGAGTGGCGCCCCCAGAACCGGAATGTAAGTCGTCAATTAAGCTTCACAATGTTTTCGGAGGGAAACTTACTTGCCAAATTAATCTCACAAAATAGTGATGAAAAAACATTTTTTTTTATAACCAAAACATAATGAGGAAACCTGAATACCTGAATATATAAAATAAGAATTTATAAGGCATGTGTAACCTTCACCGTAATTAAGAGCCTTCCATGAGCCAACTAGCGCCGCCAATCATAATAAAATAATATCTTCCAATATAATCAATTTTATTAAAAAAGCTATTTACGAAATGTTTATTACGAATACTATTTTCTAAATGCTTATTTATGACGTGATTCAATGTCGGTAAGTTGTAGTTCGCATAATTGCGAAAAACGGTAGTTTTTGGCACATTTGTGAACTACAACTTAGCTTGACGCAATTATGCCATCTATTGTACATATATTGAAAAATAGTATTCATCCTAATAAACATTTTGTAAATAGCTTTTTTAATCAAATTGATTAAATTGGAAGATATTATTTTTTCAAGATTGGCGGCGCTAGTTGGCTTATGGAAGGGCCTAATGTAGTATATTATGTGTGTGGCTTGTTCGCAGTGGACTTCACGAAATCAGATCACGAATTCTCACCGGAGTCCGACCTTGAAAGCGGCGAGCCGGCCGAACCGCTGAAGAGGGCACGCACTCTACAAGAAGGTAAGGGTCTCAATTTATTTATTTATTATTTTTATTTATAAACTCACGCCTGATTCCCGTAGGGGTAGGAAGAGACGATGGACTTCCATCTGCTGCGATCCTGGCACACAACCCTTGCCTCCTCCACATTCATCAATCTCTTCATGCATGCTCGCCGGTTTAATGATTTTTATTAATTTCTTTCCAGTAGTTTTTAAGAAAATCTCAACCTTATTGAGGCCCCTGTATACTTATCTGTCTTCGACTGTAGACAAATGGCTCGTAAATGTAAATTCAAAAAAAGTGTTGACGTGTAAAAATATACACAGTTTATTTACTTGCAATAAAGAGATGTGATTCTGATACCGCATTTGTGTTTGTGTAGAAAAAGACGAGGGTTTCTGCAAGCGATGCGGCAGCGCGGAGCAACCGGAATGGATCCTCCTGTGCGACCGCTGCGACGCCGGCTACCACGCGTCCTGCCTCAAGCCGGTCCTGTTCCTCGTGCCGGAGGGAGACTGGTTCTGTCCGCCTTGCAACCATGTGAGTAGTGGCTCAGAGAGAGAGAGATGGTACGGACAACAGCAGATCAATGGTAACACTTGCAGTACGATTTTTTTTTAAATTTATTGTTTAATGACATTTTATAAAAATACATTTGAAATCTACTTTCCCATCTTAGGCGAAACCACGTATGGTTTGTATGCCGATGGAGAGTTCCAATTTTTAATATAATGTGTAAGTATATTACACGGGAGTCACCAACCCCCACCAGAGGACCCGCGCGGCGTTCCTCCACAGAGAGGCTTTAACTCTTATGTCGCAGCTAATAAGAACGGTCCAAAGTGTTACACTCGATCTGCTGTCAGCTGTACGGCGGAACACAGAAAGGTGTACAGGAGAGTTTTTAAGGTTGCGATTTTCTCAAAAACTACTTGACCGATTGTAAAAACTCTTTCATTGTTAGATAGATAAAAGCAACCTTATTGAGGCCCCCTGTATACTTATCTCTGTCTTCGATTGTACCATTGTCCACCACGTGGGCCCGGTTTGTTCGATTACACATGCTTCAGAACTTTTTAAGGTTCCGTAACCTTAACCCTTATAGGATCACTTTGTCCGTCTGTCTGTCAAGATCTTTGTCTCTGAAACGCGTGGATGAATCAAGTTAAAATTAATAAAAAATCAGGTCTGCAACCTCATGCAGCCGTGAAAAAATCAAGCTTCTATGGCAACGCAATCAAGAGATTTATGTCGAATTTTGGCGCATATTTGTATGAAAACGCAAAAAACCAAAACCTATAGGGTACTTCCCGTTGACCTAGAATCATGAAATTTAGCAAGAAGCTAGGTCTTATAGCACAAGTAAATAAAAAATCTGAAAACTACATTCCCAATTTTTTTATGATTACGAATTATAATCAGTAGTATGACGATGTATGGACATAATATTTTGATAATGGCAAAGATCAACTTCAAATCAACTTGATACGTCCACGCGTTTCTGAGATTTGACTTGACGGACAGACGGACAACAAAGTGATCCTATACATAAGGACGTAAGGACCATTAGGTCTAAATGTAAGCTTTATTTTATTTATTTTGTATTTTTATGGTTTTTTTATGCTTGCAATAAAGAATTATTATTATATGGGTTCCTTATTTTTCTTTTGAGGCACGGAACCCTAAAAACGTTTTATGTATACAGGAGATGCTGATCGAGTCTTTGGAGTGCGAGTTGAGTAAGTACGACGCGTTGCTCGCCACCGTGGTGAAGGAGCGCGCGCGCCGCAAGCTGGCCGAGCCGCGCGAGCCGCCCGCACCGCGCGAACACAAGGACAAGGAGGAGTCGGCGTCAGGTGAGCAGTGCTTTGCAAGGACTTATTGATTTATTTTATTAATGGACTCGACAGTTCGTCATTTGCCAATGTCATGTTATAGAAAATTCAATATATAATAGTCCTCTATCTTCCTCCAGGGGAGTCGCAGTAGCGTCGTCACCCTGGGTAGCCGCGTCTTCTTGTCTTCATCCAGAGGAGTCGCCGTAGCGTCATCACTCTGGACGAAGCCGCTCGACAGTCACGTTCACTCCCGAGCTTGTAGCGGGACTCTTGATAAAACCTTGAAACTTCAGATCCTGCATAAATTATCCACCAACTTCCACCATACTGTCATTCGCGAAAATTTTCTGATTAACTAAACGTGAATTATTTACGAAATGTTTATTACGATAAATACTATTTTTTAAATGCTTATTTATAACGTGATTCAGTGTCGGTAAGTTGTAGTTGGCATAATTGCGAAAAACGGCAGTTTTTGGCACATTTGTGAACTACAACTGAGCTTGTCGCAATTATGCCATGTATTGTATATTGAAAAATAGTATTTATCGTAATAAACATTTTGTAAATAGCTTTTTTAATCAAATTGATTATATTGGAAGATATTATTTTTTTAAGATTGCCGGCGCTAGTTGGCTCTGTGAAGGCTCTTAAATCAGAGGTTCTCAAACTTGTTTCGTCTAGCGCCCACTTTGAAAATCAATTATTTTCACTTGCTCACTGGCTATCCTACGAAAGCTAAGTTAAATATTTTAAGTTTCCATTTTTTACAAGCAAACAGGGCAGAAATATAAACTAACTAAATAAAATAAATGATGTTGTGTAGTACGGTGGAACACAGAGAAAGGTGTACAGGAGAGTTTTTAAGGTTGAGATTTTCTCAAAAACTACTTAACCTATTGCGAAAATTCTTTCACTGTTTAATAGATAAAAGTTAAAACTATGTAACTGTAAAAGAATTATTAAATTCGGTCCAGTAGTTTTTGAGAAAATCTCAACCTTATTGAAGCCCCCTGTATACTTATCTCTGTCTTCGACTGTACGTAGGTTTTAATTTCATTAAATTTTAAAATATTAAGGGCCTTCCATGAATTTAAACTAAATTAACACATTTATATTGTGTGTGTATTGCAGAGGATAGCGGCAGTGACTGGTCCTCGTCCTCCGAGGAGGAGGCTGTGTACCGACTGCGCACGCGCCGCCAGCTGCCCGTCAGCTACCGCGCGCAGGAGTACGACCGGCTCATCAGCTCGGCCATCAAGGTACGCTACAGACTCGTCCTCCGAGAAGGTCGGCCTCCCAGACTCGATCCCCGGTGTACCACCCTATTAGTGGCCGTTCGCATAGATCGGCTCGGAGTTGAGAATCCTTCATGGGGCACTGTATTCGCTTTTATAACAAGTTGCCAGAAAGTGTCACGACGTTGACAGAGAGGAAATTTAAAAATTTCATTAAAGGAACACTTAAGGCGTATTACAGGATAGATGACTATTTAAACGATGAACATGCATGGTGTGTGTCGCCGGCTCCGCATGAGGGA
Source organism: Tachystola acroxantha (assembly GCA_963506565.1). Lineage (NCBI taxonomy): Eukaryota > Metazoa > Arthropoda > Insecta > Lepidoptera > Oecophoridae > Tachystola > Tachystola acroxantha. Next base: position 12,054,245 of record OY735878.1, read on the forward strand.
TAAACTTACTAACAATAGTAATAGTTACGTACTGTATAGTTATTAAAAATAATAATAAAAATAATAAATTTATTTAGGTACCATTATTAATTACAAAATTATCTCTTATAAATTATTGAACATTACAATTATTAATATATTAAGTAATCATTGTTTTAAAAGATGTGTTGCTGAGAGTTTTTTGCCACTTTTTCTCCTCAGCGTTGGCACCTTTTCCTTGCAAAGTGGTGTAAATGTAAATTCAAAAAAATATATTGACGTGCAAAAATGTACTCAACGTGCTTACTTGCAATAAAGAAATTTGACTTTGAGCAGATTTTGATCGCGTTTAAGAGTTTTTTTTATATTTTTTAATCGATAAGTCGTAGAACAAAAGTTTTTCAGTTACCGATACTGTACGCCCTCCCTTCGGCTTCATATACCCTTTACGTTACACCCTGTTTAAAATCAATATGTAATTGACTATGAATTGACTGTAATAAGTCCTTGTGTCAGGAGGAGTACGTGGAGCCGAGCAGTAGCGCCGGCAACCAGGGCCGGGGCAAGGACATCTCCACCATCATCGAGGCGGCCGAGGAGGAGAAACTGCAGGCGGAGCGCGCGGCAATAGAACAGGTACGGTGCAAAGAAAGCTGTACAGATATTAAGGTTGAGATTTGCCGAAATGTCTGCCTCTTACATTCCATGTTGCTGTGCCCTACAGAGTACATATGTCATAATTTTAAGACCTAATGTATTAATGTACATTCTGACATGTGTATGCAATTAAATAAATTGAAATTGAAATTTTCTTGAAAAACACTTGATGAATTTTAAAATTTATTTTACTTAGGTTCAATCTACAAAAAACACCGGCCAAGTGCGAGGCTTCAGTCCAACGCAACTTAACCCCGTAACTTTGCTCTAACGAAAATAGAAATTAAACACCAACTTATCTTTGCCATAAATCAAAAATTATGTGCATACATCGACACATACTCCTGTTTAGTTTATCATCTGCAAATATAAGCTTGTAATAACAAAAATATTTTTGGAGGGATGTAATTTAAAATTTACAGTTTTCTGTTTTTTCCTTTACTTGTGATATAAGACCTAGCTTCTTGCCAAATTTCATGATTCTAGGTCAACGCGTTTTGATATAGGTTTTGATTTTCTTCAGTTTTCATACATATACGCGCCAAAATTCTACATAAACGAACATATGTTTTGATTGCGTTAACGTAGTAGGTTGATTTTTTTCACGGCTGCATGAGGTTGCAGACTTGATTATTTGATACGTCCACGCGTTTCCGAGATATAGGTCTTGACAGACGGCAACAAAGTGATCCTATAAGCCTTATAGTATAAGGGTTCTTTTTTTTCCCTTGAGGTTCGGAATCGTTCACGTAGAAGATCTCTACCATAGCACACATAGCGATCCTGACATACCTGGTTTAAGGGAAGGCGAGGAAAGTAGTGTACAATTTGGTAGTACAAAATGCTCCCAAACATGGATCGTCTGTTGAGATTTCAAACAAAGACGATCTCCAAAACAAAGACATTTATTCAAACTCCAATAAATTATTATATATAAACGGATATCACTCACTTATATTGTTAAAGTCGGCAATTCGACCGATTTCGACGGTCTTTTTCAAGGTGAGCGCGCCACGCCCGCGTCGCCGTTGACGTTTCTTCGCGCACTGCGGATCAGCGCCCTCTGTGCGCTTATATATAATAATTTGTAGTAATGGCTCACTAGAGTTTTAATTCTAAAACTCCAATAAATCTAAATGAATAAATAATGACACAAACGATAGCGAGTTCTATCGTGCTATCAGCACCATCTAGCGGTACATCTTAGGAACTAACCCATATAAATGAAGATTGATGCTCACACAAGCGATAGCGCGTTTTATAATGATCGACACGGCTTTTTGAAAATGGCGGGAAACGACGGTTGCGAAATTATTTAATAATTTTCAGTTTAATGTCTACAGTGGGTGTTTTGTGTTTAATGTCACGTTGGATTAATCAGAAAATGTTCGCGAATGACAGTATGGTGAAGTTATTGAAGAATTCAAGCAGGATCTGAAGTTTGGCGCCATGGTCAAGATTCCCACTACGAGCTCGGGAGTGAACGTGACTGTCGAGCTGCTTCGTCCACAGTGATTGACGCTACGGCGTCTCCTGTGGATGAAGACAAGAAGACGCGGCTACCCAGGGTGATGACGCTACGGTGACTCCCCTGGAGGAAGATAGATGACTAGAAGACTAGATATATGATAGATGACTATTCTAGTATACAATGAATTTTCTGTAACATGACATTGGCAAATGACGAACTGTCGAGTCCATTAATAAAATAAATAAATAATGATCGACACGCCATCTAGCGATACATGAAGTCTAACATTAGTTATATGGCTAACTGTGTGTGTGCAGGGCAAACCCGTGGAGCCGAAGCGCCGCAAGAAGCCGCGCCGCAAGCCGCGCAAGCTGAACTCGCTGGACGTGCCCTCAGAGGACGACGACGAAACCGACGAGGACTTCAAGGACACGGGGTTAGGAACAATTTATTTATAAACTCACGCCTGATTCCCGTAGGGGTAGGCAGAGAGACTTCCATTTGCTGCGATCCTGACACACAACCCTTGCCTCCTCCACATTCATCAATCTCATGCATGCTCGTCGGTTTGTAGTAGACCGTACTTGACTCAAGACATCGCCAATTTGGTCGACGTACGTTCAACAAGGATGTTCTACCTCTGCCGACCCTTCCGTCTACATTCGCTCTGTGTATTTCTTGCGTTCGGAACAATATATTAATATTTAAACATGATGAAAATTTTCTTGCCGTGGGCAGGACTTGAACCTGCGACAATGTCATTCCGTGACCGCTCTTATCAACTGAGCCACCACAGACCACGCCACCAACATACCCTTTAAGTATCTATAATACGATAAAGATTTTCGATGGGCATTATAAAATATAAATAAATTGATGATCAACTGTCAAATATAAATTGAAATTAGTTGAAAATAAAATAATTACGGACATTTGAAAGACATGAAAATTTGAGACATCTGAAATCCATACTAAATACTTTAAAAGCACGACCTTAACAGTCAATATCTCGATCTTTTCTCCTCAACGTTGGCACCTTTTCCTTGCAAAGTGGTGTAAATGTAAATTCACACTTTTGACACATTCAAATATATTGACGTGCATAAATGCACTCTACGTGCTTACTTGCAATAAAGAAATTTGACTTTGACATGTTCAGCATGGAGTCGTCATCCGAGGAGATATCCTCGTCAGCTGAGCGCGACAGTTCCGGCCACTCGGGGTCCTCGGATGACCTGCCCATACGCAGGACTGGCCGCTCAGAAAACAAAGGTAACCCTCTCACATTCGATAGAAAACTTCCCAGCACAATAAAACATGTACGGCAGCCCAAATCAAGTGTCTCGCCATTTCCTCTAACGAGAAGATAAACTAGATTTACGGACAAAGTTTTCGAAACTGATAACGTAACGACATACCAGGCGTCAACTGCAAATATAAGTTTGCAATTACAAAAAAATATATTTCGTGATGGAACTCCAAATTTACAGTTATCGGCATTTTTCCTTTACTTGAGCTTCTTGCCAAATTTAATGATTCTAGGTCAACCGGAAGTACAGTCGAAGACAGAGATAAGTATACAATCTCAGCCTCAAACTTGAGATTTTCTCAAAAACTACTGGGCCAAATTTAATAATTATTTTAGTTTTAACTTTTATCTATCAAACAGTGAAAGAATTTTTACAATAGTTTTTGAGAAAATCTCAACCTTAAAAGCTCTCCTGTACACCTTTCTCTGTGTTCCGCCGTACCCTATAAGTTTTGATTCCCATGCGTTTTCATGCAAATATGCGTGAAAATGCGACATAAACAGCAATATCTTTTGATTACGTTGACGTAGAAGGTTGATTCTTTAACGGTTGCAGGAGATTACAGACCTGAGTATTTGGTATTAATTTCAACTTGATCCATCCACCAGTTTCTGAGAAAAAGGTCTTGACAGACAGACGGACGGACAACAAAGTGATTCTGTAAGGGTTCCTTTTTTCCTCTTGAAGTTCGTAACCCTAATGGTGGGCACTTCACTTGGCTATAAGTAGTCGCTATTGGATGTTTGGCGTATTTCTCAAATACTTGACGTACAGTCGACAGCAGATCAATGGTAACACTTTTTACTTTTGACAGTTCTTATTATTTGCGTCGTAAGACTTGAAATCGTACTGCAAGTGTTACCATTGATCTGCTGATAAAAATAAGACGAATATTTTGTCAAGAATACCAGCCACACATGGCAATTTTGACAAATACGCAAATACGAATAGCCAAGTGAAGTGCCACCATAAAAATGGATGTTTTACGTATATTTCAGATCGTCCAAAGATGACCGAGTCGTCGCCGGAAGTGAAAAAGAAGAAAGGCGTGTTACACGACAGCTCGAGCGAGACGGCAGAAAACAAGGAATGGAAAAAGAAATCAAAGTGAGTAACGAATAAACTTTTGTTACATAGCTTTTTAAATAAAAAATAATAATTTTTTTATATAAAAAAAAGCTTTTAAAAAAAAAATCTAAGGCATGTGAAATCCGCCAACTCGCACTGGGCCCGCGTGGTGGATTATGGCCCGAGCTCCCTCGATGTAAGGGAAGGTCTGTGCCTGAGCAGTGGGGCAATATAAATAGACTGATGATGAATAATTTGTAAGATATTATTTTTTTAAGTTTGGCGGCGCTAGTTGGCTCATGGAAGGCCCTTAACCAACACCATATTTTTTTACAGAAAATCTAAATCTCGTAAACGCGACAAATCGTCCAAAAAGTCTCGCAAACGAACCGGCCTTTCACAATACGACGCTGACGGCAATGTGATCCGCGCGCGCGTGACGTACGGCGGGCTGAGCGGCGACGAGGGGGAGAACGACTGGTCGCCCAAACACCGCACCAGGCAACGCAAGATCAACTACACAGAGATGCCCAATACAGAGTCCGAGGATGTGAGTACTGTAGCGATGATGTAGGCAAAGACTGGTAGCCATGATGTAGGCAAAAACTGGTAGCCATGATGTAGGCAAAGACTGGTAGCCATGATGTAGGCAAAGACTGGTAGCCATGATGTAGGCAAAGACTGGTAGTCATGATGTAGGCAAAGACTGGTAGCCATGATGTAGGCAAAGACTGGTAGCCATGATGTAGGCAAAGACTGGTAGCCATGATGTAGGCAAAGACTGGTAGCCATGATGTAGGCAAAGACTGGTAGCCATGATGTAGGCAAAGACTGGTAGCCATGATGTAGGCAAAGACTGGTAGTCATGATGTAGGCAAAGACTGGTAGCCATGATGTAGGCAAAGACTGGTAGTCATGATGTAGGCAAAGACTGGTAGCCATGATGTAGGCAAAGACTGGTAGTCATGATGTAGGCAAAGACTGGTAGCCATGATGTAGGCAAAGACTGGTAGCCATGATGTAGGCAAAGACTGGTAGCCATGATGTAGGCAAAGACTGGTAGCCATGATGTAGGCAAAGACTGGTAGCCATGATGTGGGCAAAGACTGGTAGCGATGATGTATGCAAAGACTGGTAGCCATGATGTAGGCAAAGACTGGTAGCCATGATGTAGGCAAAGACTGGTAGCGATGATGTAGGCAAAGACTGGTAGCCATGATGTAGGCAAAGACTGGTAGTCATGATGTAGGCAAAGACTGGTAGCGATGATGTAGGCAAAGACTGGTAGTCATGATGTAGGCAAAGACTGGTAGCCATGATGTAGGCAAAGACTGGTAGTCATGATGTAGGCAAAGACTGGTAGCGATGATGTAGGCAAAGACTGGTAGCCATGATGTAGGCAAAGACTGGTAGTCATGATGTAGGCAAAGACTGGTAGCCATGATGTAGGCAAAGACTGGTAGCCATGATGTAGGCAAAGACTGGTAGCCATGATGTAGGCAAAGACTGGTAGCCATGATGTAGGCAAAGACTGGTAGCCATGATGTAGGCAAAGACTGGTAGCCATGATGTAGGCAAAGACTGGTAGCGATGAACAATGCATTAATAGCGATACTTGACAATAATAGCGATGACCTAGCTAGACAATAGCCATGCCATAAACAATAATAGCAATAACCTAGCCAATAACTGCGACGATATACTCAACTATTGATGAATTTACATTATTCAACAGGAAATGCACAAATCGAGCGGCAAACACATGGCCGATAGCTCCGACGAGTTCAAAGTCGAGGACTCCGACCTGACCACCGACTCTGACTCCGACCGCGCCCGCCGCAAGCGCGCCGCCGAGTCAGAGCTGGCGTGCGAAGAGAAACGGAAGGCGCTCTGTGAACTGATCAAGAAGACCGCGGTGGTACCGCTTGAGAAGTTGCCCGAAGATGTCACCAAGGCAAAGACCGAGGAGCTACAGGCGCATCTTGGTAAGTTTCTGCTGAAGTGATAGGTGAATACGCCACAAAATAGGATTAGCAAACTGAATTGGTAGTCATCGTCATTAGCCAGTATCAGTCCACTGCTGGACACAGGCCTCTCCCAAGGTAAGTTACTCACCCCGACTCTCAGCCTTTTGCGTCCTCTATCTGGTCGGAGGGCGCATTATCATCATCAGTATGTATCAGTCTACTGCTCGACGTAAGCCTCTCCCAAAGCTCGCCACTCAACACGATTTATACATATAATAAGACTGTAAAAAAGTTGTGTCTGGATATTGGATATTTTTTGTAAAGAATAATTGTAATGTGTTTTAGGATCGATACTGATGGCAAAACACTAATTTTTAGAATTTTTGTCTGTGACTTTGTGCAAGTGTCACGCCATAACTACTGAAGGGATTTTGATGGGAGTTTCACTAGGAGTTGACAGCCATAAGCCACGGCGGTATGTGATGTGGAAACAAGGATCCAGAGAGGAAGATCTGCCTCCTGATCTCCTCCATCCTTCTCCTCTACGCAAACGACATTGCGGGGTACAGCTAGTTATTATAGTAAGTTTGGTGTATAAACTAATCTGGGTGTAATTTCTGATCTGTAATAATAAAAATCGGTCTATGTTTCTACACCTCACAGTCATGAGTATGATGCCTTATATTTTAGATGCACAAGCGGCGGCGGCGGCAGCAGCGGCGGCAGCATCGACGCCCACTACCGCGCGTCCGTCCCGCGGGCGCGGCAGTCGCGGCGGGCGCGGCAGCCGGGGCCCGCGCGGGCGCGGCAGGGGCGCGGGCGGGCCGGGGAGCGCGGCGGGACCCGCCTCGGGCGCGCGACCGGACTCCACCGGGGAAGGGGACGACGCGCTCGCTAAACTAGTCGGCGTTAAGATCAAAGGTGTGTATACTTATGTATTTATTTAGTTTTATTAAAAGCTCGGTGGCGCAATGGTTGGGTCAATTGTTTCGCGATACGGAGGTCCCAGGTTCGATTCCCAGATAGGGCAGCCATGTACAGTCGAAGACAGAGATAGGCCTCAATAAGGTTGAGACTTTCTCAAAAACTACTGGACCTAATTTAATAATTCTTTTACAATTACATAGTTTTAACTTTTATCTATCAAACAGTGAAATAATTTTTGCAATAGGTTCAGTAGCTTTTGAGAAAAACTCAACCTTAAAAACTCTCCTGTACACCTTTCTCTGTACCAATGAGTAGGTTTTTTCATTTACCGAGTCTCAAAACGGTGAAGGAAAACATCGTGATGAAACTTGCATGCCATAGTAGAAAAAAAATTATATGTGAAATCCGCAGTGGGCCCGTGTGGTGGATCATGGCACCAACTCCCTCGATGTAAGGGAAGGTATGTGCCTGAGCAGTGGGGCAATATAAATAGACTGATGATGATGATTAAGGGAGCTTAAGGCGCACTACCTGCCCGCCGCTGGTTACGTAATCGTTCGATTCAAATATTATTGCGCAATTGGGCTGCAGAGTTATAAAAACCACTGATGCAATTATTTGTTTTATTGTTTTACAGATCTGAAACCAGAGGGAACACCGAGACCCAATGATGTAAGTGTTATGAAAAACATAATCATATCGTTAATTTAACTACTATCGAATCACTAGTGTCTTTAAAGTAAATAGGTACAGTTGAAGACAGAGATAATGCATGAACATTTGACATGTAACATCTTATATACCATGTGGCAAGCATAATAAAGAATTTGAATTTAAGTATACAGGGGGCCTCAATAAGGTTGAGATTTTCTCAAAAACTACTGGACCTATTTTAATTATTATTTTACAGTTACATAGTTTTCACTTTTATCTATCAAACAGTGAAAGATTTTTTGCAATAGGTCAAGTAGTTTTTGAGAAAACCTTTCTCTGAGTTCCACCGTACTAATTTAGAATTTAAAAAATATTAAGAATCTACTAATATTTTATTTCAATTCTTAGGCGGAGCGGGAGAAAAAGAGACAAGAGCGAGAGGCCAAATTGGCGGAGAAGGAAGCGCGCAAGCAAGAGAGATTGCAGAAAAAGGAGGAGAAAGATAAACAGAAAGAGCTGAAGGCGAAAGAGAGAGAGGAGAAGCGTCTCGCGCGGCTGGCGCAACAGGAAACCAAGAGGTGGGTTTCTGGGATGAGGAAGTTGGTTTGTGGGAAGAGGCGGTGGGTTTATGGACTGAGGAGGTGGGTTTGTGGGGCGAGGAGGTGGGTTTATGGACTGAGGAGGTGGGTTTGTGGGGCGAGGAGGTGGGTTTCTGGGATGAGGTGTTAGGGTTTGTTTGATGAGGAGGTGGGTTTGTCGACTGAGGTAATGGGACAGTGGATTTGTAGACTAAGGGAATGAGTTTGTGGGATGAGGTTTGTCGATTGAAAAAGTTGGTGTGTGAGAACAAGAGGTGAGTTTGTGGGATGAGGAAGTGGGATGTGGAAAGTGGGTTTGTGGGATGGGGAGGTTGGTTTGTCGATTGAGGAAGTGGGTTTGTGGGAAAATGAGTTGGGTTGGTCGACTGCGGACACCAATAAAAAACTGCGTAGTCCATACAGCCTACCCTACATAATTATTTCCAATCGGTATGCAGAAGAAGTAACGATTTATTGAATGCTCCACTGCTCTTTCAGAATGAAAAAGGAGAAGCCTGACTACCCGATGGGTGGTCCGATGGGCTACGGGGGCGGCGGCGGCGTCCCCGGCGCGCCCGCGCGGCCGATGGGACCCGACATGCAGCGCCTCAACGTGTACGGGAACTCGCCGATGCCGCGACACCCGCCGGAGTACCAGGAACAACGGTTCCCGGGCCCGCCGCGGCTTCAGGTACGATCATAATACTCTATACATTTATTAACGATGATATGCCGCGCTGCACATCAATATTATATTACCTAAGGAGTTTTTAATATTTGTGTCAGAATAAATTTATTTTCTTTCTTTCTAATATAAATATAAACTAGATAAATGCTTTTTTAGAATTAAAACTATTATACAAATTATTATATATAAACGGATATCACTCACTTATATTGTTGAAGCTGGCAATTAGACCGACAGTTTCGACCGATTTCGACGGTCTTTCTCAAGGTATTGGTTTCGCGCACTACGGTTCTGCGCCCTGTGGGCACGTTCCGAAAGGACTTGTCCCGCCGATGACGGTGCGTTCGATGACTAGTTGGATTCGTTGATCGATCTCACTTGTCGGTGAGTCACCGCCACTCACATTACGTCCCGTCACGCAGTATGTACTCACTGCGTCTACTCTGCATTCACTCACACTCCCAACATCGGATACGGCCCTGAGTACGGGCTTCCACGTAGCAGGCAAGGACCAACCGCAATCTCTGTTGAAATTATATTGTTGGCTTCAACAATATAAGTGAGTGATATCCGTTTATCTATACATATTTATTTATTTATTTATTTATTTCTTATATAATAAAACCAAATTTTACACCAGTCTATATGAACAAATGAGCCAGGTAAGCGTTTCACAGTGGTATGCTGCGGTGTTGCAGTAGCAACCCAAAAAGACCGAAGTCTGCGTCAGGGCTAGCTACGGTTCACAATACAAGTGTCGAGAACGACCGTATACGAGTCGAGACATATAGAATTTGGTTAAATTCAGGGTTGTGACGAGTATTTTTTACGTTAATTGTTTTATGTTTAATACTCAGTGTATATAAAACATGTAAGTGTATTTATCCATCTATAACTTAACATATAATAAGACTGTAAAAAAGTTGTGTCTGTACATTGGATATTTTTTGAAAAGAATAACTGTAATGTGTTTTAGGATCGATACTGATGCCAAAACACTAATTTTTAGAATTTTTGACTGTTTGTCTGTGACTTTGTGCAAGTATCACGCCATAACTACTGAAGGGATTTTGATGAGAGTTTCACTGAAATATCCGGACAGCTCATAGGCTATAAGCCATGGCGGTATGTGATGTGGAAACAAGGATCCATAGAGGAAGATCTGCCTCCTGATCTCCTCCATCCTCCTCCTCTACGCAAACGAAGTTGCGGGGTACAGCTAGTATATAATAATTTGGATAAATGCTCCAAATCCCTAATAATATATTGTATGATTAGGTTCGCGCTGAGTTGCGCGGCGTGTTGACTGGCGAGGAGCGCCTGTCGCACCGGCCCGACCAGCCCGCCGCCAACAGGGAAGGTGCGTATCGGCTGCCGGACGGTGAGGAACGATAACCAGTGACGACAAGATGTTTCGGTGTTATCATCATCATGATCAGTCTATTTATATTGCCCCACTGCTCGGGCACAGACCTTCCCTTACATCGAGGGAGCTGGGACCATAATCCACCACGCGGGCCCAGTGCGGGTTGGCGGATTTCACTTGCCTTAGATTTTTTCTTCGACGACATGCCGGTTTCATCACGATGTTTTCCTTCACCGTTTTTTTTGAGAGCACTCGGTAAATGTACGTAAGTTTTTCCGGCGAAAAACTCATTGGTACATGGCTGCCCTAGCTGGGAATCGAACCTGGGACCTCCATATTGCAAGTCCATTGACCCAACCACTGAGCAATGAATTCACATTCATAATTTAATAAAGCATCCGTAGGTAGGTACTTGTATTTTTATGTCCAACACAATGTATTTTGTTAAGGATGAATAAACTATGAGCTATTATATATTTTAACTGCCATTGTGTAGCTGCTCCTTCTGAACAGGACTGTTTTTATATATGGTAGTAACTTGTCAGGATATCTCAAGTTGTTATTGTCGCGTTGTGCAGGCACTCTGTCAGTGGCGGGGTCGCCGCAGCCCTTCAAGCCCGTGTCCGAGGAGCCCAGCATCATCACGCGAATGCCGCACATGATCAACCAGCAGTACAGGTACACATGAAGACAAAGAAAAGTTTACAGGGGGCCTCTATAAAGCCGCGTATCGACTGCGCGCGGCAAACCATCGAACATTGGCTCGCGCGGCGGCCGCGCAATATGGGGACGGGTCCGCCGCGCGCGGCAGCTTGAACATTGGCGCGCTCGAACGTGCCGCGCGGCGAACCAGTTCGTGTCGGTTTTTGGTGGCGCGGCAAAGGAGCGTCAGTGTGTTGTGCGAGCGCAATTGGGACGGACCTTTTATTGAGACGCGCGGCAAGATGGATAACGAGAAGTGTCGACATTTGATTAGATTATAATCGCGAACTACCATGTAGCATTCTATTCATATATATTTTTTTGATCCACCAACGAGGTTCTCGTCTCGAACGCTTATGAATAATATGATATATGATGATAAAAGCCGCAGCTGCACGTCGTTCATGGTTGCCGCGCACAAAATGAATGTTTGTTCACGGATCGCCTGCCGCGCGCCGCTGCCGCGCTATATGAAAATGTTGAGCTTTAAATTGGCTCGCGCACCAAAACGCAGGTTTGGCGCGGTCGAACATGGCTCGCGCGGCAGCCGCGCGCAGTCGATACGCGGCTTTAGGTTGAGATTTACTCAAAAACTGCTCGGCCGAATTTAATAATGGTTCTACAGTTACATAATTTTCACTTTTATCTATTTGAAATAACTATTGCAATAAATTAGTTATTGAGATAATCTCAACCGTAAAAACTCTCCTGTACACCTTTCTCTGTGTTAGAAGTTCTCTGCGTACGTATCACTCAACAATCAACACATACTTATATCCAATATTTCGTAGTCTGTAACGAATTTTCGTTGGACACAACTACGCATACGTACAGTCGAAAGCACGTTAGCAAATGTCAATCACATTTATATTTTCTGTCTATTCTATAATTTTTTTTTAGTTTATTTATTAATCTTTAACAAAATTGCAATATTACATTTGTCGCCAAACTGCAATGCAGTTTGTTGGCGTAGCTCTCTTACTTCTTAAGTGTTAACAAGATCTGTAATTCTGGCTTTTTGAAAATAAACAGTTACAATTACAAGGTTTATTTGACGTCAAAAGTGCCGAAAATAATAACAGGTATTAATTGCCTCCATTTTTAGTTGATAATTCGATAATTTGTTCCTTAAGACCTGCATTTGTGCTTCGATGACGTCGGTCGCGTACTCTCATACTACGGTACTCGTACGCGAGCGATGCACAAAACTTTACGACTTTACATTATGTCCATTTGTTTGCAGAGGCCCGATGATGTACCCGCCGAACTCCCCGTACGGCCCGCGCGGCCCGCAGAGTATGCCCATGTACCAGATGCACCCGGGGCTGAACCCGGCGCCGCGCCACCAGTACCCGCCGCACTACTACGCGCACATGCGCGGCGTACCCCCAGGGTACCCGAACCAAATGAGAGGCTCCGGGCCCCATCCACCGGCAGGCTCCCCGGGACAGCATCATGCATCGGGGATGCAGCACCCCAACATGCATCAGATGTCCCAAGGCCGCCCTGGTTCAGTCGGGCCGGCCAATGGTCATCACGGCCCGCCTGGGACAATGCATGGACCGCCCGGGTCTACTCACGGACAACAACCGCACGGACCAATGGCGCACGGGCCGCCTGGATCACACGGTCCGCCACACGGCTCATTAGGTCCACACGGCCCGTCAGGTCCTCACGGCCCGCCTGGTCCTCACGGCCCGCCCGGCTCCTCACACGGTCCACCAGGTCCTCACGGCTCACCCGGTCCACATGGTCCGCCAGTTTCGCACGGCCCGCCTGGTCCACATGGCCCACCCGGGTCACACGGACCGCCTGGTCCTTCACACGGCCCACCCGGTTCTTCACACGGCCCACCTGGTTCTTCACACGGCCCGCCTGGGCCACCACATGGCCCAGGTCATCCACACGGCCCTGGACCACATCATCGACCAAACGGCCCGCCTGGCTCCATCCACCCGAATCAACCTCATCCAATGGGCCCGCGCGGGCAAATGCACATCCACCCGCATCCCGGGCTGCAGGGGCCGCCGCTGCCGCCCCACACGCGGCCCATGATGCCGCCGCGCTCGACGCCGCCCGCCCCCTCATCCCCCGCGGGCAACCCCGGCGCCAGTGAGCCGATTAAGATCAAAGCGGAGGTTAAAACGGAACCCGAGAGCAGATCCCCGGACGCGTCGCCCCCGAGAGACGAGCCGCCCCGGAATCACCCGAAGATCAAACACACGGATAACAAAGACCGCCGGCCGAGGTTCCCGCTCGGGCCGTACGCCCCGCAATATGGTCCGTACGGGCCGTACGCGCCGCCACCGCCGGCGCAACCCCAGGACATGTCGCCGCTAATGAGTTTGCAGTCGCGGTTGCACGCTACGCAGCCTCATCAGACGCCTTTACAGCGCATGCATCAAATACATCAATTCCTCCCGACGACGCATACCGACACGAAGCCAACGGAGCCGGAGCGAAGTCCGTTGCCGCGTCCGCCGAGCCACGGGGAGCGCACGCATCCGATGCACGACGTGTCTCAGCCGCTGCCTCCCCACTACCTGCCGTCGCATTTGCGGCAGATCCGCCCGCACTACGCCATGCAGATGATGCAGCGGCCGCCGCAGCCGGACCGCTCGAGCCCCGGCGGACCGCCATACGCGCAATACTCCGAAGTGCATCGTTCTGCGCTAGAGAAGCAGCTATCGGCTCCGATATCTATTCCACCGCACATGCGTGAAGCGCCCCCACAAAAGCCTCAGTCACCGGTTGAGCAAACGCCTGCAGAAAAACCGGCGAGCCGAGAGCCGACTCCGGTGGACAAGGCCCCGGAGGATTCAGATAGCAACTGTCCTTCCCCCGATGAAGCCAGGACTCCTCAGTCGGTATCTATGGATAGCCCTCGGCCTTTGTCTATGGATACTCGGCCATCAATGAATACTCGGCCGCAGTCTGTTGATAATAGTCGGCCGTTGTCTATGGAAAACAGTCGGCCGCCGTCCATGGAAAATACTCGACCATTGTCTGTGGAAAACAGGCCATTGCCCCTGGAAAATCGGCCGTTGCCTATGGACCATCATCGGCCTTCGTCAATGAATAATACCCAACCGTTGTCTATGGATACTCGACCGATGTCTATGGATACTCGGCCGATGTCTATGGATACTCGGCCGGTGTCTATGGATACTCGACCGATGTCTATGGATACTCGGCCATTGTCGATGGACAATACGCGGCCGGTACCTATGGACACTCACCGACCTTTATCACTGGAAAACACTCGACCGTTGTCTATGGAAAATACTCGGCCAGTGTCTATGGAAAATGCACGGCCATCTATAGAAAACACGCGGCCATTGTCTATGGAAAATGCACGGCCATCTATGGAAAATACTCGGCCTTTGTCTATGGAAAATACTCGGCCTTTGTCTATGGAAAATGCACGGCCATCTATGGAAAATACACGGCCACTGTCTATGGAAAATTCACGGCCATCTATGGAAAATACACGGCCACAGTCTATGGATAGCAGTCGGCCGTCTTCAATGGAACCTCGTCCCTTACCTATGGACCGTCCATTGTCTATGGATACTCGACCGTTGTCTATGGAAGCTCGGCCCTCGTCTATGGATGCTCGGCCTTTGTCTATGGACATGCAGACGTCGATGGGTGATACTGTAAATAAAGACGAGCCCGTCAAACTATTGCATATTAAAGAGGAGCTGGACACAGACTCCCCTAGAGAAGAAGGCAGCGTCTTCGGTGGTCTCGTGAGCTATTTCTCAAGCCAACACGAAGACGACATAGATACCTAGATATTATATAGACCCGTAGAACGGTCTAACAAAAAAAAATATACAGGGGACTTGTTAACATCGAGATTTTCACAAAAAAACCAAGACTGTTTTTAAAAATTCTTATTACATACAGTCTGCCTGTAAAGCCGATGGGTTTAGACAGTTTTGAGGGCATTTACCACTGTCAAAATTGACAAGGTTTTTTTTAAATAACGTCGTTTTCATTTAGATCGTGAAAATTAAAAGCGTAAGTGACGATGACGTCACATTCCTCAACTAGTGTCATGTTTCGGACGTTTTCGGTATTTGTAAGAGCGTGCTTATTGCCATTTTTCTTGTGGACTTGCCAAATATAACTACCTAATAACTACCTAGAAAGCATTGAAAAAGTGTCGCAAACAAAAATACAATGCGTTACTTGGTTGTATAGGTTAGATAAGATAAAGATTATTTATTGCATAAAAGAAAAGAATTACACAAAGGAAATAGGCTAATATCGTTAATATTACAATTGGCGGTCTTATCGCTCAAAGCGATCTCTTCCAGACAACCTTTGGGCAGAGAATTCAGCGTATGAATAGGTAGCTTGTTGAGCAATAATAAATATCTATCACTAATGGTACTTAGATTCCCTTTGCTTTCTTACCGAGAATACGTCAGAGCCGTTGTATATCCGGAATGTTTTTTTTTTTAAATCTGTACAGTAGTTCTTGAGAAAATCTCAACTTTAACGAGTCATCTGTATACTTTTCTATGTTGTCGACTGTACTGTACATATAATCATAGATAATTTTATTTATACGGCCGAGCGCCTAGTGACATAGTATGTAACGCTATGTATAATATTAATATAAATTTTAGAAATCAATGACAGATATAGTCTTATTCGGACTCGAATAAAATGTATTATTATTTTTGGTTATGTTATTATAATAAGTGAGATTTATTTATATACAAATACGAAAAATTAAGTACTTACAGTATACTCTAAATACGAATTATGTATAAAGATTGATGGATTTCTTTTTGCAAATTAAATGTTTTCTCCTAGAGTTTGTGTTATTCATTTAAAGAAGTTCAAGTTTGTGACATGGTTGCTTCAGGTTATCCTGAAAAATTTAATACCAAGCCATATAACTTTGCCAAAGTAAGCTTACTTCGGCACAGCCACCGGACCACCTTATAAACGGCTGGTCACAGACCACTTACCCCATAGTGTGGTTTCACAGTGACGCTTTCGCCAGCGCGGTTGGTAAGCGTCGCACGAGCTTTGCGTCTCTTAGGCCCGTATTAATAGTCTGAGCTCAAACCCGCCCTCAAGAGCGAATTCAGCTGATACACTCTCAAGACGTGATCACAATCTCAAGTATGTCATTTATTAATAAACCAATCTCCATGTGATGCCTTTCTCAAGTCGCGGTTCGCCTGCAATCAGCAAATACGTTCTCAAGTGTGAGTTTGACAGTTATCTTGAGAACTGAATTTCGTTTATTAATACGGCGTTACTCACGTGATACCCGATTCCTAAACGCGTACCTAAGTTACGTTTATTAATAGGAACGCCATCTTGAGGTCTCAAGATTGACTTTTGAGCTGAGAGTGATTTATTAATACGGGCCT
The DNA here is from genome assembly GCA_963506565.1 of Tachystola acroxantha. Lineage (NCBI taxonomy): Eukaryota > Metazoa > Arthropoda > Insecta > Lepidoptera > Oecophoridae > Tachystola > Tachystola acroxantha. Next base: position 12,071,011 of record OY735878.1, read on the forward strand.
TAGATCGTTACATAGTTTACGATGCGGCAGTTGTTTATAGGATAGGATCAATGCTTGAAATATATAAAAATTTGTCTAAAAAGATTCTAACATAATTTCAATATCTTTTTGGGACTTTTCATTCCCCGTGTTACTACTGGACGGCTTGGTAGTACATACCATGGGGAACAAAAGATCCCGAGAGCATCAAATGCATCAAAAACTCTTCCGATGCCAAGTCGCTGAGAAACAGTGGAATCGAATATCCGAAAGATTCGGTTGGCGATATTTGAGACTGAAAAGGATGCTGATGAAGCAATGAAAGCCTTGCGTGTTTCACTTAGGACTGTTTATTGTAAAGTGTATGACTATTTGCGCGGTCTGCCGGCCACTTTCTTGCTGCCAGCAGTCTGCTTGTTCTTGCCACCGAACGACAGAGATGGCTCTGAAAATACATATTTTTATTACTGTGATGACACCAGAAAAGACATTGCCACATTTCAATGAAGCTTTGCCCCACCTACAAAACTACGTGACCATTTAATACCCTATCATTTTGTTGGGGACTTATTGCAGGTTTCATATTGCATAATCATAATCAGTATCATTTTCTACTACTCTCGCAACTCCTATAGAAGAATAACAAAAACAATGAATAAATCGCTTCGATTTCTTACTATTTTCTGAATTTTTAATTAAGCTGTTTTTTCCGAATCGCAACTTGTACAAAACTTAATTTTAAACAAATAATTTTAATAAAAAACAGATATTTTTACATTTATTCGTTATCTTGTACAACTTGCGGTTGATGGTGGGGCAGAATCTGGCATTGTCATTTTGGGCAAGTATCAATTTCTTTACCCGAACGCTTTAAATCTTAGGCCGATAGCTCGCACTTAAAACGTTCCACACACAGTACTTAGTTTCTAGTTTTTCAAAATATTTTTTTTTTGTATTTTGTATAATTGGCCGCAAGCCGCGTGCAGATCGCGCCTGTGTGTGTATGTCAGGCTTAAGACTGTTAAAATTGTATGAAATGTGACAGTTCATTGTAATAGACTGACAGTTCATTGTAGACTCAAAACTGTAAAGGAAAACATCGTGATGAAACCTGCATGCCGTAGAAAAAAAACATGTGAAAACTGCCAATCCGCACTGGGCCGATGGTGGATCACGGCCCGATCTCCCCCGATGTAAAGGAAGCAGCCCGAGCAGTGGGGAAATACAAATAGATTGATGATGAATGAACGTAATGTTGATTTGACAAGTTTACAGTACTGATTTTATTGGTCCCAGATAAAGTAAGTAAGTAAAGTAAGTAGTCACGGAAATGCGATACTTCCGCGACCCGACTGACACCCCAATCACTCCCCGATTTACAGCCCATAATTCATCATCTATTCATCCATCACCTTCCTCCTCCCCGTCCGGGCCTCGAGCTACTCGGGCGCCGTGCGGTTCACAGCACTGACCTGGCGGCGGTATCTTGAGTGCGATGTCGTAAGTCTTGCTCTTAGCTCGCTTGGCGGCTGGCTCGAGCTTCTCCGGCGTCTCGGTCGGGGTCACGGTCTCCTGGGTCGCCGCCCAGCCGTCCTGCAACGACACAGGACGGTACAGGGTGGAAATTACAACCGGTCAAGTAGTTCTATTAAGAACTACAAAAAGCCTCAATAAGGTTGAGATTTATTTAAATCTAAACCTTATTGAGCCCTTGTATACTTGTCTCTGTATTCGACTGACTACGCACATTATTTTATGCTAATATGTTATTTATTACATATGTTTAAATTGTTTAATAATTATTTAGTAGCAGTTATATGCAAATACCTAATTTATTTATTGGTATTCTCATTCAATATATTAGATTTTGTGCACTCTACTTATGTTTCTTTAATTAACTAGGCTTTGTTGGAAGAAATCTCTCCTAAGAGATAAGCACGCCTACGTACGTCCATTCTTTCACTTATGTAAATGTGTTTCGTGTACAATAAAGAATAAACGAAACAATTATATAAATAAAAAATAATTTAAAATACAAAAAACACGACTGCCAAAAATTTAAGCCACTTTGATTAAATTTTTATAGCCTATGTCACTATTACAATAAAGACGAAACCAACGACACCTCATATGTTAAAATCCAGCTGTCATTTTTAAATCGCCTAATTGTCAAAAAGGGCGAGCTTATTTGAAAAGATATTTCTGCCTCAGAAGAGATGTCTAATGCCCTTTCTCATAAAGTGCGGTCGTTCACCTCCGGGTCCTCTATCTCCGGCGCGATGGGCAGGAACAGCAGCATATTGCCGTCCTCCGCCTCCTCGTCCGAGCTGCAGAACGCGGCCACGGGCTCACACGACGTCACATCAACCTGGGCACACAAAACATTGCAATAACATTTTTTAATAATTAAATCTCAGAGGGACAGGCAAGGCCAAGGTATACAGCTTGGTATGATGTCAAAAGAATGTCTGATTTCTTATAAATACATACATTGCATACGAAGATAATCTAACCCAAACCTACGCACATCATCATCATCAGCCCGTATCAGTCCACTGCTGGACGTAGGCCTCACCAAAAGCGCGCCACTCAACCCGACTCTCGTCCCTCTGCATCCAGTCCCTGCCAGCCATCTTGCGAAGGTCATCCCTCCATCTGGTCGGGGGGCGTCCCACACTACGTTTACCCGTTCGTAGCCTCCATTCGAGAACTCGTCTCCCCCATCGGTTATCGGTTCTACGACAGATGTGACCAGCCCACTGACACTTCAGTTTACTGATTCTATGAGCAATGTCAACCACTTTTGCCAACCTACGCACAACCCTCCTAAACCCCTAAACGAAATAACTCAACGATCCACGCCATCATTAAGTCGCACGAGGAAACCTTGATAAGAGCACAAAACTTCACAAACACGACTTCTTTCGAGCACTCCAGCGTCTTCTGATAACCTTAACGTGATCATTAATCACTAAATGCCATGGAAATTATTCGTCGTCGTGCCGCTCGCCCGCCTGGTCTCCCGCCCCCGTACCTCTATCTCCTCGTCGTCGTGCCGCTCGCCCGCCTGGTCCACGGAGCGGTCCTCGTCCTCCACGTCGAACTCGCTCTCCCGCTCCTCGTACTCCACGTTCTCGTCCAGCTCCTTAAAGTCGGGCGCGAACGCGGACCAGTTCTCCACCTGGTTCTGGGCCCAGATTGACACCACGCCTGCGACAATAACGAGTTGCTAATGTAAATACGTTCAGAACTAAGTAACCTTCGGTGAGAGAGGATTGGTGGGAATATAGTTCCGCTACTGGAGGTTTTTAAATAAAAAAATTCGGGTCCAATCATTGATCTCCTATAAACAACTAGATACACAAAGGTCTTACTAAAACAATTTAAAAAAACATCCAAATAAGGGTCCATTGTTAACGTCCAAATAATATCCAATAAAACAAATGAGGGTCCATTCATCCGTTTGGACCTTCTTTGCGCTCGGACATTTTTAGAAAGCAGACTGTGTATCTAGTTGTTTATAGGAGATTAATGGGTCCAATTAATGAAAATGCGAGATTTTGCAGACCATCAAAATCTTTTGATTGCATTAGACATCGAGAGAGAGCGCAGGGCATTGACAGTGAGGTGGAATATTCAAACGATGTACGAGGGAAGGTAAAACGACCCTGTTCGGGTCGTACTGTCAAACATTCTACACGTGCAATCTGTGGGTCAGCTACAACAAAAAGTCGTACAATGCCATGCGTGTACAATATAACAATGCGTTCTGGGTGCTGATGGGGCGGTCGCGATGCCGCAGCTCGTCAGGGATGTTTGCGGAAGCCGGCGTGAACGGGTTCCATGCCATCATACGCAAAAGACTCGCGTCCCTGATGCGCCGGGTTCGCGGCAGCCCTAACAGCATCCTGATGCACATTGCTGATACCATGGACAGTCCGATTCTGAGACACTGGGTACACTTACATGTCCCGGGGTCTCGGAGTCGGACCGAAGTCGCATGTCATAGCGCGTAATACACCTCATGTAAACACTAACATAGAGCTCGGTGGCTCAGTGGTTGGGTCAATGGACTTGCGATACGGAGGTCCCAGGTTCGATTCCCAGCTAGGGCAGCCATGTACCAATGAGTTAACCTCGGTTTAAAACTTACGTACATTTACCGAGTGCTCTCAAAACGGTGAAGGTAAACACCGTGATGAAACCTGCATGCCGTAGAAAAAATCTAAGGCATGTGAAATCCACCAATCCGCACTGGGCCCGCGTGGTGGATCATGGCCCCAGCTCCCTCGATGTAAGGGAAGGTCTGTGCCCGAGCAGTGGGGCAATATAAATAGACTGATGATGAAACACTAATATAGTTTTAAGTACTTACTAACACTTATATATGGTCTTTGTGACTGCAATAAATCGTTTGAATTAACTTAGAAGTACGATTTTTTCACATCTTCAAAGGATTACAGACCTGAGTATTTGGTATTAATTTCAATTTGATATCTCCAGGCGTTCCTGAGAAAAAGAGTTTTGGCAGACGGAGATCGGGGGTTCCTTTTGAGGTACTGAATCCTAAATGAAGCGTCATGATTCTGACAGTGTACTCTACTAACCCGCACTGATGCTGGCGATGATGGGCCGCACGGGGTGCCACACGACGTCCAGCAGCAGCTCGCCCTTGGTGCCATGCAGGATCTTCACGATGTTCCCGATGGACTTCTCCCACACGTAGAGCGCGTGCTGGCGAGCGGACCCAGCGCAGATGTACTCGCCGTCGCCGGAGAAACAACACTTCTTCCAGGTGGTTCTGTTACAATCAACATTAGACTTTCTTTATTGTAATGTCACTTTGAAAACTTACACGGTTTGTATTCATATATATTTATATACTTTATTTCTAACCACAAGGAACGTTACAGAGCACTTGGTTATGTCAACAACAATTTGATGGTAACATACAATGAAACCGGGCGCCAAGCTTATTTAGGCGAAGAATAGGACTCGTATCAGAGATTTAAATCTTTGATATAGGTACCTCCACTTGATCCAATTTAAATATATATATATATATATATATATATATATATATATGTATGTATGTATGTATTTATTAAATGTCCCAATAATTTGAAAGATAACATAAAATAATAGCTGCTGTATAGGGACATCTCGATATTTCGACAGCATTGGAGCCATCATAGTCACGAGTAGACCTACCTGCTGTCGAAATATCGATATGAATGTTTAACACGGTAATTCCCGTTTTTATCTAATTAATATTTATTGTAATGTGTTTTAGGATCTTAGGATCGATCTATACATATAATAAGACTGTAAAAAAGTTGTGTCTGTACATTGGATATTTTTTGAAAATAATTTTATTGTAATGTGTTTTAGGATCGATACTGATGCCAAAACACTAATTTTTAGAATTTTTGTCTGTGACTTTGTGCAAGTATCACGCCATAACTACGGAAGGGATTCACTAGGAGATAGCTGAAATATCCGGACAGCTCATAGGCTATAAGCCATGGCGGTATGTGATGTGGAAACAAGGATCCAGAGAGGAAGATCTGCCTCCTGATCTCCTCCATCCTCCTCTACGCAAACGAAGTTGCGGGGTACAGCTAGTATCAAATATTCTTTATTTCCATTAAATATTATGTATGTATGTGTGTATGTATATGTATATATAAATATATATGTATGTGTGTGTATAACGTACTGTACTAAATAACCTTACTTGTTAATATGGGAGGCTATAGGTTTATAAGTAAAAATGTAATTAGAATTAAGTATTTTAGAAAACTGTTTGTCTCCAAATAAAACAAAATAAAATAAATAAATATTTACGGTGTCCGTTGGAGTTTGCGCTAGGCGAACCCTAGGCAGACCGGGGCTAAGCGTTAACTTAAAGTTAGTATTGGGTTGATCCATTGCACTCACTTGTTGACTAGATCCTGCAGCTTCTGTATGGGCTCTGGCTCGCCGTTGAGCCCGCAGCGGAGCACGGGCCGCGTGTCGTACACGCGGATCACGCGGTCGGACGTGTTCACCAGAAAACAGCTGCGGCGCGGGATACAAGGAATTATTTATTTATGTATTTTATTAATGGACTCGACAGTTCGTCATTTGTCAGTCATGTTACAGAAAATTCAATATATAATAGTCTTCTATCTTTCTTCAGAGGAGTCGCCGTAGCGTCATCACTCTGGACGAAGCAGCTCTACGTCACGTTCACTCTCGAGCTTGTAGCGGGAACTCTTGATAAAAGCTTGAAACTTCAGTTCTTGCTCAAATTATCCAATAAATGACAATGCCAGATTCTGCCCCAATCTTCAACCGCAAGTTGTACAAGATAACGAATAAATGTAAAAATATCTCCATTTTTTAATAAAATTATTGGTTTAAAATAAAGTTTTGTACATCAAACGAGTCGAAAAAACATCATTTTCTACTACTCTCGCAACTCCTACTGATTATGATTATGCAATATGAAGCCTGTAATAAGTCTCCAACATAAGGTATTTATAAATAAAAACAAAACCGCCTTCACAAAACTAAACACCCAGGAACTAAAAAGCAAAAAATAATTAATTACTTACATCTACATACGAATATTGAAATAAAATATTATTGCTATGTACCTACTGATCTCTTTTAAGTCCGTGCCAAGCCTCCTTTTTTTGAAGTCGGTTAAAAATGATAGGTACAGCTTCAATGGTCACGTAGTTTTGAAGGTGGGGCAAAGCTCCATTGAAATGTGACAATGTAATTTTCCACAAGTAGTGAAAACCCACTTACTCTCCTCTCCTAGCGAACTCTATGCTTTTGATGCTAGTCGTACTGGAAGTGCCCACTGTGATTTTGAAGCTCGCCTTTATTGCCAGCGTCTGAGAGTCCAGAATGAGAATCTTGCCTTTAGAATTGCCTGTGTATACGTAGTCTCCTCTTCGGTCAAATGACGCTATCACATTTATGTCGCCCTGGAATGGAAACTTGAATTGAAATAAAGTAATTACCTACACTACATTAAGCCCGTCACAGACTTAGCTATAATATATATAATTATACCGTATTACGGTATAGCTTGGTGACGTCACAGAAATATATATTATAGCTGAGTGTGCGGTCACTCGAAAATTAGTATAGAAAATGTATAGTAATATGTCTAGATATAAAAATATTAATATATATTATAGCTAAGTCTGTGACGGGCTTTAACAATGTGATTTCATGTGATTACATAATATAATATTAAATGACACTACAATACATATAAAACCGGGGCCCAAATCAAGTGTCTTATTATGTAAACAAAAATTAGTATAGAAAATGTATAGTAATATGTCTAGATATAAAAATATTAATATATATTATAGCTAACCCTATGATTTTTATCTTTTCCTTCCGTAATACCTATTCACAATAATTTGTTTTGACTAAATAAGTAATATGAATTACACTTATTTAACCAACACAAATGTTAAAATTCAGTAGTTTTAAATAAATTAGGTTTTTTCTTATTACACTTTATTTGGGCTTGGTATGTATGTCCATTCCTTCCTGCCATCCTGTAGCCTAAACGGCTTGATGGATTTTGGTGTATGAGGTATCATTAGATTCGTCTTGATTACGGGAGGGTTATAGTGTATAAAAAACTAATCAAAAGTCGATATTTTTTTTGCAGTCCGGTTTTTTGTTTGTTTCAAATACTTTCTGCTTTTTTGTTTGTTTCAAATACGGTCCTCGAAGTTGTTCAGAAATATGTCTACTTAGGACAAACTCTGCAGCTGGGTAGGAACAACTTCGAGAAAGAGAGTGACAGGAGAATTCAGTTGGGCTGGGCAGCGTTTGGGAAGCTACGTCATATCTTCTCGTCTTCAATACCACAATGCCTAAAAACTAAGGTCTTCAACCAGTGCGTCCTGCCAGTGATGACCTACGGAGCCGAAACGTGGACATTGACGGTGAGACTGGCCCACAGGTTCAAGGTCGCTCAGAGAGCTATGGAAAGAGCTATGCTTGGAATTTCTCTGTTAGATAGAATAAGAAACGAGTATATCCGCCAGAAGACAAAAGTGGTTGACATTGCTCATAGAATCAGTAAACTGAAGTGGCAGTGGGCTGGTCACATCTGTCGTAGAACCGATAACCGATGGGGTAGACGAGTTCTCGAATGGAGGCCACGAACGGGTAAACGTAGTGTGGGACGCCCCCCGACCAGATGGAGGGATGACCTTCGCAAAATGGCTGGCAGGGACTGGATGCAGAGGGCCGAGAGTAGGGTTGATTGGCGCGCTTTGGGAGAGGCCTACGTCCAGCAGTGGACTGATATGGGCTGATGATGATGATGATGACTTTCTGCTAATTATTAGATAGTTTAGAAACACACTCTGCAATTGTAAAGAATTTTCTAAAATCAGTCAAGTACCTACAGTGCGCGAGGCGTAAGCTCAGGTTTACATTTGTGTGAGTGATAGCGGTACAAGAGGTGAAGTGCGGTGCGTGCGCGGCAGGGTGTATTTTGTTGCGTTTGTATTTGTATGCGTAGGACGCGTCGCGCCTCAGGCCGAATATCACTCTACACTATCTGTGTGCACTCACACAAATGCAAACCTGAGCTTACGCCTCCCGCACTGTACTTCTTAGGAAATATCAACTCTAACAACTTTAATTCTTAATTGTTTTATGGTGTCTCTCTGACGAACTCTGCCAATGTTCAGTCGATCATGGGAGCAACACAAAAAGCTGTTTTACAGTCCCAGAAATACTTTTGCATTCTGGTTGTGGGTTTTAAAACTAGTACTTATATTATAATATAGCATTCTCATATGTATTCGTCAGTGTCCGTACGTCATTGCATCAGCGGCTCCACTGAAAACCAGCGCTGCAGTAATGTCCAATTACTGCAGGACATGCTGAGCTGGAGACCTGTTTGACACCACACCACTGCACTATGTATCTCTTTTCTTTGTAATTTTTATTCTATGTATCTCTTATGTACTGTGCTCTGTGTGTGTGTCAAATAAATGTTTTCTATTCTAGTACAGTTTGCTGTTTTCGACTACAGGGTGGCCTTGAATCCATTTGACAAAATTAAATGGGTGGCTAGGCTTGTGACATACATTAATTCTGCACGGCGTAAATTAAACAATTTGGGAAAAATAAAAATAAAATATTTACAATAAATTCAACTAGGTATCATTTTTTTATTCGATGTGCATCGTAGCTGTGCTTTGGAGTTTTTTTACATTTTAAGGTGTTTTTAATTTTTTGCAACGACTTATTTCACTGGAATTGGACCTAATGGTCAATGGTTTGACTTGAGACGCACTTATCAAAAAAAATCCAGTTTTGATTTACTAAAAAACCTTACCAATTTAATATTTATCACGGGTACAGTCGAAGACAGAGATAAGTATACAGGGGGCCTCAATAAGGTTGAGATTTTCTCAAAAACTGCTGGACTGAATTTAATAATTCTTTTACAGTTACATAGTTATAACTTTTATCTATATAATAGTGAAAGAATTTTTACTTTAGGTAAAGTAGTTTTTGAGAAAATCTCAACCTTTAAAACTCTCCTGTACACCTTTCTCTGTGTTCCACCGTGCAACCCCCAGTTTCAATTTGTCGAATGAATTCAAGGACACCTGTATACAGATCCACTACTCTAAAAAAGCCTGTATACCCACATCGTCATCAATGGGCAGTATCTTATGGTCCCCATCTGTGTCCACCAGCAGTGCCGCGTGCCTCATGGGACACACCAGGAAGCGTCGGTCGTTCCGCGGGTCAAACTGCACCCGCTGTATAGGCGTCGGGAACCGGAACCGCTGCTCGCATTCGCCGGACAGTATGTCCCATATGCACACATTATGGTCGGTTGATGCTGATAGTAGCTGGAATGTAATGTGTTGTTTTATTCGGGCATCTGACTTTTTATTGCATCAATTACAAGAATAAACATTTTTAAAGTGGAAGTTGGAAAAGTGTTTTTACTATAATAATAAAATGGGGAGAACACATTAATGGCATTGTCAAGAAGGCTAATTCATTTCTGTATGTTATAAGGAGATCCTTTCAATATATTACATCCGAGGTTCTTGTCAAAATCTACAAAACATACATTAGGCCTCTTCTTGAATATGGATTTCAAATATGGAACCCATATTTCATAAAGGACATCGACCTACTTGAGAGCGTGCAAAGAAAGGCAACAAAGATTCCATATAGCCGGCGCAAATAGTCCTATGAAGAAAGGCTTAAAATCCTAGGTATTCAAACCCTGGTAGAACGTCGACTCAGAGGTGATCTAATTGAGACATATAAAATTCTCACATACAAATATAACCTCCGAGATCTCCACAGTTTCTTTGAGACTAAAGACATACGTCCATTGCGAAGACACCTTATGAAAATCTACTGCACTATCGCCAATACCAAAATCGCTCATCACTTCTTAAGTAACAGAGTTACAGAGCCACGCATAGAGCAAACTGTCTGATGATGTAGTATCTGCACCATCAGTGAATTCCTTTAAAAATCGCCTCGACATGTGGTTAAAATCAAACATTATATAAATAAGCAATATGTGTAGTGAATCATATGAACATTAGACAACATAGACTGAACTTACGAACACTGTGATATAGACACACCAGCATTGTGCTGTCTGTCTAGCAAATGAATAATAATAATAATAAGGTTTTTATTGACTTGAGAATTTAAGAACAGAGTTTCTTGATTGAAAACTTATAGCTAACAGCGTTGTTTGGAAACAATTTACAAGAGTGTGAAACGATAGCAACCGTACTAGTTTAAAAACTGTATGACGGATGCTAACGCCTTCCAATCGGGTTGTAATACCGCATATTTTAGTGTCAATGCCAAAAATAAGGTAACTTATAAATAACTAAAATTTTTACTCAATTGATGACTATACAGATTTTTTACATCTTTCATGCATTGTAAACCGTAGAGAAACTATTGTAAACAAACCGCCATATTGGCATTGTCTATGATAGGATGAATGCAATAGTTATGGGATGGTAGGATATATTAATATATGTATAATATAGTTGCATTACTGAACATTTTGAGATCACCAAAAAGACTTAAAACCCAATGAATTTATTGTTTTGCCTGGAAGAAATCGCTTTAAAGTAGGCCGCCAAAATTGTACATGCAGTTTTGTATATTTGTTTTAAGTATTTTTTATTGTATGAAAATACTAAAATAAGATTACTGCGATCCAACATTACAACAACTTAGAATCGGAGAATATGCAATATATATTTTGGTTTGCGTACGGTGGAACACAGAGACAGGTGTACAGGAGAGTTTTTAAGGTTGAGATTTTCTCAAAAACTACATGACTTATTACAAAAATTATTTCACTGTTTGATAGATAAAACTGAAAACTATGTAACTGTAAAAGAATTATTAAATTCGGTCCAGTAGTTTTTGAGAAAATCTCAACCTTATTGAGGTCCCCTGTATACTTATCTCTGTCGTCGACTGTACAATAAAGTGAATTTGAATTGAATTTCTCGCTTGTCCTACCAAGCAGTAACACATGACAGGAGGTATGTTACTGAGTATGTGCCTTTTTAAGGTTCCGTGCCTCAAGAGGAAAAAAAAGAACTCTCATGGGATCACTTTGTTGTCCGTCTGTCAAGACCTGTATCTCAGAAACGCATGGACGGATCAAGTTGAAATTAATACCGAATACTCAGGTCTGCAACCTCATGCAGCCGTGAAAATGCAAGAAAACCAAAACTTATAGGGTACTACCCATTGTTCTCTAAAGTAAAGATAAGTTGGTCTAAATCTAGTTTATCTTTTCGTTACAGCAAAGTTACGGGGATAAGTTGCTTTGCACGAAAGCCTCGGTGCGCGAGTCCGACTCGCACTTGGCCGGTTTATTTCTTGCGTATACTCACTTTTTTACAATTCCTGGACCAACTTAGACTACAAACAGGATAGACGTGTGCTGATATGGACTTAGCGATCCCTCTCGTCAGGAAGTCCCATATGAATATCCTGCCGTCGTTGCAGCCTACAGCTAGGAGCGTCCCTCGTCTATTGAAAGAACAGGTGGCTGCTAGGGATATTGAGTCTAGTGAACCGTCAAATTCCTGTAAAGTGAGGGAGTTTCATATGAAAGGTTTATACACTTAACGAAGTGTAAAAGTGACAAGAAAACGGTTTAAGTTAAGGGAAGTGAGGGTTAACTAGATTTATGCATAAATGTGTTTATGACGACGAGTTATGATTGAATAAATTCAGACGTAACTTATCCCAAAGCAAGTGTCTTACTTTGTAAACAAATAAGTTCGTCGAATTCTGATCAGGTACCTATATTTAATCTTATAGAGAGAGAGAGAGAGAGAGTGTGTCACTAAGGGGGCACAAATTGGTGAACAATGTATGTAATTTTTGTAGGTTAGTCCAAGTACATACCCAAAATATTGATAAGATGAGAATTTACTCACCTCTGGATAATTTTGACCAAAGGATTCTGAAAGAGAAGGCGTTTTACAATAAGAATTAATTAATTTAGTACTTATTCTATTGAAAAGAATCAAAATTGATTACACTCACCCAGAAGCTCCAAATTCATCGTTATTGATTACTGTAGCGTATCTATTATGATTAATATTTATAAGTAACATTTAGTTTCACACGTAAGAGAAGAGATCATTTAACGATTTTTTAGGTTTCTATTTATAATTCCTAGTTGTATACTTTTGAATAGAAAACTTATATCTGTGTTGTATATGTCGTGGTCAGATCGTTAAATTGAGCATTTCATGAAATCGTAAGTCATTTCATGAAATGCTGGCATTTCATGAAATCGTCATGTTGCGCTGGGCATATCGTTTAAACGTCAACGTTCGTCGATTTGTCCAACGACGTTTGGTCAGATCATTAGTGTAGGGTGCCCATTATGGATGTGAGTAATAATAATTCGAAATATACTTATTACGAACTTATTTATTGTTCTAGTCAGTACCAAATTAAATAATTATATATGTTACAAAATTCTTACAAGCATTTCAAACCAATTGTCCACTGGAATTAAATATACGAAATATTCATATTGAAAAAATTAAAAGGACAATAAAGATGTTTTTATTAAATGTTTTTTTATTATTATTATATTTATTACCTAATAAAATAAGTACAAAATTGTATTATAATATTATAGAACGTTAAAACGTTTCGTTTCACATACGGTATACCTTTATGAAATTCCGTTAGTATTTCAAAATATTTCTCCATCGTAATTATACGAATAGTAGGATCATCAATGCATTTCTTCTTGTATATTAAAAACTTGTAATTCCAGTATTTCCATGATGTAATATTTTGTAATCCAGTAAATTATAGTCCGTCGACTTTCGTTGCCTGGTCACCCTACTTTCCTTTATTTGTTGTATAACCTAAAAATGAAAATTATGTATCTAGGATTCAATTATTAAAAGTAAATAAGTACATTTTAGATACTTAGATGAGATTTTAAAAGGATATAAACTAAATATTGTCATTTAAATAGGTACTAACCTGTGAAATGTATTCCCAAGTTGTTTTTTTTGTAAATTGAGGTTGGTTTTTGCGTGACTGTCATAAAATTTACACCGTTTCGTATAGTAACACTTATTCAAGTTTTCAACACACTTTCTTATATAATTTGCACATTTTTATTCACTTTTCAACATGAATCCGCATTATTTACTTACGCACACAAACATAAACAATGACAAAGCGCGCTCTCAGCGCCTCTAGCGGTAGTTATTGCTATTTTTCTACGATATGGTCAATTGTGTTTGGTCATATCATGAAATAGCCGTGCGTTTGTTGGACATATCGTAAAACGTTTTCTATTCATTGATCTGGCCAAGCTATTTCATGAAATGACCAATAGACATTTGACGATTTCGTGAAATGCCACCATTTCATGAAATGGTCGACTATTTCATGAAATGTTCAATTTAACGATATGACCACGACATATACAAACAAACATCAAACAAACGAAAATACTCGTGATTTTTTTGGAAAATTATCTTGGCCTAGCCTACGAACGACTGTGGCTGTGATCAATCAATAGCCTTTTTTAATATGGCTCGACAACACGGTCAATTGCCTATAACCAACCACAAACAATAGTGATGTCACAATCTCGAAATACAATATCGAATAGATAATATTTAATGCGTTTCGTGATAGATGGCGCAAGTGTCCTTTAATTTTAATTTTCTTGACATACGATTTTTATTACCATACTCACCAGTCATTAAAGATTACACAAATAGTTTGCATACTCAGACATACGATGGTCCAAACCAAATAAGTGGACATAAATAAAATTAAAAAATAGAAGGGGACTATATTTATGGTTGGGGGAATTACAGGCCATAGACATAATAAAATTTTGTTGTGGTGGTGGTGACCATTCCGTTTCATCCACCCACATGCACATTAAAGAATGTTTGTGTGTGTTCACAGATTATCCTAGTGTGGTGTGATTGAAAATGCGAAGCACGTTATGTATGTAGAGATAATAACTTATAGATAAGTCAATCATAAACGAATAATAGGTATTAGTCAACAGTAACTTACACAAAATCACAGGAGCGAGGACTATAATAATAATAATATTTTACATATAATTATTTTTATAAATAAACATGATCAGTCATTTAATCAATCATTAAATAAATACTACGGCGATATCATTTTGGATATAGGTATCTTGCTTGATTGCTTTCATTACTGTGCTCGTATTTTTTGAATGTAATCAATGCAGAATAATGAGGTAAACCAAAAAAGGATAGAATACCTATAATATTTTGGAATTAAAACTCCACATAGATATTTATTAAGTGACTAATTAATTACCACTTCAAATTATTACATTATACACATTTCTCAAACCAACTTTAATTCAACCAAAAAAGTGAGTGTTATCCAATTTGAACTGCTAGATACACTTTTTGGTTTTCTAATACTAATAAAATAAAAATGCACTGTCTAGGGAATTGGATGTTTTAGATCTACGAAGAACTTTTTGTGCTACACATAGAGTATTTTGGTGGTGTGGCATTTGTTGTATTATAACGTGTAGTTAAACAACATGTACGTGTGTTAAACTATGTGTTCAAGCATTCATGGATGGGAGACTTTCATTTTCATTATATCTTTGCTCACTTCGAGCTTCACGTGTTCCTAGGATTGAATTGTGTATTATAGTATAGTGCATTAGGTACAAATACTAGTTTAAATATTTAATTTTACATTACTTACCAATAATTATTGTGAGTAAGTATTATTATAACAACAAAATCGTAGTTGTTCATTTAAATTGGTAAGTTTCTTTTCATAATAATTATGTAGAATTGTAGATGATTGACTTGTTTTGTCCAATAAAATCCGTTGCAAAGATCTGACGATTAACCTTTTTTTTACATTGTATCCATCCATGTCAGACTCCCAGTTTGCACACACACTATTTTAGCCTAAACGATTACTCTCCTCCTTATGACAGTCGGGTAAAAATAATGACAAGCTGTACTGATGTGAATATTTTAGACGGCATTGTTGGTATGCTGAATGAGTAGTGATACCCAGTAAGATAATAATTTGTTTGTAGGTATATCTGTTATCGTTCCTCTTGCCTTTTTTTTTTGTATTATGAGGGGATTTAAGTTTTATTTACGTACATACCTACGTATTGTTATTTACATGAACCACATTCAGGCCTATTTATATCTCTTATCTCACAACTCCGATATACTGGGCTGCCCGTACATCGAGGGAACCCAGACAATGCTGATTGGTGGATGGTGCAATAAAATGTCATCTAATCACGGTATCTTTATGGCGTCGTTATAGGTGAATTCGCCAACATCGGTTTATCTTTTATTGCAAGACGGCAGTTTCAATTTTATTTTTTAAATTCTAAGGCATGGATGTTTTTTTCATCATTTTGAAAATATTCGGTTAAATGTACCTAAGTACCCTATCTTGTTTACATTTCAGCATGATAATGGATTTCCAAGCCAATACCAGCAGCGGCAGATCATATGATAGGAATACCTCAGCCCCAAGCTTTCCACAAAACCAATTTCAAGGTTTGTTGAATATTATAAAATTAGCCTTCCTTAACATTAGAGAACGAAGAGCTCTCTTTGTTTACTTACGTGTTTTTTCTTTCGAATCCTAAGCGTTAAGCCGCGTCTCCTGCGACGTGTTACCGTGTTACGAAACACCATAACATGTTTCGGTAACCGATTTAACAAAGGAAAATTGTTACACCACGCCCCTAAATCGGTAATCGGTCGGTGTTTGGTAACACGGTAACACGTCGCAGGAGACGCGGCTTTAAGGGCAAATGTCACTGTCACTCATATGCAACATATTAGCGATCTTCATTTGAGTATTTCCCATTAGCCGTCGTCATTATAGAATATTTTAAGTTGCTATTAATTAATAATTGTACAGTATTAGTTCTTTTTATCATCGACAAAAGTAATTAATTTCATACACACATAATATTTTTGGTCCTTCGAGCTGGACATAAACCAGGGACGCATTGATTTAAGTATTTATTCATATTTTTTAGTCAGATATGCGATTATTACTTTTATATTTCAATTTATTGTCAAACAGTATTAGTAGTCACTTAATTTATTTTCTTCAATTGTTCAAGGTAATGCATACTATCACCAAACAAATACACCAAAAATGGACAGTCAAGTAATGAGAGATATGTGTGGTGGCTACTCGCCATGGCAAGCCCCCGAATTTCCCCTGATAGTGCCTTCGGCTAGTCATGTTGTGTTATACCAAGTTGGACGGAGTGGTTTTCAAAACGCTCCGCCGACGCCGCGACCTAGCGAAGATAAATGGGATTCCAGCAATGTAAAAATGCCTTACTCCGATAAAAGTTTATACAATGTTCTGGGATCGTCAGGTGTACCAGTAAGGTTTTTATTATTATTATGGCTGTGTTCGGCTTTAGAGCTATGTTTGTTTTTCTCTTTCGTAGATACAGAAATTTAAATAATAGAGTAAAATTTTCGTCACGACCGACTTCATTTCGCACAGCGTGGTATACGAAAAAATCAATTCGTATACTACCTACATTTACACCGGCGCCAGATATAGTCAAACTCTTTGTCAAAAAACGCTCAAATTCGATGTTCATTGACGGCTTTTTATGACGTCGTAGTTATAGATTCTGTACAAAGCTGTCAATGGTAGGTAAATAAATGTTTGCAAAGACGCTCACATGTCTGGCGCCGCCGGCCTTATAATACAAAATCATCATCAGTCTATTTCCATAAGATTTTTTTATCAAAGTCAAAGTCAAATTTCTTTATTGCAAGTAAGCACGTTGTGTACATTTTTGTACGTCAACATATTTTTTTGAATTTACATTTACGCCATTTTATACATTTATCAATTTTTATGTTCCCACTCGTAGAGATATTTATTTATTTTATTTATTTATTTCAAATTACACTTCACAGCCACTACAGTACTAAAACTAAAGCATTGTGAATTTCATACTTATAATCATATTCATACATTAATTTCATCATACCTGATGACTGACTACGTTCTCTTCTCACTGCTTATATACAGACCTCCCCCATATCGAGGGAGCTCGTAATAGGTACAAAATATTGACAGAATACAAAAAATAGCAATAATAAATTCAAGTTATAAATTGATTACAAGCTACCGGTAACGAATACTTAATTTGTTCAATTTGGCTGTTGAGATTTTCGATATTTGCGGTGGTGAACTTTTTATTCCTTTGAGTCCCAAATGGAATAACGTAATGCATGAATTTAATAACTAAACATTTGCATTGGAATAATTAATCCTTTGCTAGATTGTGAATTACATTATATGCTGAAGATGAGTTCAATACGCGCAATTCTAATTCGTCTGAAATCTGAATTAACAAACGTCAATATAACAACGCAAAATAAACAAGTTGCGTTCAAAACCACTTACCTATAACACCATGATTTATATCCGCAAATTCTCCGATTGGCTGTCGTGAAACTTGCAGCTATATCTGAAGGTTAGAAGTATTGAATTCATCTTCTGTACTCTAGATTCTGTGACTCAAGGCAAAATTTATTTAGTCTCATAGTGCAGCTGCTGTTGTCGCCGGCTTTTCGGCTACGAGTATATCGAAAAAGCGATGGGCTTTAATAAAAAATACCCTGAATAAACCGATAAGAAACAGTCGAGATTTGGTCATTGCAATACTGCAGTACAACGCAAAGTTTGCAAAAGTATGGAAGTTTGACGGCCTGCATAGATTCTTTAACCAGGTAAACTATGTTCTCAAGAATTGCTTACACGTTATTTTTACCATCAAGAGTTTAATACTTATTTTATATTAATTCGCAATTATATTTTTAATTTGAGTCAAGCAAACAAGAGTTTAATTTAATTAAGTAAATTCATTCACCTAATTTTTGAGATTGCTTTAATCATATTGCACTCAGAATAGAATGTTGTGAAATAACTAAAATAGGTACATTTTTTAAATATATTTTGATATGAATTTCAGTACAAATCCAAATACATTTTTTCTTCAGATTTTGGACAGTACTGAATCGAACGATTTCTTCACCAACGTACTTCCACAGATAATTGATTTGGTTTTAAAGCTACCACACTTGGTTCAGGCACCGATACCGCTGCTTAAGTGAGTATTAATAATTAGGTCTTAGAATAAAGTTCACAATCCCGTTAATCTAATAAGTATCTAACAAAAATAACTCGCTAAGAGATAATCCCGACATTAGGGATCAGACATTATTCTGGAATGGACATGCTGAGTATATAAACATTCTAGATTGCCAAACTTATTTAATTTCGTGGTTTTCTTTACAGGAAAAACAAGAATATGTCGATATCCATGTCGCAAGTTCAGATCGCCAGTTTACTGGCAAATGCGTTCTTCTGCACATACCCGAGACGCAACACAACCAATGCTGGTAGCGAATACGAATCGTATCCAATGATAAATTTTAACGAGTAAGTAGCCTCGCAAAAGTATTTTGTCGCGTATTTGTTGTTTTGCTTTTTTGGTGTTCAGGTGGATTCAAAATAACTTTTATTAACGTCAAAATTGTGGCGTGAAACATTGGCAATTCCAGCCAACCACTGATAGGCTGACATGAAAATTATGACATTTAGAAGAATACTGATACTCTGAAATATCTTCTTTCAGATTTTATGAGCCACAAACAACAAATGGTTTGGAGAGGTTGAGATTCATAATTAACTATTTAAAACGAGTTTCCAGGTGAGTACACAGAGATGTTCAATTAGGGGAAATACCGCGACTTTCATCCTAGGTATTAGTTATTACACTACATCGATATGATTACTTTTTATAAACTTATAAGTTCTTAGCTATAATTACGAAGGAAGTGCCCCTGAAATTTTCTTTCATGGCTGCTCTGCCTCTAAAATTAGTAATAGACGACAGTAACGAGATCGTGTTATAACTAACACAACACGATAGGTACCGATAACTATTACACTTCAATTATTTTGATGTCTCATACACTAGCTATTGTGATATTATCTGCAAGGAGAGGTCCCTTCTGCAGTCTTAGATTATCTCTCTACATGCAGTCTGATAATTAGACCTAAGGCAATAATTCTAGGGCGTTTGTAATATTTTTCTAGTATTCATTATTACAAAATCCGTTATTATATTACTTTCCGACCTTTAGGCCAGTCATTAAAGGAGTTGACCCTAGCAGTAACTCATCTATCTATGAAATTTGGCACAGTGATAGAGTACCATATGTAGATTGGAATTGACATAGAATCCAATAATTTGTAGAAACGGAAGTTAGGTATTTTCAAGGTCAAACTTAAATTACGTGGTATCAATTACAGGAAAATTGCTCTATCCAAAATTCTTTTTTTACAAGTTCTAGTTACCTATAGGCATGTGTTGACAGAATATCCAACCATATTTCCATATGGAAATATATATATTTTAATAAAATGTGTTTTTTTGCCGTAATTTCCAAGGGATAATTACTCACTCCAATTTCTATTTAATTATGTATTTAAAATATTACTTTCGAAAGTAGTTATGAATTTCCAATAAAAAATCCAGACCGAAAAGCGTTATCCAGAAATTGACGAAAAATGGGGGTTTCCAAAAATGCTCAGCCCGATTTTTCTTGTCATTATGAACAGACTATCTTATTAAAACTGCTTTTCAAGTTTTCCAATAAAAAATGCAGGCGAAGCACAAAATATCAAATAGAGTTGTATTCAAATATTTCTAATCAACGCGGCGGTGCATGCGCCACTGCGCGCGGATCGCTACTGCGGCCGATTAACAACCTTATTCCTATTACACGTACAGAACAGCGGGAACGCGGACGAGAAATTGGACGGAGCGGAGGAGATATTTGGAGATGGGATTCTGTTGTCTACTCATATACAAATAAGGTTAATTGTAGATTAACTCTTTACTAAAGTCCAGTAAAGATCCATGCGGACAAGCGTTTTCTAGAAATCGACGAAAAATTAGAGTTGAGAAAAATGCTAAGTTCGATTTTTCTTATCATTATGAACATACTCACGATCTTAGTCGAACTGTTCTTCAAAGTCAAAGTCAATTTATAATAAACCTTATTCCTATACAAGTAGAAAATATCTATCGCATCGGTAACGTGGACTGGAAGTTGAATAAATATTTTGGAGATAGGATTCTGTACTCTACCTACAGTTATACGAATAAGGTTTATTTTAGGTTAACTCGTTACCGAGTGGTGAAAGCTCGACCGACCTACGCCAACATGCACAAAACCATTCTAATCTAGCCCGTATCATCGGCGCATAAGTACGACAACATTTCAAGGTTAGTACGGACATAGCAAAACAAATGGTAACACTTGCAGTACGATTTCAACTCTTACGACGCAGATAATAAGAACGGTTCAAAATGTTACACTTGATCTGATTTTGGAATGTTTTAAGTAAGCTCGACCGACACAACAGTACCTACGCCAACATACACAAAACCAATGTAAACTAGCCCGTATCATCGGCGCATAAGCGCAACATGTCAAGTCAAGGTTAGTACGGACAAAAGCAGATCAATAGTAACACTTTCAGTACGATTTCAACTCTAACGACGCAGATAGATATATAGATTGGAGCGGCCCAAAGTGTTACAACTTGATGTGTTTTTATGTGTACTTACTAGGTACCTACTACGTGGAATGTTTAAGTAAGCACGACCGAGACGATAGTACCTACGCCAACAAACACAAAACGTAATCTAGCCCGTATCATCAACGCATAAGTACGACAACATATGTCAAGGTTAGTACGGACAATGGCAAAACACTTTTTTTTCGCCGTGGGATCTCGTTTGGTGTGCGTGTATCAAATTATTTCTTAAAATTATAATTATC
The DNA here is from genome assembly GCA_963506565.1 of Tachystola acroxantha. Taxonomy (NCBI): domain Eukaryota; kingdom Metazoa; phylum Arthropoda; class Insecta; order Lepidoptera; family Oecophoridae; genus Tachystola; species Tachystola acroxantha. Next base: position 12,092,472 of record OY735878.1, read on the forward strand.
TGTTATATAAAACCCTACTGTATTGTGATATTATTAGAATCAAAATAGATTATCAGTCAATAAGTGATTCAGCGGAACGGTGCACCGTGCAACATGCGATCGGACCCCCCTCACCCCCTCGAGTAACAAAGACAGCTTGTTATTTTTCAACTCGCTCGCACATATTACTCGCACTCGCACGGGTATATTTGCGTGCGGCATAGGTCTTATTACTTACGTCATACTGACGACTACAGCTAAGCAAATTTAAATTCTACACTTGTACGATGAGCGTGAGATATTCACCTACTAATAATATGTAATCGCAACTGCAACCACAAAAATCTACAAGTGAGGGTGATCTGCCGGGGGCCATCCATAAAGTACGTCACACGAATTTCATGATTTTTTGAGCCCCCCCCCCCCCCCCCGTCCTTGTCACAGGTCGTCAAATTTCTGAGACCCCCCCTCCCTAGTGTGACGTCACATGTTTTGCAATTTCACATCGAAAAATTATTAAATTATTAGTTTTATTTCCATTTAAATTAAGTACTTTTTTATGAAATCAACATTATATCAAATATTTGAAACAATAACAAAGCAATAAACCATTGAATATAAAGAAAAAGAAGAAGAAAGAAACTCTTCAGTCTCTAGATATATTATATTTTGAAATGTGATGTCACGAAACTTAGGACCCCTCCCACCCCTTGTCACACAATGTCACACTTTGTCGACCCCCTCCCACCCCCTTTACGTGTGACGTACTTTATGGATGGCCCCTAATATACTAACCAAATTCCAAACACAATTATTTTTTCAATTCGACGAATTGATAACCTCCTCCTTTTTTGGAAGTCGGTCGGTTAAAAATACAAAATAAAACACGAAACAAAATACAAAAAAAAAAATAAAAAAAAAAATATATATATATTTAGCTAAGGATCGAACCCGGAACCGCGTGCACGGGAGGCGACCGCTCCAGCCACTAGACCGATTCGTTCGATGTTTAGCCCGGCGAAATTACCAAGCATATCTCATGCACCAGCGTGAGACATGAACGGACCGCTCCGTCTAGATTTCGACAAAATTGCAAGTAATCTAGTACAGACAGATTCCCAGCTCTCCTAATACACCTACTTCGGTATAAATGAGTTCAGAGTTTATGCTCAAATAAAATTCAAAGATAATTACAACAAAATGTTTGATAAAATACTAACCAAATTCGAAACACAATTAAAATAAAATACAAAATAAAACACGAAACAAAACCAAAAAATATATATATTTAGCTAAGAATCGAACCCGGAACCGCGTGCACGGGAGGCGACCGCTCCAGCCACTCGACCAATACGCCCGCTGTTTGGCGTGGCGAAATTATCAAACACTATCTCATGCACCAGCGTGAGACATGAACGCGACTAGATTTCGACAAAATTGCAAATAATCTAGTACAGATTCACAACAGGGGCGTTTCTTAATGTTTAAGTAAGCTCGACCGAGACGATAGTACCTACGCCAACAGATCAATAGTAACACTTTCAGTGCGATTTCAACTCTTACGACGCAGATAGTTAGAGCGGTCCAAAGTGTTACAACTTGATGTGTTTTTATGTGTACTTACTAGGTACCTACTACGTGGAATGTTTAAGTAAGCTCGACCGAGACGATAGTACCTACGCCAACATACACAAAACCATTATAATCTAGCCCGTATCATCAACGCATAAGTACAGTCGACAGCACATCAAGTGTATCACTTTTGACTTTGGACCGTTCTTATTTTCAGTGTCATAAAAGTTGAAATCGTACTGCAAGTGTTACCTTTGATCTGCTGTTGACTGTACGACAACATGTAACAAGGTTAGTACGGACAATGGCAAAACAATGGTAACACTTGCAGCACAATTTTAACTTACGACGCAGATAATAAGAACGGTCCAAAATTCGAAACTAAATATTTATGTTTATTTTAGATAAATATTGTAATCTGAATGAGCATTTAAAAAAATAAATAATTAGGGTTATTTAAAAATATAATATAAATTATTTATGTAAATAATTAAAAGACATTGCCACATTTCAATGGAGCTTTGCCTCACCTACAAAACTACGTGACCATTTAAGCTGTACCTATCATTTTTGTTGGTTATTACAGGTTTCATATTGCATAATCATAATCAGTATCATTTTCTACTATCTCTCGCAACTCCTATAGAAGAATAACAAAAACAATGAATAAATCGCTTCGATTTCTTACTATTTTCTGAATTCTTAATTAAGCTGTTTTTTGGAATCGTAACTTGTACACAACTCTATTTTAAACCAATAATTTTAATAAAAAACGGAGATATTTTTACATTTATTCGTTATCTTGTACGGTGGAACACAGAGAAAGGTGTACAGGAGAGTTTTTAAGGTTGAGATTTTCTCAAAAACTACTTGACCTATTGCAAAAATTATTTCACTGTTAGATAGATAAAAGTTAAAACTATGTACTGTAAAAGAATGATTAAATTCGGTCCGGTAGTTTTTCAGTAAACTGAAGTGGCAGTGGGCTGGTCACATCTGTCGTAGAACCGATAACCGATGGGGGTAGACGAGTTCTCGAATGGAGGCCACGAACGGGTAAACGTAGTGTGGGACGCCCCCCGACCAGATGGAGGGATGACCTTCGCAAAATGCTCCGAGCTCCTTATGGCAGACTCCGAAGTTTTCTTTATGTCACAGCCTGAGTATATCCGCAGGCTGTTGAGAGAACTCACTGAGCAACCGACCGTAGAATGACAAACACGCACACACACACACCCACACCCACACAAATGCACACACAAACATACACACACGTAGATAGACAGACATAGACTCGAAATTTTAGTTAACCTTTGTTTTTATTTTATATTCATTTTTTATATATACTATATAATATTTGGTACATGTTTAATTGAAATTCATTTTGCGTTGTTATGTAATTGGCATTATATATTTTTATACATGTATTTTTTTCAAATGTAACATGCTGTATAACAACCTGTAAATAAATAAATAAATAAATAAAATGGCTGGCAGGGACTGGATGCAGAGGGCCGAGAGTAGGGTTGAGTGGCGCGCTTTGGGAGAGGCCTACGTCCAGCAGTGGACTGATACGGGCTGATGATGATGATGATGATGAGTTTTTGAGAAAATCTCATCCTTATTGAGGCCCCCTGTATACTTATCTCTGTCGTCGACTGTACAACTTGCGGTTGATGGTGGGGCAGAATCTGGCATTGTCATTTATTTAAAAACAATACTTAAATTAAAATAATAGTACAGTCGACAGCAGATCAATGGTAACACTTTTTACTTTTGACAGTTCTTATTATTTGCGTCGTAAGCCTTGAAATCGTACTGCAAGTGTTACCATTGATATGCTGTCGACTGTACATATAACTTTTTATTTTGAAAAATCTAATTGGAACAAAAACTAAACTAAATGAAATAGACTAAAACTATATGCCACTGTGCACATAGAATATATAGACAGCAGATCAATGGTAACACTTGCAGTACGATTTCAAGTCTTAGTTCGCAAATAATAAGGACTGTCAAAAGTAAAAAGTGTTACCATTGATCTGCTGTCGACTGTACAAATAAATAAATAAATATATATATAAATAAAAATTAGAGGTAAAAAAAGTGTTGTTGTACCTTTCAAACTTCGTTAAAAGCGTTAACGGCCTAACTAAACGGTGGAATAACTTTAAATCACGTTTATGAATACGCGCCTTAGTCGATAGTTATACTTATAGACAGTTCTGAGCACGAGCTCAGTCAGAGTGAGTCGGTAAAGTGTTCTTCTCGATCTCAGATCAGGATCAGATCAGTAGGTAAATTCTGATCTGAGTGCTCGACTCTTGCTCGATTAGATACATAGTACAGTCGACAGCAGATCAATGGTAACACTTTTTACTTTTGACAGTTCTTATTATTTGCGTCGTAAGACTTGAAATCGTACTGCAAGTGTTACCATTGATTTGCTGTCGACTGTACCTACCTACGTATAAAGCGGACAACAGATCAATGGCAATACTTGCTTCGCACGATTTCAACTCTTACGACGCAGATAATAAGAACGGTATTTAGTCCAAAGTGTTACAGTTGATCTTCTGTTAGCTGTACCTACCAACCTACTTGAAGAAACCGAATGGAATGAATGAATTGTATAGCGTTAGCGCGCCTCGCCCGCCGCGCGACCGGTTCTCGACGCCCCTCGCCCGCCTCGGGCCCCGCGCTGGCCTGCGCTTGATAGGTATTTCGAAATAATGGTGTTCCGCCTGGATATTATGTTGGATTCTTTTGAAATCAGGTTATTTTTGGGTATCTCATTACAATTGTAAAAAATATCTGATAGAGTAATTATCCAGAGATAGTTAAAAGACAAATTCTGTATAATGCATTGTTTCATTTGGATTTTTTTGTTGGATTTTGGTACTTATACTAGAAAAAATAATTTGAAGGCATATTAAAAACAGAAACCCGGCGGAGCAATTATCCTATAGAAACTACGGCCAAAAAAGACATTTTATTAAAATACCTACACTTTCGAATTAAAAAATAGTTTTACTTATGAATGTACAGAAGCACACTAATAAAATACAATATATAGAAAAAGAATTATGACCATAACATTGTTCCAGAAAAAGATACGGTATAATGTTGAATTTCAATTAAAATAAGTAACTTCCGCCTCGAAATATTATTGGCTTCTCTGACAATTGTTCTTATAAATATGCTATTAAGTATACAAAAAAGTTTCATCGATAGAGGAGTTATTGTTGGGGTCTCCATACAAACGCTCGCCAGAATGACTGGCCTACTTCTGGATTTTAATAAGTAAGATGTCGTTGGATTCGTCTTGACCACGGGACAGACATAGTTTACATTTTATTCCAATAAAATAGTTTTTTTATTCGTAATAATTAATTTATTTTATCTTACCGTGTCAATCTTCGCAGCAAGAAACCGATTGGTGTGATAACCTTCTCTAGGCGTTCGGTCCAGTCACAGCAATGCCCGAATTGGCAACAGTCCGATATCCCAATCAAGACTATTGTACCAGTTCACATTGAAAATGGACTAAACATCGAAACCACTGTCGGGATAATACAAGTCGATTTTGATTACAAGTAAGTAAATGCTAAAAGTGTAATCGTATGTAACAAGTCTCTAAAACAAAGTTAGATGAGAACATCGGTTCTATTGTAATTGTAAGCAATGTTAAAAGTCGATCGTTTATTAAAAAGTTTTTAAAAAAACACTATTTTGTCCTTACAAGATTGAAAAGATAATGTAACATTTTAATGTTTTTAGATTTTTATAAAGGTTCCTTGCCAAATACATTTGCACCAACGCGCAACGTACGAGTTTGTTGGTGATGCCTTTTAGACAATTTTAATGAAGTCACTTTATTTCACTTTTATTCTGGATCGATTTATTTCACTATATTGTATTATCTTACTACTTGATTGATTTTTTTTGTAAGCTTATGTAATTGGTGTATGGCAATAAACATATTTTCTATTCTATTCTATTCACAGGACCAAGGATGAGAAAAATATAGATGAGCAGATTAGATACTACGTCTGCCCTGAACTGATGGTCGCCAAGCTGTTTGTCGAGGAATTGGAACCAAATGAAACACTCATCGTCATAGGTGAAGTATAATTATGATTGCTTAATTTATTGGAGCATTCGTAACCGAGAATTTCAGTTTTGGTTTGTGCATGAATAAATTGTATTAATAGATGAAAAATGTAAACCATTTTTTTTCTCGAATAACGACGAGTGTTTTATTTTAAAAGCAATGTTAATTTCATGCAGGGTGTGAGCGATATAGCAATTACAAAGGCGAAGACATACATAGCATCAAATTTAATGGTGACCACGTCGACCGAATTCCGAGAGACACGTCAGGCCGACGGCGACGAGTGCAACTAGCCATCGACGTGCATTCTTATCAGGACAATGCCGACCAGTACTATAAAACTGCGATTCTGAAGGAGCTGAACAAGGTAAATTACACATATCCCGGTATGTGTAACTGACAATGATAAAGAAAATCGGTATTTTAGCTAGTGTTTCCTTGTTGTCCTACTATTTTGTCATATTGGTTTTAGTTGCGGTTAACGACCACTTCCCAAATTCCCAATAAGTAATTCCCGCAGTGAAGAGTATACCTAAAGGGATACTGAGTATCCTTTTATGCTCGACTGCAGAAAAAAAGAATGGCAATGGTTTCGTGTGTGTGTATGTTTGTATGACAGTTCCTTTATGGCTTCCTGTAGCCTAATCGGCTCGATGGATCTTGAAGTAGGTACCTATGTGATATGGATTTGGTCGCTCAATGGCAAAAGATCAACAGTGTGATTCTTTTCTCAGGCATGGGTCGGTTTCTCTTTCTGCACAAACCATAAATCAAAGAGTCTGGAATACCCTGGAGTGGCGACCGGCAGCTATGGTTGCGGCAGCGAGTTCAAGCACTCACGGCAACTCAGGTTCCTCATCCAGGTTATGGCCTGCACACAGGCGCGCCGGCCACTAAATTATGCAACCTTTAGCGATGGCAATTCGAAGGAAAGATTTGTGAACATGCTTAATTTACTTCAACAACATAATGTTTCTATTGGTGAGTATTTGAGCGCTATTTTCCTTTTGTGGATTAGATGCATAGTGCATATGCATACTGAGCCATCTCTGTAATACACGAGCTTTCCGCAAGCCAACCTAAATGCCATTTCTTACTAAATTTATAAAGCAAATTATCGGTTCAATTTTGGCGTATATTGGTCTAACGCTAAACTTGTGACGCCAAAAATGATTGTATTTTAGCGTCAATTTTCCACTGAAGAAAAAAGAATCCCGGGAATAGAACCCGGGCCAGTAACCGAAGTCCAGTGTCTTAATCATGGCGCCGCCGAGCTTTCACAATAATGTGTCATTCAAATGAAATACGAGTAAATACCAGCAAAAACCCATGCTCAAAGTAGGTAGGTATACTAGGTATGTAATAATTTGTGATCGATTAATAACTGTTCTAGGAAAACTATTCAAATTGATAAAGAAATACCGCAAGCGCACCGAAAGCGACAAGAAGAAACTATTCTCATACATAACTCATGAGTTGGAGAACCAAACCAAGTCTGATGCAGAGGACCAATCCGACGAGGATGGCGCGGCCATTCCTGCGCAACCTAACAGTTCGACGAAACCAAAGCGATCTAGGACTAATAGAGCCAATGATAATAAACAAATGGGAGCCACCCATGCAGATGTATCTATGTACATAATCATGATTGTGTTCTTAATCGTGGCTTTGTTACAATCCTTCTTTGGTACGAAATAATATCTGTAATAATTATAAGGATACATAGTTATTAATATATTTATTTATAATATTATTATGAGTATAACAGCATTATTACTCCCTATTTTATTTATTTAATTCAATTCAAATATTTAATTAATTCAATATTTAATATAATAATTTAAACAAGCAACTACAGCAATTCAGTATAAAAACAAGATAGTTTAATAAATTTTTAAAGCAATTAATAAATTATAACATACAAGGAACTGTATCTATCATAAAACTACTTTCTAATACTACTTTTACATAATAATCTTATAGGTGCTAATTCTGAATGGACTTATGTATACGTATGTACATACGTTAAACCTATATTATATATTTTAAAACATTAAATGATGTCATGTAGGTTGACCAGCTTCTTATGTGAATATTATTAATACTGATTGTTAATTATTGTGTTGATTTATGCATTAATAAAGATATACCTAATTAATATGATTTGTTGATTATTGTGTGGATTTATGTGAAATTAAACTAATTAAAATAAATGACACCTGTTTACCTATCCTTTAACTATTGATTTGTGTTTGTTATAAATAATTAAAACCAGACTAAAGTAATTACAAGAATTAATACTTATAATATTGTATAGTTACCTATTACATTGGTTCAATAATTAATGTTGATTTATTCTTAAAATAATGTCATTGATCTCTTATGAATGAATAAACCTGTTTATATACATAAAGACAGTACTTATTTCAATAAACATTCCCGAAATTTCAGAAGTAGTCCTAATGAGAAGTAGCCCTAATGAGAAGTAGCCTAAATAAGAAGTAGCCCTAATGAGAAATAGCCCTAATGAGAAATAGCCCTAATGAGAAGTAGTCCTTTAGCGAGTCGGTTGCCATAATGAGAATTAGCCTTAGCCATAATGCGCCTAAACCTATTTATGTACCTATGTGTGAAGTACTTTTAATAAAATGAAATGCAATTTTGTGCTACCTTTTACTAAACTTTTTCTAGAATATTATACCTTATTAATTATTAAACTTGAGTTTTACCTAAAACTTGCATTTGAATTATACCTAATAAAAATTCACATATCTAAAGACAGTGGCAAGTTAAATTACAAGACATGTCACCTACATTTTATAAAAATTCTCAAGATTCTACAACTAATATAAAATACCTAACTTTTGATGACCTTGCTTGCTGCCAAATCTGTGGTCAACCGCATACCTACCAATCATTCACACAGTGTCATCGAGTTATCGAATCGACTTCGAGTGTCGACCACAGATATATCGATTTTATGCATAAAAGGACAGACATCACTACTTATGTCACTGTCATCGGTTTTCGCGGATGGCGCGGTGTTTTCATTTGTTTACATGTTTTTATCTAAACTATTTCTGTTAAATTATAGTATTATTTACGCATTAGGTACTTAGTTACTACCGTTTTCATGAGTTTTATTAATTACTTAAGAACGATAATATTCCCCAACAGAAATAATCGAAGTACGTATGTAATTTTATTCTAATCACAGAAAGCTTATCGCTTTTGGTAAGGGGAATTCCGTTTTGCAATAGGACAATAATAATGTGTATATAGGAAGTATTCGTTTTTAGCATACAGCTCCGGCTCAAATATGGATCGAAGTAGAACTGGGAGAGGTGCGGATATGGCGGAGATTCGCGGGTCAGACCACTGGGGCCCGCAGTGGCCTCCTGTGAGGATTGACGCGTTGCACACAGTATTATACACCCTGCCCAGACATAAGCCGAAACCGGACTCGCTGCCGGGGCCGTTTGCGCCGTGGACAGCCCCGGATCAGTGGGGGCAAGGGTATGTTAGAATGCCCTGTTCCCCACGTAATACAGTGAGTATTGTTCTGTAAGTTAAATTATCGCATTGTAGACGAATATACTGCTGGAATATAAACCTGTTATCGGTTAGTGTCGGAGGGCCCAATTTTTTTTAATTTTTATTTAGCAATATGATCTATGGTAAAAGAAGAATAGGCTTGGCATATCATAGTAATATTGATCGTGTGTGCTGTTCGTTGAAAATAAACCTTAACCATCTAAAATATCCATTAGCTTTATTTCCTAACATGATAGGAGAATGTAGTTACGATCCAAGGACCTCTGAGAAATATGAATTATCACACAGTATCTCTGAGAGTGGTGGTGGATAGTTGTACGAAAGCAAGCTGGGCTGCAGGCAAGGTAGCTTAAATATTACCTTTTATTTATATAAGGTTAGAGTGTTGCTAAGGGGGCATTTAGGAAAAAATACTTAGAAAAACGTCAGATACTCCTTTGCGTCCAGGGAGCCTGGTTCAGAGTACCTGGTCGTAGGGGGGTCTGATGGGCCTATTTGTTGAGTTCCAATGAGGCTGGCATGGTCACCAAGTGACAAAAGCCTCGAAAAAACCTAGATAAAAAATAAAAAGTTTTGATCGAAAATATCGTCTCTATATACCCCCTACCCCCTTTTTCAAGTAATTTAGTCAGATCAACCCCTGTCAAATTAGGGGCTGAAAATTAAAATTAGTACTTACATAAAAAAAATAACTAGAGCAAAACAAACGCATGAGCCGAGCGAGCGAGATTACTTTACTTTACAAACTGTCTATGATTCAGTCTTGTATTTGTTCTCTTTGACATGAAGGTTTCTTCATGATATTTTCCTTTACCGTTTTGAGAGAATTTGGTAAATGGTCACTAGAGCTCTTACAGTGATCTAGCTTTGACATCATCTGCTATCAGGTGACATCTTAAATCAACTACAGTTTGTTTTGGTTGGTTACTTAAGGGCCTTCCATGAGCCAACTAGCGCTGCCAATCTTTGTAAAGGTTTTTTAATAAAAATTAATAATTTGTAAGATATTATTTTTTTAAGATTGGCGGCGCTAGTTGGCTCATGGAAGGCCCTTAAAATAAACTAATTACCATGTTGTTTTCAGTTAAATCGTAATGAACCTACATGGCCAATGATAGTTGCTGCTCTGTCTTCTGAATTTTACACTATTAAAGACCTGATAGACAGCATACTTTCATACAACCCCGCATACAGAAGTTCATGGAAATTCACAGCTCTGGAAGCATTTTATAAGGTATGTCCTAATAGCTATATAATTAAGGGGCTGGCATGAGCCAACTAGCGCTGCCAATCTTAAAAAAATAATATCTTCCAAATTAATCATTTTTATTAAAAAAGCTATGTACATAATCGTTATTAGGATAAATACTATTTTTCAATATAATTGCATAATTGCGACAAGCTAATTTGTAGTTCTCAAATGTGCCAAAAACGGCTCATGTAAGGCCCTTAATGGCAGCCACAGAGGGCACCTGCCTGTAGGTACATTAGCAAGGTATATCTATACAGCAATATATCAGCTTAGCTCGTTGATTACTTTTTGCACAGTGCTAGTTTTAGTACCACAAGGCAGTACAATTCCTAAAAATCGTTAAAACTGAAATAACTCTGAAGCCGTTAGACTTTGGATGACCCTATTTGGCATGCAATGGGTAGATTGATGCCACCGACCCCTGGTTTTCGGTATGTCGTCTTTACACACCTTGTATGTATAGATTACTTACTATTTTCGTAAACAAAAACTTATTTAATTGCACACAAAGAATTTAAAGTGTTTAAATTTTATAATTAACGCCTAGCAGCTGCCAATTGTGATCTAACTGTATTATGTATTAGCCTTTTTATTTGTGTAATACTTTTGCAATAAAGGATCTTTATCTTATCTACAATATCTAAAGTTGATATTCAGGTGGCTTGCTCATTTGGATTTTTGAGCCGCATTGCTCTAAGGTCGCATTTCTACCAAGCAATAAAAATTCAGCAAGAAATGTCTGACAGTCTGTCCGATAGCAGATTGCAAGTGAAAACTCCGTAACAAGTGCTGCGGCGACAGCTTGTTTAGCACTGCGAGCAGTTGCAGGAAAATAGGCTATTAGACCCCCCCCCCCCCCCCCCCCAAATGGGTCTTAAATAGTTAATAATCGTTTTATTACACCGTACAAAAAATAACAGAATTTTTTGATACCTTGAAACCACCAAAAACTTTAATTTAATTCGATCAAAAACATGATTATATGTGGCATGACATCATCGCGTCTAGGGATGTCGAGTTGAGTTAAAATCGTAATACCCGGTTAAATCTAGCTATAATGGAGTCTTCAAATGTATTCTTAATTATTTAATTGGTAAATATTTCATTTATATGTCATTAAAATTTTAATTATTATTAATAATTCAATGTTACTACTAAAACCCACCTAAGATCGATAAATCAAAAAAATCCAGCATCCAGCGTGACGTCACGAATTCCGTCCCGCATTTTAAGCGCATGGGGAAAAAACCGAGAAATATTTTAATTTCATTTTTTATTTTTATGTAACAAAAGTGACATATTTGGGATCCTGATATGAAATAAATATTGTTTTATTGAATTTCGATATGAGTAAACTAGCCTACTGCAGGAATTTACGATGTGTAAACGATGCAAGTAACTCATGCAAGACTTGCGCGAGTTTATTTGCAGGTGGAAACGCGGCCTTAGGATTTTTATTTTAATTTGTTGTAATGTGTTAGCCTCGCTATACAGCGGGGCAACGCCGCCAGCCTTTTGGGCACATTGCCAATTGTGGGGGATTTGGCGCAGGTTTTTTATTTATAATTTTTACACGTTAGGTAGTTTAGATTTAATTTGTATTTACTTGTAAATATTATTTCCTAATTTTGAATAAATAGATAATCACATGTAATTCTAATTATGTTTCAGTCCCTCACAGAGGACGAGAAGCAGAATTTCTTGAAGACCGTAAAATCGATTGCTAAATTGGCCTTAGACCTACCCAACCTGGTTTCAGCTCCAATACCGTTACTAGAGTAAGTATTATTATAATCAGTTTTTTAGATACACTTACGATACGAAGGTCCCGAAAGAAGGTTTGTTCCCCAATCAGGTCAGCGGGTCCACCTCCAACACAATGGGCCTTGCGGCTAAAGTGTGAATGAGCTCAGTATTCAAGATTCACAACACCTAAGCGAAAAGACATTGCCACTTTTCAATGGAGCTTTGCTCCACCTACAAAACTACGTGACCATTTAAGCTGTACCTATCATTTTGTTGGGGACTTATTACAGGTTTCATATTGCATAATCATAATCAGTATCATTTTCTACTACTCTCGCAACTCCTATAGGAGAATAACAAAAACAATGAATAAATCGCTTCGATTTCTTACTATTTTCTGAATTCTTAATTAAGCTTTTTTTTTTCGAATCGCAACTTGTACAAAACTTTATTTTAAACCAATGGTTTTAATAAAAAACGGAGATACTTTTACATTTATTCGTTATCTTGTACAACTTGCGGTTGATGGTGGGGCAGAATCTGGCATTGTCATTTCTTCGGTTTTTTTTCGAAGGAAAACTTACGAACATTCATAATCATACTCATTTATTAAGATCGTAGGAACACTTCGGTGCACTTGATCACGTCAGTAAACTAACAATACACTTAAGTATCCTACAAATAAAAATCCTGTAACAGGTCAGGTATAAAACGAATAGATGCGAAATGTGGCCGTTACTGTCCACGGTTATTATATATATATAATAACGTTTATTTGTTTCAAATCTTATAGCCTATTTACATTGGTACCTATACATTTGAGTTGTAATACAATTTGAGGCCGTAGGTCTCACTATTGTACAATAATTTAAAGTTAAACATTTTTGAATAGGTACCAATTACTTGCTAATTAATTATTAATTAGCGGCTCGCATTATTGCGAGGCGGACTTGCGTCCGTGCAATGCGGCCCGCCCCGCCCTGACACAGTGTGCTATAGCAAGCGGAATGGACTGCACGCGCGCCCGTGTTCATTTTACAATATCTGGCAGTACACTGTACTCAAAACCCGTCAATGCGCTGCGACCCGGCCCGTCACTAATGTGCTCGGTAAGCATTTTGCGCTGCGCTGCGGCCCGCCCCGACACGCTACGGCGCGGCATAATGTGCTCGGACCTTTAAGGCAAGCACGGCCGCGTGTCGTGCGTGTCCAATGTGCGCAATCGAGACAACAGTAGGGACATAGGTTGCTACTGAAACCACAGTGCCCCAGTTCTCTCGAATTTCGATTAGACGTAACCTTTTGTGGTATGACATATAATTGTGGGAACTGGTAATGATAATAAATGTAATCAATATGTTGTGGTTTATTTTCGCGATAGTATGTACTCCTTAGATATGAGATGTGATAAGGCCATTTGTAGATGGAACGAAGGAAAAACTTACGTACATTTACCGAATGCTCTCAAAATGTAAAAAAATCGTGAGGAAACCTGCAAGCCCGAGTTTATAATAATGTGAGGCATGTGTAATCCTCCAAAAGACCCGAGCTCCTTAGATGTTAAGGAAGGCCTGCATGATGCATCATAACGTTAAAAAAAGTTTTTATATTCACTAGATAAAATTAAAATAATTGAGTTACAAAATTGGTATTATAGTCCTATAGTCCACGTCCGTCCGTCCGTCTGTCTGTCTGTTTGTCTGTCAAGACCTTTTTCTCAGAAACGCGTGGACGGATCAAGTTGAAATTTTTACCAAATACTTAGGCCTGCGATCACATGACGTAGGTCAACGCAATCAAAATATATCGCTGTTTATGTCGAATTTTGGCCCATATTTGTATGAAAACGCAAAAAAACTCAAAACCTATAAGGTACTTCCCGTTGACCTAGAATCATGAAACTTGGAAAGAATCTAGGTCATATAGTACAAGTAAAGGAAAAAAGTAATTACAACCCCCCAAAATAAGTGTATGAGTTGCTTCAACTTATTATGATGGGAAAAGTCGCCGGAAAGAGAAGAAGCGGTCGCAGGAAAAAGTCGTGGCTGCGTAACATCCGGGAATGGACTGGAATCGCGAGCGCCGCAGACCTGTTCCGCCTCGCGAGAGATAGGCACAAACATGATGAGCTGATTGCCAACCTTCACTAGTTGGAGAGGCAACCCCCAAGAAGAAGAAGAAAATAAGTGTATATCCAATTTATGTTATTAATTTTACTAATTACAGACGCAACAGTAACCTAACTCTGTCGCTGACGCAGAAGCAGATATCCAGTTTGCTCGCGAACGCCTTCTTCTGTACGTTCCCGCAACGCAACCCTAAGGATGACGGCTATCCGGAGTCTTACCCGTCCATCAACTTTGCCAGGTAATGATGACGAGATTTATTGACAATTTGGAGTATGAGTGGAATTTGAGTTCGGTCTTACAACTTTGACAGTCTCTGACACTACTACTAAACCTATTTACTACTAAAACTATTTGTCAAAGTTATTCAGGCTGCCCGTAGGCCTTTGACGTGGCCTAACGATTGCTGTCAAGCGACAACAACCGGGTCCAACTGCTTAACGTGCGCCCCGAGGCATGAAGGGGCTCAGATGAAGAATAAGGGTCACTAGCGGTCACCCATCCAGTTCCTGACCTCGCCCAACGTTGCTTAACTTGTACAATCGTTTTCAACGTGTACTCGCATTTGGACTATGAGCCCCTGATGATACAACCGTCAAGTTCTATAGACTTTACTCTAAACTGTCCATGGCCGAGATACATAGACAGTTTTGAGTGCGAGCTTAGTTTGAGCTCACTCTTAGAACTGTCAAAAGCCTATGGAACTTCACTTTGTAAGAGTGAGCTCGACATATGATTTTGGTTTCTAATATAAAGACTTATTACAGGCTGTTCGAAGCGCCAGGCGTTGACGTGCTGGAGAAAATCAAATGCTTCGTTCATTACTTCGAGAGAGTTTGCGCGTAAGTCACTATCGCATGGAGGGTCATGTTTTTCCTAAGGCTGTAGTTAGGGATGCTGCGGACAATGGCAAGGTCCCATATATGGTTTTTATTGACTACAAAAATGCTGTATATTAAAATGAGAAATACCTTTAAAATTATCGTCAGGTCCAGTACATGATGGCGCAAGAATATTCATTTGACATGCCCTAGATTCATAACTTGTTAGTTGAATTACATTATCTGTTGAATATTTAAAAATATTCAACATTATCGGCAAAAACAGGGTCCATAGATAAGCACAAATCACACAGGCAAAAATATTCGTAAAAAAGGGACTCGCTGGCTTGAAAATGAATGAATCTTCTTGAATGAGACTGCTTCCGATGAGTTCTTCTTTCTTAATTTATTTATAAACTCACGCCTGATTCCCTTAGGGGTAGGCAGAACGATGGACTTCCATCTGCTGCGATCCTGGCACACAACCCTTGCCTCCTCCATATTCATCAATCTCTTCATGCATGCTCGCCGGTTTGTAGTATACCGTACTTGACCCTTTCTCAAGACCTCGCCAATTTGGTCGACGTACGTTCTTCTCAGTCTACCTCTGCCGACTCTCCCGTCAACATTCGCTCTGTGTATTTCCTTCGTTACCCTTCCTTCACTCATCCGCTCTAAGTGGCCAAACCAACGTAACATACCCTTTTCAATCCTATTTACTACATTTTCTTTCAGACCACACTGTTCTCTAATCACTACATTCTTCTTCACTTAAATCGGTCAATTCTTTGTGTGAATTGAATAAAGGGTCTTTTTTTAATGCCTAGAAGAAAGATCACACATTTTCGACGAAAAAAAATGATTACTTTGAGACATAACGAGTTTTCTTTAGTACAGTCGAAGACAGAGATAAGTATACAGGGGGCCTCAATAAGGTTGAGATTTTCTCAAAAACTACTGGACCGAATTTAATAATTCTTTTACAGTTACATAGTCTTAACTTTTATCTATCAAAGAGTGAAATAGTTTTTGCAATAGGTCAAGTAGTTTTTGAAAAAATCTCAACCTTAAAAACTCTCCTGTACACCTTTCTGTCTTCCACCGTACCTAATACCAAGTACCAAGTACTTTTTTTCCTAACACGGGGAGGGCCTGGTGATCTGTAACACAGGTATACACCTAGCTCAGACACCAGACTCTCGCATCTTAGAACCTGTTAGCCACTAACTCTGAAAACATTGGTTTTGTATGTTAAGTAATGTCTTTGATGTGAGATGAATAAACATTTATTTTATTAGAACATGATGAAATTTTTTTGCCGTGGGCAGGACTTGAACCTGCGACCTTATCATTCCGTGACACGCTCTTACCAACTGAGCCACCACAGGCCACGCCACGCCCACCGAAAATCTTCATCGTATTATACATACTTAAAGGGTTGTTACGCAATTCCATCTATCGGACACTAGTAGTAGTATTCCGACAACCATGTCTAACATTCGATTATAAGCATGATTCACGATGAATTTATTTTATTATTATTATTATATCTTTACAAATTATTATATATAAACGGATATCACTCACTTATATTGTTGAAGTCGGCAATTAGATCGACAGTTTCGACCGATTTGGACGGGCGTGGCGCCGTGGCGCGCTCACCTTGAAAAAGACCGTCGAAATCGGTCGAAACTGTCGGTCTAATTGCCGACTTCAACAATATAAGTGAGTGATATCCGTTTATATATAATAATTTGTAGTAATGGCTCAACATATCTTAACACCGCAGACATGGTCTGTACTCCACCCACTGTACCCATCGGCATACAAACCATACGTGGTTTCGCCTGAGATGGGAAAGTAGATTTTAAATGTATTTTTATAAAATGTCATTAAACAATAAATTAAAAAAAAAAAACTTGTCATAGTGATGTGATCTTCAAACGGTTTCTGGATATTCAACTAAATAATGTGTTATAGGGACGGTCCTATGGGCGTGCTAACATTCGTCCGTAGCTCCGTGTCTGAGGAGAGCATGCCGCGCTGGTGGCGCTCGCAGGCGCGCCTGGCCGCCGTGCCTCTCCGCGCAGACTCCGCCCTGCCCATAGAGGACGCAGAGGGGCTCATACAACTGGACTTCGCTAACAAGTGAGTGCTGACGTACTCCAGTCCTTTTAACATCATTTTCAGGCCCATTGGATATAAGAATCTCCTAAAATCTTCCACGCTTCTACGGTCTTCTTGCAAACGAATCGTTGTGTATAAAAGTCAAAGTCAAATTTCTTTATTGCAAGAAACACATTGTGTACATTTTTGCGCAATAACATATTTTTGAATTTACTTTTACACCACTTTGCAAGGAAAAGGTGCCAACGCTGAGGAGAAGAAGTCGTACCAACCTACCTTTGGTCGTCCAGGCTTATTGAGTCCAGTTCGATGTTACTCCGTATACCGCAGACTGGTTAAAATAATTGCAGCATAGTTGCATCTGCGGTTTGCAGTCTGCCGCCCATCTCGGAATCGTGCCTTTAATTGCCTATACGCCTGCCTCTGATTCTGTTTAGGTACCTCGGCGGCGGCGTGTTGGGCCAGGGCAGCGTGCAGGAGGAGATCCGGTTCGCGGTGTGCCCCGAGCTGCTCGTCTCCAAGCTGTTCACCGAGGCGCTGCTCGACAACGAGGCGCTGTTCATCATCGGTGAGCTGTTGAAATGAAATAAAGTTTATTTGCTACAAACACGGCACATGAAATGATGATGTGATAACCACATCACATTAGGGTTCCGAACTTCAAGAGGAAAAAAGGAACCCTTATAGAATCACTTTGTTGTCCGTCCGTCTGTCTGTCAAGACCTATATCTTAGAAACGCGTGGACGGATCAAGTTGAAATTAATACCAAATACTAAGGTCTGTAATCTCCTGCAGCCGTTAAAGAATCAACCTTCTACGTCAACGCAATCAAAAGATATTGCTGTTTATGTCGCATTTTCCCGCATATTTGCATGAAAACGCATGGGAATCAAAATGTATAGGGTACGGTGGAACACAGATAAAGGTGTACAGGAGAGTTTTTAAGGTCGAGATTTTTCCAAAAATAACTTGACATATTGCAATAATTATTTCATTGTTAGATAGAAAAAATTTAAGACTATGTAACTGTAAAAGAATTTTTATAATCGGTCCAGTAGTTTTTGATAAAATCTCAACCTCATTGGGGCCCCTGTATACTTATCTCTGTCTTCGTGTGTACTATACATGTTTCGCCTATAGTTTGGCGAGCAAAAATTTAATTATTTGGTTCGGTCAATGTCAACACAATTAAAATAAAATTAATATTAATTTATACATTATTATCAAATGATTTAGTTTTTTTTTAATTTGTTAATTACCTAGTGTGATACGAATATGTATCAAACATTTCATTCACGGTATATAATTTTTAGTCTTTTAGCCATTTTTTATATATATTGTTTTGATATTTTCTTGCATATATGCGCTATGCGAAACGAAAATCTAAATGATAAATGGAGAAAAAATTTCATCACGACCGGGATTCGAACCTGGGACCTCGCCATTCCGTGGCACGCTCTATTCCAACAGAGCCATCCTGATTCGTATCCAGATCGTGAATTTTGTCTCCATATTCTCGTCTGAGGGACGGTAGCGACATCTATCCAGTAATTGTGCAATTACTCAAATTCATGTCTAACATTGCAGTTAGAAATCATGTTTTTTTTCCATTTATAAATTTTTTAGGTATTATTTATTTGTTGTATGGTGTGACATAGAGAAGTGCATATGTCGCAGTCAACTGTTTAAAATAGACGTTTGACTGAACAGCTAGATGTTTAATTGAACACTTTACGCCATGGGCTTCGTATAAAGAAGCAAGAAAGCCCAGGCGTCAATACCTCATCCCAGAGCAAGTAGCTTATTTGGTCAACGAATATCAGCGTCTTAACATAGAATTAAGAATTTAGTAACTAGTACATTTTATTTTATATTCATTACAGAATCTATGTATAATCTATATATAAGATTCATTTATTCACTCATAATCTGCCAATACATAATTTCATTTGTTTATTACTAAACAAGGAGGTGAAAGATATCACAATGAATGCACTTATCTGCAGTTTTCATTAAAAATTCAAATGACAGATAAAATACGTACTAAACTACTAACTTTTGGCTGCTAGTAGATTACCAACAGCTGTTATTCTGTTATATTCATATTCATTTTTTTTTGTAAACCTATAAATTGTTCCACTGCTGGGCAAAAGTCTCCCCCCTGCTCTTCCATCTATCCCTGTCCTGAGCCTATTCCAGCCACCCATCCCTGTATCTAAAGCCATCGTCTCACCACCTCCGCCGAGGGCTGCCCTGACGCCGGCATATTCGTTTGTCAATAATAAAATTACATTAATAGTACGTCACAAATTTGTTCAAATACATTCTGAATACATTATTATAAAATATTAAAATTGTCAGTAATATATTCAAAATATCAAGTAATTTTGTATTTATCAAAACAATGTAAAAAATGAAATTATAAAAATTAAAAATTGTACCAATGGTATCGACATAAAATTAGTCGCTATCGAGATGGTCATTTACTGAGTAATAAGCCTTCTGAAGAGCTCGGTGGCTCAGTGGTTGAGTCAATGGACTTGCAATGCGGAGGTCCCAGGTCGATTCAAAGTCAGGGCAGGGCACCAATGGGTTATCCTCGTTTTTTTCGACGGAAAACCTACGTACATTTACCGAGTGCTCTCAAAACGGTGAAGGAAAACACCGTGAAAAAACCTGCATACCGTAAAAGAAGAAACAAAATTCTAAGGCATGTGACATCCGCCAATCCGCAGTGGGCCCGCGTGGTGGATCATGGCCCCAGCTCCCTAGATGTAAGGGAAGGCCTGTGCCCGAGCAGTGGGGCAATATAAATAGACTGATGATGATGAAGCCTTCTGGATTAACCATTGATTTAATTTGTATACAAAGTTGTTGAAGCCGGTGGCGTCCCTAACGGTAACCGGCAGCTTATTGTAAATGCGCGGACCGGCGTCGTGTGTGGACTGGCCTTAGTGTAGTGGAAAAGTCAGTTCCACAATAACGACTCATATTCTTTAGGTGCCGAGCGTTACAGCAACTACTTGGGCTACGCGCGCAGCTTCCAGTGGGGCGGCGACTACCACGACATGACGCCGTTCGACTCGTCCGGCCGCCGCCGCAACTCCGTGCTCGCCATAGACGCGTTCCCATTCAGCAGGGCCGCGGACCAGTATAAACAGCAGAAGATCATCAGGGAACTGAATAAGGTACATCCTGTGAACAAGGTACATCCCCGCGAACAAGGGACATCCCCGCGAACAAGGTACATCCCTGTAAACAAGGTACATCCCTGTGAACAAGGTATATCCCTGTGAACAAGGTATATCCCTGTGAACAAGGTATATCCACGTGAACAAGGTATATCCCCGTGAACAAGGTACGTTATATTGAGCAACGTACATCCCCTTGAACAAGGTACATCCTGTGAACAAGGTACATCCTGTGAACAAGGTACATCCCCCCCGTGAACAAGTTACATTCCTGTGAACAAGGTATATCCCCGTGAACAAGGTACATCCCCGTGAACAAGGTACATCCACTTGAACAAGGTACATCCCCGCGAGCAAGGTACATCCCTGTAAACAAGGTACATCCCCGTAAACAAGGTACATCCCCTTGAAGAAGGTATATCTCTATTGCAAGAATTCTTTCACTGTTTGATAGATAAAAGTTAAAACTATGTACAGTACAAGAATTATTAAATTTGGTCCAGTAGTTTTTGAGAAAATCTCAATCTTATTGAGGCCCCTGTATATTTACCTCTGTCTTCGACTGTACATCTCTGTGAACAAGGTACATTCTAATGGTGGCATTTCACTTGGCTATTCGTATTTGCGTATTTGTCATAATTGCCATGTGTGGTTGGTATTCTTGACAACATATTATATATACGACAAACATCCAATAGCGAATTCTGAATGAAATACTCTCATTATCCGCAGGCCTGGGTCGGCTTTGCAATATTCGCCAATTCCGACGCAAAGCTAAACCTGCCCGCCGTGGCGACCGGGAACTGGGGCTGCGGCGCATTCGGCGGCTCGCCGCAACTCAAGGCGCTGCTGCAGCTGATGGCGTGCGCCGAGGCGAGGCGGCCGATGGCGTACGTCACGTTTGGAGACGTGGAGTTCCGAGACGGGTTATTGCGAATGTACGAGTTCTTGAAGGACAGGGATGTTACTGTCAGTAAGTAATATTGTCATTTGTAGCTTACTGAAATGATAAAAAAAAGACTACAATTTTTTTTACGCTCATTGAAAGTCACTCCTACAAACAAGACTGTTATTTCATACTCATTTATTCCACCTTGAGGTACCATTGTACACTTGGTTACGTCTATACAAAAGTAATGATTTAATTTAGTGTATACAATTCAATTACAAAATTACATTGCAGGTAAAATTTTGCATACTGTACCTGCAATGTAATTAATTAGTATATTTGTCTGTTGCTACACTGTACCGGGGCGGAGGCCTGGAGACCTGAAACACAGGTATTATTTACCTAGTTCAGGCGCCAGCCTCCCCACAAGCTGATAATTGTTAAGACTGATAAAATGTACCTACCCATACTATTATGTTACCTGTTTGTGGTGAGGAAATAATAAATGATTATTATTATTAATTATTTCAGCAATAGCTTCGTCAGTTGTAAAAGACATTGCCACATTTCAATGGACCTTTGCCCCACCTACAAAACTACGTGACCATTTAAGCTGTACCTATCATTTTGTTGGGGACTTTCAAACTTATATTTGTAGTTGATGAAACAATTGCGAGTATGTCGATTTATGGGCATATTATTTTGGGAACGGCAAAGATAAGTTGGTCCTTAAATCGAGTTTATCGTTTCGTTCGAGCAAAATTACCGGGATAAGTTGCGTTGCACGGAAACCTCGGTGCGCGAGTCCGGCAGCCGCAAAACTTGGCCGTTTTTTTATAATAAAAGTTAGCAAATGTTGATGCCACTTGGCCCATCCCTCTGATGGTGGCACTTCACTTGGCTATTCGTATTTGCGTATTTGTCATAATTGCCATGTGTGGTTGGTATTCTTGACAAAATATTTGTCTTATTTGTATGTATACCGGAGCCCAAATCAAGTGTCTTATTTTGTAAACAAGTATGATCGTCTAATTACCTGTTGTGATGTAAAACTGAAGGAACTGATTGATGGAACTTGTTCATTATTGTGAAAATAAAGTAATACGATCTAATAATGTATCAATAGAGGTAACTTTATTTTCACAATAATGAACAGGTTCGATCAATCAGTTCCTTCAGTTTTACATCACAACAGGTAATTAGACGATCATATGTGTTTACAAAATAAGACACTTGATTTGGGCCTCGATTTACGTCATGTATTTGACAAATACGACAGACATCAAAGTCAAAGTCATATTTCTTTATTGCAAGTAAGCACGTTGTGTACATTTTTGCACGTCAAAATCTTTTTGAATTTACATTTACACCACTTTGCAAGGAAAAGGTGCCAACGCTGAGGAGAAAAAGTGGCAAAAAACTCTCAGCAGCACATCTTTTAAAATAATATAATAATAATACACAATTACTTAATAACTAGGTATTACACAACTATTACTATTGTTAGTAATCTAGACTTTATCCCTCATGCGGAGCCGGCGACACACACCATGCATGTTCATCGTTTAAATAGTCATCTATCCAATAGCGAATACGAATAGCCAAAGGAAGTGCCACCATGAGGTAATGTTGTTACGACATAATATTGGTTGCGTCTGTTTCCAGAGCAACTGTATCAGTTAATATTGGACTACTGTAAGTCGAACAGGAAGGTCGAGCTATGGGACTATCTTTACACACAAAAGTACAGCGGCGGACCATACGGGGACGATGTGAGTGAACCTACTTAGTAGTGTTTAGAGTTACCTCGTCCCTGCCAACCCCTCATACCCCGTGGGCGCGGCAAGCACGACGTTGACGGACTATAAATAAAATATGCTCGTATATACATATGTGCATGTATGTAGATAACCTAACTGGAACTTAATATTGCTTGTATGATGTTAATACTGTTACTAGTTCTTTTGTTGCATGTGCTTTTTATTTTCAATCCGCTTTTATTAGTTGTTACAATACACTGCGGTTTACTGTAGATCGAAGCCCAAATCAAGTGTCCTATTTTGTAAACAAAAACTACTAACATTTTAAGCTCTGTGATTATTGCAGTTATTTTCACATTATTAAATCGGATTACTCTATTTTCACAATGATGAACAGGTTCGATCAATCAGTTCCTTCAGTGTTACATCACAACAGGTAATTAGATCATATTTGTTTACAAAATAAGACACTTGATTTGGGCTGAATATGTATATTTTCGTTCGTCTGGTAATTGTCTGGAAGATATACCACTACGGGAATTAGGCGTGAAATGAAATAGTTTATTTTGCTTGAGTTTATATATGTATTTAAAAAGTAATAATAATTTAACAATCCTGACAGAGTTGGGGTCGCAATCGTCGAGACGCTCATGACTCCAACCGAAACTATTGTCCGTCTAAACTGTAGCTCGGTAAGTAAGGCCACTGGTGGCCCTTGTAGAACGTTAATTTGTCAATTTCCTAATTAAAATACCTATACCTAATATGAATAAACGCAAATGGCGCCTCGATCTTTAAAAATATATATTTATTAGAAAAGTTAAAACTCTTAATACAATAACCATTTTTTTAACATATATGGGATTATACATACATATATGGAGGGATGACCTTCGCAAAATGGCTGGCAGGGACTGGATGCAGAGGGCCGAGAGTAGGGTTGAGTGGCGCGCTTTGGGAGAGGCCTACGTCCAGCAGTGGACTGATACGGGCTGATGATGGTGATGGGATTATACAATATTAATTTGTCTATAGTATGACCGTCTAAATCAGTCTTCGCCTGCGCGGTACAGGGACGCGGGGGTATGATATGATATGACGACAACGGGGACCGAGAGAGGTGCGGGCGGCAGGCGCATTTCTGTTACAACTCAGTTCGCTCGCCCCCGCACCTCTCTCGGTCCCTGTTGTCGTCCTACCCCCGCGTCCCTGTACCGCGCAGGCGAAGACTGATTTAGACGATCATACTATTGTCGTCTGTATCTATGCCAGCTTGATAACTCCTGGCACCCGCACTGGCCATACAGCCGTCACGCAGCGTGCCAGTTGATTCTCAGAACTAGCTGAGTTGAACATAGCTGGATATCAGGACAAGTTATCACGTCAAATTATTCTAAAATGTCATGTATGGTGGCGACTACTTGAACTAATTTAAAAGTTCCTTTATAAGTAGATAGTACGGACAACAGCAGTCGATCAATGGTAACACTTGCACTACGATTTCAACTCTTACGTCGTAGATAATAACGGTGTTACCACTTAATGTGCAAGACCGTACGGTGGAACACAGAGAAAGGTGTACAGAATAGTTTTTAAGGTTGAGATTTTCTCAAAAACTACTTGACCTATTGCAAAAATTATTCCACTGTTTGATAGATAAAAGATAAAACTATGTAACTGTAAAGGAATTATTAAATTCGGTCCAGTAGTTTTTGAGAAAATCTCAACCTTATTGAGGCCCCTTGTATACTTATCTCTGTCTTCGACTGTACCTAACTTTGTGAGAGATTTGTGTACCGATTCTGGCGTGTGTTTCTAATTTTAGGGTAACTGTAACAGTTAAAGTAGTGTCTTGGTGTAAGAAAGGGAGGCAACATTTTTGGACCTGTCCGATTTAAGTTAGTTTAAAAAAACGCACGCCATATTTATTTGTTACTAATAATTTTGTTGTGACTGTTTTATATATTACACTATCTGGTTATGCTTGCCTTTCTCTGGTATTTGGATTTCATTTAGACTTTTCTATGTATCTATACTATTGCACGTTTTGTGTTGTATACGTAAGGTGTGGGTTTACGCATTTTGAATTGTTTTTTTATCGAGAATAAATATTTATTATACTTATTTGATTTGTAGTTCTAGTTGTTTAATATCATATTTAATTCAAATAAGGGGCTCGTAGGCCAATTGCGAGTACACGTTGAAAACGATCGTACAAGTTAAGCAACGCTGGGCGAGGTCAGGACCTGGATGGGTGATCGCTAGTGACACTTTCATCTGAGCTTCGTGCCTCGGAAA
This sequence comes from Tachystola acroxantha, assembly GCA_963506565.1. Taxonomy (NCBI): domain Eukaryota; kingdom Metazoa; phylum Arthropoda; class Insecta; order Lepidoptera; family Oecophoridae; genus Tachystola; species Tachystola acroxantha. The sequence continues at coordinate 12,117,903 of OY735878.1, forward strand.
GCACGTTAAGCAGTTGGTCCCGGTTGCTGTCGCTTGACAGCAGTCGTTAGGCCACGTCAAAGGCCTACCGGCGGCCTGAATAACTTTGACAAACAGGTTTGGTCACTAAACCACACGAGGAAGAAGAATATTCAAATTATTTATTGCAGTCACATATACTTGATTATTATAATATTTTAGTATTGGAAAAATTACATCTGAATTAAATAAAATCTTAAATAATAAAATCTTTTTCCCCACTAAAACATTAAATAATCCTGTTTATTCCAGGACAGACCAAAGACATACGATATCAAGGCATACCTAAAACCACAGAAAAACCAAGAGCCCCCAACCATACGGAACGCTTCAAATTCTCCGAATTTTTTTTCACAAGACGACAGCCAGGGGTCGGACCCGGAAACGCCAGCGGAGAGTCAAACAGGAAGAAACACTCCAAATCGCAAGAGAAAACGGGAAAGCAAAATGGCCGACAGTGAAGACGAAATGGCGGACGACTCAACATCCAAAATGGCCGCCACAGCTAGCAGAATGACGTCACAAACGTCAAGATTATTCGACGAAATGCAACGGTTTGACGAAGACAACGGGAGACTGAATTTAACAGTTGCACATACATCGCCAGTTAACCAAAGAAGTAGTGTAGGGAATGACTCGTGCGAGTCGACGGATAGCGAAACTGAAGCAGTTTCTGAATTGAAGAGGGTTCGAAAAAAAATAACAGATTATTTTAATACAGTATGATTAATTTTATACAGGGGTTTACATAGGTTAATATGTGTTATACAGGGTGTATAGTAAAGGGTATATGAAGCCGAAGGGAGAGTGTTCAGTATCGGTAACTGAACAACTTTTGTTCTACGACTTTTCGATTTTCACGATAAATTCGTGAAAATCGAATTTTGATTTTTCATACATTTCGTACCGGTCAGCTGATCGATTCGTATGAGACATTAATTTATTTTTATTTACTATTCGAAAAGTCGTAGAACAAAAGTTGTTCTGTTATGGATACTGAACACCCTCCCTTCGGCTTCATATACCATTTACGTTACACCCTGTATACGATGACTACATTTGTAACTTTTAATAAACAATTTAGTATAAGTAATTAATCACCCACATATGAAATAAATTAAATAGGAAAATGAAATGTTTAAAAAGCATCGTTAATGTTCAAATGTAAAATGTATCAAACTTTTTAGTTGGTGTCATAATAAGTATGTGCACGGTACAGATATAAATTACTGCATTGCGTTTAAACCCACCAACTAAACAGTTTTTGTTGTTGAACAAGCGAGTCTGACTACAAAACAAAACTGTTTAGTTGTATTGCCGTAAGCCAATCAGCGATCACTATTTACATTTAGGTTTGTACGGTAGAACACAGAGAAAGGTGTACAGGAGAGTTTTTAAGGTTGAGATTTTCTCGAAATTGACATATTAAAAGAAAATTCACTGTATGATAGACAAAAGTTAAAACTATGTAACTGTAAAATAATTATTAAATTCGGTCCAGTAGTTTTTGATAAAATCTCAACCTTATCAAAGCCCCCTGTATACTTATCTCTGTCGTCGACTGTACGCACCACAGATTAAATATATATAGTTTCTATTCGAAAGTACGCACCTCAAGAGGCTTGCATTGTTTTCATTTGGCCCGCCAACTAAACAGTTTGATTAGTGAGCAATAAAATTGGCTGTGTAATACATTTGTTTACAAAAGCCCGCTACTTGTAAACAAATGTGATCGTCTAATTAGGTACCTCATGTGGTAAAGGCCAGAAGACAAAAGTTGTCGACATTGCTCATAGAATCAGCGGGACAAGCACGAATCGCGTTAGCGATCGACGCAACGCCGCGGAGCTGTCAAACTAATGTTAAACGCCTTGTTATAATGTCACTTTGACAGCTCCGCGACGTCGCGTCGATCGCCCGCTGACTCGGCTGTAAACTGAAGTGGCAGTGGGCTGGTCACATCTGTCGTAGAACCGATAACCGATGTGGTAGACGAGTTCTCGAATGGAGGCCACGAACAGAACGTAGTGTGGGACGCGCCCCGACCAGATGGAGGGATGACCTTCGCAAGATGGCTGGCAGGGACTGGTTGCAGAAGGCCGAGAGTCGGGTTAAGTGGCGCGCTTTGGGAGATTTACTTTAAATAACGTTTATGAATAACAGCCGTTGTGATACAGCAACAGAGCAATGGACTTATATCGGGTTTTTTGGGGCTTATTCCACTAATCCCCGTTGACAATCCCCGTCAACGGGGATTAGTGAACTTTTTGTTCATTAATCCCCGTTAACGCCAATTGGAGCTTATAATGGGGATTACTGAACTAAAAAGTTCATTAATCCCCATTACGTTAAAAATAAAATACTAATGTAAGAATCAGGTACCTTCTATTTATTATTGGATAAGAACTCACTTATTGATTATTTTTATAAACAGGCACTGTTTAGTTATACAATATGCCCGTGGGATTAAATATGTGGATACATAAATATACTTACTATCTTTATTTTTTATAAATAAACAAATAATGCAATACAAATACAATGGTTTTATTTTAACATCAGCGTGAAAAAATATATAGATGTAATACTCCCTCATATTTTTTTAAACAACCCACTCCTCCATCCAACCTCTATCTCAGCGGCGGACTAAGCACGTTAGAGGCCCGGGGCGGCCGAGCTAAATTAGTCCCGGCTTAAAAAATGAGGCCCCTAGCTCATAAATGAGGCCCCCAGCTTAAAAAAATGATGTAATTTTTTAAGCTTTTTATTCAGTTCATTTTATTCATTCATCAGTAACAATACCTATATGTAATTTTTAAAGGAAAAAAGTAAATTGTGCATTCGTAACTTATTCGACGTAGAATATAGGTGTACGAGATTGAATTATTTGCACTTTATTCATTCAGGGATTCCAAGAAAGAATGACTGCGTAAAATGTCTAGATGGCTGTAGTGTTTTTATATAGGTCTTACGACGTATTTGCGTAAGACTTGAAATCGTGCTGCAAGTGTTACCATTAATCTGCTGTCGACTGTACTAAGTCTATTTTTAAAACCTTGTTTAGGGTTTGATCAGGGGAACATGGAGGCCCCCCATACCCCCCCCCCCCCTGCTCTATCTACAGAAGCAACAACGAGAAATAAAATCTATGGCTGCAGTTCAAACAACCGACGAAACAGCAGGGTAGGACATGAATAACTCGATGATTGCGTTGATCGTTGAGTTATTTCGTTTAGGGGTTTGGGAGGGTTGGGCGTAGGTTTAGGTTAGGTTATCTTTGTATATATGTATTTGAAGGGAGTTAGACCCCCTTATCAGATACTAATGGTTTCCCGTGGGCTACGGCGTAGGTTATCGGGCTTAGGTGAGACGTAGGCACTTCAATGAGAGTCTAAATTGTTACACAGTTACTATATTGGACAGTACTAATTATAGTCACTTTCACATTAAAGATATTGCAATAATCAACAGGTAAATGTTACTTTTCAAAGCAGAACGTAAGCGATCCGTCAAAGTAAAACTAATGGCGCGCTGTCATGTCTGGAGAGCCCTGCGATGATTCTCCGTGGTGCCCTGCGCTGCACTTGTTCCATTCCACTCTTGTCGCAGTGCTCTCGTCGACACGATCGGCGACTGAGCCAAGAGATACGACGTTCCGCTAGAGTGAGCAGGATGCCACTCTCGTCTGCCAGAGACAATCAACGTCCCGACACGGCCAGACTGACTGTCGTACGCCCACGGACGACTAGTACCGGCGTTGCAGTCCTAGAACATAGTAATAAGACCAAAATAATATTTCGCTCGTTCATCTCTGACCAAAACCATACAGTCATCATAACATAAGACTAGCTCATTGATGATTTTGATCCGCCGTGGACCTACGCTGTATGCTTTATATGGTAAAGCCAGTCCATAGTATGTTTATAAGAAATAAGAATAACTGTTAGTCTTCCCAGTATGCAACATAATATAATACGAGCGGTACAAGCATCTTTCATCGCTTACATTAGCCTAAGTAACAAACACAAACTCACTACGCTACCTGGGTCGGACATGCGTGGCGGCACGTTCACCATCACCGGATGATAAGGGAGCTTACACAGCCTGGACCGGACGGATGCGCCCCCTTCGACTAGCCCTGAGGCATGGACCGAGCGACATCGTCCCTTCGACCAGCTGACCTACACAGCCTGGACCGGACGGATGCGCCCCTGCGACCAGCCATGAGGCATGGACCGAGCGACATCGTCCCTACGACCAGCTGACCTACACAGCCTGGACCGGACGGATGCGCCCCTGCGACCAGCCCTGAGGCATGGACCGAGCGACATCGTCCCTACGACCAGCTGACCTACACAGCCTGGACCGGACGGATGCGCCCCTTCGACCAGCCCTGAGGCATGGACCGAGCGACATCGTCCCTTCGACCAGCTGACCTACACAGCCTGGACCGGACGGATGCGCCCCTTCGACCAGCCCTGAGGCATGGACCGAGCGACATCGTCCCTACGACCAGCTGACCTACACAGCCTGGACCGGACGGATGCGCCCCTTCGACCAGCCCTGAGGCATGGACCGAGCGACATCGTCCCTACGACCAGCTGACCTACACAGCCTGGACCGGACGGATGCGCCCCTTCGACCAGCCCTGAGGCATGGACCGAGCGACATCGTCCCTTACCAACACCCCTGAGAAACACTAATTGATCATGCACAACCCCAGGAAATTTATGTGACATACTCTCTTTTACTAATGAGCAAGAAGAGCCACTATCAAAAAGAAATGAAACTGTCTCACCGGATGATGTATTCAGACTACCACCAGAAGCTCTGTGATCACATATGTTGACCTCTTTAATTGTAGCTCTGGTACTGTTCATCTTGGTCGGGCAGAAATTAGAGGTGTGCCCCAACTTGCCGCAGAAATAGCATGTAACTGCTGGACGATCTTGGCCTCGTGGCACAATTTGCATTTCATTTGTTTTCAGCAACTTCCTTGGCTCATTACCGAGTCTTCGACATTCAGATTGTTTATGGCCAGTCACATTGCAATTATGACACTTTCCAGGGAACTTGAATCCCATTATACGTGGTTCCTTAGCTTGAAATTCGTTATTCTCATTGTTTTCATTGCGTCGTTTTAGTGAAATACTATGAAGGACTCTGCAGAGTTGAGTACGAGTGGTTATGATATGTGAGTTTAGTTCACGGCGTATCATACCATCTTTCTGGCATAGCACAGATATGACGAAGCCCGTTATAACTTCCTCGGGCATATCCAGTTTAGGTACACATTCTATTAAGTGCCACAAACGCATGGCACTTTGCGATGCAGTCTCTTCGACGCCAATTTGGAAACGCATTATATCATCAAAATAATCTTGAATCAATCTCGGCCTGGAGAACTTTGACAACAAAATCTCTTTTATCTGCGGCCACGTCAACTGGTTAGCTTGTAACTTCGTCAAACACGAAGCGGCACGCCCTTTTAGGGCATGTGTAAGTGCCAACAACAGATCAACACCTTCCAATTCACGGCTTTCAATCACCAACTCAGTTATCTTTGTCCAACCTTCTATGTCAGCATCAATATCGTCAGGGTTAAATTGAATCAGCTGTGCAACGTTATGACTTGCAGTCGTAGGCTGCGTTTGTGCAACTAGTCTTGACAACAGCGCTTCCATATTGGAAAACAGTCTAGTTGCTACATTCGGTTGTGACTCTTCGTTATCCGACTCCATAATCCTTTGCCCGTTCGAATCCCACTTCTGATGAAGGGAGTTAGACCCCCTTATCAGATACTAATGGTTTCCCGTGGGCTACGGCGTAGGTTATCGGGCTTAGGTGAGACGTAGGCACTTCAATGAGAGTCTAAATTGTTACACAGTTACTATATTGGACAGTACTAATTATAGTCACTTTCACATTAAAGATATTGCAATAATCAACAGGTAAATGTTACTTTTCAAAGCAGAACGTAAGCGATCCGTCAAAGTAAAACTAATGGCGCGCTGTCATGTCTGGAGAGCCCTGCGATGATTCTCCGTGGTGCCCTGCGCTGCACTTGTTCCATTCCACTCTTGTCGCAGTGCTCTCGTCGACACGATCGGCGACTGAGCCAAGAGATACGACGTTCCGCTAGAGTGAGCAGGATGCCACTCTCGTCTGCCAGAGACAATCAACGTCCCGACATATTTATAAGAATTCAGACATTAAATTAACATCAGACTAGGCTGTATGCCATAGTTGGCTTTGCCTTTCCCTCTGTGAAGAATTTTACAAAAAAATATATAAACACTTTTTTTTACATTATTATATCTTTGATTTTATCATTTTACTGTTTGGTTTAGTGTCGTGTCGTCGTGGTTTTTGTCTGATAAGATAATAAATAGAAAATCAAGTCGCATTTCGCAACGTTGGACTTGATTTCTTGGTAAGAAATTAAAATTCTTTATTACAAAGTTAACATTCCGATTCCGAGGCTTGTATAAATGTTACTCTATGACTATGTTGTATAATATAGCTAGATAAATAAACAGTACGTGGAATTATTCTGTATATCATACTTTATGTAAGTATATAATATACCTTCGATAAGATACGCGTACGAAGCAAGCTACTTAGCAATCTACAATACGATTTAGATATTTATGATCGGGGGAATTCCCGGTGGATAAAGTTGTCGTGTACCTAGTTGTATTAAATACCGACCGTTGGCCTTGTTTTTCTTTTGTGTGTGTGCTTGGCTCACAGATTCAATATTTGGCTTGGCTTGCTTGAGTCATTTCATTTTGCGCTGCGCGATTGACGCTATTCATAAACAAAATACCTACCTAAACTCTTGTACAAGGTGTGAATACTCCAAATCAAATAAACTAGGTACAGTACCTACCTAAATAAGTACTTATAGGAAGTTATGTAAGTAAATAGTCCCATATGTATGTACAGTAGAAGACAGAGATAAGTATACAAGGGGCCTCAATAAGGTTGAGATTTTCTCAAGAACTACTGGACTATACATGTATGTGTACATCCCGTAAGAGTGAGTGGGATGCCTCACTTAGTGACGCAGCTATCTAACCCTTGATTATTCAGTATTTCATCCATTAGTATTATTTATCTGTAGTTTATTGTATGTATATAGTGTTTATTATAATTATCGGTATGTATGTAGATATTTATCTTACATATTGCTTATGTATTTAGTAGTTATAATTGATTTATTTACGGACATCTTTTATTTGTACACCACAACGACTACCACTTTTTAACACTGCTCTCTCTTTCGCGGGTTTGATGGCAGAAATCTCTTTTGAGATAAGCTCGCCCTTTGTACCAATTTGTTTCTTCTGTATGTTATTTATGTATCTGTCTGTGTTGTGCAATAAAGTGTTAAAATAAACAAAACATTTAATTTTTAGCCTCCGCATTCCAGAACCCGCACATGAGTGTATTATCTATGTACGTACACCACCACACATTGATTATTTTTATTTGACACCCCACTACATGTATACAATATTAGTTACATGCGCATGGACACACACTTACACACCCTACCTACATAGTTACTACATACATACTATGCAGTGTGGTAGTGTAGTTCTACTTTGGTACTGGATTAGGTAGCATGTATTTCTTATTTGTAGAAATATCTAAATACCTAGATAATATTTGCTAAAAACTAATAAAAACAAATCTTCATTGCTTTAAATTACAGTGTCTTGTATCAATTATTGTTAAATACTCATAAAATGCGATCATATCTTCGAAAATAATCTAATCAACCAACACCTACTTACAAAACTACTCTATGTTGTTTATATTATTGATAACAACGATATTTAGATTACTTAGTGGTATTGTGATAAGGAACTGCGACAGTGTCTTTAAGAAGGTAAAATATATTATACTTTACAGAAAGATAGTGCTGTGCATTTTCATTAATTTAAAAATCACCACATTGTGTTGTTTCGCTAAATATACAAGCATTAAATAAATCAAGTAAGTGGAGTTTTTTAAAACACTGGATATTGTACAAGTCAAAGTCAAAAAGTCAAATTTCTTTATTGCAAGTAAGCATGTTGTGTACATTTTTGCACGTCAACATATTTTTTGAATTTACATTTACACCACTTTGCAAGGAAAAGGTGCCAACGCTGAGGAGAAACGAAAACGTCATCATTTTGAAATGTTGGATAGAATTTTTACAATTTGATTATTTTCTATTTACATGAATACTCTGAATAACTTTACATTGGCGAAATTAACTCTTTAATAAGAGTAGACGTCATTAAATAAAAATAGAATATAATATGTTCAGTTTATTGCTGAAGTCCTCACCTTAATCTGTGCTTATCACACAGGTACCTTACCTATCAGGTACCTACCTATAATTTGACTGATATTTTGTTTTAAATTAAAACTACTGCATGACATTGTTCAAGTTCCATGGTTTAAGCCATGGCCCCTTTTTACCTGACTGCGCAAGAAGGAGCATTATGTTTTTCGAGTATATGTATGTCTACTTCTTCTAAATGGCTCGATGGATTTTAACATTTGAATGAGGTGTCGTTAGATTCGTCTTGATTGTAGAAGTGACATAGGCTATAAAAATTTAATCAAAGGGCCTTAAGTTTTTAGCAGTCGGATTTTTTGTTTTTAAAATAATTAGGAGTAAAGAAACAAATCATGGTTTAAAGGAAGTAAGGTAGGTATCACTGTTCTGAACAGTGGCTGTCATTGTGAATCCACAGCTAGGCTGAGATAGACAGTTTTGAATGCAAGCTTAGCATGAGCTCGTCTTACAAATGTCGAATTCCATACACATGTGACCATTACAAGAGCGAGCTCATGATAAGCCCATGCTCAAAACTAGCGCTTTTTCTTTGCCGTGCCCCCTTCCCAGTCTATCTGGGGTCTGGCCTCCTCGTACTTCGGCGCCAGGATAATCTGTCCTGAGTTGTAGACTGTGGGAGTTCTCGGGCCTTCATCTCTCTCTCGATACTGGACCACCACGTAGCAGGTGGTCTGCCTCTGCCCTTAGGCTTAGTTGGCATGTTTAATGCCTTCTTTACAGCGTAATTATCATTTCTACGCATCACGGGTCCATACCACCTATCCGAAGCCGAAATCAAGTGTCTTATTTTGTAAACAAAAACTACCCTATCCTACTAAGCTTTTCTGTGATTATTGCAGTTATTTTCACATTATTAGATCGGATCACTTTATTTTCAATGATGAACAGGTTCGATCAATCAGTTCCTTCAGTGTTACATCACAACAGGTAATTAGACGATCATATTTGTCTACAAAATAAGACACTTATTTGGGCTTCAGTATAAGCCTGTTCTCTGAGAGATTTTCTACATTGCAGAAAACATCTCAGAGAAACCTTAAATGAGCCTTTGACATATTCGTTGCGGACTTTATCCAGACGTGTAATCCTACTGGCTCGAAACTATGATCTTATTATTGTTGCAGATTGCGAAGGCTATAGGTGTACCCAAAATGGCTGACCCACCTGGTAGAGAATTCCGGGGGTCTCCACTCGTGGCCATGTACAATGCCCCTTCACCATGGAAAACCCCAGAGTTCCCGATTGTATACCCCTCCGACGACCACGTCATCTTGTACGAAATCAGCCAACGTGGATTCGATAATGGTCCTCCGGATGCAAGGGCGGGGAGAGACGTGTGGGATTCAGAACATGTCAGGATGCCGCACTCGAGTCAAAGTTTGCTAGAAACTTCAGTAAGTTTTTATTCTTGCAAAAGCCTAGTCTTAGGTGTACACTGAACGCCACCTGAGAATATAAAGATAAGTCAGATAATTTCTGGAGGATGTTGGGCTTTGGAAGCGAGATATAAGTTATTTCTTCGGGAATGAGGTGTCAACAATTATACTTTGAGGTCTCAGTGAATTAGGCTTGGGATTGGACCAACATCCTGATAACAAATAATAATCTAATCTTTAGCTGTCTCTTACGGATGTCGGCGTCTCCCAAGGCACGTCACTCAACCCTATTCTCGGCCTTTTGCATACAGTCTCTACCTATTCATCATCATCAGCAGCATTTCTTATGTCCTACATATTAACTTGACATTGGTAAATGATGAAACTGTCGATTCATTATTATATTAATAATACTAAAGCTATAACTAAAGCTGCTTATAAGTAAATGGGTAGAACATTTGCCTGGACAGTGACGTCATTCAAATGATATGTCGGTAATTCCCCGCGAAAACAATTTGGCTTCGTATAAGTATACATAATTATATGTATAGATATGACACAATAATGGGCTTGAGTAACCTTGGGAGAGGCCTACTTTCAGCAATGGACTGTCACAGGCTGATGATATCCTTCTTAAACTCTGAACTACTGTGATGGCCGCTTAGCACAAGCATAGAACGGTGGAAAAGAAAATGGGTATTAAACATTGCTAATTTTATAATTATGCATTTTGGAAATGGCGAGACCGTGATCGTTGCAAAGCTATTTGACGATTTTATTGTTTAAAGGTTTTTTTTATGTGTATTTAATATCATGTTATATTTATCAGAAAATATATTCGGAGTTCTCGAAGAATTGTGTGCATAATCTCCGGTTTTGAGCTACATTCGACACATTTCCAAATTCATCGTTTCTCTCGTCCCTCCACGTACCTATAGGGACGTATTAATGCACGTCAAGTGTAACACTTTGGTCCTTTCTTATTATATGCGTCATAAGAGTTGAAATCGTGCAAGAATTACTATTGGTCTGCTGTTGTCCGTACGTCGTACATTCATTGCTGCAAAGCTGCTTACAGCCGCCCGCTTTTTGTTATTACGTGGGACATAGCCAGCAAGCTTAGTATTATCAGCCCGTCAAAGGCTGGGCGAGCTTGTTCAATACTCAATATATTTATTGCATTCCATAAGTTATAATACAGATGTTCACATACTTAACATTTAAATGTTACAATGTTCTTTATGGACCTTGTTTAGGCACAGCTAAACATATAAGCTAAACATATAAGCTATCTAAGATACTGTTCCAGACCTTTATATTTCGCTGGCACAGACCACTTACCCTATAGACCTGTAACAGGAGGGCGCCCGTGTCTACCCGTACATGAGCGCAAAATTTCTTCGCGACACGTAGAGATATTATCGACATGAACGCATCTCTTTAATACGGCATCCCTGTCCCCCGCTTCGTCTCTATGCGCTCATCGTTGACAGAATTTTTCGCTTGCAAATCACAATGCCAGATTCTGCCCCACCATCAACCGTATGATGAACAAGATAACGAATAAATGGGTTTTATTAAAAAGAGATATAAAATACAAATACATAATACAACAAAAATTATACTAAAATAAAAGAAATACGAATAAAAGTAAAAATATCTCCGTGTTTTATTAAAATTATTGGTTTAAAAAAAAGTTTTGTACATCAAACGAGTAGAAAAAACAGCTTAATTAAGAATTCAGAAAATAGTAAGAAATCGAAGCGAATTATTCATTGTCTTTGTTATCATTTTCTACTACTCTCGCAACTCCTACTGATTATGATTATGCAATATGAAACCTGTAATAAGTCCCCAACAAAATGATAGGTACAGCTTCAATGGTCACGTAGTTTTGAAGGTGGGGCAAAGCCCCATTGAAATGTGGCAATGTCATTTGTACCGATTTCTTGTCTATTGAGTAAGTGGTCAGTGTTCGCTGGCTGGCCATAGCCCGATGGGCGGTAAACCTCATAGGTGTAACGATAATAAAGTTAGTGTAATTACTTTGCAGAAAAAATATGCCTTCATTTCAACTTCGACACGACGCTGGGAAACAATAGAGAAAGCGCTTAGCAAAAAAATTAGGAACAGCCAAGACTTGGCTAAAGCTATTCTCACATACAACACCAAGTTTGAATATATCTGGAAATTTGAAGCCATGCACAAATTCTTCGATGTAAGTTTCATTGGGCTACTTCCCTTAGTGTCTATTTTGTAAACAAAATACGATCGTGTAATTACCTGGTGTGATGTAACACTGAAGAAACTGATTGATTGAACCTGTTCATCATCATCAGTCTATCTATTTGTATTGCCCCACTGCTCGGACACAGACCTTCCCTTATATCGAGGGAGCTCGGGACATGATCCACCACGAGGACCCAGTGCGGAGTGGCGGATTTCACATGCCTGATTTTTCTTCTTCTACGGCATGCAGCTTTCATCACGATTTTGAGAGGACTCGGTGAATGTACGCAAGTTTTTCCGTCGAAAAAACCGAGGATAACTCATTGGTACATCGTTGCCCTGGCTGGGAATCGAGCCTGGAACCTCCATATTGCAAGTCCATTGACCCAACCACTGAGTCACCGAGCTCTCCTCCTCTTGAACCTGTTCGTCATTGTGAAAATAAAATGATCCGATCTAATACTGTGAAAATAACTATGCACTAATCACAGAAAAGCTTAAAATGTTAGTAGGGTAGTTTTTGTTTTCAAAATAAGACACTTGATTTGGGCTTTGGTTTAAGTTGGCTGGCTCAGTGACCTGAAGTGGCTCTTGGTCTCGGTTCTCTTGAAAATGGAGGGAAACGACGGTTGCGAAATTATTTGATAATCTTCCTTTTAATGTCTACAGTGGTTATTTTGTGTTTAACATCACGTTAAATTAATCGGAAAATGTTCGCGAATGACAGTATGGTGAAGTTGGTGGATAATTCATACAAGATCAGAAGATTCAAGCAATTATCAAGAGCCCCACTACGAGCTCGGGAGTGAACGTGACTGTCGAGTTGCTTCGTCCAGAGTGATGACGCTACGACGATTCCTCTGGATGAAGACAAGAAGACGCGGTGGACAAAAGAGAAGACAATGATATCTTGAATATTCTGTACCTGACATTGGCAAATGACGAATTGTCGAGTCCATTAATAAAATAAATAAATAAATCTTGGTGTCCACAACGAAAAGACATCAGTCGTGCCGGTCCTGCTCCGACTTCCGCCACGTGTGTGGTCGGTGCAGGTTCCTGTCGACCTCGTCCCTCCAGCAGTACCGAGGACACCCGACCGGCCGGCGGACAATCGCTTGACCCAGATACGTTCGTCCAATCACCATTATTTATTTATTATTTATTTTATTAATGGACTCGACAGTTCGTCACTTGCCAATGTCATGTTACAGAAAATTCAATATATAATAGTCTTCTATCTTCCTCCAGAGGAGTCGCAGTAGCGTCTTCACCCTGGGTAGCCGCGTCTTCATGTCTTCATCCAGAGGAGTCGCCGTAGCGTCATCACTCTGGACGAAGCCGCTCGACAGCCACGTTCACTCCCGAGCTTGTAGCGGGAACTCTTGATAAAAGCTTGAAACTTCAGATCTTGCTCAAATTATCCAATAAATTCACCATACTGTCACTCGCAAACATTTTCTGATTATCTTATCGTGATATTAAACACAAAATAGACTGTAGACATTATATCAAATAATTTTGCAACCGTCGTTTCCCACCATTTTCAATAGACCCCACTCCATTATTATTATTGTAAAATCGTAGAGTACTATCCACTTTTGTTATTTTCCTTGTCTTGTAGTATTTATAGTTTTATTAAGTGAAACTCTTAATTTTCAGGAATTCACTGACGCAGAGTATTTCTTTAAACATACTCTTCCTGCGATGGTTAGACTAGCATTGGATCTGCCGAAATTGGTCCAGATGCCCATACCATTGCTCAAGTGAGTATAAGAAAACCGTGTTTTCTTTTGCCTACATTTATTGCTATAATCATCATCATCAGTCTATTTGTATTGTCCCACTCGGGCACATACCTCTTGCATCGAGGGAGCTCGGACCATGATCCACCACGCGGTCCCAGTGCGGATTGTCGGATTACACATGCTTTAGATTTTTTCTTCTACGGCATGCAGGTTTCATCACGATGTTTTCCTGGATCGTTTTGAGAGCACTCGGTAAATGTACGTAAGTTTTCCGTCGAAAAAACCCTGGCTGGGAATCGAACCTCCAGTGTAGGTTCAAGTCCTGCACAGGGCTAGAAATTTTTCATCATTTATTGATTTTGTATTTTTAAGTTTTTGTCTGTAGTTATATGGTTGGTCATTATTAGTTGCATTAACTATAAGTTGTGTTACGCATTGATTATGTCACTGTGAGATCAAAACCTTCCAATTTAGAACGACTTTTCTGAACTAGAATACTGTTTAGTATCTTACTGAATTTTGTAAATTCGCCACTCACAGTGCATATATATTTGTATTCTGCTGACTATTTGCTTATTGTTGCAGGATGGGTATGAATAAGTCGATATCACTGTCCCAGCTGCAGATCGCCTGCTTGTTGGCCAACGCGTTCTTCTGCACGTACCCGAGACGAAACTCCACATACCCGGCCGCAGAGTTTGGCAGTTATCCGAGAATTAATTTCACTTCGTATGTATACACCTATATTTGCTAAGATTTTTTTTTCTCTGGGTTTTATCCGCGATCAGTCTTCGGACCATAAGCGAATGCGGTGAGCGAAGATTAGCTTTCGATTCACAGCCTCCATTGAGACTGCCATCCTCTTAAATTGGGTGCATGAGCTCGAAAATAACTAACATGAGGGAGAAATAAATTTTAATGACATTGTTATCTATTTAAATATTTGACATTTTTATTATTATTTATTGGTGTAATAATATTTATAATGTAATGTTTGTTTTGTAATAATTGTTATTGTCATAGTTTGATTAAGTATATATAATGTGTTCATTATATATACTTAATTTCATTCATTCAGCTCCATTATTGTGTGTCGCTTTAGGCGCTTTGGGTAGGGGGCGTGCAACAGTTCAACGGCAAGAGTATTTGGGTGGTTGAATAGTCGCTCCCTGTATTTGGTGACTGTGAGGCGGATCTCCTCCTTCACTGTGGCGATGCCCAGATGTTTGTGTATTTCAGCATTAGTGATGAACCATGGTGCGTTTGATATAGCCCTGAGTATTGAGTTTTGTACTCTCTGTAGGATGGTAATATTTGAGTAAGAGCTAAGAATATGACCAAAAGACTGGTCCTCAGGGCTAGCGCTTAGGGCCTTATCCATAGCCAGTAACAATGCTTTTCGAATACTTCTGAGACTGCCGCGATATTGCAGCGCATCGACCATGTTCGCGGAGGCCGGCGTGCCGGATTACTTCGCAGTATTGAGGAGTAGGGTAGCGGGCTTCTGGGAAAGGGTTCGCCGTTCCAGTAATGAACTGATAGACTAAACGGAAACTATCATGAGAACATATTTTTTCAACACTGGTTGACCGTGCACCGGAGTCAGAACAAAAAGTGAACTTAGTGTGTTGTATTGTATTTATTTTATTTTCTTATCTATACTTTATTTTTACTATATCTTTCACTTTATTTTTACATTTTACATTTCTGTGCTAGTTGTAGATAATATGGAGCTCTGTTTCTGAAATAAATGATTTTATTATTATTTATTATTATATTATTATCACACTGGTGATTTGCGAGCGTGCTCAAAGCAAGGCGATCACGCCGCGGGCGCGCAGCGAGCTCGCGGCGTGTGATTCGCGTTTTGCACAGTCAGTCAATGGCGTCGACGGCATTAGGCGCGCCCGCGGCGTGATCGCCGTGCGCCCGCGGCGTAATCGCGGGGTGATCGCCGTGCGCCCGCGGCGTAATCGCGGGGTGAACGCCGTGCGCCCGCGGCGTAATCGCTGTGTATTTGGTATTAATTTCAACTTGATCCGTCCACGCGTTTCTGAGACAACAATGTGATCCTATAAGGGTTCCTTTTTTCCTCTCTAGGTTCGGAACCCTATAAAAAACTCTTTTGCACGTGTGAGCTGTAATTTCAGATTTTGGGCTACACAGGGAACGCGTTAATCATACTTACACGAAACTAGAACGATCTGTTTGCCTATGCATTTTAAATGATATGCCATTTTAAACTTTTTTCAGGTTATACGAGAGGATAGATTTGGATAACGTTCAACAAAAGTTGATGTGCATAATTCACTATTTCACTCGAGTTTGCAGGTGAGCTTTTATTTTATCATGGTTCTCACTTTAAGGTCTCCACCCTTTTTACCTGACTGCGCAAGAAGAAGCCTTATGTTTTTCGATTACGTACCTATGTCTAATTCTTTGGCACGCCCTGCAGTCTAAACGATTCGATGGATTTTAACATTTGAGGTGTCGTTAGATTCGTCTTGATTGTAGAAGTGACATAGGCTAAAATAAATAAATCAAGGCGGCTTAAATTTTTAGCACTCGTTTTTTATTATTATTATTGTCATTTTACTCAATAACTCAATTATTTATATCATTCCATAAGTTATAATACAGATGTTCACATAATTAATATTAAAAATGTTGCAATGCTCTTTATGGACCTTGTCTAGGCACAGCAATACAAGAGACGACAATTTTTGTTTAAATAGAATGTATACAACGTCATCATCATCAGCCCGTATCAGTCCAGTGCTGGACGTAGGTCCCTCCCAAAGCGCGCCACTCAACCCTTCTCTCGGCCCTCTGCATCCAGTCCATGCCAGCTATATTGCGAAGATCATCCTTCCATCCGGTCGGGGGGCGTCCCACACTACGTTCACCCGTTCGTGGCCTCCATTCGAGAACTCGTCTACCCCATCGGTTATCGGTTCTACGACAGATGTGACCAGCCCACTGCCACTTCAGTTTACTGATTCTATGAGCAATGTCAAAAACGTATAAAACGTAGCAACTAAGTATTCAGAAATTCTTCTTTCACTCTCATCGGTCAGATAGAGATTGTTTTTTAAATGTCCGACTTCCATTGAAAATTCAAACAATCGAAAAACAAATAAGTGTCAGAGACGCTAAAGGGGATCGAACCTTTCTGGCATAGTCCACCAGCGCCTTCTGGCGGAAGTTGGAAAACAGCGGCGCAGGATGACATCTACGTATATTTATTTATTTATTTTATTACTGGACTCGACTGTTCGTCATTTGCCAATGTCATGTTACAGAAAAATTAATATATTCAATAGTCTTCTATCTTCCTCCAGAGGAGTCGCAGTAGCGTCTTCACCCTGGGTAGCCGCGTCTTCATGTCTTCATCCAGAGGAGTCGCCGTAGCGTCATCACTCTGGACGAAGCAGCTCGACAGTCACGTTCACTCCCGAACTTGTAGCGGGAACTCTTGATAAAAGCTTGAAACTTCAGATCTTGCATAAATAATCCAATAACTTCACCGTTCTGTCATTCGCGTACATTTTCTGATCAATTTAACGTGATATTAAACA
This sequence comes from Tachystola acroxantha, assembly GCA_963506565.1. Classification (NCBI taxonomy): domain Eukaryota; kingdom Metazoa; phylum Arthropoda; class Insecta; order Lepidoptera; family Oecophoridae; genus Tachystola; species Tachystola acroxantha. Next base: position 12,135,211 of record OY735878.1, read on the forward strand.
CAAAATAGTCCCTGTAGACATTAAAAGGAAAATTATCAAATAATTTCGTAACCGTCGTTTCCCGCCATTTTCAAGAGAACCCATCTACGTATATCGATAGATGACACTTAAGTGACAAAAAAAGGTCCCGGGGATAATTGTCTTAAAGTGTCAAGTTTCCGAGATATGAGGGTAAAAAGATGTTTAAAAAATAGTATGACCAGCAGACCAAGTCGTCGTTATTTACATCAGTATGATCGAAATATGATAACTACGCCATTTAGTACATATTTTACGGCTGTGATTACTATCCTCGTGGTTGTCAGGGTGATCGCCGTTGACCTTAAAACAGGATAATCAGTATCATTAGGAAAATATGAAACATTTTATGTTCATATAAGTGTCCTCTGTCGATGTATTATGTAGGTTTTATCCTGCGCCGCTTTTTGCAACATCCGCCAGATGATGCCACCTGGCTATGTCAACCTCTGAAGTTAAAAGTTCGAACCCCTTTGTCATGCAAGAGTAGCCTGTTATGGTTTACTCCATAAGGTGTTGCTTGCTGTATGGTTGTGAGACAAAATCTCGACGTGAATAAAAGGATTTATCTTATACAAATACATAGTATGCAAGTTTTATTTATTTTGTTTATGAATGATTGCAGTGACATGCCCAAAGGCGTGGTGACGTTCTCCCGGCGCTCGATGCACCCAAAGGGCTGCCCGCATTGGGACAAGTCGAACACCCTCATCGCCGATATACCACTCCATGCAGATCACAAAGCCACCATAGAAGACGCCCTCGGAATGATACAAGTGGATTTTGCTAACAAGTGAGTTTATTCACAAAATAAGAAAGTGACAGAAGGTATACGTCAACGTAGTCAGCGAACACGAAAGAGGGTAGATCGTTTTGTGTCACCCTTCTGACGTTTAACACTCACCGACTTCAGTCTACTCGTGACCATGATGGCTGCAATGCTGGCGAAATATCGAGACATCAATAATAAATGTTTAACACGGTAATTCCCGTTTTATCTAATTAATAGGTATACTTGATTTAAATTACCTATGTACGGACAACTGCAGATCAATGGTATGGTAACACTTGAGTCAAAGTAACCAACTAACATTATAAACGCGAACTTGCTATAAATGTGGTAAATGTTTTGACAGTTTTGTGTTCGCACATTTAGCCATTTTCTAGCATGTAAATGTTAACACAAAATATACTGTGAATACATTTTTTAATTAAAAATTAAGTTTAATTGTTTGATATTAATTTGCAATTACGATTTCAACTCTTACGATGCAGATAATAAGAATTGTCTGAAGTGTTAGGCAGTTGTCCCACCGCCGGCGAGTAAGCGAGTAAATACCGGCTATTTTCTCGCCCAAGAAACGTACAAAAGATACTACATTCTGTGTAAACAAAAGAGATGCATATATTAATAGTTCATCGCCGACTGTTCACACAGCCGGCGAGTGCTCGCTCGGTTAATTGTCGCCGAGCGAGTACATCCCATCGCTTGGCGACACTCGCCCACTCGCTGAGCTACACTGGCGAGTAAAGCGAGTAATCGCTCGGTTATTTGTCGCCGAGCGAGTACATCTCATCGCTTGGCGATACTCGCCCACTCGCTGAGCTACACTGGCGAGTAAAGCGAGTAATCGCTCGGTTATTTGTCGCCGAGCGAGTACATCCCATCGCTTGGCGACACTCGCCCACTCGCTGAGCTACACTGGCGAGTAAAGCGAGTAATCGCTCGGTTATTTGTCGCCGAGCGAGTACATCCCGTCTCTCAGCGACACTCGCCGAGCCGAGCTATAAAACTATACTCGCCACTAGCTGCTTTATAGTAGATAGCTTTACTCGCTACTCGCTCATCGCCGGCGGGCGGACCACTTCCTTACACTTGGGCCACTAGTTTTGCCGAGTGTTGTATGTACGAATGTCGCATTGTGTTATGCTATGAATATAATAGAATTCGGGCGCTCTTGGCCACGACCCAAATTGTCCATACGTAAATACGGCACGACATATGTATGTCGTTTGCAGGTTCCTCGGCGGCGGCATCCTGGGCAGGGGCTGTGTACAGGAGGAGATCCGGTTCCTGGTGTGTCCTGAGATGATGGTCTCTATGCTGTTCTCAGAAAAGATGGACGCCAACGAAGCGGTGTTGGTCATTGGTAAGTCGCTACGGTCTTGCTGATAATTAAGCATCCACCGTTGTGGGCACGATGGGCATGTCCTCAACCCTAATAGACTTGTGACGTCACTCTGTTACGGTCCATTGAGGTCGATAGACTGCTGATATTACATACAGGGCCTTAAAAATAAATGGATGCTTAGTCTTGTGCCTTACATTAATTCTGCGCAGCGTGTAAATTAAACAATTTGGGGGAAAATAACAAACATGTTTACCATAAATTCAACTATCAAAAAAATCAGAATTTGAATTACGCATTACCCATGCTCGGTGAATAAATTAGAACATGATGAAAAAATTCTTGCCGTGTCACGGAATGACAAGGTCGCAGGTTCAAGTCCTGGCCGCGGCAAGAATTTTTTCATCATGTTCTAATATCAAAAAAAATATTAATTTGATGTGCATCGTTACTGTGCTTTGGAGTTTTTTTACCTTTTGATTTTTTGCAACGATTTCTGTCACTGGATGTGGTCTGTAGCGCCGTGTGAGTACTCGCCATATTGTGGGTCTGACTCCATACTGAGGTAGCGCCATACAAACTTCATACTAAAGATGAATTATCGTTTTGCTAAAAACATGGAGCATCCCCGCCACTTGACTTAACCGCTTAATATCTTCGATGAGGGGCTCGCAGTCCAGTCGCGAGGTCGAGGTCAGTACGCAACACAAAAAGTTGCTAGGATAAAATTTTATTTTATTTTTGGAATCGAGCTTTCCTTATTTCGTTGTATTTTAACCATTATTTATAATTTAATATGTCGCCATGAATATATAAATACATAGTAACTTAGATTTGAGTTGTTTAATACTTTGTTTTATTTGATTATTTCAATTGTGTTTGCTATTTTTTCTTTGCGGTGGGAACACTAAGATCGCGTTCATCCTGCGGTTATTGTCTATGCAACGTTCGATTAGGCGCCAATCGCTAATGTACCGCGTGCTACGAAATGCGTCTCTAGACTTTGTCGCGGCGTGGCGACGGCGTGGCGTGTTACATCCAAGTCATGCTAGGGGTGCTGGATGGGTGACCGCTAGTGACACTTTTATCTGAGCCCCTCCGTGCCTCGGGGCGGTCGTTAAGGAGTTGGTCCCGGTTGCTGTCGCTTGACGGCAGTCTTTAGGCCACGTCAAAGGCCTACGGGCGGCCTGAATAACTCTGACAAATAGGTTTGGTCACTATACCACACGAGAAAAGAATATCTTCGATATTAGTTTAGATATCGAAAAAACTGATTTCACAGACTTCAGCAGGAATATGAGAGTTGATTGATGCAATAAAAGATTTTTTTTTAAATTTATTTATTTGGAACAAAAAACAGGTTACAGTAAGGATTACTTAATTACTTAAGCTTAAGATATTTAAGGTAACTGTATCTCCAACAACATTGTTCACGGATAAGTGTAGATGTTACATGATTATAATTTGAGTCGAATACCCTATTTCGCAGGCTGCGAACGTTACTGCAACTACACTGGTTACGGCAGTCGTAACTTCAAGTTCTCGGGTGACCACCGCGACCCGACGCCGGTGGACGGCTCGGGTCGCAAGCGGTGCGCCATCCTCGCCATAGACGCGGTCCTGTACCGCAACCCGGCGGAGCAGTTCCGCAAGAACATGATACTCAGGGAACTTAACAAGGCAAGTGGCAGTCTCAAGCAATAGTAATAATTTATTTATTTTATTTAAGCCTTACATGAGCCAATTTAAAAAAAATAATGTCTTCCAATATAATCAATTTTATTAAAAAAGCTATGTACACAATCTTCATTAGGATAAATACTATTTTTCAATATACAATAATTGGCATAATTGCGACAAGCAAAGTTGTAGTTCACAAATATGCCAAAAACGGCCGTTTTTCGCAATTGAATCACGTTATAAATAAGCATTTAAAAAATAGTATTTATCGTAATAACCATTTTGTACATAGCTTTTTTAATAAAATTGATTATACTGGAAGATATTATTTTTTAAAGATTGGCGGCGCTAGTTGGCTCATGTCAGGCCCTTAATAATGGACTCGACATGAATGAATGAAAATCTAAATGAAAAATGGAGAAAAAAAATATTTTTCATCACGGCCGGGATTCGAACCCGCGACCTCGCCATTCCGTGACACGCTCTATTCCAACAGCCACCGTGATTCGTATCCAAATCGTGATTTTTTGTCTCCATATTCTCGTCTTAGGGACGGTAGCGACATCTATCGAGTAATTGTGCAATATTTATTATTATTATGATTATTTTTTCTCCATTTTTCATTTAGATTTTCGTTTCGCATAGCGCATATGCAAGAAAATATGAAAAACATATGGACTCGACAGTTCGTCACTTGCCAATGTCATGTTACAGAAAATTCAATATCTAATTATCTTCCTCCAGAGGAGTCACAGTAGCGTCTTCACCCTGGGTAGCCGCGTCTTCATGTCTTCATCCAGAGGAGACGCCGTAGCGTCTTCACCCTGGACGAAGCCGCTCGACAGCCACGTTCACTCCCGAGCTTGTAGCGGGAACTCTTGATAAAAGCTTCAAACTTCAGATCTTGCTCAAATTATCCAATAAATTCACAATACTGTCATTTGCGAACATTTTCTGATTAATTAATTAAAATAAAGTTGTGTACAAGTTACGATTCGAAAAAAGCAGCTTAATTAAGAATTCAGAAAATAGTAAGATATCGAAGTGTTTTTTGTTTTGTTATTCTTCTATAGGAGTTGCGAGTGTAGTTGAAAATGATTCTGATTATGATTATGCAATATGAAACCTGTAATAAGTCCCCAACAAAATGATAGGTACAACTTAAATGGTCACGTAGTTTTGTAGGTGGGGCAAAGCTCCATTGAAATTTGGCAATGTCTTTTGAAATTACATCTCCCCAAAGATATATAATTTTTTTCTTATTACAAACTTATATTTGCAGATGATGAACTAATCAGGAGTATATCGATGTATGGACATAAAATTTTGATAATGACAAAGATAAATTGGTTTCTAGATCTAGTTTATCTTCTCGTTACTTACAGGAAAGTTACAGTTAAGTTGCGTTGCTCGGAAGCTTCGGTGAGCGAGTCGGACTCGCACAATTGGCATTTTTTTTTCTCACAGTTATCGGAGCAAGTAATATTATCTATCAATTTTATAATGGCGGATTGATTTTTTTTTTCGTTTAGCTTTCTATTTATTTATTTATCGTTCGGTCGTCAGCTGCCACAACACAGCGTGTATCACAAAGGCAAAACTTTTCTTAGCCACGCGATGGCTTCGAAAATTTTCGAATTATTTTCTATTTATATGAATACTCTAAATAACTTGGCATTGGCGAAATTATTTCTTAAATAAGAGTAGAAGCCTTTCGAATAAAAATAAATATTACACAATTTAATTTTGATTTTATATGTAACTGATGTATTTTCATTTGTGTGCAAATAAAGTATATTTGAATTGAATTGAAATATGATCTATCGTATTCCCAGGCGTGGGTCGGTTTCTCGTTCCACACGGACCCGCGGTCTCCCGTGCTGGAGTACCCCGGCGTGGCGACCGGGAACTGGGGCTGCGGCGCGTTCGGCGGCTCGCCGCAACTCAAGGCGCTCGTGCAGCTCATGGCCGCCGCGCAGGCGCGGAGACCGCTCGGGTACTTCACGTTCGGTGATGTGCATCTTAGGAACGAAGTTGCCGAAGCCCATAACATGATGAAAATTCATAATGTTACCGTTGGTTAGTACTTACTCAGTTTTCATTTCATCATCATAGATTTCCGAAGCGCAAATCAAGTGTTTCTTTTATTGTAATTTTATACTATTTGTACAAAATTAACACTGGACATAATACAGACAGAAACTAAATTAGTACAAAGCCAAACTTATCCCGCTCAGGGGATTTCTTACAGTCAACCTTGAGTATTTGATAAAAGTATTTGTATGCGGGTGTCGCTATTATATATACCTATAATTATTCGTAAGAATACACAATTCTACAAGAAATAATAATATTTAAATAAATAAATAAATATGTGAACAATTAACAAAAGTGCATAACATCAATAAATACGATAAATGTGTGTATTTTGTAAACAAAAATCATTTAAAGCTTGTTAAGCTCTGTAATTATTGCATAGTTATTTTCACATTATTAGATCGGATCAATTTATTTTCACAATAATGAGCAGGTTCAATCAATCAGTTTCATCATCATTAATATCAGTAGTTACACTACCTACCTATGTTTTCAGGACAACTATTCAAACAGCTGAAGAAATACTGCAAATCAGACCGCAATATCCACCTGTACAAGTATATAGAAGATGCTCTGGTTAGGAAATCACATAAACCGCAGCACGGCGGAACAACAAGACACAATCAGCAAGTAAACGATTCGTCGCCGGAGTCGTCCGAATCAGAAGACGAGCCCATCGAGGAAGAACTGATCAATTTTTCACAAGAAGAATCACCCGGTATTTACTCTGGGAACCAACAACCACAGTACAGTGAGCAATTAAAAAAGAAACAAAAACCACATGGTTCAAATTCAGGAAACCAAAAAACTAGCAATTCGCATACGGCTGGCCACTCAAGCCACAAGAAGCCATCTACACCTTACGATGACGAATATACAAAATTGAATTCTGGCAAACCTGGGTATAACCAAAATATACCTGCGGGAAATTCTAAGCCTTACGTGCCGCATTCTTCAACTGGTAATTCGCATACGTCTGGCCACTCAACTCATAAGAATCCATCTACAACTTATGGTGACGCAAAACCCAAATTAGATTTATGCATACCTGAGCATAAACAAAATACGGCGGCGGGAAATTCTAAGCCTTCCGTGTCGCATTCTATAGCGTACAATCAAAGCAATGCTCCCGCGCCCCCTCCAGGGTTTACTGCTACACCGCATGGTACAAGCCATGCCACTCCGACAGGCAATTGGTCAGCAAACTATGTGTCCCCTTCAATTGTCTCAGGCCAGAGAGAGACAGGAGCAATAGGAAGCCACTTACCGCCATTGGCTAGTGACCTACCGTATGGAAATATGGCAGGATCGTCACACAATTTGACAGCATCACATCATAAGCCAACAGTGCCGCCGCGGATTGGAAGCAAACATTCGACGAGTAATATTCCGAATAGCCACGCTGCTACATTCAATACTAACCATATAGAAACAGCCGCGTCATTTATAACGCGAACCGTATCAGCAGCACAGACCAAGGAATCTTATCAGTCATCATCCGCAGCACCGATGGAGATTGTGAGTATTTTAATTATTTTATTAACGGACTGGACAGTTTCGTCATTTGCCAATGTCATGTTATGGTGGCACTTCACTTAGCTATTCATATTTGCGTATTTGTCATTATTGCTATGTGTGGTTGGTGTATAGAAATTAATGTACGTAAACTACTTTGAACTGTCAAATTAGCAATTTAAAATTTCGCGCGTGTTTACCCTCATCCTTCCTTCCTGTGACCCTACTCCCTGTCATGGCCGCTGGCGTGTGTGATACTCGTGCGCTAAAACCGAACTTTTCTTTCTGAATCAACATACAAACTACCTGTGAAACTCAACTCTGTGACTCGTGACAATCAGCAAACAGCTTCAGATATTTCGTACAACCGGAGGGATCGATCCCAGAAGAAAACATCCGCAAGAGTAAAAATTGTGCCGGTTCCTCCTACACCCTTAGCCCTTGGTATTTGGTGAGTTTGCTAGTCCTTGACAAAATATTCCTCTTATTTATATGTACGTCAAGTATTTGACAATACGATGCGCATACAATAGCGAATACCAAATGAAGTACCACCATTAAAGAGTAACAATATTTTTATTATGTATATCCTAAGGTTCCACGGGTTTGAAAAAAGGTCCGTTCGGTCCTTTGAAAGGCTTGCACGGAGACATAGTGCCAACGCGTAGAGGCCCTTTAGAGAGCTTTAATTTAAAGGGATATCAGATGCACCTAGGGGATCTGAATGCACTCAATGACAGACCCCGTCAGGTGCATAAACTATTGCATTGATTAGAAATTACAACTTAATAGGGGCTATTGGTTTGGGGTGTTGGTGGGTCAGTCAGTCTGGTCTATAGAGCTAGACTGTCATTGTCTCGAAGTTATAAAAAAAACTAATTATTATAAAAACTAACTTACTAAAAGCCAATGGGCGTTTTTGGAGCCTTTTGAAATTTTCGCGGCCAGAAACCAAATATGGTTATTTAGGTACATATTGGCAAAGTAAATAAAACATATTATGGCAGCTCATCTGTAACCTCAGTCCGGGCCGAGATATTCGACTTTAACTTTTTACTTCCGTTGAACTCAAATATCTCGGCCCCGGTGGAGGGTAGAGACGTCGAATCAACATTTTTACATTCACTATGAGGTCGTCTACAAGAAAATGTTGTTCCGGGATTTTTACCTTCAGTCAGAGCAGAGATATTTAACTTTAAGTAAATGACAAATGTGAGAGAGGGGGAGGATATGCTCATTTTAGATGGTGCACCGGCCATCTACTATAACTTTTGTTATAATTCATCCTGACTGGGCCACTAGAACTCCGGTTCTTTTTAGATGGCCGGTGCATCATCTAAAATGAGCACATCCTCCCCCCCTCTCACGTTTGTCATTTACTTAAAGTTAAATATCTCTGCCCTGACTGAAGGTAAAAATCCCGGAAGGTAAGAATCCTCTCACATCCGGTGTATCCTCTACACCACACCCCCTCTCAAGTTTTATGACTTTACTTAAACTTAAATATTTATACCCTGACTGAAAGTAAGAATCCCGGACTTCACGATGAACGTAAAAATGTTGCGTCTATGTTTACCCACTCATCAGGGGCCGAGATATTTGAGTTTAAGCAAAGGAAAAATTAAAATCGTATATCTCGCAAATTCCCATGGTTTTAAAGACCCTACTGTCGTCGAAAGGCCACGACTCGGCTGTTATAAATAAATACTTTCTCTCTCATGTTACTTTAGTTTGTCATTTTATTTAAACTCTAATATCGCGGAGACTGAAAATATTTTAAATAAAGGTTCCTTTTTTCCCTATTGACGTAAGGAACCCCCACCCCCAAAACAGTAAAACTTTTTCCGGTTCCCCTAAAACATCCAATAAAGGATCCAGACGATCTCAGTCGTTTATCAGCATCGTATAGCTAGGATACATAATTATTATGCTACTATCACGAACCCCAACATTTAAAGAAAGTATACAGAAGCGTTAAACACGTTGGATATAAACACACGCTGACTCATATAACTATATCCAGAGTCCGACATACACAAAAATAAACTCTTAACTCCCAAGCACACCCCTTAACATAACACCACCTTAATACAAAAACAACCAGATAAACATAATTACAGTCTCGCCCACAAATCACACCCTGATATATACATACCCTACGACACAAAAACCCTGTTTAACGCAGAAAGAAGCAAACACTCAAAACACAACTAGAAACAAAAACGCACCCATCTACACACAAACATACCTTTACGAACAACACAAAATACATGCAACTGCATTTGTAACACACAAAATACAGTCATCTTTATGCATAAGCACACAGCCAAACAAAAATACTCTTTAGCGTACAAAATACAATATGCAAATACACACAAATACGCCCCACAAAACACCTAGAATCAACAACGCACTCCTCAAATACAAACATACCTTTAGGCAAAAAAATACATAGACAAACGAAAACTGTGATTTTTCGTGTCCTAACATAAAAAATGCTCCCAAATACTCACAACACACTCTATGGTACTTACATTCAGTTTCAAAATACACTACCATACTCAGACGCGCAAAACTAATTAGTACGATATCTAGGGGAATTTTTGTGTGTAAGATAGTTTTTATGTACCAGTATTTTTGTGTTATTTAGGGTGTGTTGTGCTGATCCGAGTGTAATTTGTGATTTACGGTATCTTTTTAAATATTACATCGCGACTGGGCTTCGAACCAGAGACCTTGCCATTCTTTTTCAACTAATGTTGAGCTAATGCTCAGTTGAAAACCGTGACTCGAACCAGATCGACGATATTAGGAATAGTATCTTTTTGTATTTGGATCTCGTTTGGTATGAGTTTGGGAGTGTTTTAATATGTAGGAGTGTTTATGTGTGCAAAAATATCGTCTAACACATACAAACACACAGAAGTGTAACATACGCCGCAACCATCGATGTACGGTCGATAGTATATCAAGCGTATCACACTGGCACCATACGCAGGAGTTATACGATATATTTTGCAATGGTTTCTTTTAACAAGCCACTGGGCTTGTTACGGCGTATGTTTTACTTCTGTGTATTTTTTTCAAAAGGTCTTAACTTTTGTGTACAGTCGACGGCACATCAACCTACAAAAAACCAAACTTTGCAAACTACGTCGTATAACCCCTGCGTAGCGTGCCAATGTGATACGCTTTATGTGCTGTCGACCGTACATCGATCACCTAGCCAGAGGATGCTGAGCAACCATTTAGTGTAGTTCAGTTCGTCAAGTTTACACGGGGAGAATCCAACTACACCAGACACAAGTTATACCAAGGAGGATAATTATTATGGGAAATGAAATAAATATGTTTTTTTACGGGGGGAGGAGGAAAAAATAAATTAACATCAAAGGGGAAGTGTATTATAGATGGCAGATGCGACACCTTATGAAATAAAATACATTTCAATTTATTTTTAGGTGAGGGGGAGGATATTGTTCAATGTACATGTTGAACCGGATTTCCGCTTTGGTTGACCGCAAAAAAAACGTCTAGGGGGAGTGTATTGAACATGGCGGATGCGACATCTTAAGGAATAATAGGAAACACAATTTCTTTTTGGTTGGGGGGGGGGGGGGGGGGGGGGGGGGCAGGTATATAGCACATGGTGCACCGGATTTCCGCTTTTGAAGACCGGAAACCAATAAATTGTCGCAAAGGGGGAGTATATTGTAGATGGCAGTTGCGACATTATCCTCTCTTTTGGTAAAAGTTAAACTCTATTATCTCGGCCCGGACTGCGGTTAGAACCCCGGGAACAACTTTTTTTCTCTTTTTGTATGGTCTCCTACACAGTAGATATGAAACTGATTCTGGCCGCGCGAAAAAAAAAAGGCACCACCCTCCATACGAATGTGCCCATTGCCTTTTACAATATTAAACTAAAAATAAAAGTACTTACTAAAATATATCTAAACTAAAATAAAACTGTATGTACAAAATAGGTCGGTTGAACTATCGGAATGGCTTGCATTACAGATAGTTCAACCGATCTCCGTTGTCCGGCAACGTGCCCAAAATGCTGGCGGATTAATTATTTTTATATTATTAGGAAAACTAACAGTTTATAAACTACTACATTATATCATAGTCTTCGTTTCTAAATAAGGAGCTGAGCGTCTACATTCCTTCATAGGAGTCGCCAAATAGCGACTTCAACCCTGGACGAAGCAGCTCAGCAGTCACCTTCACTCCCGAGCTGTAGTGCGACTCTTGATTCTCGCTCGAAATCGCAGATCTTGCATATAATTATTCTATAATTCCAACATATGCCATCAAACTCAAAAGTACTATATTATACTGCAGCTCAAATCAAGTGCCTTATTTTGTAAACAAATATGATCGTCTAATTACCTGTTGCGATGTAATGCTGAAGTAACTGATTGATTGAACCTGTTTGTCTTTGTGAAAATAAAGTGATCCGATCTAATAATGTGAAAATAACAATGCGATCACAGAAAAGCTTAAAATGTTAGTAGTTTTTGGTTACAAAATAAGACACTTGATTTGGGCTTCGGTATAATCGTACACTATGAAATTAAAACGATCAAAATTACTCGGCAACCGTCACATGAAAATGGCCGCAATTTTCAAAAGTCATTGTATTGAAAATATCTTTATTTGTAACTCAGACGAAACCAATATTGCCACTGTGAACTATATTATGGCATTGAGGTGAAAACAAAAATATCCGTTTTTGGGGGAATTTTTGATCGATGTATTACATTTTTGATCGATGTATTACCTTTTTGATCGATGTATTACATTTTTGATCGATTTATTACATTTTTTGATAATTTACTGATGCAATTGGCATGTTGCATAAAAGCAATTTATTGAAAATACCATTACGAACCCACCGTGCCCCCTGGCCATACCCTTGGTGGGTCTTTTTTTTTGCAAAACGGTATCACCGGTAGTGTTGTGACCGTGTCTGTGAGGGGCACCGGCCGCTACAGCATTGATTTGTTTTTATATATTTAGTGGCTTGCTTTGGTTGTTTCGTGCGATGAATGTGTTATCGTAAACCTTTTGTCTATGGGTGAAGGTTCGAATTCGGTGCCTGTAATTACCGGATAATTATCGTAATAATATTTTTTTAAACATGATGCTAACTTTCATACCCATTCTCGTATAATACGATGAAGATTTTCGGTGAGCGGGTGTGGTGACTCAGTTGGTAAGAGCGTGTCACGGAATGACAAGGTCGCAGGTTCAAGTCCTGCCCACGGCAAGAAAATTTTCATCATGTTTAAATTTGTTCGCCGAGCATGGCATAATGCATAACACAAATTCTGGACAAATTCTGAATAATAATCTTGATAATAATAGTAGTAATAATTAATTAATAATTTTTTCATAACTTCGAGACAATGTGATCATGGCAGGTGTCCGACGTCTCGCTCTATAGACCAGACTGACTGACCCACCAACACCCCAAACCAATAGCCCCAATTAAGTTGTAATTTCCAATCACTGCAATAGTTTATGCACCTGACGGGGTCTGTCATTGAGTGCAGTCAGATGCGCTCAGAGATGGGTCCCGCTAGGTGCATCACATATCTCTTCAAATTAAAGTTCTCTAAGGGGCCTCTACGCGTTGGACCTGTGTCTCCGTGCAAGCCTTTCAAAGGACCGGGTTTTCTTAAACCCGTGAAACCTAGGTAGTAATAATTTTTATATATTTTTTAATAACAATTCTTCTACCAAGACGCGAAAACTCCTTATACATAACGTAAAATGAAGAGGAACCCATTCAAATTTAAAACCTTAAACGGATAGCGCTCCGGCCCCAGCGTTGCCAGATTTGTTTTTGGCCAAATCGGGATTTAAAACTTTTTGAGTGAAAAAAGCGGGATTCTTTCGTCAAAAGCGGGGCATAGTTAAAAAAACTGGCCAAGTACTAGTTGTACTTGCACCGAGGGTTCCTTGCAATGCAGCGCAACTTAACCCCGTAACTTTTCGCTAATGAATAGATAAACTAGATTTAGGGACCAACTTTTCTTCGCTATTTGTAAAATACTACGCCCAAACATCGACACACTCCCCATTCCTTGAGCAGCTGCTGATTAAGTTTGTAATAACAAAAAATATTTTGTAATATAGGAACTTAAGTATGAATTAATTATAATCCCAGAAAAGCGGGACTAAGCCTGTCCCGCGCGGGATATTTAAAAACTTAACTGTAGTATAAAAATAATGACAACCGATATCTAGTATTACTCGTATCTTAAATATTATTCTAATTGAGGTTAATTTTCCGTTAGGGTGTCGTGGAAACGACGTTCGAGTGCATATTTCCCAAGATAGTGTACCGGGAATACCCGCGCCGGCGCGGCCCGTCCCACCACCGGCGCGGCCGCTCCCACCGACGCGGCGGCCACCGGCGCAACCCCTACTGACCGCGAATAGGTAAATAACAAGTAATAAATAATACAGTATTCAACAAGTATCGAAAATTCAATGTTTCTCTTCAATGATTCCAAAATAGACACAAATTCATGATAAACTGTAAAATCAAAATTGAAATTGGTTGAAAAATTAAGTAACTTCAGGCATTTAGAAAGACGGAAACAGTACACGAAGTGTTGTGTCTGTGACGTCATACTGCGGTAGCACCATACCACAGACCACTTACCCCGTAGACCTGTAACAGAAGGGCGCCCGTTTCTGCGCGTACATGAGCGCAAAATTGGTTTGCGACAAGCGTAACCTAGAGATATCGACATGGATTTAATATGGCGCCCCTGCCCCCCGCTTCGTCTATTGCGCTCATCGTTTGACAGAATTTTTCGCTTGCAAATTTGTACCGATGTCATGTCTATTGGGTAAGTGGTCTGTGGGCGTCGCTGATCAATAACACTCTTATGCTGTTATTCATAAAACTAGTTAAACCTCACTTCCCTTAAATCGTGTTGCTATCCCTTTCACACTTAAAAAAAAGGTTAAGATAGAAAGGGACAGTGGGCCTAAACGTTCGCGTAACTTTAAATCACGTTTATAAATACGCGCCTACATAGGCGCGTATTTATAAAATTATCCGTAATTATAGTTTTATCCTAATTATCTACAAATACCAAATAAATTATGACGATAATTATCCGATTGGTATGTATGTAGCAGCCAAATACAATGAACCGATAGCGATATTCCACCGTAGTAATCGTATTCGTTTTCAGAGTCTTCCATAAGCCAACTAGCGCCGCTATCTTAAAAAAAAATATATATATATTCCAATATAATCAATTTTATTAAAAAAGCTATTTACCAAATGTTTATTACGATAAATACTATTTTTTAAATGGTTACGGCATTTTTTGGCACATTTGTGAACTACAACTTAGCTTGTCGCAATTATGCCATGTATTGTATATTGAAAAATAGTATTCATCCTAATAAATATTGGGTAAATAGTTTTTTAAATAAAATTGATTAAATTGGAAGATATTATTTTTTCAAGATTGGCGGCGCTAGTTGGCTCTATGAAGGCTCTTAAGTGATTATTTTAAAAAGATGGGCGCTCAATGTTTATTGCCTCTTTTTCTCCTCAGAGTTGGCACCTTTTCCTTGCAAAGTGGTGTAAAAGTAAAATAAAATGCAAAAATTGTAATTTCTTTATTTTAAACATTATATGCAGATTTAAAATAACTTAAATATGTGAACGTGACTGTCGAGCTGCTTCGTCCAGAGTGACGACGCTACAGCGACTCCTCTTGATGAAGACAAGAACACGCGGCTACCCAGGGTGACGACGCTACGGCGGGTCCTCTGGAGGAAGATAGAAGACTATTGAAACTGTAACATGACATTGGCAAATGACGAACAGTCGAGTCCATTAATAAATTAAATAAATAAATAAACGTAGATGTCATCCTGCGCCGCTGTTTCCGAACTTCCGCCAGAAGGCGCTGGTGGACTATGCCAGAAAGGTTCGATCCCCTTTAGTGTCTCTGACACTTATTTTTTTTTTCGATTGTTTGAATATTATATATTGAGATTTTCTGTAACATGACATTGGCAAATGACGAAATGTCGAGTCCAATAATAAAATAAATAAATAAACTTCTGTTTTTGTCTCCGTAGGATGAACCAGCAATCGGCACAGCTACACGACAACTAGAAAATGTAAGAATCATCGACCGAGACTTGCCACCGCCACAAGCGGCTCAAATGTACAAATATAGAAATCAGCAGCACACTGATTTCTTTTAAAGTGGCGCTGGGCCAGGTTTGTACACAGAAGTAGCTCAAAGTAGAACGGCCATTGATATAATGCTTCGTAGACGATACACGGTTGCGGCGCGGCGCTTTGTAATAAAAATACCAATTAGTTAGCTAAAATTTTACCCGACTGCGCGGTTATGTTTTTCGAATGTATGTATGTAAACCAAAGCCCAAATCAGTGTCTTATTTTGTAAACAAAAACTACCCTACCCTGTAACGTTGCGTTCAGACTAATGTTAATTTTAGATAATAAACTGGTTTAACAATAAAATACATTACTACTTATCTATATCTATATTAATAATTTCGTCCAGGGGTACGGTAGACTCGATCGAAACCTTACCTGAATAATAAAACATAAAAAAATAAAGATTTCGAGTCGACAACATATATCCGCAAAATTCGGATTGTCGAGTATTTTGTGAAATTCTAATGGTGTTGACGACAGACAAATCGTAGTCGCCATATTGGCCACTCTAGCGAAACGTCATTACGTCACTGACACATGACATCTTGAGTAGTTTTTTTTAAATTAAATTCTTCCCAAAAAAAGGCGAAAGGCAAAGCCAACTACAGAAATATCTACCTACATTTTGCACCTACATGTATATTATGAGTCACATTGCCTGAGCGAAGCCGGGTTTTCATCTAGTACTATTATATTTTACTTAAATCTATATTAAATTTAACGCAAACTGCACACATTAAATACTAACAATTATAATACTGACATTTTAAGCTGTTCTGTGATTGCATAGTTATTTCATATTATTAGATCGGATCACTTTATTTTCACAATGATGAAGAGGTTCAATCAATCAGTTCTTTTATTGTTACATCACAGCAGGCAGTTAGACGATCATATTTGTTTACAAAATAAGACACTTGATTTGAGCTGCAGTATATGTCTAATTCTTTGGCACGCCCTACAGCCTAAACGGCTTGATGGGTATTAACATATGAGGTGTCGTTAGATTCGTCTTGATTGTTGAAGTAAGTCATCTAATCATCATTTAAAAGATCTACTTGATAATATATTAGAAGATATGATGTTTTTAAGGATGGGGGCCACTTGTAGTAAAATATGGTCCTTAAACTAGCGCCGCCAATCTTAAAAAAATAATATCTTCCAATATAATTAATTTTATTAAAAAAGCTATGTACACATTGTTTATTACGATAAATACTAATTTTTAAATGCTTATTTATACCGTGATTCAATTTCGCTAAGTTGTAGTTCGCATAATAGCGAAAAACGTCCGTTTTTGGCATATTTATGAACTACAACTTAGCTTTTCGCATTTATGCCATGTATTGTATATTGAAAAATAGTATTCATCCTAATAAACTGTTTGTAAATACCTTTTTTTTAATAAAAATGATTAATTTGGAAGATATAATTTTTTGAAGGTTTGCGGCGCTAGTTGGCTTATGTAAGGCCCTTAAATCGCGCTGTTATTACAATTCTTGGCATTTTTATTGCAAATCTCCGACGATGCACTGACGCTTATTAGTAGTAGACAAAGCATAATTTATTTACACGACAAAGGTACAGTTTTTGCACAATATCATAGTAAGTATTTTAAATAATATGTATGTTGATAAGTTTCTTCCGTTCAACAATCTTTTAATCTTTTTCTTCGTATGTTTATCTGTAGTTATACTTGCCTTTTTGTGTTTATTTATAGTCTAAAGTATTTTTTAAATAATAAAGTAATATCAGCACTATTGGGTCCCGGCGCTTGGTCGTTATATAAAGAGGTTAGCAAACGAGTAGTAGATGCCACTGGTGACCCAAGAGCTGGCAGCTACCTCGCGCAACGGATTAGCATCGCGATCCAGCGAGGTAACGCTGCCAGTGTCTTGGGTACTCTTCCTGCACATATTTTTTTTTAAAAATAGTTTAGATTAGGGATTTTAATATTGAATTTGAACAATATTCAGATAACGGCAGTAGAACTTCAAAGTTAATGCATCTGGTTCGCAGCAGCGGAGTGAAGAGCACGGCGCAGTGCCTCGATATTCGTATTTTTATGAATTTTGGCAGGGAAATAAAAATACGCCAACAAAAATCAGATTTGTTTTGAACAAGCTCTAGTATTTATATTTGATAATTTTAAAAGACTATTTTAATGGGCTATGTTGCTATTTTTTTCTATCGAGCGAAATTGTCCAATCGTGTATCGGTATTCATTAGTCTCTAAACAGACACCCCAAGATTGCTATATATTTTTCAGACGTTTAATTTTAGTAGTTAATGCCGCTTGGCCGGCACTTTTATTTATTTATGAAAACGCTTTTATGTAATTGAACGACGAAAATGCATGGAGTCGTCAGTTTTGCATGATTTTATGTTATAATAAAAATGTTGGTTTAGTATAGTCGCTGCTCTGCGCCTTTACTATAGCTGCACGGCGAGACGCCACCTGGGATGAAGCAGCTCGCCTCACTCTGTCATTTCGTCGTCCGCTCTCTCTCGCACTCGCGACCCTCCCTCCGTACGTCTGTCGCCACCTAAGGCGCAGTACAGTACAGACTAATGCCTAGTTAATTAGTAATTACGTACAGTCGAAGCCAGAGATAAGTATACAGGGGGCCTCAATAAGGTTGAGATTTTCTCAAAAACTACTGGACCTAATTTAATAATTCTTTTACAGTTACATAGTTTTAACTTTTATCTATCAAACAGTGAAAGAATTTTTGCAATAGGTCAAGTAGTTTTTCAGAAAATCTCAACCTTAAAAACTCTCCTGTACACCTTTCTCTGTGTTACACTGTACAGGGATGCTGGCTTTTAGAAAACCTCATGGGCGCTCATGCTCATTTGATGTCCGTTCCTTTCAAAACAATTCAAACAACTATATTGACGTGCAAAAATGTACTCAACGTGCTTACTTGCAATAAAGTTTGACTTTGACAAAAAGTTTATACTCAAGAAGAGTTTTGAGGTTTCGTTTTGCTCGCATCGGCATCGCGCATCGAAAAACGAACATTTTGATACGTATATCAGTAACGGGCATCCGTTGCCCGCATCGGTAATGAAAAAACGCCCATCCCTAAAAGGCGGTTACTGATCTGTTTCTCGATGTCTATTCTCAGGGGTGCTCGGCACCCACTGTTTATACTCGAGCACCCTCTCATGGGTGCTCGAGCCCCCGACCACCCGCGGAGTCGGCGCCCCTGATCACGTACTAACAAATGTAAATGCCAAGTGTTATGTCACTTTTTCTACAGTTTTCGAATATAATGCAGCAGATATAAATACTTTACACGTTAAGCAACATAATATTTCTCAAATGACACATTTCTATATTGAAATGAGATATATTTTAATGAACCATGAAATAAACCACCGTTTAGGCAGTTACGAAGCATATTCCTATGGCCATTCTATATTGTTTTATTTCTGTGAACACGACATTCTTCCATGAAAGTTCTAATAATTATTCTATGGAAGATGTCCTCTAAGGCGCGTATTCATAAACGTGATTTAAAGTTACGCCACCGTTTAGGCCCTCTGTCCCTTTCTATCTTAATCTTATTTAACGAAGTGTGAAAGGGATAGCAACACGATTTAAGGGAAGTAAGGTTTGACTAGGATAACAGCCTAATAATTTTGCTAGATAATCATCATCAGTCTATTTATATGCACAGATATTTCAGGGAGCTCGGGCTATGGATAACCAGTATGGATTGGCGGATTATACATGGCTAAATTTTTTCCAACGGCATATAAGTTTCATATTGATGTCTTCCTTCACCGTTTTGAGAGCATTCGTTAAAGGTGCCTACGTAAGTTTTTTTTCGAAAAAAACGAGGAAAACGGTGGAACACAGAAAGGTGTACAGGAGAGTTTTTAAGATTGAGATTTTCTCAAAAACTACTTGACCGATTGCAAGAATTCTTTCACTGTTTGATAGATAAAAGTTAAAGCTATGTAACTGTAAAAGAATTATTAAATTTGGTCCAGTAGTTTTTGAGAAAATCTTAACCTTATTAAGGCCCCTTGTATACTTATCTCTGTCTTCGACTGTACAAATCAAGGCACATCAATTGTAACACTTTGGACCGTTCTTATTATCTGCGAGATGAAACCGTACTGCAAATGTTACCATTGAACTGCTGTTGTCCGTACATGGCTGACCTGGCCGAGGATCGAAGCTGTGACCTCCGTATCGCAAGTCCAGTGCCCCAACCACTGCGCCACCGAGCTCTTTAATTTTATTAATTTATGTTTGTTAAGGGCCTTTCATGAGCCAACTAGCGCCCCCAATCTTTGAAAAATAATATCTTCCAATTTAATCAATTTTATTAAAAAAAGCTATGTACGTACAGTCGAAGACAGAGATAAGTATACAGGGGGCCTCAATAAGGTTGAGATTTTTTCAAAAACTACTGGACCGAATTTAGTAATTCTTACAGTTACATAGTTTTCACTTTTATCTATCAAACAGTGAAAGAATTTTTGCAATAGGTCAAGTAGTTTTTGAGAAAATCTCAACCTTAAAAACTCTCCTGTACACCTTTCTCTGTGTTCCACCGTACATAATGTTTATTACGATAAATACAATTTTTTAAATGCTTATTTATAACGTTATTCAATGTCGGTAAGTTGTAGTTCGCATAATTGCGATAAACGGCCGTTTTTGCACATTTGAGAACTACAACTTTGCTAGTCGCAATTATACCATATAGTGTTTATCCTAATAAAGATTGTGTACATAGCTTTTTTATTAAAAAATAATAATTTGTAAGATATTACTTTTTTAAGATTGGCGGGGCTAGTTGGTTCGTGGAAGGCCCTTAATTAGTATTGTGTTGACACTTCACTTGGCTATTCGTATTTACGTAATTGTCATGTGTGGTTGGTATTCTTGACAAAATATTCGTCATATTTGTATGGCTAACAGCAGATCAAGTTGGACCGTTCTTATTATCTGCGTCGTAAGAGTTGAATTCATACTGCAAGTGTTACCATTGATCCGCTGTTGTCCGTACGTCAAGTATTTGATACTGGCACTTCATTTGGCTATTAGTATTCGCTATTGGAACAAACATCCAAATAAGACGAATATTTTGTCAAGAATACTAACCACACATGGCAATTATGACAATTACGTAAATACGAATAGCCAAGTGAAGTGCCACCATTGCAAGTGATAGCCGTTAGTCTCAATATATGCATTTATAAAATATAACGTGCTTTTGTCTATACTATACGCTTGTAATTCTATCGCTTTCTTAGGCTTTGGAATAGGCAAATAGTTTGCGGCTGACTGTTTGTCTCCCATATACAAGGTATATGAAGCCGAAGGGAGGGTGGTCAGTATCGGTAACTGAACAATTTTAATTCTACAACTTTTCGATATAAAAATAACAATAAATTAATATACCAGCCGGTACCGGACCGGTACGA
The DNA here is from genome assembly GCA_963506565.1 of Tachystola acroxantha. Lineage (NCBI taxonomy): Eukaryota > Metazoa > Arthropoda > Insecta > Lepidoptera > Oecophoridae > Tachystola > Tachystola acroxantha. The sequence continues at coordinate 12,156,331 of OY735878.1, forward strand.
AATATTGTATGAAAAGTCAAAAAATAAATTCGCGGAAATCGAAAAGTCGTAGAACAAAAGTTGTTGTCGTTGAACAAATATACTACACAGTTATATATACAGTGTAGTTAGTATATTTGCACACTGTGTTGTCAAATTATTTTCCTGTACAGTCGAAGACAGAGATAAGTATACAGGGGGCCTCAATAAGGTTGAGATTTTCTCAAAAACTACTGGATCGAATTTAATAATTATTTTGCAGTTACATAGTTTTAACATTTATCTATCAAACAGTGAAAGAATTTTGGCAATAGGTCAAGTAGTTTTTGAGAAAATCCCATCCTTAAAAACTCTCCTGTACACCTTTCTCTGTGTTCCACCGTACAATATTTTATCACAACACTGTTTATTTATATGCGATTGCGCCAGAAGGACGATTATCTTTTTCGAGTGCAACCTAAACGGCTTGATTGAATAACATATGAGGTGTCGTTAGATTCGTCTTGATTGTTAGAGGCTATAAAAATGACAATGCCAGATTCTGCCCCACCCTCAATCGCATGATGTACGAAAAAATGTAAAAATATCTCCGTTTTATATTAAAATTATTGGTATAAAATAAAGTTTTGTACAAGTTGCGAGTCGAAAAAAGCAGCTTAATTAAGAATTCAGAAAATAGTAAGAAATCGAAGCGAATTATTCATTGTTTTTGTTATTCTTCTATAGGAGTTGCGAGAGTAGCAGAAAATGGTACTGATTATGATTATGCAATATGAAACCTGTAATAAGTCCTCAAAAATGTCATTTAATCAAAGGGGTTTTCTTTTTGGCAGTCGTTTAACTATTTGGTTCTTAAATTAATTTCTGCATGTTGCTTATATCAATAACTTTTTAATAACTAATAATAATCGTGCCTATTGTATACAGTACTACTGTATATTTTAATATTTCTCTATTAAGACAAATAAGGTAGTTAATAGTACTGTTATTTTTCAGAATCCTGCACACGACGAAGAAGCCACTCCTCAATATCCACAGTTAAACACATCAATTGATAAATCTATTGATACCAGTATGATGACTGACGATGATTCCGAACCGGAGCAGCCCAATAACAATGCTTCTGCAGATGCCCACGTCGATAACGAAACTGTTCAAAATCGTGAAACAGTTACACAATCGTGTGTACCGGTTATACAAACGCGTGAAATGGTTACAGAAATAAATGAAGCTGTTACACAAGTTCGTCAAGCAGCGACACAAGCTACTGACGCGGTTATACAAATCCGTGAAATTATTGCACAAACTCTTGAAACAGTTACACAAGCGGCTACACAAACTCGTCCTACTGAACGAGATGATTATTCAACCAACCAAACCAGTAACAAAGTACTTCCTCAACCCCGTATAGTATTTGATCAAAACCGTACTATGTTTGAGCAACCGAGTAGTACTCAAACTACTCAGATGACCGAACAACTGCAAACCCTTACCCGAACCAATAACCAAAGCACCCAATCCTTAAAATATTATAACCAAAGTAACAGTATTCGCGAAACTGATGAAACTGAAAACGTTGGTGAACGTAAAATAATTAGTCCACCAGATAATGCTACTCAAAGTGAAGAAACCAATAACGAATTTAACCAGAATAAAAATCCAGATATTAGCGATACCATAACTAATCAAACTGCTGAACGTACTTCAATTCGTTCACGGGACCAACCTTATATCAAACCTAGCACGGCTTTTAAGGTAAACAATGACCTTGTTAACGATCCAAATCAAGATAAAGGTGATCAATGCAAAGATGAATCTACCAAAGAAAAAAAGAGTCTTGGAACTGAACCAGCAAAGGACACGGTTGAACCAGAAGATAATCCCAATCAATACCGTACATTATTTGAGAATTCTCGTAGCAAATTTAGTGGACCAAGTGACCCTGTTTCCACTCATAAACTTATTTGTAAAAGTGATCCGCCCAAGAATCAATATCTTAATAATGTTGTTCAAGGCAGCAACTTGACTGGCAAAGCCGATAGCATTGCCCCAGGCCAAGGCAGCAATGATCCTGCCCAATCTAGTAACGAAGCTTTCCATGGCGGTAATACAGCTAACCAAACTGATAACGTAGCTGACAAAGGCAAGTATACAGGTAGAGATAATATGGCCCCAGTTTTTAAAAAATTTTTGCTCGAGTAAACTCTGAAATACAACCCCGCCAAGCAATTTAATGATTTTTTTTCAAATACATAATTTTAACTTTTATCTAACAGTGAATTAATTCTTGCAATAAATCAAGTTGAGATAATCTCAACTTTAAAAAGTATTTTCTCTGTGTTAAGCCTTGTATCCACCAGGCAACATGTGACGCGCTACATGTTGCACAACATGTCGCTCATCATGTTGAGCGGCAACGAGGAACTTGCGGATTGGTCATGGTCATGTTGCGCGTCAAACTTAACTCAAACTCAAAAAAATTATTTGCAAGAGTACAGTCATAATATAAATATGGTCTTATGATAAAATTGGTCATAGTATTCAACCTGCATGCAGGTGTGCAAACATAATTATGCGGCACTGGCAACGTCGCGCGAAGTTGTTGAGCGTCACGTGTTGCTGATACGTGGCTTTAGTTAGACCGTACAATGGAACTATCCGTATACATACGCTATACGGAACTAAACGGTCTCCTATTAAATCCTTAAACGTGGCGTCCGACTTCAGCCTAAACGTTCCGATCGGAATCCTACAGCGTCCACATGCCGACGTCATCGGGTGAAAGAACAGTACATTTCTGTAGTAAGCATCGTGACGCGGCGTACGGTGAGACGCTGTACGCGATTGACGGCGTTTATAGGTCACCATAGCCTTAGGATATTGCTATCCTAAGTATGCCATACCCCTTGACGAGCGAGGTTGCCCCATAGACCTGTAACAGGAGGGTGTCCGTGTCTGCCCGCACATGAGCGCAAAATTGCTTCGTGTAACCTAGAGATTTTAAAGACATGGACGCATCTCTTTAATACGGGACCCCTGTCCCCCGCTCCGTCTCTATGCGCTCATCGTTGACAGAATTTTTCGCGTGCATATTTCATGTCTATAGGGTATGGCTAGGCGTACGGTGGGTCCGAATTGGTCAAATCCATGGGTCAACCGACTAACGAAAATGATGATGAAACTGTGTTTGTCGTATCACGAAGCGCTTGTGTACACGCCACCGCCACCGCGCACGCCACACGAGCTCTAAAAGTCTGGAAACTAGATTTCTGACTCTTTGTCTTTTCACAGTAAACGACAACCGAACCTTTCCAAAGAAAGCCAAAGTACTATGTGTATCTTTTTCTTTAGTGTTATATTTATTACTGGGTGAGTTTCAGCTTTGTGTGTTCTAATTAAATTACATTTTAGAGGTCTAAAATACTGCCCTCTTTGTCTTTAGGCGAAAGATTACTATTAGAAGGATGAGTGGTCAATTCGAGGATACTTTATTTGTTTATAACATTGTTAGGTTAGGATGAATAATTCTATTTTGTTTTATTTCTGTACCGATTGATCGCTAAGTTCAATCGTTTTCGTAATCTTAGAATTTAAACTACTTATAGTGCGCTACTTCAAATTATATGAACACGGATAACAGTCACTTTTTTTGTTGAAATCTGTACTTAGCGACCGGGCGCGTCAAGCCGTAAGCGCGGCGTCGCCCAGCGCAAGCGAGGCGTCGCCCCGCCGTAACCGCGCCGACATCTCGGTAGTACTGAGGCGTTCCTTGCGTCAGGTTGACAGCGAGGTAATGAGGCTACGATACCGATACGGTTCCGGGTTGATATATGGCTTATTCCACATTGGTCACACCTTAGAATGCTTCCACGTAGGTCACACCCAGCCAGATTTTTTGGGCGGCAAAGTGGGATTTTGAAACTTTTGAGTGAGAAAGCGGGATTCTTTTGTCGAAAGCGGGACAGTAGAAAAACCGGCCAATTGCGAGTCGAACTCGTGTACCGAGGGTTCCGTGCAATGCATGCAACGCAACATAACCTCGTAACTTCTCGCTAACGAAAATATTTAAGGACCAACTTATCTTTGCCATTCGTAAAATACGACTATGCCCATACATCGACAACCTACCCATTCCTTGAGCATGAATTAATTTTCATTTAAAAATCGTGGCGTCCCGCCAAAATCGGGACGTCTGGCAACGCTGGCACACCTAATAAAGTTTAAAATATCACGAGCCGACTTTGGTCACACCCATACTTTATGTGCGACATCCTTTACAACGCAGTGCAAGACAGGACACCGCTCGCCGGCGACGCGGACATGACGCATTCTCGACACCATCGAAATAGGTCGAAACTGTCGGTCTTGTGTTTCATACAAATTGGTACTCATAAAAAGTGAGTGTTATTCGATTTTAAGTTTCGTTATCATGGATGATATGCATTACTGCGATTCTTTGTCAAAATTTAAACCATTACGAATACGATTGAACTTTGCGGTCGGTACCCTGGTCCATAGAACGGGCATTTTTTGTTCCATTTTTGTTATAATCTTATTATTTTAGTTATAAATATAAACGTTTAACTGTGCTTTTTAATTAAATGTTAAGTAAATAACATACCATTTTCTTAGGCTATATGTGATTTACAATAAAATGCATGTATTTATAATACATTGATATAAAACATTTGATACAATTGTTCAACATTATTTCAACATTCATACCTATTTTCTCACAAATTGTACAATGGCTAAGTCATGCGTTTTTTTTCAAATACTAACCTAAATCTGACAGGTCCAAAAATGCTGCCTTCCTAACTACAACAAAGTTATAGAAAGAATGACAATACTTTTAGAACCGTCCAATTTAGCTTAAAATAAACGACAATCGTATCCAATACTTAATATTGTGCAATGTTTAATAGGTATTGTTGTTATTTAATATTGTACAATGTTTAAAGAATTATACCGACGAAATTATTTATGGTTTTTTAATAAAATTAAACTTCCAAAGATCTTCCGCAGCACGTAGCACGAGTCGCGTTAGCGATCGACGCAACGCCGCCGAGCTGTCAAACGCCTTGTAATAATATCAATTTGACAGCTCCGCGGCGTTGCGTAGATCGCTAACGCTGACTCGTGCTACAAGGGCAGTAGCTGACGTTTTTCTGTGAGGCTATTACCGTTCTCAAACACAAAATTTTTATCATGAAATTAAGTGCTATTACGTTGGTATAGCGTATCGTCCAGCGCGCATTTCTCATATCATTTCATCGTTCTTTACCGGTAATCCTATTACTTGTTTTGAAGTAAAAAAAAAAATGTAGTGCCATACAACTAGTTCTAGTTTCAAGTTTTTCTTTTGTTATAAGTAGTAATTATTAATGAAATGTTATTTTCATTGAGAACGTTTCGTCGTAATCATTTAATTCACATAACAAGTAATAACTATTGGTCCTCGACAAAGAGAGTAGGTATCGCTTCTTAGTTTTTGTTTTGTTTCTTAAACAGTATTTAGACCGAGATTCATAGACAATTTTGAGTTAGTGGTCGGTCATACTTTTCAAATGTCGTATTTGGTCACACCTATACTTTTAGATTTGATAGCTCGCCGCCCCTTAATCATAGGATGAATATGCATCGTTTTGAATTTAAAAAGGACCTAACCTAACCTAAACCAGCCCCCCTATTACCGTTCTCAAAGCGATGAAATTATAAATGTCGTGGCGCGCCAAACAGAGACGCCGCTACACCAATGCCATAGCACTGTCCCTTTCACAGCCGCTATGACATGGTATGATTTGATCGTTTTGAGAACCGTAATAGCCCCACAGATATTACGTAAGTGTTAGAAAAATATTTTCGCGAGCCATGTTTTAATGGACAGAAATGTCTATGAATTACGGCCTCAGTATACTTTGCTAATGTTATATTGTTTTCAACCCTTCCTACTAAGCTAAAAGCTTATTCTAGGAGCGGTAAGCCACAGTATAGTCCAACGGTGAGGTTCGAACCTGCGACATTTCACCGCACTCTCCTAGCCATTGGGCTATTGTCGATTATACTTTAATTAATATGTCCATTGTTTATAAATTATTATATATAAACGGATATCACTCACTTATATTGTTGAAGTCGTAATTGCTGACTTATTCGACCGATTTCGCCGGTCGTTTTCAAGGTGAGCGCGCCACGCTCACGTCGCCGGTGACGTTTCTTCGCGCACTGAAAAAGACCGTCGAAATCGGTCGAAACTGTCGGTTTAATTGCCGACTTCAACAATATAAGTGAGTCATATCCGTTTATATATAATAATTTGTAGTAATGGCTCACTATAGTTTTAATTCCATTGTTTATCCTATTTGTTATAGAAATTATTATAAATTTAAGTCCGATGCTAGCGAGCCTTTTTATAAGTTTAAGTCAGGGTCTAATTATAATATGTTTAATAAATAATATAAGTAATACCACATTTACACACTTGCGCGATTAGCACGTATGTTTGAAGTCAGCTCGCTCGATATTCGCCTTGCAGCACTCGTCTCGTTACTCGCGTGCGAGAAACGTATAAATATACGCATTAAAAGCAGCGGAAAGGCAACGGCATCGGCATTCTTTGTAATGTATGATACTCTATGAAAGATGACTGTTCGTAAACTTGCCTACATTTTTAAAATTATTTATTTATTGCCTTCGGTTGCTTTTTTAAAATGTGTTTCAGCATTAACGCCATATAGAACATCATGAGTCGCGTCACTCACACGTGGATGGTTCATCGAACGTTTCGACGAGTGTGTAAATATGGTATAAGATGTTAAAATGGTAAGCTAGGACTGGGTCCATTATAAACTTTACAGATATATCTAACAGTTATAATAAAGTGTTACTAGTTGTATTAAATTAATATTTATACGATTTTAGGCCTGTATAAGAAATAATATTTTAATAAACAATACTTTGCAAAGACTGTGTTTTAACTGATTCTAAGCCCGAAATTCATAGTTTTGAGCGCGCTTATCGTGAGTTCGCTCTTACAACTGTCAAAATCTATGAAATTTGACAGCTCTTCTAGACCCCGACTATTGTCGTTACGATAGTCATATACTTATAGTTTTGATTATAACTGGAGACACGCAAGTAACGCCAAGATTTTTTTCTGCCACAACCTGCATGCCCTGGCATGACGCCCTGCCGGCGTCGGTGTTTCCCGACACATATAACCTTGGGATCTTAAAGGCAAGAGTGAAGGCATTTACTGGGCCCGTGTGCTTCATCATCGGCCTCGTCGTCACTTACCATCAAGATGAGATTGGGGCCAAACGCTCAACACGTATAAAGCTCAGTTTATCCGAAGCCCAAATCCAGTGTCTTATTTTGTAAACAAAATCTACCCTACCCTACTAACATTTTAAGCTGTTCTGTGATTATTGCATAGTTATTTTCACATTATTAGATCGGATTACTTTATTTTTACAATGATGAACAGGTTCGATCAATCAGTTCCTTCAGTGTTACATCACAACAGGACCATCATAATTGTTTACAAAATAAGACACTTGATTTGGGCTGCAGTATAGGTACAGACATTGATTGTGTCAGACACGTAGGTAGGTACGGTGCAGATTGTATCATATTACTCTATACTACGTACTTATATCTGTTACGCGGATGAGTCTGTTCGGCCGTGTTACGGTACGTATATATATACGTACATATATATACATAATGTATATACAGGGTGTAACGTAAAGGGTATATGAAGCCGAAGGGAGGGTGTTCAGTATCGGTAACTGAACAACTTTTGTTCTACGACTTTTCGATTTCCGCGAATTTATTTTTTGACTTTTCATACATTTCGTACCTGTCAGCTGATCGACTTGTATGAGACATTAATTTATTTTCATTTTTTATTCGAAAAGTCGCAGAACAAAAGTTGTTCAGTTACCGATACTGAACACCCTCCCTTCGGCTTCATATACCCTTTACGTTACACCCTGTATATTATATATGTCATATTATTTAATGTTCCACTGCTGGGCCAAAACATCCTCCCAACCATTCCACACATTTTATAGAATAATATTGTCTTGTCGGTGACGGAACGGGTTATTGCCCGTGGTCCACCCAGGTGAACCACGGGAAATAACGTCTCTGACACGATCAATGTCTATATACAATTATACATATATAAACGGAGCTTAAATGCGTGATAGGCTGATAGGCAATTAATAAATGTCTACTTAAGATTGATAAGATTACGTAAATTTTTATGAGTACTACACGTGTAGGTACGCATCGCCTAAATTACTCGATATATATCAGTCGACAACAAAAATTGAGTAGGTAAGTCGTATCAATAATACTTATATCTACTTATATACAAATATATGTTGATTTCCAGTATCATTATCATTATAAACGAAAATACAATCTTCTTATCCGACCAAGGATATTGTATGTGCCTTTTTACTGTAGGTAATATAAAACTTTTATTAAAATAATGTATTGTTTGCGCTTCATGAGGTTGCATAGATAATGCTTTCAAAATTCGGTGATTGCCCGTAGTGTAACTGGAACGTGCAACTGAGTGATCAGAGTCTTTTAAATAATCTGTGAATGCAGTTTTTATCAAGTTTAAAATCAATGTCATGGTTCCTTAGAACTCTATGACACCCGTAGACTACTTTTAGTAGTCTTTGATTTTCCCAGCCAGAGATTATAAAACTAGGCTATAAAAATGACAATGCCAGATTCTGCCCTACCATCAACCGCAAGATGTACAAGATAACGAATAAATGTAAAAATGTCTCCGTTTTTTATTAAAATTATTGGTTTAAAACAAAGTCTTGTACATCTAGCGAGTCGAAAAAAACAGCCTAATTAAGAATTCAGAAAATAGTTATATATGATAATTGTTTTTGTTATTCTTCTATAGGAGTTGCGAGAGTAAGTCCCCAACAAAATGATAGGTACAGCTTAAGTGGTCACGTAGTTTTGTAGGCGGGGCAAAGCTCCATTGAAATGTGGCAATGTCATTTAGGCGAGTATTCATAAACGATTGTCCCCACTGTCCCTTTCTATCTTAACCTTTTTTGACGAATTATGAAAAGGATAGCAACACGATTTAAGAGAGTGGGGTTTATGAATAACAGCATTAATTGTATTCATTATTAATTACAGGACATAAATACATCTACAAGCAAAGATTGAGATCGCGGTGTCTGCAAGTGATTGTTTATCATCGTCTGGTTTCCTCCGAGACATCGTTACTAGCATCAATGGCAGCTGTGAGTAGAATACTAGTGAAACTAATGGCATAGTGCGTAACTGAGTATCTTCCTACGTCCGTTCCATTAGGAACACAGATTAAAGATATAAGTTTTCTATTTTGTTGCCATTAAGAGTATACGCTTGAAATTGTGTAGCGAAATATCTAAAGCGTCTTCGAAAACAGAAAACACAGAACGGAAACAAATTAAATTAAAATAAAACGGATTTGGTTGTTGTTTGTTGACATGACAACGAATGTTTTTAATTTTTTTTTCAAGAGAGTATACGTTATTACATATATTTTATTTTGTTTGGTATTAGCGGGTTTTCTTTAACGTGATCTAAACGTTTGCATAAATTGCTCTTGGCGAGATCTGACAAACACGACAAACCATCAATCGATTAAACATAACATTGCCATGTCAAGCTGTGCTACGACAAAGGAGTATGAAGTGACAGGGGCCTGATTAGGAATGGTGAGGTGTCTTGTAGGTACTAAATGCTGATGTCCGACAGGCTCGCGTCATGTGACGTAATGACGGAGGCGGCCGGGCAAACAGGGGCTGCCAGCTGTCAAACTCAAGCGCGAGACAGACGATATCCCGCATCAGATAGCGCGGTTACATGTTCAGTGATATCCTGCAGCGGCGGAATTAAGAGCAGGGCACAATGCCTCCATATTTGTATTTTTATTAATTTTGGATGAATTTTAGCAGGGAAATAATTTTTTTTAACAAGTTGTATTTATACATTTTGATATTTATTTTGTATGAATAACTATTTCGGTTTAGACATAATTTTCATGACATGGAACCCTTCCGAAGTCTGAGTAATCGTATATCGGTCTCTAAATAGACACCCCAAGATTGCTTTGTATTTTTTTCAGACGTTTAATTTTAGTAGTTAGTGCCGTAGCATTCATAGAAAAACTGAAAATCAACGCACACTCAGCCTTAAACGTCTATGGAATTTGACGCTTGTTAGAGCAAGTCACTTTAAGCTTGCACTCAAAACTGTCTATGAATCGTATGAGTTGTTAGATCATTAGAATGTGTGTGTTTTGTGTCTAAAGCCGAAGGGTATTGTAAATTTATTAGCAGTAAATACATTATATTCACTAATTTAATATTCATATCATAATAGCATCAGTTAACTTATAATTTTCGTAATCGTTATCAGATAAATAACTGAAATTTAAGAAACCAATGCCCTGTGATATTTATTAGATTATGCATACAAATAAACAATTGCTTTTTTGCAAATAAATGCTAATCTAAATTCAAATAAACAATTGAATTTATTTGGTAGGGCCATTCATCAAATTGCACATCACGGTTTATTAGTTATTACCTATAGTTGAGTACGGTAGGCATTCAGGATGCTGTTGGTTCTGTTTCTGTGCATCAATAGCGACTTCAATCGTTATCGTTCTCATTTTGACACATTAAAACTTGCAAAAATATTGGCAGCAATGTATAGCGTCCATGTGTCAAATTGAAAGCGATTACGAAAACCATGAAAGTCGCGGTCACCCCCAGGGTCACTCTTCTTCGTATGCCATGAAAGCCGTCAGGGTTATTCAGGCCGCCTGTAGGCCTCTACACGAATGACAACAACCGGTATCTACCTACCAACTACTGAACGTACTTTCCGAAGTACTCCTAACGTAGGTTAGGGTAGCTATGGAGCTAAAAATATTTATGTTTTAGATTGTTTTCATTTCTTGTATGGATAGTGACCAAACTTATTGTCAGAGATCATCAAGTTAGCATGGTCTGGTCCTCTAGGCCACAGTCGCAGGTAGGTGAGTCGCTCCAGCCACGCACATAGTCGAGACGTTCCCGCTGCGTGCATACCAGGGACATCCGAGGGACCTGTGGGAGCTCACGCCTGACGCTACCCAATGGTTGCAGCAACTGGATGTCGACGTCTGACAGCTGTCCGAATGGACAATGATTTCTTTTTCCTTTCCTACTGCGTGTTTGCGCCATACGCCTAAATAAATAAATCAAGTTATCACCCCAAACCCAAGAGTGTTTAATGTTGAGAACCACTGACCACCTGGCACCCCCTAAAAAACCTGGCGCCACTGTCAATACTTCCCTGTACAAAGTTATTTAGGCCGCCCGTAGGCCTCTGACGTAGCCAACTCAGGTCAATCTGAGTAGCCTAACGACTGCTTCCAAACGACAGCAAACGGGACCAACTGCGTTACATGCTTTCCGAGGCACGGAGGGGCTCAAATTAAAATGTCACTAGTGGTCACCCATCTATGTCCCAACCTCACACAACGTTGCATAACTTGTACGATTATTTTCAACATCTACTTGCTGGAGCTACTGGACTACGAGCCACATGTTTTAGATCAACCAAGACATCTTTCACGGCCTGGGTCCCTGGGACGCTCCGGAGTTCCCGCCGGTCCACACCTCGTCAGACCACGTCGTGTTATACGTGACCAGCTCGGGTCCCTGCAACGTGCCCCCGAAGCCGTGGCCCGGCCAGGACCTGTGGGATCAGGAACACGTCAGGATGCCACATTCGGCTAAAAGTCTCCACGACGTGCCGGTAATTATTTTGTCTTGTTATTATAGCAATAGGCTAGTTGACCCACAATTTTTTTGGTCTTAAAAATTTAATAATAGTTCTATTATACCGTACAAAAAATTACAGAATTTTTGGGACCTTTAAAACACCAAAAACTCTAATTTTAAATGCAACTTTTCAACCACGATTGAAAACAGAGTCCGCCATGATTATCTGTGGCATGACGTCATTGCGGCTCCAATAAGGGATGTTGAATGTTGAGAAATCATGACGTTAAAACATTTACCAACCCGGCCAATATCGAAGAATAATTATTTCGAACAAACCTTCAATGTACCAACACAGATAAAGGTGTACAGGAGAGTGTTTAAGGTTGATATTATATCGAGAACTACTTGACCTATTGCAAGAATTCTTTCACTGTTAGATAGATAAAAGTTAAAACTATGTAACTGTAAAAGAATTGTTAAGTTTGGTCCAGTAGTTTTTGAGAAAATGTCATCCTTATTGAGGGCCCCTGTGTACTTATCTCTGTCTTCGTGTGTGTGTGTGTGTCGATAATATCTCCAGGCATGTGTCGCGAAGCAATGTTGCGCTCATGTGCGGGCAGACACGGGCGCCCTCCTGTTACAGGTCTATAGGGTAAGTGCTCTGTGTGTTGCAACACAACGGAGACTATACTAATATGTTTAATTAAATTGCAGGCAAACTTAGGCTTTAGTTTGAATAAAAAAATACGTTGGGAAGTAATAGAGAAAGCACTTAAAAAGAAAATTAAAAATAGCCAAGACTTGGCTAAAGCCATACTCTCATACAACACCAAGTTTGAAAACGAGTGGACTTTTGCAGCGATGCACAAATTCTTTGATGTAAGTTACTTTACTTTAGAGACGTGTTTTTCGCTTAAGGCGCTAACATGAGCCAAAAAAATAATATCTTCCAATATTTTTTTTTTTTGGTAACCTATATATTGTCCCACTGCTGGGCAAAGGTCTCCCCCCTCCTCTTCCATCCATCCCTGTCCTGAGCCTCTTCCAGCCACCCATCCCTGTATCTAACGATATCGTCTCTCCACCTACGCCGAGGTCTGCCCCGACGCCGGCGACGACGTCCTCCAATATAATCAATTTTATTAAAAAAGCTACGTTCACATTGTTTATTGCTATAAATATTATTTTTTAAATGCTTATTTGTAACGTGATGCAATGTAGGTAAGTTGTAGTTCACAAATGTGCCAGAAACGGCCGTTTTTCGCAATTATGTGAACTACAACTTACTTATTGATACCGAGTGATTTATTAATACGGGCCTTAGATTTGCCACAATGTTATATAATATAATCATCAGTCTATATTGCCCCACTGCTCGGGCACAGACCTTCTCTTACATCGAGGGAGCTCGGGCCATGCTCCACCACGCGGGCCCAGTGCGGATTGGCGAATTTCACATGCCTTAGATTTTTTTCTTCTTCTACGGCATGCAGGTTTCATCACGATGTTTTCCTTCACCGTTTTGAGATCACTCCGTAAATGCACGTACGTTTCTCTCTCGAAAAAACCTAGGATAACTCATTACTGCCCTGGCTGGGAATCGAACCTCCGTATCGCAAGTCCATTAACCCAACCACTGAGCCACCGAGCTCTTTTATGCTCTATTATCTATGTTTTCAGAAAATTCCCAAAGACGAGTCGGATGCCTTTTTCAAAGATACTCTGCCATTGATGGTTCAACTAGCTTTGGATTTACCGAATTTGGTTCTGGCGGCAATTCCATTGCTCAAGTAAGTGCATCTAGTTTTTACCCGAGTGCCGATTGGGGGCGGTAATGTTTTCGAGTGAATGTTCTATGTCTGTCTGGTTCCTTTGATTTTTTCCTTAAGCTATAATACCTAGCTGCTTGCCAAATGACAATGCCAGGTTCTGCCCCACCACCAACCGCAAGTTGGACAAGATAACGAATAAATGTAAAAATATCTCCGTTTTTTAATAAAATTATTGGTTTAAAATAAAGTTTTGTACAAGTTGCGATACGAAAAAAACAGCTTAATTACGAATTCAGAAAATAGTAAGAAATCGAAGCGATTTATTCATTGTTTTTGTTATTCTTCTATAGGAGTTGCGAGAGTAGTAGAAAAAGATACTGATTATGATTATGCAATATGAAACCTGCTCCATTAAATGTGGCAATGTCTTTTCATGATCTTAGGCATAGGTCAACGGGAAGTAGGTAGGTACCCTATAGGTTTTGACTCCCAAGCGTTTTCATATTTCATATGCGACATAAACAACCATATCTTTTGATTGCGTGACGTAGAAGTTTGATTTTTTCACGGCTGCATGAGATTGCCGACCCGAGTATTTCGTATTAGTTTCAACTTGATCCATACACGCGTTTCTGAGATTCTGTTTTGACAGACAGACGGACGGACAACAAAGTGATCCTATAAGGGTTCCTTTTTTCCTTTCGAGGCACGGAACCCCTAAAACCATACCCTCGATGGGTACATGTGAAAGACTTGTTTAAAAGACCGATAGCATGAAGGCTAAAGTTTAGATTGCTACATTAGTATTCTTATGTCATTTATATACCTTGTGCTACTTATTATTTCTTCCGTGTTTAATAATAGGAATAGTTATGTAATTACATAGTTTTATTTATTTATTTTATTAATGGACTCGACTGTTCGTCATTTGCCAATGTCATGTTACAGAAAATTCAATATATTCAATAGTCTTCTATCTTCCTCCAGGGGAGTCGCAGTATCGTCTTTACCCTGGGTAGCCGTCTTTTTGTCTTCATCCAGAGGAGACGCCGTAGCGTCATCACTCTGGACGAAGCAGCTCGACAGTCACGTTCACTCCCGAGCTTGTAGCGGGAACTCTTGATAAAAGCTTGAAACTTCAGATCTTGCTCAAATTATCCAACAAATTCACCATACTGTCACTCGCGAACATTTTCTGATTAATTTAACGTGATATTAATCTCAAAATAACCACTGTAGACAATAAAACAAAAATTATCAAATAATTTTGCAACCGTCGTTTCCCGCCATTTTCAAGAGAACCCAATTACATAGTTATTAAGTACCTAATTGTGTTGTCATTTATTTTAAAAGATGTGCTGCTGAGAGTTTTATGCCACTTTTATTCCTCACCTTTTCCTTACAAAGTGATGTAAATTCAAAAAAAATATGTTGACGTAGAAAAATGTACACTTACTTGCTTATTTTTAATAAAGAGATTTGACTTTACATGTGAAATACTTGTTTCATCATCATCATCAGCCCGTATCAGTCCACTGCTGTCCGGCCTACGTCCGTAGGCCTCTCCCACTCAATGCACGCACGTCACTCAACCCTACTCTCGGCCCTCTGCATCCAGTCCCTGCCAGCCATCTTGCGAAGGTCATTCCTTCATCTGGTCGGGGCGCGTCCCACCCCACACTACGTTTACCCGTTCGTGGCGTCCATTCGAGAACTCGTCTACCCCATCGGTTATCGGTTCAGATGTGACCAGCCCACTGCCACTTCAATTTTCTGATTCTATGAGCAATGTCAACCACTTTTGTCTTCTGGCGGATATACTCGTTTCTTATTCTATCTAACAGAGAAATGTAAAGTATAGCTTTTTTCATCGCTCGCTGAGCGACATTGAAATACTTGTTTAAAAAACCATTAAAATGTTTTGTGTTCCAGAAAAGACACGAATATGTCGGTATCACTGTCCCAGCAGCAGATCGCCAGCTTGTTGGCCAACGCGTTCTTCTGCACGTACCCGAGACGAAACACCACGCACGCGGGCTCGCAGTTTGGCAATTACCCAAAAATTAATTTCTCTTCGTAAGTAAACGCCCTTCGTTACCCGTGTTACTACCAGTCGTAACTACCAGTAGTAACACGGGCACTTTTTTTAACGGTGTTACTACTTACTACATTTTTGTGTGTGTTGTGTTTACTTGTTTTATTAGTAAGCTGATTTTTAAGGTTCCGTACCTCAAGAGGAAAAAGGGAACCCTTATAGGATCACTTTTATGTCCGTCTGTCTGTCTGTCTGTCCGCCTGTACGGCGGACACGTAAACGCAAAGATAAGTTTGTCCCTAAACCTAGTTTATCCTTTGGTTAGAGCAAATGTTATGGTTGCACGGAACCCTCGGTGCGCGAGTCCGACAGCCGATTCACATTTGATCGGTTTTATTTTCAGATTATACGAGACGGCGTATGCCGATATAGTTCGGGAGAAGCTGCGTTGCATCATTCACTACTTCAATCGAGTTTGCCGGTGATTATCAGGAAATATTGTGAAGATTATATTCTGTTACGGTAAATATGTGTCGGTTTATGTCGTCCCGGAACCGACATCCGCACTTAGGATTGTAGCAACACACCTTTATATTTGTCAAAAGTAAACTAACAAAAAAACTTTGAGACCGAGGGACTGGAGTGGAGTGGCGGCAAAGAGCATTCGCCGGTCGCAAGGCACACCGACCGGCGCGCGGGCTAAGGCGGGCTTCCACGGCCGCCTAGCGAATTGTGATCCTTCGCGCGTTTCCGAGCACCGTCACGCGCAGTTCTCAGTGGCATTTTAAGTCGTATGCTGCAGTAAATAAAGTTGAATTCAAATTTTTACTATATTAGTCGCTTCGCCGCCACCCCACTCCACTCCGTCGGTCTGGCTCCTTGTATACTTTTCCCTGTCTTCGTGTGTAAGATCAGGCTTTGTAAAGCTGTCTCTACCCTGTCAAAGTCCCCCTCAGAATCAGTGAGGATCGATCTCCATCCCTAATGATTGCAGCACTCCGCCCAAGGGTGTGGTGACGTTCTCTCGCCGCTCGGTGGACCAAAAGGATCTGCCCAACTGGGAGGAGTCCGACATCTTCATGGACTCAGCACCGTTCTGCACGGATAGCAAACATACGATAGCAGACGCTCACGGCTCGATACATGTTGAGTTTGTTAACAAGTAAGTTTTTATCATTGATCATATTGTGTAAGTAGAGTTATAATTTTGACGTGAATGATTTTTGAAAATTTGTACTCTAGTACCTAAACTCTAATCTTATATTTTTTAAAACGTGAATTTTTCACTATTGTTTAAAAGTACCAGGAGACCCTGGTAAACCAGGAGTCTCAACACCACTGATGTTTCCACTTGTTCATAAGCCTCAGCTCTGGTATCGTTAAAAGTACTAGGACACTATGACACGCCTGCAGTCTCATTAACATGCTGCCCAGCGTATGTATGTGGCGAACATCAGCGTCGAGTGTCGTGCCTTGGAAGAGGCATGTCCAGCGGTCGACTGATGATGATAATGACCATTATTTGCAGATTGCTCGGCGGCGGTATACTGGGTGCGGACTGTGACCACGAGGAGGTCAGGTTTCTGGCCTGGCCTGAAATGATGGTATCCATGCTGTTCACCGAGAAACTTAAACCCAACGAAGCGGTGATGGCTATAGGTACGCGAGGCCCAGACTCTCCATCAGAAGATATTTTATTGAATCGAGTATAGGTTAAATAGGATGGGGCGGAGGTCTCCTGTTCGTCCTGGGGCTCTCAACTGTGGCCCTCAACTGTGACCGGGTATGTGGGATTTGTACCCAATGGGCAAAACAGGAGCAGCTGCAACCCCTAGAGATTCACAAAAAAGGTAGCCTGATGCAAAACAACTCAAAGCCTTAGTATTCTTCACTTGACTTGTTTGACATGAATATTCCTGCACATGTTTCGTCCGCATGAAGAGCACATTTTCATTTTCCATGCTCGGCGAACTCTAGCCGTGGGCAGGACTTGAACTTGCGTCCTGCCCACGGCAAGAATTTTTTCATCATGCTCTAATTGATTTTCTAATAACTTCTCCATTCGCAGGTTGTGAACGCTACTGTAACTCCTTGGTTTATGGCTGCCGTAAGTTCCAATTTAGTGGTGACTACCAGGACATCACTCCGATGGACAGTTCGGGTCGCAAGCGTTGCGCTGTCGTGGCCGTCGACGCGGCTTCCCACATCGCACCGAGTGACCAGTACCAGATGGCCATTATCATTAGGGAGCTTAACAAGGTAAAGCAAACGCACTTATGATAATCATAGCGTTTTGATACACTAAAATCTCGAATAATAAGCGACAATTGACGCCCAACACATGACGCTCAACAACATCGGCAACGTTGCACAACAACGCGAGACGTTGCCAGCTGGCGCGCAACATGACCAATGGTACCAATACCAAATGGTACCTCAAGTTCCTCGTTGCTGTTCAACATGATGATCAACTGGTGGATACTACCTTAACAGCGGTTTCACACTGCATCCGATGCGATTTTGCCTAGGTTATTTTGTCTCTGGCCACCTCTCACTTCCGAATTCACCTTGTACTTATATGGTTTGAATGTTTTTTCTCCCAGACATGGAACGGTTTCTCGTTCTACATGCACCCTAAGTCTCCCATGTTGGAGTACCCTGGCGTGGCGACGGGCAAATGGGGTTGCGTGGCAGGCAATTCGGCGCAACTCCATGCCCTCATACAGCTCATGGCAAGCGTGCAGGCCAGACGACCAATAGCTTACTTCACACGTGGGGACACTATTCTGCAGAGCGAACTCTTCGATATATATCTAGTGTTGGGACAGCATGCTGTTACCGTAGGTGAGTATTTCATCATCATCAGCCGGTATCCTGGACATATACCTTTTGGAAGACACTCGACTCGACGCTGGTGTTTACACCCCATTCGCCCCATAGACATCAGCATGTTAATACACTGTCTTAGTGTTCTGGTGCTTTTAATGGTATTTAAAGAGCTGGGGATTCTGACCAAGTGAAAATAGTTGAGTGTGAGATATATTGAGAGTTCTGGTTAACCAGGGTCTCCTGGTACTTTTAATGCAACTTCATCATCATCAGCCCGTATAAGTCCAAGGCCTCTACCAAAGCACGTCTTCCAATTCTCGACCTCTACATCTAGTCTCTGTCGACGACCTTGCGCAGGTCATCCTTCCATCTGGTTGGTCCCACGCTACGTTTACCCGGTCGTGGCTTCCGTATTTTTTTTCTCGTGTGGTTTAGTGACCAATCCTATTTGTCAGAGATATTCCGGCCGAACGTAGGCCTCTGACATGGCTTAACGACTGCTGCCGACCGGGACCAACTGCTTAACGTGCTTTCCGAGGCACGGAGGGGCTCAGATGAAAATGTCACTAGCAGTCACCCATCCAGGTACTGATCTCGCTCAGCGTTGCTTAACTTGTACGATCATTTTAAACGTGTACTCGCTACTAGACTACGAGCCCCTCAAAGCTTGAAGCTTCCGTATTCAGTACTCCGTAAACATTGCTTTCAGGTCAGCTCTTCAAACTGCTAGAAAAATACTGCAGGACAGACCACACTATCTACTTGTATGCGTACCTAGAAATGAAACTGACAAATATCGCATCGACACCAAAACCTGTAGCTTTCACTAACCAGAATGAAACTGCTTCAGAGTTAGAGGAGTCGGAACAGTGGTTGGAATTAGACGAGGCTAGTGAAGAGCAACTGATTGATAATTCTTCAGATGAAGATTCGACAGCATCTTTAACACCAGACCAAACTTTTGCTTCAGAACAAAAAGTACCTGGAGGTTTCAACTTGTACGACAAACCTGTAATACCCGCCCTTCCTATATCATATGCACCACGAAATAACTCTTCGTTAAATATGTCAACACAAAACACCGAGGAATCATTCGTAAACAATTTTCCATCATTCACCCAAACTAATCCTTTACCGTCAAATGTCAATAATTCTACAAATGATTTAACAGACAGCAAAGTTACTAATAATGTATCTCCTAATGTTGCTACTTCTGCTATTACTACTAAACCAGCAGCGAATGTCCAGCAAAGTGTATTAGCAACATCTCAACAGCCATCATTAGGACCGGTGTACACTGTAAGTATTTAACCTTCGAATAAAATCTCTTCTTTGCTATTATTATTAATTAAATTCTTCCCAAAGGGAAAGGCAAGGCCAATTAGGCCACACAGCCTGGTCTGTTAATAGAATGTATGAATTCTTATAAATACATACATATATACGAAGATAACCTAACCTAAACCTACCAGCAACCCTCCAGAACCCCTAAACGAAATAACTTCACAATCCACACAATCATTAAGTCACACGAAACCTTGATAAGAGCTTCACAAAAAGACTTCTTTCGAGCACTCCATTTAATAGAAACGTTTGCGGACATCTCCTGAATCACTAAATACAACGGAAACTAATTAATTAGAATTTTCACAAAAAAATAGCTAATGGCGTTTCGCGCGCTTTTTAAGGAATCTCTTATTTGCATCTTCTCTTGTTTATTTATTTTATTAATGGACTCGACAGTTCGTCATTTGCCAATGTCATGTAACAAAATATTCAAAATATCATATCGTCTTCTCTTCATCTAGGGGAGTCGCCGTAGCGCCGTCACCCTGGGTATCCTCGTCGTCTTGTCTTCATCCAGAGGAGTCGCCGTAGCGTCGCGTCGTCACTCTGGACGAAACAGCTCGACAGTCACGTTCTCTCCCGAGCGCGCAGTGGGACTCTTGACCACAGCGCCAAACTTCAGATCCTGCATGAATCCTGCAATAATTTCACCATACTGTTATTCGCGAACATTTTCTGATTAATTAAGTTAATCAGAAAATGACACTGATTATGATTATGCAATATGAAACCTGTAATAAGTCCCCAACAAAATGATAGGTACAGCTTAAATGATCACGGTTTTGTAGGTGGGGCAAAGCTCCATTGAAATGTGGCAATGTCATTTGCATGTAAGAAATATTTAAATGTTTGTATGTATACCGCAGCCCAAATCAAGTGTACTTTGTAAACAAATATGATCGTCTAATTACCTGTTGTGATGTGCTCTGAAGGAACTAATTGATCCAACCTGTTCATCATTGTGAAAATAAAGTAATCCGATCTAATAATGTGAAAATAACTATGCAATAATCACAGAACACCTTAAAATGTTAGTAGGGTAGTTTTTGTTTACAAAATAAGACACTTAATTTGATTGAACTGTCTTTGTTCTTATTATTTTTGTAGAATCAAGAACAAATTCAACCACCTGTTGTCGCACCGAGACGGATCATTCGAAATGTAAGATTCGCCGATGAGCCGACATCGCCACAAACGGTTAGATAGTTTTTAATTGATAAACATTAGTCCAATACAATAATGTAAAAAATAGTAGGTATTGGCCGGAACTCCAGCCACTCAGGTAGTCCAAATTGTAGCCCTGAGGTGAGCTCGTGTCGTGGATCCTGGTGACCAAGCTCAGCATTTGCTGGCTGTCCAGAAAGTGCCTCGCCACCAACATTACAATTTATAAATAAGGTTAGGCAGATATGATGGAATCCAACAACTAAACGTTGAGTTTAATTCGTAATTTTCTCAAAAACTACTGGGCCGAATTTAATAATTCTTTTTATTAATTCTTTTAAAGTTACATAGTTTTAACTTTTATCTATCTAACAGTGAATTTTTGCAATAGGTCAAGTAGTTTTTGAGACAATCCCAAACTTAAAAACTTTCCTGTACACCTTTATCTGTGTTCCACCGTACATATAATCATTTTAGTTTAGTATTAATATCTCCGTAGGATGAGGAAGAACGTCTGCAACCAGTGGTACCCCCCAGGCGAAACCTACCAGAGCTGCCATCGCCATCGTCCGTTGCTGACGCTATCAGAGCTATAAACCTTCAGTGCAACCAGGTTGGTTTGGAACCCATGACATTCGCCCGACAGCCGGGCCTTGCTATTTCTGTTAACTTAACACTTTGACAGTCCCCATACAAAGACTAAAATTATTCCGTGGAGTCCCAATGTTTTGGTCATATAGTCCAGGCAGAGACCACTTACCCAATATACATGAAATTTTGACGAAAAATTACGTCAACGATGTGCGTATAGAGACGAAGAGGGGACGGGGAGCCGTATTAAAGAGATGCGCCCATGTCGATAACATCTCTAGGTTACACGTGTCGCGAAGCAATTTTTCGCTAAAGTGCGGGCAGACACGGGCGCCCTCCTGTCACAGTTCTATGGGGTTAGTGGGTCCAGGACTTGTCGTAATCATCATCATCAGCCCGTATCAGTCCACTGCTGGACGTAGGCCTCTCCCAAAGCGCGCCACTCAACCCTACCCTCGGTCCATGCCAGCTATCTTGCGAAGGTCATCCCTCCATCTGGTTGGGGGGGGGGGGGGGGGGGGGCGGGCGGCGTCCCACACTACGTTTACCCGTTTGTGGCCTCCATTCGAGAACTCGTCTCACGACAGATGTGACCAGCCCACTGCCACTTCAGTTTACTGATTCTATGAGCAATGTCAACCACTTTTTTTTCCTCTCCCACTGTAACTCCTGTTTGATAAGGATCACCAGTGGCGTACTATTGGACCGTCATACAGTGACAGGTTTAAGCGACACAATGGGGCTGAAATGCCGTACGTTACATAGTCACGCCTCGGCTATTTAAAGAAAAGAAAGAAGAATAGAGTATGAAGACAATGTCAACCACTTTTGTTGTGAAAGAAAAGGTTGGCTTACAAAGTTTACATGGCTTTTATTTTCAACAAAGTGAGTGAGTATGGGGTCCATATGTGGTTCCTGGACTTGTGCGGCTTGTGCCACATGTGGATGTGGCACCCGGGAAGTGGTAAACCACAAAACAATAATACCGTCTTATCTATGAAGAAATACGTTTACGCTCCATGGAGAGAGAAAAACAACAGTATGTTTTGGTACCTAATAAATGAATAATTAACTTGTTTCACACACTTTTGGGAGCACACCGCATCGCTAGGGAAATATCGCGGCGCCTGGTCGAGGCATCGCGTGACCAAAAGGCTGGCAGCTACTTCGCACAACGTATCAGCCTCGCGATACAGCGGGGCAACGCTGCCAGCCTTTTGGGCACGCTGCCTATAGTGGGGGACCTGGGGCAGGTTTTCTATCTTTAATTTTAATTTTTTATTATTAGTTTCTTACTTGTTTCAGAACCCTGCCGTCGTGGGAAACTTAACTCGACTGCCAAAACCTCTTGTCCCTAAAAAGCCTAATTGGAATTAATAATTAATGATAGGTAACTTATGAATTTATGACTGACGATGAATAGTAATATCGGTCATTTCCATGTAAATACACAGTTGAATATATAGTTAACACTAATAAATAAATAATATGTAAATGTAAAAAATGGGTATATAAACTCTAATAATAATAATAACTCTAATATTCATAGAGCCAACTAGCGCCGCCAATCTTAAAAAAATAATATCATCCAATATAATATATTTTAATATAAAAGCTATTTACGAAATGTTTATTACGATAAATACTATTTTTTAAATGCTTATTTATAACGTGATTCAATGTTGATAAGTTGTAGTTCCCATAATTGCGAAAAACGGCCGTTTTTGGCACATTTGTGAACTACAACTTAGCTTGTCGCAATTATGCCATGTATTGTATATTGAAAAATTGTATTTATCGTAATAAATATTTTGTAAATAGCTTTTTTAATAAAATTGATTATATTGAAAGATATTATTTTTTTAGGATTGGCGGCGCTAGTTGGCTCTATGAAGGCTGTTTAAAAATAAGGCTCGAACTAAGCTCTGTCTACATACCTATTATAAAATTATGAATTGTACAACGCATTATGTGTACGCATTATGTTTATGCTGTAATGTGTGGAAATATTTTTGTAAATACATTAGGTACTTATACTATATAATTTATCTAGAATAATAAACATTTAAAGATATAGTTAGGATATTGTTTTATTTAATTAAAATTATTTGACGTCTTTTTCTGTACCTATATGATTGATAGTTCCTTCTATATTCTTCTTTAGTATTCCTGTTATTTATTTGTAATTCGTGACAACCTCATTAAACTGACATTGGCTAAATTGCCTATGCTGATATTAGCCAGGCAGCTGATACATTACGAGGTGCCGCCGCCTAAGTAAGGGCCCGGGCCACAGAGCACGGGCCCACGGATGCAGTGCGCGAACCGCACGGCGCCCGAGCGGCTCGAGGCTCAGACGGGGAGGAGGAAGGTGAGGGATGAATGGATTATATATTGTGGGCTAGTACAGCCCACAATGGGGAGTGCTCGGGCGCCAGTCGGGTCGCGGTTGTATCACAGTTTCCCGTGGCTCGGCGAGAATGGCACGAGGTGGAACACCCCAGGACGTTTAGTCGGTATGCTGCCCCTTCAGGGCGGTGAGCCCGACATAACCAACACGCTCCCCCGGGCGTGGTGGCACATGATTTGCATGTTTTACCTGGGTTAAAAAAAAAGGCAGCTGATACATATTTTAAAAAAAAATCAACTCTACCTACGCTACGCCGCTATTTCGGATTAGGGGAATATTCAAACTTTGTATCAAGCTTCGTTTACATCTACAGACATTGAGCGTGTCCGGCACGTATCGTGTCAGGCAAAATCATATTGTTCTATACAAGGTGCTTTTCCGCTAAGTAGTTTAGTTATTTTCTTTTCGATAACACCTGCACAAAGCCCATAGTGTACACTTGATACGCGGTCGACTGTACTTACGTAAGAAACCAGAAATATGGACCACAGAAACCGGGGAATTACCGCATTGTTTTTATACAGTAAATAGGTACCGTGACATAATTCCCTAGAATTTGATATTTATTATTATCTATCGAAATAATCAATGATGTATAGGTATATTTATTTTATAGCCACAAACATATCGATATAGTTATCAATTGTTGATTTAAGTACATTACAGTTATACAGGATGGTATTCAGCAGGTATCTGTAATGCCCCTATTACACTCACAGGCTTCACCACAGTTTTGTTTGCGCAAGCCAGCTGAAGTTGGTAAAACGGTATCACGCGCCAATGGAATAGAACAGAACAGAATAAATGTTTATTTGGTAGCCAATCAACACACACGTACAGTTACAATGAAGGTAATTAGTTAAAGTAAGAAAAAAAGCTACCTACATACACAGACCACTTACCTCATACACATGTAATCGGTACAAATATGCAAGCTACGTATGCAAGTGAACAATTCTGTCAACGATGAGCGCATAGAGACGAAACGGGGGACAGGGGTGCCGTATTAAAGAGATGCGCCCATGTCCATAGGCGTACTCAGGTTCTGGGCCGGGAGAAGGGGGGGGGGGGGGGATCAGATTTTTATTAAGCTAGATGTTTATAGAAAGAACGAACGCGCCGCGTAATTTTTTGTTGTAAAAATATTGTGTTGCAAACAAATGGCAAACAAAACATGTGCGGGCAGACACGGGCGCCCCCCTGTTACAGGTCTATGGGGTAAGTGGTCCGGTCTTGGTGCCTACATACACCATGACATTGGAACAGATGACAAATGCTGCAGCGCAAAAAGGTCCCAACTCAGCATGGTTAAGCTCCCAATACGTGTACCAACTGGCTTGCGCAAACCAAACTGTGGTGAAGCCTGTGCGTGTGATAGGCCCATAATCATATGCGGGCTCGTTAGGCGCCATCATTCGTGAGTCTGGACCTATTGAGGAAAAGCATTGATCTCCTATAAACAACTAGATACACAGTCTGCCTTCTAAAAATGTCCGTGCGTAAAGAAGGTTCAAACTGTTGAATGGACCCTCATTTGCTTCATTGGACATTATTTGGACGTTAACAATGGACCCTTATTTGGACGTTTTTTTTAAATTGTTTTAGTAAGAACTTTGACCTCATTGCTCTCCTATAAACAACTAGATACACAGTCTGCCTTCTAAAAATGTTCGAGCGCAACGAAGGTCCAACCGGATGAATGGACCCTCATTTGCTTTATTGGACATTATTTGGACGTTAACAATGGACCCTTATTTGGAAGTTTTTTAAATTGTTTTAGTAAGATCTTTGTGTATCTAGTTGTTTATAGGAAATCAATGAGGAAAAGTCATAAAATTTAGAAGGGTCTCTCGCTGTATAAAGATAAATATTCTTTATTGCAAAGTAAAAGGAATTACACAAAAGAAATATGCTAATACAGTTAGTATCACAATTGGCGGTCTTATCGCTTAAAGCGATCTCTTCCAGACAACCTTTGTTTACAGAATTCAGCGGATGAATAGGTAGCTTGTTGAGCAATAATTAAATATATATCGATACCTAACTGTAGGTATATTGTGTGGAATAAATTTGTTGATGTTATTTTATTAATACAGAACCGCCTGTATAAGATGTATGATAACATTTTGATAAGAATACAGCTTGTGATAGGTGTTAAGATAGCTATGTAAGGTAGATATAGATAATCGTTTAATGTGAAACATTTTCAATGATTAATATTTAGTGTTTTAGTTTTAAAGATTGGTGTTGAATGCGAATTCATTTAATAAATTTAGGAGCGAAGGTTACATTTTCATTTTAGTTGGCGACACACGGGTGAGTATCTACTTATGTAAATGTTATAAGAGTACGTAAGTTATGTCTGACTTTCGCTAACGCTAATAGAATAGAGACAATATAACATTGATCTCCTATAAACAACTAGATACACAAAGGTCTTAAACAATTTGAAAAACGTCCAAATAAGGGTTCATTGTTAACGTCCAAATAATGTCCAATAAAGCAAATGAGGGTCCGTTCATCCGTTTGGACTTTCTTTGCGCTCGGACATTTTTAGAAGGCACACTGTGTATCTAGTTGTATATAGGAGATCAATGCAAATAACTAGTAAATCGGTAAACCTGTAAAATGTTAGTTTGTTCGCTCTCGAAAGTTAGTAAACGTGTGTGACGTCATTAGTCTTTTAGGGTGCGAGCGAGCATGGCCATCGTGCACACAACGGTGGATTCGCGCTTGCTCTTATCCTTCTAATGAATGATATAAACCTGCAGTTGTACCACCGCCCGGCGAGTAAGCGAGTAAATCTCGGCTATTTTCTTATTATTCCGGACTGCACATAGATTGCGGTCCGGACATATTCCATCAATATCTTTTGCATTCTTAATGCGCAAAGTTGAATCTCCCAACTGCGAAGATTGTGGGACCAAGGAAGACTTGCAACATATTTTGATGGAATGTGTCCGGTACGCGACTAAAAGAGAGCATGTTATCAATAGTTTAGGTTTATGCAAATTAGATGTAGGTATATTCCACGGCATTTTAGCTGAGCCAACTTCAGGCCCAGCTAAAATGCTGTTCTCGATCTTTTATAAAATTTAAGTTAATTTAGAATAGGTAGTACGATGGGATTGACATCGTCACTTTATGTGTACAAAAATCCCTAAACAATAAGTATATAAAAAAAAATCTCGGCTATTTTCTCGTCCAAGAAACGTACAAAAGATAGTACAGTCGAAGACAGAGATAAGTATACAGGGGGCCTCAATAAGGTTGAGATTTTCTCAAAAGTACTGGACCGAATTTAATAATTATTTTACAGTTACATAGTTTTAGCTTTTATCTATCAAACAGTGAAAGAATTTTTGCAATAGGTCAAATAGTTTTTGAGAAAATCTCAACCTTAAAAACTCTCCTGTACACCTTTCTCTGTGTTCCACCGTACATTCCGTGTAAACAAAAGAGACGCATATATTACTAGTTCATCGCCGACTGTTCACACCGCCGGCGAGTACTCGCTCGGCTATTTTGTCGCCGAGCGATGGGATGTACAGACGACAGCAGATCAATGGTAACACTTACCATTTCAAGTATTACGACGCAAATAATAAGAACTGTCAAAAGTCTCTGTCGACTGTACTCGTTCAGCGACACTCGCTCAGCGATGAACTACAAATATTATGTCGCCGAGCGAGTATCGCTGCGTCTCTTTTGTTTGCACGGAATGTACCTACTATCTATTGTTTCTTGCGCGACAAAATAGCCCATACTTCGCCGCCCCACGAAACCTCGGGGGGGGGGGGGGGGGGGGGGGACTTTCATGTGGTGAAAGCCCCCCCCCCCCGACCGGTCAAGGGTGTGTCGGTCCCCCTTAGAGAGGCACAGCCTAACCGGTCACCAACTTGCGTCGACCTAGCTTTTCATACAAACTATATGGCCTGCTATGCTGGTTAAAAAGAGACCAGAGCGCCAGACCCGCGGTCTGTACCAAAATGTATGGCAGCGCGGGTCTACTACGCTGGTCCTCAGCAATAGGTATGAAGGACCAGTTTTCCTTGACCCCTGTCAGCCCATATGCTGTGCATATAAGGGGGGGATCAAGACAAACTAATCTAATCTACTCGCTCTCGTCGGCGCGGCGGCGGCTTATAGCTGAGCTACAAAACTATATACTCTCCACTCGCCCACTCGTTTTATAGTTGATAGATCTACTCGCTACTCGCTCATCGGGGGCGGTAGGGCAACTGCCTTTAAACTGCCTAACATATTCTAGATTGAGTACTAATATCCTATATCAATAATCAATATACTAATATCAATCGCCGCTAAGCCAGTTGTTCCGCTCGCCCTTACTCGATGTAGCATATATGAATGACAGTGATAGTTGCGTTTAGGATCCGACTTAATGGCCGCTACGGAATTAGATAAAAAATAAATAAATAAAAAATAAATTTATTTGACATCATTAAAATTGTTTACATTTTTCTGTAATCGGAGTCTCCTTTTAGGCTTTTATGCCTGTGCCAGGAGGCTCCGCTCTTCATTAGCCATAACAATCATGTGCACAGTAGGTAGGTAATAAATATATATGTATATATAATAATATAAGTTAGTGACAAATATATATATATATATATATATATATATATATATATATATATTATAAGTTAGGGAAAGTTAGGGAAACTAAAATTTGACACTAACTTAAAAATATAAGTCAGTGAC
The DNA here is from genome assembly GCA_963506565.1 of Tachystola acroxantha. Taxonomy (NCBI): domain Eukaryota; kingdom Metazoa; phylum Arthropoda; class Insecta; order Lepidoptera; family Oecophoridae; genus Tachystola; species Tachystola acroxantha. Next base: position 12,184,987 of record OY735878.1, read on the forward strand.
CAACTTTTAGTTTCTCTTTTTTAACCGACTTCCAATATAAAATATTCCATATTAAAGTGTGCGTGCGAGTACGCGTGTGTGTATGTGTGTGTGTTATTGTGTGAGGGTGTGTGCGAGGGTGCGTTAGTGAAGTTAGATACAGTATCTACATTATTCCAGAATATAAAATGAACCGGACGCCAACGGTAGCCGGGGGTTCCCCTATCACAGCAATGTATGACAGCAACTGTCAGTCCCCATGGGACAGTCCCGAGTTTCCCCTGGTGGTCCCCTCCCCAGACCACACCGTGCTGTACCAAGTCACCAACAAGGGGTTACTCAAGGTGGCCCCGCTACCCATGATTGACCAAGAGCCGTGGGATGATCGTTTCGTTGAGCTACCCTTCTGTAATGTAAGTACCGAAGACAGAGACAAGTATACAGGGATTTTCCCTAAAATTACTGGACCGAATTTAATAATTCTTTTACAGTTACGGAGTTTTAATTTTTATCTATCTAACAGTGAAATAATTCTTGTAATAGGTCAAGTTGTTTTTGAGACAATCTCAATAAAAAACTCTCCTACACTTTTTCTGTGTTAGGCCGTCCTTGGACTATTTATGAATTTCGAAAACGGATAATTAGTACTAGCTTTTTGATGACCAGCAAGCTGTAGCCGTTACGTGCACTATGGTGCTCTCCAAACGCTCATGTTACGCTTTACAGCGTAGTACGAGACGGAACGCCACCGGCGACAACGGCGTAACGTTATCTTGGGTGAATTAAGAATCTTAGAAAAAAATTAAATTGTCATAATATTGGCGTGAAATCATGACAATGCTCTCTGCTGATTAATAACTAGCGTGATAATTTTATTGTGGCGTGAAAACGCGGGTTTTAGATGAGATTCTGAATGTAGGCTAACAAAAACCTTTGGAATCGGTCAACACTGCTTTTAAATACTGTGTTCAACCAAAAAGTAAATGTTATTCGTGTTGGTTCTCAATTCGTAGCCTTTCGACTGTATTTAAAGACCAAGGGAGTTAGTTATACGCGGTACTCATGCACTCATGGCCCTTACCATGAACTCTTATAGCAGGATTACTTCAATAATACTTTGTTATTTCGTAACTTGACGTCCGTGAGCTTACTTTTTCGTCATGGTACGAAATAACAAAGTATTATTGAAGTAATCCTGCTATAAGACTTAATGTTAAGGCCCCAGGGCTCTTTTCATTGACATTGCAGTCTTCCAAGTTCCAATTTATTAGTAATAGGTACCTATTTTATTTTACTATAACAGAAAGGTCACTGGAATAGAGTATTCGAAGCACTTTCAGTGGACATCAACAACAGCGATGACTTGGCGAGCGCGATACTCAAGTATAATAACAAGATTGAAAACGTGCGAGGTTTCGCGGCGCTACACGAGTTCTTTAAACACGTGAGTATTGTTTTGTATTAGTATTATGAAAAATGTAATTGTTGTAATAAACCAGGTTGAGGTTTATTCAAATAAGTAACATTAAAATCTTAAAAATAACTATTTTAAATAATACTAACCTAAAAAAATTAAATAAACTAAACTAAAAACTATTTGTACACTTACAGATAGTTCAACCGATCCCCGTTGTCCGGCAACGTGCCCAAAATGCTGGCGGCATTTCCCCTCTGGGTCGCTAGGCTGATCCTTTGGGCGAAACATGTTGTTTTATATTATTTTTAAAATATGTTGAGAATTTTTGCCACTTTTTCTCCTCATTGGTGGTACTTGGTACCATTTCCTTGCAAAGTGGTTTTGAAAAAAAAAATGTAGACGTGAATTTATATTTGCAATGATATATAAGTATGGTTCTGATTTTTTGTCATATGCCATGTCAAGTTGAAGTGGTATTAAGGCGAGGCCATTGGGTCATTTGAGCCTAGTGAGGGGGTGAGGTGCGGGGCGAGGGAGGGGCGAGAGAGGGATGACGCGCATTGATCGGGGTCATTACTCGCGCAGGTACACAGAGTAAGTGTAACCAGTGTCCTCACTGTGACGTCACAGCTCGCTACCCATAATAACATATTATTTAAGTACATACTTACAAATTATTTAAGTACATACTTACATATTATTTAAGTACTTACTTAAATAATATTATGAATACCCTACTTTCCTATTTGAGTGCTGAAATAAATAATGGCTTAGGCCGCCTACTTAACCGGTATTTCGTAACCAGTTGCGAATGAGGAAAATTTATCCTCGTACGTAACCGGTTTCGAACGAAGATATTTTTTTTCAGCATATGCAACAAACCGAGGCGGAGAATTTCTTCACATACACGTTACCGCAGATTATAAGACTAGCCACGAGGCTCCCGGAATTGATCAAAAGCCATATTCCATTGCTGAAGTAAGTAGAACCAAGAGTTTTAGGATCTAAAATCAAATGATTCAAGTTAATCTTTCCCGGATATCCTGACTTTGGTATCTTTTTACACTTTTTCTAACGAATACCTAAAGTATTTTTTTCGAGGTATGTGCAACACAGTTTTAAACATTTCCATGTTTTATTCATGGCAGGGTCCAACAACAAAAAGTGATTTAAATAAAAGAGCCTTCCATGAGTCAACTAACAATCTTAAAAAAATAATATCTTCCAATATAATCAATTTTATTAAAAAAGCTACTTACTTTAATGCTTATTTATAACGTGATTCAATTTCGGTAAGTTGTAGTTCGCATAATTGCGAAAAACGGCCGTTTTTGACACATTTGTGAACTACAACTTAGCTTGTCACAATTATGCCATGTATTGTATATTGAAAAATAGTTGTCATCCTAATAAACATTTGGTAAATAGCTTTTTTTAATAAAAATTGATTAAATTGGAAGATATTATTTTTTCAAGATTGGCGGCGCTAGTTGGCTCATGGAAGGCCCTTAAAGTTTATTATTAAGAAGTCAAAGTAAAATTTATTTATTGCAAGTAAGCACGTTGAGTACATTTTTGCACGTCAATATATTTTTTGAATTTACATTTACACCACTATATAAGATTTATTGTAATCGTAATGTGTTTAGCAGCAGTCTATGTATGTATATTTTTTTTGTGTAACAGAAAAGGCGTGAGTATGTCGATATCAATGTCACAGCTACAGATCGCCAGTTTGATGGCAAACGCGTTTATGTGTACATACCCGAGTCGCGACTGTGCCCAGAGTGGAGAGTATGGGGATATAAATTTGACTACGTAAGTAATCTTGGGACCATTGATTTTTTTACACAGTGGTAGCGTTTCGTTTCAGTGAGTCGTTTCCTAATTTTAAGTTACTTTAACTCCACGTTCATGGACAGTAGAAATTACGAAATGACAGTGAAAATTCTCAACTACTGTCATAGCCGTGGGGGATTCTGGGTGTGTGCGTGTCAAGACCGACAAAAATGTACCTACAACCTTTATTTTGACAGTACACATACCTATTTTCTACGCGGAATGACAGTGGGACCGCTCCACAAAGAAAACCGCCTACGAACGCCGCGGGAGATGCCGTTGTGTCTTTTTAAATGCATCAAAATATACGTCATACGCCGTACTGTCATTTTCCGAACACTCAAAGTACGGCATATGCCGCCACTGTCCATGAACGTTTTATTCAGATCTTAGGAACACTAGGTGCACTTGATCACTTCTTGATCAGCCCCCCATAGGGTTCAGTTACAAAGTTAGATTACAGTTCTCAAAACGATGAAATTATACCATGTCATGGCGCGCCAAACGGAGACGCCGCTACACCAATGCAATAGCACTGTCCCTTTCACGGCCGCTATGACATGGTAAGATTCGATCGTTTTGAGAACCGTAATAGCCCCACATATTTTTTATAAAAAACGCACGCTAGATTACACTCATTACAAAGTATAAATCGCAACAACATTAAATACAATAATTTTGCCCACGTATATATTAATCCTTTAGGATTATGGTAAGGATTTGCTCATCAAGCTTGTTTTTTATAAGTAGGTAGATAGATAAACACTGTATTGCACAGAGAAGAATACACATAATAACATTGGTTATTATATTTATCACACCTTATCTATATTTGAATTATTACATAGTCCTGGCTCGCCAACACATGTATGCATGGCGCACACGTCCACTCGTGACCGCGGCTCTCGTGCTACGGACTGCGTGACATGTTAATTATCCCACTGCCTTCATGCCCGCATGTTGAATAAACCATTAGAATTAAACTTGACATAGTAGTAATTGCCATGAAACACGAATGGAATATGAGATATATTCTAATAAAACTATGAAATTAATTAATTCGTTTATTTTATATCAAACAAAGCACACGGTGCCAGACCACAGAGTATATAACACACGAGGAGGCAGTAAGGGCGCATTCCTAATCCACAACATTAAAATAAAATAAAAATAATAATAAAAAATATTTTTATATCAGACTTTTTTACATCCATAGTTTAAATACTTAAATAACTATGTTAGTACATACTGGTGCGCGCAGGCCGGTCCAGTGTCTGAGAAATCGCCTGTCCGGCCTGCGCGCGAGCACGGTCAGGATACTGCTGCCGCTGGCGCGCAGCCGGCAGAGCGCCGCGGCGCAGCGCTTGCGCAGCGTCGCATGAAAACCGTCTACCTGTGCATCAGCGAACATGCCTAACATGAACATTAATGGATGCGATCCCACAGAATACAAAAATAATAATAAACAAGAATGAGACGATTACTTAATCTAATGGTGATTCTTCTTTCTTATTACAGATTGTACAAAGCGGTCGATTTTAAAATAGCAATGGAGAAGCTTAAGTGTGTGCTTCAGTATTTTGGATTATTTATAAGGTTAGTAAATCGAGCTCACAACATTCCCATAATGACTGCATTCCATACATAATGCCGACTCGCCATAATATACCACTTATGTTGATATTGACCTACTTATTTATTTATTTTATTAATGTACTTAATAGTCATTTGGAAATGTCATGTTACAGAGTTCATATTGCAACTTGCATCGATGTCTTCTATAGGCTAGTTGACTCATATGGAAATTCAATAAAACAATACTTATTTAATATATTATTTCACATTAGGATCCCAAATATATATCACTTTTATTACATAAAAGTAGAAGATGACTGTAAAAAAATGAAATGATAAATAAAATATTTCCCGTTTTTTCCCACACGTCAAAAACGTGTAGTCGGCAGATTTTAATGGTGAAATAAGTTCGTTACAAACACAATACAAAATAATTTATTTACTAGAAATTTACATTTACAGTATATTTTTACTAATGAACTCCAAAACAAAACATACAAAAATATAGGTAAATGAGGTGCCGTTAGATTCGTATTGATTGTTAGGGATGTAGGAGTGACATAGGCTACAAAAATTTAATCAACTAGGGTAAATTTTTTGGCAGTCTCTCGGGTTTTTTAATATTAGTGTAGATGAGAATAATTAATGTTTATGTTTGTAGCACGAAGCCGACGGGCGTGGTGACGTTCTCGCGGCGCGCGGTGCCGCACGCCGACCTCCCTCGCTGGCACAGCTCCGACACACCCATAGGCTCCATACCACTCCATGCCGACAACTCTACCAACATAGACAAAGCTGACGGGATGATACAAGTTGATTTTGCTAACAAGTAAGTACAACAGCGCGCGCAGACATGACCAGTGGGGCTATTACGGTTTTCAAAACGATCAAATCATACCAGTCATATCGTGCGTAACAGGGACAGTGCTATTGCGTTGGTATAGCGGCGTCTCTGTTCGGCGCGACATGACATGGTATGATTTCATCGTTTTGAGAACGGTAATATGAGGGCTGTTCGCGGCTGAAACTGGGGCATTTCACACCAATTTCACCAGCGATGCGGATATATTAAATGGATTGATCTTAGTTGGATTTGTTCACATATTCGTTGGCGAAATTCACAGAAATCGCATTGTATTTTTATCGGCGACATTATAGGTTGCCACATGTTTTTGGGCTTTTGCACGTACTTATCGTTTTTTTTAAAATGTGCCATGAGATATATAGTTTGTACCTAGTATATAAGATTTATTTTGTGTTGGTGTTTTGCAATGAAATTGGTTGTAAGTACCTGTATTGTAAACGTTGAATAATAATAATAAAACATATTTGAGCCCACCGCATTGCGAAAGAATTATCGCGGACGGCAGACGGCGACTGCACTGCAGTCGTAGTCGAATCAGTCTCATACAAATTAATACTTACAGGTGGACGCAGCGATACTTGCTAGGTGGTTCGTTACAGCAAAGTTGCGTTGCACGGAAACCTCGGTGCGCGAGTCACTCTTTTTTTTTAAACGTTGCATGCGTGCGTAGTGCGACTACTGAGAATCAACACAGACTGATTGATCTACTGACGTGTGGACCCGCGCTGTTTCATTTGCTGATGCATCTGCCTGCATCTGTCAACGTCCGCGGACGCCTCTGTCGAAGAGACTATGCTTGTGGAATGTAATCCGGCGTTTATATCCGGACAGGTCTCTCGGAGGTGATGTACTGGGCACGGGCTGCGGTGACGAGGAAATCAGGTTCCTGACATGCCCCGAGCTGATAGTTACTTCGCTGTTTACCGAAAAACTTGAAGCTAACGAAGCGGTGATGATCATCGGTAAGTATAGTTACTTAAAGCTGGGTGTTCGACGATTTTCAGTTTTTCTATGAAGGCCGTAGCCTTCATTGAAAATTATTTTGCATTCATTTTCTCGATATTTTTAAAAAGTCCAACCTCATTGTCAAAACGGATGAATTTTTAGTACTGCATTATTGGACATTTCAAATCATTAGATAAATTATTTTATCCATTGTTTTAAAATGTTCAACAATATGCAATTCCTTTGTTTTCTGTTGTAGGCTGTCAACGGTACTGTGACTACGTAGGTTATGACAGCGCAAGTTTCAAGTTTATGGGTAAACACGTGGATGAGACTCCCGTTGACTGCTCTGGGCGGCGGCGCTGCGTAGTTCTGGCTATCGACGCAGAGGTCTACCACAACCCGGCTGACCAGTATCAGACGCGCATGATCCTGAGGGAACTCAACAAGGTAACCATTTTACCAAGAGCTCGCGTAGAACTTACAATACGGAGGCCAGAAGACATGTACGGTCGAAAACAGAAGGCATACAACCCAAATCAAGTGTCTTATTTTGTAAACAAAATGATCATCTTATTACCAGTTGTGATGTTACACTGAAGGAACCTGAGGGAGGAACTGATTGATCGAACCTGTTCATCATTGTGAAAATATAGTGATGATCCTAAATACCCTTCACATGTTCGCTTAATCATGACTGTTTTTTTTCCAAGGCATGGGTCGGTTTCTCGTTCCACACGGACCCGCGGTCTCGCTTGCTGGAGTACCCCGGCGTGGCGACCGGGAACTGGGGCTGCGGCGCGTTCGGCGGCTCGCCGCAACTCAAGGCTCTCGTGCAGCTCATGGCTGCCGCGCAGGCGCGGAGACCGCTCGGGTACTTCACCCCAGGGGACGCAATGTCGAGGAACGAAATCCTCGAAATATACACATCGCTGAAAGATTCTGGAGTTACCATTGGTGAGTGGTGAACGAGTTTCTTTATTGGACGGTGGCTGAAAAGCAGAGCTCTGTTCATTTATTGCACTTAGCTCTGAGCCTCTTCTTGCCTTTTTGCTGCAGCTTAAAATGTAAAACCTAGGTCTCTTAACGTTTTTTGTGAATGTTTACTTTGGCAAATACATGGTTATTTAATTTAATTTAAAAGTGCTTCGATCGTCATACTTTTGATTAAGTATTTCTAATCTTCCCAACATTAAATCGTTCATCAAACCAAAACTGCAAGTAAGTAACAAAGTACTAACGACAGCAAATGATAACTCTTGCAATACGATTTCAGCTCTTACGACACATAATTATAAGAATGGACCAAATACCAAAGTGACTTGATGTGATGTAGGTACGACTGTACCTACGTAATTTTTTTGCTAAATATATTCGAAAGCACTCTAACCTAAGTTCGGGCATGTTCAAAAGCACGTATCGTAGAATTTCCGTTAGAATGGAACTTTTGTTCTAAGAATGTTTGGTCAAAATATGCATATTTGGTTAGACCTCATTCTTGATGACAACTTGGTGACCTTCGCAAGGTGGCTGGCAGAGACTGGGTACAAAAGGTTGAGAGTCGGGTTGAGTGGCGTGATTTGGGAGAGGCCTGCGTCCAGCAGTGGGCTGATACGAACTGATGATGTTTAGACCTTCCTGCTTAGTCCCCTTTCTAGGAAGATGCCTACAAACTACAATGATATTATGTTTTCAGAGAAACTCTACGGCATATTAACGGAGTACTGCAAAGCGGGGCAAAGGGTGCAGTTACACACATACATACAACAGGTGTTTAATTTTATTTGTGCCACCTTCAACTGTATCAGTCATGTTTCGCTACCTTCTGTTTTCCCTTTTATATCATTGCCTGGATCGAAGCTAGATCGTAACTGAATCGTGAATCGTATTCCGATTCTGCTATCCATGGTCAAACGCGATACAGGTTCAGTGGGGCTATTACGGTTCTCAAAACGTATCTAATCATACCATGTCATAGCGGCCGTGAAAGGGACAGTGCTATGGCATTGGTGTAGCGGCGTCTCTGTTTGGCGCGCCATGACATGGTATAATTTCATCGTTTTGAGAACGGTAATAGGGGGGCAGTTCGGTTCAGTCCCTCCAATTGTGGATCTGACAGTGACAAGTCCATTCCCATTTATATAATCCATTGCTCGGTTGCTGTGACATGAGTTATAATGTTACTAATGAAACCCAGCAATGGGATCTTTGCGCGAGAAAGCCGCCAGCACGAGGGTCACCCGTCGCCTCCCTCAGTGCAGGCGCTTGCTTGATTTATATTGTAATATTTGGTAAATTCGGTTCTAAATTACCATCAACATTTCCAGAACATGCACACAATTTCTAGAAGTGGTGGACCAGCCAACATGCTACAGGATCCAGTTTCTTTATCGCTCATATCCTCCAAGGAAAGTGTGCCAAAGGTAAGCAACAGTGCAAAGGCTACTTTCGAACAGATGTCACCAGCGACTTTTAGTAATACAACATCGTTTGGAACTGTATTAACTGTGAGTTATAGTCATCTACCAGCAACCAATGAGTTATCCTCGTTTTTAGGGTTACGTGCCTCAAAATGAAAAAAAAAAACCATAATAGGATCATTTTGTTGTCCGCCCGTCTGTTTGTCTGTCTGTCAAGACCTATATCTCAAAAACGCATGGATGTATCAAGTTGAAAATAATACTAAATACTCAAGTCTGCAACCTCATGCAGCCGTGAAAAAATCAACCTTCTACGTTAAGGCAATCAAAAGATATGGCCGTTTATGTCGTATTTTGGCGCATATTTGTATGGAAACGCAATTAACTCTAAGCCTATAGGGTACTTCCCATTGACCTAGAATCATAAAATTTGGCAAGATGCTACAGGACACGTAAAGAAAAAATCCGAAAACGGTAAATTTGAATTTACATCCCTCCAAAACTGCCTAAAAAATTCGTCCCTCTTGGAAAGGTGCCCATTACACTGGCGGTTACCGCACTGGATGGTTAGGCATCGCCTATGCGCGAGGAAGCCGCCAGCATGAGGGTCACCCGTCGCCTCCCTCAGTACAGGCGCTTGCTTGATTTATATTGTAATATTTGGTAAATTCGGTTCTAAATTACCATCAACATTTACAGAACAATCACACAATTTCTAGAAGTGGTGGATCAGCCAACATGCGACAGGATCCAGTTTCTTTACCGTTCATATCCTCTCAGGAAAGTGTGACAAAGGCAAGCACCAGTGCAATGTTGCTCAGCAAGGAGCTTCTCGAACAGATGTCACCAGCGGCTTATAGTAATACCACATCGTTTGGAACTGTATCAACAGTGAGTTATAGTCATTTACCAGCAGCCATGTAAGGTGGAGATTTTCTCAAAAACTACTTGACCTATTACAAAAATTCTTTCACTGTTTGATAGATAAAAGTTGAAACTATGTAACTGTAAAATAATTATTAAATTCGGTCCAGTAGTTTTTGAGAAAATCTCAACCTTATTGACGAGTTGTCGAAGAACAGAGTCAAGTATACTTAACTCTGTCTTCGACTGAAATTTCATCCTCAAAAACTCTACTGTACACCTTTCTCTGTCTTCGACCGTACAAATGAGTTATCCTCGTTTTTTTCGACGGAATAACTTACGTACATTTACCGAGTGCTCTCGAAACGGTAAAACATCGTGATGAAACCTGCATGCCGTGAAAAAAAATCTAAGGCACGCGAATTCCGCCAATCCGCATTGGACTATTTTTGTCATGGGTAATTTAATTTTACCCCAAATTTTTGTTAAATTAATATATTTATGAAGAAAACTGAAATCATCAGGAATGAGAAAATTTCATAATATTTAGGAAATTCTTACTTAATATATTCCTAAATTATTGTCGTGACCAAATTTAACCATTTGGCTGGATCTGGCGAAATGGTGGCATTTAATCAAAGTCGTACTGGCCATATCGTTTAAGAGCCTTCCATGAGCCAACTAGCGCCGCCAATCTTAAGAAAATAATATCTTCCAATATAATCAATTTTATTAAAAAAGCTGTTTACAAAATGTTTATTACTATAAATACTATTTTTTAAATGCTTATTTATAACGTGATTCAATTTCGGTAAGTTGTAGTTCGCATAATTGCGAAAAACGACCGTTTTTGGCACATTTGTGAACTACAACAAAGGCGCTTAATCGTCTTTTTTATTTATTTTATTCGAGTTTATTATTTATTTATTTCAAATTTTGCCCAACATGAAGGGGTTGCCCCAGGGCGTAGGACAGTCGCTCCACGTGTTCCGGAGCGCCTTCAGCGGAGAAGGGGGAGGCACGAGGCCCCCCGGAGTCGGGCCCGAAAGGGCACCCGCCGACAGGGCCGCGGTAGTTTTCGAAAGATGTCCCCGTGGTCCTGTCCATGGTGGCGGAGGCGGAACACCCCAGGAGTTTAGTTGGTGCGAGTCCAACATAATCACCCGTTCCCCCGGACGGGTGGTATACATTATGTATTTCTCCTGGGCAACAAAAAAAAAAAAGGGCGTAGGACAGTCATACTTACCTACTTACTTTATACATACATATATAAAATAACGTAACTACATTAGTGCTTAGAATATTAATTATACAATAGACGAATGCAATTTATAGTTCTTCTCACAATACCTAACACACTCTCTCACTACACTCAACCAACTGTCAGCGAACAAGTCACACTCATACGCTGATTCTAGGAGTGCATTGATGTCGGTAAGATAATAGAACGGTCGTCGATTTATCCAACCACATTTGGCCAGCATTGCATCAACAATGAACTTAAATGACAATGCCAGATTCTGTCCCACCATCAACCGTATGATGAACAAGATAATGAATAAATGTAAAAATATCTCCGTTTTTTATTAAAATTATAGGTTTAAAAAACAGCTTAATTAAAAATTCAGAAAATAGTAAGAAATCGAGGCGAATTATTTATTGTCTTTGTTATCATTTTCTACTACTCTCGCAACTCCTACTGATTAAGATTATGCAATATGAAACCTGTAATAAGTCCCCAACAAAATGATAGGTACCTACAGCTTCAATGGTCACGTAGTTTTGAAGGGCAAAGCAATTGAAATGTGGCAATGTCATTTCAGACTGAGCAGAATTTTAGCGGTCTGAGATTGGATGGAGCTAAAAGATACAAGGGGTGTCCCCTCACGGCTATTCACGGCAGCCGTTCTCCCTGGCAAGTCCCGGAGTTTCCCGAGGTCCACTCCTCGCAAAACCATGCGGTGTTGTGCCTAGTTAGCAGTCATGAGATCCAGAACATGCCGCCGCAACCGCAGCCTGGCCAGGACATGTGGGATGCTAACCATGTCAAGATGCCGTTCTCGAGTAGAAGTTTACACGGTGTTACGGTAAGTTTGAAATTAAAGAGTATTTTTTTAGGGTTATGAACCTCAAAAGGAAACAAAGTGATCCTATAAGGGTTCCTATTTATTTATTTTATTAATGGACTCGACAGTTCGTCATTTGCCAATGTCATGTTACAGAAAATTCAATGTATAATAGTCTTCTATCTTCCTCCAGGGGAGTCGCCGTAGCGTCATCACCCTGGGTAGCCGCGTCTTCTTGTCTTCATCCACAGGAGACGCCGTAGCGTCAATCACTGTGGACGAAGCAGCTCGACAGTCACGTTCACTCCCGAGCTCGTAGTGGGAATATTGACCATGGCGCCAAACTTCAGATCCTGCTTAAATTCTTCAATAACTTCACCATACTGTCATTCGCGAACATTTTCGGATTAATTTAACGTGATATTAAACACAAAAGACCCACTGTAGACATTAAACTGAAAATTATTAAATAATTTCGCAACCGTCGTTTCCCGCCATTTCCAAAAAACCAAAGGGTTCCTTTTTTCCTTTTGACGCATGGAACCCTAGAAAATCAAAAACAAAACCGACTATAGGTAGCATTAAGTACTTAATGCTTATGAATATGACATTGATCTCCTATAAACAAGTAGATACACAGAGGTCTTACTAAAACAATTTAAAAAACGTCCAAATAAGGGTCCATTGTTAACGTCCAAGTAATGTCCAATAAAGCAAATGAGGGTCCATTCATTCGGTTGGACCTTCTTTGCGCTCGGACATTTTTAGAAGGCAGACTGTATCTAGTTTTTTATAGGGGATCAATAGCATATGATTAAATTTTTATAGCCTATGCCACTCGTACAATCAAGACGAATCTAATGACACCTCATATGTTAAACCCATCAATCCGTTTAGACTGCAGGGCATGCCAAAGAATTAGGCATATACCGCAGCCCAAATCAAGTGTCTTATTTTGTAAACAAATATGATCGTCTACTTACCTGTTGTGATGTAACACTGAAGGAACTGATTGATCGAACCTGTTCATCATTGTGAAAATAAAGTGATTCCATTTAATAATGTGAAAATAACTATGCAATAATCACATAACAGTTTAAAATGTTAGTAGTAGTCTTGATTTGGGCTTCGGCTTACATACATACACTCTCGAAAAACATAACCCTACTTCTTGCGCAGTCGGGTAAAAATGAACCCTTATAGGATCACTTACTTGGCTGTCTTGAAGCTATAATAAAATTAAATTTCTTAGTCATCATCATCATCATCAGCCCGTATCAGTCCACTGCTGGACGTAGGCCTCTCCCAAAGCGCGCCAATCAACCCTACTCTCGGCCCTCTGCATCCAGTCCCTGCCAGCCATTTTGCGAAGGTCCATCCCTCCATCTGGTCGGGGGGCGTCCCACACTACGTTTACCCGTTCGTGGCCTCCATTCGAGAACTCGTCTACCCCATCGGTTATCGGTTCTACGACAGATGTGACCAGCCCACTGACACTTCAGTTTACTGATTCTATGAGCAATTTCTTAGTCAATGCAATCAAAAGATTAGGCCGTTTATGTCGCATTTTGCCGCATATTTTGTATGAAACCGTAAGAAGTGTAAGTAGGTACTTCCCGTTGACCTAGAATCTTAACGTTATTCCACGGTTTAAAGCTATCGCACCGTTTCTGACGTTGCAAGAGCCATAAATCGATTTAAGGATGGAGGTTAAATTGTGTTTATGTCTAACTTCTTCTCTTCTCAACGTTCCTCTTCTCATCGAAGGTTGGACAACATCATGGCAATTTTCACCCTCAGTCCGGCTGCCTGGAACAAGGATCCGGTGCTGCAGCCGAACCAATCACGCAAATTCTTCAGCCAAGAGTGTCTTCTCCTGCCAACGCTCCTCTTTCCACAAATTTTGCCCTGGATGATTAATTGCAGCAGGTTATATCGGGGGTTCCGCATAATATGACCGAAATATTGGAGCTTCCGTCGCTTGACCTCCTTTAAAAGTTCCAACTTTTTATCTATACGGTTCAACACCTCAACATTTGTCACCTTGTCCCGCCACGATATCTTCAGGAGTCTACGACACGTTTATGTCTAACAACAGTGATATACTTACAGACAACTTACAGCATACAAACAACTACGGAACCTCGCTGGGACATAATACAGCAAGTGCTTACACGGAAACCTATTACGAACAGCATGGATTTGGCGACGGCCATTCTAGAATACAACACAAAGTTTGACGATATCTGGACCTTTTCAGCGATGCACAAATTCTTTAATCATGTAAGTCATTTTCTTATTATTAGTTTGTCAAATCTTAAGTAGGTACAGTTTTATTTTGATTGACATAATATTTAAAATGCCCCCAGATAGCTTTCGGCTCCTTTAGGTGGCCACACGCGCTACGGTCTACCGGAGAGGTGTACCTGCACAGGTATGTCTGCGCAGGTCACAGACCACTTACCCCAATAGACCTGTAATAGGAGGGCCCCGCTTTCTGCCAACACATGAGCGCAAAAGTTCTATACAAACCGAACTACGTCGCCTATCAAATTAGTAGTGACCAGATATTCGACCCATAAACTGCTGTAAAAAAAGGAAGAAAAAAATATTTTAACATGCCCAACTGTGCTATAAAGTTGTGTGGTAATGACAGTAGGAGGAACAATTACAAAAAGGATGGTATCACATTTCATCGGTAAGTATCTGATTAATAAATAAATTCATTACTTAATCCGACAAATCAATTAGGAGTTCAACTTACACTGGTTCGATTGTCGTGTCTTACGAGTAGTTCCGAGAGATCTCTCTTTCACCCACCTACTAATTGTAGCCCTATCTCACTCTTTCGTTTCGCGGCACGTGTAAGCTAGAGACGTAGTATACAATCATCGATATTCTTACGTCACCTAAATAAGTTTGTGTAGATTTATGAGTTTTGATTTCATTTACTTTCTTTATAAATATATTTCCTGTTGATCCAGACATTAAAAGTGAATGGATAATAAAGACAATGGTGGCCGTAGTCTTTCACCACAATATGTTCCCGTCACTTTACGGCGGATTGTTTTATTAATATGAACTATCGAAGAAAACTCCATAGTACTTCAATTCCAACGTTATACCTACCAGTTATCTTATATTTTTGTACAGGTATCTTATATTTTTATTAATGCTATCTAGCTAAGGTACCTATTCTAATGCGGCAGGTAGGTATTTAACGGGGCGGCATTCTAACCGGAATTCGCGATTTCAAGAAATCATAATATTCATATAATCATAAAATAATATCATAATAGTATTATTGTGTTAAAAATAATAGGTTGGCGACTAGTAAGGAGTATCATAATAAGTAAACGTAGCAAATTAACAAAGTTAGTTAAAGCTTAATTTTTTTTATTAAAAATGGTTTCGACTAATTTTTAGTTCTTAACTGAAGTTACCTATTTCTAAACAGAAACTTTATGGCTGATACAAATAACAAATAGGCGTTCAGAAATTTTAAAAGTCAGGTTCTGTTTTAATGTATTTGGGTGAGCAAGAATCGCTAAAAATCACAAGAATCGCAAGAAATCGTTAGGAATGATCACGAATCGTCAGTCGTAACTTGTTTAAATAGCCGCGCTTTGTTTGAGAAAAACACCATAATATATACATACAAACCTTTATAGAAAGCCTACGTAATGTAATATCGACCTACATTATTTTATGGCCATGTTCATTCATCAATGCCTATTGGTTGGACTACAATCATGATGTTCGTTACGCACAATTATTATTTCACAATAATTAAATTATAAATAATGTGTAATTATTAAATTTTGTGATACGTTAATAATGAGAAGTTCTTGTTTTATTATATTAATATTAAACAGATAGCATTGCCTCAGTAGAAATCGTTTATTAACTTTCAAATTCATACTTAAGTACATTAAGTATTGAAACTGTGTAGGTATCAGTTCAACAATCCACATCGATAATATATTATCGATATCGACATGGCCGCGTCTCTTTAAATGAGTTCATTGCGTGCACCCCTGTCCCCCGCCTCGTCTCTAGGTTACCGGCCTTGACAGAATGTTTCGCTTGCAAATATGTACCGATTTCAAGTTGTACCGGTCATACCGGAATTACAATGGAAAATGCTTCATTTAATTTTCTTTTTCTTTCACAACATTAAAGCTTTCATATTTCCACCTTGTCTACTGAAAAGCTACTGAATTTTCTTCGGTTTTGCATTCTTACATGTACCTAGGTAGGATTTCCCGCCGTTCAGTTTTTATAATGGAATGTTCCATATAGGTAAAATTTATTATTTTAGATTATTAGGTAGGAGTTATTTAAATGTTATTCATTTAATTCTGAGATTTTATTAGGGAATAAATCACCCTGTAGTATAAAGCCTACCACAAGTAATTTCAATCGGAAGTCAATACAACGAGTTTCGACTTTAGTGTAGTAGGAATAAAGCCTAGTTGCCGATAAGTTAATTAAGCCTAATTAGGAGCGGGTTTTACATAGAGATCACGCCACGACGACACAGGTGTTCATGCGACAGGCAGGCGCCAGTGGTCGATCGTATGATTTTCATTCAACTTTCATAGTATTTTTATGGACTTTGATTTACTATACCCAAGGCCTATAGTAGCGTAGCATTTAATGTTAGTTACGACTAATTAGGAACTATTTCAGAAAGTCACGCCACTTCGCACAGGTGGCTGGTGCGACAGACCGGCGCCGAAAAGGAGGGGACGAGAGGTGAAGAGAGGAGGGGAAGCAGCGCCTGCTTAAATAGACTTGACCGAGCGTGGCGGAGGGTTCTTCTTCTTTGGATCGCGGAACCACTGCCGGACGTACGTGCGATCTTAGCTTAGTTTGGCGCGCAATTGTTGAGCAGTAGTAGTCTCTCTTAATTTTAAACTTCTTTCTATTGAAGTTTAATTTGTGTATTTTATTTATTTATTATATTCCCCCGTAGGGCCCCTTAGATCAAACTCTTCCTATTTCCACTACCTTATACCCTTTTTCCTGACCACAATTCCTCCTAAACCAACCAGCCCGATACAGGACAAGACACCTTTATCCTGTGTTAGTATTATAACAATCTTGCTTGAGTCTGAGTGAGAGTGTCGGGTAAACCTAATTCCTATACATTCCCATGTTCCAACTGCTTGGAATCCCAGCGATTTCAAGTGAAGAAAGGTATTTACTGTATGTATACTTATTTATTATATTATTTATTCTTTATTATTCATTCATATATTCCCCTACGGCTGAGCGGACGTGAGTAAGGTTTAAATATTTTGTTACTAATCATATTTTATTACAGCTATTCTCCGTGTTGGGTAAGTGCTACTATTGTCTAGCTCTGTGTGTACATTTTAATGTTTCGTTATTTTTATCACTGTTGTGTGGGTAATTGAGATTCGTACTTAGGTTTGGATATTAAGTACTTGTCAATAGTTTATCTCATTATTGCAATGACAATCATTATGATGCGTATGCGCACATGTGCGCTCGCCTAGTATAGACGCTCACACAGTAGGTAAGGTCTATTGACATGTTAGGGGTGTGGCATTACTATGAGATTATGTATGTATGCGTAAGTGTAATTTAGATTCGTAGCTATTGATCCGAGCCCATATAGTTAGTGTTTAATTATTGACTTTATAGTATTTTCTTTATCTCTAAACTACTGAACCGGATCTAAGGTTGGGCGTATTGCCACTACCGTCTTTGTCTATACTAAATTATGATGTGGGTTGGCTTGTCTTTGCTAAGCAACAAGGCTATGAAACCGATAGGTTTAGACTTTGTTTTATTGTTGGTTTATGTATGTAAGTATTCATCTACATTAGGGAAATAGTTAACGAAATTAGCAATGAAGTCTTAATATCGACCCTATCCAGTTAGCGTTTAGGTAAACAAAGGTTCAACTATTCAGGTCAGATTCGAACTCTGATATTTATATAAATTGTTGAATAAGTAAAGTTTAGATTTGAGCTAGTAAATGAAATAAGTAAGTATAGGCTAGATGTCTGTGAGTAAGTAAGTAAGTAAAGTCTAGATGTCTGTGAGTAAGTAAGTAAGGTCTAGAACCTAGATTATGGGTCTCAAGCAGATATACCTATTTTGTTGCCATTTAGCAAATTGGGTTGGATGATGTTGGTGTTGAAAAGTCAGTGTTCATTCTAGATCTTAAGTTAATCTAATTTTCTTTCAGCATTTGGTCATCAATTTTAATTGTGTGTTATTTTGTTTCATTTAATATTTGCGTTGTTAATAATTAAGCAATAACCGATGGGGTAGACGGGTTCTCGAATGGAGGCCACGAACGGGTAAACGTGGTGTGGGGCGCCCCCCGACCGGATGGAGGGATGACCTTCGCGGGGTGGCTGTCAGGGACTGGATGCAGAGGGCCGAGAGTAGGGTTGATTGGCGCGCTTTGGGAGAGGCCTACGTCCAGCAGTGGACTGATACGGGCTGATGATGATGATGATGACCTGCTATAAAAATCTAAGTCAACAAATAGCTTTGGTTTTCGAGTCGTCTATTACATTGTTTCATTATTTTTAATATCAGTAATTATCTGTTTCCTTTTAACGTTAAATATTCCTCTAAGTGAGAAGTTGTTGTCGGTGTTGGTTAACATCTATACCGTTGGTGTTGTAAAATTACCTAAGTAAATATTATTTCTCTACATATTGGCGCTCCCTCTCATACACGCTTTCGAAGCATTATCGGTGGAAGTTAGTTTGGACATAGAGTTATTTAACCAGCGGGTCCACAGCCTGCCCGTTTGTAACTCCATGGTATCGTTGCTAACCGATGCTAATAATGTGAACAGGAGATAGTCTAGGGAATGCGGTATTCTGGGACTATCTCTATACTCTACACGCAGCTCGCAAATTTTCCCTACACTATACACCGATAGGGATACACATACAGCAGTGAGAAAAGTGCCAATATGAGCCTTATTAGACCAACTATACTGGGGACTCACGATCCCTGGTATTAATGGTCTATGGTGGCATCGCGGAGTTTAATGGGTTACAATACCAGACGTAGTATGGGTTGAGACTGACATTCGGTGATAGCGGATTGCGAGGTAATACACAGCTTATTCAACCTTCAACCTTCATTCACCAACTCATTTAGGCCAGGGTTATTTTGGTAATGAGGATGTGGATTCAACCCACTAGTACGGCAAGTTGCTGGCTTTAGTTTAAATCTATTCCCTTCAATAATCCTCCTAACAATCATTCTCCCATCTTTCTGAACTTCCTACCCACTCCTTTCTGAAGGCATATAAATGCGTATTAAATGTAGCTTATGATTTATTTATGCACAATCACTTCGGTCTGTCTTATTCTTACCGTTACTAAAATTCATTCTATTCTTATATTCCCTACAGGAAATATAAAAGGTATTGAACCTACCTTTTATTTTGTGGAAGGGTATTGAACCTACCCTTTCAGTTGTGGAAAGGTATTGAACCTACCTTTCCAGTTGCAATGAAAAGGTATTGAACCTACCTTTTCAGTTGTACAAGGTATTGAACCTACCTTTGTACGCACAATGTGCAAATACTTCTATCAGTAACTGGGCACTCCAGAAACCACTAGAATGAATCTAGTAATATTAAGAAATTCAATGAGAGGGACTGAAAGATTATTAGTTTTGCGAAATAGCAACTTTTAACATCAGATTCCTCTCCATCATCCTTTCCTGAGGAGACTCGCATTCTGGTTGGAGTCTATCCCCTCTTGGCGTGGTGTTGGAGCCAGGGGGGTGAAAACATTTTTTTTTAGAGGTTAATCTCTTACAGGAAATGTTCTCACGTCTAACAGTAATTTCTTACAGAGATTCAGATGTCCAGAGTAATATTCTTTACTTCCATCCAGAGTTCCAAACCAATAAATTGTATTGTCTTCCAGTACCTACCTAAATCTATTTCTTTATGTAGTTCCCTTTATTTTGTGTAAATATTATCTTGAAGTCGATATTAACCTATTTTTCTGTTGCAGGAAAACTCCGTTACGGTATTAATATTAGTTGTAAGAACCTCTCTCGATTCTAATTATTTATTTTCATTTTCAATATAAAATGTATAAGTTCTTTTGATTTAAAGATTTCATAGGGTTAACTCATAGTCACGGTAGTTCTGTAGGTATACTGTTGCGTTTTAGTATTGTATTCAGGCCTTGGGTATGGTCAATAAGTATGTCAGAAGGTAGGTAGCTAATTAACTTCAATTTCAAATTCGTTTATATGTAAATAATCTAATTTAATTCTCATTTTAATTAATAACCTTTTATACTTCTATATAGGGACGTTATTTCGAACTTAAGTAACTTCTTAATAGTTGTCAGTACGCTCATTTAGATTTAAGATAACTTAGCGTAAGTTTTATTAATCGTGCTAGTAATAAGTCTAGTAGTTTTGTATGTTAGGTTATCGCAATAAATATTATCTTTTCGTTATAAACCTGTTATGCTTTAATTTATATTCATCTACCTGATCTCCGCTGAACCCTTGAAGATTCTGTGTGTTACTACATTAGGAAATAACAACGTAGGGTTAGACGATCACATTTTGGCCTTATTAATTTCTAGTAATTTAATATTCTATTATCCTTAATTTTGCTTTAATTATGATTTAATATTAGTTCTAATTTACTTTATTTCAATTAGCTTAATATTTTACATAGTAGTATAAAGTCAATTGAGTAGGTACAAGGTAAGGAAGTTAGTAAGAGCTTTGGTAAGTATCTTTTAAGCTTAATAATTTTGTAGGTTTATCTAGCTTTCACGTAGGGGTTCCAGAGCTGGTGCTTTTCGTAAGTATTTAGGTAGGTCTCTTTTAGCTTTTTGTAGGTTTTCACCCCTTCAGGGTTGCGTAGGCTTTTCGTAGAGTCTTTTTTGGGGGTGTAGAGGTGCGTAGCTTTTTAGGGCGGGTTGGGATCGTCACAATATGGTTGCCTGATTCCCAGGATCTGTATATATCTATGTATAACGTATATTATATTGTGTATTTGTGTATATTATTATGTATTTATGTATATCTTAATGTGGACTTCGGTCCACAATATGTTTCCGTGTAAACAAATGAGGGGTTCAAGAGATCAGTTGTGGATGGGTTGAATTGATGCATTACAGGTTTTTCTAGGTAAAATTACAGGTTTACTAGGTTAAGTTAAATTACAGGTTTACTAGATTAAATTCACGCGTTAATAATAGTCTTAATAAACTAGGTACGTAAAATTACATTTTGTTAGGATTTTAGGAAACTTCGGGAATCGGGGGTGCATTAGGGTTATGACTGTTATAAGGCTAAAGGGCTAAGGTTAGTCTTAAGTCCTAAGTACTAGTCCTAAGTAGTAGTACTAGGTAATGTTAGGTGAATAATATAGGGTCTATACAGCGAAGTTGGTTACGTAGGGAGCACAAGTAGCGATGAATGTGGAGAAGATGTTATGTCATCATCGCAGTAGACGGAATTCCGTCAGCGCTTTCAGCACTATGGCAGACATGAGTTTATGTATTGGTATTTATTCGCTTGCATTGCGTAGGTTTATTCAGGTAATTCTGTCATTTTGTCATGGTAATCACAGGAACTGGGGGGTGTTAGGACTGTACTAAATGGGGGGTGTCGGGACTGTAGGATATGGAGTGTTCTCTATTTAATATTCTAGGAAAAATATTTTTCCGAATATGTTTCGGTCCCCTAGTTACTTCTGATACTTAGGTTAAGTCGGATAATGTGTAGGTTATCCGACTACAGATAGGAGAAGGGGTAATGTATTTCGAATTTATGTATGTCGGTTCATTTGTTACATGTTTAACTATGTTAATTTGTATTTTATTAACAGACTACCGATAGTAGAAGGGTTCTCAAAGTATGTGTATGTATGTCTTTTTGTGATGATAATGTATTTTGATGTATGAGTACATCCATCCTGATCAAGAGATTACTATAGGATACATAGATACGGGACTGACTAGCCGTGGGGGTGAGATCCCCTCCCTTAATAACTGTCACTTGTATGTAGTTTAGATGCGGTTAAAAGCGATACTCACTAGTTACTCATATAGGTTAGGTACTTATGTATGTCGGTCCGTTTGTCACTTCTAGTAGGTCTTGGAAAAATAGAAATCAGGATGGCAGCAGATGGATATCCATCGTCGCTGCCTACCACCATATGAGGCTGGCGTGAATATTGTATGTGTGTAAATAGTGTATGTAGGATTCTAAGTTGCTTGAGAGTTTCTCAAAATGAGCGGCTACACAGGCCGGGGATGAGGCCGGCCGAGTATTTAAAAGGGAGTTAGCCATAAACTTAGGTTAACTTCATTGATCTTTAAACCACGCGTAGTCCTTTTTACAATTTGATAAAAACCGATAGGTAGGTAGGGTAGGAACCGTGGTTAGATTTGAATCGTGCAATTATTTTAAGTCTCGTTTATAGCTAATATATTACGTATTTACTTTAGGAATACTAGGTAGGTTCGTCTGTCTGTCTGTTTCATGTTTTCTCTGTGTATGCGGAAACTGAAGTCAAAATGTGTTGTTGCTTGTTAGGCATAAATCTGGGTTAACCTCATTTCTGTTACTTTGTTCTGACACTTTCACATTTCCATAAAAGCAGTTTTATGTTTAGGAATAGCATTGTTTTAGGAATAGCTTACTAGGTAGGTAGGTGCGTTCATCATATCTGTCTGCGGAGATGGCGGCAGGTTGTGTTGTTAGTCATAAACTTGTTCATCACTTTCTTACATCGAGAAATTATGTCTAGCATTGTTTTAGGAATAGCACTAGGTAGGTAGACTATAAAATCCATTAGGATCTTATTTTAACCCGTGGGTTAACGTTAAGCCGCGGTTATGTTTAGCATTGTTTTAGGAATAGCTCTAGGTAGGTAGACTATAAAATCCATTAGGATCTTATTTTAACCCGTGGGTTAACGTTAAGCCGCGGTTATGTTTAGCATTGTTTTAGGAATAGCACTAGGTAGGTAGACTATAAAATCCATTAGGATCTTATTTTAACCCGTGGGTTAACGTTAAGCCGCGTTTATGTATAGCGTTGTTTTAGGAATAGCACTAGGCAGGCAGACTATAAAATCCATTAGGATAGTATTTTAACCCGTGGGTTAATGTTAAATTTTGTCTAGCATTGTTTTAGGGATAGCACTAGCCAGTTAGACTATAAAATCCATTAGGACTGTGTTTTGAACCATGGGTTGACTTTAAGTCACGTTTATGTCTAGCACCGTTTTAGGGGTACTAGGTAGATACGTCCATCGTCGCTGTCTAGGTACCGCTACGGGAAACAAGTTTAAGTTTATGTATGTGGGTAGGTAGATGTTTGAGCGCGTGCGCCACGGTTATCACGGTATCGTTTTATCCATTACCTTCCATTTTCAGATGTAGGTACATTTAAATTGTTTTGACTCTGATTGTTGGTAGGTTTGGTTAATAATTGGAGATTCCTAGTCGAGGTGCGATTTGCGAGCACGCGTTGACATCGATCGTTCAAGTTAAGCAACGTTGGACAAGTCTGTATTTGAATGGGTGACCGTTAGGATTTAATTCGTTAGAAAAAAGGAATGATTGGTTGTTTTGTCACTAGGTATTTGGCTGAGAAATGACAAGGATCGTTCCAGTTAAGCTAGGGTTTGAATAAGTAGTTATTTATTTTGGGTTATGTTATTAGCACTTGTTGACACTAATCGTTTCGGTTAAGCAATTGTCGGCGAGGTCTGGACTTGGATGGGTTACCGCTAGGTTTTTTTTGTTTTGTTATTAATTTGTCTGATTGTTCCCTTTTGTTTTGTTGTTGTTGTTCCAGTTGAAATATAACGCATAATGCTTTGGGTTTAAGCTTCAAGTTAAAGTTCGTCTGTACTCTGTGCTACGTTAAGATAAGTTATTTTTGCTTGCAGTGCTAGTAGGGTAGGTACGGACTGACCTGGATGTCGAACCCGGGCCTCCGTGACCTTAGTTGTTATCATATTTTTTTTAAGGTACTTATCCTATTGCTAAATCATTCGAATTTATGTAGTGTTGGGCGGCCCATCCAGATAGACGGAAGATCTGCGAAGGGCCACTGTCACTTTGAAGTCTTGTTGTGTAGCGTGTCTAGGGGAGGTCTATGTCCAGCAGTGGAGTACTTGTGATGATGTCGATAAAATTAACCTAGCTAAACGTTATGCGCTCGCACAGTAGGTAGGATTTTCGACAGACCTCATATTTTCCTTTGTTTTAGATAGATGTGTAATTGCACTTGTATTAGGTAGGTAGTTGTGCGTGTATCACCACAGGTGGAGCTAGCGTCGCCGTTATCGTTAGTTGTGTGGATATAAACACAGGTGGAGCTAGCGTTGTTGTGTCATTTTTATTAACAGCGCCATCTATCGGCCTTGGTAAATAGTTTTAGGTTTGTTACCAAGTAGCAGACTTTGCAGACGTTGTGGGTTGTTCGATTGTCGATGTTTAATTGAATTGTAGCAGTTGTGTAGTGGAGTAAGGTGTTACTTCGATTGTCATTAGTACACTAATTATTTAAACTTGTATTTGGTTGTATGGTTCTTATAACCTTTACCTATCTCCTGAAGTCGAAAACAATGTTGTCGTTTTTGATTTGATTGTGGTGTTACCAGATTGGCGAATTAGTTACAAATTCAGGTGAATTTTATAGATAGTATATTTATTAGATTCCTCGAAATTGTTCAGGTTTAATTATACTAATTGTAGTGCGTTCAGACATGCAGTAGACAGTCTGATGCTTGTTGTAGGCGTGTTGGTTTTACAGCAACACGTTGTTCCTTAGGGAAACCTAAGGAACAACGTGTTTCCGATTGAGTATGGTTAATAGGGAGGTCTTTTAGAGTTCAAATTCGGTGAGTCGTACAGTGGTTCAACATAATCGTTCGATTTCTTAGCTTCGATAATCAAGCTTAGGATAGTATTTATTATCGTGTAGATTTTTTTTAATCGACGTCGCGTCTTTTGTCATTATGTACGTTTAGGAAATGATAGACGAGAAGTAGGTATATTGTGTGCATAGGGCCGGATGCGAACTAAGCAGTGACTTATTAATTAGTAGTGGAAATATAATATCTTTCATCGTATTATGTGTAGGTATTGTGATAGGCTGGGAGGTAGCTTATTGTTATGTTAAGTGTTGAATTCTACTTAGAATTCTATTAGAAGTATTTTCCTTGAATGGTTGGATAATCAAGCCTCAGATATTATAGAAATATCTTCGGTTAATTCTCCAGGGGGTGGTGTACCGGTCATACCGGAATTACAATGGAAAATGCTTCATTTAATTTTCTTTTTCTTTCACAACATTAAAGCTTTCATATTTCCACCTTGTCTACTGAAAAGCTACTGAATTTTCTTCGGTTTTGCATTCTTACATGTACCTAGGTAGGATTTCCCGCCGTTCAGTTTTTATAATGGAATGTTCCATATAGGTAAAATTTATTATTTTAGATTATTAGGTAGGAGTTATTTAAATGTTATTCATTTAATTCTGAGATTTTATTAGGGAATAAATCACCCTGTAGTATAAAGCCTACCACAAGTAATTTCAATCGGAAGTCAATACAACGAGTTTCGACTTTAGTGTAGTAGGAATAAAGCCTAGTTGCCGATAAGTTAATTAAGCCTAATTAGGAGCGGGTTTTACATAGAGATCACGCCACGACGACACAGGTGTTCATGCGACAGGCAGGCGCCAGTGGTCGATCGTATGATTTTCATTCAACTTTCATAGTATTTTTATGGACTTTGATTTACTATACCCAAGGCCTATAGTAGCGTAGCATTTAATGTTAGTTACGACTAATTAGGAACTATTTCAGAAAGTCACGCCACTTCGCACAGGTGGCTGGTGCGACAGACCGGCGCCGAAAAGGAGGGGACGAGAGGTGAAGAGAGGAGGGGAAGCAGCGCCTGCTTAAATAGACTTGACCGAGCGTGGCGGAGGGTTCTTCTTCTTTGGATCGCGGAACCACTGCCGGACGTACGTGCGATCTTAGCTTAGTTTGGCGCGCAATTGTTGAGCAGTAGTAGTCTCTCTTAATTTTAAACTTCTTTCTATTGAAGTTTAATTTGTGTATTTTATTTATTTATTATATTCCCCCGTAGGGCCCCTTAGATCAAACTCTTCCTATTTCCACTACCTTATACCCTTTTTCCTGACCACAATTCCTCCTAAACCAACCAGCCCGATACAGGACAAGACACCTTTATCCTGTGTTAGTATTATAACAATCTTGCTTGAGTCTGAGTGAGAGTGTCGGGTAAACCTAATTCCTATACATTCCCATGTTCCAACTGCTTGGAATCCCAGCGATTTCAAGTGAAGAAAGGTATTTACTGTATGTATACTTATTTATTATATTATTTATTCTTTATTATTCATTCATATATTCCCCTACGGCTGAGCGGACGTGAGTAAGGTTTAAATATTTTGTTACTAATCATATTTTATTACAGCTATTCTCCGTGTTGGGTAAGTGCTACTATTGTCTAGCTCTGTGTGTACATTTTAATGTTTCGTTATTTTTATCACTGTTGTGTGGGTAATTGAGATTCGTACTTAGGTTTGGATATTAAGTACTTGTCAATAGTTTATCTCATTATTGCAATGACAATCATTATGATGCGTATGCGCACATGTGCGCTCGCCTAGTATAGACGCTCACACAGTAGGTAAGGTCTATTGACATGTTAGGGGTGTGGCATTACTATGAGATTATGTATGTATGCGTAAGTGTAATTTAGATTCGTAGCTATTGATCCGAGCCCATATAGTTAGTGTTTAATTATTGACTTTATAGTATTTTCTTTATCTCTAAACTACTGAACCGGATCTAAGGTTGGGCGTATTGCCACTACCGTCTTTGTCTATACTAAATTATGATGTGGGTTGGCTTGTCTTTGCTAAGCAACAAGGCTATGAAACCGATAGGTTTAGACTTTGTTTTATTGTTGGTTTATGTATGTAAGTATTCATCTACATTAGGGAAATAGTTAACGAAATTAGCAATGAAGTCTTAATATCGACCCTATCCAGTTAGCGTTTAGGTAAACAAAGGTTCAACTATTCAGGTCAGATTCGAACTCTGATATTTATATAAATTGTTGAATAAGTAAAGTTTAGATTTGAGCTAGTAAATGAAATAAGTAAGTATAGGCTAGATGTCTGTGAGTAAGTAAGTAAGTAAAGTCTAGATGTCTGTGAGTAAGTAAGTAAGGTCTAGAACCTAGATTATGGGTCTCAAGCAGATATACCTATTTTGTTGCCATTTAGCAAATTGGGTTGGATGATGTTGGTGTTGAAAAGTCAGTGTTCATTCTAGATCTTAAGTTAATCTAATTTTCTTTCAGCATTTGGTCATCAATTTTAATTGTGTGTTATTTTGTTTCATTTAATATTTGCGTTGTTAATAATTAAGCAATAACCGATGGGGTAGACGGGTTCTCGAATGGAGGCCACGAACGGGTAAACGTGGTGTGGGGCGCCCCCCGACCGGATGGAGGGATGACCTTCGCGGGGTGGCTGTCAGGGACTGGATGCAGAGGGCCGAGAGTAGGGTTGATTGGCGCGCTTTGGGAGAGGCCTACGTCCAGCAGTGGACTGATACGGGCTGATGATGATGATGATGACCTGCTATAAAAATCTAAGTCAACAAATAGCTTTGGTTTTCGAGTCGTCTATTACATTGTTTCATTATTTTTAATATCAGTAATTATCTGTTTCCTTTTAACGTTAAATATTCCTCTAAGTGAGAAGTTGTTGTCGGTGTTGGTTAACATCTATACCGTTGGTGTTGTAAAATTACCTAAGTAAATATTATTTCTCTACATATTGGCGCTCCCTCTCATACACGCTTTCGAAGCATTATCGGTGGAAGTTAGTTTGGACATAGAGTTATTTAACCAGCGGGTCCACAGCCTGCCCGTTTGTAACTCCATGGTATCGTTGCTAACCGATGCTAATAATGTGAACAGGAGATAGTCTAGGGAATGCGGTATTCTGGGACTATCTCTATACTCTACACGCAACTCGCAAATTTTCCCTACACTATACACCGATAGGGATACACATACAGCAGTGAGAAAAGTGCCAATATGAGCCTTATTAGACCAACTATACTGGGGACTCACGATCCCTGGTATTAATGGTCTATGGTGGCATCGCGGAGTTTAATGGGTTACAATACCAGACGTAGTATGGGTTGAGACTGACATTCGGTGATAGCGGATTGCGAGGTAATACACAGCTTATTCAACCTTCAACCTTCATTCACCAACTCATTTAGGCCAGGGTTATTTTGGTAATGAGGATGTGGATTCAACCCACTAGTACGGCAAGTTGCTGGCTTTAGTTTAAATCTATTCCCTTCAATAATCCTCCTAACAATCATTCTCCCATCTTTCTGAACTTCCTACCCACTCCTTTCTGAAGGCATATAAATGCGTATTAAATGTAGCTTATGATTTATTTATGCACAATCACTTCGGTCTGTCTTATTCTTACCGTTACTAAAATTCATTCTATTCTTATATTCCCTACAGGAAATATAAAAGGTATTGAACCTACCTTTTATTTTGTGGAAGGGTATTGAACCTACCCTTTCAGTTGTGGAAAGGTATTGAACCTACCTTTCCAGTTGCAATGAAAAGGTATTGAACCTACCTTTTCAGTTGTACAAGGTATTGAACCTACCTTTGTACGCACAATGTGCAAATACTTCTATCAGTAACTGGGCACTCCAGAAACCACTAGAATGAATCTAGTAATATTAAGAAATTCAATGAGAGGGACTGAAAGATTATTAGTTTTGCGAAATAGCAACTTTTAACATCAGATTCCTCTCCATCATCCTTTCCTGAGGAGACTCGCATTCTGGTTGGAGTCTATCCCCTCTTGGCGTGGTGTTGGAGCCAGGGGGGTGAAAACATTTTTTTTTAGAGGTTAATCTCTTACAGGAAATGTTCTCACGTCTAACAGTAATTTCTTACAGAGATTCAGATGTCCAGAGTAATATTCTTTACTTCCATCCAGAGTTCCAAACCAATAAATTGTATTGTCTTCCAGTACCTACCTAAATCTATTTCTTTATGTAGTTCCCTTTATTTTGTGTAAATATTATCTTGAAGTCGATATTAACCTATTTTTCTGTTGCAGGAAAACTCCGTTACGGTATTAATATTAGTTGTAAGAACCTCTCTCGATTCTAATTATTTATTTTCATTTTCAATATAAAATGTATAAGTTCTTTTGATTTAAAGATTTCATAGGGTTAACTCATAGTCACGGTAGTTCTGTAGGTATACTGTTGCGTTTTAGTATTGTATTCAGGCCTTGGGTATGGTCAATAAGTATGTCAGAAGGTAGGTAGCTAATTAACTTCAATTTCAAATTCGTTTATATGTAAATAATCTAATTTAATTCTCATTTTAATTAATAACCTTTTATACTTCTATATAGGGACGTTATTTCGAACTTAAGTAACTTCTTAATAGTTGTCAGTACGCTCATTTAGATTTAAGATAACTTAGCGTAAGTTTTATTAATCGTGCTAGTAATAAGTCTAGTAGTTTTGTATGTTAGGTTATCGCAATAAATATTATCTTTTCGTTATAAACCTGTTATGCTTTAATTTATATTCATCTACCTGATCTCCGCTGAACCCTTGAAGATTCTGTGTGTTACTACATTAGGAAATAACAACGTAGGGTTAGACGATCACATTTTGGCCTTATTAATTTCTAGTAATTTAATATTCTATTATCCTTAATTTTGCTTTAATTATGATTTAATATTAGTTCTAATTTACTTTATTTCAATTAGCTTAATATTTTACATAGTAGTATAAAGTCAATTGAGTAGGTACAAGGTAAGGAAGTTAGTAAGAGCTTTGGTAAGTATCTTTTAAGCTTAATAATTTTGTAGGTTTATCTAGCTTTCACGTAGGGGTTCCAGAGCTGGTGCTTTTCGTAAGTATTTAGGTAGGTCTCTTTTAGCTTTTTGTAGGTTTTCACCCCTTCAGGGTTGCGTAGGCTTTTCGTAGAGTCTTTTTTGGGGGTGTAGAGGTGCGTAGCTTTTTAGGGCGGGTTGGGATCGTCACAAAGTCTATTGGGGTAAGTGGTCTGTGGCGCAGGTAGACCGGAACGTGTGTGGGAATAGACCAGCAGGGTTACTTTCACCTCTTATAGCGATCCAGTTTAGGTTCCTAAACTGAACCGAATCGCTATATATTTCTAACCGTTATGTGAACCTTAATTTCAGTACCTAGAGAAAGCCGAATCACAACGATTTTTCAAACAAACGCTTCCAGCTACTATTCGTCTAGCTATGGATCTGCCGAGTATACTCCAAGCGCCAATACCATTGATTAAGTAAGTATTTATTTATTTATTTATTTTATTAATGGACTCGACAGTTCGTCATTTGCCAATGTCATGTTACACAAAATTCAATATATAATAGTATTCTATCTTCCTCCAGAAGAGTGGCAGTAGCGTCTTCACCCTGGGTAGCGGCGTCGTCTTGTCTTCATCCAGAGGAGACGCCGTAGCGTCATCACTCTGGACGAAGCAGCTCGACAGTCACGTTCACTCCTGAGCTTGTAGCGGGAACTCTTGATAAAAGCTTGAAACTTCAGATGTTGCTCAAATTATCCGGTAACTCATTCGCGAACATTTTCTGATTAACTTAACGTGATATTAAACTTAAAAATAGACTAGACATTATAACAAAAATTATCAAATAATTATGGAACCGTCGTTTCCCGCCATTTTCAAGAGAACCCATTAAGTAAGTATTTTTCAAAGATTGTTAATAATAATACAGGGTGTCCTTGAATTCATTCGACAAATTGAAACTCACTGTACTTGAACTCATGCTAAATATGAAATTGGTAAGGTTTTTTAGTACTTAAATCAAAACTACAAAAAAAATGAACTAAGTCCGTCACAAGTCACACAATGAACTTAGAAATGACCATTAGGTCAATTTACAATCATTGCCAGTTGCAATTGCAACCCAGTTGGTTAAACAACAAATGCGATTTGCTGTTTAACCCTCTTTCCGTAAATCGTGCAAAAGCAAAAAAAGCCCCGCTTCAAAAGTTAAGGCTAACCGCGATTGACTTTATAGCATTGGTTAAATGTTTTTGTATGTTTTTATTTCAGAAAAGGAATAAATGCGTCGGTATCACTGTCTCAGCTGCAGATCGCCAGTTTACTGGCTAATGCGTTCTTCTGCACATATCCGAGACGCAACACCACCGAGCCAGGCTCAGAGTTTGGCGAATATCCAAGAATTAATTTCTCATCGTAAGGAAACATGTATTCATATTGTCGAGGACATTGTGGGCAAAACTGAACAGACTGAGGGTCGGCCAGGAGCGCTGCGCAGAGTTGATGCATAAATGTGGCTACCTTAATGCGGCGGATGTCGAAGCAATCGCATGGCTAAAACAGTCTTGCCTTTTGATACACGCTGTGTTGTGGCAGCTAATGATCGACCGCTAAATAAATAATTATATTTACGTTGTGGGACGCGACCTGCGTTAGTATATTCGCGGCCTGCCACCTGGGCCGCACGACGCGCACAGCCGGGACAGCAGCTGAGCTCGCAGCCGCCAAGAAGCGCGAAAAGTATGCCGC
This sequence comes from Tachystola acroxantha, assembly GCA_963506565.1. Taxonomy (NCBI): domain Eukaryota; kingdom Metazoa; phylum Arthropoda; class Insecta; order Lepidoptera; family Oecophoridae; genus Tachystola; species Tachystola acroxantha. Next base: position 12,216,648 of record OY735878.1, read on the forward strand.
TCTCCAGCAAAATTACCTGTTCGTTCCGTTCGCGGTGGAGACGACGGGCTGCTGGGGGGCGGAAGCCATAAAATTTGTCGCAGACATTCGTCGACTTAAAGAGAGGGGTTTTGAGTCTCGCTCCGGGTCTTACCTGGTGCAAAGGTTGGCCGTAGCTATACAGCGCGGTAACACCGCAAGCGTTATGGGCCCCTTTGCGCCGGGTATGACAAGGGGTGGGTTATTCGACTGATGAAGGTTTAACGGATTTTTAATTTTAAGTTTGCCATGTAATTGTATTCTATAAAATAAATGACATTCTCTGTTATGTTGGCTAATACTAAATACTTAAATCTTTTCAGATTATATGAAATAACTGATGAGGAAAGTGTTATGGAGAAATTGAGATGCATCATACACTATTTCGATCGAGTTGCCCGGTTAGTTCATCGATTACTTATATGAATTTTACAAATTATATAGTAGGATTAGTCCAAGATGCAGTTGGAACTGCCATAAATCTTTTAAGCCCACAAGACACGGTTGTGGCCCCAGCTACTTGCCTGCCGGAGTAAAACAGGAGTCTGGAGAACGTTGAACCGCCTCAGGGTTTGACGCTTCAGAGACAACCTTAAAAAATGGGGATTTCTGGATTCGAATGCTGACGTCAGGTGCAGTTGTGGTCAAACCCAAAACTACCACTCATCTAATGCAGTGTCCTCGGTGTACAAGCTCGTGCACTCAATATGACTAAGGGCCACTTCCCGGGCTATAGAGGTCGCAAAATACTGATGCGGGAAAATTTGACAGCCTAGAGCCTGCTTTTATCACCTTCACACGTTTAAAACAAAAAAATCTTTTCCTCATGATGGTGTGAAAACAATGAGCTTGCAACAGCATATAAGTACATTGATACTGAAGCATTGCAGTATCGAAGTTCAATCAACATAATGCGCTTATCTATACATTTAATAATACTTTAAAAAAGTTAAGTACATTGGATATTTTGTGAAAAGACTTTGTGTGTGTTTTAGGAAATTAGGATCGATACTGATGCCAAAACACCAATCGTTAGAATTCTTGTCTGTTTGTCTGTTCGATTCAAGTGTTCTACTACTGGAAGGATTTTGATAGGACTTTCACTAGGAGATAGCTCAAATATCTGGGCAGCGGCAATAACCCATTGCGGTATGTGATGTGAACCCACATAACCCGAGAGGTAAAGCTGCCTCCCAGTACATTGAAAGTACTTCGTGGAGGTCTATAGTAACCAACGACTTCTACGCATACGAAGTGTGGGTAGTTTACTAATATTGAGGTCATCCATGAATGGATTCCTTGAAAAGCGCGCGAAACTCCATTAGCTACTTTTTTGTGAAAATTCTAATTAAATAGTTTCCGTGGTATTTAGTGATTAATGATCACGTTAGGTAAGGAGATGTCTGCGAACGTTTCTTTTAATTGGAGTGCTCGAAAGAAGTCGTGTTTGTGAAGTTTTGTGCTCACCTTCGTTTAGAGTTTTGGGAGGGTTGTGCGTAGGTTTAGGTTAGGTTATCTTTGTATATATGTATGTATTTATAAGAATTCAGACATTCTATTAACATCATAACAGGCTATATGGCCTAGTTGGCATTGCCTTTTACTCTGGGAAGAATTTTACAAGAAAAAATCTTTTCAATGCAGCCAACAGCCGACTGGCGTGGTGACGTTCTCCCGCCGCGCAGTGCTAGATGAAGACTGCCCGAACTGGGATAACTCTGACATCCCCATCAGCTCGATACCAGTCACCACAAATGACGGGCTCAATATAGAAAACGCTGACGGCTTTATTCAAGTCGATTTTGCTAACCAGTAAGTTTAAATGTTAGACATAACTATATCTATTTCGATATTTTGCTAAAACTTTTGTTCTATACGACGTGTTCGTTCTTTAGTACTTAACGTGGCCGTTATTCACAGGTTCCTCGGTGGAGATATACTAGGCGAGGGTTGGGATGAGGAGGTGGTCAGGTTCCTGACATACCCCGAGCTGATGGTGTCTATGTTGTTCACGGAAAACCTCAACCCCAACGAAGCGGTGTTGGTTATAGGTAGATGTGCTCTGTTATTTATTTATTTTATTAATGGACTCGACAGTTCGTCAACTGCCAATGTCATTATACACGCGGATGAACAATTAGGCAAACTTTATTTATTTATTTTATTAATGGACTCGATAATTCGTTATTTGCCAATGTCATGTTACAGAAAATTCAATATAATAGTCTTCTATCTTCTTCCAGAGGAGTCGCAGTAGCGTCTTTACCCTGGGTAGCTGCGTCTTCATGTCTTCATCCAGAGGAGTCGCCGTAGCGTCGTCACTCTGGACGAAGCAGCTCGACAGTCACGTTCACTCCCGAGCTTGTAGCGGGAACTCTTGATAAAAGCTTGGAACTTCAGATCTTGCTGAAATCATCCAATAAATTCACCACTGATATTCCCGAACATTTTCTGATTGATTTAACGTGATATTAAACACAAAATAACCACTGTAGACATTATAACAAATTATTTGATAATTTCCAAATAATTTTGCAAACGTCGTTTCCCGCCATTTTCAAGAAACCCTAAAAAACTATATACCGAGCGAGATGGGTCAGTATGAGGAATTCTGAAACTATTGAGTTAGAGAATTTTCTTCTAATGAACAATGGCATCGATTTTAAATTTTGAGGTTATATTTTATTTATAGTCGTCCAGAGTGATAGCGCTACGGCGTCTCCTCTGGATGAAGACGCGGCTACCCAGGGTGAAGACGCTACTGCGACTCCCCTTGAGGAAGATAGAAGACTATTATATATTGAATTTTCTGTAACATGGCATTGGCAAATGACGAACTGTCGAGTCCATTAATAAAATAAACTAATAGTTTTTTTACAATCACATTTTTCTATACGCAGCAAAAGCATCTAATCTTATTCAGCCTACTTTCGCTAATTATTTTGTAAAGTAAATAAAATGACTACCTAGCTACTGCTATATCCTTTTTGCTTAGAAAACAGAAGTATTGAAATTAGTTGTCTCACTTTTCATACCGAATTTCATTATTATCAAAACATTCGCAGGCTGTGAAAGATATAGTAACTACAGTCACTTCAATGGTACGTTCCGTTTTGCGGGCGACCATGTCGATGCCACTCCAATGGACTCTAACGGCCGGCGGCGGTGCGCTGTCCTGGCCATCGACGCGCATCCATACAGTTTCGCGGCGGAACAGTACCAGGAACGTACGATCCTCAGGGAGCTCAACAAGGTAAATTGCGATGTTGTTAAGAAAATAATGACAGTTCAGAATTTGTTTTCTGCATTATAATAGTAATAACAAGTGTGTCTATTGTCGCCAATAGACCTGACATCGTGCTGATAGACCGATCGTCGCGTCGGGCAATTCTGGTTGATGTCACCATCCCCCATGATGAGAATCTCGTGAAGGCCGAAAAGGAAAAGCTAAGTAAATACTTGACTTGGCTCACGAGATTACCTACCGCCATGTGGGACGTGGACTCAACCATAATTGTTCCGATAGTCGTATCTCTTGAGAGTCTCTTGAGACTCTCGCTAGACAGTTGAGTCAAGAGCCGGCTGCAGAAGGCAGTGCTGCTGGACACGGCACGTATTGTGAGGAGGTTCCTCACTCTGGGATCCTAACCTCCGGCAGCGGGATGCGCATGCATCCCGCTGCTGACGGGTTGCTATTTTAAAAAAAATATATTATTTAAATGTATAAATATTTTTTTTTTGTTAACCTATATGTTGTCCCACTGCTGGGCAAAGGTCTCCCCCCTCCTCTTCCATCCATAAATATATTAAACAATAATATGTTTGAATAAAGATAATAATAATAAATGTTTATTTCGGATTTGCATACATAGTAAGGACATAATAATACCTAATATATTATATACATATATAGGTATTTTATTTTGTGAAGCCTAATACTAGTTTCACCCAATGATTTTGGATGGGCCAGTCTGGCTTGCCCGCCATGGTCTCCAGGATGCCATCGCCTCATGCGCGAGGCCGCCTTCTTCCGCATGATGGCCTGGAAGCCGTCAGTGCGCGCCTCCGCGAACATTGTTGATGCCATGCTCGGCGAACAAAAATGATGAAAAATTTCTAGCCGTGGGCACGCTTGAACCCGCGATCTTGTCATTCCGTGACACGCTCTTATCAATTGAGCCACCACAGGCCCACGACCGACCTACTGGAATTCCTCATCGTATTATACATACTAAAGGGTATGTTGCGTAACTCCATCGACATAAATATATCAACTAAAAATAATAACGACAGTTGTGTTGTATCGATTCCCAGATTGCGTACGCTCATGAGACTTTTTCTTGTACAACCGTACTTTATAACTAGATGGCAGCACACGGATCGAATGTTTGATATTCTCCAGGCATGGGTCGGTTTCTCGTTCCACACGGACCCGCGGTCTCGCTTGCTGGAGTACCCCGGCGTGGCGACCGGGAACTGGGGCTGCGGCGCGTTCGGCGGCTCGCCGCAACTCAAGGTGCTCGTGCAGCTCATGGCCGCCGCGCAGGCGCGGAGACCGCTCGGGTACTTCGTCAATAGAGACACAAAAATGTGCAACGAAGTTCTCGAAGTGTATACGATGCTGAAAGATCGTAACATTACCGTGGGTAAGTAGTTACAGACAGATATAAGTAGATTTTCTCAAAAACTACTAGCCTGATTTTAATTATTATTTTACAGTACATAGTTTCAACTTTTATGTATATAACAGTGAAAGAATTATTGCAATAGGTCAAGTAGTTTTTGAGAAAATATCAATCTTAAAACTCTTGATATTTAGAAAAAAATAACGTGGGACGAATACAAAGTTTACTTGTGTTTCAATCTTATACATAATATATTGTATATTTTGTATGTCTCCGCCCTCGTTGGCTAACTCTATGTTTTAAATACATGAAAATAATACGTAATTATGTTTCAGGACAACTCTATAAAATGCTGATTGCGTACTGTCAAACGAATCAAAGCATATACCTTCCAACATACATTGACCAGAAGTCGGCGACTGTATCCACATATAAATACCACCAATCCCAAGCTTCTTCTGAATCAGATAGCGAGAGTAGTGATGGGCAAGCCGAGGACACATTCTCATATGGTTTGAAGCCAGTGACGAAAAATAAAACTTCAAATTACAATCCAAAACGTGAAAACAAACGCCATGCATCGAAACAATACGCAGGAAATAATGCACCAGCAAATTACAATGCAAATCCAGAAAACAAACACCATGCATCGAGACATTACACAGGGAATGCACCACACAAGGCTGCATACGAACCCGGAAATAAGAATCAATATCGTGCAAAACCAAAAGATGATCCAACGTACTCTTCGTCATATGCCAAGCATGGACGTAATCATAATACGCCATCCACTAGGACATACAATTCAGGAAATGCATCTGCTTCGGCTGGCTGGTCCTATTCGGGACAGACAACGGGACATGTGGCTACACCGGCATATTACAGTACTGGCCATAAGGCGACTGTACCAGTTGTACCGACACAACGTCCATGGAAGGCGAATAAAACTGTAATTACCCAAAAATTTTGGATTTTAAAAAGTTCACACTCATATAACCTTGAAATTTTACCAATATTCAGCCAGAGCTATGCTATGTGGACCAATGAATATGATTGGTGGATATCAAATGCATCCATAGCAAGTAGCATAGCACATCTCTGGTGGAAAGGCACCCTAAGGGCGTTAGCTACTATTTGATATATTTTGTATTTAGAACAACCTTCTTTTTTTCTAGAAGCCTTCCGAACAACATAAAACTCGGAAACCAAAGGCATCCAAGCAGCAGCTTTCGGAAGACTCAGAACAAGAAGAAAGTGCCAATTCAAACGATGAAAGTGACAAAGGAAGCGACGAAAGTGACAAAGGAAGCGACGAAAGTGACAAAGTAAGCGACGAAAGTGACCAAGCCAAGAAGAAAACTAAACAAACCCAAAACGTTAGTAAATCTCGCAAAGGAGTTAAATCTTCAAAGAAGCCTAAACAACCCGATGACTCTGATAAAACTGGCGAAGAGGCGAACGCAACGGCGTCCTCCTTACCTGATTTAACTACAGCGCCGGCTGTAGTTCCAAATGCAGCTGGCCAAACCATACAGCCTAAAGCGGCAAAGAAAGGCGGAATCGCTGCTAGGATCAAAAACTTATTTTAAATATAACATGTGTTTTTGACCATTGGGCGTCGCTGAGCCCAACTCAGTGGGGTGACCGCGACTTCCAATCGTTGTCGTAATCGCTTTCAATTTGACACATGGACGCTATCCATTGCTGCTATGTTTTTGCAAGTTTAAAACAAACGACAGCGAAACGCAGCAATGTATATCGATCAAGTGTCAAAATGAAAACGATAACGAAAACGATTGAAGTCGCGGTCACCCCACAGTGGTGGTATTTCAAATAATCTTAGGAAGTTGTCCGACCGCCGGCGATGAGAGAGTAAAGTATTGTATAAGTAGTATGTCAATTGTTACTTCTATGTATTTAAGTACCAGATGATAGGTATGTAATTATTGCTCAACAAGCTACCTGGAGAGCTCGGTGGCTCAGTGGTTGGGTCAATGGACTTGCAATATGGAGGTCCCAGGTTCGATTCCCAGCCAGGGCAGCCATGTACCAATGAGTTATCCTCGGTTTTTTCGACGGAAAAACTTACGTACATTTACCGAGTGCTCTCAAAACGGTGAGGGAAAACATCGTGATGAAACCTGCATGCCCTAGAAGAAGAAAAAAATCTAAGGCATGTGAAATACGCCAACCCGCACTGGGCCCGCGTGGTGGATTATGGCCCCAGCTCCCTCGATGTAAGGGAAGGTCTGTGCCCGAGCAGTGGGGCAATATAAATAGACTGATGATGATGATGATGATGATGAAGCTACCTATTCATTCGCTGAATTCTCTACCCAATGGTTGTCTGGAAGAGATCGCTTTAAGCGATAAGACCGCAAATTGTGATACTAACTGTACCTATTAGTATATTTCTTTTGTGTAATTCCTTTTTTTTGCAATACAGAATATTTATCTTATCTTAAAGCTGTCAACTATAAAACGAGTGGACGAGCAGCGAGTGGCGAGTATAGTTTTGTAGCTCGGCTATCGACGAGTGTCGCTGAGCGACGGGCGATTATTCGCTTCACTCAGCGAGCAGCGAGTTTAGTTTTGTAGCTCGGCTATCAGCGAGTATCGCCGAGCTGTGGGATGTTATGTTCCATATATTGACTGTTCGCAGCCGAGAGCACTCGCCGGCGGTGTGAACAGTCGGCGATGAACTATTAATATATGCATCTCTTTTGTTTACACGGACCTTTTGTTTATCTTTTGTACGTTTCTTGGGCGAGAAAACAGCCGGGATTTACTCGCTTACTCGCCAACGGTGGGACAACTGCCTTAGTTCCTAAAATTGTGGGGTTTTATTATTTTTAACATAATTAATATTAAAAAATCTCTGTTCAAGTTCTCTTGAATTTATCACAGCGTATGGGCACTGTCATTGTGGCGTACAAATTACGCCCGATCACGCCCGGCCATAGGCATACAGTGTATTTATATAGCAACGTATTTTTTTATTTGTGGATATTTACATGAAAAATTAAGTTAATTAATTAAGTTTTTAAAAATCAGGAAGTACTCTGCCCTCCCTGTGGGCTACTCCTTTGTGCCTTTCGGGGTAGAGACGCTGGGTCCCTGGGGGCCTGCGGCTCGGCGGCTGGTGAAAGAGCTGTCGTCGCGCCTGCGTGAGGCTTCCGGGGACAGGCGGGCTGGCGCGTTCCTCGGCCAGCGCATAAGCCTAGCCATCCAGCGGGGGAACGTCGCCAGCATTCTAGGCACACTCCCACAGGATGGGCAGAGTTTTTTTGAAGTTTTTTACTTATAATTTTTTTATTTTGTTATGAATTTGATAATTAATATAGTTATTTATTAATAAACAAGAATATCTTAAAATAAAAAAAAAGTTATTTAATTAATTATTATTATTACTTTTATATTTTTTTTCGCCATATGTATCATGCATATTAACACCCTTGAGTCGCTCGGTATTGACCAAAACAATAGGCTGCATTTCATAAGAAGAACTGCATAAGTTTTTTTCCCAGAGGGAAAGGCAAACCCAACTAGGGCATACAGCCTGGTCTGATGTTAATAGAATGTCTGAATTCTTATAAATACATACATATATATACGAAGATAACCTAACCTAAACCTACGCACAACCCTCCCAACCCCCTAAACGAAATAACTCAATGATCCACGCAACCATCAAGCTATGCAAAGGAAACCTTGCTAAGAGCACAAAACTTCACAAACACGACTTCTTTCGAGCACTCCAACTAATAGAAACGTTCGCGGACATCTGCTGATTAACTTAACGTGATCATTAAGGCCCAAACATACTGTTAACACGCCACGCGACACGACACGATGCGACGCGTGTTTACCGTACATTTTGCATCGGCATCGGATGTTCATAGTGTGATTCTGGCTATAAAAAATTGTAACGATTTGATTTGTTTAACACGTGTCGCAACGGAAACGGTGTATCGGTAACTGAACGACTTTTCAAAAAATAAAATAGTGTCTTAAACCAACCGATCGGCTAACCGGTAGGTACAAAATCTGGGAAATTCGAAAAGTCGTAGAATTTTTTTTCTTCATATATCGATACAGAACACCACCCCCCTCGGTCAGCCAACCTAATGAGGACTGAGCAATCTCATTCAGGACAGGGTCTCACTTTCATTGAACAATAATGAAACACAAACCTAATATAATTAAAATTATTTATTATCCTTCATCATATTTCTAGCATACTAAACGTAATAAGTGTATAAATAATTGAATAGTAATTTAGTTTTGAAATATTTCAGCATAATAATAACTCGACAATATGTTTAAACGTTCATTAACTAAATGAGACATGCAAAATAGGCGAATTAATTATTGTATTAGTATTTCCATAACGTGTTTCTATGTATCTTTCTTTGGTATATAAATACAACACACCACCAAAGTATCGTCGGTCCAAAAATAAGTTTTTGATTGAAAATTTCGACCAAAAAAACTTTAGTGGCCCATTATATACACATTTGTTCAGGTAACTCACTTACGAAGTTAAAGGCCTTCCATGAGCCAACTAGCGCCGCCAATCTTAAAAAAATAATATCTTACAAATTATTAATTTTTATTAAAAAAGCTATCACACAATCTTTATTAGGATAAACACTATTTTTTAATATACAATACATGGCATAATTGCGACAAGCAAAGTTGTAGTTTACAAATGTGCCAAAAACGGCCGTTTTTCGCATAATTATGCGAACTGCAACTAACCAAAATTGAATCACGTTATAAATAAGCATTTAAAAAATAGTATTTATCGTAATAAACATTATGTACATAGCTTTTTTAATAAAATTGATTAAATTGGAAGATATTATTTTTCAAAGATTGGCGGGGCTAGTTGGCTCATGGAATGCCTTTAATAAATTATTAAATAAATTAAATATAATAATTATTAACTAGCGACGTTTCAAAAAAGTTGGTGAGTACTCTTATTTTACAAACTTTGGCGATCTATAACAATATATCAGAATAAACTTCTCAATAGCTAGCTATCAAATGCACTGAATTTTTAACTACTTTTTCAGGACAAGGTTTTTTATACTTTGCAAAATTATTCTTCCAAACATTGAAGATGATTAAAGTACCCTTTATCAACTCATACATAACATTATACCAGTTTTGTAGCTTTCTCCAAATTAAAAAGTTATTTAAGTTGTTAGGGTGTAACGTAACTGAACAAGTTTTGTTCTACGACTTTTAGATTTTCGCGATTTTATTTTTTGACCTTTCATACACTTCGTACCGGTGAGCTGGTCGATTTGTATGAGACATTAATTTATTTATATTTTTTAATCGATAAGTCGTAGCACAAAAGTTGTTCAGTTACCGATGCTGAACACCCTCCCTTCGGCTTCATATACCCTTTACGTTACACCCTGTATTATGAATTGAGGGTCATGGCTTGTTTTACCATTGTAGTGAGATGCGATGTAATATTATTTTGTATTCTTATGGTATTCTTTCTCGCATTAAAATTATCTTTCAAGCCTTTTAAATTACCATCTGAACAGTTTAATTCGAATTTCCAAAAGTAATAAGTATAATTTAAATCTTAACATATTCAAGTTATAATCTAAAAGAATGTATTCATTGACAATTATTATTTTAAAGTGAACCGATGGAACTTACACGTTTGAATAAAGTATTATAATTAAAAGTTCCGTTAACATTTAGATTTAGTGATTAAAGCGATTCCTCAATTACGCATTATCCAAAAAATACTTATTTATTTATCGCAATCGAAGTTCTCGGCCTTCCATGAGCCAACTAGCGCCGCCAATCTTGAAAAAATAATATCATCCAATTTAATCAATTTTATTAAAAAAGCTACTAGTATTTACAAAATGTTTATTAGGATGAATACTATTTTTCAATTTACAATACATGGCATAATTGCGACAAGCTAAGTTGTAGTTCACAAATGTGCCAAAAACGGCCCTTTTTCGCAATTATGCGAACTACAACTTACCGAAAGTGAATCACTTTATAAAATATAAGCATTTAAATTTTTTTATTTATCGTAATAAACATTTCGTAAATAGCTTTTTTTAATAAAATTGATTATATTGGAAGATATTATTTTTTAAGATTGGCGGCGCTAGTTGGCTCATGGAAGGCCCTTAATAGTGGATTTTAATATTTAGTTTTGTGTATTCCATGAAATAACTTCGATGGCGGAAAATATAATATTGAAATAAAGTCTTTTCGGATTGTATAAAAAGAGGAATTTAGTTAACTCTTAAAATGAGATTCTTAAAAAATTCAATCACAAATTGTAAGTTAAATTGGTAATAGTTACCTATTTACTTAAATAATGGTAGCGATTCTAACGTGTGTTCTCTAATTTTAAGCTACGTTTGACGTTTCTGAAAGTAGTGTCATCCTTTTCGTAACCGTAGTGAGGCAGCATTTTAGACCTGTCAGATTTAGATTAGTACAAATAACCACTCAGAATCACTACCAAATCCTATTTTGGTAACACCAACAATTTGTGATTGGCTTAACAGGGTATTACGATCGTACTTTTGTTTGATAAAAGATTGACTATTGTTTCTAGTTATAGACACATTTATAGTTTTATTTATGTCTTGATAGTAAATAATTATTTTTGTGTATTCGGCTTCTAGGATAATTAGGCCCACAATACACTATCATTTAAATGATCATTATAAAAATAAAGGATAGTGTAAGATCACCATTAGAATTTAAGAAAAAGATATAATTAACGACATAATAACGATTTGACTACTGTGTCTATAAATAGAAAAAAATAGTAGTAGGTAATTATAATTATTAAGTATAGTAGTTGTAATTATATCTAATAAAATTATGCAAACAAATAGGTATGATTTCTTATTACACGGGAAATACAAAACAAAATCTAGTAATTTATATCTTAATAGCAAATTGGGGCCGATACGGTATACGTTTACAAGGCCAATTCCAGTTCTCTTACATTTAATATGTAGGCGAAAAAAACAGCATAACTTAGGTTTTGGTGAATTTGAGATCATAATATTTCTGTACAACATTTTTCACCAGACCGTAATAGTTTAATATACAAATTTCGTACAGAAAATTGTACAAAACTTGCAAAATCGATTGGTGATTAAACAGGAGTGCCACGACATAAATAGTAAAGAGGTTCGAATGGACGATTTTACAAGCGTATATCACAGACGCCTTTTCAGGCGTCCCTTTTCTAAGCTATATACGTAAACAGCTAATCTGTTGCACCTAGTATTCTGTATTATTCGGGATCTAATACTCATTGAATAATAATAGTTTATATTAAGTACAGAAGCAATACTATATTTAAAAGACAAGCATTGCCTTTTAAAGTCGTAAACTGGCCCGATTCTGATATGATAGATACCAACATTGTTGTTAAAATGTCGATGACGACAGTAGTTTTTACGCCTTGTCGAAGTTAGTACAGTTTAACACAAGCCGGAATTGGATCCAATTAATAGTAATTATTTATTTCATTTTGCACGAGACAACTGGCAATTTTTTTTAGGCAGAACGAGACGAGAAGATGGCAGTATAAGGATTAAAAGGAACATGGAACTTGAGGAGCTGGTGTCCGATCCCAACATCATATGCGAAATCAAGTCTGCTCGACTCCGCTGGCTCGGCCACATCGAGACAATGGGTGAAGATAGTGCGGCGAAGAGAGCGTGAACGTATCTGGGGCGACCGAGCGGCCGACAGCCGGTCAGAAGCCCCAGATACCGCTGGAGGGACGAGGTCGAGAAGGACCTGCTCCGACTGCAGGCACACACGTGGCGGGAGAAGATGCAGAACCGCAAAGACTGGCACGTTCCCGTTTCGGAGGCCAAGGCCCACTTCGGGTCGCTGAGCCAGCGGAGTAAGTATTTTGAAATAGTTTGCCTTTTAAGATGAAAGTTATTTATTTTATCTTGAATCCATCGGCAGTCAGGACCTTGAACTTTGGGAAAAATTAAAATACATTTTCATAACGAATATTAGTCCCGAATATTGATAGAATAATAGGGCTGATGATTTTACTCTTAAACTATTCTGAATAATTCCGATATATAAGTTATCCAGAACATTGTGTTAGATATAGTTTGCGAGTATTTTGCATATAGCTTGGGCTATCATCACGTTTAACTTTTTGGGCGACTAAGGATAATAGTTAGGCTGTAATAGTTAGAGTTACTAATGTTGTAGTTATTGTGTAAAAAACACTTTCAATGGAATTATCTAGCGTGAGACTTACATTATGTAAAGTTTGTAGTAGGTAAGACGTTATTGGGCATTCAAAATCAATAAACTGAATGATATTCATTCGACGCACAAAATCGATTTTGAATGCACAATAAATCACTTCGATTTTTAAGTTTTAACTTCAAAAACAATGTGAGAAATCGCCCTAAATTTTCCATAATTAGCCATATTCAAAGTTTATATTAAACTGACTGTTTAAAATACCATTCTTTCATACACTTAATTTTTTCAAACCCACAAATTAGTCTCTAATAAGTTTGAATCCTGACATATTCCATTGAATATTTATCGGCACCTTGTTATAAATACCAAATTCTTCTGCAATTTAAATATCTGGAATTACCGTATCTAAAACTTTCAGGATTGACGTAACGTTAATTATTTGCAAATAGTGTCAGTTTAAAAAGTGCCATTCTTCAGGGATTGTATTGTAAAAGGTAATCTAAACTTTCAATGGATATCATCAGGGTTCGACTTTGAGTGAGTTATAGTCGCCGTAAAAAGGACCCTTAGTTAAAAAAGTTATCAATTAAGAATTCGACCTGCTATCCATCTAAATCGGTTAATGATTATGACTTCCACCTAGCATTAACAGCGACACCCTGTCACCCGCCCGAGCGAACTCGGGGCAAAAAGGCTAGTAAGCTCCTAATTAGATATGACGTCACATATGTACAATTTTATAATATTTTTGTATTTTAAACAGATTAACGTGGTTCAGCGAAAAATTTCCATTTCACGAAATTCTTTCATTGCATAACTTTTAACAGTACAACTACATACAAAAATTAATTACCAAATCAAAATATACTTACAATGTCCGTATTCGGAATTTTGAAACTGAATCATGAAAAACAGTTTTTTTTTATTTGCACACAAATTTAATAATAATAGGATATTGTGTACAGCGGTCGAATATATTTTGATTTGATAAACAAATTCAAGCTTACGAGTCTATTAAAAGTTATTTTGTAAAGAAATTTGTATCGACGACAAGAATTTATGAACTTTTTAAATTTTTGCAAATGCATTTTTATACTATTAGTTTGTCTGGTGTTTTCTGCGTATTTTTGAAGCATTCGATTTAATTGGGAACAGAATGTCTGCCTATACATACATAGTAATAATATACAGTTGGTATTATGAATTTATTACGGACGGCGCGATTGTTCTAAAATTTCTTCTACTGATGTTACATAAGGCCTTATAATCAAGACCCAATGTATTTTAACAATAATTGATAGCATGACTATGAATGTTATATTGTTTCCTAATATTTGTTTCAATAACTTGCTCTTACTAAGGTAACTTTAAACTTCTAACTTAACCAAACGGTTGTACCATTCATTACTCATGCTCTACCAATCAGCTATATCAATAAAATTATATCAATTAATCTTAACTTTAAAGTATCTACATGTATAATAATATGCTTGATGAAATGAACTATTATTAAGTACGGCAAGACAGTATTCTGGATAACTTATCAAAAAATATTTCATATTTAAAATTATTTCTCATAGTCGGATATCCTCAAAATATTCTAGTTAAGGGTATTATTAGATAATTAGTAACTTATTCGCAGTTAGGTAGGCTTTTTGTGTTATAGGTATACTTATTAAAAAGAAAGAAGCTAAAATAACTGTATATTATAATCTAATTAAAAGTGTTAATTAAGTATACAGAAGTAAATCGATTTGTGCTTGAAGCTAAACTATGCTAAGCGATAGAAAAAATAAATAACAGAAAGGGATATGACTAGATTGTTTGTTTCAATACTAAGACCTACAATTCATAAAAGCACTATGCGCCTCTCTCCATATTTTTTTATTATATAAATAGATATATAATAATATTGATTAATTATTCCGAATTCTAAGGTTTGTTTTTTCTGATTAAAATATTGGCATTCATCTTATTATCTAACATCGAACAGTGAGTAAGAGCGTGGCAAGGACTGTGTCACATAAACTTATGTCACATCACGTCAAATCTCGCACCATCCGACGATCTACCTATTTCGCCTAAATAACGATACGATTTCGATTCGCATACCAATTTTACTAACGGTTCAATCATCCTTGAGTGCTTCGAAAATGTTCACGTCTACGCGAGAGCTAAGACCAATTCAAGTATGCGAACGATATAAATATTTTATAAAACTTTATTAGGAGATAAATAGTTTTAAGAAATTCGATTTCGTATTACTAAGAATTTTCGATCTCATTTTGTGAGTGTCGAATCGTGATGAGTTGCCGTTGCGATTGTTACGAGATTAACTCGTAATAATGTGACGCTATTTTGATTTAAAAAAGAGTGCAATTTCGACGGTGGGCTTACTACATACTTGTAACTGCCACTCAACGATTTAAAACTGGAAAAAGACATAAGCGTCGCTCGATCTTTGACAATGTTTTTCTCTATGAATGAGAGGTATTCTGACAGCTTAAAGTTTTAATTTAAAATATTGTTATTAAGAAAACATTACTTTGAAGTTTGTAGATATAACTGCAACTAAACTAGGTATCAGTTATTTATGTTTGAAAAGGAGACTTACTTTGTCTCCGTGTTATCATGGTGCCATTTAATAGCTGTCAGTAATTTCGTTTAAATCCCGCAACGGCAACGGTCACGTCATTGACAGTAAGTATGGTGTGATGACAAGTGAATGAGGATACTTTAGTAACGAAAGTCGCGCTAATTTGGAATGAGCATGGACGTCCGTGACTATTGGAAACAAAGAAGCGAAGCGTTAAGTTCCTTCGAGTTGCATGTGAGTGAGAAAGTCATGAGATGAGGATGAGGTGGGATCGGTTACACTACGTTAGTATGAGAGTATAAAAAGTCGCGACCGACTAGTGGCCCCGAGAAAGACGCGGCGCGGACGCCGCCGCCGCCGCCGGGCTGGCCGGTATTGTACCGTAGTCTAAGTCAGAGAGTTCGGCAAAACCTGCCTACATGAAAAACATTTAGATACATTTAAATAATTGCAAAGCATACCCTGTATCCTAGAATCACTTTTATGGGCGATTGTTTTTATACATTTCAGAGAGGACTCATTAATCTATTACAAGTTTTGCGTCATCGCAATATATCTTTAGGGAATTTTTAATTTTAATCAGTATAAAGATATAAGTACACAATATTATTAATTTACCCGAGAGTCGGGGCCGATGGGCTCCGTCCTACGGGTGCGTTACTCCTACATTATCCACGAGGTGATATTATCGATAATCGATATATTAAGTATACGTGTTCCGGTTTGGCATCGATTTATCTGTAACCTAAGTAGCGCGCGGCGCGGGCGCCGGTCGTGCGTCGGCCGCTGCGCCTGCGCCGCCCGCGCCCGCGCCGCGCCGCTCCCGCTATCGCTAGTTGCATTGCACTCCACTCATCACATTCGACTCGAGCTCGGCCCTTGTGCGCAAAGACAACCCCATTACACCACGTTTAACCGCGAGTCAATCTCTAATAAAAAATGATCCAATTCTACTCGACACAATCCCGTCAATTTCAATTTCGGTAGTGACACCGCTAACGGAATCAGCAGAATCGGACCATTGGCTTATATTTAAATATTCATTTTATCTAAAATGTACATTATAAATTTTCACTAGTGCGTTTGTTGAGGCCGGCCCTACAGTCAGAATATGCAACGAGACCACTTCGACGAATAATCTATAAAACAGTAACATAAAAAACTTCAATAAATAAGAAAATGCACCAAAAACAAAAACAATGCTAAAACAATTTAAAAAGCGTAACAATGTATTGCACAATCGTGATTTTCAGAGAAAAGAACTAGAGACAAGTACTTAATCGATAATTTTTCATATAAGTTTATACACACGGCTTATTTATTAAATCATAAACGCCTAAAACTAGAATACTATATCAATATAATATAATCATTTGTGTAAATATAAAATTCTATGTCTTGTGGTGAGTGTAATATTTGACTAGAGGCGGGCGGCGGCCATTGCCCGCGTTGGCGGGGCGAGACGCTACCGCACGCGGGTACGCATACGACACAACTTTGAACTCGCCCGTATTTGGATATAATGGGAAACTACATTCCTACATGGTAATTTATTCGTAATTTTAACAACTTTATTTGAAAATGTTACTAATCGGTAAAAATTTCATTTGTAAATGTTACTAATTGGTAACCATTGCATTGGTAAATGTTACTAATTGGTAATAATTTCATTTGTAAATGCTACCAATTAGCGACAATTTTATTTGTAAATGCTACTAATTGGTAATAATTTCATTTGTAAATGCTACTAATTGGTAACGATTTAATTGTGAGTGTTACTAATTGGCAATAAGTTTGTCAATTTATTACCAAACCATAACAGCTATTATTATATTTAACAATAGATCTTAGATTTCGCTATATTTATTATTTCTATACATTTTGGTGTTATAAGTTAACGCATTTGCAGAGGTTATAGAACTTTAATCTAAAATGTTTATTCTTAGGGGGAAGAATGTAGTCTTGTCACTAAATCCCATACAGCTAGTTCAAAGTTGCTACTTAACAGTGGTACCGGACATAGCGCCCGCGCGCACACAATATTATCTAAGGTATCGCAGTATCGTTTTATATTTATATTGGTACCTTTTTGATTATGAATCTATTTTTGTCTGTAGAAATTACACTAATATTTTGTTAAGTGTTCGCTCGCGTTAATAGCACTGTTGGCTCCCTGGACGCATTTAAGTCACATTTATTGTATTTAACACCTTAACAATAGTATTATAAATATGTATATGAATAGACACACACACACGAATGCAGTAAATAAACTTGGGGAAGCACGCTCTTAAGAATTGACGTCGCTTGTTGCGAGTTATAATTATAAGATTATTCGTATACTATGTAGTATGCAGAGCTTTTGAAAGATCACTCTAGCGATTCCAGACATGCTAATTTTAAAACAAGGCATCCTGCTTACTCTTACGCAATTTAGCATATGAGTGACAGTTGCGTTAGATTTTCGTGGCCACGATAGGATCACAGTAATAGGTAGTTACATTAATGTCAGCATTATATTTAAAGGCAATAAAGTACAAATTAGAAGTGTACTTTGAGAGACATGTAGTTTTACATTTCAAGGAATTTTAAAAATTTTGTTCAAGGACTCAATTCGTCATAGCAGTAGTGATATATATTTTTTTGCAATTATCCCCGAATAATATTTCTCCCAAATCGGTAATACTCTCTGAATTTTCCATAGTTGTGTATAAAAATAAATAGCAATGTCGATTTCGGAGAAAATATTGTCAGGGAAACGTAGTATTTTGAGGGAAGTAGTCGGCAAAAATCTCGAAAAAATATCGGCCATCCTAATAAATAAATTGTCCCCGCACATTTAGCTCTTATCGTACATTTACTTTATCGTTTGTAATTGTACGTTAATCGATGACATATTCTGGGTTAATCAGAACATTTTTTAACTATTGTCGTTGATTATAATTATTACCTATATTTATGTCGTCAATATGCTGCTTTTTCCAAATATCGTGACAAATACTGTCTTCACGTTTCCGAAACCAGGATTCACGGTGACAAGCCTCTACTATCGGGGTTATGTATACTAAATAATCAATTATTTCTTACATATTAAAAAAAATACTACATAGTATACGAAAGTTTCAAGCGTAACACATAAATAGAGCAAGCAAATACACAGACGAACGAACGGCCTGTACAGTCCATTATGTTGATATTATACTTTTTTATATCACAGCCCATTTGGAATTTACAACACATAATAACACGTTCTTTCGAAACGAAGGCCTAAGTATTTCGGTCATAAGTTGAAGTGCACTTTGATTTGTACACAGCGTTAAGATACAAACATTTAATTTTCTCAACAACATCGCCATTAAGTTTCACTAACATGTAGTTTTGTAGGTCGCTGGGCGTACCATGGACAGACAGACTGGTCCTCCTACGGTATATACAATCGTGTATTGTCTGTGTCGTTTAACCGGCCAGTTTGCATTCAAAAGCATCAAGGATTAGGAGACGGGGTAAATTTCATAAAATTCCAACACAAATTGTCACAAACTGTCGACAAGTTGTCACGCATTTATCAAACTCGACTAATAACGAGCCAAGTAAATTATATTTGGATTAAGGTCATTTATAAATGGAGTTATCTTCATTCAGAATAACTGCCATGTGGTACACCTCAGCGTATTAGCTTATCAGACACACACTTAATAAAATTTAACAAAATATAGGACATTATATAATATATACTCCAATACTCAATAATGGTCTATACCGAGCACTTATATTATTGTGATCAGTTCGACGGAGGGAGGCAACAGTGTTTGCGAAGGAGAGGGACGGTGCACCGTATCTTTGTTGTAATTAATTAACCTACAGTCAACGGAATGAACGTAGAACGGAACGCGAAGTCCGCCGCCACTCAACGTCGTGTCTACACTACACATACATACTCAAACAACAGAATGGAGCCAAAGATACGAGTGGACAGCCCCTGGTGCTACATTTGTTTGCAATATACAATAATTAAAATACATTTTTTTTCTTACATTTTCAACTTACTTAATAAATTCAGTTTGGCTTAGTTCAAGCAAATAACTAGTATAATAAATTTATGTTAAAAGTTTCAGTTAAACGTTAAGTACTTAGAAGTAGAAGTATGATTACGAATGACAAAATTTTTATAACGTGTCATTTTATAATAATAATAATAATAATTTAATCAAAGTTAATAAATTGTATATATAATAATATAATAGAGTAATTTAATGATTAATCGATAATGATAAGAATGAAGCATTCCTACGCGCTGATTTAATAAATTACTTTTAACTAATTTAGTATACTCGCCCAGTGGACTTGCATAAATCTTTAGGTAAGTATTGTAGGTAATGATATTTACTATTATACAATCAATGTGTATTAAATTCCTTGGAATTGTTGATAATAATACGCGAACAACCGCGACGTGGGCGTTTGGAATATACCAGTCGCCACCTGAAATGAAATAATCAATATGTTAATAATGACATAAAATAATTAATTATTAAACAAAAACTCGGGAAACTCCGAAAGTAATTTGGAATTCTTCAATTATCACCGCTTAATTATTTGCGTTCACTGCCAGATATTCTTATATTCTTTATCATAATAAATTGACAGAAGAACTCACTGATACGGGAGTCATAGTGATAATGATTCTGATTTTGGTTTGACAAACAAGAGCCAATGTTTATGACGTATCTGAATATAGTCACTCACCACTCGCTACCACCTTTCCGCCACAGAATAAGTAATAGTACAAGGCCTCCGCTGATACCCAAAAGTACTGCGCTGCGATGCGTCTCGTGACTATATTCAGATCCGCCATTAAGTTTGACGCGTACCATACGTACCATGGTCACGTTTAGAGCGCGTAGGGACGGCGTCTAGGGTTAGTAGGGCCTATTGGCATCCTTGGGCCGTTTCAGCTGGACCTTCAGCCGCTTCATGCCAATCTGGAAGCCGTTCATCGCCTGAATGGCTGCCTGAGCGGACGACGGATTGTCGAAAGACACGAAACCTGCAAAGAATTGTGGTTTAAATATAGACTCTAGACCAGCATGGAATCCAGTCACATGTGTAGTAGTGAAAGCTGGAAACTCTGGCGTTCTTCGTTTTGGAGGTTAAGATCGACATCGGACCGAGGAGACTTCATCGGAGTAAGTACATTATGTATAAACAACTACATATTATATATAAACATAATTTATCCATTCGACTGGTCCTCGCCTCGGGGGACTTCAGAGCTGGGGAGTATTTTGCCCAGCGCCTGAGCCTCGCTATACAGCGGGGCAATGCGGCCAGTGCGCTGGGCACCCTGCCGCGCGGGACGGGCCTTGACGAGGTGTAGTGTTGGCTAGATATATATTTTATATAATATGTCATAATAGTTTTTATAAACAATTGTAAGTATTATATATAAACTATCATCTTAGTCGTTTTAATCTCAACAATATTTTATTTCATATCAATAATTGTAATTGCACCATAAGCTACCGCATGCGCTAATTCTCTATTCGAAGGTTGTCTGGAAGAGATCGCTCTCAACGATAAGACCGCCTATGTATATTACCGTTTAAGCTAATTATGTATACTTGTTTGTTTTGTACAATAAATAATATTTTAACTTATCTTAGATTCTTGTTTTTTCTACCAATTAAGTTGAAGTACTCACCGAAACATTTGCTTTGATTAGTAGCTCGATCGATAAAAACTTTGCTGCTGATAACGTTGCCAAACGGGAGGAACATCTGCATCAGCTCGGCGTCTCCAAACTCCTGGGGCAGGTGGTAGATGAACAAATTGCAGCCCTCGGGGCCCGAGATCGAGCAGCCTGGGAGCATAAAAAAATCTTTAAAGAACTCACAAATCTGCCTCCAAACACTAACAATCGGTAAAGTAGGAAGAAAATGGGTAAGTAAAAGTAATAAGAGATAGAGTTAAGACATTTGTGATGATAGCTCTCCAATACGTTGTATACGGTATTCACATCCGCACCCGTTCGCAGCTGCTCTGTTACTAACGTGTAACAGCAACGCAACGAGTACCATCAAAATGGCCTTACGGGCCAAGGCCAAAGACTTGCACAACCTGGAGTGGAAAAACATCAAAGAGCTAAAACACTCCAAACTTTTCATTGGCGAGACAGACACAGGCTGGTGCAGGAAAATCTGGAAACACAACAGAAACCAAGATGCGGCTCATAATTGGGGCGCTAACGGGACATCAAGCAACGAACGACCTGTTGCATAGGATGGGATTAGCTAAATCTCCAACCTGCAGAGCCTGTGGTGACAAAACGGAGTCCATGAAACACCTACTGTGTGAATGTGACTCACTGGCTAGAAAGCGAATGAGTCTCCTGGGGTCGGCCTATCCGGAACCAGAAGAGCTGCATAGCGGACCTACTGAGTTATATCTTTAGGGAGGAGGAAGGAGCATAAAGGAAAGGGGAGAGCACAAAAGATCCCAATGGGTCGAAGTGCCGCCACATTGGCACCCAATGACAAGATAAGATACTAACGTGTAATACAATAATTCGACCCAACTACCCTATATGCCGTACAGTGAGAATTCGCAACCACCACAAGACTACTTAGTATCCAATTTGAGTGGTATAGCGGAATCAAATCTTGATTTAGTAGTGTTCATCTCAATTGCCATTTAAACTAACAAACATTTGTAACATTTATAATACAGTACATCGTATAAGACCATGGCGATTATTTATATCTCATAATAATTTACCTATGAGAAAACAACATAGGTTAACCATTTGTTTACCCGTAATTTAATTGGTTAGCTCCAAACCCGTCCTCCATTGAATACAACGGGTAACATATAACACATAACATAAGTGCACAGCGCACAGCAAACACTAATTATGTAACATAAAGTACAACGACATACGTTACTAAGGCATAATTTCAAATATTGAAAGACAGTCATTTAAAATAAGGGTTAGTTGATAATAAACATAATTTAAAGAAAATAAAAGTGAAAGTATTGGAAGAGGAGGTTATACAGGGTGTAACGTAAATGGTATATGAAGCTGAAGGGAGGGTGTTCAGTATCGGTAACTGAACAACTTTTCGAATAAAAAATAAAAATAAATTAATGTCTCATACAAATCGATCAGCTGACCGGTACGAAATGTATGAACCGTCAAAAAATAAATTCGCGAACATCGAAAAGTCGTAAAACAAAAGTTGTTCAGTTATCGATACTGAACACCCTCCCTTCGGCTTCATATACCCTTTACGTTACACCCTGTATAAATTACACAGAGGCTCGTGTAGCCATCAGAAAGTATAACGTATGCCACCTGTACAGAACGTGCGATGTTTATGAACAACATTGACAGTCACAAACACAAATAGTATGCACGCATCGAATTCAAACTACGGTAAATACATACCTTATTCCAGCACACAATACCTCCAAAGGTAAAATGTACCACCATATCTATCAGATATGCATCAGAATTGAATGAATCATATTTGGCGTTAAGTCTTTAGTTACAATGACTTCCAAGTAGGGTAAAGATCAAAGTGTCATTTGAAAAAAATGCTGGAAAAAGGTGGAAGAAATATTTCGTAAAAAAGTAAACAGAAGATATTAATTATATTAAGGTATATAAATTAGTAGGTTGAAGTAGGTAGGTATTACAAATATTTTTTCAATTAGATACCTACTGGTAGAAAGTACTGAAAAAATATATTGTGTAAAAACTCCTGTTATTTATATAAAATTATGACGATCATTTTAACTAATATGTTAATTATTATAATGTATAATTACTGATAATAATATAAATACTGAAATCTAAATCTATTTGTTGTTGATAAGATAGTCCACCGAAATAAATTTACTGATATTGTCGCTATATTTATTCCAATTAATAATAATATTATTCATTATTTATGTTCTATCTAGACGGTCCTTTATTGTTATTGTTACAATTGGTGCGGTGACCAGGATTTTAGTAATATTCGTATTAAAGAATATTTGTAATTTTATTTATTTTAATTCATCGTAATTTTTATATATTTGCATTAAATGGTGGGATTAATTACATGTAGGTTTTATGATGACCTTATTTTTTGTTTGTTAAGAAAGCGATGTTCTAAAAGTGTTTTATTTGAATAATGAAAGATTCCTCTGCATTTTTGTATTATGTTTTATTAGGGGCTGAGTTCGTTCCGACTCAGGGCTCTACTTACCATCCCTTTGCGCCGGCGCAATTGTGGACATCGGTGGTGCTATCGGCTGCGGAAACTGCCCATATACCGCAGGGTAGGCTGTTGAACATTAATGGCACATTTCACAATCAACACCTAGTCGCTGCGGACATCGACATGCATTATACATACATGTTTAGAATAACATTAACACATAGACCCGTCGCTAACCCACGTTTCACTGCACTCTTTTGTCAAATTCACATAATCCTTCCAATTATTAATGCCCTCTAATTTCCCTAAGATATTTGGATTGAACATAGTTACGTAGCCAGTATTAGCTGGCCCGGCAATCATGACGGATTTAACCGAGGTTGGCCAAGCTTATATTGGTTATGGAACGATTCGACTCTGTTCGATTCAAATATGTTAGCGGAATTGGGAGATGGGCAGGTAATGGGAAAATTGAACTTTTATTATTGGTTAAAACTACGTGAGTTAGAGGTGGGCCTCAATAAAACTAAAAACGTCAAATTATACGAATATTTTTTTGTCATAAATCTCAACTGCTGTCGAAAAGTACGGGCCAATTCAAAAGATAATAAATAAATTATTACATTCTAAATAAAATAAAAACATCGAACTACTACTGCTTGTGATTACAACAATAATATCGATAGCTGTGACGGTGACATTCAAATCATCGATTAGGTATATGTTATTGTGAATGTGAAACCCGTAACATATGAATTTCGAATAATTAAAATTTTCTGTTGTCGCCAAATATCAACCGTCTATGTTGATCGTATAGCTTACTATACGATCAACATAGACGGTTGATAATGACCTTAGTCATTCACAATAACATGAAAGCTGTTATTCATAAACCTAGTTAAACCTCACTTCCCTTAAATCGTGTTGCTATCCCTTTCACACTTCGTTAAAAAAGGCTAAGATAGAAAGGGACAGGGGGCCTAAACGGTGGCGTAACTTTAACTCACGTTTATGAATAACAGCCACAGTTACACGTATAATTATAGATATCTCGATCAATATCAATAAAGCGACATTGAACACCATTGACAATATTGAACCAATCGATCCTTTGCACATTGATTCTGCACCATACAAAATGATAATAATGTACGATACAACTTAGGAACACTAATAACTATTTGTCTATATATCTATACATCAGTACTAGAAATGTTGACAAAAAACTCATGAAATGGATTTGTAAATAAAAGCGCAGATAATTTTTAATTACATATAGGTACCTAAGTAATTAAACTGTTCATTTAAAGACGTTCTTTGTCAACTCTAAATTAAAATATCACCGCAGCCAGACGTTTTGTTGTTGTTGCAAAATCTACATTTATTTATGACGGAATGGTTGCTCAAAAACTTTAATAATAAGTCAAGTACTTACTAGTATCATTTTCTGGCCCTAAAATTCAAAGTGACGACGGTTTAACGATCCTTAATTTAGGACTTATTTCTTAGCAACAACGTCTGACCGAGGTATGCACATAACAGCACATTAAGCATGGGAGACTCCTGTCATTCAGAATGACACAAAATCTCAAAGTGATACATTTGATGTAGCACCATGTACAAGCGACCACATACGAGGGCAGGTGGAAAGGCTGGCGCCACTCACCGACTCCTGGGAAGGGCTGCATTCCAGGGTAGGCTGCGTGCTGCAGGGCTGCTGCGTCACCGTTGGACAGGCCCTGCGCCGTTACTGGGACAGCTGGAAATGTGTGACCATGGTACTAGTTAAATAGCTGACAAACTCACATAAAATAGAAAAAATATGTGTGATTTTCGCGTGGTCACTAAGATGAATTAAACTTTATGTCTTACTAGTCCATAAGTCTAACTAATCCCTAGGTTTAACTAGTCCCTAAGTCTAATTAGTCCCTAAGTTTAACTGCCCCTAAGACTCGTAGACTAATAGTAATAGACTAGACCCTTAGTCTATTTAATCCCCAAGTCTAACGAGCCCTAAGTCAAATTAACCCCCAAGACTATCTCGTCCCGAAGTTTAAGTAGTCCCTAAGTGTAACTGTCCCAAATTCTAACTAGTCCCCAAGGCTAACTAGTCCCTAAGTATAATCAGGTCCTCAGTTTAACGTGACCCGTAGTCTATTTAATCCCCAAGTCTAACGAGCCCTAAATCAAACTAACCCCCAAGCCTATCTCATCCCGAAGTGTAAGTAGTCCCTAAGTGTAACTGTCCCAAAGTCTATCTAGTCCCTAAGTATAATCAGGTCCTCAGTTTAACGTGACCTGTAGTCTATTTAATCCCCAAGTATAACGAGCCCTAAGTCAAATTAATGCCCAAGCCTAACTCGTCCCCAAGTCTAAGTAGTCCCTAAGTGTAACTAAGTTTAACCAGGTCCTAAGTTTAATGGGAACTTTGTCTAATTAATCCCCAAGTCTAACTAGTCCCTTAGTCTAACTGCTCTCTAAGTCTAAGTTTGTGATACATACGGCCCGTAAATGTCTGGTGGATGCCGTTGGTGTAGACGGCTTCCTGTGGCGGCTGCTGGCCGTTGGCTGTCTGAGCCGCCATGTTGAAGCCTGGCATCGTGGGCGACGGCAGCGACGGCAACGCGCCGTTCAACGGCTGCGCGCCGCCGGTGCCTATCGCAAGGCCCGAGAAGTTATCTGGAATATTATTATTGAAATTAAGTTAGAGGACTAGGGTCTCTTAAGTTAGAGGACGAGGGTCTATTAGGTTAGAGGAAGAGGGTCTTTTAAGTTAGAGGATGTTAGAAGTTGGACGTCTTTAAAAATTAGAAGAACTCTGAAATTAGAGGACGAGGATATCTTTAAAACAGGATGAGGGACCTTTTAAGTTAGAGTACGGGGGTATCTTAATTTAGAAGGCAATGGTCTCTTAAGTTAGAGGATGAGGGTCTCTCAAGTTAGAGGACAAAGGTCTCTCAAAAGCGAGGGAAATATCATTTGCGTTTCTTTACGGAATACATAGTAGCGTAGTTATAAATAAGGGACCCCTTTTTTTCGCATAATTTTTTTGTCCTATTTTAATTTAGCATAATGAGTTAGGCATAATGTTTTTTGTCATAATCATATTTTGTCATAATTGTTTTTGGGCATACAATCTAACTAAGCATAATTCTAGTTTGGGCTAATCGTTTTTGCCCTAATTTTGATTTCCATATTGTTTTATGGCATATTGTTTATTCGTCTAATAGATATTATACATAAATAATGTTTGTTTGTGTATTTCTTCTTTTTTGTTGGTATTGGTGTTGTATGTATGGTGTATTAGGTAATAGTAGGTTACGGTGCGGCGGGGGTGGCCCTTGGGCCACCCGTAAGCCGCCAACATGATTATTTTATATACAATCAAAAAGTAGGTATTAGGTAGGTATATCAGATATAACTTAGGTACCATAGTGTAATAGTAGGTTACGGTGCGGCGGGGGTGGCCCTTGGGCCACCCGTAAGCCGCCAACATGTTTATTTTATATACCTACAATCAAAAAGTAGGTATTATAGTGTAATAGTTGGTTACGGTGCGGCGGGGGTGGCCCTTGGTTTAATTTTTGTTTTTAAAACTTCAGGAGTATATTTTTCGGCGAGTAATTAATATGATTATTACAATTATGTTTTAATATCATTATGACAAAGTTTATTTAGGCTTTATAATATTATTCTTAACAATCTTTATGCTGTTTGTAGTTATGCTTAATAATATTATGCCTATAAAGTTATGCCTAATGACTATTATGCGTAGTTATTACTAGGACAATTTAAAGTATGCCATGTTATATTATGACATAAAAATTTATGCACAAAAATA
This sequence comes from Tachystola acroxantha, assembly GCA_963506565.1. Lineage (NCBI taxonomy): Eukaryota > Metazoa > Arthropoda > Insecta > Lepidoptera > Oecophoridae > Tachystola > Tachystola acroxantha. Next base: position 12,244,179 of record OY735878.1, read on the forward strand.
GGGAACCTATAAATAATCACATGAAATTAATATTTCCATTGTATTGTACTTCAATACACTTTTTTTTTTACTCGAAGTTCTTTTATTTTATCATTTTATTTAAATTGATTGTGTAAGATTTCTTGAATATACTTAAGGTCTGTATTTATTATAAAACCTAAGTTTAGTATTTATTTAAAATTCATATCAAATCCAAAAATATAAATACACTTAATTACTTCTTCGAGTTATTGAGTGTTTAAATACAAAACACGTTGATCGTTCGGTGATGACCTCTAACAACTTCAATAACGTTGCTTTAGTAGCATCACGAATCATAGTTTTGTGGAAATACGTCAGACGCAGATCACTTCACATGACATGAATGAAGCCTACCAGAAGCAGGTGGTACAACAGAGTTGGCCATTCCGTTGAGCGCATGCGACGCGAGTGCCGTCATCGGACTGATGTAGCCTTGCGCCGTCGCTGCCACCATCAGCGCTGCCTGTTGCTGGAACAAAAGTATGCGTGTTTATTAGGTATTATGTGAAAAGAAATTTTCGAATTAGGGGGTTTATATTCTTATGAGAGACGAGTTAAGAGTTAGACTTTAAAAAAAGTATTAGACATCTGTCACATGTTTTACACAAATCTACTAGTATCATCATCATTATTGTAGTTGTAATGCACGTGATAGTGACGGAGCTGTAAATATGTGTGATGGGAGTAAAGTATATTATGTAGTTGAAAAACATGTGTGGCAGGGGAGTAAAATATGTGACGGAGTTGTAAAATATGCGTGACGAGGGGAGTAAGTATGTGACTGAGTTTAAAGACATGCTTGACGGAAGTGTAAAAGAAGTATGTTATGGGAGTTGTAAAAGATGCGTGATGGCAGTGTAAAGAATGTGACGGATTTGTAAAATATGCGTGCCGGGAAAGTAAAATATGTGACAGAGTTGTAAATCTTGTGTAACGAGTGTGTAAAGAAGTATATTAGGTAGTTGTAAAATATGCGTGACAGGGGAGCAAAGAAATATTAGGGAGTTGCAAAATATGCATGATGGAGGTTTAAAGTATGTGACGGAGTTGTAAAACAAGCGTGACGAGGGTGTAAATAATGATAGAGAGTTGTAAAATATGTGTGACGGAGGAGTAAAATATGTGAGAATAAAATATGTGTCAGTCCTCCCCCCGCCCCCGCGAGGTAAACACAGTACTGGATATGTTCCGTTTTTAAATTAATTAAATATGGCAAAAGTTACTATTAAGTCGGTTGAAAGTGCAGTGCGCGAGCTCATTACGACAGTCACTATGTTGGTGAATAAAGTTGATGCCCTGGAGACCAAGATCAGCCAGCAAAATCAGATGATTGAACAGCTGACGAGTGATAAAAAGCCGCCATCATTGTCGGTCAAAGCGACGGTAACTCGAAAATCAGGCATCGCTCCTCCGACAGCGCTGCAGCGACCGGTGCGTGCGACTCGTCTAGGAGCCGGCGCTACTGGTGGCCGTGATAGTGCGACAATAAAGCGCTTTTCTGATGTAATGAAAAGTACTCGTGCGTCAAATGCATCGTCTCTGAACTCGTCGCCGGTAACTACTAGCAAGAAGACAGATGACGACATTCCCAGTGTGGCCATGAAAACTGCGGAAGTAGAAAGTTCGCAACTGACTGTGATGACAACTAAACAGAGGGACTTGAATGAACTATCGCCGGACATTGAATCTGATGATGACAAAGGTTGGAAAACTCAGCGTACGAAGAAGACTAAAAATTCTCGACGAGCAGTGCAAGTTGGCTCTGCAAAGAATGATAGCATTCAAGGGGTCGAGCAACTTAAATACATTCAGGCATGGTCCTTTAAGCCTGAAACGACGAGGGAACAAGTCCTGAATTTCTTGAACAACGTGAAAGCGTCGGAAGAATACTTCGTTGAAAAGCGAACGCTGCAATCTGCCAGACACGCCTCATTTATAATAGGTGTACCGGAGGGCTTGTTCAATTGCATCAACACGCCCGCGGTGTGGCCCCAAGGTGTGCGGTATAGCGACTGGTTTCTGCGGCGACCCCGCAGCCAACAGCGGCTGCGGGGTGAACAGGACAACGCGTGCGACGTCACGCACTGACGTCCCACTCTCACACGGAGCCCGAGCGCCGCCGGCGCGGGTGTCAGCTGATCGCCGAACTACAAGTGCTCAGAATTGTAAACATCTAAGTGTGATATTACAAAATGTTAGGTGTTTACGAAATAAAGTGCCCTACGTTGAAAATCTAGTACAGTCACAGTCAAAATGCGATTTGCTCTTATTGACGGAGCATTGGTTGAAAACGAATGAGCTGAGTGTGATTAGCATCATAAATTATAATCTCGTATCGTCGTACTGCCGTCCAACTCGTGAGCACGGCGGAGTTTGTATTTACGCGCATAATAGTGTGACTGTGCTTGAGAGAACCGACTTGTGTAAATTTTCAGTAGAAATGAATATAGAAATAGCCGCTGTGCAGTTGATCGAACTAAATATTATTGTGATATGTATATATAGATCGAACACGGAAGGTCAAATTGATGTGTTTTGTAACCAATTGCAAGCGTTATTGAGTAGTATAATTAATGAAAATGCATATATTTTAATAATGGGTGATGTAAATGTCAATCTTTTACAACGATCTAAACAGAAACGAGAGTTATTGAGCCTTCTGGATTCATTCAATGTTCGGTCCGTTGTAAACTTCCCGACGCGGATTGACGGCGAGTCGGCGACGTGTCTGGACCATGGTTATACCGACATCCCTAAAGATCAGATAAAATCCTTCTCTGTGGATCGCGATATAAGTGACCACTGTGCTGTGTGCTTGGATTTATCAATACCTGTGAATGTAAGTACCACACGACATATCAAAAAAAGACAGACAAGTAATCAAAATATTGGAAAATTCTTAAACTCTTTAATGCTAACTTACAATAGGAAAACATATTTACACAATGACCATGTTGACTTTGATCAACTTTTAGATCATATAGTTGGTACTTTTGAGTTATGCTGTCCAGTCAGAAATGTGCAAACATTATGTAAAGATAAATTGTGGCAAAACAGTGCTACTAGGAATAGTAATGACTATTTACAACTACTGGGAATGTTGATCCGATTTCATCCCAATAACGTGGAATTACACCAATTGCTTTTAAGTCATAGATGTCGACACAGTGGGCTCCTTAGAAAAACTAGAAAGGAATTTCTTAATAATATGATCACGTCCAGCTCGTCCGCAAACCCCGCTCGTGCGCTTTGGAGCGTCATCAAGTCGGAAACTAACAAGGGTATCCAACGCGGCGACCCGCTTGCGGTGCTCCGGCACGCGGTGTGCGGCCCTGGTCCCGGCGGCCCACCCGGTGCGGCCGGTGCGGGCTGTCTGCTGGCCGCCGCGCTCAACGAGTACTACCTGTCTGTGGTGCGCGATACGCCACTCAGGCCTTGCGTACGCGACGCGATGAGACTACTGCAGTCCAACATACCCAGGGTGGCGCGGACTATGTTCTTCTTCCCGTTCACTGTTGAGGAGCTCATTAAAATCATAAAACAAATAAAGCCAAAGGGAACGAAGGACGTTTATGGTATACCGACGGGTATGCTCCACCAGCTCCCTGTGGATCTACTCGATGTTCTATGTAGGCAATTTAATTTATCAGCTTCAAACGGCCGCTATCCTGAGTCACTAAAAAAGATAAAAGTCACTCCTGTATACAAGGGGAAGGGATGTAAAAAGGAACTCAAAAGCTACAGACCGATATCTCTGGTGCCAGCAATTTCGAAAATATTCGAAATGGGTATCTGTAGTCGCCTGTTTAGCTTCCTCCGCGGCAACGAGTCCCTGTGCGCGCAGCAGCACGCGTACCAGGCCGGCCGGTCCACAGTGGGCGCCGCGCGGCTGCTGCTGCGCACGGTGCTCGCTCACCTAGACTCCAAGAGGTACGTCGCTGTGATATTTTTTGATTTATCGCGTGCTTTCGACCTCGTGGACCATCACCTTATTAATGTTAAACTAGAACACTACGGTGTGCGAGGTATTCCCCTCGAACTGATTACGTCATTCTTGTCTGGTCGCATTCAGCTGACAGAGGTGAGCGCTGAGAGATCGGAATTCGGTCCTATCGGTGACAGGTCCGTACCCCAGGGTTCGAATGTCGGGAACAGCATCTTCCTGCTGCTGATGAACGATCTGCCTTTCGAATCACCGCACACAGATTTCATCATGTATGCTGATGATATCTGCTCGGTCGTTAGCGCCGGTAGCAGAGAGGAGCTGAGTGTGCGAGTGCAAGCTGTAATTGTGAGGCTGTCTGAATGGTTCATCGCAAACGGAATGCAGCTGAATGTTGAGAAGACCAATCTCATAGAGTTCTCCCTCCGAAGCGGCACCGTTCAGCCGCTGAGTGTGCGTGTGGGTGACGTCACCGTCTCCAGCGCTCCCGGCGCGCGCTTCGTCGGCTTCACATTCGACGCCCAGCTCCAGTGGCACGAGCACATCGACACGCTCTGCGCCAAGCTCAACTCCGCGTACTATGCGGTCTCGCGCCTCACGCCGACCCTGTCCAGGGAGAACCTGCTAAAAGCCTACTTCGGGTACTTCCACTCCCACCTAACGTATGGCATTGACCTATGGGGTCGAGCGGCGGATAGGGATAGGCCTTTCAAGGTCCAGAAAAGGGTTATTAGGAGAATGGCGCGCGTGCCAGAGGACACACCGGCTCGTGGGCTCTTTGTTGACTTTGGCATACTCACTGTTCCGTGCCTGTACATTCTCGAGGTGGGTAAATACGTTAGGAGAAATCTAAACGAATACCAAACTAAGAAATGGATAGGCACGAGACCTACTAAAGTGAGACAGCAGGAACTGGAGACGGTTGTTAGCCGACTGCATAAGAGTGGCCAGTCCACACACGCCGCCGGCCCGCGCATTTACAACAAGTTCCCGGCTACCGTCAGGGACGCCACCAGCTTCAATAGTTTTGTTTACAAATTAAAACAGTGGTTAATCCGGAAGGCTTATTACTCGGTGAATGAGTTTCTGGATAGTGATTAATTCTATGACGATACCTTGGGTATATATTCTTAATATTTTTATTGTTGTAATAATTTATTTATACAATTTGACATAATTTTTAATGAATACTTACTTACTTGACATTTAATTTTTAAAATATGATGACATATTATTGATTTGTAATTTTATTATTATTATTGACCATGTATGTTTAATACTATAAATAAATGAATATGAATATGAATATGAATATGACAGAGTCGTAATAAAGGTGTGATAGTATGTTTGGAAGTTGTAAAACATAAATGATGTATTTACCTCCACACTGCTCACCTGCTCGGTGATGACTTGCGCGTAGGTGCCGTATGCGCCGAACTGGTTGAACACGAATGGGTTGAGCAGGCTCATGTTGCCGGCCATCTGCTGCATGCGTCGGAGTTGTCTCTCTTTTTCCGTGTCCGCGAATTTCACGACTAGGCTTGATGACGCACCCTGCGACAAAGAAAAAGTTCCTGTCAATTAAGCTGATAAAGACATCTATTTCGTTATTCTTTAAATTAAGTTTTTCCCAGAGAGAAAGTTTCAGTGCGCCATTTCCTCATGAAGGATTAAGTTTGAATACTTAATATTAAGAATTAATAATATTATAATTTGTTTATCTTATATTATGCACAGTATATTGTATTGAGTTTTATTTGTAAGTATGTTGTTATAAATAATTTGTTTTAATAATGTTTTAATCTCAGTAGATAATTATTTTTGGTTATAAATTGTGTTATTTATCTTATCTTATTATTATTACGAACGGAGTTTTGCAATACGTAGAGTAGTTTTTGAGAAAATCTCAACCTTAAAAACTCTGCTGTACACCTTTCTCTGTGTTCCACCGTACCTATATAATATTTTTTTAACTAACGCTCTAAACTATAACCATTTACCATCCATAACTATCGCGCCCCATAAACAAGCAAAAGCTTTTCCATGTTAAAACCCAAACTTGGTATAACGAAAGCTTTTAAAAATTCAATATCGCTTTCAGTTCCCACAATCGCCTTGCCACTACAATTTACAGGCAGGCACGGAAAGGCTCGGCAGAACTAACCGCTCAACGTTGGCATTCATTATGTATTTGCAGACGGGCAAAAATCGCTCTAGAACGGGAGCTTGTATTCTCATTCTTGGGAGTTTTATTGGGTCAGAACCCATTGGTCCCCTAATATTCGCCCCCCGGATTAAAAGTTGTAGATTCGGCCCCTATGTAGGTGCCCATTGGTCCCCCGGCAGGAGACGAGGTAATATTAATTTATTTTTAAGGTACCTACTCGTCCCCTGCTCAGTCTTCGGCACCTGCTCAGGTACTTTTTGGTTCCCTGATAGACAACCAGCCATATTTTTACATAAATAGCGCTGACACAGTACATCCTCGACAGTTTGTCATTTGCCAATATCAAGTTACAGAGTAATTCATAGTAGTCTTCTATCTTCCTCCAGAGGAGTCGGCGTAGCGTCGTTACCCTGGAAGAAGCGGCACAGCAGTCACATTTCCGAGTGCAAGTCAAGTCTAAAGTCGACCGGTCGTGCAGTATTTGCAGTCGTAAGTTGGAAACGGTTTCCAACTTTTGATTAATATTGATTCAGAAAGGTATTTTTCTCGCGAAATAATTTTGTTGCAGAAATGTCTGCCTTAAAATCAGCGCCGCAGCCATGTACCGCGTGGCTGTGGCATTATGCTGAGGCAGCTGACCCCTTCCGGCGCTGCACATCAATGTCAGATTAGTTAAGGAGTTTGTAATATTTGTATTTGTGTATGTGCCTGAATAAATGTATTTTCTTTCTTTTCTTTCTTTCTTTAAATGCAATTTTCTGTGACAAAATTACGATTTTTTAAAGATTCGTAGCGTAACATGGGTGTGACATGCGCTTTACGTAAATTTTCCAGTTTTATTAAATTTTTAATAGCGTAAGAATGTCTATTGTACTCCCGAGTCACTAGGCTGTCCCGTAGGCGTAGGAGGGATGCAACAGGTAGCCGCCCGGTCGGTGCAACAAGTATTTTGGGCTCGCATCCAAAAATGCATCGAGGCTCGCTTGCAAACTTCCTTTAGGAACTGGCTGCTATCCCAATGGTTCCATTAGTGCTCCTTCACTTAATTGGCAATGAATTTAATGGACTGTAAGTAGGCGGACTGTAAAATTAGACGGTAATTTGTATTAAAGATTAAAAAAAATACTGAACTAGTAGTTCAGCATTTTTTTTCAACTTGTCAATTAACTGTAAAGTTAATTGACAAGGTCTAAAACTATTAACATTTTAAAAGAAAAATACCATTTCAAGATTTTGTCTCTCTGAATACGTAGAATTAATTCCGAGAAAAAAAAATGTTTCTGTAAAATTAGGCATTCCGGAAGTACTGTGGCTCTGACGTAGTAGGCAAAGGGAATCTAACCCATACAGCCAAGTAATACATTGTATTTTTGTTTGTAACACTTTTTCAATGCTTTCTAGGTAGTCAGAATAATATTTCGCGAGTCCACAAGAAAAATGGCAATGAACACACTCTTACAAATACCGAATACGTCCGAAACATAGGTATTCACCGATTTTGGAACGACACTATTTAATTTTCACGATCTTAACTTAATTTTTATATAATGAAAACGACGTTACGTGTCCTTTAATTTTACCTATATTTTCATAAAAAAAATATAATGAAGAAAGTAAAAAATTAGACCTTGCCAATTGTAGTATTTCAGGCAAATGACATTGCCACATTTCAATGGAGTTTACCCCACCTTTGGTCACTTGAACCATTGAAGCTCATATCATTTTGCTGGGGACTTAATACAGGTTTCATATTGCATAATCATAATCAGTAGGAGTTGCGAGAGTAGTAGAAAATGATAACAAAGACAATGAATAATTCACTTCGATTTCTTACTATTTTCTGAATTCTTAATTAAGCTGCTTTTCGACTCGCATGTTGTACAAAACTTTATTTTAAACCAATAATTTTAATAAAAAATGGAGATATTTGTACACTTATTCGTTATCTTGTTCATCATGCGGTTGATGGTGGGGCAGAATCTGGCATTGTCATTTGTTCACCGACCATGGATAATGCGTGATACAAATTCTGAATATTAAGGCGAGGTGTTGGGAAATAAGTAACTCCGAAGCTGTCAGACTTGGGATATCCCTATTTGGCATTAAATGGGTCGATAATGTTGTCACCGACAAATGGACTTCGGTATATCGTCTATCCGTGGGACATTCTGCATAGGTATTATTATGGGTAGCGAGCTGTGACGTCACAGTGAGGACACTGGTTACGCTTACTCTGTGTACCTGCGCGAGTAATGACCCCGATCAATGCGCGTCATCCCTCTCTCGCCCCTCCCTCGCCCCGCACCTCACCCCCTCACTAGGCTCAAATGACCCAATGGCCTCGCCTTAATAACACTTTTCGATAAACGCGTTTAAGAACTTCAGTTTTGATGTGAATTATGTTTAAGGGGTTTAAATGCGTTGCGGCTACTGCTAGAATATTTAAGAACGTTACGATAGCTGCCGTTAAAAGTATCACCACTTACTTAAGGCGCTGACATGAGCCAACTAGCGCCGCTAATCTTAAAAAAATCATATCTTCCAATATAATCAATTTTATTAAAAAAGCTACGTTCACATTGTTTATTGCTATAAATATTATTTTTTAAATGCTTATTTGTAACGTAATTCAATGTAGGTAAGTTGTAGTTCACAAATGTGCCAGAAACGGCCGTTTTTCGCAATTATGTGAACTACAACTTACCTACATTAACTCCGGTTACAAATAAGCATTTAGAACGTAGCTTTTTTAATAAAATTGATTATATTGGAAGATATGATTTTTTTAAGATTGGCGGCGCTAGTTGGTTCTAGGAAGGCTCTTAACGAATAATTTTAATAATCAATTCAAGTTATTTCGATTGAGTGCCTTTCATTTCAGTGCTTCTATTAATACTGTTTGCGTATTCAATTGGAAAGTAAATAAAGCGTAAACATTCAGAGCGGTTTGTTTGTTTGGTAACTGTGCTATTGTTTTGGGATATTTATTCAATTTAACACGTTCATGGACAGTAGAAATTACGAAATGACAGTGAAAATTCTCAACTACTGTCATAACCGTGGGGGATTCTAAGTATGTGCGTGTCAAGACCGACAAAAATGTACCTACAACCTTTATTTTGACAGTACACATACCTATTTTCTACACAGAATGACAGTGGGACCGCTCCACAAAGAAAACCGCCTACGAACGCCGCGGGAGATGCCGTTGTGTCTTTTTAAATGCATCAAAATACTACGTCATACGCCGTACTGTCATTTTCCGAATACTCAAAGTACGGCATATGCCGCCACTGTCCATGAACGTGTTAAATTGATTCTCAGTATACGTTAAAATTCAGAATTTGAATTACGCATTATCCATGCTCGGTGAATAAATTAGAACATGATGAAAATTTTTATCTATTGTCCGATAGATGCAGGTTTCCTCACCTTTCCTTCGCCGTTATAAAAGCATTCTATTTTCTATACCTAAATGTACGTAAATTGCTTGGAAAACCGAGGAAAACTCATACAGTCGAAACAGAGAAAAATATAAAGAGTGTATCATTAAGATTTTTCAAGAACTATAATATATATCAGAATTTGAATTACGCATTATCCATGCTCGGTGAATAAATTAGAACATTCATTTAGTTGTGATTCTAACCGAATGTTAGACATGGTTGTCGGAATAATACTACTATTGTCCGATAGATGGAATTGCGTAACATACCCTTTAAGTATGTATAAAGCGATGAAGATTTTCGGTGGGCTCGGCGTGGCCTGTGGTGGCTCAGTTGGTAAGAGCGTGTCACGGAATGACAAGGTCGCAGGTTCAAGTCCTGCCCACGGCAAGATATTTTCAACATGTTCTACTTTAAAATTATTTATTCACTTATTGTGGAATGCTGGTAACAGACCGACAATTTTGACCGATTACCTACAACGGTCTTTATTAAGGTACTCTCGGAGTGGGCCCGGTGTGTTATTGAACGCAGTGCAAGGAAAATTCCACGACACAGGGAATCCTAGTGTGTGTGCTAGTGTACTTCAACTGCACAACCTTATACATTAGCTCTAACATAAATGTAACTTATCATAAGGAATACTATGTAACCTCGTGCTTCGAAAACTTGTAAAGTTGTTCTCTTACTTTAATAAAAATTATTATTATTAATTAGTCAAGTAGTTTATCATAAAATTCTAACTTATGATGCTTCCTATATTATAATCTTTTCTGAGTATTTGTATTTAATATGATTACCTTTGTGTATAAAACAATTAAACAATTTGAACAATGAAAATATTAGGAATTTACGACGAAAAAAAATTAGAATTGGTGGACACAAAACAACTAACAAACTGTATCAAATGGAATTAAAATATTATTTTAGAATTAAAACTATAGCGAGGCATTAAGTAGGTACTTACTACAAATTATTATATATAAACGGATATCACTCACTTATATCATTGAAGCCGAAGTGACATCCATTTATATACCTATAATAATAATTAAAATTTTGTGAAAAAAATATCATCATCAGTCTATTTATATGTCCCCACTGCTCAGGCACAGACCTTCCCTTACATCAAGGGAGCTAGGGCCATGATACACCACGCGAAAAAATAAACGCGCGCGTGAAAAAATGAAAACTAAACTATAAATATAGGTCGGTTGAACTATATTTTTTTAGGTTAATATTATACCAGTTATTTTTAATTTTTGTGAAATAATTCAGCAACTATCACGTCACCTCTAATTTCAACTTGCAACGTCGCAAGCAAAGGAAATAATAATGACACAGTACAATGCCTAATACAGTAGCGAAACAAACACAGTAAATCACAACGTGAGCACAGTTGAAAGTGAAGTTGTGCAACAACAATTAAGAGACTAATATTATCCCGTTAATTGGAGGCAACATTGTAACAAATGGCCCCACTGAAGCTCGTTACTGCAGTAGACTTATGTATAAACAGTAATATAACTCTGTACTAGCAAGCGAGTAAAATGATTATCGCTATATTCTTGTCAAAAGTAAGAGTGAGACAGAAGATTTCTTCACCCCACAGCGGCGGAGTAAAGAACACGGCACATTGCCTCAATATTTGTATTTTTATGAATTGTATCCTATTCTATTTTTTATCTAATGGCTTCTACTCTTGTTAAAGAGATAATTTCGCCAATGTCAAGTTATTAATTAGAGTATTTTATTCATGTAAATAGTAAGTAAAATAAAAATCGTATCCTGTTATTATTGTTATACCTTTATCAGGATAAATATAACCGCATCTCACACATTTAATTGCATTTAGCTTCGGCTACTTGGAGCTGCTCACAAAATAACCTATATACGTACAAACATACCTACGTACAGCTGTAAAATATAACCATTCTTTGCGGCAGTCTAGCATAAACCTAGAAACCTATACTCACTTGTTAATGTCGAATCTTGAAAAAATAGTCTTGAAATATACAATTATATAAACAAATATAAGGAGCACCTACATTTACATTAATTTGTGAACACTTCATAGTGTTCAAAACTCAGTTTTCTGGGTCGAGTTACTGCCCGTTACTTTTCGGTAACTGTGTGACGGGACCTACACAATTACGTAATAAAATACGCAATAAACTTAACCGTGTAAGCCGAATATAAAGCTGTGCGTATTTAAAGGATGGTACCCACATTAAACAACAGAGATGAACCCAGGCCGTTTTATGTGATGTTGCCCAGTATAAGCTGATATAGCTAGAATCAGCTCACTTGTTTGCTGGTAGTTGGTTGAGTGAAGTGAGAGAGTGTGAGAATAATTTGTAGTAATGGCTCACCATAGATTTAATTCTAAAACTTTTCAATAACTAAATGTTTTGTTCTTAATTCGCAATATTACTATATATTATTAGTTTGTGCTACGACTCTTTTTAACAGTGATGACACTGAATGACGATTTCCCAATGAGTTGTAAGGCAACTTACTAATTTCGACTGAATAAATTATCGACTCTACGTGATCACCAAATATTCTAAACGAACCACCAAGCACTTATCACAATGAAAGTCGATCCCATGCGCTGCAATCAATTGGTGATAGGGTATTAGAAAGGGGGAACATAACCCCCCTGTAGCCCCCTAAAACCGGCCCTGTTACGCAGCGTAACCAAACACTCTTGATGAGTGTACACGTGTCGTATTTTGTGGCGTAATTGTAACGTGTTAGGCCTCATGTAATTCGAAATCAGGTGAAACAAGGCACGGGTTACGTGTATAATGGGCTGCCATTAAACTACATGTGAGGTAACCTTTATATTACTATATGAGGTACCTATATAGTACAGTCGAGGACAGAGATAAGTATACAGGGGACCTATATTAGGTTGAGATTTTCTCAAAAACTACTTGACCTATTGCAAATAAAAATCACTGTTTGATAGATAAACGTTAAGACTATGTAAAAGAATTATTAAATTCAGTCCAGTAGTTTTTGTCGGCGTCGGGGCAGACCTCGGCGTATGTGGAGAGACGATATCGTTAGATACAGGGATGGGTGGCTAGAGGACGCTCGGGACAGGGTTGAATGGAAGAGAATGGGGAGATCTTTGTAGTGGGCCAATTTATAGGTTTACAAAAAAAAGTATATTTTGAGAAAATCTCAACCTTATTGAGGCCCCCTGTATACTTATCTCTGTTTTCGACGTACCTATGATTCTGTGTATCGGTTCTTTCTTTTCTTTTCTCGTGTGGTTTAGTGACCAAACCTATTTGTCAAAGTTATTCAGGCCGCCCGTAGGCCTTTGACGTGGCCTAACGATTGCTGTCAAGCGACAACAACCGGGACCAACTGCTTAACGTGCGCCCCGAGGCACGAAGGGGCTCAGATGAAAGTGTCACTAGCGGTCACCCATCCAGGTCCTGACCTCGCCCAACGTTGCTTAACTTGTACGATCGTTTTCAACGTGTACTCGCAACTGGCCTACGAGCCCCTTATGTATCGGTCATTCGTTCAGATTTAATTCCACTATCATACCCAAGGCAGGCCTTCCCGCTTGGAAGACCAGCTTCTTCTTCTTGGGGGTTGCCTCTCAAACTAGTGAAGGTTGGCAATCAGCTCATCATATTTGTGCCTATCTCTCGCGAGGCGGAACAGGTCTGCGGCGCTCGCGATTCCAGTCCATTCCCGGATGTTACGCAGCCACGACTTTTTCCTGCGACCGATTCTTCTCTTTCCGGCGACTTTTCCCATCATAATAAGTTGGAGCAACTCATAGCGCTCGTGCCTCAGAGCATGTCCTAAGTACGCCACTTTACGTTTCTTGATGGTCTGCAAAAGTTCGCATTTTTTGTTCATCCGTCGCAGGACTTCGACGTTCGTTATTTTGTCAGTCCAACTGATGCGCAACATGCGTCTGTAAGCCCACATTTCGAAAGCCTCTAGACGACAAAACACACAGCCTTTGGAAGACAGCGAAAGTTCATAAATCAAGCACAATTTATTCTCTGCCATTTCACGTGGCAATGTATTGTGATGCCAACTCTGACCCGCTATCTGTATCCTTAAACAAACAAAATGTATGTGTTTCACGGGATAGTTTCGCCGGCGACTTCGTATGCTTCGGTTAGTAACTATTGCTGTCAAAGTCAAATTTCATTATTGCAAGCACGTTGAGTACATTTTGCAAGTCAATATATTTTTTGAATTTACATTTACACTACTTTGCAAGGAAAAGGTGCCAACGCTGAGGAGAAAAGTGGCAAAAAACTCTCAGCAGCACATCTTTTAAAACAATGATAATACAATTATTACTTAATAACTATACAGTACGTAACTACTATTGTTAATAAGTTTATCCCTCATGCGGAACCGGCGACACACACCATGCATGTTCATCGTTTAAATAGTCATCTATTCTGTAATACGCCTTCTTAACAAGTGTTCCTTTAATGAAATTTTTAAATTTCCTGGCTGTTACTCATATACCTAGTTAAACCTTGTTTCCCTTAAACTATGTCGTTGTTCCTTTCATACGTTCCTTTCATTTTGTTTTAAGGCTTCGTACGTAAAAATATATAGCAATCTTGAGGTGTCTATTTAGGGACTGATGAATACCGATACACGATTGGACAAACTTCGCTCGATAGAAAAAAATCGCAATTAAATACAAATTACGTCTAAACCGAAATAGTTATTCGTACAAAATATATATCAAAATGTAGAGTATTAGAAATACGAGAGCTTGTTTAAAAAAATCTGATTTTAGTTGGCGTATTTTTATTTCCCTGTCAAAATTCATCCAAAATTAATAAAAAATACAAATATGGAGTCATTGTGCCGCGCTCTTCTCTCCGCCGCTGCGGGACATCTTCTGTCTCACGCTCGAGTTTGACAGCTGGCAGCCCCTTAATAAATATTCGAGCCAGCGCTCATAGATAGAATGAATTTTGGTCTCATGGGGTACACTCTGTAAACAGACAGCAATGTACAGACGGACATTGTGATACCTTCATATGAGTATGGGCGTAGATTTACGTATGAATACGTTATGTGAGGAGAGGACAGATCGAGATCAACAGTAAATAACGGGCAGAGACAGGGCTTCCTGCCGAACTGGCCTTAATGTGCAGGCCTCAGAGCTTGCAGAATGGAGACGTCAATGAATACTTGCTCATGTACATGATCTAGTGTGTTTTAGAACAATTTGGTAGGTAAACAGGTATTTGTATTATGCATTGTTACTTTATTTTTCTTTATTTATGTAGGTAGGTACTTAACTTAAGTACCAGTTAATGAATGAATTAATGAAAAATCTTTATTTCAGACACAATCCCATAATATGTTAGTAACAATTTGCTTACAACTATGTTAGTGATTTTAATTCAAATAACATTTTTTGGGTGAAGTTACCTGCCGTAGCATGTACCTTCACCCAAAAACGCAGGATGGGGCAGTCCCACCTGTCGACAATTAACTTCAGGAGGCTGAATGATAGGTAGTAATGATAGGTATTTAATATTGCTCAACAAGCTACCTATTCATACGTCGAATTATCTACCCAAAGGTTATCTGAAAGAGATCGCTTTGAGCGATAAGACCGCCAATTGTAATGCTAACTGTATTAGCCTATTTCTTTTGCGTAATTCTTTTTTTGCAATAAATAATATTCATCTTACATGTGATCATATCTTTGGAGATGGGTTAGTCAAAGAAAAATCGCAACCAAATGCTGGAATCTGATCGATATAAGACTTATAGTTTCCGACAAAGCAATGTATAATTAGTCATCTAGAGTTTGGTTTCCGCAAAATATGTTGTTACTCGATTTCAAGTATCATCGCCTAGTTATAAATGGTAAGAGGTCGAAAATGTAACACTTGATATGCTTTCGAATTTATAATTTAATGACAACTTTAACAAATATATCAGACCTCTGTAATAAAAGAAAAAAAATTGAATTAGCTAGTTGTTCAGACTAGTCATAAGTAGGCCTTTGGCATGGCATAACGACTGCTGCTAGGTCCCGGTGGTTATTGTTAGAATAACAACCGGGACCTAACTACTTAACGTATTTTCCGAGGCACGGAGGGGGCCATGACAAACAAAAAGAAATACTATGGAAAGATGAACATTAATTAAAAAAGAACTAAACCGTGTAAGTTTCCCACATAGAAGGATACAAATTCCGATACGTTTGAAAAAAACTTATATTTATCAGCTTTTCTCTTATGAAGAAAAAGTATTGGCTAAGAAAATGTAAGCGTTCTTCGCCATTGAAAATGCTAGAGTATTTTGGCGTATGGTCATTGTTGAGCCAAAGGCGTCTCTCTATGGAATGCTCTGTGTTTGGACGGCAGCGGAAGCGGGCGCGGGCTGGCATGGGCGGAAGCGGCGCGGGAGGCGTCTGAACGCATAATGGAGAGCTGGTATTGTGCTGGCGAGTGATTACATCGGGTGGTTACAGTTTCAGGAATGTAATTAATAGTACACAGATAACTTCGAGAAAAGTATACAGGAGACTTCATTACGAATTGACATTTGACCAATAAGTTATTGATAGATTATTCATTGTCAATTTTATTTCTATATTTATAGGCCTTCAGAAGCTGGAAGCGGGGGACTCCTGTCACGAGTATCGACATACTACATTAAGTTTGGGTTAACGAAAATAAGCATTTTAAATTTTTAATTTAAAATGATGAAAAAAGCCTAGCTACGGGCAGGACTTGAATCTGCGATTTGTACTTTGTGTGTTGAAACTGGACACAAAACAAAAGAACGAATGCACTAGCAAAAGATTTAAAATGCAATTAGTGCTTAGAGATATCTCTTACAGCAAAATCTACAAATATGAAAATTGATATTGTTGAGAAGATTTATGCTCATATTTTATTATTATTAAATAAAACAAAACTAACTACGTCTAAAAATATACAAATTACTTATAAAATAAAATAAAACTAAATACTACAGAACGAACACGTCGTCAAGATCCTCGTTCTGAACTTTATTGATACATGATTTTATGTTCTACCTATATTTTGAATGCTGAAAACTGAAAGTAAGTATATGGGTAAAATAAAATATCAAAACATGAAATTCAATTGCAATTCGTCTTGAAAATAGTCAATATTTTACGTAGTCGTAAGCAATAATCCAAATTGGACTTGAAAATAAAACTATTTGATTTTGAAAATAAACAAAAATCCTTTACCACAACTTTATGACTATAGAGGAGCTCGTAGTTCAGTTGCGAGTACACGTTGAAAACGATCGTACAAGTTAAGCAATGCTGGGCGAGGTCAGTACCTGGATGGGTGACTTAGTGACACTTTCATCTGAGCCCCTCCGTGCCTCGGAAAGCACGTTAAGCAGTTGGTCCCGGTTGCTGTCGCTCGGCGGCAGTCGTTAGGCCACGTCACAGGCCTCTGACAAATTAGGTTGACCAAACCACACGAGAAAAGAAGAAGATGACTAGATACTTTTAACACCACCCATTAAAATAAAACTATACTTAATCCTTTAACCCCTAAAAGCCACAATAACAATTTACGAAAGCGGCCATAACTAAAACATTTTAATGGTCGTACTTAATAGTGAATATAATATTCCGATTAATCATGGGAAAACCGCAGATTCGGGTTCTCTTAATTGAAACACAAATAGCCTAGGTGCGATTGGAGCGATGGTGAGATTAAACCGCCCAGAACTGGTTGAAACCAGTTTAAATCCGTGACAAAGGGTGCGAATGTTAAAAGGTCGGTCGGGCCTTAAGGTGTCTCTACATTTGTTTAAGTGGATTTATCTGATTTCATTAGTGGTGAGAGCAAGAAAATTCATTTAATTCGTGTTAGAAGCAATCCAAATAATTAAAGATAAGTAGCAAAATATCAGTAGCACATCATCATCATCAGACTATTTATATTGCCCCAGTGCTCGGGCACAGACCTTCCCTTACCTCGAGGGAGCTGGGGCCATGATCCACCACGCGGGCCCACTGCGGATTGCCAGATTACACATGCCTTAGATTTTTTCTTCTTCTACGGCATGCAGGTTTCATCACGATGTTTCCTTCACCGTTTTAAGAGCACTCGGTAATGTACGTAAGTTTTCGATAGTTAAGTGTTCGAACAAACCGAGGATAACTCATTGGTACTTGGCTGTCCTGGCTGGGAATCGAACCTGGGACATCCGTATCGCAAGTCCACTGACCCAACCATTGAGCCACCGAGCTCTCAGTGGTACATCTTTCAATGTTAATACAATAGTTTACAAGTTAATTTACAAGTGCAAGTAAAATGTGGCAACGCTGAGGAGAAAATATGGCAAAGTCTCAAAGTATCTAGTGTACCTATCTGTCGCAGTCAACTGGTTGGAATAGACGTATGATTGAACAGCTAGCTCGTTGATTGAACGACGGCATCCAACCAAACAGCTAAGTGTCAAGTAGCTGAGTGGTTGAACACAACATTCAACACTACAGCTAAACGACGCTCAGCGGACTGGTTGGAAGTCAATTTGCAAATTTTAGTAACAAGTTCTTACCGCGATTTAGACTGAATTAAGAGATATTTCGACACCGTTACAATTATCATGATCACAAGACATACTAACTGTGTTATTATTAATTTTTAAATAGCGTTATTCACATACAATAGCAAAATATCAACAAATTACGATCAAATTACCGTGATAATTATTTTTATACTTAATCGCTTAATTTATTTCAAAGTTTTCTTTAAACATTATCTCACTGAAATCACTGGTATGTTGCTGCAATATTTAAATTTTAATGCTTGGAAATTATTTTTCACTATAAAACAACTCGCAATGTTCATATAATATCAACTGTCGACGCCATCTTGTAAACAAATTGAAACTAGCGCCGCCGTGGCGGAGAATCATACTAAGTCAACACTCCAGTGGCTTTTCAGTCAGCTGAGGTGTTGAACGTTTTATGCGCCATAATGATCCAACCACCCAACTAGTTGTTTGATTGGATGCCGTCGTTCAATCAACGAGCTAGCTGTTCAATCACACGTCTATTCGAACCAGTTGACTGCGACATATCCATTAGGTACATTCCGTTGCATTACCTAAAATATTCGTCCACCCACACGTCAATTCACTAAAAGCCGTCCTTTACCGCAGCCTTAGTCTGAACACAACCTAACCCTTGTTTTATTAGACCCAAGTCCATAGACCGGGGTCTAATTCCCTCATATAAATGGGGTAGTGTCGAAGGCTCTCATAGGCCATTGTTCCCGGATAAAAGCCGCCTTACGCCTTCGAGTTAATTGGAATCTTTTAAAGTTTACTCTCGCTATAAAGGACTCGGAATTGCTCAACTACGAGCAAGGCTCGGCTGTTAGACGCTTGGGTGGGGTTTAGTGAAAGGAATAGTGGGCAAGATGTTCGTATTTATGCTCTATAAAGGTCAGTTTAGAGCTAATTTAAAAAGCTGGATTTTGGTGTCACTGAATAGGCTAGAAATGACATTGCAATTCAATGAAGCATTGCCCACCTTTGGTCACCTACGTGACCATTGAAGCTCATGTTATCATTTTGTTGGGGACTTATTATAGGTTTCATATTGCGTAATCAGTAGGAATTGCGAGAGTAGTAGAAAATGATAACAAAGACAATGAATAATTCGCTTCGATTTCTTACTATTTTATGCATTCTTAATTAAGCGGTTTTTTCGACTCGCATGTGGTACAAAACTTTATTTTAAATCAATAATTTTACGGAGATATTTTTACATTTATTCGTTATCTTGTTCATCATGCGGTTGATGGTGGGGCAGAATCTGGTATTGTCATTTCAACGTACACATCTAGCGTACCTTACTTTAACTTTTACATACCCGATGATGACTCCGTAAGAAATGTCGTAGGTAATATATACTATTAAAGTTATTATATAAACGGATGTCACTCACTTATATTGTTGCAGTCGGCAATTAGAGCGACAGTTTCGACCGATTTCGACGGTCTTTTATCAAGTTGAGCGCGCCACGCCCGCGTCGCCGGTGACGTTTCTTCGCGCACTCGCGAGTGCGCTCACCTTCAGAAAGACCGTCAAAATCGGTCGAAACTGTCTGTCTAATTGCCGACTTCAACAATATAAGTGAGTGATATCCATTTATATAATAATTTGTAGTAATGGCTCACTATAGTTTTGATTGTAAAATGAAACCAACCAGAAAAAAGTTAATATTTTCATCATCATCATCAGCCCGTATTAGTTCACTGCTGGACGTAGGCGCCTCCCAAAGCGCGCCACTCAACCCTACTCTCGGCCCTCTGCATCCAGTCCCTGCCAGCCATCTTGCGAAGGTCATCCCTCCATCTGGTCGGAGGGCCCACACTACGTTTACCCGTTCGTGGCCTCCATTCGAAAACTCGTCTACCCCATCGGTTGTCGGTTCTACGACAGATGTGACCAACCCACTGACACAATACCAATTATTTTAATACATCTTAGTAATGGATTTACAGTTATCTGTAGATCCATTGCTAAGATAACATAGTATCATTATTGATAGTATCATTATTGATAGTATCATTATTGATAGTATCATTATTGATAGTATCATTATTGATAGTATCATTATTGATAGTATCATTATTGATAGTATCATTATTGATAGTATCATTATTGATAGTATCATTATTGATAGTATCATTATTGATAGTATCATTATTGATAGTATCATTATTGATAGTATCATTATTGATAGTATCATTATTGATAGTATCATCATTGATAGTGTCATTATTGATAGTATCATTATTGATAGTATCTCTGAAGTATCGATTCCTCTCTCATTTCTTCTTCTGCCATACCCAACATAACATAGTATCGCAAAATAAATTCCTGGAGCGTTTTATTTATTTCGAGTTTGGGCGCGCAATAACTGGCTTTTGTATTATTCATTGGCCAATTATTGTAAAAGGAGTTTCCACCCGGAGCAGGTATGTTTAGGTATCGGACCGACAATTGGCTGGCCTTCGCTTTTTAGGGTTCCGTGCCACAAAAGGAACCCTTATAGGATCACTTTGTTGTCCGTCTGTCTGTCCATCTGTCAAGACCTTTTTCTCAAAAACGCGTAGACGTATCAAGTTGAAATTAATACCAAATACTCAGGTCTGCAATCTCATGCAGCCGTGAAAAAATCAATCTTCTACGTCAACGCAATCAAAAGATATAGTTTATGTCGCATTTTCCCACATAGTTATATTTTATTTAGTTATTTATCAGATAATCTTACAGCATTTAAGTATGATAACATTAAATTTAAAATGCCAAAACAAGATTACACATATTGTAACAAAGAAAGACTACATAAGTCGGCGTAAAGAAAATTACAAAATAAAATACTTACATATTTAAGAAATTACAAAAAAAAGGAAAATGAAAACGCTTGGGAATCAAAACCTATAGGCCACTTCTCGTTGACCAAGAATGATGAAATTTGGCAAGAAGCTAGGTCTTATACACAAGTAAAGGAAAAAGAACCCTCGGTGCGCGACTCACACTTGGCCGGGTTTTCTTTGTTTGGTATCCGTTTCGTAACGGACCTAATCTATGATTATTATGATATGGGATGCTTCAAGATATACGTGAATACGGGAATAGAATGGCTCGTAGTACAGTCCAGTTAAAAACGATCGTACAAGTTAATAAACGCTGGGTCAGTACCTGGATGGGTGACCGCTAGTGACACTTTCATCTGAGCCCCTCCGAGGAAAGCACGTTAAGCTGTTGATCCCGGTTGTTGTCGCTTGACAGCAGTCGTTAGGCCACATCAGAAGCCTACGGGCAGCCTGAATAGCTCTGACAAATAGGTTTGGTCACTAAACCACAAGAAAAAAGAAAAGAAACGTGAATACAGAGTTTCAAGGTCGACAGAGAAATATATTATTATTAAATATATTATTTGGGCAATATAAATAGACTGATGATGATGATGTTGGCACCTTTTCCTTGCAAAGTGGTGTAAATGTAAATTCAAAAAATGTTGACGTGCAAAAATGTACACAATGTGCTTACTTGCAATAAAGAGATTTGACTTTGACTTTAGCTGTCTGCCAGTAAAAGTCCAGTCAAAATCTGTTCAGTCGTTTCGACTTCAAAACAGACACTCAGACATAATTAAAAAAAAGGTTTTGTATATTACTTTCATAATATGAACTCTGTGACTTCCATGTATGGTGTATTTAACTGTTAGAGATGTAAATCTATATATAATAGATAAACTAACTAAATAAAGCGATGTCACCCGATACTGGAACGCAACCGAAGCCTTAAAAATTCGCAAAAAAAATCACGAAAATCCACAAATAAAATGTGAGAGCAGTGGCTAACATTCTCCGAATATTAGGGTTGGCAGAGCCATGTTTAATTTGTGTAGCTGTCGATATTGCACCCCACCACCCCGTCGCACCCCGCCGCACCCCGCAGGATTAACCAAGCCTTATTTTATCTTTTATTTTACGCGGGAGCACGTAATAAGCCGAATTAAGCCCCACTAGGACAATATAGCCGGATGAGCTTTTATTCTGTGCACGTAATACGAAAAAAATGTGTAAAATTGCATTTTATAATTATTCTTTTTTGTTTATGTCCCCATAGAGTATGTATCGGTAACTGAACAACTATTTTTTTTTTAAATATTGGCTTTGCTTGCATTAGCCAATCACAAGTTAAAAGTTTGGGAAACCATAGAATTAAAATTAAATAGAACGGAATTTGGAAAAAAAGGAGAGGATTGCGGTTTAATAAATATTTAAAATATATATGCACAAAATCTTTTAAAAAATAAATAAATATCATAGTTTTATATTATTTAATTCTATATATGCAGCTAATATTTTATATATATTATTATTATTATCATAAATATCATATAATAAAGAAATAATGGATGTAGGGAATGGAGTATGGATTTGAACAACTATTGTTTTAAAACTTTTCGATTAAATATTAATACCTAAACCGAGGCCCAAATCAAGCGTCTTATTTTGTAAACAAAAACTACCCTCCTCCACTAACATTTTAAGCTATTTTGTGGTCTTTTCTTTTCTCGTGTGGTTTAGTGGCCAAACCTATTTGTCAAAGTTATTCAGGCCGCCCGTAGGCCTTTGACGTGGCCTAACGACTGCTGTCAAGCGACAGCAACCGGGACCAACTACTTAACGTGCTTTCCGAGGCACGAAGGGGCTCAGATTAAAGTCAGGTCACCCATCCAGGTCCCGACCTCGCCCAACGTTGCTTAACTTGTACGATCGTTTTCAACGTGTACTCGCAACTGGACTACGAGCCCCTTATTTTGTGGTTATTGCATAGTTATTTATACATTATTAGATCGGAGTACTTTATTTTCCCAATGATGAACAAATTTAATCAATCAGTTCCTTCAGTTTTACATCACAACAGGAAACTAGACGATCATATTTGTTTACAAAATAAGACACTTGATTTGGGCTCCGGTATACATCATCATCAGTCTATTTATATTGCCACTGCTCGGGCACAGACCTTCCCTTACATCGAGGGAGCTGGGGCCATGATCCACCACGCGGGCCCAGTGCGGATTGGCGGATTTCACATGCCTTAGATTTTTTCTTCTTCTTCGGCATGCAGGTTTCATTACGATGGTTTCCTTCACCATTTTGAGAGCACTCGGTAAATGTACGTAAGTTTTCCGTCGAAAAAACAGAGGATAACTCATTGGTACATGGCTGCCCTGGCTGGGAATCGAACCTGGGACCTAATGTAATACCTACATCAATATAACTAATTCTTTAGCGACTACTAAGTAGAATCTTAATACTAAACGCAATTATCAGTTGTATAGCAATTCCAGATTGCGTACGGACAACATTAGATCAATGGTAACACTTGCAGTACGATTTTAAATCTTACGACGCAGATAATAAGAACGGTCCAAAGTGTTACACTTGATTTGCTGTTAGCTGGCTAATATCAGTCGCCGCTAAGCGAGGCGTCCCGCTCGCTATAACGCGATGTAGCATATGAACGAGAGTGACAGTTGCGTTTAGATTTAGAACAGTGTTGTCGTTCAAACGGTTATAAACTCCAAGTTAGAAAGATATCGTGGCTTAAACCATGGACTAACTTTAAATTCACGTTCATGGCCAACACTGTATTTTTCTCCGAATTTGAGTGTTATTATTTATCTTTCTCAAAGTCGTTAAAAACTACCTACATTTTCCTTTAAAGATTCAAGTCTGCGGAACCCGCGCCAGAAAATTGAGTTCCATCTTCATTAGCTCTTCTCGGAAGACGGGATTTAAAAAAAAACTTTTCATAAGGAGTTTAGGCGCGAGTCAAGTTTCCCATCAACAAAATTGAGGTACGTGCTTAAGGTGAATCTTAAATCCCTCTCTTCTATACTCTGTGTCGCAATATATGCATTAACTTTAACAAACACCTTGTATAAGTTATGTTTGACTAAGTACTAACTAATAGAAGTAGGTTTCAACTCAAATTCATTGGTGTTTTGCAACTAAATAGGTAACTACTATATTTTGCATAAACACGCCATCAATTTTTAGGATTTATATTTATACTTGCCAATTTGCAAGCAAAATTAAGAGACCAAAATTACCAATATTGAGGAGAAAAAGTGGCAAAAAACTAGATATCTATGTGTCTAGTTTTTTGCCACCAAGTAAAATTTAATTAAGTTAGAATTTTCCGAAGATCAAGTTTTGTTAATTTCAGCTCGGGTACCTATAAGATAAGATAAATATTATTTAAAGCAATAAAAAGGAATTGCACAAAAGAAATATGCTAATACAGTTAGTATCACAATTGGCGGTCTTATCGCTTAAAGCGATCTGTTCAAGACAGCCTTTGGGTAGAGAATTCAGCGAATGAATAGGAAGCTTGTTGAGCAATAATTAAAAAACTACTATGGATAGGTAATACGGCAATTCAAAATATGAAAATACAACCAGATAAAAATTAAATATTTTCTGCGATCTCGTAACTAAATAGAACTTTAGATCCATATAATATTTTTTTCATGTCATGATTTGGTTGTAAATGACAATGCTAGATTCTGCCCCACCATCAACCGCAAGTTGTACAAGATAACGAATAAATGTAAAAATATCTCCGTTTTTTATTAAAATTATTGGTTTAAAATAAAGTTTTGTACAAGTTGCGATTCGAAAAAAACAGCTTAATTAAGAATTCAGAAAATAGTAAGAAATCGAAGCAATTTATTCATTGTTTTTTGTTATTCTTCTATAGGAGTTGCGAGAGTAGTAGAAAATGCTACTGATTACGATTATGCAATATGAAACCTGTAATAAGTCCCCAATAAAATGATAGGTTCAGCTTAAATCGTCACGTAGTTTTGTGGGGAAAAGCTCCATTGAAAAGTGGCAATGTCTTTTGTGTGCGTACGAGTTCTATATTAAAAGTTATGTTGTAAAGAAAGTATAAGAAATGAAAATTGAGGATCCTCCTTAACTTACGTTCTTAATATCAAAACTTGGCGGTAATGGATTCGAAATTATACATTTATTACTTGGACGGTTGGAGTAATCAATTTATATTAACTTAAGGCTCTATATGGTTGTCAAATGCAAGAGTGAGATAGAAGATGTCCCGCAGCGGCGAAGTGAAGAGCACAGCGCAGTGCCTCAATATTCGTGTTTTTATTAATTTTGGATGAATTTTGGCAGGGAAATAAAAATACGCCAACAAACATCCGATTTTTATAAAGCAAGCTCTCGTATTTATATTACCCTACATTTAGATATAATGTTCATTTTAAAAGACATGGAAGGGGTAAGTTTGCGATTTTTTTCTATAGAGCGAAGTTTGTCCACGTAGCCGTCGTAGAAAAATTGAAAATACGCGCATACGAAGCCTTTAATACCTACTAGACTTATTGAGAACCTGGTACCTCCGTATTGCAAGTCCATTGACCCGAACACTGAGCCACCGAGCTTTTAAAATAAAAGTGTATAAAAAGTAGCAATTGTTCCCCGTCTCAGCGAAACAAGCGTCGCTAACGTGTTGCTTCGCTCAGTGAGGCCTCGACTATTCAATATATATACGAAGCCAACTAGATATAGATACGGCTGTATTGTAAAAACTTTAACAGCAATAAAGGCTTATTTTATTTTATTTTTTATAGATTAGAATTAAAAGAAATGAATGTTATAATGTCAACTTACTTATTTATTATTTTAATTTCTAAGCGAGCCCGGTCGGTTTTATAAGATATGACTTTCTTAGAATCCTTTCAACTACTACGTCTCTTTCAGTAACCGAGATGGGATTTAGATAATAGCTATAAAAAGAATCTTATTCAGACAAAGTAATGAAATGAATTATTGTTCAGACATTTGAATATGCAAAGGTTACGCAGTTACGTACAGTACAGTAAAATATATCCACAGGTTATGTTATGTAAAAATGTTATTTGTAGCTTCATACTAATACATCAAAAAAAATATGTTTCGGTTTAAAAAAAAATGCTCTTCGGAGAAAATAACTATTATGGACTTCATAACAGAATAAATATTATTATATTCCATCCAGAATACTGCTACGGACGTCGTAGCAGACTGTTACGACCGTAGCAGCTTACTGCTAGGGCTTTCGTAGCAGAGTAGCGCTGGGTACATACTAGATACCGTATTGAAGTAGAAAGCCATCTCGAGGTTCGTAGCAGGTAAATGCTACAGACTTCGTAGCACGGATCAGCTACGGGCTATGCTACTAACTCGTAGCAGAGACTTGCTACGTACCTCGTAGCAGAAATTTGAGAGTGCTCAGTTTTGTTTATTAATACGGCGTTACTCACGTGATACCCGATTCCTAAACGCGCACTGGCGTTCCTAATTATATACGGAACTCAAGTGCGCGTTTAGGAATCGGATGTCGCTGTCAAGATCGATCTCATAGAAGAGCGGTTTATTAATACGGGCCTATAATACCTAGAAATGATTTCTTAGCGTCATGTTTATCTTCAAATGGACCATTAGATGCGCCGTTAAAAGGCGAAAGCGTGCCAAGTTGTTGGCAACAAATCAATAGGGCAGGTTGTCTCATCAATACTTTATGGTCCCCTTGTTTGTTGGGCCAAGGGGCAGGTAAAGTTGTACTGGCGTTGTGCCAGGACACTGAGCCGTGTGCAAAGTATTGGTGCGTGAGTTGTTGTATCAACCGGTTTTAAGCGGATCGATTTTGGTAAGTTACAAAGGAAATAGTAGATCAAGGGCCTTCCATGAGCCAACTAGCGCCGCCAATTTTGAAAAAAATAATATCTTCCAATTTAATCAATTTTATAAAAAAAGCTTTTAGAATGTTTTTAGTTAGGTAGTTTTTAGTTTAGTTTTTAATGTATTTTTAAGTAGTTTAGTTTTATTATATTTGTTTGTAAGATTTCTTGAATAAAAATTTATAATGTTAATTATTTAGTGTAATTAACTTACTTAATATTCAATGTAATACATAGAATTTTAAGTAAGTTAATATACATCTAGTTTATCATATAATAAATATGTAATAAAATAATTGTTATTGATTCTTTGTACTATACTACTTTTTATTGTTTTTGCAGCTCCTTTTATCAGGGATTGCCTGGATGAGATCGCTCTGAGCGATAAATGCCGCGTTTGTACAATAATATATCATGTAATGTATGGTGGAACACAGATAAAGATCTACAGGAGAGTTTCTAGGGTTGTGATTTTCTCAAAAACTGCTTGACCTTTTGCAAAAAATCTTTCACTGTTTACAGTGTGATTTTTTTATCTATTAAAATAGATAAAAGTTAAAACTATGTAACTGTAAAGGAATCATTAAATTCTGTCCAGTAGTTTTTGAGAAAATTTCAACCTTACTGAGGCCCCCTGTATACTTATCTCTATCTTCGACTGTATTATGTGATTCTTTGTGCAATAAAGAGTCTATCTATCATTTCCAGTACAATCATACATCTATAGTATTTTTAATTTCAGCAAAATGGCATCAGAAGTTGGTAGCCTAAATTACAGACCTCCTCCGATACGGGTGGCGCTGCTAAATTCCCCAATTCCCCGAAAATACCCAACAATAAGCCAGTGGCGAGGGAACGCCGGGGGCATTTCCCCAGCTTCGTATGCAAGTGCCACGCGACGGTACCCACACTGGAATAACTTAGGGCTGTTTGCATAAAAACTCGAATCTCTGAAATGCACGCTTAGTCTAGCATTCGACGGACTGTAGGGTTGGCAGATTTTACCCGACTCTCTAAAGAAGGGGTTTTCGATACATATGAAGAGATGGAGAAATATCTCAGCATCATATATTTTATAAATAATCAGAATTTGTAATACCTATTATCCATGCTCGGTGAACAAATTAGAACATGATGAAAAAAAAATGCCATTGAAGTCCTACCCACGGCAAGAATTTTTTCATCATGTTCTAAATTAAATAATGGTACTAATAATAATACAGACAAGGTATGTAGGGATTCTTGCAGTAGGGAATATTCTTGTGAGTTGTCTCGCTCACTCCTTCATATGCATTCATATTATGTAATTGACACCAGGTGGCGTTTAGGTTTAGGATTCGACTTAGTAGCCACTACAAATTTTGTTAAAAAAATGTGGATTAATCTGCCCCCTGAAGTCTTTCCACTGAGCATATGGGATGCTTTAAGAGAACCGTGAATATAAATCTTCAAGGTCGGCAGCGATCCAGCAACCCTCCGGTGATGCAGGTGTCTTTAGGCGACGATGACCGCTTGCCATCAATTGGTTCGTCTGCTTTTCTGCCCCCTGTTCTCATATTTTTTAACAAATAAAACTTCATCGGTTTGTAGCTCTTCTGTTTTTCTTTGCTCGGCTATTGCCCGAATGGCGAAAAAAGGAGGGTAACATTTTTACGACTGTATGTATGTGGGTTCCTTTGTGACCTCCTGTAGCTTAAACGGTTTGATGGGTTTTTAATGTATGAGGTGTCGTTAGATTCATTTTAAATACTATATATTTTATGCAGTACGACCCTAATGCGACATTAATTAGGACCTTATAAATCCTAATTTGTAAAACTTTCTGGTGGCAACCCTAGCGTCTAATTTGCATAGACTAACAGCAGCGGTGGTTGTGTAAAGAGCTTCTGGGGCCAAAATCTGCGCCTGAGATGGACCCAATCACTGGACACTTGATTATTAGTGTTTCGTTTTTAAATAATAATATTGGAGGGTTGATTATTAAATATCTAGTATAGTCTTTGTTAGAGAAAAATGTAAATAATAAAATAAAATTGGTATGTCAACGTGTGTGTGTCTGTGTGTGAGAGAGAGAGATGTGGACAGAATAAGTGAGAAAGAGAGTATGTTTGTGTACACTTTCTCTTTAGACGTAATTTTTAATAAAATAAAATACCCCTAGTGTATTTTAAAAATTACTTCCAAAGAGAAAGTGTACACACACATACTCTCTTTCTCGCTTATTCTGTCTACATCTCTCTCTCTCACACACACACACACACGTTGACATATCATAATTTTTATTTTATTCATTAACAGGTCGTTATTCAGCATATTGCATTTCGATAAAATACATGTATAAAAATATATATTGCCAATTACATAACGCAAAATGAATTTACATATAGTTATACCTACATACATGCAATTATACTTTCTTACCTATTCTTACTAATTCTGCACATCACTCTACCAACTAGTAAAATAATGTTTACAGTCGTTTAATAAGCTTTTGATATTATAATCTCAACCTTAATATAAAAAGATAAAAAATAATTTCAAGAGAACATAACCTTATTCTAAGTTCCTGTGACTCCACACTAGGATTCCCTGTATTGTGGAGTCATGCTCTTTCAATTATACAATAATTTGATTATATAATATGTGAAATAGATACGGATTTAATATTAAATTCAATACAGCTTACGTAATTTTATTAGTTAGTTAAATTGTTAATGTGCAGCATGTGTCGCTGCCTGTACCTACTTACTTACTTTTTTATTAGTTGGACTGTACAATAATATGTAGGTATGTATGTTTTAGAATTAAAACTATATTGAGCCATTACTACAAATTATTATATATAAACAGATACATACTTACAGATATCACTCACTTATATATATCGTCGTCGGCGGGACAAGTTATGTCGGAGCGCGCACAGAGGGCGCTGATCCGCAGCGCGCGAAGAAACGTCAACGGCGACGCGGGCGTGGCCTTGAAAAAGACCGTCGAAATCGGTCGAAACTGTCGGTCTAATTGCCGACTTCAACAATATAAGTGAGTGATATCCGTTTATATATAATAATATGTATGTATGTGTTGTAAGGGGAACAAAAGTTACTGTTAAATTAGTTTTTGAAAGCGTAAATTTCCCTAATTTCACCAACATGAATTATGGGCCTACTGTCCCAAATTTTTCTTCCTCCCAACGCATTTCGTGGCCAATAAATAACCATTATACGTAAAAATAACCTAGCTGCTTATTTAACGCATCCCCAGCTTTTAAAGGAAGGAAACAATACGCATTCTATGGCTTTCAGACAGTATGGATGAAAAAAAAAGAGTAGAATAAAAAAAAATACTTCGAGCAGAAAAAGCGGTGTTTTGTAAATAAACAGGGCCGTTATCAGTTGTCGACACTCCAGCGACTTGGAGCTTAATAAAAAAGATGCACGCTGTATAACTGTCCGATCCAGGGATGTATTTAGGGAATGGATTAGGACCCCCTTTTATTTAATTATAAAAGAGGTGGATGGCATTGAGCGTACGTTACGGAGTCAATGGTATGGTTTTGAGTTATTTGGAAATTAAAATACTTATTCATAGCTATTGGCTAGGGCGTCAGACTGCGGCTCATTCTCGAGCCTCACATCTGTATTGCCTGTCGTGGTCGCGCCTAGCACAAGTTTTTAGCTTAATATTGTAAAACAATCGCCAATTTTATTTTGACCAGAAATATCACGGTTGATGAACATCGGTTGTTATAATTGCAACTTTAATATAATAGTTATTGTATTATCATTTTAAAATAACGTAGGTATTGTGTATTATGTAAATTTTATAAACGACCAGTATAAAAGAGTAGTTTCGCATTCATATAATATTGTCAGAGATCAGACATTGCATTTTATCCAAATAGGGCGAAAGATCTCCAATACTAGGTACAGCCCAAAGAACACTTTGGAACATTCTTATTATGTGCGTCGTAAGAGTTGAAATCGTACTGCAAGTGTTACCATTGATCTGTGCTGTTGTTCGTACTCCACAATTAATACTCGGAAATTATATTCGGACAATTTGGAAGTCTGTGGGAGTGTGGGGCCCCACCATTTTGCCTGGATTCGCCCCTGGAGACGTTATCACTAGTATGGAAGCGCTCGAGGGTGAATTATGTGAGGTACCGCCGCCGGGGAAGATGAAAATTAATGACGTAAAAGTGAGTTCCGCGACGGTAGAGCATGGACGAAGAAAAATGTCTTCGGATAAAAGGATACAGCCAGCGGTATTAGTTCCTAGTTTTGACGTAAAAGTATTTTGCATCGTTTCGCAGCTTTTTGCTGCATGATTTTAAAATTATTTAGGACAAGTGGCGCCCCCAATCTAAAAAAAATCATCAGAACTACAACTTATTTTCGCAATTACTATATCTATTGTATATTAGAAAATAGTATTTATCGTAATAAAGATTTGGTGAGGTCTATCACAGAGAAATTAGGCTTGAGATTTTCTCAGTACTTGACTGATTTTTGAAAACTCTTTGCAGTTACATAGTGTGTACTCTAAACTATTTTTTTTCTGTGTGGGTTAGTTTAGTGACCAAACCGAATTGTCAGAGTTATTCAGGCCACCCGTAGGCCTCTGACGTGGCCTGACGACTGCTGCCGAGCGACAGCAACCGGGATCAACTGCTTAACGTGCTTTCCGAGGCACGGAGCGGCTTAGATGTAAGTGTCACTAGCGGTCACCCATCCAGATCCTGACCTCGCCCAACGTTGCTTAACTCGCAACTGGACTACGAGTCACGAGGAAAAAAAACTGTTTAGTACAATAATTTTTAAAATCCGTCAAATAGTCCTTGAAAAAATCTACGGTATATTTTTTTATATTTTCGTCTGTACATAGCTTTTATAATAAAACATATTATATTTATTTTATTATAAATGTAGTCACTAGTTTCTCCTTTAGAGTTATACCTAGCTAGTAGGTGGTAAAACCTAGCGATTTAGCGGTTGAGTCCTCTTTTTGTATCCATTGTGGGTAGTTCGGAATTAATGGTGAGAGAGTCGTTTACGTAGTTTTTAAGTTAGGTAATTTAAATAAAATGAGGGTGCAACTTACCTTGAAGAAAAGGCACTTTTTTACCTATCATTAGTCGGATCTTTATCTACGAATTACTCATTAACAGCCAAGTTAAGCCTTGAATAAAAAATTAAGAGGATACGTGCGTTTTTAATGATAAGAACAGAGTTTGGGAAGTTTCCACATTAGTGAAATCGCCATTACTTTAATGTCGGATAATAATAAATATGTATACTACAAAATTATTCCCAGCCAGTGCCTCAAATTACAGCGGATGTAACACAAAACCATCACCTTAGGGTGAATGCGTTTGTTAATCGTATTCACACATACATCTATTTTTGTACCTATACGCATGCATAACCCCTGCGTGGTATGCACTGTTGATACTCTTAACTGTTATTTCTTTCTAGGCCACATTTTGTACTTTTATTATTACTATTTTATATAAATGCCATTAATTTTACCTGTTTTGGATGCTTACTCTTTCTCCTGCACTGGTGTACTATAAATATATTGTACCTACTGTAAAACTGGAAGGAACTGACTCTCAAAATACAGGTTATCCTAGTTTGAGAGTCTGGGCCACTGTCAACTGTGTAACGTACCCATAATTGATCTAAATAAACTATTTCTATTTCAGACGTTTTTCTGGTAACTAAATACTACAAAAGTCAACCCCAGTCACATGAGGCGTTACAAAAGTCAACGCCAGTTACAGAAGGCGTTACAAAAGTCAACGCCAGTCACATAAAGCGTTACAAAAGTTAACGCCAGTCGCATAAGGCGTTACAAAAGTTAACGCCAGTCACATAAGGCGTTACAAAAGTCAACGCCAGTCACATAAGGCGTTACAAAAGTCAACGCCAGTCGCATAAGGCGTTACAAAAGTCAACGCCAGTCGCATAAGGCGTTACAAAAGTCAATACTAGTCACATGAGGCGTTAAAAATGCCTAATAGATTCGTCTCAGTTAAGCTAGTCGGTGAGGCATTTCTCGGAGGCCGTATGCAGATGTCTGTTTGGCCAGTCATTACGGGCACGGATGTTTGCCCCGGCGGCGGCGGCGGCGGGCGCTCGCTGCAAAGATGATGTGGTGTATATGATGAGCTTTCGAACTTAATGTGTGTCATGTTTTTAAATTATAACGCTACCCACTTGATTATTTAGTTTTAATTGCTATGATAATAATTATGTGATACTCCTTATTGGAAACCCATAATAACTAGCTGCCAAAGACATGTTTCTGTGTTCATTATTTTCCTTACCTTGGTCGAGCCAATACAGTGCTTTAACTCAGTCGTTTAATTGTCTAACCAGCTAGTTAATTTTGAATCCAGGCGATCTGTCTTCGACCTACTTAGGCGCATATTTTCAACCGTGATTTAAATTTATTCAACCGTTTAGGCCTTCTGCCCCTTTCTACCTAAAACGTTTTAGACGAAGTGTAAAAGGAACAACATGGTTTAAGGGAAGTGAGGTTTAATTAGGTTTATGAATAACAGCATTAGTTATTAAAAAAAAAGGGTAGTGGATTATTATTTTAAAAAGAGGTACTGCCGAATGTATTTATGCCACGTTTTCTCCTCTGCGATTGCACCCCCTGCAATGTGGTCCAAATTATAATTTGGACCACATAATAATATAATTAGCTCAGCAAGCGCCTGAGGGAGGCGACGGGTGACCCTCGTGCTGGCGGCTTTCTCGCGCAGAGGCTGAGCCTAGCCATCCAACGCGGGAATGCCGCCAGCGTGATGGGCAAATATTTTTAGTTAGGTAGATTTTTAGTTTAGTTTTTAATATATTTTTAAGTAGTTTAGTTTTATTATATTTGTGTAAAATTATAATTTGGACATAAGCTCGATTCGACTAATATGGTCATTTGGTCAATGACATTTAAAGGCGTTTTTTTTTCAAACGGTCGAACACAGATTTGACACAGAATAGTGCTTTATTTGCGAGTAAATCTTTAAAGTCATCTAAGAACTACGCATAAATTATTATCTTATTTCTTCATAATAAATTACGTCTTATCAAGTATTATTTGTTATATTATTTCACTCCATATCCTGTAACTTGGACCACACCACAAGGAGCCATTATGTATGCATCAGGGACCCCCATTTTTGCATTTGTAATAGGGATCATTGTGTAATTATTCACTCGTTAGTGGACCAATCTATAGTTGGGTAAGTATAGAACGGATTTAGAAGAAGGGTAGTATTTATTTAATGCTTAAGATTCTTAAAATATAAGATTTTAAGCTTCAATTTTTGTTTTAGTAATAATCATCATCATCATCAGTCTATTTATATTGCCCCACTGCTCGGGCACAGACCTTCCCTTACATCGAGGGAGCTGGAGCCATGATCCACTGATTTCACATGCCTTAGATTTTTTCTTCTTCTACGACATGCAGGTTTCATCACGATGTTTTCCTTCACCGTTTTTGAGAGCACTCGGTAAATGTACGTAAGTTTTTCCGTCGAAAAAAACGAGGATATCTCATTGGTACATGGCTACCCTGGCTGGGAATCGAACCTGGGACCTCCATATTGCAAGTCCATTGACCCAACCACTGAGCCACCGAGCTCTTCTTTCCTTTCTTTAGTAATAATACAGATAACTTATTTTATAAACATAGTTATATTTCATAAAATAAATCCTCTAAAACCTAGGTTAGTACTGATTTAAAGAAATATCTATTCTTCTTTGCTGACTGTACTAAATATTGCGTGGACCTCTTGGGAATCAATGTATGAACTTCAATTTTTTTGAGAACAATAGGCTCGTGGATTTGGTGGGAACGACCCTTTAGAATTACAAAAATATTATTTTTCTATGCTTTCCATCTATAACTAACTATACAGAGTATAACATATATGCTGTTATTCATAAACTTAGTTAAACCTCCCTTAAATCGTGTTGCTACACAATTCGTCAAAAAAGGTTAAGATAGAAAGGGAGGGGGCGCTTAAACGGTGGCGTAACTTTAAATCACGTTTAAGAATATGCGCCAAAGGGTATAGTGTAACGAAAGGAGGTGTTAAATACTTAACCGAACTTAGATTCATAGACACTTTTGAGTATGAGCTTAGCGTGAAGTTCGTACTCAAAAGTGTGTATGAATCTAAGGCCCGTATTAATAAATCACTCTCAGCTCAAAAGTCAATCTTGAGAATGACCTCAAGATGGTGTTCCTATTAATAAACGTAACTTAGGTGCGCGTTTAGGAATCGGGTATCACGTTAGTAACGCCGTATTAATAAACAAAACTCACACTTGAGAACATATTTGCTGATTGCAAGCGAACCGCGTCTTGAGAAAGACATCACGTGATACGCCCTCAAGATTGGTTTATTAATAAATGACATACTTGAGATGGTTATCTCGTCTTGAGAGTGAATATCAGCTGAACTCGCTCTTGAGGGCAGGTTTGAGCTCAGACTATTAATACGGGCCTTTGTTGAGGCTGCTCGTTTAGAATGATTGGCAGTACGCCTTGAACAAAGTCACCTTCAATTCCGATGCTCGTTACACATCGGAAGTGAAGGTGACTTTGTTCAAGGCGTACTTCCAATCATTCTACAGGAGCAGCCTTTGGGCCAGTTATACTCAGAGATAGCTGAATGCCCTGCGCGTTCAGTACAACAATGCTTTCAGGATGCTGCTGGGGCTGCCTCGCTTCTGCAGCGCCGTCCGCACTGACGGGTTCCACGCAATCATGCGTAAGAAGCGTCTCTGCTCTGCAGAGTGCGACGCAGCGATAACAGCATCTTGCAAATGATAGCCGGCAAATACGACTGCCGTATTGTAAAAAAAATGTGTGATGTTGCATGTCCTACGTTAGTTACTAATATACAGCCTTACTTATAATCGATGATTAAAATTAACTTGTTTAACAATTGTTTAAAAAAAAAATCAACTCCTGAACAACCGAATAAGTAGCTGTCAGTTTAAACAACGTCGTAGGGTTGTTTAAATGCTTAAGTAACAAAATTGCGGACCGAATTCCGAACAGCTGATTACATTGGACACTGCTAAATCCATGAAAAAATAAAAAAATCGCCGCGGTATGGAGAGAGCCTATATTTGCATGCAGACAGTTCTCCGCCTTTGTCGTCAGTTTCATTCTCATACGTCAGATAAAGGGTTACTAACAAATATTGAATCTTTGTTATTTATTATTTATAATCAGACTCTCTCTCACACACTCAACCAACATCACACACATCATACCACACATACTTTGACAACACTGCAGCTCCCCTTTGTCTTTTTTCTACTCTTTTAGTACCTACTCATATAATTCCTATATGAGTCCTCGGTTATGAGCACTCAACTTTTAGTAAACTCTATTCTGTCAAAAACTTTTAACACGAGTGATATTTCCTACCTAACCGAGGCCATTAATGCATGGAAAATAGCCTGCCCGAGTAGTAGCCTGCCCAAATGCTTGACTTCACAGAGACAGTGGGACGGGCCGTTGTGTGAGCTGGTACGGAACAATCTTTTAGATACGTCCACCAACCTCACAGAGCGTGCCCGCCTTCTTGCTCTCTCTCGCTGGGAATCAGGCGTTTGGTTGCAGGCGCTTCCTTCGAAACAATTGGGAACAATGCTTGACAATACCACCTTCCGTTCAGCCATATCGTTACGCATCGGTGCTCCCTGTGTAGCGCCACACAGGTGTACATGCGGAGAGAAGGTTGACCGCCTCGGCCACCACGGACTCAGCTGCAGCAGGAGCGCTGGCCGCATTGCTCGCCACAGTGCTATAAATGATATCATCCGTCGGGCCTTTGGAAGTTCCAACGTCGCCGCAGTATTAGAGCCGAATGGGCTAATGCGCGATGATGGAAAAAGGCCTGACGGAATGACTCTCATTCCTTGGAAGATGGGAAGGCCCTTGGTTTGGGATGCCACATGCGTGGATACGCTGGCACCTTCCCATCTTCCTGAAACATCACAACGGGCGAGTGGCGCTGCTGCAGTGGCTGAATCCCTCAAGCGGCGCAAGTATAGTGGCCTCGACAGAGGCTACCTATTTGTGCCGTTTGGGGTAGAGACGCTGGGTCCGTGGGGGCCGGGAGCCATGGATATTTATAAAGACCTGTCGGGGCGGCTCGTGGAGTCCACACGTGACCAAAATGCTGGCCTGTATTTCGCCCAAAGGATCAGCCTAGCGATCCAGAGGGGAAATGCCGCCAGCATTTTGGGCACGTTGCCGGACAACGGGGATCGGTTGAACTATCTGTAATGCCAAGCCATTCAGATAGTTCAACCGACCTATTGTACATATAGTTTTTAGTTTAGTTTAGTTTAGTTTATATATATTTTTTAGGTTAATATTATAATAGTTACTTAGAATTTTTATTATTATCTGAATAAATTTATTCCTATATATATAAATTGTAATATGTCAAATTTCGTTATTGGCTTTATCCATTTAAAATTAAATGATTTTGTAATTTATTTCATTGTAAGAAAATTGTGAGACAAGATTATAATATAATATTTAAAAGAAGTTAATAATAATAAAAAGTAGTAAGAAATGTTTTATTCTACTTTGTAACGCCGACCGACACAAGAGCCGTGTGAGCGTAGACTAAACCCCGAAGCGGTGGTAATCGGGCTGCACGTTTATTAACATTATTTAACATAAAATAACAAAGCCTAATTAGCTTGGTCCCGTTCTGAATGGCGTGCTCCCCGCATAATATTACCTTGCATTAAATCAGTGCTAGGTTCAAAGTTTGCGCGGTTCTACGCGCCGAATGGATAATTTGGCAAGCAAATAATTGCACGCTTTCTATGTTGTCTTAGTTTTGAACAAATTCAATAATTAGACATTTATAATAATAATGATATTTTATTTACACAACCTAAATGCAATTGCTAAAATGTTTTAAAACGTATCGTTTTCAAAACTATCACTACTATAATAACTTGAACTAATAAATAAACTAATAAACTAAACTTAAAACATGTAACTGCTAAAAAAAATTTAAAAATTTACACAACTGATTATTTTAATTTTAATTATTTTAAATTTTATGAATAAATTATTTACATAATAATAAGAATTTAAGCTACTTAGACAGTTTACAACAGCATATATATATATATATATATATATATATATATATATATATATATATATATATATATATATATATATACTTATAAATATATATTTATTGCACATATCATCTGGTCATAAACTAGGTTATAAAATCCTTTACGTATTTATTTCAATCATACAGCATAATATTACAGCAGATCAAGTGTAATACTTTGGACTTTGGGCCGTTCTTATTATCTGCGTCATAAGAGTTGAATTCGTACTGCTAGTGTTAGC
Source organism: Tachystola acroxantha (assembly GCA_963506565.1). Lineage (NCBI taxonomy): Eukaryota > Metazoa > Arthropoda > Insecta > Lepidoptera > Oecophoridae > Tachystola > Tachystola acroxantha. The sequence continues at coordinate 12,282,479 of OY735878.1, forward strand.
ATGGATCTGCTATTGTCCGTACCTAATTCTATAGTCCATTTTTAGGGTCCAGTACCTTAAGAGTAAAAAAGGATCACTTTCATGAGACAGAAGATGCCCCTCAGCGGCGCAGTGCCTCAATATTCGTATTTTTTATGAATTTTGGATGAATTTTGGCAGGGAAATAAAAATACGCGAACAAAAATCAGATTTTTTTTAACAAGCTCTCAATATAGCAGCCTACATTTTGTTATATATATTGTATGAATAACTATTTCGGTTCATATATAATTTTCACTTTAAAAGACATGGAATGTTTGCGTATTTTTTTCTATCGAGCGAAGTTTGTCCAATCATGTATAATTCATCAGTCTCTAAATAGACACACCAAGATTGCTATAAAATTTTTTGCCAGACGCTTAATTTTAGTAGTTAGTGCCGTAGCCTTCGTACAAAAACTGAAAATACGCGCATACGAATACTTACTAGACTTATTGAGAACCTGGGACCTCCGTATTGCAAGTCCATAGACGTAACCACTGAGCTTTTAAAAGAAAAGTGTATAAAAAGTAGCAATTGTTCCCCGTCTCAGCGAAACAAGCGTCGCTAACGTGTTGCTTCGCTCAGTAAGGCCTCGACTATTCAATCGAGAGATTGTTTCCTGCCTTACTGCGCGGGAAATTGGAAACGAGGCAGTACGCCTCGCAGCCTCGAACGCCATATTTATGCAGACGGAAGGAGCTAAACGGTTACGGAAAGTTGTGATGAAAATCAAAGGGATTCTTTAAGGCTGGGTGTGCGCGGATTTTCTACAAAAAAATATTTGGTTTAAAAAAATATATATAGCAATCTTGGGGTGTCTATTTAGAGACTGATGGATACCGATACACGATTAGACGTGCCGTAGCCTTCATAAAAAACTGAAAATCCGCGCGCACCCAACCTTAAGGCTTCGTATGCGCGGATTTACAGTTTTTCTATGAAGGCTACGGCACTAACTACTGAAATTAAACGTCTGAAAAAATTTAGCTATCTTGAGGTATATATTTAGGCACTGATGAATACCGATACACAATTGGACAAACTTCGCTCGATAGAAAAAAAAATCGCAAACATACCCCTTCCATGTCTTTTAAAATGAAAATTATGTCTAAACTGGTATAGTTATACATACAAAATATATATCAAAATGTAGGGTATTAAATACGAGAGCTTGTTTTAAAAAAACAAACTGTTTTTTGTTGGCGTATTTTTATTTCGCTGCCAAAATACATCCAAAATTAATAAATATACACGTATGGAGTCACTGTGTCGTGCTCTTCACTCCGCCGCTGCGGGACATCTTCTGTCTTGCGCTTGAGTTTGACAGCGTCATTCCATGTTGCTGTGCCCTTCTCGGGGGTCTACCCCTATACCTCCGCTTAAGGCGCCTCGGAACACAGGACGACAGGGTGCATAATTGCATATGTCATAATTTTAAAATAATATATTAATGTACATTCTGACATGTGTACCTATGCAATTAAATAAATTGAAATTGAAGCTGGCAGCGCCTTAAGGATGAGATTATTTCAAAAACTACATGAGCTAAAACTATGTAACCATAAAATAATTACTAAATTCGGTCCAGTAGTTTTTGAGAAAATCTCAACCTTATTGAGGCCCCCTGTATAGTCAAAGTCAAAATATTTATTTCCTAGAATATGGTACATACAATGGATCTTAAATATAATCAACCAGCATATTCTGCCACAAGGACGGCGTGAATATTTTTTAGATTAAAAGTAGAATTTTTATAGATACAAAATTATATAAGTAATTGATATTTTAATTTTAACTGTATGAAATAGGCTACTAGTAATAGAGTAAAGTATATATATATATAGTATAGTAGTAAAGTAATTTTTCTTGTAAAGATACTTCCACCCGCCTGATCCTCGCCTCGGGTGACCCCAGAGCTGGCGCCTACTTCAGGCAAAGGCTGAGCCTCGCTATCCAGCGGGGCCACGCCGCCAGCGTGCTGGGGTCCCTGCCGCGCAGTGCGGAGTTAGACGGCGTGTTCGGACTTTAATTGTAAATAGTATTTAGGTATTTATTTTATCATGTTATTTAAATCTTATAAATAAACATCTCTACTATTTCTTTTGTGTAATTCTTCTATTACGTGTGCCGCATGCAGCCGGACCGATGGGCCCGGGCTGTCACAGAATGGGTGCCATCGGACGGTCTCCGGCGTCGGGGCAGACCTCGGCGTAGGTGGAGAGACGATATCATTAGATACAGGGATGGGTGGCTGGAAGAGGCTCAGGACAGGGATGGATGGAAGAGGAGGGGGGAGACCTTTGCTCAGCAGTGGGACAATATATAGGTTGACAAAAAAAAATTCTTCTATACTGTTCTCTGTCTTCGTGTGTGCCTTTAGTCGTATTGAAAACATTTCCATATCTATTGGTGAGAAAGCCGAGCCCCCGACGTGACGTATTGCCGCCGCGAGCGCTCGGAATATTATCCGAAATCGACAGCGATTTACCTCGGCTTACGGTAATGATGTAGATATATGTTCCGACGACGTTGGCAGGGTTAAGAATTTCATTACGAGCCATTGGGAAAATGAGATGACAATCTCCGTTTTTTTATTAAAATTATTGGTTTAAAACAAAGTTTTGTACAGTCGAAGACAGAGATAAGTATACAGGGGGCCTCAATAAGGTTGAGATTTTCTCAAAAACTACTAGTCCGAATTTAATAATTATTTTACAGTTACATAGGTTTAACTTTTATCTATCAAACAGTTAAAGAATTTTTGCAATAGGTCAAGTAGTTTTTGAGAAAATCTCAACCTTAAAAACTCTCCTGTACACCTTTCTCTGTCTTCCACCGTACAAGTTGCGATTCGAAAAAAACAGCCTAATTAAATATTCAGAGAATAGTAAGAAATCGAAGCGATTTATTCATTATTTTTGTTATTCTTCTATAGCAGTTGCGAGAGTAGTAGAAAATGATACTGATTATGATTATGCAATTTGAAACCTGTAATAAGTCCCCAACAAAATGATAGGTACAGCTTAAATGGTCACGTAGTTTTGTAGGTGGGGCAAAGCTCCATTGAAATGTGGCAATGTATGTTAAAAAAATTCTAGCCGTGACAGGACTTGAACCTACGACCTTGTCATTCCGTGACACGCTCTTACCAACTGAGCCAGCACAGGCACAAGTCCGACCATCGAAATCTTTCATAGTACTATACATAATAAGGGTACGTGCGCAACGCCATCTATCGGATAGTGTAGTCGAATGCATAAAATAAATCTGAGTAATCTCAGAGTTTTATTTTGCACCTATCAAAATTAATAACATTATTCTCTGTGAATTTGTGAGATCAGCTGATCCAATACCCCTTTACCTTCCATACCAATATACGAGGGGGTAAGAGGGGGTGAGAGGGTAAGTTACTATCGACATAATATAGCAATGAATCGGCGATAGAGTTAGCCTTATTTGCATCATAGACTCCGCTCTTGCTTGCTTTTCTAGCGACTCTGATACTCATTTGTTTTTAAATTGTTTGAATTTTCAAAAAAAATTAAATTCTTTGTTGAATTCCGTAAGCTATTTACCAATGCTGTTATTCATAAATCTAGTTAAACCTCACTTCGCTTACATCGTATTGCTATCCCTTTCACACTTCGTTCAAAAGGGTTAAGATAGAAAGGGGCAGGGGACCTAAACCTTATTTAATATATATTTTTTAAGTGACATTATAAGCTTTATTAATATTAAATAACTAAAAACTAAAACTACCTATAAATAAATTAACTATAAATAAAATATGTCCTCTAGGAGGGCATCGGGAGTCACGGTGCCCAGAAGGCTGGCAGCATTCCCTCTCTGAATTGCCAACGCAATACGTTGGCAAAGGCAGCTATAATATTATATAATATGTATTGTATAATATTATATTTTATTTTATGGCAATGCGGCCAGTGCGCTGGGCACCCTACTGCGCGGGACGGGCCTAGACGACGACGTGCCTAGAATTAGGTAGATAATTATTACGTACTTACAAATTTGTTTTTTTTCTGTTTTATATTCTGTAGTTAGTTTAAAATGAATAAACGTTACTTTTTATGTCCTGTTGCCCGTATTGTATGCTATTTTCATACTTCCATCTGTAATACGAAATCCAAAAATCTTGCATACTTTACCTGCAATGTAATTAATTAGTATATTTGTCTGTTGCTACACTGTACCGGGGCGGAGGCCTGGAGACCTGAAACACAGGTATTATTTACCTAGTTCAGGCGCCAGCCTCCCCACAAGCTGATAATTGTTAAGACTGATAAAATGTACCTACCCATACTATTATGTTACCTGTTTGTGGTGAGGAAATAATAAATGATTATTATTAAAAAAAAGAATTTTACAGCTGACATACAAAATATAATTCAGTCTCTCTCCATGGATCGCTGCGTTTATTCCTGCATGAACGACATAGATATGTAAATGTTTTCAATAAGAGCGCGCGACGTCGTCGCCAGAAGGGTTAAATGACAATTTTAACATGGATCGGAGACTCGGGAATTCCATATTTGGGTTGAAAGAACAAGTTTGTAGATAGAATTTGAAATAAATATCGCTTTGAAATAAATATTTGTCTTCTTTCGAGAGTTTGTTACGTAATATATTTTATGTAACTTTTTCAATAAGCAAATATAAATTAAATAGATAGAATATTATTGATAATATTTTTAGTTAGGTAGATTTTTAGTTTAGTTTTTTAATGTATTTGTTCAGTATTCATGTTAAAGCACCAATTCAGAAAGTTGTTAAATTCAAATTTTCATTGTTTTGTTTATTATTGCAAAATAAGTATTGGACGGTATACTTGCATGCCACAAGCAGCGCCTCTAGTGAGGAGCAGTCGCAACTCGTCTGCAGAAAACTAATGGCGATCGGCTCATATCGCTCCGCGATAAATATTCAAATAAATTGATAATACCAACAAACTAACGTCAAACGCGATTCCTTCATCATCTGAAGACCCTAAAGCACCAGTACAAGAGAGCTGATCCTGCTCGAACCAACTCCTTTGGATTTATTCACCGGGGGCCCCCAGGTATTCTAGGCTGCGGCACTTGGTGAGTGATTTCCAGTCCTTTCGCTTATTTTACTGACTATTGAAGACTTTCTACAACATAAGTTTGATCCTTCGACCCAGGATTCTTTCTAAATTGGTGCTATTTCTATCGTAAAACGTAATTTTCGTTACGCTTTGTTCCGCGGTTCAAACCACCCGCAAAACAGGTTCTAGCATTTTCGTGCTAAAATCATACTTTCCCATTATTTTTAGTGTTTAAACTAAATACTAAACATAATTACACTACGTAATATCTCCGTATTACTAGTTTCTATTCCATTTCAATACGTTTTTCTCAAAATTTCATCAATAATAAAATGAGTGTAGGTAGAAGCTAATTACTTTGTTCGGAATAGGTTAACGAGTTAGCTAGCAAAGAACTAGTGAGGTTGTTACGCGACCGCTGCGAGTGAACCGCCCGATCCGTACACTTTGTATGAGTACAACAGCTTTTTCACCTAACATCATTTTTGTGATCTGACTTTTACGTCAATTAATATTTTGTTTTTTAAAGCTTTTCACATTAGTTACAATGAGTGACGAATTAAATCAGCTGACATTCGAACGCGACGTCATTTACAATGATTTGCAGGGAATGTTGGATTTCTTAGAGGAAAATAATATCGATCAATTTAAGTGTCGAGTTACCGACTTACCCGCTTTGAAAAAAGATTATCTTCGAATTCAAGGGAAGATCGAGAAATTAAGTATAAAATCTAAAATTTTCGAATCTGCGACAGAATTGTCGAATAGAAATACATTTAAAACTTTATACTACTCGGTTAAGTCGGTGGCCGACAAACAAAAATCGGAAGAATTAACAAAACAAAAGTTTTTCGAACAAGTTAATTTAAATTCCTCGTCTGCACCAGCTCACAGCTGTTGGAACTCACGTCCTAAATCGAACCTTCCATCACTTCCATTGCCCGAGTTCCATGGTAACAACACGGAATGGAATTCTTATTTGGAATTATTCAATTCGCTGATTCACAATAATCTCTCGCTCACTAACATCGAGAAGTTTAGGTATTTACTATTGTCATTGCGTGGTGAACCTTTAAACTTAATTAAATCAATTCCAATCACAGCTGATAACTACGACACAGCGTTGGAATGTTTAAAACATCGTTACCAGAACCAGAGAATAATCGCCACTAAACATATAGATACCATTCTCGACATAGAAGTTATGTCAGACAAGCCGAGTCAATGTGAGCGTGGAATTCGTAATATTTTGAATACTTGTCAAGAAAATCTCGCTGCACTTAAGGTCCTTCAGTTTCCAGTCGACGATTGGAGTTTCATCTTATTGAATGTTTTACTTCGTAAACTTTCACCCTATATTCGTAAACGATTCGAACAATCGTTAGAATCTCCGACTGACATACCGGAAGTCACCGATTTGCTATTATTCTTAGAAAAAGAATTAGTAACCAGCGAAATCATGACAAGTTGTACTACCGCTACTGCGGTCCCCCCGCCCGCCGCCGCCGCCGCCGGCCGGCGCAGCAGCGCGCCCGCGCACGCGTCCGGGCCGAGCGGCGCCAGCACGCCAGCGAGCGGGGCCCGCAAGCCAACCGTGGCAGCGACAGCAAAACCAAATTTTAAATATCAACAAAATGATAATAGAAACACGCGATCATTTTCTTTTCCCACACTATGCGCGTCTACTACGCCTAGTGCGAACGTTTTTAAGTCTAATAAAAATAATTCAGGCTTAAATAATAATAAAATTAAATGCATCTTTTGCAAATTATCTACACATTCATCACTGAACAAGTGTGACGACTTTTTAAAGTTCTCGACTTCTCCCTCGGAAAGACGTGACTTTGTCTCAGGTAATAAACTTTGTTTTAATTGTTTAACCTACGGTCACTCAGTTAACGAATGCAAATCAAAGTACAATTGTAAACATTGTCAACAACGACATCATTCGTCACTACATCAGGATAGTGATGACGTCACACACGTCTTATCCAGTGATGACGTAGTTCCGCCCGCCTCGGCCGCTGTGAGTTGCGCGTCGTCCACTCGCAGCGACTCGGGCGACCTCTCGCGCGACTGCGAGTACTCCGTGCTCCTCGCGACCGCACTCGTCGACATCCGCCCCCGCGGTAGCACCTCCTTGACTGCACACACAGTTAGGGCGCTCATAGACCCCGGTTCTCAAACTTCGTTGATAACCGAGGCCTGCGTGCAGCGTTTAGGCCTACCACGCCATCACACTGGCGCGTCCGTCTCAATATCGGGCGTAGGTGACGGTGAGACCGTGCGACCTCACGGTATGGTTTGTTGTGACGTCACGCCGCACAACAAGCTACTACCTAAATTGAATGTTAACTCACACGTAATTCCGAAAATTACCAGTTACATTCCTAGCGTACAAAACAAAACGCCAACTGAGCATTTATCTCATCTCCGAAACCTACCACTCGCCGACCCGGAATTCCGTTCCGCGCGTCCGGTCGAGTTGCTGCTGGGTGCGGACTACAGTGACGTCATCCTATTGCACGACAACGTCATAGGACCTCGCGGTACGCCGGTTGGGATAAATAGCATATTCGGTTATCTTTTGTCAGGAAAAATCCTGAACAAAAACTCCTCAACACTAAACGTGTGTCTCGCCTCGTTTCATACTGAAACTGAACTACAGCGTTTCTGGGAACTGGAATCGGTTCCTGAGACCCAGGTTCTCACACCTGATGAAGCCCTATGCGAATCGATTTTCGTTGACTCGCATACGAGGGATTCATCCGGTCGTTACGTCGTGGCCTTGCCGTTCAAGCCCGACGCTCCGCCTCTCGGCGAATCGCGAAACATCGCGCTTTCTCGTTTTCAAAAATTAGAAAACAGATTAACTCGTAATCCTAGTTTACGACTAGATTACCACAAGTGCTTGCAAGAGTACCTAGATCTTGGGCACATGGAACCGATTGCAGTTCCCACGGATCCAGCCTCACGGGCATCCGACACCTACTACCTCCCCCACCACGCCGTGGTGCGGACTCAGAGCGCAACCACTAAAACTCGCGTCGTTTTCAATGCTTCGCAACCTACTACGAATGGGCGCTCACTCAATGATAATTTGTTGACAGGTCCTAAACTACAACAGGATATTGTCATGGTCCTTCTGAAGTTTCGTCTACACGCGATCGTATTCACGTGTGACATAAAAATGATGTACAGGATGGTGTCTCTCAGATCCTCTGATAGAGATTACCACCGTATACTCTGGCGTTCAGATCCGAACGATCCTCTGATCGATTATAGACTCTGTACCGTCACCTTTGGCGTTAGTTCCGCTCCCTATCTCGCGCTCCGCGCTCTGCGCCAGCTCGCCTTCGACGAAGGTGACAAATGGCCTCTCGCTAAGCGTGCTCTTCTTCACGACGTCTTTGTAGATGATGCTATTACCGGAGCCAGTACTCTAGAAGACGCTCTCGCTCTTCAGCGAGAACTCATAGAGCTGTGCCAAGCCGGCAGCTTCGAGCTCCGCAAATGGAGCAGTAATCATTCCGCTTTGCTGTCTTCTGTCCTCACAGAAGAGAGTAAGAGTCAGCAGGAAGCTCTCGTCATCTCATCGCTCGAAGGAGACACGTCAGTCAAGGTTTTGGGATTAAAATGGACACCTAAACTTGACACTTTCACTTACGAAGTTCATCAAGATGATGAGTCTAGCAAAAAACTCACTAAGCGTGCGCTCCTGAGCGAAATCTCCAAGATCTTCGATCCCTTGGGCTTTCTTTCGCCAATTACAATTTTTGCTAAGATTCTCATTCAGTCTATGTGGTTATGTCATACTGACTGGGATGAAGTTCCGCCACAGCACATCATTGATTCGTGGAAAAAGTTTATTTCTGAACTTCCACTGATTTCAAATGTAATCTTACCTCGTCACGTGGTACCAGCCTACCGGTCTATTCAGATCCACGGCTTCTCCGACGCCTCTGAAAAGGCTTACGCAGCCTGCGTCTACATTCGTCTTACAGACACTCAAGGTCAGGTTCACACCTACCTACTTATTTCGAAAACGAAAGTTGCACCCATCAAGCGCATCTCACTTCCACGCCTTGAGCTGTGTGGTGCACTTCTCCTTGCAAAATTAATGCAACTGATTGTTGAGACTTACAAGGACTTTATCCAAATTGACCAAGTCTTTGCCTGGAGCGACTCGTCAGTAGTTCTCGCATGGCTACACTCGTCCTCTCACGAGTGGAAAGTTTTCGTGTCCAACCGTGTCACAGAAATCATCAGCCGTGTCTCTGCATCGCGATGGCGACACGTCCGTTCCGCGGACAATCCAGCCGATGCTGCTTCTCGTGGGGTTCTACCTTCTCAACTAAACCCCGACCTCTGGTTCTCAGGTCCCTCCTGGCTGAAAAGTCCAGAGTCTGAGTGGCCACAGCTACTTCCTAGCTACGCTACGGATGAGGAGCGACGAGCTCAAGCTCACGTTTTGGTCATTGACAAGAAAGAAGATTCAAGTATCGACTTTCTAAACAAATTCTCAAAACTAGGCAAACTTCTTCGAGTTGTGTCCTACGTATTTCGTTTCTACCACAAGTGTCGTAAAGCGAGCACCAATTATAACGAAAAGTATATCACTGTCCCAGAGACAAATTTCGTTCTGAACCGATTGATTCTTTTAACACAAAACGAAGTCTTTTCGGATGATATTATAAAAATAAAATCAAACAATTCGTGTTCAAGAAACTTACAAAAATTGAAACCGTTTATCGACGGCGCCGGATTGCTCAGGGTCGGCGGCCGTATTCAAAAATCAAATCTCGATTACGAAGCAAAACATCAACTTATTTTGCCTAAAAGCCATTTTTTGACTGATCTACTGATCGATCATTTCCATGTTTTACATTTACATGTAGGTCCCCAAACCTTGCAGTTCATATTATCTCAACGGTTTTGGATCCTCTCGGCGCGCAACGCAGTGCGAAAACGTACGTACCGCTGTGTTCGCTGCTTCCGCACCCGGCCAACCGCACCGCAGCCCTCCATGGCTCCGCTGCCGAGCTCGCGCGTGCGCCCGCTACGTCCGTTCTTACACGTCGGCGTAGATTACGCGGGATATTTTCAAACTCGAACTACTAGGCTTCGTAATTGCAAGATTTTCAAGACTTATGTCTGCGTATTCGTATGCATGTCTACCAAGGCGATACACCTGGAGCTAGTTCCAGATTTAACTACCCAGGCTTTCCTATCTGCTCTTCGCCGCTTCACGGCAAGACGCGGTCTCTGCTCTGAAATTTTCTCTGACTGCGGTCGGAATTTCGTTGGCTGCAATAAGTACCTAAAAGAGCTTTATACGTTTTTAAATGAAAACCAGACGGAGATCCAACATACCTGTGCATCGTCAAACATACGCTGGCATTTTCAACCTGCCTACGCCAGTCATTTCGGCGGTATATGGGAGGCAGGCGTGAAAAGTTTTAAACAACATTTACATCGCGTCGTAGGTTCACAGATCTTAACTTACGACGAATTCAACACGCTGTTGTGTCAAATTGAGGGAGTTCTCAATTCGCGTCCACTCGGCGTCATGAGCAGCGATCCTTCGGATCCACTTCCTCTTACTCCGGCTCACTTTCTTGTTGGGGAACCATTAACCTCGCTGCCCGAGTACGACTTCTCTGATCATAATCCGGGACGTTTAGACAGGTGGCAAATGCTTCAGCAAATGCTACAGCATTACTGGAAGCGTTGGAGTCGAGAGTACCTCCAGCAACTCCAGCAGCGAGTGAAGTGGTACCACAACAAAGACATCCCTCTCACCGAGGGCACTGTCGTCCTCGTTCATAACGACTCGTTGCCACCGATGCAGTGGCAACTGGCCCGCGTCCACCGGCTCCACCCGGGGCGCGACGGCATCGTTCGTGTTGTAACCCTTCACATGGGCAACACATACGTTCAGCGGCCGGTAGTAAAGGTTTATCCTCTTCCTATCGACAACTAATAAGTCAAGCATTCTTATTCTTACTTAGCATAGGTTGATAGGTTAGTTAATTTTAGTTTAGGCTTAAATGAAGCCAGTTTCTTACTTTAAAATCCTATGTATTTTAAGGTCGCCGGCATGTTCAGTATTCATGTTAAAGCACCAATTCAGAAAGTTGTTAAATTCAAATTTTCATTGTTTTGTTTATTATTGCAAAATAAGTATTGGACGGTATACTTGCATGCCACAAGCAGCGCCTCTAGTGAGGAGCAGTCGCAACTCGTCTGCAGAAAACTAATGGCGATCGGCTCATATCGCTCCGCGATAAATATTCAAATAAATTGATAATACCAACAAACTAACGTCAAACGCGATTCCTTCATCATCTGAAGACCCTAAAGCACCAGTACAAGAGAGCTGATCCTGCTCGAACCAACTCCTTTGGATTTATTCACCGGGGGCCCCCAGGTATTCTAGGCTGCGGCACTTGGTGAGTGATTTCCAGTCCTTTCGCTTATTTTACTGACTATTGAAGACTTTCTACAACAGTATTTTTAAGTAGTTTAGTTTTATTATATTTGTGTAAGATTTATTGAATAAAGTTAATACAAATATTATTGATAGAAAAGGATATTGTTTATACAGGGTGTAACGTAAAGGGTATATGAAGCCGAAGGGAGGGTGTTCAGTATCGTTAACTGAACAACTTTTCTTCTACGACTTTTCGATTTTCGCCAATTTTTTTTTTGACTTATCATACATTTCGTCCGGTCAGCTGATCGATATATATGTGACATTAATTTATTTTTATTTTATATTCGAAAAGTTGTAGAACAAAAGTTGTTCAGTTACCAATACTGAACACCCTCCCTTCGGCTTCATATACCCTTTACGTTACACCCTGTATATTTCTTTATACATGGTGTCCTTGAATTCATTCGACAAATTGAAATTGGGAGTTGTACTCGTGATAAATATTAAATTAGTGTTCGTAAACTTGCCTACATTTTTAATATTCTTTATTTTTATTGGACAAAATGCGGGTAATATGTAATTATTTTTGTAGGTGAATTTCTGAATACCGCCTACTTTGACTTATGTCAATTCGACGAGCGCCGACCCGTCGCATTCCTTTATCATCAATTCCTCTTTGCGGTCGCGCACGCGTCATTTTGGACATTGAACACCAAGTTTCTAATTTTTCGTTATTTCAACACTATTTGTGTTATTTCGCATTAATTTATGTGTATCTGTGACGTGATTCTGAACATTTCGTGGAGCTCCCGGTGAAATAGAACTTTAACCGATCGTTCTTACGGTGACGTCATCAGCGCACGGCCTGCGATTCCTGATCCCTAGATCCTGGTGTGGTGAATCGAAGACGAGGTCAAAGGTAGGTGGTCTTCAATAAGCTACTGACGATCATTGCATTTTATCAACATTTTGTCCAACCGTACTTTCTCATTTTCTTTTATACAGTCCACTTAAAATCAAAATTTCCAGCAACCTATTTTATTCCCATCAATTAGTAAGGTTTTTTAGTGAATCAAACCAATTTAATATTTATCACGAGTACAAGTCCCAGTATCAATTTGTCGAATGAAACACCCTGTATAGTGTATATGCCTATTTCATCCACTATGAAACTGGCTAAGGTTTTGGGCGTGGGTGAAATCGTGGGAGCAAACTCATTATTGAGAAAAAAACTAATTATTTACAAATTAATTATAACGAGGTTGCTCTTTTAGTCTTTGAAACTCGTTAACTTCAAGGTGAAACAAACTGCAAGTAACTTTTACTACTTTAGAGTTTGCAACTTAGTAGTCAGTTTTATTTAATTAGTGCCGACCTACTAAATTAGTTAACAGGTCAATTAAAATTTAATTTAAAAATAAAACAGGTAGTGGAAAATAATTGCTTTTACCTTCAATATAATAATAATGATTTTTTCATAACTCCGAGACAATGTGATCATGGCAGGTGTCCGACGTCTCGCTCTATAGACCAGACTGACTGACCCACCAACACCCCAAACCAATAGCCCCAATTAAGTTGTAATTTCCAATCACTGCAATAGTTTATGCACCTGACGGGGTCTGTCATTGAGTGCATTCTGATGCGCTCAGAGACGGGTCCCGCTAGGTGCATCACATATCCCTTCAAATTAAAGTTCTCTAAGGGGCCTCTACGCGTTGGACCTATGTCTCCGTGCAAGCCTTTCAAAGGACCGGGTTTTCTTAAATCCGTGAAACCTGGAGAGATAATAATAATTTATTTGAAACAATTAACAAATATCCTCCAACCCGCACTGGGCCCGCGTGGTGGATCATGCCCCCAGCTCCCTCGATGTAAGGGAAGGTTTGTGCCCGAGCAGTGTAAGAGCGGTCCTGAACCTTGGCGCAATTCAAGGCTTAATTGCATATAGACAATATACAGGGTGTAACGTAAAGGGTATAATAAGCCGAAGGGAGGGTGTTCAGTATCGGTAACTGAACAACTTTTGTTCAACGACTTTTTGATTTTCACGAATTATTTTTTTGACTTTTCATACATTTCGTACCGGTCAGCTGATCGATTTGTATGAGACATTAATTTATTTTTATTTTTTATTCGAAAAGTTGTAGAACAAAAGTTGTTCAGTTACCGCTCCTGAACACCCTCCCTTCGGCTTCATATGCCCTTTACGTTACACCCTGTATATAAAAAAACATATTCCTTAAAACCATATAACTGTGTTAATTCAACCCTTTTAACAAAAACAGTTGATTCCCTAAACAAATATGAAGCTTATCAGTGTCTTCATTTTAAAATGGGACGGGTTAATAAGGGTCGTTTCACACTGTTTACACGCAGCGTGGAATCTCTTAATTTTGCGCGCCTCGCCCATAAGCTCAGTAAATAGTGTGCTGCGTCCTTAGCCACGGTTATCGAAGTGGCCGAAGTTGTGAGCGATTAGCGTTTTATTGACACTTTTTGTACTCAGACATAGCATATTTTTAACGCAAAGAGGGGTTATATATATATATATAGTTTTATGCCAAATGTCTGCCTACGTTATCGTAGCTCCAGAACGGATGATCCCATTTGAAAGGCTTTTTTCGTTTGATAGGAGGTTTTGGCGAGAAGGTTCAAAGATATAAAGGATCCATGGTCTGATGATGGCCAGCCCCCTTACCATGAACTCTTATAGCAGGATTACTTCAATAATACTTTGTTATTTCGTACCATGACGACCTTAAAGTAAGCTTATTAAGGACATCATGGTACTAAATTAAAAAGTATTATTGAAGTAATCCTGCTATAAGAGTTCATGGTAAGGGGGCAGCAAGGTAGCCTCGAAATCTTATGTTTTTGTGTAGAGGGTTGTGTATATTTTTCATTTATTAATTAAGTAAGCTCGGTGGCTCAGTGGTTGGGTCAATGGACTTGCAATATGGAGGTCCCAGGTTCAATTCCCAGCTAGGGCAGCCATGTACCAATGAGTTATCCTCGGTTTTTTCGACGGAAAAACTTACGTACATTTACCGAGTGCTCTCAAAACGGTGAAGGAAAACATTGTGATGAAACCTGCATGTCGTAGAAAAAAAAAATCTAAGGCATGTGAAATCCACCAACCCGCACTGGGCCCGCGTGGTGGATTATGGCTCGAGCTCCCTCGATGTAAGGGAAGGTGCCCGAGCAGTGGGGCAATATAAATAGACTGATGATGATGATGAATTAAGTATAAGAAAGAACGCATTATTGCTTGATGTGCGACTGCTAGTGACATTTTCATCGTTTCCATCGTTGCCTTAAAAAAAGTTGAGCAGTCGGTCCTGTCTGCTTGATGTCGTTCGACACAGTCGTTAGGCCATATCGTCGTCGGGCGGCCTGATCAATTCTACAAATATATTTAGTCACTAAACCACACGAAGAGAAGAAGTGAAAGTATTTTCACAATCTATCAATAATTTTTTTTTAAACTATCTTTTTTTCTTTCTATGAGTTAGACAATCTCTTGTCCCTTAAACCGTCTAGTAGCAGGCGTTTATAACTGTACCTCAAGGCTGTATCTGTCATTTAATACAGCCTTATTGCCCGCTCCGATGGCTCACAACGACCGCTAACCCGTCCGCCGTGCACTGTCATTGCCATTCCGTTATAGTACACTGCTGGAGCATTCTAGAGAAATACAGGCCTGATAAGTGGAAGCTAGCCTTTATTAAAGATGAGCATGCTTGAAAGAAAAAGACTGTACAGATGAACATGGTTGTAGTTTTTCTTAAAATGAAACAGCGAATGTCTTTGGATAATATAGTTGGTTTGGACACTCATGAGCGCTATGTCTAAAACGCAAAATGGAAATGTATTATTGATTTAAATAATCTCGATTTATTCATCAAGAAAAACATCTTTAATGTGCAATATTATAAATCAAGTAAAGATTGTTTTTATTCGTTATTCATTTAATAACACTTTTTCAATGTTATACTTACCTGACATTCTAACAAATATGACTATATCTGACATAATGTACTATATTCATCATCATCATCAGTCTATTTATATTGCCCCACTGCTCGAGCACAGACCTTCCCTTACATCGAGGGAGCTCGGGCCATAATCCACCACGCGGGCCCAGTGCGGGTTGGCGGATTTCACATGCCTTTGATTATTTTTTTTTCTTCTACGACATGCAGGTTTCATCACGATGTTTTCCTTCACCGTTTTGAGAGCATTCGGTAAATGTACGTAAGTTTTTCCGTCGAAAAAACCGAGGATAACTCATTGGTACATGGCTGCCCTGGCTGGGAATCGAACCTGGGACCTCCGTATTGCAAGTCCATCGACCCAACCACTGCGCCACCGAGCTCTCTGTACTATATTATTGTATAGTATTTTATTGTGTAATTATATTATATTTCAGTAGATGCAAGAAATTATGAATACTTAGATCATAAGAATAATTATGATAAGTGTAAATGTTGAGTGTAAAAAAAGAAGATCTAGGTCTTGTTTACATATGCAAGAAAACTTTTGTAAGAAATGTCCGACAGTCTGTCCGACTACAGACACCGGCAGTTTACACTTGCAAGACCGTCGGCCATTTGCAAAAGTTTTCTTGCATTTGTAAACGTGGCCCTAGAATGAACAACTTTGAACAATTTAGATAAGAAGTCATTATACCTGTCATATATACTGTCGAAGACAGAGATAAACATACAAGGGGCCTCAATAAGGTTGAGATTTTCTAGAAACTACTGGAGCGAATTTTATAATTCTTTTACAGTAACTTTTATCTATCAAACAGTGAAAGAATTTTTACAATAGGTCAAGTAGTTTTTGAGAAAATCTCAACCTTAAAAACTCTCCTATACACCTTTCTCTGTTCCGCCGTACTTGCATAAAATATACAACTACATATCAAAAATCATAAAAAGTAATTTTTTTTCCAAATAAGTTTAGAAGCGACTAATATTTTCGTCGAGTCCCTAGTTCAGTCCTCTTTCCCCTCTTCCCAGCCCCCTGACACGAGGCCCGCACATTATTAGAGCCCTTTTCAGGGCCCGAGGCTGAAGCACTTGAAAATTCCCTTAATAAGGTCCGCAAAAGGCTTCAGAAGGGCCCCAATTATTAAAAACAACAGTTTGTGTTGCCGACGAGGGATTTAGTGAAATTTCACTTCTCAGAAAAGATAAATAGGATATCGACGACTCTATAGTTGATAGTTAGTTGCCTTTTTAAATTGTTGAGTAGGATAAATAGAAACATTTCTTCCTGAAAATAATTTTATTAGAGAGTTTTTTGTATGAGTACATTGTACATTTTGCGCGTCCAAATTTTTGGAATTTACATTTAGGAAAAGGTGCCGACGCTGAGGAGAAAATGTGGCATAAAACTTTTAGCAGCATCTTTAAAAATAATAACAATTAAACTTTTGAGGATCTATACCGACTGCAAGTTTTGCAGGATCGGCATGATTGG
Organism: Tachystola acroxantha; assembly: GCA_963506565.1. Taxonomy (NCBI): domain Eukaryota; kingdom Metazoa; phylum Arthropoda; class Insecta; order Lepidoptera; family Oecophoridae; genus Tachystola; species Tachystola acroxantha. Next base: position 12,299,506 of record OY735878.1, read on the forward strand.
CGTCGATTGAAGGCCAAGATTCACTTCGGACCGTTGTAGCAGCGAAGCGAGACTGCAGGACAGAATAAGTGCTGAAATGCTGACGAACAAAACAAAGACTGAAGATAAAAGGAAACGAATTCGATGGTAAAAATGGAGAAGGACTGTGATTAGACCAGATGGACAAAACGTAAAACAGAGCGTACCCTAGGAAAGGAAAAAGAAATGCGGGAAGAGAATTAAATGCATTCATTTATAAGCGAATATGATAATGTAATGATTGGTGATAAAATTTAAGATATTCTACTATTCAATGAGCATTTCAAAGATCATCATCGTATATTCTGTGCTGAGCTTTCAGCCTACAATGTATTCCCAGACTGGGGACAACAGAACCACTAATTAAAAAGTTAAGCGGCTGGCTCGGACAGTCAATTTTAGGACTTTTCCTACTTTTTAACAGACCTCCGAGCTATGCTCATTCAAAATTGCCAACTTTAGGGATTTTCTGTCAATTCTAGCCGATTGAGATGAGGATGGCAAATGTCCTCGTATAACAGATAAGTTATGAAATAGTGGTTCTGTACTACTCTTTGCTCTCATATGATGTGTATTATTATTGTAAAAAGTCAGTCACCCCCGTTAAAACATGACATAACCAAGTGTTCCATTGTATACCAAAGGCCGACGAAATGATTGTGATAGATAACGAATTTTCTAACGCGATGACATATAAGAAAACCTATTTTTAAAGTGCTCATAAAATAGTGGTTCTTACAACCAAAAATTGCGATTTAAAAGTTAAACATCGATTTAGGTTCAAAATTTTACACCTGACGGAATTCTGACTGATTTTTCAAAGTGAACTTAATGGAATTTCAAAATTTTAGTTGGCAACACCGAGGTTTCGGCTCGCCGAGATTCGCGTGTAGTGTGTCGAGTGTTTTTTTTATTTTTTGCCCAAAATAATGGCGGGTGTTCGTCAGGGATGGGGTGGGGTTCGCAGATTTCATCCCCGTTACTGATGGTTTTATTTTGTTTAGTTAGTATAACTGATTTTAAAATTTTGCGATATGTATTTATAAAGATATCATTTGAATTAAAACTTAATGTTTTAATAGAGTATTTGTCATGATTATTAGAATATGTTTGACTTCCAAAAATTATTTAACGATATCAATGTGTGATTTTAATTATGCTTTTGTTAAGTTTATTAATTGTGTAGACCCCTGTGTGTGTGTGACACGATGTAGCATGAGTGACAGTGATAGCTGCGTTTAGATTTATGATTAGACTTGGCTTCCACAACAAAATCATGTAAAATTAACTAGTAATATAAGATTTTTTTTAATATCAGAAACAACAAGTATATCATCCAAATATAATACATACATCCAGATATTGCCCTTTCCGTAAATACCCACTCTTCAACAGAAACTATCGACAATAATACGTCAGGTACACCTAACATTCCATCCGGCATGTTCCCGGATATGTTTGGTTAGCTCTCCGACATATTTGCTTTGTTTCGTGAATACGTTTCATAAACAAGCACTTGAGTGAACCCAAGTGTTGGTGTGACCGGTGTACCCCGTTGTGAACTTTGAAAATATTGTTTTGCTGCTACAATAAGAGGTGGTGTGAAGCGAAGGTTTTGTCTGGATCACAGACAATAGAAGCCAAATCTCTTTATTGCAGTTTATACTTGCAATAAAGAGATTTGACTTTCGACATCTGGCAACCCTCCGCGAAAGGTGTCCGTAGCGCGACGTACTGTCGCACGTCTGTCTGTACCCTAACGAAAATTAATAATAGTTATCAATAATTATTTATTCCGAAATGTAGTCAATCTCCGTGTGAATAATAAAATAACTAGTAGATACTCGTACTTACTTTATAAGTGGAATATTACTGGTATTTTTATAGATCGAAGCGAATGTATATTATCATTCTTCATTTAGATACCTTTTTCTCATGTAAGTAACTCATTATCTGTAATGATAATAATGAATCTTTAAACTTAAGCATTTAATTTTCCAAACCAGTAACTACCTTATTGAACTGATTACTCGTTTCCAATCTAGCTTCCAAAGCAGACTATCTCAATAAAAAGCAGTTCGCAATCAAGTGCAAACTACCTCCAGCGTTGACAAGTCGAATGGACTCCGAGGGTTTTGTCCCCGGAATGGAATTTGGGCGACCTCTCGGTAATTCCTCTCGCCGATGGCACAAAGCACCGCCCCTCGGTTTGGAACGGGGTTTCTATTAGGAACCTATTGACGTTTTTGTCTGTCGCGTCTGCTTATTTGGAACAAATATTGATTAAAGGAGACCGGAGGACTCGAAATGAAAATTGTTATCACAACGACTATCAAATCAATAGGCGCTCGTAATCAAGGTTACTGTAAAATAAGAACCATTAAATTTTCCTCCCAAAAATGAGAAAAACCTAATAAGGTTGAGATTTTCTGAAAAACTACTGGACCGAAGTTAATAATTATTTTATAGTTACATAGTTTTAACTTTTATCTATCAAACAGTGAAATAATTTTTGCAATAGGTCAAGTAGTTTTTGAGACAATCTCAATCTTAAAAACTCTCCTGTACAGCTTTCTTTGTGTCCCACCGTACTAATAAAGAAGTTCATCCTCCTCCTTAATCGTAGAATCAGTGCTGAGGATCGTGAGCCTCAACAGTAGGTGCCATATCTTAGCAAATTCCAAGACTTGTAACTTCTTTATTAATACATATGAATAATGAATTTACACATCCTGAAAATTAATTATGAGGGAATTAAAAACTACGAGTATTTTTCAATTTATAGCGCATATGCGAGAAAATATCAAAACATATGAAAAAGGAACGCGTCATCAATTAAAAACATGATTTCTAACTGCAATGTTAGACATGAATTTGAGTAATTGCACAATTACTGGATAGATGTCGCTACCGTCCCTCAGACGAGAATATGGAGACAAAATTCACGATCTGGATACGAATCACGATGGCTCTGTTGGAATAGAGCGTGCCACGGAATGGCGAGGTCCCGGGTTCGAATCCCGGTCGTGATGAAAATTTTTCTCCATTTATCATTTATAGTGGAAGTCCATTATCTCTAGGATATAAAATTGTTTGTTGACAACAAATTGTATACACTGAATCTGAGAGAATGTTGTAAATTAATGGATGTATGTATTTATGAAAATTTTCTATTTGTAAAAAGTGAAGTTATTTCTACTTACCTACCATTAGATTGTTCAACAATAAAGACGACTATATTGTACTACGACTTTCAAAAATTCACGCAATGAACCCACAACTGTTTTGGCGAACACCCAGATGTCGTAAAATCAAAACAAATGCTCGCATTGATATCCAGCGAACTAAGTATGACGGATAGAATAACTCGGTTATTGTCGTAAGTCTCGTCAGTAGTAATCTTACTTTTCGTAATAAAAATCAGAGAAATATTTTTGTACTCCTTTGCTTCAATACTTTATACAAAAAAATACTCTGAATGCAAGTTTCTATGTAATAATAAGTATTCAGAGGGGTTCTTCTTCTTCTTCTTCCTAGCCGTCCTCTACCAAATTCTTGGTGTATGCCTCCTTCAACCGCTTCCATTTCGATCTGTTTTGGGAAGTGAGAGTCCAGTTGCTGCCCGCCATCTTCTTTATATCATCTTTCCATCTCGTCTGTGGTCTGCCGACTGGTCTTTTCTGTTCCCAGGGTCTCCAATCAAGAACGGCTCTACACCAAGAATCGGTTTTTCGAGCTATGTGTCCTGCCCATTGCCATTTAAGCTTTCTAAATGGCTGCGACCCTGCTGTATTTCCTGAGCCAGCCTGGCTCAGGGGGGTTAACAGCAACAATTATTTCTATCGTTGGCCCAGATTTTGACAGGACTTTTTAAGGCTATATCTACTTGTAACGTATCAATTCATAATTTAAGAAATTTACATGGAAATAACCGGTTTCACAACGAAAATCTTCCAGCGGATCTGTCAGATCAATGTCCCTAATCGATAGAGATGTAAAGAATTATATCGATGCTTCAACAATGTATCTATGTTTTCAGCCATGCCATCAATTAAATTCTCATCTAACTAGATTAATGGTTCGGGTGAATTTTTCTTTCGACATCCACAACCTTAGATAGATTTGGCTAACAATAAACGTGGTTAATTAATTCGACAGGTCATCAACCTCATCACCACTATAGCAATCTAGGTACTCTTACTGTTGAACAGAGTGATACGAGATGTGCTATCGACTGTCGAAGTAAGATTTAAAATATATTTATTTAAGCTTTTACACATTGTGTACAAAAGGCGAGCTTGCGGCATAGATGTCACTGTTTCCTGATCTGATTCCAGTTTTTCCTCACCCATAGATTGAAAATATGGTAACATTATTCCAAATACCTAAATCGATATTTTGAATCGAAAAACATCGATGTTGTTGACTAAAACATCGACGCATCTCTTGAATCCCTACCAGTCAATGTTATTAATTCTAATAAAGGATATCAGCTCGAAAGAAATACAGACAACTTTGCCATCTTGGACAAAGTTGTCTCAGTTTTGATTGAATTTTTTATACAGTAAGTATCTCCAAAAGATAGAAAATATGTAAACTTATTTCAAATACAACATTGATATTTCGAATTTAAAAACATCGATGTTTGTTGACTAAAACATCGACGCATCTCTTGAATCCCTACCAGTCAGTGGTATTAATTCTAATAAAAGGTAGCAGCCCGGACAAAAGAGAGACAACTTTGGCCAAGACGGTGGCACTTTGTTATTATAATGGTTGCACAATCCGTCCTAATGTGCCTTCAATGTTCATGCAAATGTGGTCGTATTTAATTTCGCTTTCTGTCTTTCCTTTCATGACTTCTCTGAGGAACTTTTTCGGCAAAGCGTCAAATTAACGGGATGCAAAGAGTTGGAGAGTCGAGTTGGGTTCACGCAATGGGAGATGCCTACGTCCAGCAGTGCTGTTACATCACAGACCACTTACCCAATAGACATCAAATCGGTACACAAGCGAAACATTCTGTCAACGATGAGCGCATAGAGATGAAGCTGGTGCCGTATTAAAGAGATACCTCCATGTCGATAATATCTCTAGGTTACTCGTGTCGCGAAGCAATTTTGCGCTCATGTGCGAGTAGACACGGGCTCCTGTTACAGGTCTATGGGTACAGGTAAATGTAAATTCAAAAATATTTTGACGTGCAAAAATGTACACAACGTGCTTACTTGCAATAAAGAAATTTGACTTTGACTTTGGGGTAAGTGATACAAGTGTGAGTGATAAAACCTTTTTATTATTAATAATTAATATTCAAATCGAATTAAATTGAAAAACTAAATTGACCTTGACTGGCTAATCAGTATCATTGATGATAAATCTTTACAAAAATCATTAAAGAATAAAAATAAATTCACTTTTCATACAATTTGTAGTGATCAGCTGACAGTTTTGTATGAGCGAAAAAAATATTTTATTATTATTTAATGTAATTATTAAATCGGGTTTGATTCTAACATGATAATGATTATCAATTTCAAAGTTAACGGTGATTATACTGCCACCTGTATAACATTTATCGTCTTTCAATGATCATGCGAAGTGACGATGACGGCTCATTTAGATTGCTGTCGAGATACGTGTGAGTTACGACATAGTAAGTTGGCTGGTAAACTATTCTATCACCCCATAGTAAAGATAGATAGGCAAATAACTCAATGTTATGTCGGCAAGCGTTGTGGTGCAAGTCATAAGTGACAGCGGTGGTAAGACTCAATACTCAATATATTTATTGCATTCCATAAGTTATAATACAGATGTTTATATAATTAACATTAAAATGTTACAATGTTTTTTATGGACCTTGTTTAGACACAGCAATACAAGAGAGAGACGTCATGTTTTGTTCAAATATAATGTAATTTGTAGTAACTAAGACGTAGTAGGTAACGATTGATTATTATTTTTGACCCCTCACTGCCCGACGCGACATTTTCTCCTTATCATTAACTAGTGCGATAATATTTTTATAATAATTCAAAGACCCCGCTTTGGCATAGACGTAAAAGCTATATTTTCATACGTAAAGTGAATAAAAATATTTGTTTTTATTTAGAAACAGACAAAAGGAAACTTAAACCATATGAACCTGTTAATATGGTTGACAATCGCTACGTCCTTTCTCAGTGAAAGAATTAGCGATTGTAAAATGTCGTATTTACTGGTGCCTAAAGATTGAATTCGTAAATTTTGCCCAATTTCCTGACAAAATTTATACGTACATTTATTACTCAAATGTTTGTGAGAGGATGGTGTATGTGTATTAGTTAGATGAAACGGGAATTACCATGTTAAACATTTATTATTGATGTTTCGATATTTCGACAGCATTGCAGCCATCATGGTCACGAGTAGTCTGAAGTCGGTGAGTGTTGAACGTCAGAAGGGTGACACAAAACGATCTACCCTCTTTCGTGTTCGCTGACTGCGTTGAGAAAAGTTGTTGATATTTGCAGGTACCCCCATTTTGCAAAAATAACTAATTATGTCCGCTCGTTTGCACGCACTCACCTTTGTACTCGTCTTTGTGTTTAACACGGTAATTTCCGTTTTATCTAATTAATATGTATACAAACCGTGAAAGTTTAAAAAGTGATATGTGTAGGTATTAGGTCAATTTGTCGGTTATTTATCGTGATTGTCTTTCTGTAAATATAAAATATCATTTTTCTTACATGGTACCGGATCGACATCTGCAAAAGAAATTTTGCAATTATCGATTTTACGAGTGGATCATCCTTTAAAAAATTTAAGGATGACTTCCAGATAACAAGTCATTGTTCAGAGTAACGTTGGCATAATCAGCACCTATTAGTTTTCTATATCCTCGTAAACCTATTATAAAATATACACGATATAATCTACAATATTAGTATTCTCAAAATATACTTTTATCTATTAGAAAATGACACTTACCTAAAATAGAGCGTGTGCGTCGTCTTTGTAGAAAGACGAAATCGTTTTAAATTTTAAATATTTCCAGTTCTATGATATTTTCTATATTTATCTAATAAACAACTTAATGAAGCTACAGAAAAAAGATATTTAAACTATGTTTTTAAAAATCGATGACAATATTAAATTCTCAGTTATTATACTACTAAACCAGCTTGTTATATGTACTAAAAGCGTTTGGTATATAGTTCAAAGGGTCTAGCCAAGTGGCTTTCCCTTTCATTGACGCTAGTAGATCAATAAATGTTTTCTATTATAAGTGTGCTAAAGGTGCCTTTCCACCAGAGATGTGCTATGCTACGTTGCTATAGATGCGTTTTGATATCCACCAATTATATTCATTGGTCCTCATAGCGTACGTAGCACTGGTGGAAACGAGTTCAACTAAGCTATAATGTTTTTATATGGAAGGATGCGTACTATGGATGCGCGAGTTCGATGCATCGAATAGCTCGAGCTGCGCATCTTCCTCGCACAGTTACCTCGCGACGGCGCATCTTAATAGCACTCCTATTCAATCCGCTACACAGCTTAGCATCAGTGGAAACGGTTACATAGTTTTGTAGCATAGCTTTCGCATCCTCGCAGCATAGCACATCTCTTGTGGAAAGACAGCCTAAAGGCACACTGAAGCAAATCGCTTGTGCCTTGCGCCACGCTCAATAGGTACACGGTTGCATGCTTACCGGCATAGTTTGACTTCCGTGCAGGCTGGTGATGGCTGCTTGCGCCTCTTGGTGTGAGCTGAACTTTACGAAGGCACAGCCTGAAACAAATACATTGCGTGTTATTTTTTATTCACATGGGCAAAGTAACTCTGGCTGTATGGTTGGGATACCGGACCTTCGTTAAGGAGACCCGGTTTCAAACTTTATGTCGTCCACGTGCCAATAGTTTTTTTTTTAAATGGTGAAGGAAAACATTGTAACGAAATTTTCATGACTGCATTAACCAGAAAATTCTAAGGCAAGTGTAATCTATCAATTGGTACTGGGCCGAGTGGTGGATTATTATCAGTGGACAGGTCTAACCTAAGTTGTTGCGTGAGAGTCTCTGTGAATCTTTGCTATGTAAATTAAAGTTTTTTGTTTTGTTAGAAATATAACAATAAACCACAGGCACTTACAGTCTCCGTTTACTATCAGTCATCTTGTAAATCTACTTGTCGGATTAAAATATTATCTATCAAACTTTCGACAACCTATTTAGTCAGGTAATACAAACTCGTATTAATTTGGAAGGGGGATGGAGTAAACGTATCCAATAGCGGAAACCCCAACCCTCTCCATGCATATATTCAATAGATATACTTATTAGAATAACCAAAATACCATGTTGTTATATATTTCTATATAGTGAATTAAAAAAAAACCATCATTTCATCAGCCGTCAAACGAATTCACTAATCTCTCATTTTAAAAATACACAAAGTCGTTACAGCAAAATCGTTGTTTAAAAATTCCGCAAAAAGTATCCGACCAGGAAAAACGGAAATCTTAAACAAGGCGGCCGCAACGGGATTATCGCTCAATTTTTCAATAACAACCTGTCAGAACACAGTGGTACCTCGCCTCGAGCCGTATCAATCTTGGTTCCCACAGGTGCCGGGGAGGCACAGGGGGAAATAATGCCCGCGGTCTGCGCCCGCCCGTGTCATGTCCGCTTAATGACGACTGATGGATCCTCGCTTATGAGGATAGGATTACCTAAATCCGCCAACTTGGGTCTACAACTAAATCAGTTACCGTTACCGTCTTTTAGAATTGTTAGCTGAGACAGCTGCCGTCTTTACTAAAATTTATAAAAGAAAATAAGTCCGAATTTTGCAAGGCGAATACTTCATTTAGCAAGATTACTTTCTACTGTTGCAATCCCTCGAGCGAAAAATAAAAACACGTGAGCCCCATTAAGTGTAGAGTACCCTCATAAGTTCTTATCGAATCAGCATTGGATTCCGCAAAAACCACGCCGATGAAAGGTAAAAACTCTACAGGGAAAATTGTGGCGACTATTTTATCTCTCGCGAAGCTCTCCACGATTATGCTCGACTGGCTTTTATTCGTATTATCCTTTGTTCAACTGGATAAAAGACCATAGCCGAAACGTTTTCCGAAAAGGCGGCGCAAATAAATTAGGCCACACTTTTTAAGCTCCTCACCATGTTTACATCCCCGCCCCCTGCGGAAATAGAGACGACGCAAAATAAGCAGCCCGATACGGGAAAGAAAAAAACAATTCGCAGAACGCTGACGATCACCGAGGGCGACGTCGCATCGCATAAAGGAATAATAACACGGATTGTACGAGAAATACAATTTAAATGGCGACAATTGGAGGCAAATTGACGAGTGACATCGGTCGTGGACCGCGCGGCGCCACGGGCGGTCTCACTCCGTGCCTGCACAATGAAAACGCCCGCTCATGCCCCCGGAAAAGCCATTATGAGACGTCAGTTGGCAAGTGAGAAAGAAGTCAAAACTTCGCCGGCAAACATGGAACTATTTACTGCTTCCACATTCGGCGACGTGTGCTGCAAAGTTGGATGCAATTTGTTAACCCTTTATCGCGGAGTGCAGCGTCGAGTTGCGGAGATAGCACGCAGGCTAGATGCGTGGAGTCGCGACGGGGCTGCAGGTAACTTGGCCGACGGCCAAAGATCTGTTTTCCTGTTGTTGGCGAACGGCGAACAAACTCACAGATCAGTTTTTATCGCGCGAAAGGCCTTTATAGCCGACCGATAGCGACCGAAATGTTTTCGCGTCGTCGGCGAACACAAATATTATTGGATGGTTTTATGTATCGGAAGCATTATACGCTAAAAACTTTGGCACTCGATTGGGACACGGAGTCACTTCAAAATTGTTGAGAGTTTTTTAGGTGCATTTTACTATGAAATTTCAAGCGTCCTGAATATAAAAACGTAGTAATTTTAACTGTGTCCTTTTATTTGTAAAATTCGTTCAAAAATGTTAATATTGCTGATCTCTTATATATACGGTAGTCGATGAATAGCCAATAGCCATCCTTATACCTACATATATCATGTAACCATGTTTAACTTTGGTACTTTCTACCTACAGAATAGAGGAATACGAAAGGATAATTTAATGATATCTGTGTTCAGCAGAATTCGCACAAAACTATATAGTAATTGGTCGATTGTAGTTTGTCGATTCCTTGTACATTACCTACTCATCTGTAAACATAACTTTGGTACGTCCTACCTCCAATTTGAATAGAGAAACTCAAAAGAATAGGAATTCAATAAGCATTGGGGCGTCTTTTAGTAGACAGAAAGCGCGTTCCATGAATGTTTGCTTGTCAACTTAACAGGATAATTTGTCAAAGGCCCTCAAAGAACCATTTTTTGTACTTGTTGTCAAGAGGCACCTTTTATATCTTTGACACGCGTCATCTTTAGTAAACATACGTTTGCAGTCGAGATGAGGGGCCCCCTATATCCTCACAAGGACTTTTTCAGCCTCTTCAGTCAGGATTTTTGTCCAATAAGTTTTCTAAGGAACGTTTGTGCAACAAACAAAAGCAAATAATAGAAATGTGCCTACATTTTGCTGATTAAATATTGAGAGAGTTGACATTTCGGATGGTTTTCTTCAGGTGGCTTGAGATGTAGGATACATATCCAAAACTACTTTGGGTGTAATATTCAATACGTGTTAAAAGGAGGATAAAGAGAAATGCAATTTTGTGAAGACATAAATATTTAGTTTTAACCCATTAACCCTAAACTTTAGAATTCTGAAAATATTCAGTACCTGTTTATCTTGATGATCTATTTATTACTGGACGGTAAATATTGTAACTCCCCTGGAGTTATAAGTATAGACAAGATACCTGCCTGTTGGTCTTAATAACTTCCATCAGCTAATCAGTGGTCAAGTCAGATTATTTGCTTCTTCCTTCATCTAAGTACGCTTAGTTTGTACTTTGAGTTTATTGAAACCTATCTTCTTAAAATTTTTAAACTTTCACGTTCGTACACATAATCAAGGTTTTAACGTGTTTAACACTAAGCATTGGGCTCATGTTATATTGGTAGCATTTCAGATTACTATGGGTTTATATTAATCAGTAGTTTGACTATATAGTTTAAACGGGAATTACTGTGTTCGATTTCGATTTAAAACATCAAAAATATGTAGAGGATTTCTCATATTTATTTTTCTTCATCATCCACCCATGGTACATCATTATTATGTATTTTATCATCAAGTTTATATATGTGAGTTTCACATTACCATACATTATACCCACGTAATTTGTAAGTAAAAGTGTGGGAATAGTTTGCGAAAATTCAATATTATTCCAGTCTGCTCCTCGAATCTTTCATTTTAAAGTTGTCCGTACCAAGTTCGAGTGCGGAGTAACTTGTAATGCCGAGATGAATTCTCGAGCGTGTGTAAACAACATTCGGTGTTCTATGGAGCGTTAAACGAGCTCCAGATAATTGCTATTACGTTTGTAGTAATACTTTAGTACTTCTGTAATGTTGGTAGCTATAGAATCCTTGTCGTTGTCATGTTGGTACATTGTAGTACATGGACTTGTGACATTTATCCCTTTTGTAATAGGATTCGTGCCTTTGCGATGACCTTTGTCATCGCTCACTTTAACAGACACAGTCTGACAATTAACTTTATAGTTTTTAAAATTCTTTTACAATTACTGGTACGGTGGAATACAGAGAAAGGTGTACAGGAGAGTTTTTAAGTTTGAGATTTTCTCAAAAACTACTTGACCTATTGCAAAAATTCTTTCACTGTTTGATAAATAAAAGTTAAAGCTATGTTACTGTAAAATAATTATTAAATTCGGTCTAGTAGATTTTGAGAAAATCTCAATCTTATTGAGGCCCCCTGTATACTTATCTCTGTCTTCGACTGTACCTGGCGTTTCTGCTTTCTGTTGCCCATATCCTATTACGTAAATACGTTCGTCTTTATTTTAGAATTCATATACCCCATCAGTTCGACTACAGATGTGACTAGTACATTGTCACTTCAGGTTACTCATCCTATGAGCTACGTCGACCACCTTTGGTTTTTGGCGTTCTCATCTCTGATTTTATAGAGGAACATGCCAAGCATAGGTGTATCTCGCCGAGTGATTTTAAGATTTTACACTTATGCCCCAGTCTCACCGTCAGCTATTTAATATTCTCTGATATCAGTGTCCACATTTCCGCCCCGGTCATTACGGACATCGCACAGGTCATTGTTATACTTCCTTGTTATTACAACATTATTAACAACTCTTCGTTAGCAGGAGGTTATTTTCCCAAAAATTCGTTTGTATTTTTAACGAGCCATGTTTTCGGACGTCAAAAACGGGCGATATTTCAAAAGTGAGAACAAATTCGGCCGATAGCGCCGTCACAGAAGTTTCGGGAGTATTTCATTGGAGTTGTTATCAGTTGGTTGGATGTTCGGTTGGTTGAGTCGGTCGGATCGGGTCGGGTCGACGTACGGGAAATATAAATTCAATAAGGATTGAATGCGAAGATTTTTAAGTGGCTGTAGTTGACTTGATAATAATTTTCATTTCAAAAGACATGAATTTTTTGTTCTATCGAGCGAAATTTGTACGTTTATCGGTATTCATCAGTCTCTAAATAGACATCCTAAGATTGCTATATATATTTTTTTCAGACGTTTAATTTTAGTAGTTAGTGCCGTAGCCTTCATAGAAAAACTGAAAATCCACGCACACCCGGCCTTAAGTTTCACCGTGCCGCGTCGCTAGTGTGACCCTACCCTATACAGCCTCCCTTTAATATTTAAGAAGGCTCCATCGCCAGCGTATCACTTAAAATAATAAGGATTTCGCAGATTACGTAGCGGCCCTCCGGAGCATAATTAATGTTATACCTTGAATATTAGCTTTTCAATTAGCCGTCTTTTAGTACCGCAGAACGACCTCTCCTGTTTCAGAGAGCTGGGACGGAGTAAGGGATTATATGATGGCCCCCGTCGCGCATTTAATAGCGGAGATTTTTGTACGATACAGAGAAAGGTTCACAGGAGAGTTATTAAGATTGTGATTTACTCAAAAAGTATTTGACGGATTTTTGAAAATTATTTACAAGTAATTAGTGTGTACTCTAAACTATCTAATAGTAAAAAAACGGCCAAGTGCGAGTCGGACTCGCGCACGAAGGCTTCCGTGCAACGCAACTTAACCCCGTAACTTTGCTCTAACGGAAAGATTATCAAAATCTTACATTCCATACTGTCCATACATCGACATACTCCTAATTAGTTCATCATCTGCAAATAGAAGTTGTAATAAGAAAAAAAATATTTTTGGGGAGATGTAATTTCAAATTTAAAGTTTTCGGATTTATTTCTTTACTTGTGCTATAAGATCTAGGCTTCTTGCCAAATTTCATGGTTCTAGGTCAACGGGAAGTACCCTATAGGTTTTGGTTTTCTTGCATTTTTATACAAATATGCTAGGAAATGCGACATATACGGCAATATCTTTTGATTGCGTTGACGTAGAAGTTTAATTTTTTCAATACTGCATGAGGTTGAAGACCTGAGTATTTGATATTACTTGATCCGTCCACGCGTTTCTGAGATATATGTCTTGACAGACAGGCGGACAAGAAAGTGATCCTATAAGGGTTCCTTTTTCCTTTTGAGGTGCGGAACCCTAAAAAAGGAGAATGCCGCCCCTAATTTTGCATATCTGAATGCATCTCTGGCAAGACGGAAAGGTTAATTCTTTCCCGCTACACCTGTAGGTACGGGAGATAGTTAATTAAATCCGATCCCATGAGATTTATGCCGCGGGCCGAACAACGTAGCTACCATAGATAAAATGAAATTCGAATGCTTGGGTTGGTAATAATGTAGGCATTTGAAATAAGTTATTATGTACTTACATACATAATTATATTTATATCTCAGCTATTGCAAGAAAAGAAAGAAAGAAAAACAGATTTTTTTTGTTACAGTGGTTCTTGAGAAAATCTCAACTTTATTGAGGCTTCTGCATACTTATTTGTCTTCGTGTGTACGGTGGAAGACAGAGAAAGGTGTACAGGAGAGTTTTTAAGGTTGAGATTTTCTCAAAAACTACATAACTTATTACAAAAATTATTTTACTGTTTAATAGATAAAACTGAAAACTAAGTAACTGTAAAAGAATTATTAAATTCGGTCCAGTAGTTTTTGAGAAAATCTCAACCTTATTGAGGTCCCCTGTATACTTATCTCTGTCGTCGAACCAGTCGAAGACAGAAGTACCTATACAGGGGGCCTCAATAAGGTTGAGATTTTCTCAAAAACTACTGGACCGAATTTAATAATTCTTTCACAGTTACATAGTCTTAACTTTTATCTATCGAACAGTGAAAGAATTCTTGCAATAGGTCAAGTAGTTTTTGAGAAAATCTCAACCTTAAAAACTCTAGTGTACACCTTTCTCTGTCTTCCACCATACCTACATGGGAAAAAAATATTTAAGATCAATATAGCTTACATAGTTTAATTTATACAGAGTGTAATATGTAAGCCTAAAGAGGAGTGTTTAATATTGGTAATTTTTGATCTAGCTACGTGTTTTAAATTTTGGCAAGATTATTTTTTTCATACATTTTATACCTAGTAGCAGGTTTATTTGTATGAGATATTAATTAGATAAAACCTTAAAAACTCCTGTACACCTTTCTCCGTGTTCCACCGTACCTACTAAACTTATCGAATTCGAATTTCGTCATCGAAAACTGTAAGTGATTACGTAAAACGGAACGGGGAACAAAGAGATCCCGATAATAGGGATGAGCTAGATAAAAACCTTACGCAGCAATTTTCGATAAGTTACGCGTGTTACTCCTATACGGTAGAGACGACGTCGTTCGCACAGTTATATCGGTTTATAGGCTTTATTTCCCGTTTATTGTTGCCAGATTATTGTTTTCCCGTCTCCTTGGGTGTTTTTTGACGGCACTTTAGGCATTATGAGACTTGGAAGAATACATTATAGGCAAATTGGCATTTGTGTAGTTTTATTAGTGGTTTGTTAGGGCTAGCGTACAAGCGTACCGGAGTGTACGAGGTGCCGCCGCCTAAGTAAGGGCCCGGGCCCACGGACGCAGTGCGCGAACCGCACGGCGCCCGAGTGGCTCGAGGCTCAGACGGGGAGGAGAAAGGTGAGGGATGAATGGATTATACATTGTGGGCTAGTACAGCCCACAATGGGGACTGCTCGGGCGCCAGTCGGGTCGCGGTTGTATCACAGTTTCCCGTGGCTCGGCAAGAATGGCACGAGGTGGAACACCCCAGGACGTTTAGTCGGTATGCTGCCCCTTCAGGGCGGTGAGCCCGACATAACCAACACGCTCCCCCGGGCGTGGTGACACATGATCTAGCATGTTTTACCTGGGTAAAAAAAAAGGGCTAGCGTACAACTGAACGGCGCCGGCGGACGACGCCGTGTACCGCGCCTGTGGACGACGACGTCCGCCGGCACGAGTGTTGTCCGCCTGTGACCGGCGCCGGCCGACATCGTGCACCGGGAGACGGGGACGGCAGACGCCGTGACACGCCGCGCCATGTGACGGCACGGCGCCGCGCCGTGACGTGAGTAAAGCTATCAACTATAAAGTAGCGAGTGGCGAGTATAGTTTTGTAGCTCGTCTATCAGCGAGTGTCGCTGAGCGACGGGCGATAACTCGCTTCACTCGCCAGTGTAGCTCAGCGAGTGGGCGAGTATCGCCGGGCGAGTGTCGCCGAGCGATGGAATGTACTCGCTCGGCGACAAAATAGCCGAGCGAGTACTCGCCCGCGGTGCGCAGTCTTATATTTTGTACGTTTTTTGGGCTAGAAAATAGCCGGGATTTAATCGCTTACTAGCCGGTGTACAACTGCCTTATTAATGTAGTTTGCATAGGTATAATACTTTGGTTTAGTACACATAGATATAAGTAGATACTTTATACTTTGACATTATCTAATATGTTCAAAATTAAATGGATTTTTTAAAGAATCATAATCATTTAGAATTTGTATTACGCATTATCCATGCTCGGTGAACAAATTAGAACATGATTAACATAATTAAATTAGAATACGATTAAGATTTTCGGTGGGCGTGGCGTGGCCTGTGGTGGCTCAGTTGGTAAGAGCGTGTCACGGAATGACAAGGTTCAAGTCATGCCCACGGCAAGAAATTTTTCATCATGTTCTAATCATATGGAACTCATTATGGAACGTCTTTTAGAATTTAAATTTATGCCACTCTGCTCTGCATACTTTAAAGTTTAATCACAAATATCTCTATAGATATTACTAATCTATATATCTCTATTGATATTATTGATATTTACGCACGTGCGGCGGCGATGTTGCCACTATGCAAAATAAATAATTGCATCAGTCAAAACACATTAACATTTTCGATATTTTAACTGTTATTAGTTAAAATATCGAAAAACTAATTTCAGAGTTACCTTCAGTATGTTAATGTGTTTTGACTGATGCAATTATTTATTTTGCATAGTGGCAACACCGCCGCCGATCGTGCGTAAATCGCTAACACGCAAACTCAACCGGCAAATGTTCAAAACGGCTCCCTCATTGTTCCTCAACAGGGAATGGCCCATTCTGATGTAACTTGATTGTAAAACAAAAGACGCTACGCCACCCAACTCTCGCAAAGTCCTAACAAACTTTGGCAATGCGACAGTCTTTTGTCTTAGTCGAGAAGTCGATTCCAATTCGCGTTAAAAAGTGAATTAGTAATTTAGGCGTCCGAATTTTAAATTCTCATTAATGCTAAATAGTTAAGTGAACACGGCTCGCAATTAGTAGAGGCGCTCAAGTGTTTTTCTCAACGAATTTACGAGAGTTTTAGTAAATACTTAGGTGATGAAACTAAATTATGAGCAGAGATAGGAGTTTTGGAAACAAAAACAATTGAGAACGGTACCTAAACACTTTGAAACTAAATGATATTTCTAAACACATTAGTACAGTCGAAGACAGAGATACAGGGGACCTCAATAAGGTTCAAAAACTACTGGACCGAATTAAATAATTCTTTTACAGTTACATAGTTTAAACTTTTATCTATCAAACAGTGAAACAATTTTTGCAATAGGTCAAGTAGTTTTTGAGAAAATCTCAACTTTAAAAACTCTCCTGTACAGGTGTACAGGAGAGTTTTAGAGACTTACGGTGGAACACAGAGAAAGGTTTCTCTGTGTTCCACCGTACTTAAAGAGTCTGGAATTCGTTGAGATTGTATCAAAAACCAAATACAAAATTATGAATTTTGTAACCCTCAAATATTCTAAACTGAGATAAAGCAAGTAAGTTACTTTATTTTATAATACAAAAATTGTGTAAATACCTTAAAAATATTTGCCATATTTAAACCCGATCGCAAGTGATAGTTTTTTTGTTCTTTTTCCTATGAACTAACACTGATTCGTAAATAAAGGGAGCAAGCAATATTTTTACCGTATTTTATGTAGGTACGTATCTACCATTATTTTCTAGGTTGCCTTCGTCGAATATAGACGACAAATTGCTCAAAAATAGTATAGAAAAGAAATTACAATTGTGTACATATTTCAACATTATATATGCAGTAAATATATTAAGTCGTTATGTAAGTATATGTAAATGTTAATTATCTGAGTATTAGATATATGTAATTAAGTACTTATTAGTAAGTATTAATTATTTTAGTAGTCTAATAATCCATATATTTCTTCCTTTCTACGTGTTGCACTGTAAGCCGCCTCTTCCAAAAGAATAAATTCTCTACCTGAAGGTTGTCTGGAAGAGATCGCTCTCAGCGATAAGACCGCCTGTTGTATAAAATTATGTTAGCTAAGTGTGAAAACTATGTATTCTTTTTTGTGCAATAAAGTATATTTATCTTATCTTATCTTATCTTACAATAGGGAATCAATTAACACCGGAATCTTATTCAAAATTCAGAAACATTTTTCTTATCTGATTTGGAAGAATTTTTATGGAAAATTATATAATTACCTACCTAATTAATCAATCTTTTCAACGCTAACCAAATTAGCGATTGAAGATAACGTCGGCTGACAGACAGGGAAATTGAATATAATTTCAAAGATAATTTGTATCAATTTTCCGTGGTTTTCAACAATAAAGGTCAAATCACATAAGGAAGCGATGCTATCTAAAATTATTTTACAATGCACTCGCCACGAAGGGCTACTTTTGTAATACAGTTTAGCCTAATGCGGTCTTACCTTTAAAGCTTCGTATGCTTGGATTTACAGTTTTTCTATGAAGGCTATGTCACTATAACTACTAAAGTAAAGTGTCTGAATAAATTATATAGCAATCTTGGGGTGTCTATTTACTAACCGATACACGATTGGACAAACTTTGCTCGATAGAAAAAAAATCGCAAACATACCGCTTCCATGTCTTTTGAAATGAATATTATGTCTAAACCGAAATAGTTATTCATACAGAATACATATCAAAATGTTATAAAAAAATCTGATTTTTATCGGCGTATTTTTATTTCTCTGCCCTAATTCATCCAAAATTAATAAAAATAAAAATATGGAGTCACTGTGCCGTGCTCTTCACTCCGTTGCTGCGTCTCGCGCTCGATTTTGACAGCTGGCAGCCCCTTAAAGCATTAACTATGTAACCAACAAAATCGCGTACAAAAGTAAGTAACCAATAACGAAAATTCAGCAAAAAAATGCTTCTTTAATCGCGTTTAATATTTAACGAGTGCATAAAACCCAAATCGCACGTATACGCGCACCCGCCCCTAAACTGTTTCCTTTAAGGCCACTTTATACCCAGTTTGCAACCACCTTCGCCTTATGAAGGCCGTCAAAAGATATGGCTCGACCTATTCGCGCGCGCCCTGAATACGAATGCTGTGACAATTGACCGTTTAGTTAGATGGACATGCTGTGTAAAGTAGAAAACAAAGAAAATAATGAAGGAAAACCTTTCATGGAGAGAGTCTAAAGCAGCGGTCGGTAACCTTTTGGCAGAACACAGCAAGGGATGTGATGAAAATGACCTACTGAGGTAGCGCTGATTTTCATCACGAATTGAAAATGACCTACTGAGGTAGCGCTGATTTTCATCACGAATTGAAAATGACCTACTGAGGTAGCGCTGATTTTCATCACAAAATGAAAATGACCTACTGAGGTAGCGCTGATTTTCATCACGAATTGAAAATGACCTACTGAGGTAGCGCTGATTTTCATCACAAAATGAAAATGACCTACTGTGGTAGCGCTGATTTTCATCACGAATTGAAAATGACCTACTGAGGTAGCGCTGATTTTCATCACAAAATGAAAATGACCTACTGATGTGGGGCACAGTATTTCAGCTGATCGCATTCCTATTACGCATATTATTTTAAGTTATAGGTATCTAATGTTGTTATTCATAAACCTAGTTAAACCTCACTTCTCTTAAATCGTGTTGCTATCCCTTTCATACTTCGTTAAAAAAGGTTAAGATAGAAAGGGACGGGGGCGTAACTTTAAATCACGATTATGAATAACAGCCAAAGTGTTTAAATAAGGTTCTGACTTTGTAAGTAGGTAGGTATGTGTAATAACTATGTTACATTTCATTTCAGACAATGACTAGGGCCACATGAAATGTGATGTTTATTAACAAACAAAATATATTTTCTAATAAAAGTATTACAAAAATCTGTAATTTTTTGCGTACAAATATTAAATTAAAATCTGTTAAGTATTTAAAGTATTTTTTATTTATTTAAACATGATGAAAAATTTCTTGTCGTGGGCAAGACTTGAACCTGCGGCCTTATCATATTTATTATTATTATTAATTCCTTAAAATTTTATTACAGAATATGTCCAATACAAAATTGTAGTCATTCATATATTAAAAAACAATAATAAATGTCAACAGTCAGTATCTCGCATAATGTACACAAAAAAAAAACTTTCTCAAGACAATTATAATGATCAAAGACCGAAGTTCCCTTTCCTATACAATTAATTGATTGTTCCACGACGTAAGGAGGCCGAGAACAAAAAAGGGCCCCTCAAATTCGGGGCCCATACTTCATCCGACGACAAGGCCCCCGTATCTATTCCGGACAATTAACCGGTCGACTGGGCCCCCTTATCTTCCCCTCCAGTTATTGGTGGCGCTAGAGCCTTCAGAGGGGTCCTTAGCACCCCTGATTAATTGTATATGGTGTATTTGACCGACGGATCTTTGAATAGAAAATAGTTTTTCGATTTATTAAACATTGAATTTTTTTAGCCGTGGGCAGGACTTAAACTTACGAACATGTCATTCCATGACACGCTCTTTCCAATGTAGCCACCACAGGCCACAGTCTGACCAACGAAATCTTCCATCACCAAAGGTATGTACGCAATATGATAAGTTCGCAGGCTCAAGTATGGAGTTTGTGTCGTCATCATCATCAGTCCACTGCTGGACATTAGGTCTCTCCAAAGGCACGCCTTATCGGCTTCTTGCATTCAGTTCTTGCCAGCCAGGATAGTTGACAACCAAATGATGTCCTATTTCGTAAAATTATCGAGTAAAAATGACATTGCCACATTTCAATGGAGCTTTGCCCCACCTTCAAAACTACGGGACCATTGAAGCTATCGTAGGAGTTGCGAGAATAGTAGAAAATGATAACAAAGACAATGAATAATTCGTTTCGATTTCATACTATTTTCTGAATTCTTAATTAGGCTGATTTTTCGAGTCGTTTGATGTACAAAACTTTATTTTAAACCAATAATTTTAATAAAAAACGGAGTTATTTTTACATTTATTCGTTATCTTGTTCATCATACCGTTGATGGTGGGGCAGAATCTGGCATTGTCATTTAATTTCCGATACTTGTCCACTATCGTATTATATAACTCAAATTCAAATGTACACACGTTACTTTAAACTTACTTTCCCTTTCACAGAATGGTTCGTAGTTACAACACCCTCAATAGCAAAACCGATCTTGACATTAATCATGACTCTCTTTTCAACTTTAAGTCAAAGATACAGTCCTCTTCTCAATAACTTATTTAAAATAGACTTACTGTTATTTTCTAAATTGTACTAAATTGTACTATATATTAAAGTGAATGATGTGTTCACCTATAATTGGGTTGCATGTTAGAACATAATTTATATCGTTTCCATATATACGCTTACATGTAATCTGTTGGTGTTCCAATAAATAAATAAATAAAAATAAATAAATACTTTAAATCAATCAAAAAATATCCAGGAACATACCTATCTATACTTAAACATCTACGTATAGTTAAAACAGATCCTTTTGAATACACGTCTTGGTTACCTCGTCGCTACTCAACGATGTCAGTACAAAGGCTCTATGTTAAAGGCGAGGGGTCATGACTCCCCTATAACATAAGCCCTTTATCTCCCCCTCCAGCCCTCTAATACCCACTAACCCCCATTATAAGACAAGAAATAGGTCACCGGTCAGGCTCATATTATTACGCTTATTGTTCTTGTATCTTATTGATTACTGATAAGATGTTTGAGTAACATTTTGGTGTCATTAAGTAATTTAATTTTTATTATATTAAAATATGTACTGAATCACTAGACAAATTAAATAACAAAAACTCCAAGAATGTCCAAAATCATCTTAAAAAAATACTATTGGATAAATATGCTGCATAATGTAAGTCGAATCATAGATTCAATTGCCTGCTTATCTTTTTCATACAAACAAATGTGCTACAAAGCCCACAAATTTAATATATGTAAACATACCATGATTACATATTAAGTAAGTGCTAATTTTAGTAAATATTAAGTTTAAAATGACGCCACTACTGGCGACCTCTTCCAGCTCATATAATCTCTCACAAATGAGATTGAGAGCCCGGAAAGTGCTATAATTTTTTGTAACCTTTTTTCACTGAAATAAACAGTTTAAATTTTAATATTTTACTGCTGAAATTTTTAAATGCCACTTTTTCTCCTCAGCGTTTAAAAAAAAATAGGCTTGCAAAAATGTACACAACGTGCTTATTTGCAAAAAAAAAGTTTTGATATGATGGAGGTACAATCCTTTAAAAGTGAAGGGGATTATCTAACATAAGTAGCGTAAGTAGCTCCAATCTTTAAAAAATTATTCTATAAGAATAAATTTCATTAAAAAAAATATTGTTTTAGAAATCACCAAAGTGATTGAATTTCGTTAAGTTGTCGTTCACATAATTGTGTAAAAGTCTTACCGTATTAAAAAGTGCAATAGTTATTTATTAGTCACTTACAATTTTGAGCACGAACTCAGCGTGAGCTCGCACTTGCGACTGTCATTATTAAACCTGACAGTTGTAAGATTGAACTTAACTCATATTCAAAACTGTCTAGGACTCGGCCTTAGGAAAGTAAGTGTGTGTGCATTTTTTTTATAATAAATGTGTTTGAGTGTGATTGACTAAGATATACATAAATCTCTTTGGAATTTACGTATTTGATGAGATTCCTACCCTAGAAACCGAAATTTCTTTACACATGCTCTTAAGTGTACAGTCATGTAGGCTAACTTAATAAAAACTTTCGCAGTGGACATTTAGAATTGCACGCCCTTTGAAAAGCTGACACTTTGATAAAGCTTTTTGAAACTTTGTAAAGCGTTCGGCGTCCGAGGAGTGAACTATTCAATAGAGTATGAGAGAATTTTCCCGAATTCGGGGTATTTGAATTTAGAAAGCAATTTTCTATTCCCAGATTGCTTTTTTACACGTACTGTTTTCAATTTTCGTCCATTTATTATACAATTTTTTGGAGGTAAGATAAATGACAATGCCAGATTCTGCCCCACCATCAACCGCAAGTTGTACAAGATAACAAATAAATGTAAAAATATCTCCAATTTTTATTAAAATTATTGGTTTAAAATAAAGTTTTGTACAAGTTGCGATTCGAAAAAACCAGCTTAATTAAGAATTCAGAAAATAGTAAGAAATCGAAGCGATTTATTCATTGTTTTTGTTATTCTTCTATAGGAGTTGCGAGAGTAGTAGAAAATAATACAGATTATGATTATGCAATATGAAACCTGTAATAAGTCTCCAACAAAATGATAGGTACAGCTTCAATGGTCACGTAGTTTTGTAGGTGGGCAAAGCTCCATTGAAATGTGGCAATGTCTTTTGAATATTTTCGGATGGTTTAGAATTAAAATTACATACAAACAAAAGAGCGATGAAAAGACATTCTGAACGCTTTAACGACGATAAATGAAGCAATAACAAAGAAAAGGTGTACTTTCAAAGCCTGCATCAGTCAGATAGCGTAACGACGCACTGTCATAGATAACGCTACTTCGCGTAGAGTTACCAGTTAATTGCTTACGATAAATACTGAAGTTAGGGCAAAAGGTAAAAGCGGAGAGCGAGGGATAATAGAAATTAAGAAAGAAAACGTAAGTTTTTTTTTAAAACAAGTAAAAAACGAATATAAGATGAACAGAGTATAAAATATGTGCATAAGTAAATGAATATAGGAGTTGATGCGAAGGCTTAGCAAAGTTACGTTAAGCCTTAAAGACATAGTAACATAAGTTGAAAATCAAAATGACAAGCTTAGATGTAGGCAAAGATAATAAAAAATCGAAGTAATAAAAAATCGTGGCATGCTTCTTTTGTTTAATCCACCGATAGTTTCAAAGTTACGTGACATTTAGTGATAATCGAATAAAAACAATTGACGCTAGACTTTTACCGCTTGAACCATATCAGATGTTGTCGCTACTGCACGCAATAGTACTATTTTTCAGCCTCTCGGACGGCTATTTACAATTGTGGCCTTAAATTTTGATAACAGAAAATATTACGTCTAACACAGACGGTGCAGGCTAAATGAGAGCGGAGAACACGCTTTTTATAAGACTAATTCATGTAATTGCTAGTTGTGTAAGAGTCATATTAGAAACTGTAAATATATGCAATTTTTTACCAGATATAAAAGTTGTTGAAACGCTCCTAAATGTAATCAACCCTATGTCTAAGGATCATGTACTAAATAAAATTGAGGATATAAATACAATTAATATAATAATGAGACATCACACTCATGGCTAGGATAGGATGGATTCAGAAACATAGACAAAAATGATCACAAATTAAACTCAGACAATGAGCATGTGGTCACAAATTAGTAAATTTTTCTTCTGCTGTGGTGTGGAAAAAGAAGTAATATTTTCGAAGAATGAAGGAACAATTTTGAAACTAAGAAAATAGTGTTGAAGATATAGAGAGAAGTTAATCTTCAGAAACCTCATCAGTGGTGGAACCTGGTTTTAAAGAAGCCATGATAGCTGATAGTCATAAACATAAACAGTAGACTCTAATAATTAAGAGTCTTGACGCTTGCATAAGTGCCTACTGTCTTTTTGGAATAGATAATGATCATAATCACTAGATGGAAGTAAAGAGACTATGATTTGATGACATAGTGTAGAATGCTATTCCTGGTCACATTTGAAATAGACTGGGGAAATATCGTCAAGATTGGAAAAGTATGTAGGAAGAAAATTTCATTAAAGGAACACTTGTTCGACGAATTCAAGCATACATATTTATGTATTTTATTATATATATTTATAAATTACTACGTATATGTACTTATTATTATTTGCGCTTATCAGTTTATATATTCATAATATTTCAAGTAAGTACTACACTTACTTGTAATATTCTTATTATGCTAAATCACTGTTATTACTCGTATTGATATTTATAGTTATGACTTTCTACACGATTCATCGGCGGTAACATTTCGGAAACTCGTCTGCAATGGGTGCAACAGAAAACCAGCGCCAAGCTCTCGAGCGAGGCCCATGCTGAGTTGCATCCAATCCACTGCTGCGGCATGCACAGCTCCATCACACACACCACATGAATATGTATTGCTATTGTTGTTGTGTTTCCGTTTTTGTATTGTGTTGTACTGTGTATGCCCTGTATGTGAATAAAACCTTTTTCTTTCTTTCTTTCTTACTTGTTAAGAAGGCGTATTACAGAATAGATGACTATTTAAACGATGAACATGCATGGTGTGTGTCGCCGGTTCCGCATGAAGGATAGAGTTTAGATTACTAATGATAGTAATAGTTGTGTAATACCTAGTTATTAAGTAGTTGTGTTACCATTATTTTAAAAGATGTGCTGCTGAGACTTTTATGCCACTTTTTCTCCTCAGCGTTGGCACCTTTTCCTTGCAAAGTGGTGTAAATGTAAATTCAAAAATATGTTGACGTGCAAAAATGTACACAACGTGCTTACTTGCAATAAAGAAATTTGACTTTGGAGGCCCCATTGGTGTCCATTACTAATGCTTGCATTTCTTACAATTAAAATATTGTACTTATTATCAATGTAATTGGCTTTTGAAAATGGCGGGAAACGACGGTTGCGAAATTATTTGATAAGTTTCAGTATAATGTCTACAGTGGTTGTTTTGTGTTTAATATCACGTTAAATTAATCAGAAAATGTTCGCGAATGACAGTATGGTGAAGATATTTGAGATTTCAGATATCTCAAATATCTTTGATCGTTTGACGCTATGGTCAAGAGTCCCCCTACGAGCTCGGGAGTGAACGTGACTGTCGAGCTGCTTCATCCAGAGTGATGACGCTACGGCGACTCCTGTGGATGAAGACAAGAAGACGCGGATACCCAGGGTGAAGACGCTACGGCGACTCCCCTGGATGAAGAGAAGACGATATGATATTTTGAATATTCTGTAACATGACATTGGGAAATGACGAATTGTCGAGTCCATTAATAAAATAAATAAATAAATATCAATGTATTTTGGGAATAAAGTCTTATATTAAACTAGATGGAAGCTATATCACTCCTTAGTAGATATAAGCCATGCATTTCACCAGTTCCCCTGAGCAGCGATCATTAGAGAAAAAGAAAAGGCACGAGTAATACGGAATTACTACGGTCCTGCAGATCTGGAAATGCGGTTTGTGTACACTGCCGGAAAATTAAAAATGTTTTCTTCGTTTTCCGAACGGCTGGCTAATTAATAATGCGTGCTTATATGGATGATGTTACTGTTATGGATGACGTCGATTTTCCTTATTAGGTTTTTTAATGCTGCGGAGTTACATTTTATGATTAGTTGGTCTTCCTTTGAATATTAAATCTTCTTTGGATGATGCCGATTGATTAGTGATTGATTAATGATTACTAAGCAGCTACTGACGTTTTTTTTTAAATTCGGATTCAGATTAAGACTGAAGGTTCGGAAACAAAATGGCAGTCTTTATTATTTGTACGTTCGTTCAAAAATGACATCGAAAGTCGGAACTAGTAGTTATACTAATATCTAAAGATCGTCGGTGAGCACATACTCGTAGACATAAATTCTCCCTAGATCTATGCGATGGAATATGGTGTAAATGGCAACGTTTTGTATAGGTTGATGTGATATAAACTGTAAAAGTAATAATAAACCATCGCGTGGTAAGCATTCTACGATTGAAACCTTGCCTCCCTTTCTAACTTAGTGTTTTAACGATATGTGAGAGGGATAATAACACGGTTTAAGCCCGATTTATATCTACAGACATTGGGCGTGTCAGACAGTGCCATGTCAGACAAAATATTATTCTTAGTATGGACGTATTTGTAGACCGTATCGACTTAAATGTCAGATATAAACAGAGTTTAAAGGGAAGTAAGGTTAATATGGCTGTCAGCGCAAAAGTGTATAGCAGTGTACTCAGACTTAGAATATGGTTGTACTCGATGAGTGGTGGCCGCCGACCGTAAAAATAATGGGCCGCGGCGGCGAGCGATCGCGGTGCGCCGTGACGGCTGATTTCTCAGCTCAGAACAGCAGATTTTGTGACGGCTTTTGTGCTGCGGGAGATCCCCAAAAGCTTAGATTTAAAGATTCTTTATTCTCATTACAGACAATTACAACTTGCATGAGATGAATGTAAAATAGATTAGAATATAGAAAGAAAGAAGAAAGAAAGAAAATGCATTTATTTGACGCCACAATAAAATAGTAACATACAGCATACAGTGAATAAATAAACGAAACACTAATACAATAAACACTTAGAGACAGTATGGTGCGGGATGTAACGTCAATATACGTTCAGGGGCCTTACCATGAAGTCTTATAGCAGGATTACTTCAATAATACTTTGTTATTTCGTACTTTGACGACTTTAAAGAAAGCTTATTAAGGACGTCACGAAATAATAAAGTATTGTTGAAGTAATCCTGCTATAAGAGTTCATGGTAAGGGGCAGTTCGATCTATAAATTGCACAAATAAAATAAGTATAGACACACAAGAAGACAGAGATACCTAAGTATAAAGAGGGGCTTCAATAGGGTTGACATTTTCTAAAGAACTACTTGACGGATTGTAAAAATTATTTTACTACCTACTAATAGTACTTTATTTTACTACCTACTAATAGTACATCAATTCGCAAAGGTACTCGGCGACAAAAATATACAACCATCTCCCAATGTCCATTAGAAATTCCAAAGACGTGCAGTTTAAAAAATGCTTGAGGAGCTGGCTGGTGCAACGATGTTTTTATAATTTAAAAGAATACTATGAGTGCATGACATACAACGAATGATAATAGAATTATATATATATATATATTGACTTGACATCGTGATAATCTTGAATTTTTATACACTTGTTTTTAAATTTATACCTAATTAGTTATAATCTGTAAATATTGCATGCTCATTTGGGTGAATTGTGTGTACGATTTTTTTGTAATTACGACCATAATTTTGCAATAAAAAATTTCTATTCTATTCTAGTAAAATAGTTTTTGCAATCGGTCACTGACTGATTAAAAAAAATGTTGAAAAACAAGCAGTATTTTTTGAAAAAAATTCAAACTCGTACTTTTTAAAAAGTGATTAATCCCGATTCGAGTGGTCGAACAACAAAACATTTTGACAGAAAAAAAAACATTTATAGTTCAACTGAGAGACGACTGACCATCAAAAAGTTTGGTTGATGTATTTTAAACGAGCACGTTTTTATTTAACGCGAGTCCGCGTGTAAACAAGGTACTCGTGTGAAGTTCGGATGGATATTGGAATTGACCTAGCCAAAGCGTCAATAGCGCGGTCATTGCGTAGCTGCATTTATTGCTACCACTGGGCTGTAATGAAGTAGTTATTGAAAGGATGATGCAACAGTACTACAGAAAATTATTATTATTTCAATTTCAATAGCCATTTATTTCTTCCAAATATAATTACAATTCATTTACTTAAGTATATTATTTTATGTCATCTAATTTTAAATAATATTGTATATAAGTACCTTTTTTTTTTTTTTACTTGGGGAAATGCTTTTACGCATCCCACCGCGCCAATAAGGAGGGGCGCGCGGTGGGTATGTGGGACTCCCGTCATGTACGTACGGTCCTATACCCACTAAAACCCCAAGGTGTTCAACTCACCGCGTTTGGACGAGGTTGTGGGAACGCAACGCCAGATACCACGACCTCGTCGGCGGCCGCCCGCCCACGCCCACGCCCGTCTTCGGGTTTATACCCCTAAACCTCCGCTTAAGGCGTCTCGGAACACAGGACGAGACGCCTTACAGCTCGGGACCTCTAAGCGAGCGCCGGACCCCCCGACCCGACGCTCGCAATGTATATAAGTACCTAGTTAGTTCACATTATATTATATTATATTATCACTTAAGTATGTCATAGTCATATTTATTTAATTATTTTAAACTTTGGAAGACCCTTTTAGGGTATAGGCCACATCAAGATCTATCCATGCATTTCTGTCTTGTGCAGTGTCCATCCAAGTGCTGCCCGCTTCGACCTTTAGCTCATCATCCTATCTCTCGTATGGTCGACCTCGTTTTCGTTTTCCGTCTTTCGGACCTTCCCACTCTGTTAGTGTTCTTGACCATCTACCGTCAGTTGTCATTATAAGTATTTAATGGGCTCATCTCCAAAAGAGAAAAATGGACAAAATATATTACCTAGTGGTACCCCCGAGACGGGAAACGACGAAGAGGCAGGCATACCTACCCAAATGTTGGAGAGCAGTGGCCCGCGATAGAGAAGCCTGGACGAAGATGGAGGAGGCCTATGACGAAGGATAGCCTGACAATCCGACGCCGATGTCATATTTTTTTATAAACTACTACGTTACCAACTTATAAGCTCGTATTGTGAGTGAAATAAAGGCTAGTTTTATTTAATGGGTACATCTCATCCACGAGCTGTCTACACGGTTGGTCCACGTATCGGGTGATTTCAGGCTGGCATCTACCTCGCTCAGCAGCTCAGTCTTGCCATACAGCGAGGATATGCTGCCAGACATTATACAACAATACCTATTATATAGTATGCGAATTTCGTAATGTCAAAACATGTTAAGTACCTATATATTTATGTCATTAAATAAATTAGTCAATTAGTAGGAAAAAAAATAATAATAATAATATCTTTAGAAACTTCTATATTCTTTGCCGTGCCCCCTTTCCAGTTTATCTGGGGTCTGGCCCCCTCATACTTCTGCGCCAGGACCATCTGTCCTGAGTTGTCGACTGTGAGAGTTCCCGAACCTTCATCTCTCTCAAGATCTTTATAAACTGTTTAACTTTTTAAAATGCTATACAGTATTATATTTTTAGTTACTTTTATATACTAATTTTCAGTCTCCGCTCCAAGATTACAGCCTAATTAACAAGAGTCTTCGAGATGCTTATAACAAACGTTTATCCCAAGCTGGAGTATTATTAAAATAAGTCGACAACAAACAAGTAGTGCCAGTGAAGGCTCAAAGAAACATTTTTCCATATAAAATACGTTTCAAAACATGCTGTATATTGAGGAAAACATTTGGAGTGACGCAATAAAGGCATGGAAACCCTCTGTTTAAATAAGCTAACATCAAAGGTGGCTGAATATTGGCTGGCATTGGAAAATACACTGAATGAAATAATTTTCTGTATTCATGAAAAAATAAAAACGAATTCAGTTTAAATACGAGAGGTTCGAAAGAGTAGTGCTTCAGAGAATGCACAAGGATGTGGAGATTCTTCAGACAATTAAAATACGGAAACTCCCTAGGCCAACAGAAATTGCGATCTTCTACAACTGAATCTTCAGGGAGAGATCCAGGGCATAATAAAGTCAGGAAGAAGAATATCATGGCTCAAGAAGTCACGCCAATGGTAATGACAAGAGTACCAGGTCTCTGTTTCGTGCGACGTAGTCGAGGGTGCAGAGTGATATAATGAGCGCCAACATGTTGACAGTTTGACCATACCAGGAGTGGTAAGAAGACGACACCATAATAAGGAGAAGTTTAAGTAATATGATATTTATCTAATGGTTTATGAAAATGCAGAAGATCCTGTTTGCCCATAGATTTTAACATAAAATCACATAATTTGTTTTATGCATTATACCAATCTCGGCGAACAAAAAACATGATGAAAAAATTCTAGCCGTGGGCAGGACTTGAACCTGCGACCTTGTCATACCATTTAGTATGTATAATACGATGAAGATTTTCGGTCGGCTGTACGTAGCCTGTGGTGGCTCAGTTGGTGAGCGTGTCACGGAATGACAAGGTCGCATGTTCAAGTCTTGCCCACGGCTAGAAATTTTTCATCATGTTTAAATAAAAGGACATATCTGTGCTGTTTTTACGTATATTATAATTTTATTACAACGTCATTTGCAAGGATTCCTTATGGAGGGCGAATAAAATGAAATATAAAATAAAAGTTCATTTTCTATTTCTTAGGCAGTGAATGGTTTCACCTGCGAACTTAGGCCTCAATGAAACCTTTAAATGTTCATTCACAATTATTTTCTTCACTTTCTCTTGGAAATAAAAAGTATTTTTTACAATGTTTACTTAGAAGTATTCTTTATTAACCAAAATTGTAATTATGTCACGAATGTTTATACTGTGTATTTTATAGATATTTTTCATTTCCTATAGAACAACAGGGTTTTTATGGTCCATTGTTATATTAGTCGTAGTACGTCTACCTAAGGGGTCCTGGTTTCGATTCTCAGTCTAGGAGGTGCTTGTACCTAAGTTATAACCACTTCTATTAACTCTGGGGGTAATTTGTGATCGTTTCTGTGTATGTCTCTAGACCAATAGCACCTAGAATCTTAGTTTGGGCCGTAAGTATGATATTTTATTTATTTACATCTCCACTATTACATACTCGTATATGAGAAGAAATCGCTCTGAGCGATAAGGGCGCATTTGTACAAATTGTTTCACTTACTACCTGTTCTATATGTGTATGCTTCTTTCTATGTGCAATAAAGTGTTTATCTATCTATATATCTATGAGATTCTCGATATGAAGTGCAAGATTTAGGATAGTGATATTCGAATATAAGTCTTGACAGAAAATCAAGCATATAATTTTGTCTGTATCCAAATGACTATAAAGCACAATTTCTCATTATCTGTGCGTAGTCTGCTAAAAATAACGAAATCCAACTTAAAGGCGGCCAGGTGAGCGACGAAATGTTTCACAAAGTGATAGCTCCTCCAGAGTGCTCCATCTAATCTTACGAACGGCGGTCCAATCTTGCTCCCAATCGAATCTCCTTGATTGCGTCAAGAGCCGATATGTAGGGAAATTCCATCTCGCCAGCGCCTAATAACGTTTGACGACGATCGCTGATACGAAAATACTTTTTAAACAATGGCAGTTCGAAAGCTACTGATATAGCCTTCGAGATGATGAAAAAAAATTGTCGAGATCAATGGATAGACTATACTTTGTATGGAGAAGAGAGGCTCGTAGTCCAGTTGCGAGTACGTCTTCAACGATCGTACAAGTTAAGCAACGCTGGGCGAGGTCAGTACCTGGATAGATGATCGCTAGTGAATTTTCCAGCAGAACCTCTCCGTGCCTCGGAAAGCAAATTAAGCAGTTGGTTCCGGTTGCTGTCGCTCGGAAGCAGACGTTAAGCCATGCCAGAGGCCTACGGGCAGTCTGAATAACTCTAACAAATAGGTTTGGTCACTAAACCACATGAGAAAAGAAAAGAAAATTGTATGGAGGCAGTTATCTTGTTGCCAGTATCACTCCTATACGTTAGAAAAAACATCGTTATAATATATTCGATTTCTTTAGAAAATTCAATCAATTGAAAACAGTTTTTACAGAAGAATTGTTACAGAAACCCGAAAAATTTACAAGCCAGAGCGGAGTCTCTTTTTCTTTGCCTTTTCCCGTCTATTCGGAGTCGACTCTCCTCGTCTTTTTGCGCCAGGTCGATCTATCCTGGGTCATCGGATCAGCTAGTTAGACTCTCTCCATATCTTTGAGAAGTGGTGGTGGATCAAGTGGTCGGCAGGCGTTATCTACCTCTCGATGCGTCCAGAAGTGCCATAGCTTTGCACATAACGTGGTCTTTGTCTGGCCTCATCACATGGCCATACTATGTAATTCAGATTAATTAGATAAAACGGGAATTACCGTGTTAAACATTTATTATTGATGTCTCGATATTTCGACAGCATTGCAGCCATCATGGTCACGAGTAGACTGATTCTAATTAATATGTATACAAACCGTGAAAGTTTAAAAAGTGATATATGTAATTCAGCTTTCAGCAAGTTTTTCTAGGATAGGAACGACCTTGAAACTACCCCTTACATATGCAAGAACGAAGTCTGAGATGTACATATAACTAAATTCATCGAGTGTTCCTAGTTTGCTAATAACGTTTGAAGACGATCACTGATACGAAAATACTTTTTAAACAATGCCAATTCCAAAGCTACTGATAAAGTCTTAAGATGTTCTGTTAACGCACTAGACGCAGAATTTGTTGCAAAACTTCGGTAAGATAATGTTACAATGCTGAGTAATGTTATCCAACATTTTATTGAAACGATATTGCTGATGTTAAAGCTAATGTAGGAGCATTTGGCTATATGTTACAATTTAAGAAATTGTGATTACACTGTTGCAGTGGTATGCCTGTGATTTGTAAAGTTCTTTATTTGTGTTTTCTTAGAGATTGGATTGGAATTTATAGGAACTAAAGATAGAGGATAATACAGTATTTTATACTTGTAAATACAAAGATGGATCATAAAAGAGTTGAATTTATAGATCAGTTAAATGTTATTGTTGTATTTGAGTAGGATAATCTTGTTAGGATGATGATTAAATTAACATATTGTTTCCATACAATTGATGAGACTTTTGCCGATAACAATGTTGCCTTTCTAAAACATGTAAACTGATATAATTGAACTGTCCTAATCAAATATTTACAATACAATGTTTTTGAAGTAACGAAGTTAAATAGTACCGAAGGTTGAATAAATTTGTTGTTGAATAAAAAAGTTGTCAGAGTTGTTCACCACCCGTAAGCTACTGACATGACTCATGACCGAAGAACAAGTAACGGTTTAACGTACTTTCCGATGGGCTCTGATGAAAATGTCAATAGCGGTCATCCATCCAGGCACAGCAACTGAGAGAGAAATCAATAATTCAAATAGATTAGTCATCCTTTCGATTCAGCAGCATTCATTACGAATAAAAAGGCGACCGCACAGCTCGACTGGTAGACACCGAATGAAATGGGTAATAAAAGTAATAAAGTGTATTGTTTGCCCCAGATCGATAGCCAAAGAGCCGTTTAATTAATGACCAATCTCCAGAGACTCACCGGCACTTACTATAATTAATTAAACTCCTGCTAACGGAGTAATAAAGTGAACTCCCATGTATACGTCTGGCTTTCTATTGTTTGAAAAAGTGAAATTTTTGCGGTCCGACTTCGTCGCTAACGTTTTTCGAGAAATAATTGAAGGTGTAGTTTTTGTTATGTATTTTCTAGGTCATGAAAATAAGATTTTTGGCATGTTCAATACAAGACAACTGGATGTTGTTTCTTGTTACGGTATATGGTAGAAATTGGTCAAAATAGTACATTCGAAGACAGAGATAAGTATACAGGGGGCCTCAATAAGGTTGAGATTTTCTCAAAAACTACTGAACCGAATTTAATAATTATTTTTCAGTTACATGTCTATCTAACAGTGAAAGTATCTTTGCAATAGGTCAAGTAATTTTTGAGGAAATCTCAACCTTAAAAACTCTACTGTAACACCTTTCTTTGTCTTCGTCCGTACCAGTGTATATCATTAATGGTATATACTTGCCAATTATGATACCTACGTCCTCCGTCAACTGAAATACTTCACAACGCGGAAATATCCAACATCTAAGACATGTAGTTAGGGATTACCTTTTATTTATTAGTTAAATGGATTAAAATTACTTTTGTTGGTTGAAGCCGATGTTTAGACCGACAGTTTTGACCGATTTCCGTACTTTTCAAGGTATGCTCTTTACACTCGCGTCACTGGTCGCTACATAATCGTGGTTAATCCGTTTACATAAGTATAACAATTGGAAGTTATGGCTCACTATAGTTTTGATTCAGAGATCGACTTGTTCTTAGCAATCAGCCTCTTCTTATAAACCTAACTGGGTTGTCTGTGTGATTTGAGAAGCAGAATAATTGAGTTCCTCACTGAATAAATCCCTCCTGAATTGGAGTAAATTATAATTATTAAAATCACCGTCGAACTGATGCTGAAAATACTCAAAATTACAAAACCAATAAACGCAACGTACAACCCACAAAATTAATTTTATTTCATTTTAATTTGAAGCCATTGAATTTAAATATTCATTTGGCCATTAAAAGAATCCATTAAGCTAAATCGCGGACGTAACTCTGGCGGTTAAATTAAAAATTGTCACGAGAACGCCGGCTAATATTAATATGAGGGACCACCCATTTTAACGGGAACACTTCATCAAAGCCATTGTAGGTTATTATATATAGGCTATTAAATAAGTAGATACAAAAAACATATAAACGTTTGTATATACGTAAAAGTCTAACTGAAGGCAATTTGTCTATTATTTATTTTATTAATGGACTCGACAGTTCGTCATTTGCCAATGTCATGTTACAGAAAATTCAATATATTTAATAGTCTTCTATCTTCCTCCAGGGGAGTCGCAGTAGCGTCTTCACCCTGGGTAGCCGCGTCTTCTTGTCTTCATCCAGAGGAGACGCCGTAGCGTCATCACTCTGGACGAAGCAGCTCGACAGTCACGTTCACTTCCGAGCTCGTAGTGGGAACTCTTGATAAAAGCTTGAAACCCCAGATCTTGCTCAAATTATCCAACAAATTCACAATACTGTCACTCGCGAACATTTTCTGATTTTTTTTATCAGTGGACAGGACTTGAACCTTAATTGTGGGCTATTGCAGCCCACAATGGGGAGTGCTCGGGGCGCCAGTCGGGTCGCGGATGTATCGCATTTCTCATGGGTCAGCAACAATGGCACGAGGTGGAACACCCCAGGAAGTTTAGTCAGTATTCCGCCCCTTCAGGGCGGCGAGTCCGACATAATCAACAGGCTCCCCCGGGCGTGGTGAACACAGAGAAAGGTGTACAGGAGAGTTTTTAAGGATGAGATTTTCTCATAAACTATTTGACATATTGCAAAAATTCGTTCACTGTTCGATAGATAAAAGTTAAAACTATGTAACTGTAAAAGAATTATTAAATTCCGTCCAGTAGTTTTTGAGAAAATCTCAACTTTATTGACGCCCCTTGTATACTTATCTCTGTCTTCGACTGTACACGTAAACGTGTTTAACCTGAGACAAAAAAAGGACTTGAACCTGCGACCTTGTCATTCTGTTATATATGAATGACAAGGTCGTAGGTTCAAGTTATGTCCACAGCTAACCAAAATTCATCATTTAATTAAAGTATTAGTGTTCAAAATTTAAGTTCTATTAGTGTAGGATAAACGTAATTTATATTAGCTGATTGTCCTTTACTTGTTTACGCACTTTTAATAAGAAGAAGATTCGCCCACCAAAATTCAATGAATGTGTTTCTGAGAAAAATAAAGGAAGTTGTAGGTCGTACTTTCTACATAGTCTGCTATCATCACTAGTCTACTGCAATGCCAGAAATAAGACTCTTTCAAGAACCGGATTCACGGCTTTTTGCATCTGATAGAAATACTTACCTATAAGATAAATATTCTTTATTGTAAAAAAGAAATATTTTTTCATCACGACCGGGATTTATCTCCATTTATCATTTAGATTTTCGTTTCGCATAGCGCATATGCAAGAAAATATCAAAACATACAAAAGAAGTAGTCTATACAGTTAGTATTACAATTGGCGGTAATATTGCTTAAACCGATCTCTTCCACGCAACCTTTGTTGGTACCTACAGCCTAGTACTCTACTATGATTAAATATATAAGAACCTCAGTTCTAAACAAACTTAGATTTTTCCCAAAAAGATACAAGGGATTCCGTCATTTGTTCATAGTACAGCTAACAGCAGATCAAGCGTAACGCTTTGGGCTTTGGACCGTTCTTATTATCTGCGTAGTAAGATTTAAAATCCTACTGCAACTTGTCCGTACTAGAAATTAAACGACGATGCAAGGTGTTTTGATTCAAAAAGTTGATAACAAAATCGTCAAACCTTTGCTTGCACAAGTAATACATAACTCGGGGGAAAAATCCCGTATTGTGATAACTGCGTATAATTTAGGGGTGACCCCAATCTCGGGATTGGCGCATTCGGTGGAAATCTGACGAATGTTTACCCCGAAATGGGGGACTTTGTGTTTTTGAACGAGCGTTTCCGCGGGAAGTGAAAAGGTTTGTGTGGCAATTGTGAGAATTGCGTGGTTCTTTAGAAATTGTATTGAAACTTGTTTGCGGTTTCAATCGTGAACTCGCATATGAACCTACGAGTTTATGTCTTCATTACTTAAGCCATAACTCATAATTGCTTGCCTTTTATTGTTAAGAACTAAGTGGATTTTTTTATTTCAAAACATTGCTAACTTTTAAAAGTACAACTATTAAAGTCCGTATGGAAATAAACATTAATTACTTGAACAATCGCGTGCAAGTTCTTAATTATGCCATTCATTTTATTACAATTCCATTGTGAATAGTCATTGTAGATGTGAAAGAATTTTGATATGCCAATTTGAATACCTACCTACAGCCAGCGTCCTTGGTACGATGTCCTATGCAGGGGATCTAGACGACGTGTACCTATTAAAGCATTTATTATTTTTATCTGATTTTAATTTAAGTACCTATTGGTTTTTCAATTAATTTGATGCCTTTATAATATAAGCTTCCTACCCACGCATTTAATGAGTTTGAAAAAAAAGTCAACGAGAAGATTATTTTATGAATACCTAAGTGTTTGTATTTTTTATTTATTACCAATTTGTCGTTTCTATCATTATAATAGAACCTGTGATACTTAATTAAGTACAATTGTGATTGTGACCCCCTAGCTACTGAACTATAATGATATTGAACATGTGATGTGATGACCCACAAATGTTTTGTCATTATTCTTGGATTTATTTCGTTATCTTCCATTTATAAGCAGCTCAAGTAATCCTTCTGAACCTATGTCGATTCTTGTAGCTCAGGGAAAAATCAATCAGTTGGCGCTTACGATACACTTAAGATATATAGTGTAGGTATAATAAAAGAGGCTTTGAAGGGAATAGTTAGAGATGGTGAGCGGGGTCTAATCTTGCCGGATAATCCGGATTCAATGAGACGTGCGGGCCTCGCCCGGCCGGTTATTCGTTTTCTGCCTACGCCGTTGATCGATTGACTGTTTAGTCTATGATAGAAATAGATGCGGAAATACATCATGTTTGTGCATGTGAAGCTGCGTGGTTGATAGATTGACTTGCGTAAAAGGGCTCATATAGGTAGTGTATGTTTTAATTTTAGTCAGAATTAAAGATCGTTGTAGAGGGATGACTTTATTTCTATGTTAGTTAGCTAGTCTATTTTATGGTTTATTCAATAAAAAACTAAAATTTATTTACAAAATAAATTAAAAATAAAATAAAATAATAATTGAATGTTTTCTATGTATGCTATGCTTGGCTATTCAGAGGGGAAATGCCGCCAGCATTTTGGGCACGCTGCCGGACAGCGGGGATCGGTTGAACTATCTGTAATGCAAGCCGTTCAGATAGTTCAACCGACCTATTTTGTACATAGGTATAGTTTTATTTTAGTTTAGTTATATTTTAGTAAGTACTTTTATTTTTAGTTTAATATTATAAGTTTAGTAAGTTAGTTTATATTTTTAGTTATTTAAATAAATAAATTATATATACCTGTATATGCTTCTTTATGCAATAAAGTTTTTATCTATCTATCTAAAACTACCTAAAATACTAAACATACATTTAAAAAAAAAACAGTCTAAAAAGGGAAATCATCTGTTTCAATTTACTTTCCTCTTTGACTCTTATCTAAATTATAATTGGACTGATTGATTTTATTCATTATCCATCAAGCCTTTTACACCGAAAGAAAATATAAGCTATGGTAGTTAAATATTCGCAACTATTACGCTGACTAACCAAATATTATGCTGTTTGTTTTCCTTTCTAGTTTGATTGGATATTGTTTTCAATTATTTGTTATGACTAACAAGGCCGATCAACAGCTAACTAAAAGCTGCTATAAGCAATCCTATTCAAAAATCCTATTCGAAAGTTTATGTAAACACAATAATAATTATTTATTCCAAACACTTTGCGTCGTGACTGTACTTGACAACAAGAACGAGTGGGGCATTGTGGAATAACCATTAGAATATTCCAATTTGCCCCACTGAACTGTGAGTGGGGCGCTGGTGGGGCAAAATGGACGGATTTTAATGCGATTCCACTTTGCCCCACCAGTGGGGCGTTTTTGGTGTGGCAAAATGGAATAGGCCTTTTTTCAGTGTACCCTAGCCGGTAGCATTGCAATATAAGTATACATATATTATATAACTGTAAAATCAGCCCTCACTCAAAAGCGATTAATTGCTATTACAAAACGAGAAAATTATGAAGCGTTTATGAATAAAAAAACCGCATAAATTGCTGGAAACACCCCGCTGCGATGAAAACGTTCAGGACGAGATTTTAATTACAGAAATATTATTAAGTCAGTCGTCGAATAAAAGCAATTTGGGGCAAAAAATACGAGCGGCCACCGAGCGAGACAAAGGCGCAGATTTCCATACATAAAAAGCATAAATAATTTTGATTGTGGCGACCACACACATAAATAAAGTAGTACGATTTGGCGCCCATGGCTAGGCGCACCATGGGTTCGGATTCAGCGGGACAATTGCAATCGCATAATATTGTACAGAGTCTAGAAGGCGCACGCTAAATTTAACCGTCGCCAAGCGAGGCGTTCCTCTCACTCTTCGATATGAGTGACAGTTAAGATTATACTTGGCTCCCACTTCACTTGGCTATGCGTATTTGCGTATTTGTTGGTATGTGTGACAAAATATTCGTCTTATTTGCCTATTCGACACATAATATGTCTACAAACATATCATATTTGATGCCGGCACTTCACTTGGCTATGCGTATTTGCGTATTTGTTGGTATGTGTGACAAAATATTCGTCTTATTTGCCTATTCGACACATAATATGTTGACAAACATATCATATTTGATGCCGACACTTCACTTGGCTATTCGTATTCGCTATTGGATGTTTGTCGTATTTGTCAAATACTTGACGTACATACAAATAAGACGATTTTTTTTGTCAAGTACGCAAATACGAATAGCCGACTGAAGGGCCACCATGACAAATACGACAAACATTCAATAGCGAATACGAATAGCCAAGTAAAATGGGAGCATCACATTATGTTCAGCACAAACGTATTTTCATACATCTTCTTATTACAAA
Organism: Tachystola acroxantha; assembly: GCA_963506565.1. Taxonomy (NCBI): domain Eukaryota; kingdom Metazoa; phylum Arthropoda; class Insecta; order Lepidoptera; family Oecophoridae; genus Tachystola; species Tachystola acroxantha. The sequence goes on from OY735878.1 coordinate 12,339,421, forward strand.
GGTGTAACGGAAAGAGGGGTCTTCATTTCATTTATTCAGTAACAATTACATTGTATGCGAATTTTATAATTAGTCAATATGTAAACAAATAATCAATATAATACTTATACTAAACTAAAAATTCAATCAATTTAATTATTAGGCATGTCAATAACTAAAAGTAACTTCAAAATCGATAACTGTACAACTTTCGATCGATTTAACGAGACGGTATTTTATATTTAGTTTCCATGAAAAGTCGTAGAACAAAAGTTGTTCGGTTATCGATACGAACACCCTCCCATTTATTTACTTATACCCTTTGCTTTACATCCTATATTTCAGATTCATCATACCCCTATAAAATATACTCCCATACTTTTCTATAAAATTCACCAAGACCTTTATTAATGACTGATTCCCAAAAATAGGTAGCATTTAATCATGACTTTTGCTCTTCACGTTCCACACTAACCCAAACAACTTAACGGTCCAAATCAGGACAAATGTCCAATCTTATCCACTTTGGACTTGGAAATAACAACCGTCCTAACAACTGAGGTCAACTTGGCTACCCTACGAACACACGTGGACAAACGCTCCCGGGGTGAGCAAATAATGTGAGTGTCACATGAGGGGGGCAGCAAGAGGGGGGTTAAGGGTGACAAATAAATACGTACACAATCTCTGCCAGAAATACACACATTTGGGCGATAATGTGTTTGCGGTGTCGCAGAAAATTTTATTTCTTATAACGCCTGTCCGGGGTTGAACTAGGAGGTTACAGGAGGAACAGTACAGAGTGACCAGGTTTTAAGACTCTCTATTCTATTTTGATTTTAATGACTTCTATTCTTATTAAATAAATAATTTCGACAATGTCAAGTTACTAAGAGATCTCGTCATCAGCCTCTGCTGGACGCAGGGCTCTCCCAAGGTACGATACTTGCTACCCTTTTTTGCTTGCTTTACTCGCTTTTAGCGATAGGGCTGCCAAAACTTTATATACTTACTGATGTTTTTGTTTTTTAATTACCATAGGTACACTATTTATATTAACTTAGTAATCAGTGAATCCCACACTAGGCTAAGCCTGTCCCGTGGGATTCTAAAAGAATTACAAATACATAACGACGGGTTTTTATATTTATTCAGTTTTATTTTTTTCATCTAATGTAGAATAATAATTATAAGATATAATTTTGTATTTTTGTTTGTACAGTCGACAGCAGATCCATGGTACCACTTGCAGTACGATTTCAAGTCTTACGACGCAAATAGTAAGAATTGTCAAAAGTATAAAGTGTTACCATTGATCTGCTGTCGACTGTACAATAAAGTTTATTGAATTGTAACTCTAAATTTTTTTTAACAGTTTTAAATTAGTATATATTTGATTTCATCATCATCATCAGCCCGTATTAGTATTCTGCTATCCGTAGCCTCTCCCTCACCCGATTGTCGGCTTTTTGCATCCAGTCCCTACCAGTCACTTTGCGGAGGTCATGCTTTCATCTGGTCAGGAGCGTCACACATTACATTTACCAGTTGGTGTCCTCTATTCGAGAACTTGTCTACCGAAACGATTATCGGTTCTACGAACTGAGAAAAAGACATATGAGTATAACTGCATATTAGTAGCCGGTGAGACTACCGCCTGAGATGTAACGCCTTCTGCTTAGGCCGTGATTACATCGGCTCTTCTATCCTTTATTTCAATGCCATTAGAATGGATGAATAGGGACCATGAGATTAGATTAGATTCATTTATTTCAGATTACAATGTCATTTTTACAGTTATGTCAATACTTAAAATACACATTAGTAATTTGATCGTCAAATTAAATTAATATACTAATTACTATGTAGGTATACAACAATATTATGCATTGCATAAATTATGATTTTAACATTAATAAGTCAAATTCCTTAAAGGAATACAATTCACTATCCAATAAAAGGTATTTCAGCCGGCGACCAAACGTTTCGTCATCTACTTCACCGCGTAAGTCTGCTGGCAGTCTCTCATAGTAAGCGGGCCCTATGACACGTGGGTTCCTCTTGGCGAGGGCGGTGTTGTGTGCCACGGGCTGCAGCCGGCCTACATTGCGCAGCGAGCGCCCCCCGCCCATGCAACGCACGAAACTAGACATATGCCGGCGCACAAACATAATTAATGTGCCTACGATGTATCTCTGTCTAAATGATTGGGCCGATACGACCGGCGTCATATCTTTGAGATTACTGAGTCAGAGGAGTAAAGTCACGTCATCTTTTCCAAAATACCTACAAGTAACGTTTACAACCTTAACTTCTCACCGTTCCCAACACATTTACATAGGAGGGTGCCCGCAAATCCGATGTTTGTTTTGTCCGTCACAGCCGAGGCCTTTCCCGACTGTCGAATCTGACTTAATTAGCTTTACACTTAAAGTTAAGTTTGTTTTAAGCAAATCCTGTTACGGCGACAGAATGTGTAAATTAATTTAACTTTTATTTTTGTTGCTAAACTTGGGTTAGGATGCGGTAAGCTGAACAATGGTTGGTTAGGTTTAGTCACAGTTTAGACCGCCTAGGCTAGTCTGTGTATCTTCTGTGAAAGGAGCCCCTGGGTTCGATTTCTGCGTTGGGAATAATCGATGTATGGTCGACAACGCATCAAGTGTAACACGGGCATTCTACGAGATATCGATTTTATATATTTATTTCTTCTTCTTCTTCTTGCAGTGCCTCTCCACTACTGAAAGCTGGACGTCAGCTCCACATATCTACCTCTGTCTTGAGCCAGTCGGATAAGCGCTTCGACGCTGGCTATCGCTGTCCACTCCCTTATATTGCGGAGCCACGATTTCTTCCTTCTGCCAACCCACCCGCCTCTGCCTCTCAATCTTGTCCATCATTATGAGTTTGAGGAATTGGTACCTCTCGTGTCTCAGCACGTGGCCGAGATAACCCTACTACATACAGGCATATGTAAATATAATATTAGCTTTCAACTGATGAAAATTTTCTAGCCGTGGGCAGAACTTGAACCTTGTCATTCCGTGACGTGACATGCTCTTACCAACTTACTTAATCAAAAATCATTCTTGCGGAACTGTTGAATAACTTCAACAGTTACAGAGGTCAGATAAGATTCCCGGTTGGTTCAATTTCAAATAAAATTATTCTCAAGCAATGACTAGCAGATGAGAATCAGGCTTCCCCGTCCATGGGTACGGCTAAGGTGACAACTTGTGAATTACACGACAATGTAGGCGGAGGTGCGGCCCGCGCCTCTAAACAGAAGTTATGGTGTTAAGTAATGGCATGCCTTATGTCCTCTATGCTTGGGATAAAGGCGTGGATATATTGAAGCGAGCAAGGAAAATAGCCGTCCTGAAGAGGCGACTAGCTTGGGCTACCATAACAGTAACAACTCTGAGGTTAGTCATAAATGAGATTAAAAGTTTTGTTTGTCCTTGGTCCCTTTCTAACTTAACGTTTTTTAACGAAGTGTGAAAGAGACAACAACACGGTTTCAGACAAGTGAGGTTTGACTAGATATGGCTAATGGCATAAGAAACTAATTGCTAGAAGCCACGAAACGAGGTTAAGATGAAAAGAATAATAATGAATTGAAAAAATGATGCTGAATAAAATCCAGTGCAGTTGTTTGATTGAATAGTGGTATTAGGCATTTCTAGTAATACGTCTTTATCTTAAAGAAGTAGTTTTAATATTCCGCCAAGCCGCGAGGTTGTGGCCAGGCCGGCGGAGTAGGAAAAGCCGGGAGTTATATTCTGTAAGCACAAACATCTTTACAACGTTGCTAAAAGTTGAAGATGCTGCGGGGCATCTTGTGTCTCACTCTTGCTTTTGACAACCATATAGCGCCTTAACTTTTCTACATCCAGTGAAGCCTTATTATCTGTATTTAATTAAATCATTGTCATTTTAGTGACAGCGAAAATATCCTCGTAAAATTCGTCATATATCCATTTATAGAACTAGTTTTTCAATTCACACCAGTCAGTCCTGTCCTTACTTGCCCTATATGTCGTACGTTACCTCCTATATGGTTTAGGGTGTATATGCCATTGTGCGGCGCTTTATGTCGTCGTAAAGTGAGTTGTCTGCCGGCACATATCATGCCCACCTTAGCAATGAGAAATAGAATCGTAAATGCTTTTTATTTTAGGTGTTCGCCAAGGTTGCCTTGCTTTCTGCTTCAAATTATATGCACTTTAGAATATTGAAGTTCGACGAAGCCAAAGAAAATTGTAGATCGCTTCAGGAGCAATGGAATGGAATTTATCGGTTCGATGTGGCGTTTATGATACTACTAAATTCTTATAGTCTTCGTAGCTACATAACAGTTCTGTACATCTCTTATATGTACAAATAGCTGTGCCGAATTCTCATTGAGACGGGACATTGATTGCGTAATAATCGTTGTGAGCCTCATTCCCAGTACAACAGTATTATCCTGAAGCAACCCCTATCAATTTATTATCTATTAACTTCTCCCTGTCCTAAAAAACTACGTAAAATTCCCTTCACGTATCCCCAATGTTTGCATTTACGTATCTTTCCTTCACTTTCCATTTACCAGCTTCCCGTTTTTGGCTCAAACTCGCCCTGTTCCTTGCCAGGACATTTTCTGTATAAACAAATAGGTAGGCCAATGTCTCGAAAACTTTCGCTCTTTGGCGGTTTGCCAACGACCTGCCTTGCCAAATCGCCGTTGACTTTCGAAAACACCGAATAAAAATATATTTGTATGATGTTTGAAATGGTTTTTGGCTGGATCGAATTTCGATTAGTTTCACTGGTATTCGTATGCAATAGGTACTGGGTTTGTTCAAAAGGAATCCTATTGGTTTGGCTTTTGCAAACTGAATGGGGGAGATACCAATATTTGCTTTCATTTCACAATCAATCATTCGTGAAAATATAAATAAAGTTGCGGAGAGGATTCAGATTTGCCAGGAATAATAACCAACCATCCATAACCCTGATACCAGACACGTTTTGATTGCCATTTTGTTGATACAGTCAGTAAGTAAAGGGTGTTTAGTGTGTGTAACTAGTTTTGCTGTAAAACATTTACATTTTATAAATAATACGACTTTATTACCAATTAGATATGAGCTTTCTATGAGACTTTGATTTCTTATATTAGAAAAGTTTAAAAAAATCTTACAGATGCCAAAAGTCCCGTTTTCGATTTGCTACGAGATTTATGTCAAATCGCGTGAAGATCTTTTTCTTCTATCGTCTTCTTCTTGAATAGATATAACTTCTCTGTAAGTACCATTTAGTAGATATATAGGTTTCGAAAGAAGATAACAATATAAGTCAGTTGTCCCTACTACATCAATATCATCATCAGCCATATTTATATTGCCCACTGCTCGGGCACAGACCTTCTCCATACATCGAGGGAGCTGGGGCCATGATCCACCACGCAGGACCTCTGCGGATTGGCGGATTTCACATGCCTTAGATTTTTTTTCTTCTTCTACGACATGCAGGTTTCATCACGATGTTTTCATTCACCGTTTTGAGAGGGTAAATGTACGTAAGTTTTTCCGTCGAGTAAACCGAGGATAACTTATTCGTACATGGCTGCCCTGGCTGCGGGAATCGAACTTGGGACTACATCAATATGTCTCCTCTTTACTTTTGGTTAGCTTTATAATTCCGCACATATCCTTCAGTTCCTCATCATTTTTAACATTTCCTATGAAATTATACGTTTATTTCCCCTTGGTGTTGAAACTCCTAACCAAAATGTTGACTAATCTTCCGACACGAAAGCTCACAAATCCTCACGTATACCCAGTATATCTTTATCTAGCACTTGAAACTATTTTATGGTATCCTCGACTAAAGTTGCTGGGTGTTCGGCGAAGTTATGGATGATACTTGCAGTGAGGTCGGTCGTCAAACTGTGTTGCTTGCAATTTTACGAGTTACTAGTTTGTTTGCAAATTGAGCAATTTTCTTATTATCTAAGTATTACTCTATCTCATACATTGTACAGATATTTAAATTGGCATTACCATAGTTTATTATATCGCTATGCTTTCAGCTTTCAACAGATTTTTCTTGTTTTAAATATTTTTTGTTGTATCTTTTCTTTAATCACTCTCTCCTCCACTATATTGAGCTTTTGACTGAGGTTTGACCTATATCTGTTTGCTTTATTGCATTACCTTAAATTTTATCAGCAAATTGATGCTTCCTTGTACAATAAAGAGTTCTATCTAGAACTTTGGTTTAGTTTCAGCCCTCAGTAATTGTTTACCATTCATAACTATTGCATTGTTCTTCTTGTCGTGTGGTATAGTGACCAAACCTGTTGTCAGAATTGTTGCGTGCTTTCCGAGGCACGGAGCTCAGATGTAGATGTCACTATCAGTCACCCATCCAGTGACAGACCTCTTCCAACGTTGCTTAATTGCAACTGGTGGATGATCTGCTCTTGTTAAAACTTCATTATCCTTCACTTGTTTGTCAATCTATACACCTGTATGTCCCACTAATTTACCAGGTTTATTACCTACGTGACGGTGTAAGGCCAGCTTTCTACCGTACAGTGTTATCGCGGGCTTACCCGCGTGTTATTTAGGATTACATTATAATCAGATACACGGCTTATCGCGGATCATGTTTCTTTAGCTCGCGATGATGACGTAGTTTGATGTTCATTTGGTTTAAGCTCAGATACGGTTAATCCCTTAATTAAAACATAAACTGTTTCCTCGTCTAAACTATGGATGCTGTAAAACGGATCTACATTTTGTAATATGTTTACTTTGTAATAATCAATATTTTAATGACGTAAGCAGAGTTTGCTCTTTGAAAATACATTATAGTTTATGTTGCTGTATTCTAGAAAGTCTTTATGTTCGTTATTTCAGGTTTCTCTTAGAATTTGTAGCTCAATTTATATGTAAAACAGAACCTGTTTTCTACTATTATTTAATGTTTTATTATGATAATAATCATTTAAATAGCAAGAGAATGTGAGCATCTTTGCCATATAATTTTATTGTGAGTTTCACGAAACGCAAAAGTTGTAAAAATATGTATGTTCTGCATACAAATGACAACATTTGATTTGACGTTACATTTACTGTAATCTGAATGCATATTGAACGTTATATGTCTGTAATGTAATTTCATGCAGGTTATTGAACTCTCATATAAATATAAACATCTAAGAGTGTTACGATAAAAAGAAGCTGTCACTTTCCACTTTTATTGAAATTAGATTTATTAATTTTCTTAAGACTGATTTTTAAGATTTTTAAAATATTACTGTACCGCAATAAAACCCAGTTTTATCCCCATATTTTTTTAATTACTACTGCTCGCTCCGTGACAAGTGGAAGTGTACTCTTATTAATGTTATGTTATTTCGAGATAATATGATTTTACACTTATGTTTAAACTAGAATTCCATGTACTATGGACTCAGAAATATAATTGAGCATTGAAATCCATTTGTTCATTTTTAATACCTTTTTTATTTGGTGCTAGAGTTTGAGATTTGAACGGGTTAATTGCTTAACCCGAGGTTATCTCGCTCTGCACAAATGGCTCTTATTGTGACAACTTTATATATATTAAACTACATGCCTCGTAAGCCTTTATTCATTGGTCCCTACAAACAAATTTCGTTGGTTATACGCCAGAAGAAATAAGCAATAACGACCCTCATAAATGTAAGTTTTATTTCGTCTTATTGCTCGTAAATGTGTAACAAAGCATCGTCAAAGTAATAATATTATTATGCAGTCAAATACGTTTTATTGCGAAATCCCACAAGTGTTAAGTAAACATTTATTTTTTGCTATTATTTTTTATATGTATATACCGCAGCCCAAATCAAATGTCTTATTTTGTTAACAAAATATATGACCTGTTGTGATGTAACATTGTGAAAATAAAGTAATCAGTTCGGTAATAAAGTCATTTTCTTAACAAAATAGGTTGCCATACAGATTATCTTTATAATTAACAATTTCAATACTAAAACAATAATATTTAGTTTAATTAATTTACAATTATTATAAATTAACATTTAGGTACTGTCTATAATCGTGAAGCGCCCAGATGCGTGTCTGATCTAATAATGTGAACATAACTATGCAATAATCACAGAACAGCTTAAAATGGTAGTTTTTGTTTACAAAATAAGACACTTGATTCGGATTTCGGTTTACATTGATGCATTTTTGATGCATTTGATGGTTATAATTAAGTTTAATAAAGCATACTTAAGTAATTAGTTCTAATTTCTTTTAATCGACTAGTACTGGAGTATCCGCCACAAAAATGTTTTTGAAATATGGTTTAGTTTTAAAAAGTCAAATTAATTGGTTTTTGCTACTTAGATGACGTTTTAGTTGTAATTAATAAACTGTGTTGATTACAATGGGTATATATAGGTTTGTATAATAAGATTGTTACTTATGACTGGCGAGATACTTACATAGACAGAAGGGAGTCCTACTTTCGTTTCTTATAATAATCTTGAGCGATAAGGCCGCCTTTGTACAATAATATAATCTGTACCTAACAATTTTTGTAATGTAATATTTTTGTACAATAAAGAGTCTATCTATCTATCTATCTTTCTTGGCTATCAGTCTAATTTGAATTTTTCTTGCTTTACAAAACAAAAATCTAAATAATAAAAATAGAATTTTTTTAGAATGTCATGGTAAGGTTACTGGTTCGAATCCCGGTCCTAGTAAAAATCTCTATTCAATATTTAGATCGGTCCAAGTTCCTACGGAAACTCCAGTATCTAGGTCACATAATGAGGAATAAAAAGTACGATCTTCTACAACTGATTCTTCAGGGAAAGATCCAGGGCAGAAGAAGGCCAGGTAGAAGGAGAATATCATGGCTCAGGAACTTACGCCAATGGTACGGCAAGAGTACCAGGTCTCTGTTGCGTGCGGCGTTGTCGAGAGTGCAGATTGCCATAATGATCGCCAACCTTCGTAAGAAGACGGCACCATAAGAAGAAGAAGTTCCTACGAATTCAACGACTTAATTTTGGATAGGGAAACATAAAAACACTGCCTTCACCCTTTTATCATTCTCATGCAGAAATGCGAGTGGATGTGAGTTTAGGAGTTTACGACAGCCACCATTCAGTTTAGGGGTCGGTCCGTATAAAATTATCGCAAGCCTTTGTTCCCCGCAATGGGAATGACATGAACACATAAAACCGCGGAAAATAACAATGACACACAAAATTAACGGAGTATTTTTATTTTTTATTTTTTCGTTATCAATGTTGCTGTTACAGGGAGAAGTACTGGTCTTACATACTTTGGTCCACAGCTTATGGACTAAAATCATCATCATCAGTCTATTTGTATGTCCCCACTGCTCGGGCACAGACCTTCCCTTACATCGAGGGGCCATGATCCACTACGCGGACCCAATGCGGATTGACGGATTTCACATGCCTTAGGATTTCTAATGTCTGTGTGACTTGTGATGTAGGTAATTAGTTCAAATTTTCTTGCAGTTTTGATTTACTAAAAAACCTTACCAATTTAAATATTGTCGAATGAATCAAGGACACTCTGTATGTATTTGAATAGAGCGTTTAAAAATCAGTCCACTTTTTGAGAAAATCTCAACTGTACACTTTTATCTGTGTAAGCCTGTACGAACACCTTCTCAACCACATACCACTTACCCGGTTCTCTTGAAAATGGCGGGAAACGACGGTTGCGAAATTATTTGATAATTTTTCTTTTAACGTCTACAGGACCTATTTTGTGTTTAATATCACGTTAAATTAATCAGAAAATGTTCGCGAATGACAGTACGGTGAAGTTATTTGATTATTTATGCAAGATCTGAAGTTTGAAGCTTTTATCAAGAGTTCCCGCTACAAGCTCGGGAGTGAACGTGACTGTCGAGCTGCTTCGTCCAGAGTGATGACGCTACGGCGTCTCCTCTGGATGAAGACGCGGCTACCCAGGGTGAAGACGCTACTGCGACTCCCCTGGAGGAAGATAGATGACTATTGAATATATTGAATTTTCTGTAACATGATATTGGCAAATGACGAACTGTCGAGTCCATTAATAAAATAAATAAATAAATACCACTTACCCAATAGACATGAAATCGGTACAAAGCAAGCGAAAAATTCTGTCAACGATGAGCGCATAGAGATGAAGCGGGTGACAGGGGTGCCGTATTAAAGTTAATATCTCTTGGTAACAGTGTCGCAATTTTCCGCTCATGTGCGGGCAGACACGGGCGTCCTCCTGTTACAGATCTATGGGGTAAGTGGTATGTGTTCTAAACAGAGAATGTAACCCAGATCCCCTTTCTTGAATCTTGAAAACTGGGCTCGTTCGCACTTTGGCCGCGCGGCCCATTGTGCGCGAGGTGGCCTAGCCAGCAGTACTCTAGCCAGCCGAGCTCAGCACGGAAGGCCAACAGATTCATAATGACCCTGCTGGCCTCCGGGAACAATCCTCGGGTCACCGAGGCCGCTGCACAACGACTGAACAACGAGCCCAGTACCTAAACAACCCACGGTCCCTCCCCCTGGCCGCATGTGGCATCCGCAGGCTGCTCGAGGGAGCTGGGCTGGCTCAACTAGTGCACCTTTTCACGCACAATGGCTGCCACTCTTGCGGCCAAGTGCGGAATATAGCCCGCGTCAAGAAGAAGAAGAAGAAGAGACCCTGCACGGCCACATCATTGCACTCTAGAAGCACATGAGCGACTGTTTCCTCCTCCTCAATGCAGCCTGCCTCTACACAGAGGAACCCAGAACCCCTAAGTGGATCGACTTACCTACTACGGCATCTAATAACCTTGTTTATGTCATTAACGTTCATCATCAGTCTATTTATATTGCCCCACTGCTCGGGCACAGACCTTCCCTTACATCGAGGGAGCTGGGGCCATGATCCACCACGCGGGCCCACTGCGGATTGGCGGAATTCACATGCCTTAGATTTAAATTTTTTCTTCTTCTAGGGCATGCAGGTTTCATCACGATGTTTTCCTTCACCGTTTTGAGAGCACTCGGTAAATGTACGTAAGTTTCTCCGTCGAAAAAACCGAGGATAACTCATTGGTACATGGCTGCCCTAGCTGGGAATCGAACCTGGGACCTCCGTATCGCAAGTCTGTTGACCCAGCCACTGAGCCACCGAGCTCTCATTATCTCTGAAATATAGGTCTGTGAATATTCCCTTCCACATTGTAACTCTATCGTCTCATCTAATCCTTTCACGAAACTGTCATAATAGACTCAGGAACGCTTCATTGCCTTTGGTACATTCCCTCGTAACCTTATAATAATATTAAATTCAGTCATCGTCACTCATTCTACCCACTAGCGAAATTGCTGACGGCAGCCTTCTGTTTTCGATCAAATTATAAGGCACGCTCACGCATTTCTGAGAAGGATTTAGATGGAAATACGCATCAGGGATGGAGACAAATGAATCGCGATATTTATAAAAATCGCCGTCTCTGTGTCTGTCCGTTCGTTCGTCTGTTAGGGCAGGGAGTGGAGACGCTTGGTACAGCAAAGCGTGTATGCCTTCGAGGACGCCAGAAGACTGGACCTGGATGCTAAGCGTGACCAACTGAAGGCCAGATCACCGGTGGCCATACAGTATAATTATGAAAATGGTGTCCTCACATGTCCGCGATGTGCAAGGAGTTTCACAGCAAAAATTGGCTACAATAGTTACATGAGAGCTCACCAAAGGGCAGACCAGCGAAGCCCCATCCCCTAATATAAGCCGTGAAGCGTCGCTGTAGCCGAAATCGGCCAGGAGATCATCATCATCAGGGCAAGGTGTGTGTGGATTTTCAGTTTTTCTATGTGCCGTAGCAAAGCTTAAAAAAAATGATCGTTTTTGTTTACATAACAAGACATTTGTTGTGGGATGAACAGCCCCCTTACCTTTAACTCTTATAGCAGTATTACTTTCAAAATACTTTGTTACTTCGTACAATGTCGACCTTAATAAGCTTACTTTAAGGTCGTCATTGTACGAAGTAACAAAGTATTATGAAAGTAATACTTCTATAAGAGTTAAAGGTAAGGGGGCTGATTGTTGTTTTACTACGTTAACCAACTCCCTACAACAAAAACACTGTTAAACCAAAGCCTGAATTAGTTTCAAAAGCCAAATCCACTTAAACGCTTATAAAGTTCAATATTACCTTTAGTTTTGTTTATCGTTTAATAGCTGAATGCAATTTATGGCAGCTTAGAAATTGAAATACAACTTGGTACGTGAAGTTGAGCAGTTTAAACATTTATTAGTTTAAAACAAGCCGTAGCTTGTTATCATGGTAAACAATCGCATGTCCGGAGGCGTTCGCAATCACAGGGAGTAACAAAACCCTTACATTTAGATCATTGAGATAACGAGTGTTGCAGGGATGAAGGGAAGGGTGAAGCGACAAGGGAGGGACGGGAATCTCAACTTCATTACCATAGCAAGTTCGAGTCAGCAACTTGAGTCTGCTGACTCGACCCACCTTTTATTTGGAGATTTAACTCACTTAAGATTCCGTGGCAAATGACAATGCCAGATTCTGCCCCACCATCAACCGCAAGTTGTACAAGATAACGAATAAATGTAAAAATATCTCCGTTTTTTAGTATAATTATTGGTTTAAAATAAAGTTTTATACAAGTTGCTATTCGAAAAAACAGCTTAATTAAGAATTCAGAAAATAGTAAGAAATCGAAGCATGAATACATGACATAATTGCGACAAGCTAAGTTGTAGTTCACAAATGTGCCAAAAACGGCCGTTTTTCGCAATTATGCGAACTACAAATTAACGAAATTGAATCACGTTATAAATAAGCATTTAAAAAATAGTATTCATCCTAATAAACATTTTGTAAATAGCTTTTTTAATCAAATTGATTAAATTGGAAGATATTATTTTTTCAAGATTGGCGGCGCTACTTGGCTCATATCAGGCCCTTAAATAGTTACCGTGTTTTTAATGTTTGTGAGCAAAGTTTGCCCAATCGTGTATCGGTATTCATCAGTCTCTAAATAGACACCCCAAGATTGCTATATATTTTTTTCAGATGTCTTATTTTAGTAGTCAGTGCCGTAGCCTTCGTAGTAAAAATGGAAATACGCGCATACGAAGCCTTAATGCACCCGATATCACCTGAGTGATTAATGTCTACTGTATAGTGTACTTAAGGGCCTTCCATGAGATAACTAGCGCCGCCAATCTTTGAAAAATAATATCTTCCAATTTAATCAATTTTATTAAAAAGCTATGTACATAATGTTTATTACGAAAAATACAATTTTTTAAATGCTTATTTATAACGTGATTCAATGTCGGTAAGTTGTAGTTCGCATAATTGCGAAAAACGGCCGTATTTTGCACATTTGAGAACTACAACTTTGCTTGTCGCAATTAGGATGCCATGTATTGTATATTAAAAATAGTGTTTATCCTAATGAAGATTGTGTACATAGCTTTTTTAATAAAAATTATATTATTTTTTTAAGATTGGCGGCCCTAGTTGGCTCATGGAAGTCCCTTAATGTTTACTGTATAGTGTACTTAATGAACCCAGAAATAACCTGGGTGAATCAAGTCTGCTAATAGTGTACTTAGTGCACCCGAGTGAATTAAGTATACTACCCCATATATTCGTATATGTTTTGGAATTACATACAACCCATTTTAATTATAAATATAATTAAATGTTTTCTTTGAATCTCGTTTGTTCGCTTATTAAATACACATTTATTATTTCATTCGGAGGCTAGATTCTCTGTCCTTCTCGTTTTTAGATCAACACTCAAATATGATATTCAAATTGCGCCGTTTACTTTTTAAGTAAACGGAATACAAAAGAGTCGTCTCTTTCTTGTATTGCTGTGCCTAAACAAGGTCCATAAAGAACTTTGTAACATTTTAATGTTAAGTATGTGAACATCTGTATTATAACTTATGGAATGCAATAAATATATTGAGTATTAAGTTTCCATTCCAGCGGATGTTTGCGAAAAGTTTATATTTGATAAAAACATATGAAGCTGCGTAATAATATTGACTTTGCATGTTTTTCTTGTATCCTTTTATTATTTTGTTTGCATTGAAAATATTTTTATGTCAAAGTCAAAAATTTCTTCATTGCAAGTTGTTGTTGTGTACATTTTTTTTGAATTTACATTTACTGTGCAAGGAAAAGGTGCCAACGCTGAGGAGGTAAAGTGGCAAAAAACTCTCATTTAATTTCTCTCTTTCAATCATGACGATTCTCAAATTAGGTAATTTTGCCAGTCTCAAGTCGATACCATCTACACATATAAAAGGATTGTACAAAAGTTGTGCTGAACATATTTTGAAAATAATAATTATAATAACAACATTAAGAGAATGGGCAATGATGTGGAGATTCTTAAGACCATTAAAAAACGGAAACTCCAGTATCTAGGTCACATAATGAGGAATAAAAAGTACGAACTGATTCTTCAGGGAAAGATCCAGGGCAGAAGAAAGCCAGGTAGAAGGAAAATATCATGGCTCAAGAACTTACGCCAATGGTACAGCAAGAGTACCAGGTCTCTATTCCGTGCCGCGTTGACGAGAGTGCAGATTGCCATATTGATCGTCAACCTTCGTAAGAAGACGGCACCATAAGAAGTAGAAGACAACATCAAGTGTAATATAGCAAAGGCGACAACAAACACTGCAGGCGTCGTGCAAATAGCCAAATCAGACCTTTAATATGGACCGTATACGAGTAAAATACGAGTTAATATAGTGATAAAAACGTTCATCCCACGCTCATATCGTCGCCGGGAATGTAATCTCGACCGGGATGCTTAGGCTGTGGACACACTATAAGGAGAATAGCGACTCGAGAAACTATTGTATTGATAGCTACAAAAGTTGGTTACAAAACGCGAAAAAATATACACAACAAAAGAGATATGAAAGGCTACGATTCATTTGAAGCATCTCATATGACAGCTCTGTGGAAGGACATCTAGTTTTTTTATGAATCCTTGACCTGCAAGAGATAAATAACAGGGCTGCATATGTATACAAAAATTCATCATCATCAGCCCGTATCAGTCAACTGTTGGACATAGCGTCTCCCAAGGTACGCCCCTCAACCCGATTCTTAGTGACTAACAGCCTTATTTGTAATCGATGATTAAAATTAATACCTTGTTTAACAATTGTTTAAATTTTTTTTTACTTATAAACACTATTTAAAGTTAATCAACTCCTGAAGAACCGAATAAGTAGCTGTCAGTTTATACAACGTTGTATGCTTAATTAACAAAATGGCGGACCGAATTCGGAACAGCTGATTCCATTTGACACTGATGATTACTTTTTTAAGGACTTTGGAGTAGGCATTACCCTATTTTAGGCCAATATTCGTTCCTTTTTTGAATTCAGCAGTGTTACCGTACTAAAATATTTTTTGGTGTATAAATGACGATTAGCTAATCACTGCTTAAATAAAGTTTATAAATAAAAAAGGTTAATCACTTATTAAGAGTTTAAATAATGATTAGTTAATATGTTGTTTAGTGGTTGATTAGTGTTTTAGAGGGTTAGTGTTTTTTAGTATACGCATTCGCTAGTCGCCTACAGTGTACCCTGAGCTCTAATTCGGAGGAACGAACTACTCAGTCGTAAAGTAGCGGTGCTCTCGCGCCAAAGGTTAGAAGACAAAAGGGTACATGAGGCGTGCATTGTGCAGGCGAAGACTTTTTACCGGAGCAAAAGGGTAACGACTCGAACGAACGCCAGTTATCTGCTACGATGATGCTTCATTACGTGGAAGTTTTGAACCGAGTTTACCCGGGGATTCTACAGATCCGGTGAAATAGACGAATTCTCAAGTAAATGCAGAAGGTGTGACATGACTCGTAAATAATGTGATGACCTGTGTAAGGTAACAGATGGTGACTGGATGGGAAGAAATGGAGGTCCAAAATGACAATGCCAGATTCTGCCCCACCATCAACCGCATTATGAACAAGATAACGAATAAATGTAAAAATACCTCCGTTTTTTATTAAAATAAAGTTTTGTACAAGTTGCGAGTAGACAAAAAAGTAGTAGTAAAAAGGTAGACCGAGGAAAAGGTGGGAGGACGAAATGAAGAAGGAAATTGGGGTCACCTGGACCAGGGAGACTACGGACAGAAAGAAGTGGCAAAATTTGGGGGAGGCCTTTGCCCGCGTGAGGGTTGCTGAAAAAAAGTAAATAAAATAATAAGTGAATATTTTTAAACGACTTTTATAAAAGAATTACAATTTAAACAAATAAATATGTATAAATGCATGGTATCTAATAATAATAAGTAAAAATGATAATAACATAATAAAAATAATCCTAATGTAAAACGAAATCTATGTATTAATTGGCAAGAATAATAAGAATAATTGGCAAGAATAAGAAGGCTATTTTTATTTTATTTTATTTTACAAGTTGCGAGTCGAAAAAACAGAAGAATTCAGAATATAGTATGAAATCGAAGCGAATTATTCATTGTTTTTGTTATTATTTTCTACTACTCTCGCAACACCTACTGATTGTGATTATGCTATATAAAACCTGTAATAAGTCTCCAACACAATGATATGTACTCAATGGTCTCGTAGTTTTGTAGGTGGGGCAAAGCTCCATTGAAATGTGGAAATGTCATTTGCGTACTATGACTAACTGATAAGTATTGGCAATTAAGGCGTTCAATGCAATAGACGTTCAGGGTATTGACTTTCAGGAAATCAGACTTATTACACCGAATATACAATACTGGAAAGATTTATAACTACATGATTTCTACTTAGATGAAAAACAGCGCCAAAGATATATGATACTTTGAAGATCTGTCATGGCATCATACAGGGTAACCTTGAATTCATTCGATAAATTGAAACTGGGAGTTGTATTCATGATAAATATTAAATTGGTAAGGTTTAAAAAAAAACTTTAAAAAAACTAAGTACGTGAATACTTGACGAGTCACACAATGACCTTAGAAATGACCATTAGGTCAAATTCCAGTAAAAGAAATAGTTGCAAAAAATTAAAAATACCCATAAATGTAAAAAAAAAATTCCAAAGCAACAAAGCTTGCTCAGACTTTATCGTAAATATTTATTTTTTATTTTTCCCCAAATTGTTTAATTTACTTAAACGCTGTACAGAATTAATGTAT
The DNA here is from genome assembly GCA_963506565.1 of Tachystola acroxantha. Taxonomy (NCBI): domain Eukaryota; kingdom Metazoa; phylum Arthropoda; class Insecta; order Lepidoptera; family Oecophoridae; genus Tachystola; species Tachystola acroxantha. Next base: position 12,356,632 of record OY735878.1, read on the forward strand.
GTCACAAGCCTAACCTTCCATTTAATTTTGTCGAATGAATTCAAGGCCAACCTAGTTATATTGAAAAAAAAAATTAAATAAATATTTATTTATTTCTCAACTTAGTCTAGGGATACAATGTTGCCGAGGTTCTCCTGTTAAGTACCAGGTACCTGTGTTGGGATGCCCCGCTCTTCCACCTTACGGTCAATTCTAATGACAGAGAATTGAAGATTGATTGAATGTTGATTTCAGAGTTTATGATAGAGCCCATGTTAACTTTTTTTATACGTTTAAAGTTCGGAATAGAAGAATAAGCGAAAACACTCGTACAAATACAAATATTCTATTTCCGTTCTATACTTGGAAAACAAAATTTTCAGTATGTAATAGCCCACTGAGGAAACTTTTCCATTTCTCAGAAATTACTTTTAGAGCAGAAGAAAAGTAACTTAGAAACACTCAAGTTATCGCTAAAGTCTATATCTGCGAGATACTTCTATTTATTCTGTGAAGAAAGTTATTCTGGGTAAATACTCTAACTAAACTTGGTTATGTGATATTGTATTTTGGATGAAAACAGCTATTGGTTGAGTAGACGAGAGATCGTGAAAGACATGAGGACTCGTTCCGGACATATTCCACTGAATAAGTTCGCCTTCCTGATGGGTAAAGCACCAACACCGAACTGTTCCGAATGCGATGTGATAGAAGACGTGCACGATGTGGAGTGTGTCCGCAATGATAGTATGGCAGTACTACAAGCTCTAAATAGTAATACCATAAACTCAGGGCTAATTCATCAATGTCACAATCTACTGGAGAGAGCCTGCGAACATAACACAGTGACTCTCCAGTGGATCAAGGGACATAGCACATCGTTAGGCAATGACGCTGCAGACGAGCTAGCGCGGAGGGGTGCCGAGGGTCTGGTCATAGGCCCAGAGCCTATAGTTCCTCTGCCCTACAGTTTCATCCGCAGCAGTCTGCGTCAGCACACATCGTTATCTCATCAAAAGCTTTGGACAGAAAGAGCAGATTGCCGACAGGCCCGTAAGGCCTTGCCACACATTGACCACCGCCTGACCAGACAGTTACTCAAACTAAGCAGGAAAGATGTGCGCTTAGTGACTGGTATCATGACAGGTCACTGCTCTTTAAACAAACATCTCTTTACAATTGGGATCACAGATAGTCCTCTGTGCAAAGGCTGCATGGAGGAGGAGGAAACAGCCGCACATGTGCTTCTAGAGTGCAGTGGTGTGGCCAAGCAGCGGGCTACAATCCTCGGGTCACTGACGACGCTCTCGGAGGCCTGCAGGGTCATTAAGAACCTGTTGGGCTTCCTGTCTGAGCTCGGCTGGCTAGAGTAGCGCCAGCCGCCTCGCGCACAATGGGCCGCGCGGCCAAAGTGCGAACGAACCCAGTCTTCAAGATTCAAGTGTGTCCGCAACGAGTCACTCAGACGACAATCATTTGACGACAACATGTGGGACGTAGGTGGCTGTAACAGCGCCTTGGCTTTTCCCTTGTCGTTGGAAGCCAAGGCACTGTATAGGTTAGTAAGACTTAGATTTAAGGTAGTTTAGTGTTAGTATATAATAACTCCATGTTACGTAGTCATATATGGAGGCACGATAGAGCGCCTTAGTCGCATATCGACCAAGCTCTTCAATAAAGATTTAAAAAAACAGCTATTGGTTATAAAAAGACCTGCCTACCATGTGCTCTTATAGCAGGATTACTTCAATAATATTTTGTTATTCCGTACAGTCGACAGAAGGTAACACTTGCAGTACGATTTCAAGTTTTACGACGCAAATAATAAGAACTGTCAAAAGTAAAAAGTGTTACCATTGCTCTGCTGTCGACTGTACCATGACGTTCATAATAAGCTTAGTTTAAGGTCGTCATGGTACGAAATAACAAAGTATTATTGAAGTATTGCTGCTATAAGACTTCATGCCTCCTCTAGCCAAAAGGCATTGACTTTCGATAACGCTATTAGAATCTGAACAAAGATGTATGGAATTGACGTTTGGTTTTTTGGAATCTTTCCCTATTTGGAATTTTACCAGTTTATCTAAGCTATATGCACACTGGACTAGGATAGGTTTGACTGACTCAGATGCGCTTAGACGCAATCACCATTAAGTTAAAGGCTAATTAAACGCCTGAAACTTCCTTGTCTCCCGACGCGGCGCTAACTCCATACGTTACGGTGTATGCCACGAGCGATAGCGACTTTATGTTATCCCACTAATTTTAATTGCGAACTTATTTCTTCACGCTGAAAATATGAGAAGTTTTTATCCAATAAAAAACTAAAATTACCTTACAAAATAAATTAAAACTACCTAAAATATTAAAAAACTACTTAAAAATCTACCTTAAAAGCAGTCTAAAAAACTCGGCCCTCTTGGAAGGGTGCTCATCACACTGGCGGCATTGAAATTATGTAATATATATCTAAATAAGTTCTAAAAGAAATTTAGGGGTTGTCTCCACCGATCCCGGGATCCGTTTGGATTCGAAACGGATCCCGGCAGTTTGTCTCCACCGATCCGGGATCCGTTTCCAACACAAAAAAACAATTAATGTTTGTCTCCACCGATCCCGGTATCCGTGGCTACAAGAAATAAATTATATTAATTTTGGAAACGGATCCCGGTGTACAGAGTAGGTACATAAATTTTATAATATTATTTATTTATTTTTATAACAACATTTACAGTTAAACCAAACGTGCGTTACATGTCATTGTCAACTATGGTGTGATTGAAAAACTAGGTTTAAGTTTCATAAGCTTGGATAAACACGGATATTAAATGAAGAAATTTTTTCGTCAAGACTGGGCAATGAACCAGGGACCTCGCCATAACGTGGCAAGTCTTATCCAATAGAGCTAGAACTTCCATCATATTCGTCATAGGGACGGTAATTTTTTATCCTAGCCATAAACGGTTTAAAGTGGCTAACCGCATCAATTTTCTGATTTTCTTTTCCCATAGCGTACTCGTATGTGTAACCCAATGGAGAGATGACCTGCGCAAGGTGGCTGGCAGACTCTGGATGCAAAAGGCTGAGAGTTGGATCGAGTGGTATGATTTGGGAGAGACCTATATCCAACAGTGAACTGGCTGATGTCGTATATCCAAGAAAAAATCATGTTCAAATTTCAATCTTATTTTAATGATAGAAAGAAACAATTTAATCCAAATGCTTGAGTAAGTCCACAAGGTAACGAAGGATAAGCGTTACATTGTTGACTGAAATAGGACGGACTGAATCAGACTGGAAGTACTTAGATGCAATCACTGTAAAGTCTAATGAAACTCACTAAAACTTTCATTTCAGACGTGGCGCTCTCATACAATGTATACGTAAATCAAGTCATGAATAATTGGGGATCTTAGTAAGAAAACCCTGCAAGGAATGCTATTTGAAAATTTGGCATCAAATCTTAGTAGTGAAAAATTTGTAACGATTCTATAATGTGGCACGCTAAATTTTATCGTTGCTAAACGTCCTGCTCACTCTTGCGCGATGTAGCTTAAGAGTGATAGTAACATTTGCGTTTAGGTTTAGGATTAAATCCTACCACAACAGAATCACACCTACTGACCTAAAATAACCTAAAACTGTCTATATTTCTTCAACAGTCATTAGCTTGTAAGTCCTTTTTTTGTATTTTACTAACATCTTAACATGGGCCCCATAAACAATTTTTATTTATTAGATTTATAAAAAATGTGGTTCATCTATCAGCCACATTTTTATCACTTCACTCATCTCTAATCTCACCCTCTCTGTAAATCTTTCCAAAAGTATATTGAAATTTAAAATGATGAAAATTTTCTAGCCGTGGGCAGGATTTGAACCTTGTCATTCCGTGACATTTCTCATCATTTACCTATATATATTTTTCAGCATTTTAATTTGTTCCCCAAGCATGGCATAACGCATTAACCAAATTCTGAGTAAATTTAGAATGATATCAAAAGTTTCTATAATCGCTAGTCTCCTGTTAATTGCTCCATTGCATACAGCTTAAACGTTCTTGCAGGCAAATTGATTTCGTCGCCGTCAATTTACGCAATGTCTAGTTACAAACCTCCTGAAGGCTTGTTATTTAGGATTTTGGTAAATTACCAAAGCTATTTTGCCACATGAACATATTACACCACTCCAGTCAGGTTGTGCCTGACCCGGATAGTCTGAAGACTATCCAGATGCACCAGAGGGCACTGATTTTGGATGGGGGGAGACACGCTTCCATCCCAGGAAGGAGGTAGCCCTACCGCAACCAGGCTACCACAGCCAACGGATTATGAAATCTATCGCCAGCAGCAATTGGGAGAGATGGGTGTGAGCGTTGTTGATGATAATGGCGCTGGTTGTATGGGGGAGAAACCTTGGTTGGGAGGGAAGGTAGCCCAAGCGCAACCAGGCTACCACAGCCAACGGATTATGAAATCTATAGCCAGCAGGAATTGGAAGGGATGGTCATGATAATGCCGCTGAACTAAATATCAGTAACGCATTGAATGTCGTAAAGGCATTAAACATACCAACTAAGGCAAGGGGCAGAGGCAGACGACCTGCTACGTGGTGATCCAGTATCGAGAGAGAGATGAAGGCTCGAGAACTCCCACAGTCGACAACTCAGGACAGATTGTTCTGGCGCAGAAGTATAAGGAGGGTAGTACAGTTGCGACAAGTTAAAAATTATCGTACAAGTTAAGCAACGTTGGAAGAAGTCAGCACCTGGATGGGTGAACGCTAGTGACATTTCATGAAGTTCTTGCCTCGGAAAGCACGTAAAGCAGTTAGTCTCGGTTACTGTCGCTCGGTAGCACATCAGAGGCCTACTTACGGCCTGAATAACTCCGACTATAGTTTTGGCCACTAAACCACACGAGAAAACAAAGTATGAGGAGGTCCGATCCCAGGTAAACTACGAAGATAGCACGGTAAAAAGAGATCAGTAACGCATTGACTAGATAATTAGCAATAACACTGAATAAAAGTTTGCCTTACTGTTTAGTAAGTTGATGGAGATTGTGATGATTATCTTTAAAAACGAATGGTTCTGTAGAGTACCTGTAACAAAATAAATATGTAATTAATAGTCGTCAAAGCTCAAATGAAGAAATAAAGAACGAAAGAAAGAAAAAAATACAAGTATTAAAAACTACTTAAAGATATGTTGATGAACATTACCAAAATGCCGTGTTGAATTTACACGATAAGAATTTCATCTATTAAAAAATAATTACATAAAATACAGTAAAGTTAGGATCACAATTGGCGGTCTTATCTTTCAAATTCATCTTTCCCAGACAACCTTTGCGTAGAGAAGTCAGCATATGAATCGTTATTTGAACTGAAAATATAGATACTTATTAATTAATAAAACGGGAATTACCGTGTTAAACATTTATTATTGATGTCTCGATATTTCGACAGCATTGGCTGCAATGCTGTCGAAATATCGCAGTCTACTCGTGACCATGATGGCTGCATCATGGTCACGAGTAGACTGCAATTGAAAGAGGGTAGATCGTTTTGTCACCCTTCTGACGTCACGTTCATGGACAGTGGCGGCATATGCCGTACTTTGAGTATTCGGAAAATGACAGTACGGCGTATGACGTAGTATGTGATGCATTTAAAAAGACACAACGGCATCTCCCGCGGCGTTCGTAGGCGGTTTTCTTTGTGGAGCGGTCCCACTGTCATTCTGTGTAGAAAATAGGTATGTGTAGGGGCTTTTTGAAAATGGCGGGAAACGACGGTTGCAAAATTATTTAATAATTTTCAGTATAATGTCTACAGTGGGTGTTTTGTGTTTAATATCACGTTAAATTAATCAGTAAATGTTCGCGAATGACAGTATGGTGAAGTTATTGGAGATTTCAAGCAGGATCTGAAGTTTGGCGCCATGGTCAAGATTCCCACTGCGAGCTCGGGAGTGAACGTGACTGTCGAGCTGCTTCGTCCGCAGTGATTGACGCTACGGCGTCTCCTGTGGATGAAGACATGAAGACGCTGCTACCCAGGGTGATGACGCTACGGCGACTCCTCTGGAGGAAGATAGAAGACTATTTATACATTGATATTTTTGTAACATGACATTGGCAAATGACGAACTGTCGAGTCCATTAATAAAATAAATAAATAAGGTATGTGTACTGTCAAAATATAGGTTGTAGGTACATTTTTGTCGGTCTTGACACGCACATACTTAGAATCCCCCACGGCTATGACAGTAGTTGAGAATTTTCACTGTCATTTCGTAATTTCTACTGTCCATGAACGTGTTAACACTCACCGACTACGACTCGTGACCATGATGGCTGCAATGCTGTCGAAATATCGAGACATCAATAATAAATGTTTAACACGGTAATACCCGTTTTATCTAATTAATATGTATACAAACCGTGAAAGTTTAAAAAGTGATACTTAGTCCCTGATCAATAAATAAGATATCCTGAAAGGAGATGAAAAAAATAGAGCCAAGGTCGATCTTGTCACAAATATTAAAGATAATGAAGAAAACTCTCGTTCCACAGAAAATATTTCTGATTTGAGCGACCCAATCATTCCATGTCAAAGAGGCGAAGCCACTTCAAATAACTTGTGTACGAGTGGAAACACGGGAAATGAGCTTTGCACAGAAATCTTTCGTGAAAGACAGCCGGTATCGGAGTCTTATTATGAGGCAGACAGAATATACTACAAAACAGATGGAGCAAACGATCAAAGTCTGTTCGGAATGCAGGGTTTTAACTCTGGATGTAATATTAACAGTTATTAAAATAACAGATGACCATCGCAAGAAACGAGTATATCCGCCAGAAGACAAAAGTGGTTGACATTGCTCGTAGAATCAGTAAACTGAAATGGCAGTGGGCTGGTCACATCTGTCGTAGAACCGATAACCGATGGGGTAGACGAGTTCTCGAATGGAGGCCACGAACGGGTAAACGTAGTGTGGGACGCCCCACGACCAGATGGAGGGATGACCTTCGCAAGATGGCTGACAGGGACTGGATGCAGAAGGCCGAGAGTAGGGTTGAGTGGCGTGCTTTGGGAAAGGCCTACGTCCAGCAGTAGACTGATACGGGCTGATGATGATGATGATTAAAATAACGGAAATGACACAGCATGGATTTAAGGGAAGGGTCTTCACTGCTCAGGAACAGACCGTTCCCGAGCAGTGGAGATATAAAAAAATAGTCTATATGTTGATGATTTGAAATAGGTTTTATTATTCCTCATAGTAAATGCTGGACCAAACTGAGGCTGGTTCTACCGAATTTACTATTGCCTAGACGTTTAATAATAAATTATGCATCGGCCGAAATTAATACGAGAAATGGTGAAGTGTGCAAGCCAAGATTTATCTTGCCCGAGTTGACTTCTATTCTAAGCCAGATTGCGAAGTAAAATTACCGCTGTTTACAATTTCAACACTTATTGTATCACACTAACTAATACTATACAAACACTAGAACAAGTCAAAAGTTGTTCTTTTTATTTTATTTTCCATTACGACAGTGTTTTCCTATTACTCCAAAAACTTGCTGATCAATTTTAATGGAACCCGTATTGTTTCCCGTCCATTTATTATGAAGTAGTATTTTCGCTGGACAAGACTTGGACCTGTGACCTTGTCATTCCGTGACAAGCTCTTCAAGACCTTTTTAATTATTTAATTAGTTCACCTAGCATTATTATTATTATTTGCCATCAGGGTGTTGGTACAAGCCCAAGGGTCACTGAGACCTCAAAGGTTTGTGACCAAGTTCATTGCACCGAGCATGGTTTAATGTTTAAAAATTAAATCTTCTACTTTATTCCTTATTCTGCGGGGCATGGTAACCTTTAGCTATCTTATTTCAATTTCAACGCTCCATTGATTGCAGATGCCGGGAGCGGTCTTCGTTACCCAAGAGTAAAAAAGATGGTAAGATCACGGATGACACAGGTAAGAGAGGGAAGGAGTCTATTTTTCTATGGGGAGACGAAAATATCGAAAAAAGTTATCGCATCAGTCTCGACTCTCGCAGAGGCCTCATTAAATGTGCTTTGTAAGGGAATTCCTTCCTAATTTATAAGGCAGTAGGAGGTAGGTCGGTCGGAAAGTAAATATAATGAACGCTATACGTATTGTTTGATATGAATTTCAACTAGATTTTTGGGGATATTCCCTGTAAAATTCTTTTTGGAAGATTGGCAGCGTAGTTGGACCACTGGACTTTCGATACGAAGGTCCCAGGTTCGATCAGGTCAGGTCAGTCCTGCACCAATTAGTTTTTTGTTTACAAAAGTTTAAAACGGAGCGTTAGCGATAAAGCAAAGGAGCGGCAACCGCGCGGCATTCAGTCTGTTATCTATTATAAAGTTAATCTGAGTTAATAAATTACAATCACTGTAGCTGACGTTCCGCTGCTGTTCCGTTACCGTTGCGTTTCCACTGCTTATTTAAGGCTTTGTATGCGCGGATTTTCAGTTTTTCTATGAAGGCTACGGCACTAACTACTAAAATTAAACGTCTGAAAAAAAAATATAGCAAACTTGGAGTGTATATTTAGGGACTGATGAATACCGATACGCGATTGGACAAACTTCGTTCGATAGAAAAAAAAATAACAAGAATACTCTTTCCATGTCTTTTAAAATGAAAATTATGTCTACACTGAAATAGTTATTCATAGAAAATATATATCAATATGTAGAGTATTTTAAATACGAGAGCTTGTTTAAAAAAAATCTGATTTTTGTAGGCGTTTCTTATTTCCCTGTCAAAATTCATCCAAAATTGCACTGTGCCGTGCTCTTCACTCCTTTTGTCCACATCTTCTGTCTCACTCTTGTTTGACAGCCACATAGCGCCATAAGTTCTGAATACCAATGATGTCAATCAAGCAGATGTCTCTTTCAGACATATGAGAGTGAAAGTGACAACAAAGTCGACTTGTGCCCATACAATATTTTTATTTATTTATTTTATTAATGGACTCGACAGTTCGTCATATGCCAATGTCATGTTACAGAAAATTCAATACATAATAGTCTTCTATCTTTCTCCAGGGGAGTCGCAGTAGCATCATCACCCTGGGTAGCCGCGTCTTCATGTCTTCATCCAGAGGAGACGCCGTAGCGTCATCACTCTGGACGAAGCAGCTCGACAGTCACGTTCACTCTTGATAAAAGCTTGAAACTTCAGATCTTACATAAATAATCCAATAACTACACCGTACTGTCATTCGCGAACATTTTCTGATTAATTTAACGTGATATAAAACACAAAATAGTCCCTGTAGACGTTAAAAGGAAAATTATCAAATAATTTCGCAACCGTCGTTTCCCGCCATTTTCAAGAGAACCCCCCTGTACAATATTATAAACTTTTTTTGTAAAATTCTTCCCAGTGGTTAAGGCAAAGCCAACTAGGGCATACAGCCTGGTCTGATGTTAGTAGAATGTCTGAATTCTTATAAATACATTAGGTTATAAACTCTCTCTGAAGCGGTGATTTTTTTTTATCTCGAAGTTTGCGAGCTCGCATCATCTGTCAATGGCATGGCCCACGGATTTGCTTTTAAAACATGTCATTATTTTTTTATTACGGCATACGAGCAAAAATGTACTTATTTCGCGCTCCGTTGATCTGAAAATGTGACATCAGCACGAGTGTGAAGGCGCGCCGTATACGTATGTACAGTGGGGGCCTGAACATGTTTACCAATCTTCAATTCTATACCTTTTTCATATCGCTTTAAAGGTCTACAAAAAAGTATATATATACATAATCTTAAAATTATTACACAGTTGGAAAAAAGTAAACAATGGCGAGCTTAACCCTATGAGAAGAGTTATCTTACAGCTAACCTAAAATTAAAGCAATGATTGCAGTATGAGTAGGCACATTGAAACTATACAAAAAAAAGTAAAAAAAGGAATGTATTTTAAAGGAAGAAGCAAGATGTTTCCTATTTACGTAACTTGGTCTAGTTTCAATTCTTTTTAAATTCTGTCCTCATTCTATCGTCCTTTTATAGTTTCATAATAAGATAAAAATTAAAAAAATAATGATGACAAATTTCTAGCCGTGGGCAGGACTTGAACCTGCGACCTTGTCATTCCTAGACTAGAAATTTTTCATCATTTTAAAGAACAATGGGTAATTTTGTATGGACCCCGTACCCACGATGTAGCATTATAGACTGGGTGTAATTTAGAAGAGACCTATGTGAATAGCTCTAAAATGAATGATTGAAAGAATGAATGAATGGGAGACCGAAGTTATGGTGACTTCTTTATGGCATCAAAATTCGATACAAGAACCGACTTAACTACTGTATTTCGTCGAATGCCTCCTATATTTCGCCCCGATGTTGAAGAATATCATTCATTCATTCATTGATTCATTCATTCGGTCATTCATTCATTCAAATGAGATACATGGTGTCTATAGGTCAATTCATTAACGAGAAACCATCATCGGTCCGTATCTGTCCACTGATCCAAGCCTATCCCAAAGCACGCCACTCACTCAACCCGATTCTCGGCCCTTTGCATCCAGTCTTAGCCAGCCACCACGAGAATGTTATCCATCCATTTGATCGAGGGACTGCTACGCTACATTTATCCGATCGTGGACTGTATTCGAGAACTCGTCTACTCTATCGGTTATCGGTTATACGACAGATGTGGACAGCCCACTGCCACTTCAGTTTGCAGATTCGCTGAGCGACCTTGAACTTGTGGGTCAGTCCCACCGTCAGTGTCCACGTTTCGGCTTCATAGCTCACCATTTGGTAGAACGCACTGGTTGAAGACCATTGTTTCCCCAAATGCTGTACAGCCTAGCTGAATTCTCCTGACACTCTCTTTCTCGAAGATGTTCCTTTCCAGCTGCAGAGTTTGTTCTAAGTAGACGTACTGCTGAACAACTTCGAAAACCATGTCATCGACTAGCACTGGTTTCAGGACGACTAGATCATTGAACATGATCTTGTCCAAATTCATCACGAATCCGCCACGGCAGGAAGCAGCACTAATACTGTTGAATATTTTCTGCACATTCTGCAGAGACTCTGCCATGCCCGCCCACTATATCATCGGCAAACAGAAGGTGTAAAATGTACTCGCCGTTTATATTGATGCCACGTCTATCCAGTGTTTTGAGACATATCCTCCAGCGTGTTTGTGAAGTGTTTCGGCGATATAACATCTACTTGTCTCATACCTCTGTGCAGCTGGATAGATCTTGTTTGCTGGTTCTAGATTTGGACGGTCATTGAAACAGAGTCATACAGGCATCTCAGCACCTCGATGCATCGCCAGTCTACTTTGCATCGCTGCAAGGGCTGCAGAACATTCAGCTGCGCAGAGGTGTGAGACAAGGAGATGTTATATCACACAAACGCGCGGGAAGATATGTCTCAAAACACTGGAATGGACGTGGCATCGATGTTCAACATCAATCTTCTATTTGCCGATGATATAGTGGGCAACGCAGAATCGCTGCAGAATGTGCCGAAACTGTTGGACAGTCTTAGTACTACTTCCTGCCGTGAGGGATTCGAGAGGAGCTTGGACTGGACCAAGATGTTCAATGATGTAGTTATCCCGGAACCATAGTGGTAGTCGATGACATGGTGCTTGAAGTTGTTCAGCAGTACGTCTACTTAGAACAAACTATGCAGCTGGAAAGGAACATCTTCGAGAAAGAGAGTGACAGGAGAATTCAACTAGGTTGGGCAGCATTTGGGAAGCTACGTCTTATCTTCTCGTTTTAATACCACGATGCCTGAGAACAAAGGTCTTCAACTAGTGCGTCCTGCCAAATAGTGAGCTATGAAGCCGAAACGTGGATACTGACGGTGGGACTGTTTAAGTGCGAGTTCTCGAATACAGTCCACGATCGGATAAATGTAGCGTAGCACGCCCTCCATCAAACGGATGGATAACATTTTCGAGGTGACTGACAAGACCAAGATATTCAATGATATAGTCATCCTGGAACCAGTGGTAGTCGATAACACGGTCCTTGAAATTGTTCAGCAATATGATTGTCTTTTTAGGACCAACTTCGAGAAAGAGAGTGACAGGAGAATTCAGTTGGGCTGGGTAGCATTTGGGAAGCTACGTCATATCTTCTCGTCTTCAATACCACAATATCTGAAAACAAAGGCAACCAGTGCGTCCAGCCAGTGGACATTGACGGTGAGACTGGCCCACAAGTTCAAAGTCGCTCAGCAAGCTAACCTTGCAATTCTCTGGTAGATAGAATATACGAGTATATCTGCCAGATAACAAAAGTGGTTGACATTGCTCATAGAATCAACAAAATGAAGTGGAGTGGTCACATCTGTCGTAGAAGATAACCGATGGAGTAGAAGAGTTCTTGAATGAAGGCGGGTAAACGTAGTATGGGACGCCCTCTGACCAGGATGTAATGATGACCTTCGCAAGGTGGCTGGTAGAGAGTGGATGCAGAAGGCTGAGAATCGCGTTGAGCGTACTTTGGGAGAGGTCTGCATCCGCAGCAGTGGACTGATACGGGCTGATGATGATGACTATACTATTGACAGCTGTCTTTAGGGTCCATCATTATTATGTGTTTTTTTTAATATAAAAGGTATATTGCTGTTACAGATTGCGTAAACTACTATTCCCAACTAATGTTATAAATACGAAAGTGTGTTTGTTTTTTGTCCTCCTTTCACGGCAATGTGTATACAGGGTGTAACGTAAAGGGTATATGAAGCCGAAGGGAGGGTGTTCAGTATCGGTATCTGAATAACTTTTGTTCTACGACTTTTCGATTTTCGCGAATTTATTTTTTGACTTTTCATACATTTCGTACCGGTCAGCTGGTCGTTTTGTATGGGACATGAATTTATTTTTATTTTTTTGTTCGAAAAGTTGTAGAACAAAAGTTGTTCAGTTACCGATACTGAACACCCTCCCTTCGGCTTCATATGCCCTTTACGTTACACCCTGTATTGACTGGATTTTTTGTACAGAGATACCTAGAAAGGTCGGACAGTGCCGTATGCCACTTTTTTCCCCCCGAACGAAACCCGGGCGATGACGCGGGCCGTGAGAAAATGCGCGCGTCAATAACCATTGAAGGGTGAATTTTCGAAACGTTCTCGACATTATAGCGGCGTTCTCCCATAAGTTACTAGGTTGCTGCCATACAAAAAAATTATGTATTTTTAAAGACCTTTCGAATGATATAAGTCTCAAGTTGCTACAACGTGGGTACGTTTTGACCCATCGTCTTTGTTCGCCGAGCATGGCATAATGCATAAAACAAATTCGAAGACAAATACTTATTATTTATTGCACAAAACAAATACACAATATCTGACAAACAAAACAACTAACGCCACATATGACATTTGTCAGTGTTAATGACAAGTCATATAGATAATATCTCTCACAAAAATGAAATCGACCGAAATAGAAAATGCAAGCAATTTTAACCCTTAAGGCCTTCCATGAGCCAACTAGCGCCGCCAATCTATGAAAAATAATATCTTCCAATTTAATAAATTTTATTAAAAAAAGCTATTTACATAATGTTTATTACGTTGTGTGTATGTTTTAAATGCTTATTTATAACGTGATTCAATGTCGGTAAATTGTAGTTCGCATAATTGCGAAAAACGGCCGTTCTTGGCACATTTGAGAACTACAACTTTGCTTGTCGCAAATATGCCATGTAGGACGTAGGTATATATTAAAAAATAGTGTTTATCCTAATAAAGATTGTGAACATAGCTTTATTAATAAAAAATAATAATTTGTAAGATATTATTTTTTTAAGATTGGCGGCGCTAGTTGGCTCATGGAAGGCCCTTAAGGTGGTAAACACTTTTTGACGGTGACTGTATTATATCAAGTATAGGTATAGCGAAATTTACGAGGTGATGCTACACTCAATATCTCGACCTCTTCACTTTACGGTCACTGATTTTTATTCGAGCGACGTGGAATAAAACAGGGATAGGCACAATACGAGCAAACTATCGGCCACAGTACAGGTGGTTCAGTAGAGCGAGTGCGTCGTGTAATGACAGCGCCAACACAATGGCCGCTCATCAACTCAGTCGACTGATCAATGGTGCTACCCGAAATTTCGTGATGCAGAAATCGTATAGATATTTTAGATTGGATTATTCGAGTAACTTTGGTCTGGATTTTGTGGCATTGTGTGGAGTTACGATTTCGAGCGGAATATAGTTTTTTAAATAGTTCTTTTGAAACGCTTTTTGAATCTTAAAAAATGGCGGGACCTTTCATAATAAATTCACGTAGTAACAACATCCAATTGTGTAAAAATATTTTCTTAATATCACACATTCGTTTACTCTAAAAAGAAATTATCCAGAGTACCAAAATATCATATCGCTAACTTAAAATTAAGAATGGACTGTATACTATTATGAGAGCGACACGGTTGTTCAGTATTTGTGTACCAAATCCTTTTAAAAATAAAAGACTTATATTTTTTTCTACTATCTACAAATTAGCGTCATGAACATCGATTCAGGTTGCAAGCCTTTAGTTTAATATTTTGGTTAGCAATTTTTTTAATGTGTGAAGTACTGTATCACATTTTACTTGGTTCCTCTGGTACATTTTGCGTGTGCAAGGTGTAAAAGTTACACAGGGCTTGCGTGTGATTGCAAATCGTTCGATTCACTGCGCGACCGGTTTGGGTTTGGTGTTTATTACTTTTCAACTGCGTATTTATAAATGCCTGTGTGAAGCTACTGCATTTTATGATACTGTGCGAAAATCAAAGTTTGGTTTTGTGTTGTTCCTTACCCGTGTTTTTTGAGTTTATTGTGGCAACGTTATTTTCGCATGGTAAGGAAATATCAGAATTAATGGAAATAGATGGAAGGGGTTTGACGCAGAATGTGCACTTCGCAAAATGTACACTCGGCAAAAAATGCGCATTTCGTATTTGGTGCACTTCTCAAAATGAGCACGTCGCAGAATGCGCACTTCGCAAAATGTGCATTTCGCAAAATGAGCACTTCGCAGATTGAGCCCTTCGCAGAATGAACACTTTTTGTGGAAGTTGTTAATTAATAAAAAATATATGTCCATCATCTTTAGGCGTGAGTTTAAATACGAATATTTATGTATCAAAATTACCTATCTACCACATAATAAGGTAAGTTTGTACCTAAATAAATTTTAACCCTTGATAATACGAGTCAAAATAATTTTGGCTGCCGAGCTGCTATATCGGGTGACAAAGGCCTATTTAATGATGTGCTTCACCGCATCAACACCGCAATGTTGTAACGATAGAACTTTGTTACATTACACACCCCTTTATGTAATTATTTACTTATAATTATAATAAAGCTAAAGGCCGTTTTGAAAAAAAAAGAAACTGGATCTTTATTTGATGAACTAGGTGTTGCATGGTGCGCGGGCCGCGCGCGGCCCGCGAGACTGCTTTGTTTTCGTGTTGTAGGCGCCGCAACTAAATAAACATTATCCGGATTGTTCGCTGTGCAAATAATTCGTGCAAGCAATCCACTAATTATATCAAGCACCGCCCGAAAGTTGCAAGTTCAAAACTCTGTGAAAAACATTTATTTCGAAAAGAATTTTCTCATTTAAAGTAGATATTTTTTTGTGATTTTTAAAGCAAGCAACGCTCGAAATGCCCGTATGCCAGAAACTTAAAGAAAGTTTTTCGAAACCCAAACGTTGCTAGCTGTACACAATTTCCATAACTTTGTTCATAATTCGAAAGGCAAGGGCTTTCAGCCTTTGGTAGCGTGGGGACGCTCCGGGCTTCGCCCTTCGCGGAGCTCGGCCTGTGGCCTCGCAGCTCGGCTCGGCCTTCGGCCTCGCAAAAGTTACTTGGAATATGGGGAGTTGTTTCTGCTTGAGAAGGGGACGCTTCGGGCTTCGCCCTACGCGGAGCTCGGCCTATGGCCTCGCAGCCCGGCTCGGCCTTCGGCCTCGCAAAAGTTACTTGAAGGGTAGGGATTTTTTCTACTTGGCAATGGGACGCTTCGGGCTTCGCCCTACGCGGAGCTCGGCCTACGGCCTCGCAAAAGTTACTTGGAATGTGGGGAATTTTTTCTGCTTGGCAAGGGGACGCTTCGGGCTTCGCCCTACGCGGAGCTCGGCCTATGGCCTCGCAGCACGGCTCGGCCTTCGGCCTCGCAAAAGTTACTTGGAGGGTGGGGAGTTGTTTCTGCTTGGCAAGGGGACGCTTCGGGCTTCGCCCTACGCGGAGCTCGGCCTTCGGCCTCGCGGGAGGGTGCTCGGCCTTCGGCCTCGCTATAGTTACTGATAGATATTTACCGCACGCCAGTAATCCTTTCGTTTCGTATAGGAAAATACATGGAAAAAATATTATGGTTTACTGCTCATCCGCCATTTTGTTTTTCCCAAAAATGACAATTTTCTGGTATACTGCATCATATGTGCTACGAAGTGAAATTGGTTGGATATTCCTCATGCGCTCGTGCTAGGCCAGCTAATTCGTCAAAGTTTGGTCTGAAATGTCCAAATTTTCAATCGGCTATATTTCCGCCGCCATTTTGTTTTTCTTTTGTTTTTCAATTTCATCACAAAGTAGGTGGACCATGTGACACGCGTTCCAAATTTGAACGAAATCGGTTGGAAAATGGCGAAGATGGCATCACGTGACCCGCCGCCATTTTGTTTTTTTCACTTCCCTGTAGTTTTCCTCTGGTCCAATCACTAAACTATACAACTCCCCCCTACATCACTTTCACCTCCGGGAACTCCTTCAGACTAAACGGGACGGTCAATCAGTGAGTGAGTGAGTGAGTGGTAATCGAGCTATATATATTAGTAACTAGGTGTTGCATGGTGCGCGGGCCGCGCGCGGCCCGCGAGACTGCTTTGTTTTCGTGTTGTAGGCGCCGCAACTAAATAAACATTATCGTAGTAGTAGCGTGGGGACGCTCCGGGCTTCGCCCTACGCGGAGCTCGGCCTATGGCCTCGCAGCCCGGCTCGGCCTTCGGCCTCGCAAAAGTTACTTGGAAGGTAGGTAGTTTTTTTCTGCTTGGCAAGGGGACGCTTCGGGCTTCGCCCTACGCGGAGCTCGGCCTATGGCCTCGCAGGCCGGCTCGGCCTCCGGCCTCGCAAAAATTACTTGGAAGGTGGGGAGTTGTTTCTGCTTGGCAAGGGGACGCTTCGGGCTTCGCCCTACGCGGAGCTCGGCCTATGGCCTCGCAGGCCGGCTCGGCCTTCGGCCTCGCAAAAGTTACTTGGAAGGTGGGGAGTTGTTTCTGCTTGGCAAGGGGACGCTTCGGGCTTCGCCCTACGCGGAGCTCGGCCTATGGCCTCGCAGCCCGGCTCGGCCTTCGGCCTCGCAAAAGTTACTTGGAAGGTAGGTAGTTTTTTTCTGCTTGGCAAGGGGACGCTTCGGGCTTCGCCCTACGCGGAGCTCGGCCTATGGCCTCGCAGGCCGGCTCGGCCTTCGGCCTCGCAAAAGTTACTTGGAAGGTGGGGAGTTGTTTCTGCTTGGCAAGGGGACGCTTCGGGCTTCGCCCTACGCGGAGCTCGGCCTACGGCCTCGCGGTGTTCTATCGCTTCGGGCTTCGCCCTACGCGGAGCTCGGCCTTCGGCCTCGCGGGAGGGTGCTCGGCCTTCGGCCTCGCTATAGTTACTGATAGATATTTACCGCACGCCAGTAATCCTTTCGTTTCGTATAGGAAAATTTATGGAGAAAATATTATGGTTTACTGCTCGTCCGCCATTTTGTTTTTCCCAAAAATGACAATTTTCTGGTATACTACATCATATATGCTACGAAGTGGAATTGGTTGGATATTCCTCGTGCGCTCGTGCTAGGCCAGCTAATTCGTCAAAGTTTGGTCTGAAATGTCAAAATTTTCAATCGGCTATATTTCCGCCGCCATTTTGTTTTTCTTTTGTTTTTCAATTTCATCACTAAGTATGTCGACCATGTGACGCGTGTTCCAAATTTGAACGAAATCGGTTGGAAAATGGCGGGGATGGCATCACGTGATCCGCCGCCATTTTGTTTTTTTCACTTCCCTATAGTTTTCCTCTGGTCCAATCACTAAACTATACAACTCCCCCCTACATGACTTTCACCTCCGGGAACTCCTTCAGACTAAACGGGACGGTCAATCAGTGAGTCAGTCAGTCAGTGAGTGGTAATCGAGCTATATATATTAGTAACTAGGTGTTGCATGGTGCGCGGGCCGCGCGCGGCCCGCGAGACGGCTTTGTATTCGTGTTGTAGGCGCCGCAACTAAATAAACATTATCCGGTTTGTTCGCTGTGCAAATAATTCGTGCAAGCCATCCACTAATTATATCAAGCACCGCCCGAAAGTTGCAAGTTCAAAACTCTGTGAAAAACATATTTCCATAACTTTGTTCATAATTCGAAAGGCAAGGGCATCTTTTTCTTTGGTAGCGTGGGGACGCTTCGGGCTTCGCCCTACGCGGAGCTCGGCCTGTGGCCTCGCAGGCCGGCTCGGCCTGCGGCCTCGCAAAAGTTACTTGGGAGGTGCGGAGTTGTTTCTGCTTGGCAAGGGGACGCTTCGGGCTTCGCCCTACGCGGAGCTCGGCCTATGGCCTCGCAGGCCGGCTCGGCCTTCGGCCTCGCAAAAATTACTTGGAAGGTGGGGAGTTGTTTCTGCTTGGCAAGGGGACGCTTCGGGCTTCGCCCTACGCGGAGCTCGGCCTATGGCCTCGCAGGCCGGCTCGGCCTTCGGCCTCGCAAAAGTTACTTGGAAGGTGGGGAGTTGTTTCTGCTTGACAAGGGGACGCTTCGGGCTTCGCCCTACGCGGAGCTCGGCCTATGGCCTCGCAGGCCGGCTCGGCCTTCGGCCTCGCAAAAATTACTTGGAAGGTGGGGAGTTGTTTCTGCTTGGCAAGGAGACGCTTCGGGCTTCGCCCTACGCGGAGCTCGGCCTGTGGCCTCGCAGGCCGGCTCGGCCTTCGGCCTCGCAAAAGTTACTTGGAAGGTGGTGAGTTTTCTGTTTGACAAGGGGACGCTTCGGGCTTCGCCCTACGCGGAGCTCGGCCTACGGCCTCGCGGTGTTCTATCGCTTCGGGCTTCGCCCTACGCGGAGCTCGGCCTTCGGCCTCGCGGGAGGGTGCTCGGCCTTCGGCCTCGCTATAGTTACTGATAGATATTTACCGCACGCCAGTAATCCTTTCGTTTCGTATAGGAAAATTTATGGAGAAAATATTATGGTTTACTGCTCGTCCGCCATTTTGTTTTTCCCAAAAATGACAATTTTCTGGTATACTACATCATATATGCTACGAAGTGGAATTGGTTGGATATTCCTCATGCGCTCGTGCTAGGCCAGCTAATTCGTCAAAGTTTGGTCTGAAATGTCCAAATTTTCAATCGGCTATATTTCCGCCGCCATTTTGTTTTTCTTTTGTTTTGCAATTTCATCACAAAGTAGGTCGACCATGTGACGCGTGTTCCAAATTTGAACGAAATCGGTTGGAAAATGGCGGAGATGGCATCACGTGACCCGCCGCCATTTTGTTTTTTTCACTTCCCTATAGTTTTCCTCTGGTCCAATCACTAAACTATACAACTCCCCCCTACATGACTTTCACCTCCGGGAACTCCTTCAGACTAAACGGGACGGTCAATCAGTGAGTCAGTCAGTCAGTCAGTCAGTCAGTCAGTCAGTGGTAATCGAGCTATATATATTAGTAATATATAAGTGATGAAAATTTTCTAGCCGTGGGCAGGATTTGAACCTGCGACCTTGTCATCCGTGACACGCTCTTGACAATGACAAGGTCGCAGGTTCAAGTCCTGCCCACGGCTAGAAATTTCTCATCATTTAGAATTTTAAAGCATGGCATAATGCATAAAACAAATTCTGAGTGATAAATATTTCGCAAATTGTGTTACCTATCTAACGTATATATTACTATTTATTATATTTCTTACTATACACTTTTACCTATTTCTGATATATTTTTATAATATCCTCTGTAGTTGGTTGTGTGGAAGATATCGCTGTTGGCGATAAGACCGCCAAAATTGTACATGATTCTCAATAATGTATTTAATACTGTATTATAGTGCAAGTGTATTTATCTTATCTTATTATATATAAACGGATATCACTCACTTATATTGTTGTAGTCTGCAATTAGACCGAGTGCGCGAAGAAACGTCAACGGCGACGCGGGCGTGGCGCGCTCACCTTGAAAAGACCGTCGAAATCGGTCGTAACTGTCGGTCTAATTGCCGATTTCAACAACATAAGTGAGTGATATCCGTTTATATATAATAATTTCTAGTAATGGCTCACTATAGTTTTAATTCTAAAATTATCTTATCTTATATTTATTTATTATTTATTCGAAAAGTACAAACTAGAACAAAAGTTGTACAGTTACCGATACTGAACACCCCCCTTTCGGCTTACCTACCCTTTCCGTTGGAACCGTATAATCCCTGCGCTCCCCCCGGCGCTTGTTAGGCCTCAACCCGCCCGTGAAAAGGTCGGACCGCGTGTACCCAGCATTATGAGAGATAGATCCATAGAGCATGGATGTAGAGTCTCCTTTTGGGAGGTAGTGCGACATTTTGCAACTTAGACTTTTTTTAATTTGAGCCAATATTTGTTACTTAGAATTTGTTTTACGGAATATCCATGCTCGGTGAACAAAAAACATGAGGAAAAAATTCTTGCCGTGGGCAGCACTTGAACCTGCCGTGCCTGAGTTGGTAATAGTGTGTCACAGAATAACACGGTCGCAGGTTCAAGTCCTGTCCACGAAATTTTTCATCATGTTTAAATATTTGTTACATTTTTAACCCCCGACGCAACTATGTCTGTCCGTGTATGTGACTGCTACGCTTCAGAACGCATGCTCCGATTTAAAAGCGTTTGTTTCCGTTTCAGAGATGGTGTATCCAGGCTCTGATGATTACCAGAAAGATAGCCTCGAGATCTTGTGTCGTTTTTTTAATTTTTACATGACTGCGCAGGGGGTTATGTTTTTCCAGTGTATGTTTGTAAATGTAGATCATCCATGTGTCAAAGTCAAATTTCTTTATTGCAAGTAAGCACGTTGAGTACATTTTTGCACGTCAATATATTTTTGGAATTTACATGTCAAAATGAAAACGATTACGAATGCGATAGTTTTCGGTTGTACACGAAAATATACGGAGTCCTTTAGTACTTTATTTCGTCAATGAAAACGGCAGCGACTCAACAGGAGTTCAAAAATAGATTTGGACGACGTATCGAGTGCTTTTGTCTGACAAGATGTCCGCGTCTGGGGCGCCCCAAGGATAGAATATTATTTCACATTTTACAAGTTATTTAAAACGCTATCTATCTAACGCGTGCATAAGGTATTCAGAGGAACTTTAAGGCCCGTATTAATAGTCTGAGCTCAAACTCGCTCTCAAGGGTAAAGTCAGCTGATATACTCTCAAGACGTGATCACCATCTCAAGTATGTCATTTATTAATAAAGCAATCTTGAGGGCGTATCACGTGATGTATTTCAAGTCGCGGTTCGCCTGCAATCTCACGTTCTCAAGTGTGAATTTGACAGTTCTCTTGAGAACTGAGTTTGGTTTATTAATACGGCGTTACTCACGTGATACCCGATTCCAAAAGGCGCACCTCCTCCTCCCTAATCGTTGCCTCAGTGCTGGGGATCGTGACCCTCAACAGCAGGTGCCGTCTCGTGCCCTTTGAAGAGGCTGTGAGAAGAGCACAAGATCGTGTATCCTGGCGCCAGTTCATACATGCATGAACTGGCGCCAGAAGACACGGTCTTGTGCACGCCGAGGATTCTACCAACCACATCAGTCCAGCGGGCCGGTCTCCGGTTTGACTGTACCATGATCGTGGAGAGTGGGATGATTTGTGATAATTTAGAAGAAGAAAAAAAGACAATGAAAAAAAACCTCAATTTTTAATAGACATGTAATTAATTAGAACATGATGAAAAAATTCTTGCCGTGGGCAGGACTTGAACCTGCGACCTTGTCATTCCGTGACGTGTATTCCGTCGCAGGTTCAAGTCCTCCCCACGGCAAGAATTTTTTCATCATGTTCTAATTTATTCACCGAGCATGGATAATGCGTAATTCAAATTCTGATGTAATTAATTGACTCGTTATTATAACAATTGACATGTCAATATTTAATATCGCACAAGGCTAATAAATAATAACCATGATCATTTTGGGAAAGATAACATAGATTTTCGGAAAGCGGGCGTTTTGGGATGCAGTCATTTTGATACATGTCATTTTTTAGATGTCATTTTGGACTTGAAGGCATTTTTTCCCCCGGGGATTTTTTTTCACAAATGAACTTTTGACTCAGTTATTTTACTTTACAGTAAAGTAAAATAGCTCTTTACCGCCAAAACAAAGAGGAAAGACCCTATTCTCGTGCCGAACCAATATCATCAACGCAAAAAGCCTGCCACGTAGTGTATTACTCTATATACAGCTTTCGTCGCGTAATCGAATGCACGCGGTCCCGAGGGCCGCGGCCTCCGGTGGGGCCTCACTTGCCGCTGCCGTGAGGCAATTTGCATCGCGTAAATAGGGCTGCCACCACCTTTAGCTGGAAGCCACTCTTACTTTTAACTTTTTCTAGTTTTATTAACGGACTCGACAGTTTATGTCATTTGCCAATATTAAGTTACAGAGTAATTATAATTGGGGAGCTAACGGGACACCAAGCAACAAACGATCTGCACAGGATGTGGCTAGCGGAATCTCCAACCTGCAGAGCCTGTGGTGACAAAACGGAGTTCATGAAACACTTACTGTGTGAATGTGACTCACTGGCTAGGAAGCGAATGAGTCTCATGGGGTCGGCATAACCGGGACCAGCAGACTATAGGCTTCTTCCCACGAGCTGCATAGCGGACCTATTGAGTTATATCTTTAGGGAGGAGGAAGGAGCATAAAGGAAAGGGGAGAGCACAAAAGATCCCAATGGGTCGAAGTGCGGCCACATTGGCACCCAATCAGGATAAGATAAGATATTAAAATTCTATGTAGCATTCTTTACTTCCTTCAGAGGAACTTCTTGGACGAAGGATCTCAGCATCTTCCTCTTGCAAACTGGACGAAACAGTTAAGCAGTCATGTTCACTCACAAGCTCTATATTGGGACTCTCGAGTCTAAGTCGAAACATGCAGATCTTGCATATTGCATTAGCATCTAGAATATCAATATTATGATGGAGTTTACGAATATTAATTCGTGAACTCCATCATAATATTGATATTCGCAAACATTTTATAGTTAATTTGATGCGATATCAAAAACAAAACATCCTTGTATACAATAAAATTAAAATGATCAAATAATTTAGCAACTGTCACGTTCCCGCGATTTTCACTATAGTTTTAACTATAGTTTCAGGAGTCCAATGTAGCGTATATTCATTTCCCAAAGACCTCTCTACTTTTGATGGTAGAGGTTTATTGCGATTCAGACTAAGATACAATGGAATAGGTGATATTGGTGGAATGCAACAATAGTTTCGTTAAGGCTTTTTTATTTTAAACGTGTCATCATCATCATCAGTCTATTTATATTACCCCACTGCTCGGGCACAGACCTTCCCTTACATCGAGGGAGCTCGGGCCATAATCCACCACGCGGGCCCACTGCGGGTTGGCGGATTTCACATGCCTTAGATTTTTTTTCTTCTACGACATGCAGGTTTCATGACGATGTTTTCCTTCACCGTTTTGAGAGCACTCGGTAAATGTACGTAAGTTTTTCCATCGAAAAAACCGAGGATAACTCATTGGTACATGGCTGCCCTAGCTGGGAATCGAACCTGGGACCTCCATATTGCAAGTCCATTGACCCAACCACTGAGCCACCGAGCTCGGTTAAACGTGTACTATCGCCTTTTTGAATCTACTTAGGCTATCGGAACGAATGTCAAGGGCCTTACTACCTCATTTAATAAGTTTCGTGGAAAAAAACTAATGACTGGCAACCCTACTCAAAGGGGAGACATCTTAAAACTGCTGCTCAATATTTTACGTGAATGAGATAGAGGTTATGATTCAGGCTTCGAGGCGTGTCGAAGGTACTTTTGAAAATACATACCTACATAATATTGAAACTAGGTTATGTCACTCAAATGTCTAACACAGAAGGTGTACAGGACAGTTTTTAAGGTTGAGATTTTATCAAAAACTACTTGATCGATTGTAAAACTTATTTCACTGTTAGATAGATAAAAGTTAAAACTATGTAAGTGTGAAAGGATTATTAAAATCGGTCAAGTAGTTCTTGGCAAAATGACTATGCCAGATTCTGCCCACCATCAACCGCAAGTTGTACAAGATAACGAATAAATGTAAAAATATCTCCCTTTATGATTAAAATTATTGGTTTAAAATAAAGTTTTGTACAAGTTGCGATTCGAAAAAAGCAGCTTAATTAATAATTCAGAAAATAGTAAGAAATCGAAGCGATTTATTCATTGTTTTTTGTTATTCTTCTATAGGAGTTGCGAGAGTAGTAGAAAATGATACTGATTATGATTATGCAATATGAAACCTGTAATAAGTCCCCAACAAAATGATAGGTACAGCTTAAATGGTCACGTAGTTTTGTAGGTGGGGCAAAGCTCCATTGAAATATGGCAATGTCTTTTCAACCCTATTTGGGCATCAACAGAGTTGAGGTTTTCTCAAGAAATACTTATCAATGTTTTCGACTGTGTACGGTACTTATGTTTTCGTCTGGACCTTATTATGTGCTGCAACATGACACCTAGGGTTAAGGAAAAACTTTACCCTTCTCCGTTCGACAATCGGGGCTAAAATCCGCTCCATTGTCCGTCTGTGACCGTGCCGCAGCGATGCCGCCCAAACTTTCTCTTACGATGATTGATAGGAGCCAGACTCCATTCATCATTCGCGTTGTGGATAGAAATTATAATTCGGTTTCGTTTTGTAACACTTTGTATTATTGTAATAGGCTGGGAATAAATCAGTATTCTTCTCGTGTAGTTTATAGGCAAAACGCAGCAAGTAGGTTTTTAAAATTTAAAGGATCCCAAAATGTAGAATTTTCATATTTATGTAGGTACTTATCCAATTAGCGCAACGGATTAGCATCGCGATCCAGCGAGGTAACGCTGCCAGTGTCTTGGGTACTCTTCCTGCTACTAATTTTTTTTTTTAAATAGTTAGATTAGGTTTATTTTTAAAATATTGAATGGTTCTTTTTTATTTTATATTGTACCTTTTTGAAATAAACATTGGTACTTATCTATTTTTAAGGATAAATATCAGAATTAGTATTACGCATTGTCCATGCTCGGTGAACAAAAAACATGATGAAAAACTTCTTGCCGTGGGCAGGACTTGAAACTGCGACCTTGTCACGGAATGACACGTTTAAGTCCTGCCCACGGCGAGAAATTTTTCATAATGTTTAAAAAGGATAAATATTAGAACATGACGTGTCACGGAATGACAAGGTCGCAGGTTCAAGTCCTGCCCACGTAAGAAAATTTTCATCGTGTTCTATTTTATTCACCGAGCATGGATAATGCGTAATAAAAATTCTAAGGATAAATATTGTTTTTTTACGCAAGTTTACGATCAAATAAAAAAAAATAATAAACTTCTCGACAAAGTTACGGCTGAATTATTGTAAAGTAATTCGGGTATAACCAACAAATATAAATCAAAATTCAGTAACGTCCGAAAACTTGGCAGATAATCATGGTTACGGCCAAATAAATTCGAACAGCGAAAATAAAATCTATTCCTTGAAAAGCGAAAGTAAGATTGATCGGGAAACTTAAGGGGAAGTTGCGTAAAGTTTGGGAGTAGAGTCTACACGTCTTCCCCTTCTGTTGGGGTCTGTAGTACCTTAATAAGGTCGCTTTTTATTATTATTCTTACCAGATGTAGGTATATGTGTCGGTTCCTTTATGGTTTTCTAATAGTTTGGTGGTTTTTGATGAATGATTAATTGTTATATTCATTTTGATCATGGTACTGATATTAGGATAGGTACGTCATATGTGATGACAAAAGTTAAGCGTCGGTTTTTTCATTTAGTTACAAATTCAGATAGAAGTCGGAAAAAAGTGTTAGTCTAGCGCTCTAGCGTGAAAGCTATTGCTAGCTGTCAAACTCAAGCGCGAGATACAAGATGCCCCGCAGGGACGGAGTGAAGAACACGGCACAGTGACTCCATATTTGTATTTTTAATAATTTTACATGAATTTTAACAGGGAAATAAAAATACGCCACTAAAAATCAGATTTAAAAAAACAACTCTCGTTTTTATAATACCCTACATTTTGATATATATTTTGTATGAATGACTATTTCAGTTTAGACATAATTTTTATTTTAAAAGACATGGAAAGGTATACGGATTTTTTTTTTCTATCGAGCGAAGTTTGTACCATCGTGTATGGGCATTCATTAGTAACTAAATAGACACCCTAAGATTGCTACTTTTTTCAGACGTTTAATTTTAGTACTTAGTGCCGTAGCCTTTATAGAAAAACTGAAACACGCACCCAGCCTTAATTGGTAAAATGCGTTCTACAATTTACATCGCTGAACATGTTTATCCTAAATACAATTACGTTCGATAAACGCATTTAACAATTTTAATTAAATGACTTTAGACTACTTCTAAACAATATTTAAGAACGTTACACAAGCCTATCTTTGAAAATACTAATCTAAATTGAAGGTTCTCGACCACATTTTCTTTCCTCAGCGATGACACCTTTTGGTAAATGGTGTAAACGTAAATTACAAAATTAAACACAATATTAAGTTGTAGTTACAGACGTGGCCCGCAAAGCAACTACATTAAAGTGGAACTGGGCGGGCCACGTGTGCCGCATGCAGTCGGACCGATGGGCCCGGACTGGCACGGAATGGGTGCCACTGGACGGTCGCCGGCGTCGGGGCAGACCGCGGCGTAGGTGGAGAGACGATATCGTTAGATACAGGGATGGCTGGAAGAGGCTAAGGACAGGGATGGATGTAGAGGAGAGGGGAGACCTTTGCCCAGCAGTGGGCCGATTTATAGGTTAAAGAAATCTTTTTCGTCTTGTGGTTCTTGTTACGAAGGTTGACGATCATTATGACAATCTGGACAACGCCGCACGGAATAGAGACCTGTGGGGCTATTACGGTTCTTAAAACGATCAAATCATACCATGTCATAGCGGCCGTGAAAGGGACAGTGCTATTGCATTGTATTGTGTAGCGGCGTCTCTGTTTGGCGCGCCATGACATGATATAATTTCATCGTTTTGAAAACGGTAATAGGGGGGGCTGGTACTCTTGCCGGCGTAAGTTCTTGAGCCACGATATTCTTCTTCTACCTGGCCTTCTTCTGCCCTAGATCTTTCCCTGAAGAACCAGTTGTAGAAGATCGTACTTTTTATTCCTCATTATGTGACCTAGATACCGGAGTTTCCGTTTTTTAATGGTCTTAAGAATCTCCACACCCTTTCCCATTCTCTGGAGAACTGTCTCAAAAAATTTGGCTGAAAAATTGCTTGCTGATAAAGATATGAATTTGAATCTAAGACAATGAAGAATCGCCTTGAGATGTTAAAGGAGTACAAAGAACAAATTCTCACCCAAACAGTACCTATGGTTCACGATAAACGCACAATAGGCACTCAAACTGGGTCATATAAAGTTTTTCAGTACGCTCAGTATTCCGGGAGCCTCGTGGAGGGTTCCCAATCACATCCGCATGGAGGAAGGGGCCCGCAGATTGATATTTGATCCTCAAACTCGGGTCCGGGCCAATCCACGGCGCCGCGGGCAAGTATCGAACCGGCACCACGAGGTAGGAATAAATAGACAGGCCGTGTGAATTTTCTATTAAACGTTATATATCGTTTAAAATATATTGCCGATATAATGTTCTTGAAAATTTGGTATCGATATTAAAAATGCCGTGATTAAGACTGAAGGTATAGTTTCCGATATTTTAGTGATATTGTAGATACAAGAAGGCCGTTTTTTCGTGATCATGGCCCAAATATCAGGGAAATGTAGGCAGTTTAATTGACAGTGTTGATTTAATTTGATATTTGATACTTAGGCTAATCCACGATACAGGCTGCTATCGAACCGACACGACGAGTTAGGAATAAATAGACATGTCGTGCGAATTTTAAATTTTTTGAAAAAAAGTAAACTCATACTGCGTTATTCATTTTTTATTTATTTATTTATTTATAAACTCACGCCTGATTCTGGTAGGAGTAGGGAGAGACAATAGACTTTAATCTGCTGAGATCCTGACCCACAACTTTCGCTTCCTCCACATTCATCAATCTCTTCATGCACGCTCGTCGGTTTGTAGAAGACCGGACTTGGCCCTTTTGCAAGACATCACCAATTTTGTCGACGTACGGTCTACCTTTACATCTTAATTGTAAGTAAATATTGGAAACTCCTGATATAAAATAGTGATGTAAATGATTATATATTAAAATTATAGTATCGATATGAAAATACCATGATTTATAAGGAGAATATAGTTTCCGATATTTCGAAGATATTGCAGCCACAATAAGGCCGTCTTTTCATGATCATGGCTGTAATATTACCGAAATATCGGGAGCTCAATTCACACTTTTGATAACGTAATTCTCATTTCACTTTGATTTAATTTGATATTTGATCTTAAAACTCGATTTGGGCCAATACCGTAGGCAATGATGGAATCGGCTCGACGAATTATGAATAAATAGACATGTTCCGTGTGTATTTTAAGATAAGATAAGATAAATACACTTTATTGCACTATAATACAGTATTAATTACATTATTGAGAAGCATGTACAATTTTGGCGGTCTTATCGTATTTTATATTATAGAAGCCGAAGCCCAAATCAAGTGTCTTATTTTGTAAACAAAAACTACCCTACCCTACTAACATTTTATGTCACTTTAAACTTGACAGTTTTAAAATTACCATCTTTTATACGTAGAGGGAGAATCTCTTTTATAACTTCGCTGAAGGAAAGTGAGACAGCATTTTTGGAATTGCCAGATTTAAATTAGTTTATAACACGCTATAATTAATACCAATGCCCATTTTATATTACCACAAAACTATTTGTAAAAACATTCACATACTTTATCGTTATGAATACTGGAAACGTTGAAATAATCGTCACATTTAATTGCGATATAAAGTCACTTGCAAACACAGCGATCGATGGGCACTGTGCAAATTGAACGGGCAAAATATACTCCTTAAATTATTGGGGTTGGGCAAACAGCGAGTGTCGGGGCGGGCAAATATTGCCCGGGTGGCAAACACGTCCCGGCGCTATTCATTAACTTATCCCGGGACGAACAAAAACACAGCTTTAATTCGCGATCACGAACCACCACAGACATTGTCTGCTGGACATGACATCATCTATTTAATTAAACATCACCTGTGGGATTAATGCAGTCTCAAAACTATGAAATCATACCATGTGATGACGTGCTGAACAGAGACGCCTGTAGCACTGTCACGCACGCCATGACAGGGTATGATTTCATCGTTTTTAAAATGGCAATAACCCCACTGAGAGCCTAATTATTAATTTTATTTATAAGTAATAGATTTTTTTAAACCTATAAATTGTACCACTGCTGCGCAAAGGTCTCCCCCCCTCTTTTTGGGTCTCTTCCAGCCACCCATCCCTGTAATATCTAACGATATCGTCTCTCCATCTATGCCGGGGTCTGCCCCGACGCCAGCGACCGTCCGATGGCACCCATTCTATGACAGTCCGGGCCCATATCGGTCCGGCTGCATGCGGTAAACATGGCCCGCCCAGTTCCACTTTAATGTACCTGCTTTGCGGGCCACGTTTGCTACACCAGTTAGTTTATTTACATAATAAATATTTAATTGCGTAGACCAGTTGAGAGTACACGTTGAAAACGGCCGTTTAAGTTAAGCAACGTTGGGCGAAGTCGGGGTGACTGTTAGTGTCACTTTTATCTGAGCCGGAGGTAACTACAATTAGACACCTGCTCGGAAGGCGTCATTTTGAACAGATCATATAAATGAAATATAAGGTCTTCAACCAGTGCGTCCTGCCAGTGATGACCTACGGAGCCGAAACGTGGACATTGACGGTGAGACTGGCCCACAGGTTCAAGGTCGCTCAGCGAGCTATGGAAAGAGCTATGCTTGGTATTTCTCTGTTAGATAGAATAAGAAACGAGTATATCCGCCAGAAGACAAAAGTGGTTGACATTGCTCATAGAAACAGTAAACTGAAGTGGCAGTGGGCTGGTCACATCTGTCGTAGAACCGATAACCGATGGGGTAGACGAGTTCTCGAATGGAGGTCACGAACGGGTAAACGTAGTGTGGGACGCCCCCCGACCGATGGAGGGATGACCTTTGCAAAATGGCTGGCAGGGACTGGATGCAGAGGGCCGAGAGTAGGGTTGATTGGCGCGCTTTGGGAGAGGCCTACGTCCAGCAGTGGACTGATACGGGCTGATGATGATGATGATATAAATGAATTTAAATAAGTAATTCTAGTAGATATTTGCAGCAATGTAAACCATAGGGTCTCATAAACGCAACGCATCGAACGGTTTGCGTTCAACAAACACTCGCTCGATGAGCCGGAAACATTTCAATATTTACCTCGGGTTTAAAGAGTTTTATTAAATAAAAACACCTACAAATATAAAGCCTAAAATTAAGTGTAATTAGCATGTGGTTTCTTTTGTTTTACGGACGAAAGGTTCTGTTATTGTTTTTGAGTGGATTTTTTTTCTTTGTTTTGGTTTTACGCCGGTTTTTCAAATGAATTCAAAATCACAATACGTTGTAGTTCAATGAGAGGGTTTCTTTAAGAACTTTTATTTATTTTATTAATGGACTCGACAGTTCGTCATTTGCCAATGTCATGTTACAAAAATATCAATGTATAAATAGTCTTCTATCTTCCTCCAGGGGAGTCGCCGTAGCGTCATCACCCTGGGTAGCAGCGTCTTCATGTCTTCATCCACAGGAGACGCCGTAGCGTCAATCACTGCGGACGAAGCAGCTCGACAGTCACGTTCACTCCCGAGCTTGTAGTGGGAATCTTGACCATGGCGCCAAACTTCAGATCCTGCTTGAAATCTCCAATAACTTCACCATACTGTCATTCGCGAACATTTTCTGATTAATTTAACGTGATATTAAACACAAAACACCCACTGTAGACATGATACTGAAAATTATTAAATAATTTCGCAACCGTCGTTTCCCGCCATTTTCAAGAGAACCCTTTAAGAACTTATTTGTAAAACTAGATGACACCACGAGGATGACATACAAATGTGAAACTGATATATTGTGTCCCTTCTTAATTTCCCAATATTTAGGAGACATTATTTGAGCGGAGTACTAGTATTTATAAAATAGTATTTATCGATACATATTATGTACCTAGTACTTATGCCTAAATAAATCCTACCTACTTACTACACAATAAGTTATAAAACGTACTAAACGTATTTATAATATGAATTCAAAGACATTTTGGCCGATAGTTGGGCCATGCCATAATAAATATATAAAAACCTATGATATTTTTTGACAGACCAAATATTTTTTTTTTTTTTGTGTGTAAGGTTTGTATGAAATTAGAATGACGTCACTTCACGTCACCTAACCTCACTAAACTTGTAGGTAACTTGTTACCTAGGCCCGTATTAATAAATCACTCGACTCAAAAGTCAATCTTGAGAACGACCTCAAGATGGCGTTCCTATTAATAAACGTAACTTAGGTGCGCGTTTAGGAATCGGGTAGGTATAACGTGAGTATCGCCGAAACTGAACTCTCTCGTCTCACGAGAACTGTCAAACCACACTTGAGAAAGTATTTGGTGATTGCAGGCAAACCGCGAATTGAGAAAGACATCACGTGATAAGATCAAGATTGATTTATTAATAAATGACATACCTACTATTATATATAAACGGATATCACTCACTTATATTGTTGAAGTCGGGCGTGGCGCGCTCACCTTGAAAAAGACCGTCGAAATCGGTCGAAACTGTCGGTCTAATTGCCGACTTCAACCAATATAAGTGAGTGATATCCATTTATATATAATAATTTGTAGTAATGGCTCACTATAGTTTTAATTCTAAAAAAAGACATACCTACTTCAGATAGTGATCGCGTCTTGAGAGTGTATCAGCTGAATTCGTTCTTGAGGGCGGATTTGAGCTCAGACTATTAATACGGGCCTTAGACTACGTTCTACGTTCTAAATTAAATGAATTCGAATTGTATTATTTGTAGAGAGTAAAAAAAGACATTGCCACTTTTCAATGGAGCTTTGCCCCACCTACAAAACTACGTGACCATTTAAGCTGTACCTATCATTTTGTTGGGGACTTATTACAGGTTTCATATTGCATAATCATAA
Source organism: Tachystola acroxantha (assembly GCA_963506565.1). NCBI lineage: Eukaryota > Metazoa > Arthropoda > Insecta > Lepidoptera > Oecophoridae > Tachystola > Tachystola acroxantha. The sequence continues at coordinate 12,389,121 of OY735878.1, forward strand.
TCAGTATCATTTTCTACTACTCTCGCAACTCCTATAGAAGAATAACAAAAACAATGAACAAATCGCTTCGATTTCTTACTATTTTCTGAATTCATAATTAAGCTGTTTTTCTCGAATCGCAACTTGTACAAAACTTTATTTTAAACCAATAATTTTAATAAAAAACGGAGATATGTTTACATTTATTCGTTATCTTGTACAACTTGCGGTTGATGGTGACTTGATGGTGGGGCAGAATCTGGCATTGTCATTTACTACCTCCGCCGTCTCGTCGAACCTCGGGGAGTAATCTAGATAATAACTCTCCAGGGATGACAAAGTTATAATTACTTTTTATTCTGTCCAGTGTTGCATCACACAAAATTACAAGCGACCTTAATAAGCGTTATCTCGTCATCAGAAACGAGAGGTAAAATGTCGCCAAGTTCTATCAGTGAGACAAACGGTGAAAGAAATGACAATGCCAGATTCTACACCACCATCAACCAACAAAGTTGCGAGTCGAAAAAAACAGCTTAATTAAGAATTCAGAAAATAGTAAGAAATCGAAGCGATTTGTTCATTGTTTTTGTTATTCTTCTATAGGAGTTGCGAGAGTAGTAGAAAATGATACTGATTATGATTATGCAATATGAAACCTGTAATAAGTCCCCAACAAAATGATAGGTACAGCTTAAATGGTCACGTAGTTTTGTAGGTGGGGCAAAGCTCCATTGAAATGTGGCAATGTCATTTGCATAAGGAAACCAGCCGTATTACCGTTCTCAAAACGATGAAATTATACCATGTCATGGCGAGCCAAACAGAGACGCCGCTACACCAATGCAATAGCACTGTCCCTTTCACGCCCGCTATGACATGGTATGTGATCGTTTTAAGAACCGTAATGCCCTACAGCTCACATGGATTAACCTCCGTTTATATCTACAGGCATTGAGCGTGTCAGACACGTCACGTTGGCAGACAAAGTAATATCATTATATTCTATCGCGTCTGCAGCCTGTGCGACTGTGTTATGTTAGATATAAGTCCCACCAAAACCATAAATGTTAAAAAAGGGGTCAAGTTCTCTTTATTGCGGTACCTATAAAAGTACTGTTGACATCCAAATAATTTCACCTGTGTATCTCAAATAGGTACCGAGATATAGGGTGGTCAAATATGCCTCGAAACGTTTCGTGTAAATTGTTTGGTGTTTTGAGAACTTGGCCCGCGCACTACCATCCTTATACGTCGTCATACATATTGTATAGAAATGTCTACTTTAAAAATAATAAACTTTAAGGACAGTTCCAATATAGTTTAAAGTGAATGTGACAGTTTACTGAAAACATAAATACCTATAACAACCTCACTACGTGACGTGATCACTAGTTCGTCCCAATAGTCATTAAACTCTGTTTATTTTGGTGTCCAGTTCACCCCTTTCCACCCATTTCCACCCCTCTACACCCCGGCTACCATACTTTGTAGGGATAAAGTGTAACTACCAAACTTTAATCGGCTGTTTCGGTTCGAGTTAGGCTTTGGTTTGTTTATTGCCACGAATTTGGCTATTTTTTACGTGCGCCTAAGGTGTCGATTAGAGAATGGACGTAGAGCAAAAATAAAATTGAAATGAGATTAAGTTAGACGAATAAATATTTTATTTGACTGAATATTATTTGACTATTTTTATTTATTAAATACTAGCTGACCCCGCGAACTGTATGAGCGTTAGAGACAATAAATTTTCAGATTTTTTTCGTCGATTTGTCGACAGGTACTCGACCATTACCGATAGTCAGGAATTTCTCATATAAATCTTCATCATATTAATCATTAATTTTTTTCCTACTGGAACGGGATAAAAAGTATCCTATGTCCTTCTCCTGGTTCTAAACTACCTACTCACTAATTTTCAAAATTTAATTTGCTAAATCGGTTCGTCCGTTCTTGAGTTATAATTTATAAATAGTGTAACTAACACGACTTTCTTTTATATATATGAGATAGTTATGACATTGTACTTTCGTTACGGAGGTATTGGCCCCATTACAACGTATACTGCAGCGGAAAAGTATACATCAATAAGGTTGAGATTGTCTTAAAAACTATTGGACCGAATTTAATAATTATTTTACAGGTACATACTTTTAACTTTCATCTATCTAACAGTGAAAGAATTCTCGTCAAGTAGTTTTTAAGATAATCTCAACCTTAAAAACTCTCCTGTACACTTTTCTTTGCTAACACCATGGCAATGATTTTTATCGGTTAAAAAAAAAATAGGTACATTTATCACTTTTTAAACTTACACGGTTTGTATACATATCAGTCTACTCGTGACCATGATGGCTGCGATGCTGTCGAAATATCGAGACATCAATTATAAATGTTTAACACTGTAAATCCCGTTTTATCTAATTAATATATAAGTACATTTACAGAATCTTTCTTGTGTCTAAATGTGTCTTTTAAATATAAATATTTGAAATAAAATTTTCAACATTCATGCATTACAATGTTTAAATTTTTTATTATAAATTATATTTATTGTGACGTACCTAATTGAGCATTGAAGCTGCCCTAATGCTAATGTTACTGACATGTCAATGTAAATTGGTCGTCAGTACATCAAGACTACTTAAACATTTAGTGAAATTAACTTTTTATAGTCGATGGTGGCGTGTTCTGTCTACACACATAAACATGCATGTTAATGCTGTTGCAGAGGTGACACCTGTCACTTATATTGCTATCGGATCATAATGGCGGAATTATTGTTTGTTGATCTAATTATCAAAGAGCAATGCATTAACAATAAGTGTAATTACTGGCACCCGAGGTATGCTATCCGATCGTCTGCACATTAACGTTCCTAAAAAACTAGTTTTACTCAGAAATATTCTAAAATAATATTATATATACTATACCTAATGGAAAATTTATAGAGCATTGTTTTTTTCACATACATTAAATTTTTCATAAAATCTAAAGTATTTTCTATTTACAATACATAAATAAGATTAAAAAAAACTTTTATTATTAAACTCACAATATGATTGTAAAATTCAAATTATGATTTTGGTGGATATTATAAAATTAGATTCATTGCATTATTTGAATAAATACATATAAGTATGTGATTAATTACATTTTATTTCTTCTTTCCTTTTCTTATTGTGTGAGTTATCCCATGATTGGGTGAAAGCCTCCTCCATTACAAAGCATACATTATCAATATTGTTGAGGTTCCAATCTGAGTTGCGATAACAAACTTATATCGAGTGGTATCTCTCCGTCCTCCTTAATTTATTTTGTTCGCACCATTTTCTAACCTAGTTATAGATAGGGTTGACACACAAAATAGTGTTGGTATTTTGTTAAACTTCTGCGTTTAAGATTACACTATGGTTGAAAATGGCGGGATCGTGCGTGACAGATGTTTATTAATTTGTAAATTTAAATGACATTGCCACATTTCAATGAAGCTTTACCCTATCTACAAAACTACGTGACCATTTAAGCTGTACCTATCATTTTGTTGAGGACTTATTACAGGTTTCATATTGCATAATCATAATCAGCATCATTTTCTCTTACTCTCGCAACTCCTATAGAAGAATAACAAAAACAATGAATAATTCGCTTCGATTTCTTACTATTTTCTGAATTCTTAATTGAGCTGTTTATTTCGACTCGCTTGTTGTACAAAACGTCATTTTAAATCAATAATTTTAATAAAAAACGGAGATATTTTTACATTTATTCGTTATCTTGTTCATCATGCGGTTGATGGTGGGACAGAATCTGGCATTGTCATTTCATTACATACAGAGTATGATATCTTGAATATTCTGTAACACGACATTGACAAATGACGAACTGTCGAGTCCATTAATAAAATAAATAAATACAACGGTTGTTACGTGTTTATTGTCAGAAAATATTCGTGTCATATCAATATGTTTTATAATTAATGCAAGGTTTCGAGCTAGATTCAAGAGTCCCACTACATTAGATACAAAACTGCAAAAGGTAAAAGATGGTGAAACTATTGGGTCATGATACGCCCGATTTTATCTTAAAATATTGTTCCTGACCAAAATTCATAAGCTAGATAATACCTACTACGTTCATTCTTGAAGTTTCTCAGAGTAAAACTTTCAGTCGTTATTATTCAGTGAAGAAAAACAATAAGCCTGTCTAACAGTAAATTACCGAGAGACCTTGTGATAAATTAACTGAGGCGAAATTGCTTTATTATTATTGGTTAGGAGTTTATAAATTGCGTAGTCTATTTATAGTAAAATATTATCTGGACATTTTCTATTATTATAGTTGATTAAAGGAAAAGAGTATACATGACAATGCCAGATTCTGCCCCACCATCAACCGCATGATGTACAAGATAACGAATATATCCGTTTTTTATTAAAAATATTGGTTTAAAATAAAGTTTTGAACAAGTTGCGCGACGAAAAAGCAATTTTAAAAGTTTTTGTACGTTTTCCTCTTGGTTTTTCCGCTGTGGGCCCACCACACAATGTAACAGATAGCGCTGAGCGTTAAAGATTAAGAAATCGAGACGAATTATTCGTTATTTTTGTTATCATTTTCTACTACTCTCGCAACTCTTACTGTTTATGATTATGCAATATGAAATCTGCAATCAGTCCCCAACAAAATGATAGGTACAGCTTCAATGTACACACAGTTTTGTATAGGTGGGGCAAAACTCCATTGAAATCTGCCAATGTCATTTAAATCTTTAATAAGTAATATTTAATCAAATAAGGAAATATAAAATATAGCAACAACACCCTAAGTACGGTAAATAATATTTAGAGTAAACTAAACTAATCAATTTGATACCACATACTCTACAAGTACCTATACAAACAAAAAAGCGTCGCTCCGTTTTCAAAACTCATGCTAAACTAGCTGGTACTTCAAAGTAAAATATTTTTTTGGTGACATTATCGTTATTTCAGGTTTACCTGAAGATAACCGGGAAACTGATGTATTCATTAGTAACTTGCTTTATGTGGCAACCCTATGCTGACGAACTAATTAAACACATCGGTGTTCGACAGATAGTGTCGCAGTAGATACAATAAAGAGTAGGTTAACTTGGGTGACTTCAAGGTCAATGTCAAAGTCAACCTAGGCTTTTTCAAATGGCGGGAGTTGTGATTGCTTTATGTTTAATTTCACGTTAATTATTCTGAAAATGTTAGCCAATATCAATCATGTTGGAAATTATGAATAATTCTCAAGATTTGCAGTTTCGAGTTTGATTTCTGTGTCCCAAGACTTTGCTCAGAAGCGAACGAGGAATGCTGAATTCATTCTGTTGCAGTCACTTTTTGGTGACTTCTCTGAAGGAGGAAAATAAAACTACGATATAATTTTGCTTGATTTCATCGGATTAGGTCGTAGTTATTTGATGATGGTATGTTTCAATATTTGTCTAAAAGTATTCAACGTATTGTGGGAACCCTTCATTCCTTGTTGATGCTGCGTATTACTAATACATGGACAGTTTTTGAAACAAGACACTATATTAAATGAACATTGAATGAATGAATGATGATAATAATGTAATTGACATGCAAATTTAATATGAATTATAATTTAGTACCTATTTTAAGAATATGACATGTAATTTTTCCATTTATTCACCAATTACTGAACTTTTCACTCAATCTACCCATGTATGTAGATGAGTTACTGTATGTAATCATGTGTACTGTGCCACCGGGATCGCGTGACGCGACAGCTGATATATCGCGGCGATGCATCAATTACTGGACTACGCGTTTTATGGTTATCGCTGGTTTTAATGAGTTTCCATATTTTGTCAGTGTAATCTATTACTGCTAATGATATTACTACAGTATCGATTTTATTATTATTAACATACCCACATAAAAAATTACCCGTAGTAAAAATGAAACTTTCGCATTTATAATATTGTTAATTATTATTTTCAAAATATACCCAGGTACGGTGAAACACAGAGCCAGGTATACAGGAGAGTTTTTAAGGTTAAGATTTTCGCAAAAACTACTTAACCTATTGCAAAAATTCTTTCAATGTTTGATAGATAAAAGTTAAAACTGTGTAACTGTAAAATAATTATTAAATTCGGTCCAGTAATTTTTGAGAAAATCTCAACCTTATTGAGGCCCCCTGTACAAGTTAATTCTTAACTTTCAATTTACATCACAAATTAAGGTGAGGATTAATCGTTGCTGTGGCAACCCTAATCCGGTTCAAACTAGTCCCGCGCGTATAAACTTGAGGCATATATCTCTAGAGGTAACCACGCACTCAGTCTTTTCGCGTTACACCCGCGAACTGTAAAGGGATCCGGCGGAATTTATCTTTCGCGTCGTTAGAGCGAATAATGTTGCCAGCTATTTTATTCAGAGTTGGCAACCCTATTCACAAGAGGTTAGTTAGATGTAAGGGTGGCGCGCTCACCTTGAAAAAGACCGTCGAAATCGGTCGAAACTGTCGGTCTAATTGCCGACTTCAACAATATAAATGAGTGATATCCGTTTATATATAATAATTTGTAGTAATGGCTCACTATAGTTTTAATTCTAAAATCAAACATAATGCATCTTCGACAAGTTTAAATGAGTTAAGGTGCACAGCTAGGCCTCATTCTGTATACAAAACTATGTAGGAATAAACTATACGCAGAACACATTGGTTGTAAACTTTTTATCTCTTTATCTATCTGATATTTAATCATAACACTTTTGTTTTAAATAATGCCAGCTCGGTGGCTCAGTGGCCCAAGTCAATGGACTTGCGATACGGAGGTCCCAGGTTCGATTCCCAGTCAGGGCAGCCATGTACCAATGAGTTAGTTATCCTCGGTTTTTTCTATGGAAAAATTTACGTACATTTACCGAGTGCTCTCAAAACGGTGAAGGAAAAACATCGTGATGAAACCTGCATGTCGTGGAAGAAGAAGAAAAAATGTAAGGCATGTGAAATCCGCCAACCAAGCCCGCGTGGTGGATCATGACCCCAGCTCCCTCGATGTAAGGGAAGGTCTGCCCGAGCAGTGGGGCAATATAAATAGACTGATGATGAATGCCAACTCACTGAAAACCAGCGCTGCAGTAATGTCCAAATACTGCAGCACATGCTGAGCTGGAGACCTGTTTGACACCACACCACTGCACTACGTATCTCTTTTCATTGTAATTTTTATTCTATGTATCTCTTATGTACTGTGCTCTGTGTGTGTGTCAAATAAATGTTTTCTATTCTATTCTATTTTGACTCTGATCCGAAAGGATTAGATTTACATGTTCAGGTGAAAACAAAAGGCAGTATCGACATAACGTCCTAAATACGTGTTCGTGTCAGTCCTAATAACCTTCACATTCGCAGTAACCAAATACATTACTTTTGAGAAAATAAAACAGTGTTAGCGAATGGTAAAACTGTTACCGAAACAAGCCGACAGAAAGGATCTTTGGAAAAAAGGTTGGTGTATTTATGGTTTAATACGAATTCAGAGAAAAGTATCCGATGTAAGGGAGTCCACCTTCATTTTGGAATGGCGGATTGATTTTTTATTCGTTAATTTTCTACTTACATGAATACTCTAAATAACTTGACATTGGCGAAATTATCTCTTTAATAAGAGTAGAAGCCATTCAAATAAAAGTAGTAGTAGTAGGAAAAGTATCCGGTTTGGCTAGGTATGTAGTCCGTTTTAGAACTGGGCACGGCAGGTGTAGCTACCTTAAGCACAAGTGGGGCTGGAGCGACTCACCCACCTGCGACTGTGGCCTGGAGGACCAGACCATGCGGCACATAGTCAAGACGTGCTCGCTGCGTGCATACCAGGGACATCCGAGGGACCTGTGAGAGCTCACGCCTGACGCTGCCCAATGGCTGCAGCAACTGGATGTCGACGTCTGACAACTGTCCGGATAGACAGTGAACTTTTTTTTTCCTACTGCATCCTTACGCCATACGCTTAAATAAATAAAGAGAAAAGTATAAGGCAGTCCGACCGCCGGAGATGAGCGAGTAGCGAGTAAAGCTGTCAACTATAAAACGAGTGGGCGAGCAGCGAGTGGCGAGTATAGTTTTGTAGCTCGGCTATCAGCGAGTGTCGCTGAGCGACGGGCGATTACTCGCTTCACTCGCCCACTCGCCAGTGTAGCTCAGCGAGTGGGCGAGTATCGCCGGCGGTGTGAAAAGTCGGCGATGAACATTGATATCCTATAAACAACTAGATACACAGTCTGCCTTCTAAAAATGTCCGAGCGCAAAGAAGGTCTAAACGGATGAATGGAACCTCATTTGCTTTATTGGACATTATTTGGACGTTAACAATGGACCCTTATGGATACCTAGTTGTTTATAGGATATATTTAAATATACACACGTATTTAAATATATGCATCTCTTTTGGGATCTTTTGTGCGCTAGTAGTAGACAGTTTACTATGTGTAGGTAATTATTTTTTTAAGATCGGAAGAAAATCTCAACCTTAATATACATATTCCTTATCATAGGAGTATTTAATCGTAATAAAAAAAATCTGACAAATCTAGACCTCAATGACCTCAATGTCTGACCTTGAACTTCCATATTGTAGGACGAAGTTAATTTTCTATGAACCAACATCATTTTAAGTTAAATTACCTAATTGATTTCATTTGAGGCCATAGTTGCTCTCAAGGCGTAAGGGGAGGCGGGCCACACTGATACCAGGGGCACATAGATACACAAGCATTATTTCATAATCGATTATATGTATTAGAATGGTGACATCTCTAAAACGCGCCTTTTAATGTGTGAACGCAACGGTTGCAATCGCGCTACAGCCAGTGAGTCGGTGGCTGTTTACAAGATTGAATTCTCGGCTTTTTACCTCACACAGGTCATCTCTCCATCTGATCTGGGCTTGTCCCACATGTTTGATACGCTGCTGGGTGTTATGAGCTAGTAGGGCTGGTTAATGTGGGCGTTCAGCGGTAATTTATGTAGTTAATGAATAAAATACTGTAAATTAATAGAATCGATGTAATAATAAAAGAAAAACAAAAGAAGAATGACAGTAGTATAAAAAGTAAACATTGGAACCAAAAAGATAGATACAAAAGAGATTTTATGTTGCAAACACCACACTGCATTTACCCGTTCGTAGCATCCATTTATCCCATCGGTTATTTCTACAACAGTCCAGCATATTTGATTTGATCCTCTTCAAACAATTCTTTACCACGAAATCCCCTGTGCATAACTGACTACATTATACATAGGACGTACATACACACAATAAATAAGCCGCGGAAAACATTAATCCCAGTTAAATGAGCTAGCGAGGCTTAACTCTACTACGAGACTGGCAAATCCCCTGGTACAAATATTAATCAGTTCCGGAGGACCGATTCGGAGAGCTTACAACACGATATTGTTACTATCGTTGGGTTAATTGATAAGATCGCCAAATTACAAAGTTTGCATAGGTTCTTGAAAAAGATTTCTATTTTATTTTATTTATTTTATAAGGAGCAGCAACGCAAAAATCACAAACATTACTCTATTTGCAGCCAGGTGTTCAGTTCTGTGTGACCCTCACAATAACAGGTGCCCACAGCATTCACACAATGGTACACAACACAACTAACTGCAATTAATACATAATAATTACACATATTACAACATAGATATATCTAATAATAAAATAATATACTACTACTACTATAATATATATAAAATGAAAATCTGAATACACTAGAATAAAAATAAAATTAAAATATTTCTAAACAGTGTTTGTGGATCTTACGCCTAAATACACAAGCAGAGTCTGCGAGGATGTCAACGCAATCGTCAATTGCCAACAAAATAATATTGTATATTTCTGCGGTAAAATACCAGTTTTTGCCTTCCATTGGTTTTCAAATTCCTAAAAATCTAAAGTATGTACAAAGTTTGCATGAAATATATCTTCTATAGTGAACAAAGTGGGTAACAATCGAATAAACGTGTTAAGACGATAGATTCTAGTCTTCCTAGAACACATTGAAAAGTGTCACACTATCTTTTTAATCATCATCATCATATTTGTCTCATCATCTAAGGAAAACACAATGTACGACATGGCTGCGCTATGGGCTTTGTTTTTGCCTTATATCCATTTGAAATTAATCTTCATATGACATTGATCTTCTTTTTCTTATGGTGCCGTCTTCTTACGAAGGTTGGCGACAATTATGTCTATCTGCACTCTCGACAACGCCGCACGGAACAGAGACCCTCGTACTCTTGTCGTACTATTGGCATAAGTTCCGGAGCCATGATATACTTCTTCTACTTGGCCCTCTTCTGCCTTAGATCTTTCCTTGAAGAATCAGCTGTAGAAGTACTTTTTATTCCTCATTATGTGAGTTTCCGTACATGACATCGTTACTACATCGCAATAGCATACATACGACTCCAAAACGTGAATATCTCGTTGGAAAACAAGTTTCATTTGTTCAGCTCATAAAATCTCGCCGAGTACACCTAGGGAGCGATACGTCATACGAATTAGGTGTTTGACAAGCCCTGTTCGATGCGTCCGACGTGATTCCGACAGGGGGAGGCTTTAGGAGTTTTTTCGAGCCGCCATCGGCAGGTGGATTTGATGGACCGCTTTTATTTAATGATGTGAATGTTGAAAGGCGAATGTAGATATAAACTAATCGGTTGAAATAAACACCTGCTTCAAGCAAAATAGGTAGTTTAATCCGTATACATAATAATATTTTTATTTTTCATTCGAACAGTCGTAGAACAAAAGTTCAGTTACCGATACTGAACACCTTCGGCTTCATATACCCTTTCCGTTATACTCTGTATACCAAAGCACGAAAACGCGTATCTCCAAAGTTTTCGTAATTGAAGCCAACTGAAACCGACGCGACGAGTGTTTACCTTCACCGAATAACGAACACTATTTAATTCTGCGAAAACAAAAGGTAACGAGGTTTCGTTTGAAGCGAAATTGTAACATCGGTACTTTGTGGTGAATAGTGATGGGAAAATGTGAGATCCGGTCTTGGTCTCGTGGTCTAAAAATCCAATTCGAATCTGAAACAGGACCAGGTTTTCGAGATAAAATTGTCTATTTAATATGATGATAACGAGAACTTGCCGGCACTAGACAGCAAAAATTGAACTTGTTAACAATGTACAATTACGTTCACAGATAGCGTAGGAAGATACAAAGATGGCGGCGGTTTCTACAATCGTACACTACCAGGGCAACATAAAAATCCAGGAGTAAAGCGACGAGGACCCATACCCATTCCCCAACACGAGAGACACGACAAGCCAAGCAAAGAATACCACAACGACGACAAACCCGAAGAACATGAAGTTCCAGTACTGAGGCCAGAGTTAGATCAGCTATACCATAAGAGTGACTTAAAAATTCAGAAATACAGTAAATTTTTCTCAGTTGTTTATGAGAAATCTTAAAAAATTTATAAAAATATAGCGAGAAAAGCATATTTGTAATACAAAGGATTGAAAAAGATTACCCTCTTCCTTACAACAGTCAAATAATGAGGAATAACTAAACAAAAATACAGTTTGGTAATTCAATTGTCAATTGAGTAGGATTGTTTTGTAATATTCGTAATTCAACATAATTTTTCAAGACCATCCTAAAATTTACGACGGAACTAGTGACCACAAAATCAAGATTAGTCTTATACCGTGGTTCCCATCCCTACACAGCGAACTCGTGCTGTTACTTGAGAATCTCATTTAATTCGGCATCCGAAGGAAAGCATGAAATTAGTTTTGCAGATGTATGTGGCTTCATAATCTATTCCGCCCTTACATATCTCAGAGGAATGGATGTCTGAACTAGGTGTCGCGATGTAATAGGCTCATTTGTAATTTGTAAGAGTTATGTTTGAGTATTGTGCGAAGGGTATATTTTTCGTTTGTAAAAGTGCCTGATTTATGAGGAATCTTCTTCTTCTGGCGGTACTGAAGACTGGCCGTTAGCTCCTGAATATCTTTGCGGACGGAAAAGGTCTTGGACGCTGGCTATCGCTGTCCACTCCCTTATATTGCGGAGCCACGATTTCTTCCTTCTGTCAACCCGCCCTCTTCCCTTCAATCTTCTTGCCCACCATTATGATTTGGAGAAGTTGTTACCGCTTGTGTCTCAGCACGTGTCCTAGATAACTTTTCTACTCTTGATGGTGGTCATGAGTTCCAGGGATTTACTGGGGCGTCACTGGATTTTAAGAGGAATACAAAGGAACAATACTTTAAAAGAAATGGAAGGAAGAGTGGGAAGAGAAGTGTTGGCAGAAGACACTCTTAGCTAAAGAAGTTGCGTGATTGCTTCTGCTGTAGCACCGGCTACTTGTTCGGGCAGCCGTTGACATGATATTGTCCAACCTTTGCTGATAAGAGGAACGTGAAGAAGAAGGAAGGTGAAAGAAAGAGACTGAAGACATCACAAAATGTCCGCAATATGTTGAAACCTGATCGATATTGATTGATATTCGTAGTTAAAGATGTTATCGAAATTCATTATATTGTGCGCTGGCCCGGATATTCGTGGAGTCGAATGCCATTGGATCGCATATGTGTTGAGTTCATACAAGTGGAGTTATTCGTCAAAATTCGTCTGTGATATATTCGTGGAACATATACTTCTTGCGATAAAGACGAATCTCCGTCATCACTTGTACCAAGATATTTAGGTAGGTCTTTTAGACTGCAGGAGGTCAAGGAACAGTAAAACACTACCCTTTGATATGTCATCAGACGAGTAATAGCCGAGAAAAGAAAACCAAGAGAGCCAGCAACAAACCGATGAAGTTTAAAATATTTTATTTAGTACATACAGCGTGTTGTTTAAAATAGTCTGTTCCGGAGCCGGGGCTCAATATCTCCAAGGCGGTGCGCCGTACGTCCACGAAACAAAATGGATCAGCCTGTATCTCCCGCTCACAGCGAGGCGAAGGGAGCTCAGCTGTTCAACGATGTAGAAACACTAGATGTGGGTTAGATACGAGGTCATTGACCTGCTAGTAAACATGACTTCCATAACAAATGAATTATTACAAAAACGACCGCTATTTGCTATGGGATAATGTCCTTTTTAGCAAACCATATGTGTAGGGATTAGTATCTATTCCTACCCTTGCAGGTGTGGTAGAATTCTTTGAACCAGCATTCGGTTGACAGCTGGTAAAACTGTCACTGTCAATAAATATATCAGAGACATACCCCACACGTCTTTTGAGTATAGATGTCTTGTCAGCATCCGCGAAGCGTCGACGCAACGCTTGCTCAGCGGCGCCGTTACGCGATGTCGTCCAAGAAGGAATGAAAATGTAAAGTACGGCAACGCTGGGAAAACGCCGTTGGCGTGACGGCATGTCGACGCTTCGCGGGTGGTGACTAGGCGTCGTCGACGCTCTAAAGACGCCAGTGTGGGGACACTAAGAGGAGATGATTGAAAAGTTGATAACAATCACAGATAAATGATAAATGGAGAAAAAATTTCATCACGACCGGGATTCGAACCCGGGACCTCGCCATTCCGTGGCACGCTCTATTCCAACAGAGCCATCGTGATTCGTATCCAGATCCTGAATTGTTGTCTCCATATTCTCGTCTGAGGGACGGTAGCGACATCTATCCAGTAATTGTGCAATTACTTAGATTTTCGTTTCGCATAGTGTATATGCAAAAAAATATCAAAAACACTATGTAGATAGTCTTTTACAACATGCCAATTAACTATAATTAAGATGCATGATCATTCTTTATAATTAAGTAATTTTAAACTGTATATCCAGTTTCAAGATCAGCGGTCGATGTTTGTCCTGCCACAGTATATCGTATCCAGTATCTCTAGCTCTCTGTGTGACCCAAGACTGGCAGAGCTCGAGTGCGAACGATATGAGCACCTTATTTTTCGCACATTACACTTTGAAATTGTTTGAAATATGTTATAGCCGTCGCTACGTTCGGGCGGCGCTTGTTCCTGTGAAACTGCCGCGTTTCATATGATACTTGTTTGTATGCTTTATAAAGTTTATATTGCATCGTAACAGTGAATATTAAAATATAAATTTCATATTATTCTAAACATTTTGAGTATACAACATCTCAAGACGATTCATAAATCTATATCTTTCATGGTTTTCTTCTTTGTAATATAAGTAACAAATTCTTTGGAAAATGTCCTTAAATCATGGTTAATTTGTTTCATAAGAGTTATTTGATTAAAGAGTAACATAATTGCCCAGTGATTAAAGAAATTCTCGTAAGTAGTGATTACTAATTAGTATTAGATCAGGACAGTAACCTCTATTTGATCATATATTGAAACTATGTACAGTCGAAAACAAGAAAGGTGCACAGTAGAGTTTTTAAGGTTGATTTTTTTCTCAAAATCTACTTGACCTATTGCAAAAATTCTTTCACTGTTTGATAGATATAAGTTCAATCTATGTAACTGTAAAATACTTATTAATTTCTTTCCAGTAGTGTTTGACTAAATCTCAACCTTATTGAGGCTCCCTCTATACTTATCTCTGTCTTCGAGTGTACAAGAAAATATAAGTTTTGGTCAAAAAAGGGGTTCATCCATTTATGTAAGGACAAATGGACAATTTGACACAAAAATAAAACAGTAAGCATGTTTTTGTTAAGGGCCTTCCATGAGCCAACTAGCGCCGCCAATCTTGAAAAATAATATCTTCCAATTTAATCAATTTTATTAAAAAAGCTATTTACAAAATGTTTATTAGGATGAATACTATTTTTCAATATACAAAACATGGCATAATTGCGACAAGCTAAGTTGTGTTCACAAATGTGCCAAAAACGGCCGTTTTTCGCAATTATGCAAACTACAACTTACCGAAATTGAATCACTTTATAAATAAGCATTTAAAAAATAGTATTTATCGTAATAAACATTTTGTAAATAGCTTTTTTAATAAAATTGATTATATTGGAAGATATTATTTTTTTAAGATTGGCGGCGCTAGTTGGCTCATGGATAATAGAATTAATTTAATTTATATTTGTATAAAGTAACATAAAACCTCTAACTTGTATTTAATAAAAAATGGACATGGACATTTATTCTCACATGGACCATTCTCCGGCCACGTTTCACATCGCTGTTACAGAATTCTTATTTGTATACTTAAGTATATTGTTAGTTTACTGACGTGATCAAGTGTACCGAAGTGTTCCTACGGTCTCAATAAATGAGTATGAGTATGAATGCAATCCTAGATGATACACAAGCGATAGATATTCAATTGATTTCAGTAATAATTTAAGCTAAACCAAAATCATTACCGTAATTGAATTTAGGCCAATTTCAGCCGCGCCTAATGTTGGAATAGACCTGAAAATTACATAGATTTCCATTCTGGAATCCACTGTTATTAGCTTCCGATTGGGTTAGTTCGAATTATTGTTATTGCTGTTTGGATAGTATGCACAATGTTATGCTGGGTAGTAAACCTAACGGAATGAAGCACTGTTTGTATTATATTTGGTTAAAGCCGGTGTTTAGGCAATTGACCCTCCGCCGGCGAGTAAGCGAGTAAATCTCGGCTATTTTCTCGCCTAAGACACGTACGGTGGAACACAGAGAAGGATGTACAGGAGAGTTTTTAAGGTTGAGATTTTCTCAAAAACTACTTAACCTATTACTAAAATTCTTTCACTGTGTGATAGATAACAGTTAAAACTATGTAACTGTAAAATAATTATTAAATTCGGTTCAGTAGTTTTTGAGAAAATCTCAACCTTATTGAGGCCCCCTATATACTTATCTCTGTCTTCGACTTCGACAAAAGAGATGCATATATTAATAGTTCATCGCCGACTGTTCACACCGCCGGCGAGTACTCGCTCGGCTAGTTTGTCGCCGAGCGAGTACATCCCATCGCTCGGCGACACTCGCGATCACTCGCTGAGCTACACTGGCGAGTGGGCAAGTCGTAGAGAGAGAGAGTCTACCGGGCAAGTGAAGCGAGTAATCGCCCGTCGCTCAGCGACACTCGCTGATAGCCGAGCTACAAAACTATACTCGCCACTCGCTGCTCGCCCACTCGTTTTATAGTTGATAGCTTTATGCCTTCCGTACACAGCCGCGACCTAGCCGCCGCTTGCGTCCTGCGATCAGTTTAAACGCATGCCCCGTCTCATATTCTGAACATTTTTAACGTCCAGTAGTTAACAACGGCAGACTCTCTCTCCTCTCTCTTCGTAATACAGTCTAGATTGCAGTAGTTTTGTATAGTTTGTGAGTTCTCGACTGTACATACTTTATGAGGAATAATGTGCAAAAGTTAAACACAAAATCCCCGATTAAGTAAAAAAAACATAGGTAGGTACACTCCTCAGCGGTTCCCAAGTATTTGGGGAACAATCTGAAGGGATCAAGTCAAACTTCGGGGAACATGCTAACGTCTTCGCCTGTGGTGTAAATGATGAGCGGAAGCGGGGAGCAGAATCATAATATCTTCGTTGCATTTTACACTGACCGCGACGACCGGGTCTTAAGGCCGGGTATGCGCGGATTTTCAATTTTTCTATGATGGCTACGGCACTAACTACTAAAATTAAACTTCTGAATAAAATGTATAGCAATCTTGGGGTGTCTATTTAGGGACTGATACAATAGGATAAACTTCGCTCGTTAGAAAAAAAATCACAAACATATTCCATGTCTTTTAAAATGGAAATTATGTCTAACCTGAAATAGTTATTCATACAAAATATATATCAAAATATAGGGTATTATAAATACGAGAACTTGTTTAAAAAAATCTGAATTTTGTTAGCGTATTTTATTTTCCTGCCAAAATTCATCCAAAAGTCATAAGAATGTGGATTCACTGTACCGTGCTCTTCACTCCGCCGCTGCGGGATATCTTCTGTCTCACTCTTGATTGACGACAGGTAGCGCCTTACGTCTTATCACCCCTAACTTCAGGAGAATAGGCGGGCCTTGTCATGGGTTGTCATTGTTATGTTTAGTGGCACTAGCAATGAGTTGTAAACTTTATGATATAATGAAATAAATTAAAAAGAAATGATTTTGTATCTGCCTACTGACTCCCTCTTTTTTTGAACCGTACCTACAGTAATGCTAAGCTAAGCTATTTCACTCAATAGATAAGCTCTAAACAAGCGGACTTTGACGTCCCTTTTACGCTTACCTCTCGTAACTTATACCCCACATTTGGAGAGTGTCATTTTATTAAGTCGTCCGATAGGATCAGGATCGGATCGAGATAGCTGACATGTGTCGCGGGCGGCAACGCCATTGAGGAGTGAGCAAGAGGTATGCTCTGGCAACTCCTTCTAACTCTAATATTGACCTTTAGAGTACTGTTATGGGATAATGAGATTTCCGAACTAATGACAAAAGTGTTTTTTTAAACCCCGACACAAGTTTTTTAAACCCCAATTTTGTATCGTGTGTTTCTGGCACCGCCGCCGCTCCCAACCGGATGACCTTTAATTTAGTTTTTTGTTTGAAAGGTGATCGAGAGTGTTCTTAGTTATGATTATGTTTGTAGATCATCAGCTCTTTTCTAATTGATGATAGGATAATTAGCTTCATCATATCTGATCGATGGTGTCATGTTCCTTCAATGATATAATATCAATTTCTCTGTAATTCATTTATGTAACTATCTCACTGGGACACCACGGTTGCGTCACCAGCGGCTGATTCAGTAATCGCCACCAAATTGGTTGCGTAACTAAGCGAACATGTCAGGCCCTCCTCCGTGCGCCCGAGTGGCTCGAGGCCCGGACGGGAAGGAGGACGGTGATGGATGAATGGATGATGGATTGAGGGCTAGTACAGCCCACAATGGGGAGTGCTCGGAGCGCCAGTCGGGGTGCGGATGTATCGCAGTTCCCGTGGCTCGGCACTAATGGCACGAGTTGGAAAACCCCAGGAAGTTTAGTCGGGCTTTCCGCCCCTTCAGGGCGGCGAGCCCGACATAATTAACACGCTCCCCCGGGCGTGTTGGTACACGTAAGCGTGTTTTACCTGGGACAAAAAGGCCCTCCTCCGTACAGCTATAGGGTAAGTCCGGGGGAGATGGCTATACGGGATAGATGGCCCACCGAAATATTTCGGAAACTTATCACCAGATGTCGCCTGTTAGCGCTCAGTTCGCTTTACATCGTGCCTAAGTGCAAAGTCACAGGAATTTTTTGGTGGAAAAAATACGAAAACTGAGTAAAATCCTTCTAATTTGTTCCGTATACTACTAAACATTTTTAGTAGTATACATACAATAAAGTCTATACTTTTATTGTGATGGCTCTCCAAAAAAAACTATGGCCATCTCCCCCGGACTTACCCTATACATTTTGGTTGCGCCACAACTGGTGTCCTAATGAGATAAAACCCTTAGAAAAAATAATTAAACCAAACCTCTCACAAACCGTAGCACGTTTAAATTTTATTTTGGAAAATCAATGTTCGTGAGGCTTTATCGTATAGCCCATACATTCAGCAGCAGATTGAGGGTAGAGATTCGCTCGTTTATATTCAGAGAGCGAGTTGGGTGCGAGGTGAGCGGGCCGGCCTGTCGGGAGGCGGGGCCGCGAGAGACGCGAGCGTTGGGCGGTAGCGGGAGCGGAAACTGCGATCTAAGGCCCGTATTAATAAATCAGTTTCAGCTCAAACGACTTCAAGATGGCGTTTCTAATAATAACACGTTTAGGAATCGGGTATCACGTGAGTAACGCCGTAGTTCTCAAGAGAACTGTCAAACTCACGCTTGAGAACGTATTGGCTGATTGCAGGCGAACCGCGATTTGAGAAAGACATCACGCGATACGCCCTCAAGATTGGTTTATTAATAAATGACATCTTGTGATGGTGATCACGTCTTGAGAGTGTATCAGCTGAATTCGCTCTTTAGGGCGGGTTTGAGCTCAGACTCGAGAGCTCGGTGGCTCAGTGGTTGGGTCAATGGACTAGCAATATGGAGGTCCCAGGTTCGATTCCCAGCCAGGGCAGCCATGTACCAATGAGTTATCCTCGGTTTTTTCGACGGAAAAACTTACGTACATTTACCGAGTGCTCTCAAAACGGTGAAGGAAAACATCGTGATGAAACCTGCATGCCGTAGAAGACAAAATCTAAGGCATGTGAAATCCGCCAATCCGCAGTGGGCCCGCGTGGTGGATCATGGCCCCAGCTCCCTCGATGTAAGGGAAGGTCTGTGCCCGAGCAGTGGGGCAATATAAATAGACTGATGATGATGAGCTCAGACTATTAATACGGGCCTTATTGTGTAACTGACAGTGACAACAAGCCCATTGCCATTTCTATTCACTCCATTGCTGGATTTCATTAGTAACATAAAAATTGACACAGCGACCGAGCAATAGAGTATAGAAATGGGAATGGGCTTGCTGCCACTGTCACTTACACAATTACTCGCTGATTTTATGGCCCTATTGTAAAGATTTTCAGCCTCACCGGGCCCTAAATACCAGGAGATTCTATTAGCGTATCGGTTTTTACGGTTGCAAATCAGTTAGGGTTTTACGACGTGACGGTCAAATGGTGCAGTGTTACTTTGCCTAACAAACCTTTGAGAGTAAACAAAAAAAAAGTGTATCATAAGACTCTTAGTCGTAAAGATTGCTAAACGGTGACTTATTTTGACAGTTTTGTTAAACCACCGATTTTGTATGGCGAAAACTAGCGAATATCCTTAAATCATGGCTTAGTTACCACCTAACTTTAAGGCTTCGTATTTTCAGTTTTTCTACGGAGCCTACACTAACTACTAAAATAAAAAAATATATATAGCAATCTTGTGGTGTCTATTTAGAGACTGTTGAATACCGATACACGATTGGACAAACTTCGCTCCATAGAAAAAAATCGCAAACATACCTTCCATGTCTTTGAAATTGAAAATTATATCAAAACCGAAATAGTTATTCATACAAAATATATATCAAAATGTAGGGTACAATAAATACCAGAGCTTGTTTTGAAAAATCTGATTTTTGTTGGCGTATTTTTATTTCCCTGCCAAAATTCATCCAAAATTCAATCGCGGCGATAAATTACCTATATGGAGAGGCATCTCTCCGTCTCCTTTAGACAAACCTTTATCCCAACAGGAGATGTGGACTTACCTGAAAATAAAAAGAAATAGATTAAGAATACACTCATAGTTACAATATAAGAAAGAATATGAATGTCTAAATAACGGATGTAAAAAAATACCTACAAATTAATTGATAAATATATTTGGAATTTATTTTTAATTTAATAATAATAGAAATGTTTATTTCTCACCACAAACAGACACAATATTTTTATATACAACAATTAATCATATAATTAATATAAGCCTTGTTTGTGGGGAGACTGGGCCTAAACTAGGAATAAACCTGTATTTAAGAAGTCGAGATTATTTAAACTAATAATCCTAAAGATCCGTGAAAAAAAATCGCCTATCCTGCATTATACCAGCCACTTGCTACGTGACATTGACTTTCGTTAACGCTAGTAGAAAGAAAGAAAAATTTTTCGAATTGACATTTTTGTTATTATTATTATGTTTCGTCATAAACGAAGCCTTAATTTAAGACAAAATTCGAGGTAGACACTTGACCGAGTTTCGCGATGAAAACGTCGTGACCACTCTTCCTGAAAAGTTATTTTTCCGTCTCGAGAATATTCCATGTAATTACAGCCTTTCACCCACGCACGACTCATAACTCAATTTTCGAAATAAAAATGTGTACCTAAATAAGAACACCTGCTGTTATGGATCACGATACTATGCACTGAGGTTACGAATAAGAACATATTTTCATTTATTTCATTTATTTAATTCCATGTACAATTATTATTGTGTCGGAAATCAATTAGTAACTAAAATTTATAATTAACAAAGCTACCTATTTAAATATTATACAATGTCAATATCTCAAATTTAGCGTCTACTTATAGTTATTTATATAATATGTATTCAATTTCAATTTTTATTACAATGTCACATCATCTAATTCACAATTTACATTTTGTTATTAATAATATACCTAGGCAGTAGTTTTACCTATTAAAAGGTCATCTCGGGTCCATAAACTCAGAAAGCGAGTAAAAACACTTTTCCAACAAGAAGAGTTTCAATTTATTTTTGAATATGTTTGAGCTGGTGGTGCAAAAATCCGATTCCTTGCAAAGTGGTGTAAATGTAAATTCAAAAATATTTTGACGTGCAAAAATGTACACAACGTGCTTACTTGCAATAAAGAAATTTGACTTTGACTTTGCTGGTAATTACTTTAATTAATTTGGAAGACTGTTATACAATTTAACTGACTGGTAATGCACATTAAGAATACATATATTTTTTTAATAAAATTGATTATAATAGAATATATATTTATTTTAAGATTGGCGGAGTTAGTTGGCTCATTAAGTAGACCAGGTACCTTCCTACACATTATGACATGATCATATTTAACGAGAGCCTCTTCTAATGTGCCTAAATTCACTCTCTGGAAAATATTTATAATAAAGTTGCGAGTTTATTTTAGGGAGCCCAACTTTTTGTTTTGCCAGGGAAGTTTTAAATTTACTTACGTGCTGAAATATTGTGTTTTCGGGCAATATATTTCAGAGGTAAAACTGAGATTTTACTGCTATAGGTGTTTGGTTGAGAATTCCTATCAAAAATGAAGTTACCATGATTTTACTACTAAGGCCGCGTTTTAGATCATTTTGAGCGCAATATTAATGTATGCACACTCTTATTAACATCGTGTAAGAGCTAACTCAGATCGCTCTCAAAAATGTAGGTATCTGAGGCCGCGTTATAATGAAAGTAAAAGTCACTAGAGCCTTCAGAGACAATTTTGAGCGCAATTTTTATGTAGGTCACTCTTGCAACTGTCAATATTGTACAATAATTTAATAAGAGCTCAAAATTGTTTCTGAATCTCGGATTGAGAGGTTTATAAAGTGACAGTTTAAAAAAGCTTTCTAGGTTAATAGATGGCGTTGCATCGAAGTCAAGTGTCATCGTTAAAAAAACACGATACATCAAACAGGGGTCTAATTGTCTAAATGACAGCAAGCCCATTTCTATACTCCATTGCTCGGTCGTCGCGACTCCGCTGGCTCGGCTACGTCGAGAGAATGAGTGAAGATCGTGGGGCGAAGCGTATCTGAAGCGTAAGAAGACAGCGTATCTGGTGCGACCGAGCGGCCGACGACCGGTTGGACGCCCCAGATACCGCTAGAGGGACGAGGTCGAGAAGGACCTGCTCCGACTGCAGGCACACACGTGGCGGGAGACGATGCAGGACCGGCACGACTGGCACGTTCTCTTTTCGGAGGCCAAGGCCCACTTCGGGTCGCTGAACCAGCGGAGTAAGTAAGTAAGCGCCAAAACCTCATTAACAGTACATAAACATCGTAGATTTTCTTCAAGCCTTACTATATTTATTACATGTATGCTATAGCACGAACCCGACAAAGTTTGTTCTCAACACGCCAAATAAAAAGGAACTTTTTACATCAAAACTTTATTCTCTTCCCTGCGCAGATTCGTACGTGAGACGGACTATATTCCGCGCTGATTACTATATCTTCGGGGTAGTATTTTTCTGTCTTTTCAACCCCCGACGAAAAAAAACGGGTGTTATAAATCTCAATCTCATGTGGTTTAGTTTAAAGGGTCCAGTTGTGAGTACACGTTGAAACCGTTCGTACAAAAAAAGCAACGTTGGGCGAGGTCAGGACCTGGATGGGTGCCCGCTAATGACTTTCCATCTGAGTCCCTTCGTGCCTCGTAAAGCACGTTAAATTCAGTAGTAATAACAGTCGTTAGGTATACATTAATTCCGCACAGCAGCAAGCAAATTAGACAATTTGGGGTAAAATAAAAAAAATATATTTTCAATAAATTACACTATAATAAAAAAAATATCACTTTTTAAACTTTCACGGTTTGTATACATATTAATTAGATAAAACGGGAATTACCGTGTTAAACATTTATTATTATTGATGTCTCGATATTTCGACAGCATTGCAGCCATCATGGTCACGAGTAGACTGAAGTCGGTGAGTGTTAAACGTCAGAAGGGTGACACAAAACGATCTACCCTCTTTCGTGTTCGCTGACTGCGTTGAGAAAAGTTGTATCAATAATAATAAATGTTTAACACGGTAATTCCCGTTTTATCTAATTAATATAAAAAAAATAGTAGTTAGAAATGGTCATTTCTAAGGTCATTGCGTGACTTGCGACGTAATAAGTTGATTTTTTTGGTTTATTAAAAAACTTTACCAATTTAATACTTATTTATCATGAGCACAACCCCCAGTTACAATTTGTCGAATGAATTCAAGGAATGAATGCAAATTATTTTTATTTTTCATGGATTTTCATTTCAATTTGTATAAGTATGAAAAATTTTATTATCCGAAAATTCGTAAACAAAAGCTGTTACTGACACTAAACACCTTTCCTTCGGCTAATATAGTTTTGTGAAACAATAATTACTATAAAAAGCCGCAAGTCTTTTGAAATAATATTTATTTATTTTATTTTATTTATTTATTCTTAGGAAGATTTACAGCTATTTCATACTAATATAGATAACAACTATGAGTAACTGTAAGCCAATAATCTCCACATATGAGCTTCATTTTTTAACCATGTAAAACTTATTGCCTACTATAAATACCCAAGTATATTTATAATCATACTATATATAATACATTAATACTTTAACATAGATTAATATTAATACATATATATATAGGTTAACATTTGTGCTAATATTTATAAACAGAGAACAGATATGCTGATTAAAGTAAAGGTGCTTCCACACACCACTTGCCGTAGACAGAATAATTTAAATTGCGTCATCGCGTCCCGAAGTCGGATCCGTTTTGTACCCACGCCCCCACTAATGAGGTACAAAACGGATCCCAATGCCAAGCCCCTACGTTCGACTACTTGTTTATATTAAAATAGCTTTGTTTGCGTCGGAGTGGATTCCTTTTACAATGTTTGTCTAATACGCTCGAAGACTCGTGTACGGTAATGAGATGAGTTTTAAGGAATAGTATAGTTTTAGGAAACTATTCTATTATTCTTAAGTCGGTACATATTGTTTGTTACACATACAAACAATATGTACTGACATATACATACTGTTATTATTTATATTGGTGTATGTGCTTCTTATTTCTTCTTATTCATTATTTATTTTATGCAATACACTGCCGTTTATTTTTTTCTGTTAATTTCCATTGACCTCGGTTGCCTGGAAGAAATCGCTCTGAGCGATAAGGCCGCCTTTGTACAAATTGTTTACTATCTGTGTTCTATGTATATGCTTCTTTGTGCAATAAAGTGTTTATCTATCTATCTGCTTTGTTATTTCTTGGTTCTGTTTCATCAACTTGTTCGCTGGTGCCAGTATGTATCATCATCATCATCATCATCATCAGTCTATTTATATTGCCCCACTGCTCGGGCACAGACCTTCCATTACATGAGGGAGCTCGGGCCATGATCCACCACGCGGGCCCAGTGCGGTTTGGCGGATTTCACATGCATTAGATTTTTTCTTCTACGGCATGCAGGTTTCATCACGATGTTTTCCTTCACCGTTTTGAAAGCACTCGGTAAATGTACGTAAGTTTTTTCCGTCCAAAAACCGAGGATAACTCATTGGTACATGGCTGCTCTGGCTGGGAATCGAACCTGGGACCTCCGTATCGCAAGTCCATTGACCCAACCACTGAGCCACCGAGCACGAGAGCTCGATGGCTCAGTATGTATACCGCAGCCCAAATCAAGTGTCTTACTTTGTAAACAAGTATGATTGTCTAATTACCTGTTGTGATGTAACACTGAATGAACTTATTGATCGAACCTGTTCATCATTGTGAAAATAAAGTAATCTGATCTAATATTGTGAAAATAGCTATGCAATAATCAGAAAATAGTTTCAAATGTTAGTAGGGTAGGGTAGTTTTTGTTTACAAAATAAGACACTTGATTTGGGCTTCGGTTTGTGTATAATTCTTTGGCAATCCCTGATGCCTAAACTCGTATTGATTGTAGGAGTGACACAGGCTATAAATATTTAATTAAAGTCATTAAGGAACAGTCACCATGCAACATACAGTCTGGTTTTATTTTTTTTTTATTTTTTTTGTTCTTATTATTTACGTCGTAAGACTTGAAATGGTACTGCAAGTGTTACCATTGATCTGCTGTCGACTGTACCTTGTATAACAACAAATTAATTGAAGTAGATTTGTTTCAATATAAATTAAATGTCTACAAACCTAAAATTTATGATATGTTTCGGTCAAATTAAAATTTAAAAAAATTCGGGCATCTTTGTTTTTGCAAAAATTAGATTATATTTTTATGGTTAAGATATGATTATTGCTATTGTATAATTTCACATTGATAGGTTATTTAGATTAGCTCTAGTAACATATTGTAACTGTACGTTACTTAATAAAATAAAATATAAAAAAATACTTACCCTGTTATTATTTTTATTCCAGCTAAATAATTTTGCAGTCAATTTTTTTATGAATTATTATATATAAATGGATATCACTCACTTATATTGTTGAAGTCGGCAATTAGACCGACAGTTTCGACCGATTTCGACGGTCTTTTTCAAGGTAAGCGCGACTTCAACAATATAAGTGAGTGATATCCGTTTACATACCCCTGTATGAGGCCTTGTAACGGAAAGGGTATATGAAGCCGAAGGGAGAGTGTTCAGTATCGGTAACTGAACAACTTTTGTTCTACGACTTTTCGATTTTCGCGAATTTATTTTTTGACTTTTCATACATTTCGTACCGGTCAGCTGATCGATTTGTATGAGACATTAATTTATTTTTATTTTTTATTCGAAAAGTTGTAGAACAAAAGTTGTTCAGTCACCGATATTGAACACCCTCCCTTCGGCTTCATATACCCTTTACGTTACACCCTGTATAATAATTTGTAGTAATGGCTCACTATAGTTAAAAAAAAATACGTTTTTTTTTAAATTTTCTATTTTTTTTTTTAATTGATAGCTCAATAATAATCGTGTAACATAGAACATGTCCAATATCCATACCAAGTGTTAACATCATATGAAATAAACATTCACCCTGCGTGCCAAGCAATACTTAATTAAAAGATAACCCCGAACTGTCAGAGCCCACGAAAATGACACAATCCTTTGACGAAACCGACGAATGTCCAGGGAAATGATTAACCAATACTCGCGTACAAAGGCCAGTTTTGGGCCACGCTCGGACCACATCAGGGCCATTGTGTAAAAGTCGCATCGCTAATGGATTAGCGGTGGACCAGTCACAATAGATCTACTGTAACTAGATGGCGCGACGCACGGAAATTGGACCAAATTGATGTTCTGTGGTCGGATTTCATTTTCGTATTGTTGCATTCGGATGCGGCGGGGAAATAGTCAAAGGATGGATTATGATGCGAATTTTTGGGTGTTTTACTGATGGTAGATAGCTTGTAGTTCAGTTGCGAGTACCTATATGTTTAAAACTATCGTAGACCAAGAAAAGTATACATAACCTTGGGATCTTTAAGGCAAGAGTGAATAGGCATTTACTGGACTCTTGTGCTTCATCATCGGCCTCATCGACACTTACCATCAGGTGAGATCGGGGACAAACGCGGGTTAATAGTAAATATAAATAATATTAATATTAATAATATAAATGTTATTATTATTTTTTATTACCTACGATAATATAATAACCTGTAGTGATGTAACACTGAAGGAGCTGATTTATCGAACTATGCAATAATCACAGAACATTAAATGTTAGTAGGGTAGGGAAGTTTTTGTTTACAAAATAAGACACTTGATTTGGGCTTCGGTGTAGTAAAATATTTTTTTACAATTGGTCAAGTATTCTTGAGAAAATCCCTAATAGTACTCATAATTGTATTAGAATTCACTAACTATAATTGTGTATTCACAGTAAAAACCCAGAAGACGCCAGAATTATGACAATGAATAAAATATGTACCTACTTAATTATTATCTACGCCAAAATAATTCGTCCTAAAAGATGTTTACAACTTGTCAACACCATATTTCGGAAAAATAAATAACACACTTATTTTCACACGTAATGATAAATCGTTTACGCTTCGCCGAAAACGCCCACAAAAATGACGTGCACCTGTCATATTCGGTCACCTTTTTGTACTAACGGAGCGGCAATAATTATTAAGACTGTCACAGACATTGCGTACTATGTCGCGAGGCACGCTACGTATGTTTCACGCTTAAATAAATAAATAGACTCCTCAAAACACGAGGAATCCTAGTGTGGGCGCTACATTGACTGTGGGTTTCAGTAGCGCAAACTAAGTTATAATACGATTATTATTCCGGCGCTGCACATCAATGTCAGATTGGTTAAGGAGTTTGTAATATTTGTGTATGTGCCTGAATAAATGTATTTTCTTTCTTTCTTTTCTTTATTATCTTAAAAAATGAAGATATTTTTCTTTATGGCAACACAAAACGTGAAAAGACGATTTTCTTTGTATAAAGACGTTCAATTGTTTACATTGGTACAAATCGAAGCTAGCTCATGATACAGATAGTTTAGGGCTAGATGGCCACTATGATCCAACTGTATTATACATTTATAAGAAATCGTTTAATAAAGAAGCGAAGCCATGTTATTGTATACCTGAAATCAAACCAAGTGTAGATATATTTTGTAAACAAAAATCATCATCTAATCATCTAGTTGTGGTATAAAACTGTAGTAACTGATTGATTAAATCTGTTTATTACTGTGAAAAAAAAAAGCAGTTCGATCTAATAATGTGTACATAATTATGAAATAATCACAGCAAAGATTAAAATCGATTCGACTTAGGGACACCGAGATCTGCAATACTGAGATCTCGCACCAATTTTGCAAGATCAATCTTGCATTAAAAAACCCCCGAGATCTTCGTGGCAAGTCCATTCTATGTCTAATTTGACGCGTTTTCAGTCGCTGATGAAAAATGAATTACCTATAAAAACGTCTTTTGTGCAGTTTTAATTTGGCAGGACAAAACCTGATATTTGCCCGCCAATTCGTATGCACCTTTACGTACACGTGACCGGATATATTATGACTACATCATTAGTGAAAGCACTTCGGTTATTGTAGTCGCGACCGCACCGATATCGGCGCTTTAATGGCGCTTTCAACTTTATTCCTGTCTTTTAATGAGCGCTTTTATTAAAAGCGCTTAAAATATTGGATACGGAAAATGGAAGTTTGGTATTTATCAGTAATTATTAACGGGGAGCCTCATCGATAGGAAATTATGTTGTGTATAACTTTTAATGTTGACGTCATACCAGTAAGTTGACTTCCTATATACGTCAAAATAATATATATGAGGTAAAAAATACAATTGAATCTAAATATTGTTATTCTGGGACCGAGTAAAATAATTACCTACTTATATCACTTTTTAAACTTTCACGGTTTGTATACATATTAATTAGATAAAACGGGAATTACCGTGTTAAACATTTATTATTGTTGTCTCGATATTTCGACAGCATTGCAGCCATCATCATTGGAGTCTACTCGTGACCATGATGGCTGCAATGCTGTCGAAATATCGAGACAACAATAATAAATGTTTAACACGGTAATTCCCGTTTTATCTAATTAATATAATTACCTACTTAATTATAAGTAGTTATTTTACTTAGAGGTACAGTTGAAATCAGAGAAAAAAATACAGCGGGCAAAATTAAGGTTCAGATTTTATCGAAAACTACTACATCATCTACCTATCAGTCCACTGATGGACAATGGACATAGGCCCTTGGAGAGGCCATTGGGATAGCCGAAAGCACGCTACTCAACTCGATTATCGACCTTTTACATCTAGTTGCCAGCCACCCTGGGCAGGTCATCTCTCCATCTGAGCTACGTGGCGTTCATTGGAGAACTCGTCTATCCCATCGGTTCTACGATAGATGTGGCCAGTCCCATCGGTTCTACGCCATATGTGGCCAGCCCCATCGGTTCTACGACAGATGTGGCCAGTCCCATCGGTTCTACGACAGATGGGGCCAGCCCCATCGGTTCTACGACAGATGTGGCCAACCCCTTCGGTTCTACGACAGATGTAGCCAGCCTCATAGGTTCTACGACAAATGTGGTCAGTCCACTGCTATTTCAGTTTGCTAAACCTAGAAATATGTCAACTACTAAGTGATAGGTACACTCGATCACATAGAAAAGTTTACAGGGGTCTCCATAAGGTTGAGACTTTCTCAAAAACCACTGTATTGAATTTAATAATTATTTTACAGTTACATAGTTTTAACTTTTATCTATCTAACCGTGAAAGATTTCTTGCAATAGGTCAAGTAGTTTTTGAGATAACCTCAACCTTAAAAACTCTCCTGTACACTTTTAGTCATTGTTCTCCTATAAACAACTAGATCCACAGTCTGCCTTCTAAAAATATCCGAGCGCAAAGAAGGTCCAAACGGATGAAAGGACCTCATTTGCTTTATTGGACATTATTTGGACGTTTTTTAAATTGTTTTATTAAACCTTTGTGTATCTAGTTGTTTATAGGAGATCAATGGTTCTAGTTGACAAAGTTAGCAAAACGAAAAATAATACCTACACCCAAGTCCAAAGAACAAACAATGAGAATCAAAAATGTTTCAGATGTGTCACGATTAGTTTGGGCACAAAAGTCCAATGGAAGTTTTAATGTTGTTATTCAGCCTCTCTTAATTGGCAAAAGTTTTCCGTCGCGAAAAATTGGGGATTCTCCCGGCGAACGAATGAATGAACGGGTGAACGGATGAACGAGTGAACGATCATAGCGACGCCGGGCGGCTAAAGGTGTAATTACTCAAAAAATCTTATGGGAATTGAAGCTCCAATTATATTTGTGTCATCCTCCGTGGATAGTCATCTTCTGTGGAGCTTATTGCAAATGAAAATATACGTATGTTTTTCATTCTATTTCTGATTTTATCGTTCAAATATTACTCGAGACTAAAAAATACGCAATGTGTATATAGCTGTACCGCAGCCCAAATTAAGTGTCTTATTTTGTAAACAAATATTTTCGTGTAATTACCTGTTGTGATGTAACACAATAGTAACTGATTGATCGAACCCGCTCATAATCGTTAAAATAAAGTGATCTGATCTAATAATGTGTAAATAACTATACAATAATCACAGAACAGCTTAAAATGTTAGTAGGGTAGGGTAGATTTTGTTTACAAAATAAGACACTTGATTTGGGCTTCGGTTTAGGTTTATGATATATATGGTTATTACTTTGGATAGTATTGTTATAATTTTCTACTACTCACGCAACTTTTACTATTTATGCTGACTATGCAATATGAAATCTGCAATCAGTCCCCAACAAAATGATAGGTACAGCTTCAATGTTACACGCAGTTTGCATAGGTGGGGCAAAGCTCCATTGAAATCTGGTAATGTCATTTGACTTTTGACTTTGTGACCATCTCTGTATGTAGTGAGATCGTCACCCCACTTGCCTTGCCTTGATGTCGGCTTGTTCATATTATTATAAAATTAGATAATTCGTGTTTCATCTATTTATTTTAACATTAATTTAATGAGTTAATAAGATTTTTCAGTAGCGTATACTTTAGGTACACCTGTCTTCCACTGTTTCCAACTTTCCATGTTTATCGGGTCAGCTGGAAGAAATCTCTTAGAGATAAGTGCGCCCTTTGTACAATTTTTTTATTACACGTTCATGGACAGTAGAAATTACGAAATGACAGTGAAAATTCTCAACTACTGTCATAGCCGTGGGGGATTCTAAGTATGTGCGTGTCAAGACCACAAAAATGTACCTACAACCTTTATTTTGACAGTACACATACCTATTTTCTACACAGAATGACAGTGGGACCGCTCCACAAAGAAAACCGCCTACGAACGCCGCGGGAGATGCCGTTGTGTCTTTTTAAATGCATCAAAATATACGTCATACGCCGTACTGTCATTTTCCGAATACTCAAAGTACGGCATATGCCGCCACTGTCCATGAACGTGTTGATGTTTTATACTCTGTTGTGTACAATAAAGTGTTAAATAAGATAATATAACTTGTAGTGTAATAGTTTTGTAACAGCATACACGAAGTTCAGAGCTTTAACGTGAAACATAAAACATGCATACAACTAAAATAAAAATATTTTATAAATAAAATACAATGTAACAAGGATATGGAAATAAACCGTAAAATGGGCAATTTTGACGTAACAGCGAGTCGGCTGCTGTATGTGCGGATATTATATTTTATGAGATGATAATTTCAACTATCATGGGACATTTTACACTACTTAGGTTACGACCGGCATGTAGGGATTTTATTCTATACGGGCTTTAAATAAAATGTTGCTGTTTTATTATTCAAGTGTTGTATTAAAAATAGTCACATACTCTGTATGTTGCAAACATGCATATTTTGTATATATAAAATACATAACGAAACTTGTTATAACAGTCAAATTGAAACTGTACAGAGAAAGTTACTACGTACTGAGAATGCCCCCCTCCCTGGCTGATGCGTAAGCCGAAGAACCTAAAGCTAAACCTAACCTAGATCTAGTCTAAATCTAGACCTAAGGTAAAGCCTAGATACCTAACCCCCTCAGAACACCTAAACCTATTGATACCTAAAGTCGTGAATGAAGATCTAAATAATTAATAAAATGATTAGTGGCGTGATCGTCTATAAATATTATTGTTTAATTTAAAGTCCGTGATCGTCTTAATGCTTTAGCTCATAAAATAAGATGTATTATAATTGTATGATTGCTCAATTCAATTATTATTACGCGATTATTAACAAACGCAAAACGTCGAAGTTGTTTTAATACGGAATTTATGGTGGTATTATTCGCATGTAAAGGCATGCAACTAACCTGTCGGGGCAACTACTGGGTGAATCTCCGCTAGGGCACATGTCTCCGACAGGTGTCTCTCTCAGCGTCCTGTAGATTTAAAATAACAATGCTAACCAAGTTCCACTTTCAAACAAAGGTGATTTCATCGTAAAGATGAAATAGAACCATAATAATTATAAATCAAGATGAGTATAATATAACATTTATAAGTTGCTTGGGTTAATATAGGATCTCTAAAAGTCGTCAGATTAGAGTTGGTTATAGTCAGGTAAATACCCAAAGTAACAGTCAATGAACAGCTAGGGTACGTTCCACTCATAAGCTCACGGCACGCGCGAGTATATTTGTTGTTGTATGGCGCCAATTTCGGTACAATAGTTGTCATGCTTAAACAGGTAGATTCCTTACGCTATTGTGTAATTTATATTAACAGGTGTCAGCCTCGGCGACTCGTAACTGGACATCGTCTCGTTCAGATAGCTGTAAGGGCGAACTTACATAGGCCATTTCGTTTGAATATAATTCTCGCGATTTTAATATTTCCCCCAATACGTATTCGGCGTACGTCATGTGTGATATTGTGAGTTTCTGTATAGATAGGTTGTCAGAGAGTCTTAGCTTACAGTACCTATAAAGGTAGTACGTCCCTGTTTGCACGCGAAGTGCGGAGGGCGCAAATAATAAATAAGTATGTGTTCCATAGGTATTCCAGTTTAGTAGGTATTCCAGTTCCGTAGGTATTCCAGTTTGTTGGGGCTTTGCCCGGTTTTGCTGCCGCCAACCTCCCACTATAGCGTGTCGTAGGTGCAGGGGTACAGCTTCGACTACATCTGACGTGTATCCCTAAGGATAAGGCAAGGTGCTGGTTACAATATAAAAGTGTTTGTTATCCTCCTTCCATAGAGGCGTGGTAGCTTCGTGGACGTCACTTTTGGATCGTTCACTCTCGTTATATTAATACATATGATAGATAGAGTCGTATCAAGCACTGGCGACAGTTTACCCTCCATACATGAGCGGTTACAGAAGGCTGGAACCGCTTTCCTAGGACTATGAATCGGCTCTGCGCGGGCGAGATGACGAGAGTACATAGATAAGTATATAGTGTACATTTCTGTATTTTTACCACACCTCTTACATCATATTTAAAAATGAGTGTGCCTTCGGCAGTGTTGATGTGTACGGCTTATGTTCATTCATACATATTTCATGCGAATGCCATGCAAATACATTAAGCTTCCGTGTAGCTGTAAGGAAGAATTATTATTATACATATACAAGGCACTCAGCTGTCGTAGCCTTATGAATGGTTCGTTTTGGTAATACTTAGGACGGTGTCCACTGTGGTATCGAATTGACCTTGTCATTGTGGAGTCATTAAATCCACTTGTAATAATATCATTAAGTACGGGTATCGTCGTGTAAATCGTCGTCACACATTAATTAGTTGTCTGTAATATATCGCATAACGTCAAGTATTTTGGTCAGGTAGTCAGTTGCGATATAAAGTAAATATAAATAGTATAGTTCGATTATATCGTTTGGACAGATCATGTGGCCGTTATAAAGCAGCTAGTCTAACATAACATCAATCTGGACTCATTGTCGTCAGTAGAAGCCGAATTTACACTATTTAGTGTGAATAATAAGTTATAGGAGTACAATAGATGGGTATTGTCGTCAGTAGAGCACTACTTAGTTTCATTAATAGACTTTTGTCATAGACAGAACACATGTACTTAGTGTCAGTATAATTTATTCTAGTTGATATCGTGAACTTTTGCCATCGGTGGAAAGCGGCCAGCACTACTTAGCTTTAGATCTCCGTTGCGATGAGGTTTCCGGGCTCCATATCCATATATACAACACTCACTTTGTCACAATACGTTCGTTATAAAGATCTCATCTTTATATTAATTAATAAAATATATTGTCACTAATGTAACTAAACTGTAACTTATAAATCTATACTTTCACAGTAGTCCGACGTAACTTTTAACCAACTTATCGAAAGTTATGCGAACTTGACCACGCTCCGAGATAAACTAACTAGATAAATTCATCCCCTAGTGACGCAAAAGCGTCTGCGCATCCATGGCGTCCCCGCTTTGTGATTTAGCTATTGGTCAATATTGGCTCTGCAAAAAACCTAAAGGCGTCGACATTATCTTTAGGGGTTCATTATTGGTTGATTAGGTTTTGGGTGGAGTTTTCCCATGAACTGTGAAAAGGAATATTTTTAAGTAATTTAGTAGATTTTTTTTTGTCGCGCCAAATGTTGAAACCACTTACTTTGTCCCCAATGTTTCAATAGATCTCTCAATTGGCGTCTTAGGTTACAACTTTAAAATAACAACGTTCGTTTCTAAAGAATAACCCTAATAAATAAAACAATTGAGTCTTCGAACTGACACTTTTAAATATCGCTTTTAAGAAACACACTTTTAGAGAATTTATCGCCTTTCAGAAATACTTAGGACCATAAAATCCATTTCAAAAAAGGAAATAACCTCTAGTATTTTTGGAACTAATTCTTGTCCCTTGAACGCGTCTGTCCAATATAATTTGTATTAAGTACATAACTGCCGTTGCAGTGTACCTATGTCATAATATAATTAGCTCAGTACTTTTTGATTTCCTGCGTTGGGGTGGGTAGCGGTCCATTACATCCCCCTCCCTGAGCATGTGTGGAAATGTGACTAATATTTACGCTCATGTTCACAATAGGTAGGTTTGCTTTCTGAAATTGTACTACCCTTTTGCTCACGAATATTCAATAGGTTCTAAATTCATAACATAAATAAACTCACGTCTGTCTCCGTAATGGTAAACAGAGACGATGAAATCAATATGCTGCGATTACTGATACAGCTTCTCCAAACGCATCGTATCTCGCATTCGTCCACGTACATTCATTTCAGTAAAATGGTTTCTCGCCGCCGCCGACTTTTCCCTTCGCCATGTGTCAAACCTTTCTTACCATCTCTTTAGATAACTCCATATTTATTTGCTCTCTTAGCGATCCCATTAACACGCATATGCCTCGTCACTACAGACAATAATCAAAATTATAATAAATCAATTAATTGCCACATTAAATTTTACATAATAGTAAATCAAAACTAGACTACATGTCCGACCTAGCAGAGACCTAGGAGCGTCTCGTTCCGGCTAGCGGCCGGTTATTAACCGTTAAGAGTGGCAATGGGCGAGACACAGTATCTACCTGCTGGTCATGACTTCACAATGAAGTCAATCACCAGCATTGGTTTTTCAGCCTCCACCGTCTTACCTATGAATATAACATGGCATCGAGGGTAATTAAATAATAATTACTAATATATATATAGCTCGATTACCACTGACTCACTCACTCGCTTACTCACTCACTCACTCACTCACCCACTCACTCACTCACTGATTGACCGTCCCGTTTAGTCTGAAGGACTCTTCGGAGGTGAATCGTACCAAGACATCAAGGTAAATCCGACAGCAATAAATCGATAAATCAGATCTCACAGCGCAGTGGCTAAGACTCTTGATTTCCGTTACGTAGGCCCGAGTTCGATCTCCAAATTAACAATGAAACAATGAGGCTTCCACGTTTCTTCCTTTTTCCAGAATGGAAAATTACGCACATTTAAAGTTAACTCTAAACGATAAAGGAAAACATCGTGAGAAAATCTACATGTCTGAGGACAAAACAAACCCCTAAGGCACGTGTATTGTGTAATTATCAATCCGCATTGTGCCTGCCTGGTGAATCACGGGCTCAGCTTCCCCGATGTAGGCATGTGCCTTAACAGTGTGGACATTCAAATAGGCTGCCGCTGCTTATAAAATTAATTAATTAGTAATAGCCATAGGCTCTCCTAATTTCTTACTAACAAATAACCATTGCCTATTATGTGTCAATTTTACCGACCACATTATTATAATAACCATTTTCAATCACTACATTAATCATACCATTGAACCACAAGTTCAAAGTCGCTCAGCGAGCTATGGAAAGAGCTATGCTTGGAATTTCTCTGTTTGATAGAATAAGAAACGAGTATATCCGCCAGAAGACAAAAGTGGTTGACATTGCTCATAGAATCAGTAAACTGAAGTGGCAGTGGGCTGGTCACATCTGTCGTAGAACCGATAACCGATGGGGTAGACTCTCGAATGGAGGCCACTAACGGGTAAACGTAGTGTGGGACGCCCCCCGACCAGATGGAGGGATGACCTTCGCAAAATGGCTGGCAGGGACTGGATGCAGAGGGCCGAGCTTAGGGTTGATTGGCGCGCTTTGGGAGAGGCCTACGCCCAGCAGTGGACTGATACGGGCTGATGATGATGATGATGACATTAATCATTTGAATCAGTATCATTTAGCATGGAAGTACTCTCCCCTCCCAGACTGTAAAATCCTGTAAAACCCCGTAAGTCAGTGCATCGCCATCCCAAACTATAACTGTTACAACCAGAAAAAACTAATTGTTATTAGTTCCTCCATCAATGAACTGAGAAAGAATGTAAGTACTCTCCCCTCCCAGACTGTAAAATCCTGTAAAACGCCGTAAGTCAGTGCATCGCCATCCCAAACTACAACTGTTACAACCAGAAAAAACTAATTGTTATTAGTTTCTCCGCCAATGATCTGAGAAACCTGAACTATACAAAGCTTAAAATGACGCGTCGGCGTCTCTCAATACTGCCAGTCAGGTAGTTGCACACCCTTCCCATGCCTCATAGTAGGGTATTATTGGGCATTTCAAAACACATTCCATTCCTTCGCAAACGTTCGTTGACACTCACGTTGCTCGGATGATCATGCGTTTCGAAAAACCCAAAAACACGCTACCGTAGTATGACAATTTTCATGGGATCGTAAAAATGTTACGAATGTCTGCAGATTAACGGATATCGTTTGCGTTGCATACGCTATTATGGAACATGTTCGTTAACGTAACACTGTTAACAGACGTGTTGGTTGTAGGATATAGGTGATAGAAATAAATAAAATGTTAACATACCCAAATTTCTCTGCTGATTGATTCACAAGTTCATAACTACAACATCTAGATCTTTTTTTTTTTTGCTTTCCGTGCGAGGAGAAAATCCTCATGGATACACCGCGCCCGTACGCGATAGCATGCCCGACTTCACTGAGAAGGTGACTCAGTGACCTACGGACTAAAAACTCCCCGATCTAGATGGAGTGTCTATAAAGTCACCGAGACCCAAGTCGATGATTACCATATTAGTTTTTTCGTCAGAATGCGAATAGTCTAGAAATAACAAAGGATCATTCCATCATGGACTCGATATGCCAATGTCTAAAACGCCATCTGACTACTCAACCTCAAGGACGGTCATCTTCTCGAGTTGGTTGGTTTTAGAACTCTGCTCTTGTCACACAACACAAAGTTTAGAGTTCTATAAAGTAACTGTTTTGTTTCACTAGATCTTTCAGAATGTCTATAAAGTCACCGAGACCCAAGTCCATGATTATCTTATTAGTTTTTCGTCAGAATGCGGATAGTCTAGAAATAATAAAGGATCATTCCATCACGGACTCGATCTGTTAATGTCTAGAACTCCATCTGACTACCTCAAAGACAACCACCTTCTCGAGTTGGGAAGAGTTAGACCTATACTCTAATCACATAACACACACTTTTATAGTCTTATTCGTATAACATAACTGTTTTGTTTCACTAGATCTTTCACAATGTCTATAATGTGACCGAGACCCAAGTCGATGATTATTTTATTAGTTTTTCGTTAGAATACGGATAGTCTAGATATAATAAAGGATCATTCCATCACGGACTCGATCTGCCGATATCTAGACTTCCATCGAACTACTCAACCTCAAATACAATCACCTTCTTGAATTGGTTATGATTAGACCGTCGACTCTAGTCATACAACACAAACATTTCAAATTATCTAATTATTATTTTAAGTTCTTCATCCTGAGTTAACTGCACTTTGTAAGCGGACTATACACTGAAAAATTAAAAATACGATTCAATAACCAGTTTGGTTGCGTGAACGTTTTATACAATATTTGTCTAAAAACACTATAGATATTAGCACACTGAACATTGCACTAAAACATATGGTAAAATATTACTGTGTATATGTGAGGGTCCTCAAATTGTATGCCATCGACATTAATGCGAAAATCTGCAAAAATGAATGTTGAAAAGCTGTAACAAGCATCACATTGATATGTACTAGGACAAGTAGATTGCACTATCAGAGTTTGGAGTGCAATTTTTGTTATACTATCCCCAGCTCCCTAACATTACATCTATAGTTAATGTAAGCATTGTCACTGACAACAACAATTTGTCAGCGATTGTTCTAAGTACAGTCAAACGTAAAAATGTATAAACAAGGTATATTGTTGAATACATTTTCAATTGAATACGAGTATATACTACATACAACAATTTATTTGACTACATTTTAAAATCATTATAAATGTATTATGTATATTTGCAATAATACTTGTAATAATAATATTTATTTATTTATTTCATTAAAGATCAAAATCCCAGCGCCTTTACAGGTTTTCACCCAAGTCGACGATGGTAACTTAATTAATTACAATTCACCCATTCACCACTAGATTATATAAAGCAAAGAGTTAACTATGAAGTAGTAAACTCAATTAGATTCATAACATCAGACCTATCCTAACCAAATGTGCGGTAGGTTAGGCTGCGCATAAGCTGAACGTCTTGAGCGCGATTCCCACAGAGAAAGTATTTTTTATGCTTGACATTTAAAGTGTGATAATAATAATAATCAAAATGAATCAAAAAGTTAAATAAAAACATTGAGTTTTTATTACAAGGTTACATATTTTCCCAATTGACTGTACATCCTTAGATCAAAATTGCTGACAGACATTATAATAAGTAAGCTGCCTATACTATTTTTGCTGCATCAACATTGGCGCACCTCGTGTTAGGTACGTGTAAATCATGTCGTGCAGTGGGTGCTATAATATATGTCTACATTAAGATAATATACTTATATACGATACATAGCTTACTATAGGATTTAAATAGATCATAAAAGGTGAAAACAATTGTACATTTTCATCTTACAGAAAGTAAGTAACCATCTTCTGATGAGCTGTCTAATAAATCTAATAGTGAAGTCGTATTACCTGTATTTATATAAATCGATCAAAAAGTTTGTACTAGTAGTATTTGCTTTTATGAGACTGAAATGATTTCATAATACATTAACATAATCTTACCTGTTTGTGATACTTAAAATATATAGTAACAGAAATATTATAGCATCACCATGTGCGACAACCTTTTGCCACGCATGTTGCGCAAACCATTTTTGCTAAGTAAAAGGTTATGCATAAAGCATGTTGTACAGCGGATGTTATAATTATTTTTACCTTAAGATAAAATATCGCTTACTATACAATCCACATGAATCATCGCATAAATGGTGAAGACAATGTACATTTTCATCTTGCTGAACAGAATCATCATCTGATGAGCTGTCTAATGCATCTAATAGTAAAGCGGTATACCTGTATACTATAAATCAAACAAAAAGCGTATTAGAGCAGGCTTTCAAGAGACTGATAAGATTTCATACCTGTTATCTTATATTATCTGTTTCTGATTTCTTAATATATTATCGTAACATAAAATATTATAGCATCACCATGTGCGATATCCCTTAGGTATTCATGTTATGATATGTAAACGGTTTAATCATTGCAACATATTATAAGTACAGTCAAACATAAAATCTTTTTATAGCATTCTTGCAAAATAATTTTTTTTATTGTTATTCAGGTTATTCAAATGCAGACACAAATTCTTCTATAATTAATTACCTATCAATAATGTTTGTTTCATAAAGTCTTTCAAAGGACTGTATATAATTTTTCGGTAATAACACAGTCATGTTTGAAACATTTGTGAAGATTGATTAGTGACGATAAAAGTATAAAATACATTTCACGAATTCTCTAATAGATCTATAATAGGTAATATACAATTTCTGCATGCCTTAAGGTAAACTGGAAGAAAATGCCGCAAGGCATTAAGTTCGCTCGATACATAAAATGTAACAAAGATTAAATAAATAAATAAATAAATAATATATTATTTTAATATTTTATACATACATAATTATGTGCTCGACTGTATCCTCAAAGAAAACGCTGACGGAAGTGCAATACGATGTGCGTTTAGTGTACGGTTTCAAATTAATTAGGTCATTGCGACACATTTTCCTTAAATATATTTAAAATATAAATTATGCTTATTTAGCACCATGTAAGGTGTAGTAAACCTTTTATTCATAAAAATGAATTC
Source organism: Tachystola acroxantha (assembly GCA_963506565.1). Lineage (NCBI taxonomy): Eukaryota > Metazoa > Arthropoda > Insecta > Lepidoptera > Oecophoridae > Tachystola > Tachystola acroxantha. The sequence continues at coordinate 12,429,512 of OY735878.1, forward strand.
AGTCAAAGTCAAAGTCAAAGTCAAAATAATTAAAATATTAGAAATGAATTATTAAGAAGTAGAAACGAATGAATAAGATTACTCGACTGGTTACGATATACGGTTGTAACATAACACGTTTATCTGTTCATTACTTGTTCTTAATATTATTAATGAGCTCTATGTTGACCTATAAATGAATATTGTATCAATAAGTTATTGCGACATAAGGAAACATCGTGAGGAAACCAACAAAACACAGCATATTCTTGTGTGCGTGCAAAATAGGGTTGGACTTTTTACAAAGTGGATCATCCCTTTAGAATTATAAAAGATCCTAATAAATCTCTAGCTAGCAAACTCGTATGTAATATCTGCCCTGAGTTAATTAACCATTCAAACGCAGAAAAAATTACGCGTATAATAAGAACGATGTAAAGTCCAAAGTGTTACACTTAAAAAAAGTATGATCAATAAAATGTTGACGACCCCTGTCAGCGTCACCCGAAATTCGTGTTTAAATGGTGCTAACGAATTAGCTCATCCAAATTGTCTTCAAGTGAACTTCAGCAAGGTTACTCTACCCTAAAGTGAAGAAGTGCTCGACCTAGTACCTACCTAACTAAGTATTTTTTGTGAAACTCAGAATCCGGTGCATCTAAATCATGTAAGTACGTAAATCCTACTACTGTTACTGATTTATTTTTTTATTTCTTGTAAATATGTCGCTGACGAACAATCAGGGATAACTCATGGATCGAACACTGATATTCCTAATAAAACACAGCACCTCTCTGAATGTAGAGATTAAATTATTTATTTTACATTTTATTTCATTTTACAGGTCTGACTCTGAATATTACGTGCGCAAGAACGTGAACACAGCGAAGTCAAGCCACGAAGAACCTGCACATCGGTTCGCAACCCTCGACTCCGATGACGATGAACGAGTGTAAGTTTACATTAAATATATTAGGTGCTATGTTAATGTAAACATTACGTGATCATCATTTCGATATGCTCTATTCGAATCCATTATGTCTAATTAATTTATTGTTACCCCTTTCAGAAGCATTCGCGGAACACCCAAGTCTAAATCGGTGACAAAGAAGATCGCTGCTGCTCCGAAGCGGAAATCAAAAGCAAGCAACGCTCCTGCTCCTGCTCCTAAACGTGCTACCCTTGACAACGAAAGACAAGCCTTCACCGAGGTCTTTGACAGCGGTGACGAAAGTGAGGCGAGGAGTGCGAGAAGTATCGCGTTGGAGAGAGCGAACCTTACGTCAGCGCTGTCGCGGAGGGTTGCCGACGGGGTTCTGCGGAGATACCAGCAACTGGAGGGCAATTTGTTTGTCGAGGTTCGGGTGTACAACACCGCGGATATTGCGAAAGTGGACCCTAGGAACCGACACGAAAAAGCGAGCGTAAGCCTAAAATATCGCGTAAGTGATGACAGCCCAGAGTTGGAATCACTAAGAAACTTTTTGAAGGAAGTGAAGAAAAAGTTTACGGAAGAAGGAAAATTTTTTGCAGATCGAAAATAGATGAAGAACTCTAAAATTACTATAATTTATATTTCCGTACAAGTATTTATAAATTAAAATTCAAATAAATATTACTTCATACTATTTGTACATTATAATATCATTATATTAAACCTATACCATTATGGCCCACAAATCCGTTTATTGTACGGTTTGTGATCAATCAATTAAAAGCAAGGCTTTTTCAGGTCATCTAAAAAGCATACAACATAAGAACAATAATGCTGTACAAATAAATGAAAACATTGATAAAATTCAATCTGCATTTAGAAATCGCATTGCATCATACCGTTTGCGACATCCATCACCTACTAGACGTGGGAGTGAGAACGAGACAACTAGTTGTTTGCCAGTTGAATATCTAAATAAACTCAGTTCGTTAGTACGTCAGCTATTCGACGCTAGAATCAGCTCTTACAATGCGATAAAGGTAAATTTAGAGCTGTTTTCTGAATACGCTTTACCAAAAAATGATTCAAAGGAAACAAAGTCTTTCAATACGGAAAATATAGTTCTATGTCGAAATTATGATTTTAAAGAAGTATTTCGGAACATGAAAAATATTATTTGTAAAAAAATGGATGAGTTTCAACAACGAGATAGCGGTTGGACTTTTCTAAGAAATCTGTATCTTGAAGTAAATATTAACAAATACACTCCGCTGAGGGCTTCTAGTTTTATCGCTTTGCCGAAATTTTTAAAACATAAGCGATCATGTGTCAATATAAAAAATTATGATAATTTCTGCTTCTTATGGAGTGTGATAGCATCTCTTTTTCCTGCAAAAAATAACCCGAATAGAGTATCCTCTTATCCTCATTTTAAGGATATACTAAATGTGCAAAATATGAGTTTTCCGGTTTCCCTTTCTGATATAAAAACTTTCGAAAAAAATAATCGTAATGTGAGTGTGAACGTGTATGGTATTAGTAATAACAAACATATTGTCGGACCGCTTTACAAAACGCACTGTCGGCAAAATCATCATGTTAATTTATTACTGCTAGAAAACGGATCTCGTTCACATTATTGTTTAATTAAACATTTGAACATTTTATTGAGAACACAGTTAACTAAACATCATGGTAAAATATACTTTTGCGATGACTGTCTGATGTTTTTTGACAGCGAATGTAAATTAAATTCACATGTATGTGGTAGTGTCGCGACAGTTCTTCCGAACAAGGGGACCATAATTCAATTTAAGCATTTTGAAAGGATGCAGCATATACCTTTTGTTATTTACGCTGACTTCGAGTCATTTTTAGAGCCTTGTACGAGCGACACTTCCACCTCTACATTCACAACTACAACTCAAAAACATGTTCCAGCAGCTTTTGGTTATTACATTGTGTGCTCATATGACAATACCCTCAACCGATACAGATCATACAGAGGTCTTAATTGTGCCGAAAAATTCACTGAGTATCTTCAAATCGATATTATAAAGATTCATAAGATATTGAACACTAACAAACCAATTGTATTTACCGACATCGATTTACAAAATTTTAATAACGCAAAAGTCTGTCATATATGTTCGCAAATGCTTTTTGACGAACGAGTCCGCGATCACTGTCACCTGACAGGGGTGTACAGAGGCGCAACGCACACCTACTGTAACATTCGATTTGCTTTACCTAAATTCATCCCGGTCTATTTTCATAACCTATCAGGCTACGACTGTCATTTATTTATAAAGGAACTAGGTGATATGAAAGGTCCATTGAAAGTGGTAGCTAAAAATAAAGAAAAGTACATATCGTTTACAAAACTATTCATTACAGAGGACGGAGGGCTAGTACCTGTTCGTTTCGTTGATTCATTCAATTTTTTAGCTACTAGTTTACAAAAACTCGCAGAAAATTTAAACAAAGAGGATTTTATACATCTATCACGATTTTTTTCAGATCCACTGCAATTTGATTTAATGCGATGTAAAGGGGTGTATCCGTATGAATATATAACTGGCTGGAACATATACAAAGAAACTTCTCTACCACCGCGAAAACGTTTCTTTAATAAGTTAATGAATGAAGATATACCTGAGTCTGACTATAAACACGCCTTGAATGTATGGAACATATTTGGTTTACGCAATTTAGGCGAATATACCGATTTGTACTTAAAAAGTGACGTATTATTACTAACAGATATCTTCGAAAGTTTCAGGAAAACTTGCACAAAAAATTATAAATTGGACCCATCGTTTTACTTAACAGCTCCAAGTTTAAGTTTTGATGCTATGTTACTTAAAACTAAAGTTCAATTACATCTTATTGATGATTTAGAGATAATTCGTATGATACAGAGCGGTATACGCGGAGGAGTTTGTTTATGTTCAACTCGGTATGCTAAGGCAAATAACAAATATTTATCTCACTATGACCCGGACAGTCGTAGTAGCTACTTAATATACATAGACTGCAATAATTTATATGGATTTGCTATGTGTGGTTATTTACCACATTCTGATTTTGTTTTAATGAACCAGTTAGACATTAATAACCTCAACATTCTAACAGTGCCAAATGATTCCATGCATGGTTATATTTTAGAAGTGGACTTAGAATATCCAGAATACCTCCATAATTTACATAATGATTTTCCTTTTTGCCCACAAAAATTCAAACCTCCAGGCTCAAACTCTTCTAAACTTATTCCAAATTTATACGATAAATATAGATACGTAATTCATTATATTCATTTAAAAACGTGTATAGCAAATGGATTAATATTAAAAAAAATACACAGGGTAATAAAATTCAAGCAAAGTCCATATTTGAAGGAATATATTGATCTAAATACAAAATTAAGGCAAAGTGCACGCTCGGCTTTCGAACAAGACTTTTTTAAATTATTGAATAATAGTATCTTTGGCAAAACTTTGGAAAATGTAGAACATCGGGTTGATGTAAAGTTAGTCAATCAATGGCAGGACAGTACCAATATCACCAAAAAACAATATACAGCCAATAGATACATATCGAGACCGAATTTTCATAGTGTGACAATTTTCTCAGAAAATTTCGTAGCTGTTCAAATGAAACCTGAACGAGTGGTTTTAGACAAACCGATTTACATCGGTTTCACCGTTCTAGAGTTATCCAAAAGCCATATGTTTGATTTCCATTACACTGTTATGAAACCATACTACAAAGACAATATTAAATTATGTTATACAGATACAGATAGCTTTCTATATTCTATAGAGACAGAAGATATATATAAGGATATTAACATGAAATTCAAACCATATTTTGATACCAGTAATTACTCGGTTAATAATTTGTACGGAATCAAATGTGACAACAACAAAATTCCTGGTTTATTTAAAGATGAGTTCGGCGGAGAAAATATAGCTGAATTCGTAGGCTTACGATCCAAATTATATTCTATAAAAACCGAAAATTCCGAGATTAAGAAAGCAAAGGGTGTAAAAAAATGTGTTGTTAAAGGTTTAACACACAATGACTATAATAAAGTTTTAAAAACCAACGATGTCATTAGAAGAAAAAACATTTATTTTAAATCGTTGAAGCATGAAGTATTCACACAGGAATTAAATAAAATAGCGCTTTCAGCTAACGATGATAAACGCATTATATTAAAAAACAAAACGTCGACCCGTTCTTGGGGTCATTATCAGAGCACATTTTGAATTCGCTTAACGTATTTCACTAATAAAATTGTATTATAATTATCTAAGATGGCCGAGGGATATTTAGCCGATATTATAATTCTGAAACATTCTTATTATTACTCTAATATTGAAATAACAAGCGGACTCTGGCCAATTAATGACTTCTTACCACAAATTTATGTGAAGCTTGAAAATTACTGTATATTTTGGTCTCCAGAAGAATGGGAAACTATTTATAATGAGTTTAAAATGATCGGACAATATAAAAGTAACTATGACTCATGTCAGTATAAGTTGTATAGACTCATGTATTGTGATAAACGATGTCCTGATTATTATGTACACCAAGTATTTTCTGCTATTAATATGTATGGTCACTGTATAGATATAAGATTGAAAAGTCTAGAAATAGAATACCTAAAGGTAAAGCCAACTGTGAACAAAATTCAATCTGTGCTTACGAATACGTATTTATCGCCATCCAATATTGAGACGTTATTGGATTATTACACTAACGATTATTCACTGGTTGAAAAAGAAATGGCTATTCTAGCAATTGATTGGTTCACAAAATTTGTATTCAATTGACTATAATAATTATAAGTACTTAATTTAACGATAAGATTTCTATAAGTATTACTTAAATAATGTAAAATATGGTTGATAAATATATTATTTTAAAGGGTACTCAGTATTTTTTTTCGTTATATAAACCTATTCTAAACCATTCATGACATTCAGTAATATAATCACACACAACAATAATTTGCAAACCACATCAAAATAAAATCACTGACGCTTTGCGAAGAGCCTCGCTGCGAGTACCTTGGCATGTCTAGACAAGTTTTTGATGACGAAGCTCATTCGCGCGATTGGTGTGTGCTAATAAATTAATTTAAGTAGTCAATATTTAACACTCGAAGAGACGATACAGAGAGACGATAATTAATAATGTCGGCTAACTCAACTCGCAACTATTATCCAAAAGCAAACTATATAACAACACTGTCAGATACAAGACTACCTAAGTTCTCTATAAAGATTGAAGTGTGCAAATTCACGGAGAAGGAAACAGTTATTGAAGACCGCACCGTAACCCGAGCCAACTACCTCGTCTACGATAACGAAGACCAAGTAATGCAGTCCGCCACGCATACGTTATTTTTAATAACAAGGGAATTGGGAGAACGTGCAGACAGCAACTATGTAAGTATCCTATTTCTAAACTTAACTTGTTTTAATAACGGAAGTATTGTTATAGATGCTATTGCAGGTTTTTTATATGAAGCGATGTGGGTTGTAATGTTTTATATAGTAATTGTTAATATCTCTTGTTTCAGGTAGCCACAGTCTACGAACAGCAGTGTGAAAAAAAATAGTTCGACATTAGCATTAATATGAAGTGATATTCTGTAGTAACTAATTAGTAAAAAATGTAAGAGGTAATTGTAATTTCTTAGTTCACTTAAATGAAATAAAATGTTGTTAAAAAATTGGTTTTATTATCTATACTTAACTTAATATAGGAAAACATACAAAGTTAAACTTACGCTACATTAAACATAATAATATGCAATATTGGTATTTACCAAAGATAATTGTTATCAATACACCATTTTTTTATACATATTGCATTTTTTAAAGCACAATATTTTTTATGAGTTAAGCAGTTTAAGTAAGTTGTAGAATTACAGTATTTTTTATGCAACGTTAATAAATTAGGACATCCATTTTCACCCACGTCTGTAATTATTGAGCAATTTTGACATAAATCAGCAATCCATTTAATTTTCTCTTCACCCTTAACTATTATCTTTTTATAAGCTAATACAGGTGAAATTATTCTTTTAAACTCACGATAGTCGATGTAACCTTCTCTCCATAAAATACCTCTGTTTCTTTCTAACCAGAGAATACCCTTTTTTTCTTCACAAGATAAGTTACAAAAAGAATAAGGAGGTTTAACTAGAAATACCTGGGTATATTCTTGTGTAGCCAGAGCCAGTTCTTTAATTATAAAATTATTATTGCAATCAGAAAAACCTTGTATATCAACAATTATGCAATCTTGATTCATGATATCTTTTTTACAATATTACTTAAGGGTTTATATTCAATAATACAATCGTTTAATATAAGACAGTAAGCTGTAGTTTGATCTGGTAAGGGAGTATCTGTTTCCAATTCCAACCGTATATCCACACTTCCTGTTTGTATTATTTCAGATTGTCGACTACAATCTATTAGATATAAGGGTGCCTTAGTTTTGAAATCGTTATAACTTAGCAACGGATCAGGTCGACGTCCATAATAGAACTGTTGAAATTTTGCGTATTGCTCATATATTAAAGCATAATTATTATTAGCATAATCAATGTTTAAGTTTTCATATGGAAAATAAGTTGAATTCAGAAATACTTTAACGTTACGTAAATTACAATGGTCAAATTGAGACATATCTTTAAGTATCTGATTTTTACGATCAGTTTGTAAGCCTAAAATTACAAACCTAGGTTTCTCAATCTGTGAAGATGTTTTTATCGACCAAGTATGTTTTGAAGTTTGAGGTAATAAAGGATATTCGTACAAATCCCAATTTCTGAATACTAAATTAATTGCACGGTCCTTTTCTAAATGTCTAAGCAGGTTAATTCTTTCACGGTCGGAAACTTTTATGTGAGGAACACGCCATACTAATTTAGTAATCTCAATATCATGAACATATTCTCCAGCGCCTAATTTTAAACAATTCAAATTAGTATTACTACGAATTAGGATGAGTTCATGTTTACAATTCATAATTATTTTATTATAGTCCTCAGCGAAACCTAAAACTTTGTTAAGAGGTAATGATACCGCAAATTTATTTCCCGAGTTTGATGATCCATCGATATTCCACCCCCAACATTTAGATATTTTAGATTCCCCTTCGCTCATTGACAATAGAGCTTTCATAGTCGTAGTAACTCCAGGTTGGCGAACTGTGTCAATTACAACTCCATTGATTTGGTATGAAATCGATTGAAAAAGAAAAAGTACATGATTGTTTGTAAAATTAATATGACTTAATTTTGCTTTGGATTCTCTGTTATAAGCCTGTACATTTCCTTCTATGTATAATGTACTGGCAGAAGGTAAAACATATAAGTCCTGCTGATTAATGGGTATGCGGATCTCATCGTTAATATTAAAACTGGTGACGTATGGATTATACGAATGAAACTCATAACTTTCGATGGAATTGTCATAAGTTGGCTGCTCTGTTATATTTAGGATACTCATTTTAAACCAATAAGTTTGAGAAATTTCACGTTTTCTTTTGTAAGACCTTTTTTAGGTTTTATATTTTTCTTAATTTGTTTAGAAGGTGTTATTCCCTCAACAGCACTATTTGTACTATATTTTTTAATGACAGATCGCGAGTATTTAAGAAAATCGATCATTGTTTTTTTTGAGATGTAAATAGAGTTGAATTTCTTCGTTTCGTAAATTAACTAAGTTATTGTTTACATCCAATATTCTAATATTGATAGAGCTTATGTTTTTACGATTTACAGGAAAATATATTATATTTTTAGGTACTTCGATAATTCTATAACCTGGAGGAACATTTGGTGCAAATTCGTGAATAATATGGCTAGTTTTTCCATTCACATAAGATCCACTAACTATATCACAATCAATCCTCAGCACGGTTGTCGACAGAATGCATACCGGATAACTAGATTCGTGTATTATATTAGCTTTTAGAGTTTCTTTTCCAAAACCTAATATTTTATTTAACGATCCTTCCTTTTCAAAATGTATATCTTTTGAACAAAAAATAGTTGTTTTTAATGTGTTGTTATTGCATTTCAATTTAAATACACAATCCTTAATATGTTCCTTTAAGTAGTCACTAATATCTTGAAGTTCGTACGAACCTTCTGGAATTTCTACGACTCCGTTTTCACCATACCATACTTTATTATTTCTGCTATCTATATTTGGTATTGAGTTGAATGCCGAAAAATATAAAAGACCGCACTCATAATCACCATCGAGTTGTAAAGCAGGGGAATAATTAGTTGTCAAAGATGACTTGGTGTCAGATATTGATAGCGTGAAGTTCATTTTTGTAATGATAACTATAAATATGATAACTTCATTTTAAATGTCTTTTCCAAAAGTTTTTTAAAAAATTTAGACATAGATGACCACAGTTGACGGAATCGAAACTTTGGTAATTATTGTAATTATAAAAGATGTCACTAATATTTTCTAAATACTTAACAAGTTCCAACGGAGGTTTCAAATCCCCAAAACTATCAAAGTACTCGCAATAATTATTTAGTTTAACATAGGCTACCCAGTGCGTTCCATTATTGTTATGATCATCTAAATTGATGATAGCACACTCTACTTTCTTTGGTTTATGCGGCAACTTATCTCTCATATAAACACCTCTAAAGTATGGGATTTTTGTAGCATGTTCAATAATATCTATATTAGTAAGAGCACGCCTAGGTAGCCTATGATTCAGTTTTTTTTTAAATTGTTTAGAAATAATCCACTTCCTTTTTTATATGGTTTGATATATAGACCTTTTCCTAAGGCAATAGATTCCATCATTTTATTATGGCGTTCCGATTCCCTTAGGTTCTGTTTAGATGACTTATAATCATTAACAGCTTTCGCAACACCTGCCGCACCTCCCGCTAGCGCACCTAAAGCCGACAAACCAGCAAATATGGGGATTAAAGGTAGTATACCTCCAGTTTTTGGAATGGGTATTACACGAGGTAACCTCACTCTTGATGTTTTTGAAAGTAGTTTTTTAGCTGCAAGATATGCATATTTTATAGCAGATCTGTGATTCTTAGGTTTCTGCTTTCGTAATTGTTTACGTATTTTTGATACGGCGGTTTTAAATCCCGTAATACCTGCACCTGCTTTTAATTTAGTTTTCATTACTTTGTTTACTAACCACGAGGCAATTTTTTCTCCTGTGCGTGAGTCTTTCGACTTAACCCTTTGTTTAGCCATGTTTAGTAGTTCTAAATCCGCCTTATGACGGTCTTCTAAATTCGAATACTTGGAATATGCTATATCGTGTTGCATACAAGCGTTATCTAACGGATTAATACCTTTATCACCCCGTAACAATCTTTCTTTTAGTCTAGTACCAGGTCCACAATAATTGTATCCAGGTAAATGTAATTCAAATGGCAAATTATTAATTACACTATTGAGAAGTCCTCCTCCTTCAATAACCATCAAATATAATGATCTTACAATAAATACATACACGTTATATAGGTTTCATACAATAGATTTTTTATTAATCCAACTATTTTCAGTATCATTAAGACCCAACCATTTTACAAACAATTGATTACCCTTCCTTTTTAAAACCTTTTCCACCAAGTATATGTCACCATTCATCGTTTTTTGAAGCTCCTGTTCATAAAATGTACCCAAAATCATTTGTTTTCGCTGATCTTCAATTCGGTAAGTAATCGGATTAGTATTGTTTACTTTTGTAATTGTAAATATTTCAGCGGACCAATTTGGAGTATATCCTTTTTGAAAATCTCCTTTATATTTGCTAATACGAACATGATCTCCAACATTGAATTTACTACATTTTTTTATGATAGACATCTTCTGTGACAGTTTAATGTTACTCATGATAGTAGATTCATTGTTGTAGTTTACGTCTATAGGTTTATAGTGAGTTATTCGATGTACAGTATTATTATAGGAGTTAACAATGTTTTCTAAAGGTTTTCTAAACCAATTATAATTACCAATATAACTAAAATACTTATAAAGCCTGCCTTTCAAAGTCCTAATCACTCTTTCCACAATGGAAGCTTTTTTAGTTGAGTATGTAGAATAATGATTAATTTTGTTTGAAGCCATCAGATTTTGAAATATATTATTATAAAATTCTTTACCTAAATCAGTCTGCAAATTAACAGGTATTCGACCAGAAGAAACAAGTATTATATTAAATAAATTCGAAATTTCCGACTTAGTTTTCGTTTTAGATGGCATTGCCCAAACAAATTTAGAGAAGGCATCTATTATAACTAAAATGTATTTATAACCTTTGTTATCCTTTGCTAAACTTTGCATATCAATTAAATCAGCTTGCCATAAATCATCAATACCTTTTAAACACACATACCGTCGAATGAAGTTTTTTCTTGCTGCTCTATGAATTTCATCTACAACTTGTTGTTTACTCATTTCATTACCTACACTTTTGGGATCTTAATGATTGAATCTATATCAGATTTCGTATAATAGTAAGTCTGCAGATATTTTTTGATTGTAAATGTTAATTTGTTCAGTTCGTCTACTATTTTCTGACTTGTCCAAAATTGATTAATAAATTTATCAACATATTCCTTATTCACAGCATCGTCAGCTTCTAATGGGATGCTAACTCCTTTTAATCTCACTGAATTTATATTAATTTCGCCATCTTCGATTTTTAATAAATCATCAGTTTTCAATTGTACTGATGTACGCAAACGCTTATGAACGTGATGACCGAATTTATCGATATTCATTCCCCTCAGAACTGCATTAACCGATAGTTGATAGTTGACTGTCTTAATATAGAAAAATCCGACATATAAATATTTATTTAATTAAACCACTTTCACGTAATTCTTCAATGATGGATATTATTTCATTATCTAATCCAGTGTTACCAGCATCTCGAGAAGCTACCAATAACTTTAACCGATTAACCAATTCATTGGGATCATCCCAATAAACATAATCCACGTTTGGATTAAGTTTCTTAATTACAGACAATCCGGATCCTTGCGACATGCTTTCCGTGCTAACACAATTTTTAGCTAATTTTATGAATAGAGGTCTAATTATCTGCGTATACTTTCTTCCCTTGTTACTTTTAATTGGTTTTGAGGGATCGTAATCACGACGATGAGCATTAGTAACTATTAACATTTTCTTATAGTTAAGTCTGTCATCTTCTTTTATTAAACTTAAATCTGGTGATTTTTTAAATAACAGTTCCATTAGCCCTAAAGTTTTAACGTATGGTTTTCCACCAACTATAATATGGTAATCATTTAAAGACACTGATGACATTCCCATCATAAGTTTTCCTCTTTCTCTTCTGACACCGAAAGGAATATTTTCATCGACGATATCTGACATTGACCATGATGAAGGACGTGGACTAATACTTTTGCTAGTTTTGAAAGATGTACCGCTTGTATCATGTTTGGAATCATCACTATCACTTAACTCGTCATCCTCCTCAGTTTGAAGATCAGACGTATTACCTTTTACAGGAGCATCATAATAATTGCTGTCATTAGAACTACTATTTCCATCATAAGGATAATCATCATCTTCTGATACATGATAGCGAACACCTTTTTTTACTGTATGTGTAGGGGTACGACTGACCTTTCTCTTCATAATTTTATTTATTTTTGGAGTTACTATTTCATCGCATGTCTTAGAATTCTTAATTGATAACTGTTTTAATGGATCTGTTATCGGTTTTAAAACGGACTCCATGACTATATCATTATTAGTTTTGATGTCGCGCATTATTTGAATTTTCTTTTTAAGTGATTGGGTAGATTTCAGAACCTGTTTTTTCAACTCCTTCTCTTCGTTCATACTTTATACTTTAGCACTATACTTTACAGCGTTGAAATTATCAATGACCGTAAAAACCATAACATGTTTATTATAAACATCTATTGAAAATTTATGAATGTATCAAAAGTCTTTCTATAATAGCCTTTATTCTTCTCACAGTCCTTGTTTATTACTAAGTAACTGTAAGGGTTGCTCCATATTTCCGAACACATATCTCGGAACTGAGTCCATGTCATATCTGTATTAACATGTTCATCGTATACATGATGAAGGTTAACATCATCTTGCTTGAAAAGAATAACGAGGTTAGCATTGTCACGAATTAACTGCTTCGGAATTTTTGAATAGGTTTGGTTTAAGTAAAAACAGTCTATATTTTTATGTCTGCCCATAGCAAAATAATCACGTATGTTGTTTTGATTTTCACATGCAACATCGTCAAAAATTATAACTGAATTAGGAGCGGCTTCATGAGGACTCAAAACTTCCTCGTTATCACGATATTTTATAAAAGATATCTCTGATACATTTTGGAACACCTTTTCTAAAAACACGTACTTTGGTTGAAATAAAGTCTTGGAATACAGGTACACGTTTCGAAAATGTAATCCATTTTCATGTAAAAGTAGTCCAAGCATTAAATTAGTTTTACCGCAGTTAGAAGGTCCAGAAATAATACACCGAATTGAATTAGGTAAAAGTTTTCCATGACGGGCTATGCTTCTGTTGGCTTGAACACAAATTTTCTCCAGCTTCAAAGAATGAGGTTGTTTCACAAATTTCATGTTTGCATTTAAACAGATAGCTTACGTGAATTAAGTACGTAACAGCTTGATGATCTACGCAAAATGATGGGAGTGTAAATTTCCGAATGTTTTTATACATTAGATAAGAATTTTGTGTTTATAAATCATAACGAATCCGTTATGTACTTGTATTTTTATTGTCTTATTGTGTTACGTTAACCTGCAGACAGTCATGACATGTTGCGATACTGTGCATTAGCGTTTTCAACGTGAAAATTGTCACACTACGGTAGCGTATTTTTGGGTTTTTCGAAACGCATGATCATCCGAGCAACGTGAGTGTCAACGAACGTTTGCGAAGGAATGGAATGTGTTTTGAAATGCCCAATAATACCCTACTTATATATCGATAGATAATATCTAGACATCAATAATAAATGTTTAACACGGTAATTCCCGTTTTATCTAATTATTATGACCTTTTATTTTTTAGTTAAGGGGAATTTTAGGCATTAATTTTTTTAAGGTAATCTCTACTTTATCAGCTTTTAGGAAAGTGTTATTTCAATGCGCGTGGAGCGGTTTTTTAACATAATTTTTTTGGCGAATAATGAAATAAAATTAAAACTACCGTAACTCAGAATCCACTCATTTTCGACCCCTCGTTAATGGGGCATAATTTGTTGCAAACCACCTCTAGTATAACCCCTTTCAAGGAATATATCGAATTTCCAATCACCCTGTATTAAGAAGCTACAGCAATTGATAACGTTTCATCATCATTATCGAACAGCTGTATCAGTTCACTACATAGGATATGACAAATATTTGAATTTATAGAGTTTCTGGGTATAGAATCAGCAAACTGAAGTGGCAGTGGGCCTGCGAACGGGTAATCGTAGGTGGAGGGAACCTTCGCAAGGTGGCGGACAGAGACTAGTTGCAGAAGACCGAGAATCGGGTTGAATTGCGTGCTTTGGAAGAGGCCTACGTCCAGCAGTGGACTGATACGGGCTGATGATGATGTTGGGTACCGAATAAATGTTATAATTTTCTTTTAAATTCTTATTTTTACACAATAAATCGTTTGGTTTTATTTTAGGGAAACCATTGATCTCCTATAAACAACTAGATACACAAAGGTCTTACTAAAACAATTTTAATAAACGTCCAAATAAGGGTCCATTGTTAACGTCCAAATAATGTCCAGTAAAGCAAATGAGGTCCATTCATCCGTTTGGACCTTCTTTGCGCTCGGACACTTTTAGAAGGCAGACTGTGTATCTAGTTGTTTATAGGAGATCGATGAGGGAAACTAGATTATTTATTTGTAATTTTTTTGGAAGTTATTACTGCCAGAAAACCCGGTTTCTGGAGCAGCCTCTCAGTCTTTAATATAACAGCTTTAAGTATGCCTAGAGATGAGACCTTAACTTCAAGAAGAGTTTCTGCAATCCCGCGGTATTACGCTAACTTTAAGTAGGTACCTTCATTAAGTTAAAAAAACTCATTTCGCAAGGTGATTCTTTTCTCACAGTTAAGCTTCGCTCGATCCGTGAATGACTTAATGGTATTTCAATGTTGGCACTCCGTTTTCGTTTTCACTTTCCAACGAATCTGAGCTGGAATTCAGAATTACGTCGTTTTACTTCAGACTTGCAGTTAATTCTGTTTAGAATAGTACGAGTATTACGTTCATGGACAGTAGAAATTACGAAATGACAGTGAAAATTCTCATACAATTCGGAACTACTGTCATAACCGACAAAAATGTACCTACAACCTTTATTTTTGACAGTACACATACCTATTTTCTACACAGAATGACAGTGGGACCGCTCCACAAAGAAAACCGTCTACGACGCCGCGGGAGATGCCGTTGTGTCTTTTTAAATGCATCAAAATACTACGTCATACGCCGTACTGTCATTTTCCGAATACTCAAAGTACGGCCTATGCCGCCACTGTCCATGAACGTGGCATATGAACTTACCTACGTATTTTATTAATTAAATAAGTACATATTTTGAAGAAAAATAACTGGCCTAGTGCGAGTGGGACTCGGCTTCCGTGCAATGCAACTTAACCCCGTAACTTTCCTCTAACGAAAAGATAAACTAGATTTAGAGACAAACTTATCTTTGCCGTTTGTAATACCAAAAAATTTTTTTGGGGGTGATGTAATTTCAAATGAAATTGCCACATTTCAATGGAGCTTTGCCCCACCTTTGGTCACCTACATGACCATTGAAGCTCATATATCATTTTCTTGGCGACTTATTTCAGGTTTCATATTGCCTAATCACAATCAGTAGGAGTTGCGAGAGTAGTAGTAGATAATTCGCTTCGATTTCTTACTATTTTCTGAATTCTTAATTAAGCTGTTTTTTCGACTCGCATGTTGTACAAAACTTTATTTTAAACCAATAATTTTAATAAAAAACGGAGATATTTTTACATTCATTCGTTATCTTGTTCATCATGCGGTTGATGGTGGGGCAGAATCTAGCATTGTCATTTACAGTTTTCGGATTTTTTCCCTACTTGTGCTTCTTGCCTTTCATGATTCTAGGTCAACAGGAAGTAGGTACCCTATATGTTTTGGTTTTATTGCCTTTTCATACAAATATGCGAGAAAATGCGACATAAACGGCCATATCTTTTGATTGCGTTGACGTAGAAGTTTGATTTTTTCACGGCTACATAAGTTACAGACCTGAGTATTTGGTATTACATTAATTTCAACTTAATCCGTCCACGCGTTTATGACATATAGGTCTTGACAGACATACAGACAGACGGATAACAAAGTGATCCTATGAGGGTTCATTTTTTTCCTTTTGATACACGGAACCCTAAAAACGAGGGAAATTTATTGGTAACCTAACCTAACCGGAGATCGAACCTTGATACCTCCGTAAAGTCCAGTAACTAAACTACTACGCCACCGAGGCTTTTTTATAATTCACCTGTTGCCCAATATTGTAGATTTTGCGACAAAATTTCCTTAAATTAAAAGCAGGAATATTATACGGGCGACTAATAACACGGTTGCATTATTAAAATTTTCATAATTTTCCATTAACGTCAGGAAGATGAGTGGACTTGATGTAATTTCTTTATTACACGTGAGGTAGGTGAATTAAGCTCTATTTATGCTATTAGCCTTATCCTAAAAATAATAAAAATTCTAAATAACTATTATAATATTAACCTAAAAAAAATATATAAACTAAACTAAAAACTATATGTACAATAGGTCGGTTGAACTATCTGAATGATTTAGCATTACAGATAGTTCAACCGATCCCCGTTGTTCGGCAACGTGCCCAAAATGCTGGCGGCATTTCCCCTCTGGATCGCTAGGCTGATCCTTTGAGCGAAATACAGGCCAGCATTTTGGTCACGTGTGGACTCCACGAGCCGCCCCGACAGGTCTTTATATATCTCCATGGCTCCCTTATCCTTATCCTTCCTTATCCTTAGTTTAACTTTAGGTACGTACAGTCGACAGCAGATCAATGGTAACACTTGCAGTATGATTTCAAGTCTTACGACGCAAATAATAAGAACTGTCAAAAGTAAAAAGTGTTACCATTGATCTGCTGTCGATTGTACCTACTTCCCGTAAGTAGTGATTTTTGGATATTTGTATGAAAACGCCAAAAATTCAAAACTTGCCGTACCTACTTCCCGTTTACCTAGAATCATGAAATTTGGCAAGAAGCTAGAATCCGAAAACTGTAAAGAACAATGGGTAATTTTGTATGGACCCCGTACCCACGTTGTAGCAACTTGAGACCTATATCATTCGAAAGGTCTTTAAAAATACATAATTTTTTTGTATGGCAGCAACCTTGTAGCTTATGGGAGAACGCCGTTATAATGTCGAGAATGATTCGAAAATTCACCCTTCGAACCATTGACGCGCGCATTTTCTCACGGCCCGTGTCATCGCCCGAGTTTAGTTCGGGTAAATAAAAGTGGCGTACGTCACTGTCCAACCTTTCTAGGTATCTCTGTACAAAAAAAATCCAGTCAATACGTTACACATTGCCGTGAAAGGAGGACAGAAAACAAGCACACTTTCGTATTTATAACATTAGTTGGGTATAGTAGTTTATGCAATCTGTAACAGCAATATACCTTTTATATTAAAAATAATAATAATGATAGAGCCTAAAGACAGCTGCCAATGGTATCGTCGTCATCATCAGCCCGTATCAATCCACTGCTGCGGATGTAGACCTCTCCCAAAGTACGCCCACTCAACCCGATTCTCGGCCTTCTGCATCCAGTCACTACTCACTGCCAGACACCTTGCGAAGGTCATCATTACATCCTGGTGAAGGGGCGTCCCATACTATGTTTACCCGTTCGTGGCCTCTATTCGATAACTCTTCTACTCCATCGGTTATTGCTTCTACGACAGATGTGACCAATCCACTGCCACTTCAGTTTGTTGATTCTATAAGCACTGTCAACCACTTTTGTTATCTGGCGAATATACTCGTATATTCTATCTACCAGAGAATTGCAAGGATAGCTCTGTCATAGCTTGCTGAGCGACTTTGAACTTGTGGGCCAGTTTCACCGTCAATGTCCACGTTTCGGCTCCGTAGGTCATCACAGGCAGGACCCACTGGTTGCCTTTGTTTTCAGGCATTGTGATATTGAAGACGAGAAGATATGACGTAGCTTCCCAAATGCTGCACAGCCCAGCTGAATTCTCCTGTCACTCTCTTTCTCGAAGTTGGTCCTAAGTAGACAGTCATATTGCTGAACAACTTCAAGGACCGTGTTATGGACTACCACTGGTTCCGGGATGACTAGATCATCGAACATCTTGGTCTTATCAGCCACCTCGAGAATGTTATCCATCCATTTGATGGAGGGCGTGCTACGCTACATTTATCCGATCGTGGACTGTATTCGCGGAACTCATCTACCCTATCGGTTATCGGTTCTACGACAGATGTGTACAGCCCACTGCCACTTCAGTTTGCTGATTCGCTGAGCGACCTTGAACTTGTGGGTCAGACTCACTGTCAGTGTCCACATTTCGGCTTCATAACTCACCATTTGGCAAGACGCACTGGTTGAAGACCTTTGTTTTCAGGGCTTTCTAGTATGATAACGAGAAGATTCGATGTAGCTTCCCAAATGCTGCAAAGCCTAGCTGAATTCTCCTGCCACTCTCTTCTCGAAAATGCTCCTTTCCAGCTGCAGAGTTTGTTCTAAGTAGACGTCTTCTTCTTCCTCAGCATACAGCAGTCCTGGGCATATGCCTCTCCATGAATTCTCCATGTGGCCCGATCCCTAGGTTGTCTGGTCCACACCGAGTCAGCAACCCTTTTGATGTCGTCGGACTATCTGGCCGGTGGTCTGCCCACGCTTCTTCTACCCGTCCGGGGTCACCGTATTGAGTGGACTTTTTTTGTACAGAGATACCTAGAAAGGTCGGACAGTGCCGTACGCCACTTTTATTTATCCGAACGAAACTCGGGCGATGACACGGGCCGTGAGAAAATGCGTGCGTCAATGGTTCGAAGGGTGAATTTTCGAAACATTCTCGACATTATAACGGCGTTCTCCCATAAGCTACAAGGTTGCTGCCATACAAAAAAAAATTGTATTTTTAAAGACCTTTCGAATGATATAGGTCTCAAGTTGCTACAACGTGGGTACGTTTTGACCCATCTTCTTTAAGGTTTTATCACGAAATAATTACATATATTTGCAGTTGACGCCTGGTATATCGAACAGCAGAGCAAGTGTAGCACTTTGGTCTTTGGACCGTTTTTATTATCTGCGCCGTAAGATTTAAAATCGTACTGCAAGTGTTACCATTGATCTGCTGTTGTCCGTACGACGTTATCATTTTCGAAAACGCAAATATAAGTTTGTTTTTCAATTCGTTAGAGCAAATGTTATGATGAAGTTGCACGGAACCCTAAGTGGCAACTCACACAGGCGACTCACACTTGGACGTTTTTTTTTCTGGAATACCTAAAAAATAAAATAAATAAAAATAAAATAAAAATAACTTTATTCACCATTAAACATAATTATACAAAAATATATCGTAATACTAAAAATAGGTATAATAGGTGAATGGGTCGAGGCCTCAGCACGGGTGCTGTTTTTCAGGCTTAGTCGCAAACTCGCCCACAAAATAATTGGTCTGCGGGCGAGTTTCCCTTTTGTAAATTTTCACGTAGTAAACTGGCCCACATGCTTTAATGATACTGGGCGAGTTGCTTACGGGCGAAAATTACAATAGTAATGTCGCCCAAATGTTGGATTCTATAACTTTTGATAGACACACCGTTGCCAAAATGACAAGAACCGTCAAGAATGACAGGAACTGTCAAAAATCAGGCTCCGCCAGAGAGGCTTGCTGCCACTTACATGCTAACAACCTATATATGTTACCTATAATATCATTAATTACTGCATTTTTTTTCTTCAAAATTACATGTGATGTGATATGAGTGATGTGATTGACATTATAAGATCTGCCAGAAGTTTAAAAGTCCGACCAGCCCAATGGATTTGTATTCTAAATTTCTTTTTTAACCCTTGACGAATGCTCAGGAATCCATAAATAATACCAAAACAAAACACAGGAAGAAGACTGCCTAGGAACGGAAATAAAACCTATTCATGTAATGAAAAATATATTAAGGGTTTTCGTCTTGCTTTAAAAAATGTGTGCAGAAATCAAACAAAATGTTATGTAAATAATTTATGAAAGATAAGGCACAATCAATAATTTAAATTCCAAAAGTACACTTCGTGCCAAAACAAAATGGCGCTTACAAGATGTGTACACAAAAACAACATTTTCTCGGACGGTTAAAAAGGATCAAGAGAATCAAATAAAGAAAAAGTTTACTGACGTGACTAATGAGGGGGCGTTATTTTGATGGACGCTCGAGGAAAAAGGCCGCCGTCAGACTGGCCGAGCGGGGCTCTCAGCAGCGTTTCCCAAACTCTGATTCGACGACCCCGGGGAGTCCCCGGCGGGGACTTTATAGAATGGAATGCACACAAATAAGTATACACCTATACCGCAGCCCAAATCTAGTGTCTTATTTTGTAAACAAATATGATCGTTTAATTACCAGTTGTGATGTATTTCCGAAGGAAGTGATTGATCAAACCTGTTCATCATTGTGAAAATAATCAATCCGATCTAATAATGTGATAATAACTATGCAATAATCACAGAAAAGCTTAATACGTCAGTAAAGCAGGTTAGTTTTTGTTTACAAAATAAGACACTTGATTTGAGCCTCGGTTTACTTTAGAAACTTTTTGTGCATTTTTATGTTTATTCCTATTATTTTTTTGGCTTGTACAGGATGTGGTTTTGACCAACGACCAGCGACTCGGGGGTGATAATATACACGATTATAATGAAAAAATAAACTTATTAAGTTTCTTCATCGTCTTGTAAAGTTTTAGACAATCTTCTTTCTTTCTCGTGTTATTAGTGACCAAACCTATTTGTCAAAGTTATTCAGGCACGTAGGCATTTGACGTGGCCTAACGACTGCTGTCAAGCGACAACAACCGGGGCCAACTGCTTAACGTGCTTTCCGAGGCACGAAGGGGCTCAGATGAAAGTGTCCACCCATCCTGGTCACGACCTCGCCCAACGTCGCTTAACTTGTACGATCGTTTTCAACGTGTACTCGCAACTGGCCTACGAGCCCCTTTTTTAGACAATGGATCCAGTTGGCCCACGAAATAACTTCAAAATTGATTTTTGATTAGTTTCAGTTTATTTATCCTTAACAATAAATACATTGTGTTGGACATCAGATTATTAAATACAATTAACATAAAATTAAAGTCAAGCATTATAGTTAGAATTAAATTATACAATACAAAAAATATGAAACGGTAAACAAATTGAGGGGTCACCTATAAATGGTTGCTATCGCCTGTAGACACCTACAACTCCAGGACTGTAGGTGCCGTTATAGCCTTGAGTACTAAGATGTAACGTCTGGTAAATTGCACTGGCTGGCTCCCTTTACCTTTCAGCTCAATAGCATATTGCTATTTGGCGTAAAGGGACGGTATTAACTCAGGCAGACACTGCACTCCTATCTTCACTACTATTCATGAAGAAGGACGATCTAATATGTTGGCAACACTGTTATGTTGGCAACACTGAAACATAAAATATGTAATTTTCGCACTCTACATTAAATGACAATGCCAGATTCTGCCACACCATCAACCGCATGATGAACAAGATAAATGTAAAAACATATCCGTTTTTATTAAAATTATTGGTTTAAAATAAAGTTTTGTACAAGTTGCGAGTCGAAAACACAGCTTAATTATGAAATAGTATGAAACCGAAGCGAATTATTCATTGTTTTTGTTATTCTTCTATAGGAGTTGCGAGAGTAGTAGAAAATGATACTGACTATGATTATGCAATATGAAACCTGTAATAAGTCCCCAACAAAATGATAGGTACCTACAGCTTAAATAGTCACGTAGTTTTGTAGGTGGGGCAAAGCTCCATTGAAATGTGGCAATGTCTTTTGTATATTTCATAAAATTTCAGAAATTACATTCAATATGAACCCTGATTAACAATTATTATAATCAAAATCTCAATATAATCTCAATTAAAAGCGACCAGTTTGGTAATTAAATATGTAAGAATACACCTATCTTGGCCATAATATCATCCCCATTGTTTACCGAAACGTCGACTTTTCTACACTCATTGAATATCCTTCTCTTCTAAGATCTTCAAATCCAGTTTATTAATCCAAAATAAACTAATCAAATCAATGGGCATAACGCATTTAAGGCTAAGTTTGAGAGTCAATGTCCTACACGAGAATTACACGCACTTTTGTTACAAAACTTGTAACGATGTTACTCCCACTTTTATAATAACACTTTTCTAACTTCGCGATTGGAGACGTCCAATTTGGCAACTTGTAAAGGATGCTAAAGTAACAACTAGATCGTTTCTTCGTTGCAAGTTTCTTTATCAACTGAAATGTAGTTGGCTCTGATTGTGCGATGAAGTAACTGTATGTACTTATTGATTATTATATATAAACGGATATCACTCACTTATATTGTTAAAGTCGGAAATTAGACCGACAGTTTCGACCGGCAGTGCGCGAAGAAACGTCAACGGCGACGCGGGCGTGGCGCGCTCACCTTGAAAAAGACCGTCGAAATCGGTCGAAACTGTCGGTCTAATTTCCGACTTTAACAATATAAGTGAGTGATATCCGTTTATATATAATAATCTGTAGTAATGGCTCACTATAGTTTTAATTCTAAAATTGTATGTACTTAAACCAAAGCCCAAATCAAATGTCTTATTTCGTAAACAAAAACATTATTAGATCGGATTACTTTACTTTCACAATGATGAACAGGTTCGATCAAGCAGTTTCTTCAGTGTTACATCACAACAGGTAATTGGACGATCATATTTGTTTACAAAATAAGACACTTGATTTGGGCTGCGACTATTGTCGAACGACAGCATTTTCAGCCAAGTTTTTCGTTTAAACTTAAAAAGGTATTTTAAGTTTTCAAGACCCATTGTATCCCTCTTAAAAATATATATCACATTCAACAAAATTAAATACATGTCCACAATAACTCATGTTTCCCAAATCGTTTGGTTAGGTTGGGATTCCATCTACTGCGCCTCTGGCATATCACTTTTGTTTCTCACTCAACATTTTCAATAATCTCTCAACTCTCGTCGATTTGAAATGTAATCGTAAACCTATTCGTTTTGAAAAGATCTTCAAAGTTGGTCATATATGTTACCTTTAGCGACTATTCCACTACAGACAAAATTAGACACTTCCTAAAATGTGAAATTCTAAAAATAAACACCCCGTCAGCGCAGAAGACGATTGGATTTGCGGCGCCCGATTACATTAACGAGTAGTAAAGAACATTTCCGGAGCGAACTGCTCTTAACCGGTTTAGACTGGCCGGAGCCGGTTCACGTCGGTTCTATAGTTTGTGTGTAGTGTAGACTTAATCGTGCTCCGTGGTTTTGCAATGTTCCGGCGAATAGGGAAGTGCTAGGTGCGAAATTGGGTAAAGCATGGTTAGTGCTTAGATTTTGTGGGGAGTTTTCTCTTTGGAGTACCTAGTATTTGTCTGGATGCAATTTCACATGTGTCTAGACTTGGTAGAAAGTATTGGCTTGTTTCGTACCTGTAATATTTCTATCCATTATTTTATTTGTGTCATTGTCGAGAACTGTTCCCTCGAGAGGTAGATCTGGGCTGTTTTGGTGGCCTGCCATATTGCATCACGTGTACCACTTTTCCGATCACGTTTCGTTATATAGGTTTTGTATGTGTTTAGTAGGTAGGTACTTAAGCGCCTACCCTAAACTAACTAGCGCCCCCAATTTAAAAAAAAATATGTAGGTAAGTAATCAAATGACAATGCCAGATTCTGCCCCACCATCAACCGCAAGTTGTACAAGATAACGAATAAATGTAAAAATATCTCCGTTTTTTATTAAAATTATTGGTTTAAAATAAAGTTTTGTACAAGTTGCGATTCGAAAAAAACAGCCTAATTAAGAATTCAGAAAATAGTAAGAAATCGAAGCGTTATTCATTGTTTTTGTTATTCTTCTATAGGAGTTGCGAGAGTAGTAGAAAATGATACTAATTATGACTATGCAATATGAAACCTGTAATAAGTCCCCAACAAAATGATAGATACAGCTTAAATGGTCACGTAGTTATTAGGTGGGGCAAAGCTCCATTGAAATCTGGCAATGTCATTTATTAAAAAAGCTTTGTACCTTAATCTTAATTACGATAAATATTTATCAATAGGTATACAATTGGCACTTACATAATTATAATAATTGTGACAAGCTATATTGTAGTTCCAAAAATGCTTTTGGGACTTGGTAATTCTGGGATTTTGACATTGGGGAACTGATCCAACGAAAAAATGTGAAAATTCGAAAATTTTTGACAGTTGATGAAGTCTGAAGCAAGAAGCAAATTCGCATTTATATCTGTCTACTCGACCTTAAGATAAGATAAATATTCATTATTGCCAAAAAAAATACACAAAAGATATATGCCAATACAGTTAGTATCACAATTGTCGGTCTTATCGCTTAAAGCGATCTCTTCCAGACAACCTTTGGTTAGAGAATTCAGCGAATGAATAGGTAGCTTGTTGAGCAACCACCACCTTACTTCATTCGTAAAAGCCTTATCAATATTTTCTAATACAAACTCAACTCTCTCGTGTACATTTACGTCAATATTCAACTCAATTCAATTAGAGCCCGTCATAACTCCACATACTTCGGCATGGTACACTTGAGTGCAGGCTAACATGGCCCGCCAGTAATGAAGGCCAACCTAGTTAGTGGGCAGGCCAGCCGGAACAATTGCATCTTCTAGCTTGCGAAGCACCAGATGATACGCCTTATGGTGTATCATTTACAGTGCACTCAAGTATACTATTTTTGTGTTTTGTTTTCTTGACTATTTTATTATCTACTAGCTGTACCCCGCAAATTCGTTTGCGTAGAGGAGGAGGACGGAGGAGATCAGGAGGCAGATCTTCCTCTCTGGATCCTTGTTTCCACATCATATACTGCCATGGCTTATAGCCTATGAGCTGTCCGGTTATTTCAGCTATCTCCTAGTGAAACTCCCATCAAAATCCCTTCAGTAGTTATGGCGTGACTCCATATTTGTAATTTTATTAATTTTGGATGAATTTTGGCAGGGAATTAAAAATACGCCAACCAAAATCAGATTTTTTTCTACATTTTGAAATATATTTTGCATAAATAACTATTTCGGTTTAGACATAGTTTTCATTTTAAAAGACATGTTTTTTTTTCTTCTATCGAGCGAAGTTTGTCCAATCGTGTATCGGGTATTCATCAGTCCCTAAATAGACACCCCAAGATTGTTATATGTTTTTTTCAGACTTTTAATTTTAGTAGTTGGTGCTGTAGCCTTCATAGAAAAAACTGAAAATCCACGCACACCCAGCCTTCAATAGGTAATGTATGTTATTATTTTTGCCACTGTTACTCTTCAGCGTTGGAACCTTTTCCTTGCAAAGTGGTGTAAAAAATATACACGCGATATTGACATTTAACTAGCTAACGAAAAAGCAAAAAGAAAACATTACATTTTTTTTTGTAGAAAAAAAGAAAAAAGTAACATTTTTATTTCTATTCTACTAGAGGTAGGTAACCAAAGCAACTAGGGGCAAATTACTAATCTTCTTTAAAATATAACATTTACTTCAACCCTTATCACAAACAAAGCAATAATACGAATGAAACATGATAATTTAATTTACATTCCAATGCCAAGATAAAGCAAAATTGCCTCTCGAGCCATTATAGACCACCTGCGCCTCCGTATCTCAACTTGTATATTCTAATGTCAAAAGTTCTAAATGCACCAACTTAATCCTCTGCATGTAGGGTGCCATGGGTTCTAGCGATTATTGAGACTTATATTGCATTTACTTCTATAATAGTTTGATTCCGATTAGGAAATTATGTGCTGTGCTCTGTGTGTGTGTCAAATAAATGTTTTCTATTCTATTAAACTAAGAAAATCACAGTAAACTAATATTTGCGGTGGAAACTTAATTACAATCAAGTACTCTTTTTTTTTAGTGTAATTATAGTATGATTATCTGTATCAACCCTGTATGAAGATCAAAAGTATTTTAATCGTACAAATCTGCGGTTCGTTTGCTATTTATTATTACCCCCAGACTTGTTATCATTTATATTGGTCCTAAGTCCATTAATAAGAGAATTTACAATAATGAAAACTTGAATATAAATTGTTAACTTTGTCATGAAGGTTCATAGCAAGTAAATAAGGCTACGATCATGGGTTGGAATCACGTTCATAAGTATCTCTATTTTCTCTGTTTCTCATACTAATGTGTTTCTGTGAGTATTTCAAAAAACAAAATGACATTGCCACATTTCAATGGAGCTTTGCCCCACCTTCAAAACTACGAGACCATTGAAGCTGTACCTATCATTTTGTTGGGGACTTATTACAGGTTTCATATTGCATAATCATAATCAGTATCATTTTCTACTACTCTCGCAACTCCTATAGAAAAATAACAAAAACAATGAATAATTCGCTTCGATTTCTTACTATTTTCTGAATTCTTAATTACCTAAGCTTTTTTTCGACTCGCAACTTGTACATAACTTTAATTTAAACCAATAATTTTAATAAAAAACAGAGATACTTTTACATTTATTTGTTATTTTGTACAACTTGCGGTTGATGGTGGGGCAGAATCTGGCATTGTCATTTACTGATAACTTACTCTATACTTACTTACTCTGCTGGCTCACTTACATTAATTGGATCTTGTCTTCTAATAACCAAAGATCGACTGCACTACGGAATGTCGATGTTCAAAATACCGATGAACGGTATACCGAAAGTACATGAGATCGAATTACGTGAGTTCGAAAGCATTGTCATTTAAAAATAGGTTAATTGTCCGATTTTTCAAGTAACCCATGTCAACTCTACATACAAGACACTTGATCCTAAACCTCTCCTACGGCGCCATAGAGCACGTAATCGCTTGAACTAATTTTGGGACAACAAAAGTGATGTTACAGTTTTAAGTCGGAGGTGCCGAAGGAGTTGAGTTACTTCGCCTCGAGTTAAATTTGATTCGTGAAGTTTGGCTAAGAGTAGTGTGAGCAGGGAAATTTTGCAGGCGTCGGTACAAAGTGCATCAGATTTTGGATAAGTGTACTCACACATGACGAAGTTTCGGTAGAAGTTCGGCGGTTGATCTTCGGCGAAGCGGTTTAGATAGTAATGAATGTCACATCAAGATTTGTGAGACAAACTACGCTTCACGCAGTTTATTTTTTGGATAAGTGTACTCTACTCACACATGACGAAGTTTTGGGAGAAGTTCGGCGGTTGATCTTCGGCGAAGCGGTTTCGATAGTGATGAATGTCACATCAAGATTTGTGAGACGAACTACGCTTCACGCAGTTGATTTGTTATTAACTTATTAGATTTTTGATGGTTTCGATGGTAAATTAATGTCACATCAAGCAAAATACGTGATTCTTAATTGGGATATCGAAAAACAATTTTCAGATTCATTTTCAGATCATGTGAGTTGATTTATGCAATGAACCATTTTAATCAACTACCCTATTTGGTCGATCTTTAGATATCTTGCCGATAAAATGTCATGAATATTTGGTTATATTATGAGGTTGAGATATTTACCTTCTTTAAACTCTAACCCTGTACTACCTGATGCATTTTACATGTTTTCCAAACCAAAAACCTTACAAGACCCAACCCGTAACATCGAAAACAATATGGCCTCCCATTTTACGCCGGGATTTTTTTCGTAATATGACGGCAACATTAGCCTCATAATAATAAAACTGTTCTTTGACGCAGTACGCTGTCTGATTCCCTGCCTGGCTTTATTAGCCGACATCCGAGCTTTACGCTGACGACTTTTTTATTTCCGCTGCTCAGCCCCTGGCAACCTTTTTTTGCAATTTTTTTTTAAATACACCTCTCTCGTCGTAATTTTGGGTGTAAACATTTTAGGGTTAATAAACTGCAGTCACCTCTTCGGGTAGTAATTATGATATTATCGTAAAGGATCCTAATAGTCGTAATACTTTTTTATACTTTTAAAAGAGGGTTAATTAGAATACTAAGGGGATCTAAGGCCCGTATTAATAGTCTGAGATCAAACCCTCCACTATATTACGGACTGGAGCCAATAGAAAATGCCTTTTTGTAGGTAAAAACGTGTAACAGAAGAAATATAGCTACAATAGAGTGAAATAACAAGTGAAGAACGGTGACAAAAGTCAATTTTATCAAAAGAGTAAAAATATTAAAACTAAATATAAACTGGCCAGCACATCCTTCCTCAAGAGCGAATTTAGCTGATACACTCTCAAGACGTGATCACCATCTCAAGTATGTCATTTATTTATAAACCAATCTTGAGGTCGTATCACGTGATGTCTTTCTCAAGTGGAAGAACTCAAGTAAACGTCTCGGTTCGCCTGCAATCAGCAAATACGTTCTCAAGTGTGAGTTTGACAGTTCTCATGAGAACTGAGTTTTGTTTATTAATACGGCGTTACTCACGTGATACCCGATTCCAAACGCACACCTAAGTTACGTTTATTAATAGGAACGCCATCTTGAAGTCGTTCTCAAGATAGACTTTTGAGCTGAGAGTGATTTAGTAATACGGGCCTAAGTTGTTTTACAAGAAACGTAATTCATTTTATTTTGTTTGTTAATGGACTCGACAGTCCGTCATTTGTCAATGTCATGTTACAGAGTTTTTGCATCATAGTCTTCTTTGTTCCTTCCTCCGGAGGAGTCACCAATGATCTTAGCGACCTCCTTTCTTCCTCCAGAAGAGTCGCAGAGGGGTCTTCAACCCTGGACGAAGCATCTCAGCAATCAACGTTCACTCCCCAGTTTGAGACTTGTGCTAGCTCTAACCTGCAGATCTTGCATTTCGAAAACTCTAACATACTGATATTCGTCAATATTTTCTTATTAATTTAACATAATATTAAACACAAAAATACTATATACAATAACATCAAAATTATTAAATAATCCGAACCACCAGGCGTCGGCTGGGGTTCCATCCGCATGTCGTAGATATCCCGGTTGCCCGTACGAAGCGTTTTTCTTCATCCTTCATCATACGAACGGCTAGGGAATGGAACGCCCTGCCGGCGTCGGTGTTTCCAGACACTTATAACCTTGGGATCTTTAAGGCAAGAGTGAATAGGCATTTACAAGGCCCGCGTGCTTCATCATCGGCCTCATCATCACGCACCATCAGGTGAGATCGGGGCCAAACGCGGGTTTAGTAAATCAATTTAAAAAAAATTGTCACCATCAACTCATTAGCCGCCATTTTCAAAAGTCCCAAGTGTAATTTATATTTGAGTTTAAAGTAGTGATATGCACTTAATAATATAATAATGCATGTTTATGTTCATGTCGCTCGTTGGGGCACCTTCCCTTATATCTAGAGAGCCTGGGCTATTACCATTCGGGCCAGTGTAGATTGGTAGATTACAGAGGCTTTCTCTTCTAGCCTTACCCTCTCACACCTCACACCTCACATAGTCTCTCTTTAAACTGTGATTTTCCTTACGTGGTATACATAAATTGGAATTTAAGTACCGCTTAACATCCCATTAATTAGAGTGTCTATACCTCTCATCTTTCAAAAAGGTTCTTTAAAAGGCATCGACTTTTAAATCTCCATTTCCAAAACTTTTAAAGCCCTCATCAATTTTACCTGTTTAATTAGCACTTGAAAACCTACCGCCGCTATTCTATCGCCACTAGAGATGGTACTCGGAATATTATTTGATAGATTTCGGAAGCATTCAGAATTTTTCAAAGAAAACATTCAACTTCATTATTAAGTACTAGCTGTACCGTATAAGCCCACTTTATTTCAGATGCTACTTCCCAGTATAACTGCAATTTATTTTTGACCCAAATCGTGAATAATCAATTTTCATAAAAAAATTCCAATTTCAATATCTACCGGAAATGAAACTTAATTGCCCTGAAAGTAATATTATAATTTTTCACAATTTTTAACAAGGGGCTCGTAGGCAGTACACGTTGAAAACGATCGTACAAGTTAAGCAACGTTGGGCGAGGTCAGGACCTAGATGGGTGACCGCTAATGACACTTTTATCTGAGCCCCTTAGTGCCTCGGGGCGCACGTTAAGCAGTTGGTCCCGGCTGTTGTCGCTTGACAGCAGTCGTTAGGCCACGTCAGAGGTCTATGGGCGGCCTGACTAACTTTGACAAACATGTTTGGTCACTAAACCTCACGAGAAAAAAAAAACAATTTATTCCAAAATATTATTCTCCATTTTGAATGCCATCGAATATCGAATCCTACCGCATCTCTACATCTGTAAATCGCTACCGAAGCCCGCACAAAACTTGCCAATTCCAATAGCTCTCAAATTCGTCGTCATGGCAACACTGGGAGGAATCAATTTTCCGACAAGTTATTGCCTCGTAATTGTACGTATTCAAAAGGAGCATAAAGTTTGGCGAACGCCGTGATTGCTTCATAAAAGACCTGGGAAACCCTGAAGGTACTGTTTCTTTGGTTGGAATTTTCGAAACGATTTTACCTTTATAGGTTTTAATGGCAGGCAGTAACGGACTGGGTCGGATGGGGTAAGTATTGGGAGGTTAGCGTTTGTCGCTATTTCTTTTCAATATTGATGTCCCATTGCTACCCAAAAGGCTTTCCCAGTCCCTCCATTTATCAAGATTTTGTGCCTAATATTCAGTGTACAGGTTTTCTCACGATGTTTTCATTCACTGTTTTATAAACGGTCGGTAAATGTACGTAAGTTTTCTCGAAAAATCCATAAAAAACTTAGATCGACCATCTTGGGTTCAAACTCGAATAAACGAGATCTAATATGTCCTAACCACAGTGTCACCGAGCTCTGTCGAGATCACCGATATCTTGCATTCACTACTAATTAGATAAAAGCAATGTTTATTGCGTCATGTAGTAGGTACTTTAGATGTTACATTATTGTTCTCAGACGAACCCTGTAAGGGCACTGAATCAAAATTAAAAATTCCAACATCAATTAAATTAAAGTTTAATCCCTTTAAATTGCTTAGTCACAAAGATATTTGTAGCGATTTGCGTCTAAGCGTCCCGCAATGTAGCATTTATATTGACAGTGTCAAGTTTTATTAATAGTATTAATTAATTGGAAATATTAATTAGGTATGCTTAATCCCATAAATTCGTTGAAGTTATCAAAATTTTCTATGAAACCAAACAGAAAAGATCTCAAAGTTCAACTTAACGGTGTCAGTAACTGCAGTTAAGAAAAATAAGTTGCGATCTTGTTAACAGGAAAGCAAAATCTTTATTCTGGTAAAGCTTGAAAACTCGGAAACTTGGATGCATGAAGCAGCTGCATCCACAAAGAATCTTACAAGGTAATGACGGAAAGCATCAAAGGTAGGATACAAAACTTAAAGTGGAAACTTACCTGCGAAGTTTTAGCGCCTGATGTTTAAGTTTGTAATTAAGAAGCGTATCAACACATTGTTCTTGATAGTTTCAAATAAGTAAAGATATTACAGTATCAAATGGAGAACAATTTTTATCACGACAGGGATTCCGTGGCACGCAATTTTCCAACAGAGCTACCATGACTCCGCCAGTGTGTGTCCGGGGACCCTTGTCGGGGGACTTTGTCACAATCCGACTGTTAGCGGTGTGCTGGAACCCATGCACACCAACCAACTCGAGGACCTGTTACCGAGCGTTGGACTACCCCGTGTCCATTCGCCCGGTTATTATCGTATCTTCCTAACTCAACTTCGAGTTCCGATGTACTTAATAATGTATTTATAAAATTTTAAGCAGCAAACTTCTGGCCCAACCGCCTTCAGAGTCGACGCTAAAAGAAGTAGTATCAAACTACCCACTTGTACCATACAACCTTCAGTAAGGACGGCAGTTGAATCCACTTGGGCAGGATTACCATAATTGATATTAATGTACTAGGAAAGGTTTAATTAAGCTGGACAAAGTAAGACGCTCACTCGTAAATTTTGTCGAAGACTATTTTCGAGTACCGCACGTAGGTAATGGCTTTTATCTTGGGTAGAATGGTTGGGCACGTGAGGTTTATTTTGGGTATTTTAATAAACAACCCAGCTGTTTGGGCGCCATTCGGGGTGTTCTAAGGATCCTTGATGTGATACGTTTACCCAAAATGTGTCGTCGTAAACTTTGTCTATCATTACCGTAACTCTTAAGATTGCGTTTCTGATAATTCGATGATATTCATCAACCTTTTCGGGGCTCTTTGTCGGTACTTGCAGTACACTGAACTTCAACGTTTTTTAACCGACTGACTGCAGGAAGATTGAAGCCTAACACATACACAGGACTATCCCTCATCATCCCTCCATCTATAGTATGACCGTCTAAATCAGTCTTCGCCTGCGCGGTACAGGGATGGGGGGAAGGCGACAACGGGGACCGAGAGAGGTGCGGGAGAGGGGGGGGGGGGGGGGTGTAACAGAAATGCGCCTGCCGCCCGCACCTCTCTCGGTCCCCGTTGTCGCCTTCCCCCGCATTCCTGTACCGTGAAGACTGATTTAGACGGTCATACTATAGATGGAGGGATGACCTTCGCAAGATGGCTGGCAGAGACTGGACGCAGAGGGTCGAGAGTAGGGTTGAGTGGCTCGCTTTGGGAGAGGCCTACGTCCAGCAGTGGACTGATACGAGCTGATGATGATGACATCCACATGTGGCCAGCCTGGGGCCTGTGGGCAGTTGAACTGCATGCCCCGCTCCGTTTTCTGATAGTTTTCGGTAGTAATCTGCGGCTTAGGCAGCAGATCGTTACCTACTGGACGTTAACGATGGGAGAAAAGGGGGCAGGACATGCGGTTCAACTGACCGCAGACGTGATCAGGACGCCTGTGCATGTGTCAGGCTTAAGATAAGATCGCATTTACAACTGTCAAAATTCGAGCGAGCTCATCGTACTCAAAAATTACCTCTCAATCTCGACCAGTGTTTAGTACTTTAGCCTTTATAACATCTCCAATTTAGTTGACATAATCTTCCTCTACTTCTGCCGACTCATTTAAACTTCGCTCTCTGAATTTCTTTCTTGATTCGTTTATCTTTTTTTCACTCTTCATCACGCTCACTCTGTTAGCTATAGGCCTCACTTTCCTTAAACTTTGTATTTGTCATTTCACACGTTAAAAAACGTTAACTTGGAAACCATTGATTAAATGACATTGCCAGATTCTGCCCCACCATCAACCGCAAGTTGTACAAGGTAACGAATAAATATAAAAATATCTCCGTTTTTTATTAAAATTATTGGTTTAAAATAAAGTTTTGTACGAGTTGCGATTCGAAAAAAAACAGCTTAATTAATAATTAAGAAAATGGTAAGAAATCGAAGCGATTTATTATTTTTTTTTGTTATTATTCTATAGGAGTTGCGAGAGTAGTAGAAAATGATACTGATTATGATTATACAACATGAAAATAAGTCCCCAACAAAATGATAGGTTAAATGGTCACGTAGTTTTGTAGGTGGGGCAAAGCTCCATTGAAATGTGGCAATGTCATTTTAATCGTGTATAGCTAACCGTGTTTGTAACCAAACACGGTTATCGCCACGTATCGCATTCCATGTAAATCCATTGTAATTCCCATTAAAGCCGTGTTGAACTTTTTCACAGCAATATTTTTCGCCATGAAACCGGCGAAAACTTGGCAATTTTCATCATGTACACACGCCTTTGGGGGATCGTGCCACACATCGCGAATCTGAAAGATTTAATTGTTTCAAACCGTACGTGACGTGAGCGCGATACGCGGTCCGTTCGATTGTTCACAAAATCCGCCAGTGAGGTTTTACTTTTTGGTCCAAAATCCGTTGCTATGAAAAAAGTACAAGCTTTTTAGGAGTCATAGGCATGTCGACAGCGAATCAATGGTAACTCTAATAGGAGCGCACAAAGTCCAAAGTAACACTTTCTGCTTTCGAATAATATCTGGTTATGAGTTTGGTGAAGTTTTGTTTATCAGAATTAATTAAAAATTACAATTTAAATTACGGATAAACGTAGTGTGGGACGCCGCCCGACCAGATGGAGAGATGACCTTCGCAAGATGGCTGGCAGGGACTGGATGCAGAGGGCCGAGAGTAGGGTTGAGTGGTGCGATTTGGGAGAGGACTACGTCCAGCAGTGGACTGATACGGGCTGATGATGATGATGAATTAAAAATTAACATTAAAAAATCACTCTAAATTACAAAAACTGCTTTTTAAGCTTTAATTCCTGTCAGTGATCCGGACGAATCTTAAGACAATTAACTCATTCATCAAAATCCTTCAAGCCAGAAATCAAACTCAAATTTTTAATCATGGCTATGTCCCATAACTTTGGATTTGGGACCGTTCTTATTATCTGCATCGTAAGATTTAAAATCGTACTGCAAGTGTTACCATTGATCTCCTGTTGTCCGTACAAGAGAAACCTACATAATGTTATACATTCGAAAAACATTACCCTCTTTAGGCAATCGGGTAACACGCTGGTGTAACACACGGTCGTTGGGTCGTGTACCAATATAATGGGAGTAATGTTCCTCTGGGGAGCTCAGAACAAAACGATAGCACTTTTGCGCGGCGCCGGGGTGCGCTCTTGGCCCTTTATTGTTCTCTGCCGTGCTGTGCCGGCTTACGGCCTTAACTACCGGACGAACCGATTATACAATGAGCCGTTTTCTTTTAGATTCCACCTTTAAGAATAGATGGCAGCACGAGTATGAAGAAAAAACGTCGAAGTGAAACAGTGTGGCCCTTCTCGGTTTCTCGATATTTATGGGACATTATTTGACCAGAGTATTACTTTGAAATCATCTTTATAATAGGCAATTAGAAATAATCAGAATTTGAATTACGCATTATCCATGCTCGGTGAATAAATTAGAACTTGATGAAAAATTTATTGCCGTGGGCAGGACTTGAACCTGTGATCTTGTCACGGAATGACAAGGTCGCAGGTTCAAGTCCTGCCCACGGCATGACATTAGAAATATTGTATGATATTCCACGTTAAAGTAGCAAAATGCCGTCAAATTACAAAATCTCTACTCATAACACAATACCGTCGGGTCTGGAACTAAACCCACAAGCTTCTACAAGTAAGCCGAGTCTCCCAACTGAGCCCAAGCCCCAATAATACCAATAAAATATTTGAAGCACTCCGGAAACGAAATCCGTAAGAACTTCCTACGACTGGAACCGTATTTTCTAAAGGAAGACGGGAAAAAACGGCGTCTTCCGGACGTCGAGGATGATGTTGTTACTTCTCTAAATACAGGGAACTTTTCACCATTAAACGAAATAGATAAATGCAGTGTTTATCGCCAGATCCGCATGAAGGATCAAGTTTTTATTGTTAACTAGCTGTACCCCGCAACTTCGTTTGCATAGAGGAGGAGGATGGAGGAGATCAGGAGGCAGATCTTCCTCTCTGGATCCTTGTTTCCACATCACATACCGCCATGGCTTATAGCCTATGAGCTGTCCGGATATTTCAGCTATCTCCTAGTGAAACTCCCATCAAAATCCCTTCAGTAGTTATAGCGTGATACTTGCACAAAGCCACATACAAAAATTCTAATAATTAGTTTTTTGGCATCAATATCGATCCTAAAACACATTACAATTATTCTTTTCAAAAAATATCCAATGTACAGACACAACTTTTTTACAGTCTTAATATATAAACGTATATCACTCACTTATATTGTTGAAGTCGGCAATTAGACCGACAGTGAGTGATATCCGTTTATATATAATAATTTGTAGTAATGGCTCACTATAGTTTTAATTCTAAAATATAAGTTCTGTAGAGCTCGGTGGCTCAGTGGTTGGGTCAATGGACTTGCAATATGGAGGTCCCAGGTTCGATTCCCAGCTAGGGCAGCCATGTACCAATGAGTTATCCTCGGTTTTTTCGATGGAAAAACTTACGTACATTTACCGAGTGCTCTCAAAAACGGTGAAGGAAAACATCGTGATGAAACCTGCATGTCGTAGAAAAAAAAAATCTAAGGCATGTGAAATCCGCCAACCCGCACTGGGCCCGCGTGGTGGATTATGGCCCGAGCTCCCTCGATGTAAGGGAAGGTGCCCGAGCAGTGGGGCAATATAAATAGACTGATGATGATGATGATAAGTTCTGTTCAAGAGTCGCAAAAGATGGAAATCCATCATCTGTGCCTAGCAAGTAAGCTATGTGATAACCGACTCTTTATAATCAAAGTTACACATTTAGTTTTATCGATGATTACTCAAGAACCGCATAACACAACAATTTTGCTTAAAATTCTTGACAATTAGTTTACTAAATTCATTTTGATAACTACTAATGTTATCTATTACAATTTTTTCTTATATTTTAATCATTGCGTAGACATTCAAGCCTTACGTAGTATTCCTAGTTCGAAAAAGAGGGTTAGAAAGCCTAGGTTTTAAGACATATAATTAATACTATATTATCATTCATGTAATATCTGTTTTATAAAGGCGTAGTTAGTCTGTAAAAAAACTTTTAACTTTAAGTTTGTGCGTTCATTGTTAAATGACATGTACTTTTATTTCTTTTATTTAAATAAAGACCTTTTAAAAACAAACAAACAAAAAACTCAAGAACCGCTAAATGATCCGTAATCCGAATTTTTTTATATATTTGAAATCTAAGCAAAAATAATAATCACTCAAATTGACAGGCCAAAGCATAATAATGCAAAATCTCTCTGATATTTATTCGAAGTGACTCCTTAAGTCGCCCTTTAGAATAATCAACAATAATTATGCAAATAATCATGAATATTCCAGTTTAATTTTCTTCTTCAGGCAATCGCTGAAAATACTGATTGACCTCGTTCGAATATAAATAAAAGACATTGCCACATTTCAATGGAGCTTTGCCCCCACCTACAAAACTACGGCACCATTTAAGCTGTACCTATCATTTTGTTGGGGACTAATTACAGGTTTCATATTGCATAATCATAATCAGTATCATTTTCTACTACTCTCGCAACTCCTATAGAAGAATAACAATAACAATGAATAAATCGCTTCGATTTCTTACTATTTTCTGAATTCTTAATTAAGCTGTTTTTTTCGAATCGCAACTTGTACAAAACCTTATTTTAAACCAATAATTTAAAAAAAAAACGGAGATATTTTTACATTTATTCGTTATCTTGTACAACTTGCGGTTGATGGTGGGGCAGAATCTGGCATGGTCATTTGAAGCTACATCTCCCCCAATTTTTTTTTCTTTTAACAATCTTATATTAAATTGCGTTGCACGGAATCCTCGGTGCGCGAGTCCGACTCGCACTTGGCCGTTTTTTATCACGAGTATTGTTTACATTTTTTTGAATGTATGTAGGAATAATAAATAAGATAAGAAAATGCCTGTTCACATACTATTTCAGAGTAGCTACGAATACGTAGCTAATCGCTACGATCAACCGTAGGCTTGCTACGCCGAAAAAAAACTCCTTATCCTAAATAATTTAAGAAAGCCTACGTTTGAATGATGCTACGAGCAACAAATAACGGAAAAATAAAAATAAGCCGCCACCGGCCGACAGCTAAATGTTTTCCTTTGCCGGAACAAATTGAAAAAGCGTCTGTTTTTTTAGAGATCCGTAATGTGAATGATAAACAGACAGACAACGGAGTGATACTATAATGGTTATTTTTTTCCGTTTGAGGTACGGAATCCTAACAATAGATGATTTAATATCCAGCAAATTTAGAATCTCGTAAAAAGTTTTCAATCGTCGGAGTTTACAATGTTTATTGATATGAATTAAATCTATTTTGCATTTGTTATTAGCTTTTGGTAGTAAAGGCAGCTTATGTATTCTAGTGGGTATATTTAATTAATTAATTATGTATTGAAAATGATGAGTCATTAAAGAAACAAACATATAAACTTCCAGGCTTTACCATCTACAAAGTTAATAAAATAAACAATGCTTAGATCGGTATTTAATTTTGCGACTTTTTTTTTCAAAATATTAACTTAACTATTATTTTAATTAATGGGAATTTAAATTTAAATTTTAAAACCGACAGAAATTATTTTTCAAAAAAGAAAAGATCATTTATTTGCCACATAATCCAGACATACATAAGTTTAAATAACAAATATTAACTTAAATTATAAAGTCCGACTGTAGCTAAAAGTGGCTCAGTACTAAATGAAGCATGTAATGCAAACATATAGTTTTGATTTTCAGCCACCGCCTGGTTCTACCAGTGAGTAGTAAGTAATACCTACGTAAAATACGGAACACACGAGCTTGAGACGCCTTCACACTTGACCTATTTTTTCATAAGGGCCGGGGTAGACAGTTCACTGAATTACGCACGATACCGCCATTGCGGCCGAACCTTAAACATGTACCCTGGGTATACCCGGTATACCCAAAATATCTTTATTCGTGACCTTTGGCTCCTCTTATTGCTTTAACATTCTAAATTGTAGTGCATTGGCATTTGATAGTGAACTTTTAGGGTTACTAGTCGTAAGACATCTATACCGCAGCCCAAATCAAGTGTCTTATTTTGTAAACAAATATGAGCGTCTAATTTCCTATTGTGCTGTAACATTGAAGGAACTGATTGATCGAACCTGTTCCTGTTCATCATTGTGATCAGATCTAATAATGTGAAAATAACTATGCAATAATCACAGAACAGCTTAAAATGTTAGTAGGGTATGGTAGTTTTTGTTTACAAAATAAGACACTTGATTTGGGTTTCGGTTTTTAAGTATATTTACCAATTTCTCACTGTCTGTGCTAAATAAACACTACATGCGAAGTGATACGGGGTCTAACTAATTATACGTTTACCAAAGTATCCTTATGTGATTACCCAAGGATTTTTGATTTTATTTTAGAATGATTTTACTAAATTATTTAATGAAATATAAATATTTAAAATATTTCACGATAATATTAATGTCTCAACGTTTTTAGAATAGCTTCGTGTAAATTAATAATTTAATAAAGGTAATTAAAATTAAAATAGGCGCAAAAGTAGATAAGATTCTGCCCACCATCAACCGCAAGTTGTACAAGATAACGAATAAATGTAAAAATATCTCCGTTTTTTTTTAAATTATTGGTTTAAAATAAGGTTTTGTACAAGTTGCGATTCGAAAAATACAGTTTAATTAAGAATTCAGAAAATAGTAAGAAATCGAAGCGAATAATAATTCGCTTCGATTGTTTTTGTTATTCTTCTATAGGAGTTGCGAGAGTAGTAGAAAATGATACTGATTATGATTATGCAATATTAAACCTGTAATAAGTCCCCAACAAAATGATAGGTACAGCTTAAATGGTCACGTAGTTTTGTAGGTGGGCAAAGCTCCATTGAAATGTGGTAATGTCATTTACAGTTTTCGGATTTTTTCCTTTACCTGTGCTGTAAGACCTAGCTTCTTGCGAAATTTTATGATTCGTCATTTTGATCAACGGGAGGGAAGTACCCTATAGGTTTTGGTTTTCTTGCATTTTCATGCAAATATGCAAGAAAATGCGACATAAACGGCCATATCTTTTGATTGCGTTGACGTAGAAGTTTGATTTTTTTCACGGCTGCATGAAGTTGCAGACCTGAATATTTGCTCTGACTGACAAGACAAATAACCCAAGCCAAAATCAAGTGTCTTATTTTGTAAACAAAAACAACCCTACTAACATTTCAAGCTGTTCTTTGATTATTACATAGTTATTTTATTTTATTTATTTATTTTATTTTATTTGGAGACAAACAGTTTTCTCAAATACTTAATTCTAAATACATTTTTACTTATAAACCTATAGCCTCCCATATTAACAAGTAAGGTTATTTAGTACCTACGTTATACACATATACACACACACACATTACATTACATTTTCACATTAATAAATCGGATCACATTATTTTCACAATGATGAACAGGTTCGATCAATCGGTTCCATCATTGTGACATCACAACACGTAATTAGACTATCATATATATATAAGAAAGTCGTGTTAGTTACACTATTTATAACTAAAGAACGGACGAACCGATTTAGCTGAAAATTAGTGAGGAGGTAGCTTAGAACCAGGAGAAAGACATAGGATACTTTTTATCCCGTTCCAGTAGGGAAAAATGAAAGATAAATATGATGAAGATTTATATGAGAAATTCCTGACTATAGGAAATGGTCGAGTACCTGTCGACAAATCGACGAAAAAATCTGCTTATTTATTGCCTCTAACGCGGAACAAAGTTCGCGGGGTCAGCTAGTTTGTTTATAAAATAAGACACTTGATTTGGGCTGTGGTATAGCTGTTTTAGCTAGAAATCAGCAGCTAAGTTAAAGCTACTAAAGGCAACCCTGTTTTTTTTATTGTTCGAATTCTTAGAAAGTGATCGAATCGAATAAGGATGTTACGATTTTTCTGTTTCCTAGATCAAAATATATCGAAACTTATTTGCGTAGATTTTTAGCAATATTGGAAAAGAGCTTTGAAAGCTCACTTCCAATGCAGGAGATGTGCAATCTTTACCGGAAGTTGGCTCACAGGATTCTTCGGCGTCAGGAAATAACATTTTACTTACTTGTTATGTTACCTATAAGTTTTGACTTTGATATTTTACTTTACTTTTCATGCGTTAACAACAGAGAATGTAACCTTAGCCCAAATCAAGTGTCTTATTTTGTAAACAAATATGATCGTCTAATTACCTGTTGTGACGTAGCTGAAGGAACTGATTGATTGAACCTGTTCATTGTGAAAATAAAGTTATCCCATATAATAATGTGAAAATAACTATGCTATAATAGCTTAGCCACATTTAAATGACATTGCCACATTTCAATGTAGCTTTGCCCCACCTACAAAATTACGAGACCATTGAAGCTGTATGTATCATTTTGTTGGGGACTTATTACAGATTTTATATATCATAATCACAATCAGTAGGAGTTGCGAGATTCGTACTATTTTTTTTTGAATTCTTAATTAAGCTGTTTTTTCGTCTCGCAACTTGTACAAAACTTTATTTTAAACCAATAGTTTTAATATAAAACGGAGATATTTTTACATTTATTCGTTGTCTTGTTCATCATACGGTTGATGTTGGGGCAGAATCTGGCATAGTCATTTAGCGTGCGTACTCTGAAATCTACTATTATTTTTCTTTTATTTAATGACGACTTTATAATCATACCAAACTGAATGATTATAAACTCAAAATTTAGATTATCGATGGTCAATTAATCGCTGTCGTAACATTTTTTTTATATTCTCCCTTTCGAAAAAAGCATAGAGTACTTTCGCCTTTTCATCAAGAAAACAAGTTTTCTGAACGAATATGTTACGTGAGACTGTAATTGGGTTTTTGTTAGCAACACGACATCAGAATCGTGACCCGCGTACTTAATATGAACACCTCTGAACATATAATATTCTTGGAAAAGTCATTCCTTTGACTTCAGCCTTCCTTCGAGCCTCCGTTGTCTGATCTTTCAGTCTGTGAAGACGTGGCATATACAGGGTGATTGGAAATTCGATACATTCCCTGAAAGGGGTGATACTAGAGGTGGTTTACAACAA
The DNA here is from genome assembly GCA_963506565.1 of Tachystola acroxantha. Taxonomy (NCBI): domain Eukaryota; kingdom Metazoa; phylum Arthropoda; class Insecta; order Lepidoptera; family Oecophoridae; genus Tachystola; species Tachystola acroxantha. Next base: position 12,471,388 of record OY735878.1, read on the forward strand.
ATTAGGCCCTATTAACGAGGGGTCGAAAAAAAATTCAAACCTCGTGATCCTTTTATTTTTGAGTTAATGGGAATTTTAGGCATGCATTTTTTAAAGGTAATCTCTACTTTATTAGCTTTCAGAAAAGTATTATTTCAATACTTTTTTGAACATCAATTTTTTTTCGGGAATTAGTCTGAAAATTCACAGCAGAACCACTCATTTTCGACCCCTCGTTAATAGGGTCTGATTTGTTGCAAACCACCTCTAGTATCACCCCTTTCAAGGAATGTATCGATTTCCAATCACACTGTATTTCTATTTTAAAAAAATATAACAGAAGACCTGGCCCGGACTGTCACAGAATGGGTGCCATCGGACGGTCGCCGGCGTCGGGGCAGACCTCGGCGTAGGTGGAGAGACGATATCGTTAGATACAGGGATGGGTGGCTGGAAGAGGCTCAGGACAGGGATGGATGGAAGAGGAGGGGGGAGACCTTTGCCCAGCAGTGGGACAATTTTATAGGTTTACAAAAAAAACAGAAGACCTCGTTATCTTATGGAAAGACAGTGTCTGGACACCCGTTAGTAGCCACAACTCGATTAATTGCTTCATCAAGCACTTCTAGGTCCCCAATATCCTTGGAAGGCTTTATAGTAAAACGAGTGGTAAAATAAAATCATGCGGGCGGTCGGCATCGGGCCTCGGGGACCGCTTAAGAGCCCGCCCAGGTTAATGCATAAGTAATAGTCGAGCTCCCCAAAGCGTCTTATAGACAACCTTTTAAGAAAATTTTCCCTTGCCTTACAGTCAAAGACAGCTAACGTTACATGCCCCGAAAGTAGGGTATTGCAATTACATTAACATAAGACTGGAAGTTGGGGTCTTTTAGCGGTTTAGCTAAGTCGCTGTGGATCGGGAATTGGTGCTTTAAATATAGTATAAAGACCAGACCTTACCTTCTGTTACAGCCAACTATTTTAGGTCCTGAACTGCTTCGCAAAAATTCCGCCATCAAAATCAAAAGTCAAAATCAGATCTCTTTATTGCAAGTAAGCATGTTGTGTACATTTTTGGACGTCAACATATGTTTTTGAATTTACATTTACGCTACTTTGCAAGGAAAAGGTGCAAACGCTGAGGAGAAAAAGTGGCAAAATACTTAGTACGGTCGAAGACAAAGAAAGGTGTACAGGAGAGTTTTTAAGGTTGAGATTTTCTGAAAAACTACTTGACCGATTGTAAAAATTATTTCACTGTTAGATAGATAAAAGTTAAAACTATGTAACTGCAAAGAATTATTAAAATCGGTCCAAAATATCAACCTTATTGAGGCCCCCTGTATACTTATCTCTGTCTTCGACTGTACATCTTTCAAAATAAGTAATAATAACACAATTACTTAATAACTAAGATTACTACAACACTAATATGGATATTATTGACTAAATAACTTTTATTTTATTATACATCTGAATTTAGTATTACTATTATTATAATATATACCGAAACTCAAACCAATTGCGTATTTTGTTAACAAATATGATCGTCTAATTACCTGTTGTGATGTAACACTGAAGGAACTGATTGATTGAACCTGTTCATCATTGTGAAAATAAAGCGATCCGATCTAATAATGTGAAAATAACTATGCAATAATCACAGAGAAATGTTAGGTAGTTTTTTTTACAAAATAAGACACTTGATTTGGGCTTCGGATTATATGTGCTTTATAGGCATAATACCCATAATAGGTAAGTAAGTGTACCTGGACTTTCAACTTAATGTAGTTTGTAAAATAATTAAAACAACTTAATATTCAATACTGGTCAACAAACCTATTATTGAAACCGTTCGTTACTTTCAGTTCGATTCGATATAACAAAAATCGTCGCACGTTTTTGCATCAATCTCTCTCGCACACACGTCATGCGCGGACGGAATGTGACACACCATTATAAATCTCATTGAAGATACAACACCATCCATCACGCAGAGGAAATGAAGTCTCAGCGTGGGGATATGCGGCATCGAAACGCAGTTGGAGCGCTGGAGAATCGTATGCGATATTGAAATCGAACGATTATAGAATGGGAATAATTGAATAGGGATGTTGAAGAAATAGGAGTAGGAGGCTTTTAAAAATGTCGGGAAATGACGGTTGCGAAATTATTTGTTAATTTTCAGTTTAATGTCTACGTCAGTTTGTGTTTAATATCAAGTTAAATTAATCAGAAAATGTTCGCGAATGACAGTATGGTGAAATAATTGGATGATTCATGCAGGATCTTAAGTTTCAAGCAATTATCAAGAGTCCCACTACGAGCTCGGGAGTGAACGTGACTGTCGAGCTACTCGTCCAGAGTGATGACGCTACTGCAGCTCCTCTGGATGAAGATAAGAAGACGCGGATACCCAGGGTGAGGACGCTACGGTGACTCCCTTGCTAGAAGAGAAGACTATGTGATATTTTGAATAGTCTGTAACATGACATTGGCAAATGACGAACTGTCGAGTCTATTAATAAATAAACAGGAGTAAGTGTTTTTTGTAAGCTTACAAAAAGCAAATAATATTATTTTTCCGGGCAACTAACTTGCAATTAATAAACTAACTTGGCAGTTATGAAATATCTTGGCAACGATCTTAATATTATAGATAAGCTTCAAAAATGAGGTATTGCAAAACTGAAAAATCGCAGGTAGTTTTAGCAGTGAGTATTAAACAAGTCAATTGAAATTATAGATCATTTGTTATATCTATATTATCTTTGACAATGCCTAATGATTATTGTCTGAAATAACTACTTTGTAAGTATTAAAATCAACTTTATTTTGTAACTAAAAGATATAAGACTACAGAATAAACTAGAATAAAAGAACAATTCTATATTTTCGCAAACAAACCTTTCGTTTCGCTGCCCCTCGTAACAAAAGCAACTAAACTAGGTACAGGTAGCTATCACTGCACCGGTGCACTATGGAATGGTAGACCTTACTAAGGGTTCATCTAGAGTCTAGTACGATTAACAACTGTTGTATTTACATACTAAACCAACCATATATATCATCATCATCAGTCTATTTATATGTCCCCACTGCTCGGGCACAGACCTTCCCTTACATCGAGGGAGCTGAGGCCATGATCCACCACGCGGGCCCACTGCGGATTGGCGGATTTCACATGCCTTAGATTTTTTTCTTCTTCTACGGCATGTAGGTTTCATCACGATGTTTTCCTTCACCGTTTTGAGAAAAAACCGACGATAACTCATTGGTACATGGTTGCCCTGGCTGGGAATCGAACCTGGGACCTCCGTATTGCAAGTCCATTGACCCAACCACTGAGCCACCGAGCTCTCTCAAACAAAATAGCATGTTTCTATTTAATTGTCTTGCCTATTTCTGCAGTCAAATGCGTAATTATTTTGACATTATTAGATCGGTTCACTTTACATTCACAATGATGAACAGAATTCATTAAATCAGTATCTACATACACCACAACTGTTATGAAGCAAGGAATAGAGATAGTCGTATTTATATCGCAGACAAGGGCGGAAGCCTGTCCCCAAACAAAATATACTCTATTCTCTCTCCATGGAGCGCAGCGATTTTTTTTCTGTTATCAGTTATATCAGATAATTATCTGTCTTCATGAAGAAAGACGATCCTGTTTGGTTACAAAATAAAACACTTTCTGTGGGTATCTTAATGAGGAGTTTTCAAGGTTACATTTAAGAAAAAAAGAAAGTATCGATAGCCCCGGTAGATGGTACTGACCGGTCTGATGTCAACATTAAATGCGTTGTTATTGCTTGTAACTTGGACTTTTCGTATTTTATTTTTAAGAAATCGATGGGAGCAAGTGGGTGTCAATATTTTTACAATGCTTCACAACGCACAGGTTAACCATGTTTATGAATTGAAAGATTTTTCCGGCATCCATTAAAAGTATTAATTTGTACTGTTTTGTTTAAATTACACAAACAAACCAATAAAAATAATTAGTAAGTTAACAGATTGAATTTTTTTCATGGTGCTGTGTTTTTTTACTATGAAATCGCACTTTGGTGCAACGCCATCTATTGTCACTTTGAAAACCCCTTATTCCAAAACAGTTAATACAATTACGACACAGTGGTAGGGGTCACTGGAGAATGCCAAGCCGGGTTGCCGTTCCTTATTACTAGCAAGTACGTAGGCGTTTCGCCTAAGTGTGTCGCCTTCCGGTGCCACATGGACTGCAGTCGGGGGACTTATGCTAAGCTGGATATGGTACCTGCTTTAAAATTATATACACTATTATGTTAGCCATAGAACTTACTTACCCAATAAACATGAAATCGGTACAAATGACAATGCCACATTCTGCCCCACCATCAACCGCATGATGTACAAGATAACGAATAAATGTAAAAAAACTCCATTTTTTATTAAAATTATTGGTTTAAAATAAAATTTTGTACAAGTTGCAAGTCGAAAAAACAGCTTAATTAAGAATTCAGAAAATAGTATGAAATCGAAGCGAATTATTCGTTGTTTTTGTTATTATTTTCTACTACTCTCGCAACTCCTACTGATTGTGATTATGCCATGTAAACCTGTAATAAGTCCCCAACAAAATGATATCGATGAGCTTCAATGATCTCGTAGTTTTGTAGGTGGGGCAAAGCTCCATTGAAATCTGGCAATATCTTTTACAAGCGAAAAATTCTGTCAACGAGCGCATAGAGAGGAAGCGGGGTACAGGGGTGCTGTATTAAAGAAATGCGTCCATGTTGATAATATCTCTAGGTTATACGTGTCGCGAAGCAATTTTGCGCTCATGTGCGGGCAGACACGGGCGCCCTGTTACAGGTCTATAGTGGTCTGTGGAAAGTGTACATTTTCATACAATACGCACTAAAGCGTTCCATAATTTACATATAAGTGAAATACAATCCTATGTAAATATAAATATGTGCCAAGTTTGTTCACACCACATCTCTAGACGGAGGTAAAAAGACTCATTCTTTTGACAAACGCCGCGGGAACGAGGCCCTGGGAGGATACAATTTGCGCGAAACGCTTGCAACCTGAGAACATTTAAAATAGAGGCGCCTTAATTACTCTCTCGCTGCCTTTTTGTTCTTATGCAGAATATGTAATATGCATTACGTACAAATAGGGATGTTGACTAAAAAATATATTAAGTAAGTACATAAATTTATTTATTTATTTATTTATCAGATAATCTTACAGCATTTAAGTACATAATGATAACATTAAATTTAAAATAGTGCATGCCAAAACAAGATTACACATATTGTAACAAAGAAAGACTACATAAGTCGGCGTAAAGAATCAACTCACCTTATCGTGCTGAAAATACATCTGAAAGTAGTTTTTTGATATTCCAATTCATGAAATGATATTATTTGTTAAATTCGTATTTCTATTTCACCTCTTTTGAAAAAGCTAATTTAAAATGTCATTTGTATGGAATTTCCGATTTTCAAAAGGCTGTACTAATTATTTTGTTTTTTAATTGATTTCTATTCTGATAACACAGTTGACATCTCCATAATTTTGTTAAATTTGTAAAATTAAAGAAAACAATTTTAGTATTTAACCACCTACTATATTTTAATCACCTACTCTAAATTTGCTTTGCCATCAAGAAAATGCGAGCCAACGGAGATTATACATCTACATTAGTAGTATGAGAGCATGTAAGCTGTCCATGGCTCCTATTTTCTTCACATGACCAAAATCTTTGTTAACGTCTCCATTCTAAATACTCCAGGCTCGCTAAAGGTGACTTTTTTGCTCCGGCACAACCAGTAAGGAACTGCGCATTTCTAATGCAAATGTACTACGTGGATCATTATGCTCTGATTTCAGAGCGTTTAAAGGAGCATTCAAAGATTTTATGTTCCACGTTCCTTTGTAGTTTGAGCACTGGGTGTACAGAAAAGGAAACACAAAATTCGTACGGTTTTTAGGAAAATGTTTATTTATTTATTTATTTATTTTATTAATGGACTCGACAGTTCGTCATTTGCCAATGTCATGTTACAGAAAATTCAAAATATTCAATAGTCTTCTATCTTCCTCCTCCAGGGAAGACGCAGTAGCGTCTTCACCCTGGGTAGCCGCGTCTTCATGTCTTCATCCAGAGGAGACGCCGTAGCCGCATCACTCTGGACGAAGCAGCTCGACAGTCACGTTCACTCCCGAGCTTGTAGCGGGAACTCTTGATAAAAGCTTGAAACTTCAGATCTTGCATAAATAATCCAATAACTTCACCGTACTGTCATTCGCGAACATTTTCTGATTAATTTAACGTGATATTAAACACAAAATAGTCCCTGTAGACGTTAAAAGGAAAATTATCAAATAATTTCGCAACCGTCGTTTCCCGCCATTTTCAAGAGAACCTAGGAAAATGTTTTTCGATGTTTTCGAGGTAGGACGCCTAAATTGTAGGCTCATAAGAAAATTCAGGCATTGAGTTGCCTAGGTACCTAAGTATTCTATGCCTAGTGGTATCGCTACTGGAAGTTTTATACAGGCTGATTGGAAATTCGATACATTCCTTGAAAGGGGCGATACTAGAGGTGGTTTGCAAAAGGCCCTATTAACGAGGGTTCGAAAATGAGTGGTTTCTGAGTTACGGTAGTAATTTTTTATTATTATTATGGCCCACTATAGTTTTAATTCTAAAATTTTATTATTTTTGGTCATCAGTGCGTATATTATCATTATCATCCCTGAATCCTCGTCGTTGATCAAAACCACATCCTGTATTTGATTGTGTCTCTGTAACTTTTGATTGTAGAATAATAAAAATTGCCGAACCCCCAAAAAAAAATTCTAAAATAATTTTAGGCTTTAATTATATTCTCTTCGTACAAGATTACCGCATTTTGAAGGAAAATTGAAAACGATTATCTACCAATTCTTGTATCTCAGCTCGGTGGCTCAATGGGCTTGCAATATGGAGGTCCCAGGTTCGATTCCCAGCTAGGGCAGCCATGTACCAATGAGTTATCCTCGGTTTTTTCGACGGAAAAACTTACGTACATTTACCGAGTGCTCTCAAAAACGGTGAAGGAAAACATCGTGATGAAACCTGCATGTCGTAGAAGAAGAAAAAATCTAAGGCATGTGAAATCCGCCAACCCGCACTGGGCCCGCGTGGTGGATCATGGCCCGAGCTCCCTCGATGTAAGGGAAGGTCTGTGCCCGAGCAGTGGGGCAATATAAATAGACTGATGATGATGATCTACCAATAAATAAATAGATATTTAGTTTAAGAATGTATTTTAACGTAACCTATACGTAAGAACGTATATTTATTTATTAACACAAAACCAAGTAATGTCACGAAAACCACTTCTATTACCGCAAACGTAAATCAAAAAGACAATCGTAACTGAGTGTTGAATTAAAGCCGCTATAGTCGGCGGTTTGCATTTTAATTAATTAAAAGCCGACAGCGGGGGCTGAGGTATTGCTGGCAGGCGTGAGAGGGGGTGAGGCAACGCCAGAGGGGTGCGAGAGGAGGTGAGATAGTGCCCGTTCACACAGACCGGTGTAAGCGGATATCTTTACCTCCGGATATTTGTACCGCGGGGTACTTTAATCCTAGGATATTTTCACCCCCGGGTAAGGGTACCGGGGGGGTACTTTTATCCTAGGTTATTTTTACCTCCGGATATTTTTACCGGGGTGCTTTAATCCTAGGGTATTTTTACCCCTGGGTAAGTGTCCCGGGGTACTTTTAACCTAGGATATTTTTACCGACCTGTATTTTTGGCTATTGTAGCTTCATACAAAAGAGATCAACGAGATTTACTATGGCTTCTTAAAAAAGACAGACAGACAGACAGACACAGACAGCCACAGACAGCAACAGACAGCCACAGACAGACACAGACAGACACAGACATACATAGACAGACACAGACAGACACAGACAGACACAATCAGACATACACAGACAGACACAGACAGACACGGACGGACAGACACAGGCAGACACGGACAGACACAGACAGACACAGACATACACAGACAGACACAGACAGACACATACAGACACAGACAGACACAGACAGACACAGACAGACACAGACAGACACAGACAGACACAGAGAGACACAGACAGACAGACACAGACAGACACGGACAGACACGGACAGACACAGACAGATACAGACAGACACAGACGGACACAGACACACATACACACAGACAGACAGACAGACACAGACAGACAGACACAGACAGACAGACACAGACAGACAGACACAGACAGACAGACACAGACAGACAGACACACACAGACAGACAGACATAGACAGACACAGACAGACAGACACAGACAGACAGACACAGGCAGACAGACACAGACAGACAGACACAGACAGACAGACAGACACAGACAGACACAGACAGACAGACACAGACAGACACAGACAGACGGACACAGACAGACACAAACAGACACAGACAGATACAGACAGGCACAGACGGACACAGACACACACACAGAGACAGACACAGACAGACAGCCACAGACAGCCACACACGGACACAGACAGACAGACACAGACAGACCGACACATACACAGACACACACAGTCAGACTCAGACAGACACAGAAAGACATACAAACACAGACAGACAGACAGACACAGAGACAGACAGACAGACAGACAGACAGACAGACGGACGGACGGACGGACGGACTGACGGACTGACGGACAGACGGACAGACGGACAGACGGACAGACGGACAGACGGACAGACGGACAGACGGACAGACGGACAGACGGACAGACGGACAGACGGACAGACGGACAGACTGACAGACGGACAGACGGACAGACGGACAGACGGACAGACGGGCAGACGGACAGACGGACAGACGGACAGACGGACAGACGGACAGACACAGACACACATAGACAGACACAGACAGACGCACACAGACCCAGACTGACACAGACAGACAGACACATACACAGGCACACACAGCCAGACATACAGACACAGACAGATAGACAGATACAGAAACACACAGACAGACAGACACAGACAGCGCATATGCAAGAAAATATCAAAATAAATGGTAGATAGACAAACAAAAACTGAAGCGACGAACTGTGCTAAGAACCCAGCGCCCCCTACGGGGTCCAATTGTGAATCTAAACCATGCATTGACTCGCTTAAACGCACACACAAAATTCCATCAAAATCGGATGATCCGTGTAGGAATAATTCAATGAGAAGTAAAATTACCGTAGGTACTTATATCCTAGGATATTTACACCCCTTACAAGATTTTTCAAATAGAGCTATAAACTTAGGTTTTTTTTATCAATTCAAGTTAAAAACATGTTTAGACTTTATGTCCTTACTGTCATTGTCCGGATAGTTCCAGAACCACCTCAGAATGTGTCTGTGCTGGACACCTAAATATTTTCTGCCTTTCTGCGAGTGCCTGAGACAATATATTAGCAATTAGCACCGATATACTGTCGTTTTCAAAAGCTCTCAGGCGATTCTTCTGGTTCGGGATTAGGATGATACTTTGAGGTTACAAAGAGTCGCGTTCACATAGGTATGTAACTACTGACTATGCTACGATTCTAATTCGTTAAGTATACGAGTAGTTTCGATGGTAAACTTTACCATATTCACAAATGATTGCATGCTTTTATTGTTTAACTTAGCAGTTGAACCAGGCGCGGTTGGTTCAGACAGACACAGACAGACAGACACACACACACAGATATACATAGACAGACACAGGCAGCGCATAGCGCATATGCAAGAAAATATCAAAATAAATAGTAGATAGGACAAACAAAAACTGAAGCGACGAACTGTGCTGAGAAACTACGTCAGCGATTCTTTTGTTCAGTTAGAACCCAATTGCAGCGCCCCCTACCGGGTCCAATTGTGAATCTAAACCATGCATTGACTCGCTCAAACGCACACACAAAATTCCATCAAAATCGGATGATCCGTGTAGGAATAATTCAATGAGAAGTAAAATTACCGTAGGTACTTATATCCTAGGATATTTACACCCCTTACAAGATTTTTCAAATAGAGCTATAAACTTAGGTTTTTTTTATCAATTCAAGTTAAAAACATGTTTAGACTTTATGTCCTTACTGTCATTGTCCGGATAGTTCCAGAACCACCTCAGAATGTGTCTGTGCTGGACACCTAAATATTTTCTGCCTTTCTGCGAGTGCCTGAGACAATATATTAGCAATTATCACCGATATGCTGTCTTTTTCAAAAGCTCTCAGGCGATTCTTCTGGTTCGGGATTAGGATGATACTTTGAGGTTACAAAGAGTCGCGTTCACATAGGTATGTAACTACTGACTATGCTACGATTCTAATTCGTTAAGTATACGAGTAGTTTCGATGGTAAACTTTACCATATTCACAAATGATTGCATGCTTTTATTGTTTAACTTAGCAGTTGAACCAGGCGCGGTTGGTTCAGACAGACACAGACAGACAGACACACACACACAGATATACATAGACAGACACAGGCAGCGCATAGCGCATATGCAAGAAAATATCAAAATAAATAGTAGATAGGACAAACAAAAACTGAAGCGACGAACTGTGCTGAGAAACTACGTCAGCGATTCTTTTGTTCAGTTAGAACCCAATTGCAGCGCCCCCTACCGGGTCCAATTGTGAATCTAAACCATGCATTGACTCGCTCAAACGCACACACAAAATTCCATCAAAATCGGATGATCCGTGTAGGAATAATTCAATGAGAAGTAAAATTACCGTAGGTACTTATATCCTAGGATATTTACACCCCTTACAAGATTTTTCAAATAGAGCTATAAACTTAGGTTTTTTTTATCAATTCAAGTTAAAAACATGTTTAGACTTTATGTCCTTACTGTCATTGTCCGGATAGTTCCAGAACCACCTCAGAATGTGTCTGTGCTGGACACCTAAATATTTTCTGCCTTTCTGCGAGTGCCTGAGACAATATATTAGCAATTATCACCGATATGCTGTCTTTTTCAAAAGCTCTCAGGCGATTCTTCTGGTTCGGGATTAGGATGATACTTTGAGGTTACAAAGAGTCGCGTTCACATAGGTATGTAACTACTGACTATGCTACGATTCTAATTCGTTAAGTATACGAGTAGTTTCGATGGTAAACTTTACCATATTCACAAATGATTGCATGCTTTTATTGTTTAACTTAGCAGTTGAACCAGGCGCGGTTGGTTCAGACAGACACAGACAGACAGACATACACACACAGATATACATAGACAGACACAGGCAGCGCATAGCGCATATGAAAGGAAATATCAAAATAAATAGTAGATAGGACAAACAAAAACTGAAGCGACGAACTGTGCTGAGAAACTACGTCAGCGATTCTTTTGTTCAGTTAGAACCCAATTGCAGCGCCCCCTACCGGGTCCAATTGTGAATCTTAACCATGCATTGACTCGCTCAAACGCACACACAAAATTTCATCAAAATCGGATGATTCGTGTAGGAATAATTCAATGAGAAGTAAAATTACCGTAGGTACTTATATCCTAGGATATTTACACCCCTTACAAGATTTTTCAAATAGAGCTATAAACTTAGGTTTTTTTTTATCAATTCAAGTTAAAAACATGTTTAGACTTTATGTCCTTACTTTCATTGTCCGGATAGTTCCAGAACCACCTCAGAATGTGTCTGTGCTGGACACCTAAATATTTTCTGCCTTTCTGCGAGTGCCTGAGACAATATATTAGCAATTAGCACCGATATGCTGTCTTTTTCAAAAGCTCTCAGGCGATTCTTCTGGTTCGGGATTAGGATGATACTTTGAGGTTACAAAGAGTCGCGTTCACATAGGTATGTAACTACTGACTATGCTACGATTCTAATTCGTTAAGTATACGAGTAGTTTCGATGGTAAACTTTACCATATTCACAAATGACTGCATGTTTTTATACTAATTCGTTAAGTATACGAGTAGTTTCGATGGTAAATTTTACCATATTCACAAATGACTGCATGTTTTTATTATTTAACTTAACTCTAATTTATTGAATGCCTGATCTGTGTTAAAGTGGCAATACACGATTCTGATTCCTAAACGCAACTGACACTGGTACAACGCGTAAAAGTGAGCGGGATGCCTCGCTTAGCAGCGACTCTATTAGTTTACGCAATCTCCAGGAAGATGATTATTACGTCAATTTTATGCGACTATATAACCGTTCACCATCAGGAATCAGGATCGTCTACTTGTCTGGACACACTACGTTTCCATCCCGTATACTATTATACTTGTCATGATTTCGAATAGGTACAACCATACATACATTATATACATAATTATAATTGTATTATCATTGTTTTAAAGATGTGTTGCTGAGAGTTTTATGCCACTTTTTCTCCTCAGCGTTGGCACTTTTTCCTTGCAAAGCGGTATAAATGTAAATTCAAAAAATATATTGACGTGCAAAAATGTACTCAACGTGCTTACTTGCAATAAAGAAATTTGACTTTGACTTTACACGCGCACACACCCTCTTTCTCACACGCCCTCTCGCGCACCCTCACTCACTCACTCACACACACACACACACACGTCCTCTCGCTCACCCTCTCTCACACACACACTCCCGCTCATAACAAAGCCACCCACCAACCCACACAAACACACACCCTCTCACTCACACTCATACGCTCTCCGTCTCAAACATCCAACCACCCACCCACACGCCCTCTCGCGCACCCTCCTCTCTCTCTCTCTATCATACACACACGCACACCCTCTCTCTCGCGCACCCTCGCACAGCCTCGCACACCCGCAGTTGAACCAGACGCGGTTGGTTCAAGGGAAGGGGTAAACTTTTATTTCTGGATAAATTTACCGGCAGGTAAATTATTATTTCAGGATAAATCTACCTGGGGTTAAATTTTATTTCAGGATATTTTTACTCCGGGGGTAATGGGTAGTTGTCTACTGCCACACCGGCTCGGAGAGGAGAGCAGATTTTGATAGCGTTTAAGGCACCACTGCCGGCGAGTAAGCGAGTAACTATAGGCTATTTTCTCGTTCAAGAAATGTAAAATAGATAGTACAGTCAATGGTAACACTTGCAGTACGATTTCAAGTCTTACAACGCAAATAATAAGAACTGTCAAAAGTAAAAAGTGTTACCATTGATCTGCTGTCGACTGTACATTAGAACATGATGAAAAAATTCTTGCCGTGGGCAGGACTTGAACCTGCGACTTTTTGGATAATTATTATTCAGTGAATGAGTTTTTGAGTGACGTACCATTTTTGTAAAAGTAAATTATATTTAAATTTCAATGTATATGATAAGATAAATATTATTTATTGCAAAAAAAGAATTACATAAAAGAAATAGGCTAATACAGTTAAAATTTTGTATCTAGGTATAAAAGTTCCACTTTTAATCTATAAAAATATTTGCACGCCGTCCTTGTGACAGAATATGCTGGTTGATTATATTTAAGATCCATTGTATGTACCATATTCTAGCAAATAAATATTTTGACTTTGACTTTGAAACGGTTTGGTCGGCTCCGGCCGGTTGTGAGCGTAGAATCCTGTCCGGTCTGTGTGAAAAGAGGAGCGCCCTCCGATGCTCTCCGAGCCGGTCTATGTGAACGGACCCTTAGGGTTGGAGGGGGGTGAGAAGCGCAACAGTCAGTGTTTACGCACGAAGACACCTCGTGACTTCGCCCGACATTCGTTGCCTGTCGCACAGTGAGACCACAGAACCAATCAGAAGTATCGTTTGTTAAGAATCCTAAAATCTAATGGAATTGGTATTAGAAAAGATGATGATGACGATGGAAATGCTATAAGGCTGTATGATCTTTTGGCGCATTTGCCTTACTAAAAAACGCAACAACAACTGTCACACTGACTCTCGTGGTTCGCCTTTCGCGCGAAAAATCGGTGGTGGTAATTGTGATTCGGATTGGTCAAAAATGTGGTGCTCATTGATGTAACTCAGAGAATATTGATGTGGGCAGTGTGGCTGTGGGATGGTTCAGGTGGTCCTATCTTTGTGACGACAGCGGAGCTGCAATTCGGTGAGATCAATCCAATCTAGTATTCCTTGCCATCTCCCAGAGACCATACCTCGTAGGGTGGCTGCCTTTTACACGTTATAATGTTATAATAGTGAGTCTTGCTGATATTAAGGGCCTGCATAGAGCCAACTAGCGCGCCAATCTTAAAAAAATAATATCTTCCAATATAATCAATTTTATTAAAAATGCTATTTACGAAATGTTTATTACGATAAATACTATTTTTAAATGCTTATTTATAACGTGATTCAATGTCGGTAAGTTGTAGTTCGCATATTTGCGAAAAACGGCCGTTTTGGCACATTTGTGAACTACAACTTAGCTTGTCGCAATTATGCCATGTAGGTATTGTATATTGAAAAATGGTATCCATCCTAATAAACTTCCTATCCTTAACATTATTTAACGAAATGTGAAAGGGATAGCAACACGATTTAAAGGAAGTGAGATTTAAGTAGGTTTATGAATAACAGCATAAAAGTCTACAGATAAAACATTACCCTCTTAGTGAAAAGCCTCTGATCCATTTTTAGACTCATTTCGCTGTCTTTTGATCGGGTGTCATCATCATCAGTCTATTTATATTGCCCCACTGCTCGGGCACAGACCTTCCCTTACATCGAGGGAGCTCGGGCCATAATCCACCACGCGGGCCCAGTGCGGGTTGGCGGATTTCACATGCCTTATAGTTTTTTTTCTTCTTCTACGACATGCAGGTTTCATCACGATGTTTTCCTTCACCGTTTTTGAGAGCACTCGGTAAATGTACGTAAGATTTTCCGTCGAAAAAACCGAGGATAACTCATTGGTACATGGCTGCCCTAGCTGGGAATCGAACCTGGGACCTCCATATTGCAAGTCCATTGACCCAACCACTGAGCCACCGAGCTCTTGATCGGGTGTGCCTTCTGCTTTTTCCTGTATACCGATTGTACAGCTTAGCAGGAAGTCTTACTCCATTAGGAAAATTAATGTCCTGAATTACTCGAGCGACCGCGGGAGAGCGAAGATAGCTATTCTTTTAAAGGCAGAATAGTGCCCGGAGACTATAATGAAATTAAAGAAAACGGGGGGTTCTTTAATGGTTTGTTTGTGAAGGTTAATTTTAGTTATCTGCTGACAAGCTTAAATAGAGAGTTCGATGTCTCAGTGGTTGGGTCAATGGGCTTACGATACGGGGTCCCAGGTTCGATCCCCGGTTAGGTCAGCCATGTACACACGAAGACAGAGACAAGTATAGAGGGGGCCCCAATAAAGTTGAGATTTACTCAGGAACCACTGGACCGATTTTAATAATTCTTTTACAGTACAGTTTTAAATTTTATCTATCTTACAGTGAAAGAATTATTGCAATAATTCAAGTAGTTTTTGAGAAAATCTCATCATTAAAAACTCTACGACATCTTTATCTGTCTTCGATCGTACCAATTACCGAATTTTGAGAGCATTTGGTAAATGTTTCGGTTAAGTATAACGTCGTGATGACTCCTAAATGCCGAAGTAGAAGAAATTCTGAAACATGTAATCCACCAATCCACTGGGCCCGCGTGGTGGATCATGGCTCGAGCTTCATAGATGGAAGGGAAGGTCTGTAAAGAAGCATTGAGGACCTAAAAATCCTCTAGTCTCAGTAGCACTGTTATTTTGTCGCAGAACGTCGTGCGACGCATCACTTGGTCCACGAAGAATCGCTGCAGAACCATAGTGTTACTTTTTATATGACTAGTGATGCCTACCAAGAATAGGTACCTCCATGTTTCTGCTGCTATCCTAGTACCGCTCAAACGATATCACCGCATAAACACCGAACTACTGAGACTATTTATATTTCACCACTTCGGCTAGTTATTGAATTTGTACATTCTTTTGATAATTTTGGAAAAGACGGTAACTAGCCAATTCGTTCATGAAAATATCATGTACGTAAGAATATATCTCTATTTCCAAAAATCAGTGACACACATAGTTATAATACAAGAAATAGAGATATACTTGCATTTCCAGGATTCAGACTACGTAAGGTTAGTACATCCTTCATGGGGCACTGTATTCGCTTTTATAACAAGTTGCCAGAAAGTGTCACGACGTTGACAGAGAGGAAATTTAAAAATTTCATTAAAGGAACACACATATAGTTATTAAGTAATAATTGTATTATCATTATTTTAAAAGATGTGCTGCTGAGAGGTATTTGCCACTTTTTCTCCTCAGCGTTGGCACCTTTTCCTTGCAAAGTGGTGTAAATGTAAATTCAAAAAATATATTGACGTGCAAAAATGTACTCAACGTGCTTATTTGCAATAAAGAAAATTTGACTTTGACCCCTTCATATTTCGTAATAACGTACATCGTGATTGTGTTTCGGTGACTCTATTTAATATTGTCTCTTTGAGTTCAAAGAGCTCAGATATTAACTCGCCGCAAGTCCACCGTCCACTGCATTGCACGAAACTACTATTTGGTGACGCCGTACACGAATTACCAGGAAACTAGGAGTAGTGTTTGGTGACAGTAAAGCGAAATTTCATTTGGGATGCTCGCGGCTACCTCTATACAGGGTGGTCCATTAGAGATGGGCAATCTAAAACTATTATAATAAGAGAATTTTGTTTTGAACCATGATATCAATTATAAAGTTAATAAAAACTGCATTCGAAGATTTTTCCGAAAGACTCGAGAATCGAACCTATTTTTTATTCAGAAAATCACAAGTTTTTTATGTTGGTACTTAATTGATAGTGTAGGTTGCCAGGAGCAAAATTTTATATTAAGGGCCGTCCATGAGCCAACTAGCGCCGCCAATCTTGAAAAAATAATATCTTCCAATATAATCAATTTTATTAAAAAAGCTATTTACGAAATGTTATTACGATAAATACTATTTTTTAAATGCTTATTTATAACGTGATTCAATGTCGGTAAGTTGTAGTTGGCATAATTGCGAAAAACGGCCGTTTTTCGCAATTATGCCAACTACAACTTAGCTTGTCGCAATTATGCCATATATTGTACATTTAAATTAGTATTCATCCTAATATACATTTTGTGAATAGTTTTTTTAATAAAATTGATTAAATTGGAAAATATTATTTTTTCAAAATTGGCGGCGCTAGTTGCTCATGGAAGGCCCTTCGAGTTTATCTTTTCGTTAGAGCAAAATTATGGTGATAAGTTGCGTTGCACGTAATCCTCGGTGCGCGAGTCTGACAGCCGACTCCCCGAAACTGGACTACCCCTCGACCATCCTATTAACCCAGGTAATCAATTGCACCCTGTATTACAATTTGTAAAATTGGATGTTTGTAACCTGCGGCGCTTTTGGCATTGATTGCGTTGTCAAACACGGGCTCGGTTGCAGTATCATCGATATCTAATTTAGATTTAGAGGTAATTACTGAGGTTTCATTACCGGGAATATCATTTCGATAGTATTAGTTGATAGGAAATGATATGTCAGGAAAATTCACCACTGGTTTCAGTAAGTGGAGTTCGGGTGGTAATGAACAAATGGGATTGACGTGTATTAAAATAAAATTTGAATCAATATGTTCGTCATCTAATTGAAATGGGTAGGATATTCTATGGTATATGGATAGGATAATGGAAAACTAATTTCAGACGTATTAATTGTTATTAGGTATTTATTTCGTTATTTGCCAATGTTATGTTAAAGAGTAACATTAAATTATATCATAGACTTCAAATTATTATATATAAACGGATATCACTCACTTATATTGTTAAAGTCGGCAATTAGACCGACAATATAAGTGAGTGATATCCGTTTATATATAATAATTTGTAGTAATGGCTCACTATAGTTTTAATTCTAAAATCATAGACTTCGTTACCTCTTCAGTCACCCGCAGCGTCTGCAACCCTGGACGAAGGATATCAGCGTCCTCATTTCCTCCTTTATAACAGTCACAGACAGAGGCCTCTTTAAACATAAACCAAGCAGCTCAACAGTCACGTTCATTCCTTAGTTATGTAGTGGGACTCTTGAAACCAAATCGAAACTGCATATAATTATTCTAGACCTCCAACATATTGACATTCGTGAACTGCATTATCTTATTAATATACCTAAATTGATATTAAACACAAAACCATCACTAATTAATAAAAATCAAAATTATGTAATATTGCAACAGCCACATTAGCTATTTTCAAATAAAATATAATTTTACTTATGAACTGGCTGTATGGTACCACACCTTTGCCTGTCTCCAGAGGCGAGTTAAAAACAACAATAAACAAGAGAACCCAAAGAAAACCAAGACAACAGCTAATCAGCCAAAAGCTTCCCACTTTATTGCATGCAACAACGTTGGAGTGCGAACAGCCATTACACGACCACTTCAAAATATGCACTGCAGGTTGCACGAAGGGAAACCACTTTACAGATTGAGTGCCGTAAAACGTGTAATAGACCATGGGCGACGGAAATGTTGGTGGTGAATTAGTACATTTACTTTACAAGGCATTCGGTACTTATTTTCAAACGTTTTAGATTAGAAACAATAAGTAATGTATATTTAAGGATGACAATATAGTTTTACATATAAATATTTAAACATATTCGATATTGAGTATTTCGATGTAGCATACTTTCGGTATTCCGTATATCGCGATAGCGAACATTCGGTATTACGTACTTTCGAACTCACGTAATTCGAGCTCATGTACTTTCGGTATACCGTTCATCGGTATTTTGAACATCGACATTCCGTAGTGCAGTCACATTTTATATTTATACATATTTATTTTTATTTAGTTTTACATTGTGCTAACGTTATTATGGACATGTCTTGTAGTCTTAAATAAAATCAACTATTCATTCATCGTCAAAATGAATTATTAATAAAAATAATTCCCTGACTATTAATGGATCCGCGTCAATTATTTTAATTACCTACCTAATGTCCGATACAACAATAAAATTGATATTTTGAAATAAATGAGTAAATGAAAAGAAATTCTGTCAGACACTGTGATTCTTATATAGACTCCTTGCAATCTACTATCAATTACCGCAATAAAAGAAATTACGGTTTTCTAAAAGAAAATAACTCGGTTCGATTCCTGAATCGTATATGAGTTTTAATAAAATCATTCATGCAGTTTTTTTAAATTTTAAAATCAATGTCATGGTTTCTTAAAACAAATTTATCTAACTCTAATAGTTTCAGATTTCCCCATACTGGCCCATCTCGATAGGCCATCAGTATATCGATTTTAATTCTATTAATGATACTGATCCAGTTTCAATGTTAACCTGTATTTAGCAGCCGCTAAAATAGTAGCATTTTTCTTTTCTCTTTTCATACAATACGAGCCTTCAAAGTCAAAATCAAATTTCTTTATTGCAAGTAGGCACGTTGTGTACATTTTTGCACGTCAACATATTTTTGAATTTATATTTACACCAATTTGCAAGGAAAAGGTGCCAACGCTGAGGAGAAAAAGTGGCAAAAAACTCTCAGCAGCACATCTTTTAAAATAATATTACACAATTACTTAATAACTAGGTATTACACAACTATTTCTATTGTTAGTAATCTACACTTTATCCCCCATGCGGAACCGTCGACACACACCATACATGTTCATCGTTTAAATAGTCATATATTCTGTAATACGTCTTCTAAATTAGTATCTAAAAGACACCGCATCACAATCTCAACTTAGAAGGCACCTTCGCAAAATTCATTAGGGAACGTTCGTTGGGCCCACTCACCGGCGGTTTGAATAAAATATACCCAGAGAATAAAAGAGAGCTTTTTATCTATTAAACGCATTTGCTGTTACAAATCTGCGCTCTTTCTGGGAGCGAGCGTGCATAAGTATTAATGGGGACTAAGAAGGAGCGGAGGCGGGAGCGGGAGCGAATAATATAACTCTTGTTACGGACAATCAGATCAATGGTAACACTTGCAGTACGAATTTAACTCTTATGACGCAGCTAATAAGAATTGTACAAAGTGTTGATCTTCTGTTGTACATCATGTCTAATTTTTTTGCAATTTCGTCCGAAAAAAAGACCTGTTTATCTTATTATTATAGTATTTATTAAAGTCGGCGACTGTATCTATCCGGAAACAAAATGTTATATGTTATATTTTCAATACTGGTTTTGATATGCATAGCCGCCCAATGCCTACATTGTAACTTAGAAGGCAGTGTGTGTTTTCTAATTTAAAGCCTGACACGTACGGGCCCGATCTGCAAGCGGCTTACGGCCTGCGGCCAGTTGAAACGCATGCCCTGCCCCATTTTCTCCCGTCGTTAACGTCCAGTAGGTAGTAGATTGCGGCCTAGGCCTCAGATCGCTACCTACTACTACCTACCTACTTAAAGCAAAGACATGTCTAATTAATATTATCAATTTCCTCTGCGGTTATTGTTAGACACTTTACTTTAATTGAACTTAAAAAGCTGTCATAATCGCATATTATTATGTATGTGTAATACATAATTTGCAATGACTAATTCTTATAAATATATGCTTAAAAAGTAAAATGTTAAAAACTTTTAAACTCCATACTTATGCATAATAAAATAAAACAACGAACAACCTGACCCGCCCTCGCTTGTACAATAAACTCAACGTCTAAAGGAAATGGTTGCCCGTCTCTCCTTGGCTTGCATTTACGACATTACGCCACAAGCTTTATTTTGCACTCGTACTAACCCGCTGGTCGGGTATATCCTGCCTCGTGGAGTTTTAAAATCCAACTTACAATTCTTCTAGTAACGTCTGACAAAATGTTCCTTCTGCGACAAGTTGTAACAAAGACATAAAACTTTATTGGAGTAGTAACTATAGGATTTACTCGGTTGGGTCAATGACCCGAAGTGGACCTTGGTTTCCTAAACCATAAAACGAAGGTACTATCCCAACTGCGATCACGTGTGCGCCAAATATCAGTTATTGTCAACTCCAAGAGCTATCACATAAATGGCGCCCTAGTTGGGACACCAACATTTTATAATTAAAAACTACTAATTTCGCTAGCCCAGTGATCCGATGTGGGTATTGGCCTTCGAAGTCAGAAGACGCTGGTACCTGACTCCCGCCACAAGTGTCTCCGTAATCTGTTCAAATCTAAGCTATCCCAGTACTAATGGCGCCCAAATTGGGACTCTTAAAATTTAAAACTATTAATTTCGCTGACTCAGAATCACGAAGAGGGTTTTGGCCTCTAAAACGAGAAAACGCCGATCCCAGACTCCTGCTAGGTGTGTCCTTAAAATCCTTTCAGATCAAATGACGCCCAACCTGGGACTCCAAGGTTATAAAATTAAAAACCTATTAATATCAGAGGGTTATGACTCTCGCTCCGGGTCATACATGGTGCAAAAGTTGGCCATGGCTATACAGCGCGGCAACGCCGTGAGCGTTATGGGCACCTTTGCCCCGGGTACGACAAGCGGCGGGTTATTTAATTAATTTATTTATTTAGGTAAGTATTGATAATAATCAAGTTTTAAGTTTTATTTTTATTCTACGTTAGGTAGGTAGGTATTTGTTTTTAACGTCTATTTAAATGAATTACTTTACCTATTTGATTTATCATAATTAATATCACTGATTCAGTTACCATAAGTGGATCTTGACCTTCTAGTGTATGTAAATGTACCTATATATGTCGCATGATACAAACTCAGTTCCAATAAAATCAGCAGCAAAAGCGACGTCGAAACGAATACAAGTAAATCAGGACTGTTTCAAGGGCGGTGTCAATTTAGTATTGTTTTCGTTACTATAACAAGTCGGACAAATAAAAAACCATTGCGAACTCGCTAACAATGTCCCGGCAAATAACGAAGCTAGTTGTCTGACCTGGAGGGGTACCGGGCGGAGGTAAGTTATGCTCTTAAGTATATTTCGAGTATACTGTGTGGGTTTCTTGGTGAAACTTGGTTATTATGATGTATTTGTAATATTTGTGGGTTTGGTTTATTAGTTTCAATAATTCATTACTTGTGATATTGTGTAGAAAGAAACATTGAGGTTACGATTATTTTAATTAACAATATGAAATCCTCTGATCTTCATTTGACCTTTAACGGTGAGCTGTCGTCATCATCAGCCCGTATAAGTCCACTGCTGGAAATGTTTTTCCCCTTAGCAGCAAAGGCATATAATATGACTGAATTAAATTTTGATCTATAAGTTGACTAAGTTATTATTATGAATTACACAGCGCATTGGTTTTAACTGTAATGCTGTGTAAGATTTTGTAAATATAGAAATATATTCAGCCTAGTTTGATAATTATTTTGTAAAATAAATATTGCTTACAAAATTTCGAATCTAAAATATATAAAAACAGCTCAAGAAAACTTATGTGAATTGCAATAAAGGTAATGATTCTATCATAAACTCTATCGATTTGGCCTTAGGGACTTTATGTAAAACATCAATTACGTAATATTTACATAACATAAAGCGATCCTAAAACGTCTTAAGATTATAAGCAGTTGGTGGAAGCTTAACGCATATCTCAGAAAGAAGACGGGCGCGTGATGTTTGCAAGTTCCCATGTAGGCTGGGCTTAGTTGAAAGTTAGCGAAATCCTTAGTACGTGATGTAATTAAGGATCGAGTCCTCGAGGCATTCTGGGGCTTAATGCCGTCTCAGTGTTGGGGGCATGGCACAGTTCAGAAGCCGAGCGGAACAGATGCGTCTCAACGCAAAATACGTTGGTAATTTAGGATACAGAAAAATAAATTTTAGTAAAGCCTTGATTATTAAATTGATATAAAGAAAGACAAATCTAGATAAAAGTAACTACTGTCTAAAAATATGTATACACATTACTTACAAAATAAAATAAAACTAAATACTAAAGAATGAACACGTCGTCAAGATAGGTTTTAATAAACATAAAAATAGTACATAGAAGTTGACATGATAATGGATGACTTGACAGCGTCATTCAACAGCTAACTAATGTCACAAAGAGGTTGTTACCACATGATTCTGATTATTTTTTATACATAATACATATAAATACGACAAAATCCAATAGCGAATACTGTTGCGGAGCGAGCGGTTTATTAAAAATAGATATATAGTAATGGGTATATTTTATTTTAGTTCAGATTATTTTTTATCATTAATAATTTTATTTTTATTTATTTTATTAATGGTCTCGACAGTTCGTCATTTGCCAATGTCATGTTACAGAAAATTCAATATATTCAATAGTCTTCTATCTTCCTCCAGGGGAGTCGCAGTAGCCTCTTCACCCTGTGTAGCCGCGTGTTCATGTCTTCATCCAGAGGAGACGCCGTAGCGTCATCACTCTGGACGAAGCAGCTCGACAGTCACGTTCACTCCCGAGCTTGTAGCGGGAACTCTTGATAAAAGCTTGGAACACCAGATCTTGCTCAAATTATCCAACAAATTCACTATACTGTCACTCGCGAACATTTTCTGATTAATTTAACGTGATATTAATCTCAAAATAACCACTGTAGGCAATAAAACAAAAATTATCAAATAATTTTGCAACCGCCGTTTCCCGCCATTTTCAAGAGAACCATCATTAATAATTGTACAAGTAGTAAATTCCAATATTTTTAAATCTCCATCCGTCATATAAGTCACAGCTTTTCTTTTTGTCCAAAACCTTACCATTTTTAAAGTTAGGCGGCCAACCACAAGATGCGGCCGAAAGAGACCGCATCGTAACAATACTAATGCCATGTGAGGTGGCAGCATCAAATATGATATGTTTGTCAACATATTGTGCTTCGAATAGGCAAATAAGGCGAATATTTTGTCACACATACCAATCACACATGTCAAGTATAACAAATACGCAAATACGAATATCCAAGTGAAGAGGGCGCATAATGATGGCACATGACGTGCTTGTCTGCCTTTGATATAAAATTAATAGTTATTAATTATTAATAATAGTTATTAAATGTGGAGACCCCGGACGGGTAGAAGAAGCGTGGGCAGACCACCGGCCAGATGGTCCGACGACATAAAGAGGGTTGCTGGCTCGGTGTGGACCAGACAACCTTTGGATAGGGCCACATGGAGAGGCATATGCCCAGGAATGGGCTGCTGTATGCTGAAAAAGAAGAAGAATTATTATGCACAATTGCTTAAACCGTTTTTTCCGCTTCACTCTAATCACGACCTTATTCCCTTATAGCTATAACGTTAAGCTCAAGCGGAAGTTAATTTATAATTTTGAATGACGTCACGTAGTTATTTATTTTTTCGCCGCAATTGCATTTTGTTTAAGAAAATAATACCTAATGTTATTTTTTTCTATTTCAGGTAAGCTTCAATGGTTGCTAATTCAGCGGTTATAGTTCTGCCAATGTCAGGTGACAAAATACATATAAGCAAGGTATCGCTAGCAATCGGTGCAACGCCTCCGATATGTCATACGCCAGATATTTGATGTTCCCACTTCACTTGGCTCGTATTCGCTATTGGATGTTTGTCGTATTTGTCAAATACTTAACGTACATTTTAAGACGAATATTTTTTCATACATACCAACAACATTATTATTATTAGTAGTAGTGTATGTAGTGATAAATAAATAAATCTGGTTCTTTCTTTCTTTCTTTCTTTCTTTCTTTCTTTCTTTCTTTCTTTCTTTCTTTCTTTCTTTCTTTCTTTCTTTCTTTCTTTCTTTCTTTCTTTCTTTCTTTCTTTCTTTCTTTATTTCTTTCTCTCTTTCAACATATGGCAATTATGACAAATACGCAAATACGAATAGCCAAGTGAGGTGGGAGCATCAAATATGATATGTTTGTCAATATATTGGTGTCGAATAGGCAAATAAGACGAATATTTTGTCACACATACCCACACATGACAAGTATAACAAATACGCAAAAACTAATAGCAAAGTGAAGTGGGAGCATGCCACTACTTCGCTAAAAAAAATACTGTCAATCCAGCTTCTCCAAAAACTGAATATTATCCGCATATATTTACAATTTGAAACCTTTATTGTCCAAGAAATCTCTTTTCCATGTTAGAGGTAGAAGAAGGTCGCAAAGTAACATTTAAAAATCTTTTTCAATTAGAGCTCTTCGTGAGCTCACGATAGTGTAATTACTAAATCAGGTCCGACTGGGTCGAGCCGCCCTGGTAATGCGTCCCCCAAGGTGCCCTGTAGTTCATTAGATGATGTAGGCATGTCATTTGCCGCCGCCCCCGGGGATCTACCGTAGTTAACCTCGGTTAAGTTTAAATCGCCGATTACGCCTCCTGGTGGACGTTCGCAATTACTGATGTGATTTTGCAAGGACGGAAGCTGATTGATTTTTTTTTTAATAATCTAAATCTTGCAATAATCTTCTAGGCAAATGTCTATTTCTATACAAATCTCTAATGGGAGACTCCTCTTAACCTGACCTCATTCTTTCATATTTATTTCATAATTATCATCATCAGCCCGTGATCTTTCACTTCTGGACGTAGATCTCACCCAAAACGCGGCACTCAATCCGTGTAGGTATTATTTTATATTTAGTTACATAATAGCAATAATAATAAAGTAGACAGGACTTGAACCTGCGACCTTGTCACGGAATGACAAGGTCGCAGGTTCAAGTCCAGCCCACAGCAAGAAAATTTTCATCATGTTCTAATTTGTTCACCGAGCATGGATAATGCGTAAAACAAATTCTGAATAATAAAGTATTTATTAACTTTTTATTATAGTGTTTAATTATTATAATAAGGCATGAGCTATTTAAATTGTAAACGCATAATATCATGTATTAACAACATTTGGATCAATAGATACCTATATCTTTAATTTAAATGATTGTATCCGTGATGCGGCACCCATTTGTAACCACCCCGAATCTATCAACAACTTTGTTGCTTATCTATTAAGTGAAAGGTTGAAATTATTTATATTTATTTCGCGGCTTGGAATTGATAAAAAATTTAACGCTCTTATTATTAATTATATTTGATTTTACTTCTTAAGTATGTATGAGAAGATTTTTTTCTTTTTGTTAACCACGACCATCGCCACTCACATAAAGCAAATTAGTACCTAATACCTACTTTTCGTACCAAATACTTTTTTCCTAACATGAGGAGGGCCTGGTGATCTGTAATACAAGTTTACACCTAGCTCAGACACCAGACTCTCGCATTTTAGAACCTGTTAGTCACTTTTATTACCAATATCAATCACATCCCAGCGGATGCAGCAATAATAATTATTTTACACCGTCACCCTTCTATAACAGTCGTAATTAAACTTGCAAGTTCTTTCTGTAACTCCACTAAACATCTCTCAAAGGGTTCCAACATCAAATCAAAATCAAATTAGACCTGTCCGTAATTAACGCTTTTAATCCAGCGTACCAGAGCCGAATAGTTCAGACCACAGGCGCAATATTGACGATCAAAAAAGGGTCTGTAAAAGGATCTGTACGCACTTTCCGCACCGTTTAATTGCCCCGTGAAAGTCGAAACAGGGAAATTGGATTTCTGTGTCCATTGCGCGGCCCTTTGACCGCTCTCAAAGTCACAATTTGACATTACAGTGCTGCCTAACTGTAACTAACTTAATTACTTGTCAATTTCATAGGCGCCAATCTTTCGTAGTCAGTTCGGTGAAGTGTGAAATTGTTTGATGCATTGGTGATTATTACTACATGTGACTATTGGGACACGAAATGACATTACCACATTTCAATGGAGCTTTGCCCCACCTATAAAACTACGGGACCATTGAAGCTGTACCTATCATTTTGTTGGGGACTTATTACAGGTTTTATATTGCATAATCACAATCAGTAGGAGTTGCGAGAGTAGTAGAAAATGATAACAAAAAAAATGAATAATTCGCTTCGATTTCATACTATTTTCTGAATTCTTAATTAAGCTGTTTTTTCGACTCGTTTGATGTACAAAACTTTATTTTAAACCAATAATTTTAATAAAAAACGGAGATATTTTTACATTTATTCGTTATCTTGTTCATCATGCGGTTGATGGTGGGGCAGAATCATTTGTATTACGACGCATTATCCATGCTCGGCGAACAAATTAGGACATGATGAAAAAAATCTCGCTGTGGGAAGGACAAAACATGTTTTATTTCAATCAAGTTTCCAACAAACAAGTTTATAAAATTAGAATGTCACTTGTAGTAATTAAACAAAACTGTAATTAGCACAACCGATTGACCTAGGTAGGCTTTTTTTTCTATCATTCTCTCAAACAAGAAATCGTCAACATTAATAATAAATGAAACGTCAGTGCCTTAAGTGAGTAGGGGTGTTGAACTCAGAACGTTTAGAAAGGAGAGGTCTTCGCATATATGACTGATCTTGTCCGAAGGTACAGCTAACAGCAGATCAAGGGTAACACTTTGGACTTTGGACCGTTCTTATTGTCGGCGTCGTAACATTTAAAATCGTACCGCAAGTGTTACCATTGATCTGCTGTTTTCATACTAACTCGTACCTATTGCTCTAAAAATACCAAAAGAGAAAAAAAGATAAACCTTCAGAACGTTTCATATTTCTAGAATTTGTTTAACTTAGGTTATTTAGGGTGCTATTTTACTTACAACCTTGAATGCAACGTTGCTACTTATAATGGAAATAAATAACTTAATTCATTCATTGTCATTTTTGAAACTTTAAGTCTTTCCCACACACCGCCCGCGGCTCGCGGCCTGCGGCCAGTTGAAACGCATACCCAATTTTCTTCAGTCCAGTAGGTAGCGATCTGAGGCCTAGGCCGCAATCCGGTACCTACTGGACGTTACTGACGCGAGAAAATGGGGCGCGGCATGCTTTTCAACAGGCGGCAGGCCGCAAGCCGCCTGCAGATCTCGCCTGTGTGGGAAAGACTTTAAGCTTACCGAATAGCACCTTAAGATTTCATAAGCATCAGAGTGTTTATTAGTGTCTCAATTCTAAACACTCTAAGAGTCGAGCACATTGTATTAAAGCAGTCGGCCGCTTAAACGACTTATTTGCTAAGCGCACTGTATTATTCAGCAACTCTGCACGTGAATTAAAGACCGCTATTCAAGCGCCGACAGCGCGACTCGAGAATAATACGTTTGCAACCGTTTGAAAAGTTCCAACAGATCGCTTCTAGCGGCTTTTAGTTAGCGCAGTTGTTGAACGTGCTCCGTATTTCTGATGTTTGGAATTTGTGAAATACTTAGTTTTAGAATTTTATAAAACTATTTTCTAATACGTTTTGTACGACTGCACAAGCAAAGGAGGTTTAAATTAGATTTCGAATCGACTGATTCTTTATTTGCATGTAGGTAACAATCACTAAATAACCACTAATAATTATTCAAATAATGCAATAATATATATATTTTGTTTAATAATACTTATCTAATACAATCGTAATTTTGAATTTTAGTACTTATACTTAATCATATTTTAATTGTGAGTTTGGTTGAAATTAGATTTCGAATCGACTGAATTTCTTTTTGCATGTAGGTAGCAATAGCTTAGTTAGGTTAAGATTTAGGCTTAGGTTAGGTCACTGACGTATTACTCCTCAATGCAGTCTCTCGATAATAGTAAGCTATTTTTTTTACAAAAACAGTATATTCACAAGACAAAACCACATTTCAATGGAGCTTTGCCCCACCTACAAAACTACGTGACCATTTAAGCTGTATCTATCATTTTGTTGGGGACTTGTTACAGGTTTCATATTGCATAATCATAATCAGTATCATTTTCTACTACTCTCGCCACTCCTATAGAAGAATAACAAAAACAATGAATAATTCGCTTCGATTTCTTACTATTTTCTGAATTCTTAATTAAGGCGAGGCCATTGGGTCATTTGAGCCTAGTGAGGGGGTGAGATGCGGGGCGAGGGAGGGGCGAGAGAGGGATGACGCGCATTGATCGGGGTCATTACTCGCGTAGGTACACAGAGTAAGCGTAACCAGTGTCCTCACTGTGACGTCACAGCTCGCTACCCATAATAATACCTATACAGAATGTCCCACGGATAGACGATATACCGAAGTCCACTTGTCGGTGCCAACATTATCGACCCATTTAATGCCAAATAGGGATATCCCAAGTCTGACAGCTTCGGAGTTACTTATTTCAATTTTCGCGATTGTCGGAAAATATTTCTTTCAAATCTTGAACTTTTGTCTATACTAAATGTTGTCGCACATTATGTCAACTCGGAACCGTATCATCATCACCCCTCCTGTTCACCTCTCGCCGCCAACCAGGCTTCAACTTCTACACTGGCCCTAACACGGGCTGTGCTCGTGACAATCCCATACAACTCCCACTAATATTATAAATGCGCAAGTTTGGATGGATGGATGGATGTTGCTGAATGAAACTTTACAATAATATAGCTCATATTATACATCAAAATAACACATAGGCTATAATTTATAATCCTGCGCAGACGAAGTGGTGGGCAGAAGCTAGTTGACAATAAAGTAAAGCAATTTGTACTTTTAAACGTATTTATTTATACGGAAGGTCATAAGCAGACATACGTTAAACCGACCGTCCGGAGTGGGTTCAGTGCAGTCAAATTCGCGTCTACAGGTTATATATTTCAATTATTTTTTAAGTTATTTATATTGACGTAACGTAGCGTAGTGACGTAGTAGAATAAAATACTATGTTAATACTAATCTGACGGAAAAAAAGACCTGGAATAATAGGAATGTCAATTAGGTAATATTGTTGTAATAAAAGTGAAAAATAGGAATAATCAAATTATTTGCTAGGGGAATATATTTTGAAAGTACTTTCACGCGATTTAATAAAAAATTTAGCATAAATTCTTATAAAATACAAAATTTATTAAAATTTTAATAACCATAGAGGTTACATTACAACAAATCTGTTTTTGACTTTAAGTGACAAACTGTCAAGTGTATCAATAAAACTAAATAAATGACGAATTTTGTAACGTGATATTAGGTAAGTATTATTATTGGTGTCAGGTGTGACGTCAGTGATGGTGAAATCTGGCCCGTGTTATCACTGCGTAGGGTAAAACATGACACACATTATGTGCTGTTGACTGTACTTTTAAAAGTAGGCACAGTGTATATTGCATCAGTCTATAACTACGTAGCTATTGAAATTTAGCCCGTATTATCACTGTGCTTAGAGTAAAATGTGGCAAACTTTATGTGATGTTCACTGTACATAGTTTTACAAGTAGCAACTACGTACAAACTATTTTAAGTTCGATTGCTGTTTGTTCGTTCGCTCTGTGGGACAAATCACCGTCAATAGTCATTTGTTTTGGCCTGTTCCACTTTGGTCTATTTGGAAGTTACTGATCAGCCCCCCTATTACCGTTCTCAAAACGATGAAATTATACCATGTCATGGCGCGCCAAACAGAGACGCCGCTATACCAATGCAATAGCACTGTCCCTTTCACGGCCGCTATGACATGGTATGATTTGATCGTTTTAAGAACCGTAATGTTATAGCCCCACTGTAATGTTAGCCGACTTGTCTTCATCTGCAATTATCAGACCACTGCTCGCTCCCAATATACGACACTCGACACTGGTGTTCGTGTCGCGTGTAATATGATGACTTCAAAAACATGGTTCGCGAAAAATCTATTGTGTTAAGGAATATCTGTTTTAGGTTATGAGTCCTTTTTTTTATTCAAAACGATGCACAATCATTCCGTGATTAGTAAACTAATAATCTTAAAGTATAGGTGTGACCAAATTCGACTCGTATTATTTTAAATTTTATTACGTTATGACGATCGTGGGAGCATTCCAACTATTCCAAGGTAAAGACCAAAGTGGAACATTTGGAAAAAATCGATACAGGTCCGACCTCGCCAGCGCCCAGCGGCGCACTGAAGCTCGTAGCGCCGTGCATTTATATTTATACAAATTGTGTTTTTTCTTAAATTTTGTCTGGTATAAATAAACGTTACAAACAACAGATTTTTAATTGATCAAGCTCCTCTATTTATAATAACATACATTTTGATATATATTTTGTATGAATAACTGTTTTAGTTTAGACACACTACTCAGTGAAAAGACAGGAAAGAGGTATGTTTGTGATTTTTTTCTATCGAGCGAAGTTTGTCCAATCGTGTATCGGTAGCCAACAGTCCCTAAATAGATACCCCAAGATTGATATATATTTTTTTCAGGCCTTTAATTTCAGTAGTTAGTGCCGTAGCCTTCATCGAAAAACTTAAAAACGTCCCAACACCTCGCCTTAATCTGTTTTTTTCGACTCGCAACTTGTGCAAAACTTTATTTTAAACCAATAATTTTAATAAAAAAACGGAGATATTTTTACATTTATTCGTTATCTTGTACATCATGCAGTTGATGGTAGGGTAGAATCTGGCAATGTCATTTTGCGCCACACACATGTCGATAATAATTGCTACGTTATTGCCAATGATTAGCTTACTTATTTATTTATTAAGGAACACTTTAATAATACTTACGAATAGAAACTAAAATTAATCGTGGCACTTCACTTGGCTATTCATATTCGCTATTGGATGTTTGTCGTATTTGTCAAATACTTGACGTACATACGAATAAGACGAATATTTTGTCAAGCATACGGTGGTAGACAGAGAAAGGTGTACAGGATAGTTTTTAAGGTTGAGATTATCTCAAAAACTACTTGATCTATTGCAAGAATTCTTTCACTGTTACTTAGATAAAAGTATAAACTGTGTAACTGTAAAAGAATTATTAAATTCGGTCCAGTAGTTTTCGAGAAAATCTCAACCTTATCTATCGTAGAGTTAATCACACCTTATGTACATCCAATTTTTATTTAATGTAACGTGTATTTATTTTGTGTACATTAAAGAATTACAGAATTACAGAACCTTATTGAGGTACCCTGTATACTTATCTCTGTCTTCGACTGAACCAACCACACATGGCAATTATGACAAATACGCAAATACGAATAGCCATTAACCACTATAGTACACGGCAATAAATAAACTATGGATTTGGCGAGATTTTGTCGTTTAACAATTTATGTGTAATCGTATTGTGAATAGTATTCCGAGTTCACACTGAATAATTACAAAGGCCTCTTATAAGGACCTGAAACAATTATTGCTTGTTAGAGAGACCCTTGCCGGGAAAATAATAAAGAAACAGTCCTCCACTCAACACTAGTGATGGGATTAGTTATGCTCGGTCATGAGACTGGGACCAACAAATAGATTAGTCTACCTATAGATTAATCAACCTATAGATTAGTCGACCTATAGATTAGTCTACCTATAGATTAGTCGACCTATAGATTAGTCTACCTATAGATTAGTCTACCTATAGATTAGTCTACCTATAGATTAGTCTACCTATAGATTAGTCTACCTATAGATTAGTCTACCTATAGATTAGTCTACCTATAGATTAGTCTACCTATAGATTAGTCTACCTATAGATTAGTCGACATATAGATTAGTCTACCTATAGATTAGTCTACCTATAGATTAGTCTACCTATAGATTATTCTACCTATAGATTAGTCTACCTATAGATTAGTCTACCTATAGATTAGTCTACCTATAGATTAGTCGACCTATAGATTAGTCGACCTATAGATTAGTCTACCTATAGATTAGTCGACCTATAGATTAGTCTACCTATAGATTAGTCTACCTATAGATTAGTCGACATATAGATTAGTCGACCTATAGATTAGTCGACCTATATATTAGTCTACCTATAGATTAGTCTACCTATAGATTAGTCTACCTATAGATTAGTCTACCTATAGATTAGTCTACCTATAGATTAGTCTACCTATAGATTAGTCTACCTATATATTAGTCTACCTATAGATTAGTCTACCTATAGATTAGTCTACCTATAGATTAGTCTACCTATAGATTAGTCTACCTATAGATTAGTCTACCTATAGATTAGTCTACCTATAGATTAGTCTACCTATAGATTAGTCTACCTATAGATTAGTCTACCTATAGATTAGTCTACCTATAGATTAGTCTACCTATAGATTAGTCTACCTATAGATTAGTCTACCTATAGATTAGTCTACCTATAGATTAGTCTACCTATAGATTAGTCTACCTATAGATTAGTCTACCTATATATTAGTCTACCTATAGATTAGTCTACCTATAGATTAGTCGACATATAGATTAGTCGACCTATAGATTAGTCGACCTATAGATTTGTCGACCTATATATTAGTCGACCTATAGATTTGTCGACCTATAGATTAGTCGACATATAGATTTGTCGACCTATATATTAGTCGACCTATAGATTTGTCGACCTATAGATTAGTCGACATATAGATTAGTCGACATATAGATTAGTCGACCTATAGATTAGTCGACCTATAGATTAGTCGACCTATAGATTAGTCGACCTATAGATTAGTCGACATATAGATTAGTCGACCTATAGATAAGTCGATTATATTACGTACTGCATCTATACACAGAGTGTTTTTGATCAGCGACTGAAAACTCAGAGGTGATAGTCTAAATAATCTTAGTTCCTAAAACAGTTTTTATTATTTTTAACATAGTTATTATTAAAAAATCTCTATTCAAATTCTCTTGAAATTACCGCAGCGCATGGGAACTGACATCCTACGGACAAAAGCAGATCAATGGTAACACTTGCAGTACAAATTCAACTCATATGACTCAGATAATAAGAACGGTCCAAAGTGTCACACTTGATCTGCTGTTAGCATACGTACAAAGTACGCCCGATCACGCTGACAATGAACCAGCCGACATAGTCAGGCGACGCGTCACGGATTTTGTTATTTGGGGAGTTTTGCATGCAAATTAAGGTATTTTTGGCATCAGGGTCATATCTCACCACATATATATAAGACCACACACAGCTTGTATAGTTCGATTATCTTAAGGCGATATAAGTTTTTTTTAATAAAACCGATTCATTGATTTGGTAATGGAGAGAAGCATGGAAGAAAGACGGGTCCATGGCTACTAGTGGTTGTTAACTATAATTTATTTTTCCGCTGAAACTACCTATTCAAAGTTATGGAATTCAGATTTTTTAATTTATCGTTAATAAGACCAAAGTAATTTTGTGGTAAATCGTGTGCCCATCACTAAACTCAGTCCCCGCTCTATTGTACGAGCAAGAAGAGAGATTTCCGCTTCGATTATTTTATTGCTTTGACACCGTCCCGAGCTGAACAATTGCATTTTTTAGATGTGAATAATTAAAAAAAGACAAGTACGTATGTGCATTATTTTTTCACAAGGAAAACTCTGCATTTTCTATATGAACAAACATCGTACATTTTTCAAAGAGATAAGTGAGTTGACAAGACATAAAATGTAATTTTGCTTGAATTTCATTGGTTTTAGGCTGTCGACTGTCAAGTGAAAGGATGTATATCTACTATGCAATGCTACTTCAATTTTTAAAAAAACTCTCCCCCCATCTTTCGACAGTCTGGTAAAAATCATTTCAAATGTTAGTATTTCTCTGAAAATTAGAATAAAATTAAGTAATATTATAAACTAGCTGTACCCCGCAACTTCGTTTGCGTAGAGGAGGAGGATGGAGAGGATGGAGAAGATCCGGAGGCAGGTCTTCCTCTCTGGATCCTTGTTTCTACATCACATACCGCCATTGCTTATAGCCTATGAGCTGTCCGGATATTTCAGCTATCTCCTAGTGAAACTCCCATCAAAATCCCTTCAGTAGTTATTACAATACACAATTCTAAAAAATATTGTTTTGGCATCAGTATCGATCCTAAAACACATTACAATTTATTCTTTTCAAAAAATATCCAATGTACAGACATAACTTTTTTACAGTCTTATTATATGTATAGATAATAAAGGTCTACTAGAGGATTTATACCGTTATTTTATTACAATAATATACACATATTTTTTTAGAATTTTTAAATACCTACAACCTAATGAACGTTTTATTATTAATTCTTATCAATTCTACCTCATAAAAATCGCCTTTTTCATAATGTCTTTCCAAAATCTAAAATCGAAGTAGAACTGTTATTACATTTTGCTCGCAATATTCAAGCACCTGGGGCCTGGCATTGGCAGTATCATTTCCGCAGAAGCGGACCGCTTTATGCGCGAGACGGCCATGATTTAAAATTGAGTGATAAGCTAGTTTTACGAGCCATCGTAGCAAAGGGCGAGCGTGGCCTAATAATTTCCTTTTTACCGTGTGCCTTAAATGAAAGACTAATTCATATTTTGAATAATATCCAACCAAGACATGACATCGGCTCCCTTTGTGTGTTTTATCGTCTGTACAATGCATCTAAGCCAATTTTAACTATCTGTCGGTGTGAGAAATTCCATCCACATAATCTGAACCCGTACAAGTTTACTCTTTATTTCCCTTATTCTTAAGTTGGGCTCGAGTATAAGTGCTACTGTAATATTCCAAAAAGCGAAGAAAAGTTTTTTTTTTTGGAAATTTCATGTTAGTCGGTTTTTAGTACACTTGTCTAAATACTCTTATTCATGATACAGCAGATTCGAAGCGCATCGTAGCATCAATTTAACGCACATATTTGTTCTGAGACAAAAACAAAAGACGCGCGAGTATTCGACGGAATACGCTCGTCTACGAACTACAGTAATCCTGCTATAAAAGTTCATGGTAAGGGGGCTGCGCAAATATGTGCATTATATTGTGGAGATAAGTGTTAACTTTTAAATAGATGCATCGATGCGCTTCGACTCTGTGCTAGCTTGAATTGACCCTAACTTATCGTTGGCAAATGACAGACATTGGTCGAGTCCATATTTAAAAAGCGACTTGAGCAATCGCTGTTCCTACCATTTTATACCACACAGTGGAGACTGTGGAGTGGTGTTCTGACAGCGGACCCTAATCCGGGCCGCTCCGCGGGGCGTCACACTGCCGCTGACATTTTTCAATTACAACCATTCACTGTAACACTCTTTGCCGAAACTAACACAACTCGACACGTTAGCTCTCCTCTCTCGTTCTTTTTGTCGGAACTGTTTCTGATTAATTTGTAGTTTTGTTTCGGATTTTCGAGATTTGAAAATGACGTTTGTCGCGATTCCAGAGTTTTAACGGCTTTAATCATCACTAAGTGCTGCTCATTCAGTATGAGTGACAGTTGCTTTTTTTTCTTAGTATGGACTCGACTTTTAAAGTCATTTGCCAACGTCAAGTTGGGGAAACTTCAAAGGTTAAAATTTTAAAATTTAGAATCGGAAAATAGAACTAATAAGGATGATTTACGTAGGTTTGTGATTAGGTTTGGCGGCCATGACAGGATTGAAAAACATCGTAAGGGGCTGCCAGCTGTCAAACTCAAGCGTGAGACAGAAGATGTCCCGCAGCGGCGGAGTGAAGAGCACGGCACAATAACTCCATATTTGTATTTTTATTAATTTTGGATGAATTTTTGCAAGGAAATAAAATTTGACGCACACCCAGACCCAGATTGATTAAAAAAAAATATGATCTTTCTCTATCTCGAGACTGATTTAAAATACATTTTATGCCATAAAAAACAATCCAGGTATTTGTTTCTGTAACAACCATCTATATCTTTTTTAAACTTTTGTTTATAGTCGTGCGATAGTTAGTACTGAATATGGCTGTAGTTTTACTTGATTATTGCGGTAAGTATAAGAAAATACCTTGTACAGAAATGGGTTGACAGAACAATTTTCTCCGAAAACACTTTTCCGAGAAATCTTGCTAAAATGAACCGAATAAAATGATTATTCTATTTGGTAAAATAAAACTAAATTACTTTGAAATCTTGTCTCAGGATTGCATAAAGTATATCCTCATTTATTTAGACAGTGGTGATAATACTGACTTAAAATTATTTAAAAATTACTGAGGTAATGTTATAAAAAGGATTACCTACCCTTCTTTTGGTATAGTCAAAGTTTACTTTTTATTTTATTGTTCGATTCTCTGGATGCACAGGAGAGTTATTAATGTTAAGATTTTCTCAAAAAGTACCTAAATGACTGATTTTTGAAAATTATTAATTATTTTAAAAGATGTGCTGCTGAGAGTTTTTTTGCCACTTTTCCTCATCAGCTTTCAAAGTCTCTAAATAGACACCCTAAGACTGCTATATATTTTTTTCAGACATTTAATTTCGGTAGTTAGTGCCGTAGCCTTCGTAGAAAATACGCGCATACGTCTCAAATAATTTTTACAACCGTTCAAGTAGTTCTTGAGAAAATCTCAAACTTATTGAGCCTATACGCCTGCTTCTAAAACAGAGTAAGTATTAGGGAGGGGTCCCTAATACTTACTCTGTTTTAGAAGCAGGCGTAAGAGACCTTCAGACCTCAACACCTCTGACAATAGGTTTGGTCACTAAACCATATGAAATGACGATCTCCAATAAGTACCGAACACAAAATAAATAACTGATACTGGTACCGGAATACGTACTCAACAAAGACGATACCAACTCCCGGTACAGCGGATCAATTTCCAAAGTTTTACTTCGATCTTTACTTTGCAAAGCTGCGTACACACTGGAGATTATTGCCTCGTGCCTTCTTGTGAACGAAGTTTGCCTCGTATTTCTCCGATTCGATTGCTTTATAAAAATGTTTTCGTGTTGATGTGTTTTGACGAAGTTTTGATAAGTGTGTTTACTGGTGTGCTGGATCGTAGTTATGCCTTTTTTTAAATATTTATTTACAATCTAATATAGGTACGGTAATCTTAAAGTAAGTCATTATTCATCTTTAGATGAGATACTTAGTACCACATACTTTTATGCAACATCGCAATGAAAATGACGGATTTTAAAACGCTTGTGAACTTCAAGCTACAACTCTGAAAGTTAAAATCAATTCAGATTAATTTTCGAAAGGTGCCATTAGTTAGACACCCTGCATAATTAGGACGTTCTTCGTCTAGGCTTTCTGATCATGATAGGCTATATTTTATTGAATCAGTCCCTAATTGCCTAATTAATTTGTGTGAGTAGTTCAGTATTTAAAACTTATAAACAAAACACATTTTATTTGTTAAGTATTTTATTTTTCAATTTTTTATATCATTTTTTTGTTTATGTAAATATGTTATTGATTTGTTATAAATAAAGAATAATAGCGAAAAAAACACATTTTAAAGAAGTAAAATTCCAATAAACATTAAAGAATAAAGATTTTTAATAATCACATTCCATTAATATCAATTCCAATATTACCTGTAAGTCACGAGGCGTGCCTCGCCGCACCATTGTACACTCAGCCTAACCTCAAAGCCGTTCTGTTGGGAACTTAACCATCCACTTTATTAGCAAACTTGGCGAAGAGTACAGTATTTCAGTAATTAGAGTGGATTATATTCGGGCGACTGCGCATCAACCTCGTTTACGATCCAGCCGATGAAAGGTTTGATTGTGGCTATATCAACATTTTGGGGTAGGTATAGTTTATTAATGTTTGATCGCCTTACTAGGCAGAGTTGGAACTGGAACAAAGATTATCCAACTGAGTGTCTTACAAGCTTTGTTTTTATTTTATTTGTGTACATACAGTTATTAATTGAACTTTATGATTAATACATTTTTTATCTGTACTTATGGCTATTAAGTTTAAGTAAAGGTAGGTAAAAAACATTTTTTTTGTAAACCTATAGATTGTCCCACTGCTGGGCAAAGCCCTTCTCTTCCATCCATCCCTGTCCTGAGCCTCTTCCAGCCACCCATCCAGCCACCCATCCTCTAACGATATCGTCTCTCCACGCCGAGGTCTGCCCCGACGCCGGCAACCGTCCGATGGTATGCATTGTGTGACCATCGGTCCGGCTGCATGCGGCACACGTAACACGGCAAAAAACATTAATATTAAAAAAAAAATATGGTCATAATCGAGTATCTATATCGATGCAAAATTGCCAAATTGCCTTTGCCATTAATGGAAAAAAAAATCAAAGGATTGAACCCAGTAGAGTTCCATATCGAACAGTGTATTCCACCGCGTCATCGGCACCCTACCTACCTAAAATCCAATACTTCTATAACACTTCTCGTAAATATTGCCAGGAGCTCGTTTATCTATAATGAGATGACATACTTATCGTAGTGTCATAATAAAACCTTTACTCGCGTCTTCTGGAAATATAAGGATATATGCTAAAAATCCAAATAAACATGCGAACACACAGCTGAACACCCGTATTGTGTAGTTTCCTGAATCAGGCACTACTACAGTTAAGGAAACTTTCAGTGGTTCAACTAACATCCGCAAAATCACAAAATACAAAATAATTTATTTACTAGAAATTTACATTTAAAGTATATTTTTACTAATGAACTCCGCACTAGGTTATACCTGTGTCGCGGTAGTTCTAATTTGTATTACCTATCAATACATAAACAAAAAGAACTCGGTCGACAATTTTGGCTCACTAGGTGACAATGTGTGTGTGCAAGGGTGCGTGCGAGGGTACGAGGGTGTGTGTGTATGTGTTTGACCATAGATATACTTATATAAAGAATTTACATATATAAATAAAGGACATTATGTACACAATGTATACAAGTTATTAGTTATACACAGAAACGATCATAAATTACCGACTGGGAATCGAACCCAGGACCTTGCACAGAAGGAAGATAAGATAACTCGTTATTGTAGAGAATTTAGGTACATTTTGCAGATGGATTTGCACAAGATATAATTCACTAAATCCTACCTATCCAGGCGTATATAATATTGTTACTAAAATAAGGCATTCATAGGGCCTTCGAAGCTACATACGCAGTATATTTGCGACGTTTTTTACTAGCGTTAAAGTCCCGTCAATGTCAGATTTTGGCGAAAATTAGTACAAAAATTCCGTTCGTGCAGGTTTTGATAGAACTTGAGCGCCTAAAAAAGGCCAGGCGGTTAGCCTAGATGCTGTTTTAGTCGCACCCATTGTAGATAAATTCCTGGCATACAACGTCAAGGACAAAAATAGAAATGGAATGTGACGAAATGGCTATTGCTCTGACTATTGTAATTCCTATCCGGGCTATGATCAACAGTGGCGTAGTGTCAGATCGTCTACTGTCACACAGTACAAGGTGATAATGGGTCAATGATGATCTGTCTTTTATTTCAGAATGTCTGTAGATGTGATACTGTTTGTGAGAAGGCGTATGGCAGTATGTAGAGGGCATGCCGCTCGCACGCCTCGCGATGTGCCATGAGCGCTCCGCAAACAAGCCTACAGAATCGAGTGCTCAATATGTTCGCTCGTTCCAAATGTATTCGATTCTACATTGATAATACCGCCCGTACTAGGATTTCTACCGATACATACTGAGTTAGTTTGTGTTTTATCATCGTCAGCCCATATCTGTTCACTTCTGGTTGTAGGCCTCTCTTGCGCTCCAGTGAACTTGATTCTCCGCTCATCGTAATCCAGTCCCTGCTCATCAAATACCGATGAGCTCATGGTGATCATCAGAGCCTATCTTTTTCTTCTTATGTTGTCTTACGAAGGTGCTGTCTTCTTAGGAAGATTGGTCATCATTGTGACAATCTAAACTCTCGACAACGCGGCACGGAACAGAGACTTGGTCCTCTTGCCGTACCATTTACGTAAGTTTCTAAGCAATGATATTCTTCTTCTATCTGGCATTCTTCTGCCCTGGATCTTTTCACGAAGAATCCCGGCCTTTTTCCAGGTAAAACACGTTTCCGTGTACCACCACGCCCGGGGAAACGCATTGATTATGTCGGGCTCACCGCCCTGTAGGGGCAGAATACCGACTAAACTTCCTGGGGTGTTCCACTTCGTGCCATTGTTGCCGAGCCACGGGAACTGCGATACATCCGCGACCCGACTGGCGCCCCGAGCACTCCCCATTGTGGGCTGTAATAGCCCACAATTCATCATCCGTCACCTTCCTCCTCCCCGTCCGGGCCTCGAGCCACTCGGCACTGCGGCTGTGGGCCCGGGCCCTCGTTTATTCGGCACGCCTTTGTCACCGCCTCATACTTCTCCATGGCTCCATGGATTTCTTTCTTGCCAGGCGGAACAGAGACCTGGTACTCTTACCGTACCATTTAAGTAAGTTTCTGAGCATGTTATTCTTCTTCTATCTGGCATTCTTCTGCCCTAGATCTTTTCTCGAAGAAGCCTACATATCTATATAGCATAAATTCCCGATTCAATCCTTTACTATAATTTCCTCATTAAACAGCCCAGCATCAATTAAAAATTCTCTTTAAGAGAAGATATGCGTCTTCGTCTGAGAGGCTTGGCCTCTCTAGTGTAGATCGTAAGCGTAAGTATTGAATTTGTTGAATATTTCGGCCGCTCCCGGACCAAGTTCGGTGGCTCTCGAAACTCCTTGCAAGTTTTATTAGGATACTTGTAAAATTTCAGCCAGTTTTACTGGAGTGCCTCTCGCTTGATTAAATAAGATGAATTGACGACTACGCAAGTATTTAGTTAGATTTTTCAATTATCTTTTACTTTTTTCATTTAGTTGATTGGTTTCTGAAAGGCTGGAGTTAGTTTTTGATGAGTTATGGGTAATTTTGTTCAAATATTC
Organism: Tachystola acroxantha; assembly: GCA_963506565.1. Classification (NCBI taxonomy): domain Eukaryota; kingdom Metazoa; phylum Arthropoda; class Insecta; order Lepidoptera; family Oecophoridae; genus Tachystola; species Tachystola acroxantha. Next base: position 12,513,066 of record OY735878.1, read on the forward strand.
TTCAAAATGTTTTAAGCCGAGTTTCTAGCATGAGCTTAGTTTAAGCTTCATAGAATTTGATGCTTGTAAGAGCGATCTCATACTAGGTTGCGCTCGAAACTGTCCATGAATATCGACCTTAGTGTCATCGAAACTCTTATTGCGTCTTCTATTATATTCTTCATTTCCTATTATATTTGTATCAAGTATTGTATCATAGACTACGTTTCTTGCTTTCTTTCTATTTATTTCTTTTAAATGACTTTGCTACATTTCAATGGAGCTTTGACCCACTTACAAGACTACGTGACCATTTCAGCTGTACCTATCATTTTGTTGGGGACTTGTTACAGGTTTCATATTGCATAATCATAATCAGTATCATTTTCTACTACTATCGCAACTCCCATAGAAGAATAACAAAAACAATGAATTTTTATTTTCTGAATGCTTAATTAAGCTGTTCTTTTAACTTGCAAACTTTAACTCGCAACTTGTACATAACTTTAATTTAAACCAATAATTTCAATAAAAAAAACGGAGATACATTTATTCGTTATCTTGTACAACTTGCGGTTGATGGTGGAGCAGAATCTGGCATTGTCATTTGTTTTCTTCTCTTCCTATTATCTACTTGCGTTTCTTTATCCAGTTAGTCTTATGTTTATTTATTTGATAACTGTATCTTGAGAATATGTCGAATGTTGACCAAATCTTTCGATAAATTACGAGTACTTACTTATTGTCAAAGTCAAATTTCTTTATTGCAAGTTGCAATTGCACGTTGTGTACATTATTGCACGTCAAAATATTTTTTGAATTTATATTTACACCACTTTGCAAGGAAAAGATTCCAACGAGAAAAAGTGGCAGAAAACTCTAAGCTTTTAAAATAATGACAACACAATTACATACTTAATAACTAGGTACACAACTATTACTATTATTAGTAACTCTATCCCTCATGCGGAACCGGCAACACACACCATGCATGTTCATCGTTGATGATTTAAGTTATAACTATTTTGTTTTCTGTTATCAGATGTTACTCTAATTGCAACTCTTGACTAACACTAGTGACTAAGTCTGGTTATTTGCAGTGTCTGTGGCGTGCAATGTAGTCTCAAAAGTAATATCCAGTAGTATTGTGCAATTACAAACTCATTCCGCCTAGGAACTCGGGAGGATATGACTCAGTAGACTTATTATACCACATTCTATACACGTACTTACATATGGACTCAGAGCATTTATCTCTGCCAGAGAATTTTTTTATTTTATTTAAATCATTACTATCCTAATCAATACATCATTGTTATTTGGCCACCAGCATCTTGAAACTTTACAAGTTTGTCCAGATGCCGATATCCTCATACAACGGTTTCATACATTTTTTTATAACTTAATATACACAGTAATTTGTATATCCTGCTATAAGGATTACCTACATCAATAATACGTTATAATTTCGTACCATGACGTCCTTAATAAGCTTACTTTAAGGTCGTCATGGTACGAAATAACAAAGAATTATTGAAGTAATCCTGTGCTATAAGAGTTCATGGTAAGGGGGCTGGAGTGTAGTGAGTACCTACCACAGACCACTTACCCAATAGACATGAAATCGGTACAAATTTACAAGCGAAAAATTCTGTCAATGATAAGCGCAAAGAAATGAAGCGAGGACAGGGGTGCCGTATTAAAGAGATGCGTCCATGTCGATATTAAGTTACATATGTCGCGAAGCTATTTTGCGCTCATGTGCGGGCAGACATGTGCCTGTTACAGGTCTATGGAGTAAGTGGTATGTGGTACTTACTTATAGTAATTCGATTTCCTATACATCTTTGAAAATCTACTACGATTTTCTAAAACTGCAACCAAGAAAGGAGAATATAAGAGAAGGGGATTCTATAAAAAATGCTCATCAAAAAGTTGTGCTAAGTCCAAAACTGAGGGGCGCGGTGATCGTTAAGTGAAGTACTAATTATGCGAACAATTAGAAGGCTGGCAGCTCAGTTACTTTAGTTCATTTTCGGCATCATTTGGCAATGTTCGACAGATGGGAAATAAAGCTCGTTTAAAAGGAGGTCGCATTGTGTTGCAGCAGAGTGTGGCGATAGATTTGTCTCCAGTTCTTCGGGAAGAGTTGCTTGTTGATATGAATAATAGTACCATATCGTTCCTAATGGATGTCATTCTTCTTCTTACGGCGCATTGTGACTCATAGTAGGATATGGGCATCTTCATGGTCTCACCAATAAACTCGTTATCTTGCAAGACTCGTCTACATCCCTTAAGCCGCCATCACAATGTCATCCAACGAGTCGGATGTATTTAGCATGAATTAATTATATAATTAATTTATACTAATGTAAGGACAATGCAACATGTGTTTGGAATAAGAATTGTATATTTAATAAATAAAAAATTCTAACTAGTCATCACATGTATAACTAAATGTATGACTAGATGGAATAGGCTAAATATTTAAAAGTTTCTCAACAATTTATTATGATTGTTTGAAACAGTTTCAAGGATGTGGAAAAATAGCATCCATTTTTTTAAGGTCGATATTCATAGACGATCTTGAGCAACGAGCTTGGCGTGAGCTCGGTATTACGACTCTCAAATTTATATGGATTCTGTCGGTTGTAAGATCGAACTCAAACTCTCTCTTACTCAAAACTGTGTGTGCTGTATAATAATGAAATAAAATGTTTTATTGTAGTTAACAAAAAGCAGCAAGAGACAATAATGTTCCTGGCTCCCAAATTAGGATTCCCTGTGCTTTGGGAAGCCAGGTCTTTCATTCTTAAGACTATTGCAGAGGTGCCTTCCCGTCTATATTGCCACGGCCTGCCGCCCGCTGAAAATAAATATCCAAGAAGATAGATACCTCGTCTGAAGAGGACAGGAATACCAGAGGCAGACCAGATAAAATGAAAACACGTCTTACTTCCATGAAACCTTGTAATCGACTCAAACTTAGAAATAAAATAATATCCGTAAAAAAACAAAATATAATTCCAAACAAAAATTTTAAAATACTTTTATAAAACCACAGTATAATCTGTATTCAAAAGAGATGTTGCATCGGCAACATCGTCCTTTAGCGATTCTTAGCCCTATACTACGAGGCCTCGAAAAAAATCTTAATCATCTAACTTTAGATAACAAACGTAGCCTTTCAAACTTTCTTACAACACTTTTTTTTCTTCGCTTTGATGAAAAGTAACAAATTGTGTATTTAAAATTCAGGGAGTATATTTTTTTTATTTTCGCCTTTTTGTGAAGTAGATAACTGATTTGCATTTAAGTTTGTAATTAGGGAAGGTGAAGCCAAGGGCAAGAAAAAGTATGGTTCTTCGTTGATTACTAATTAGCTGATTTAAAAGTTGGGATGCCTAGATTTTTCTGGTAAGTAAATAATCCTTTTCTTATCAACTCTTTTTGCGGAAGTTTTAAACACTGATTGTTGAGTAAGTATTACTTATAGCAGTTATGTTTTTTTAATGCGGAAGGCGAAAGTCGATCAGTATTGGTAACTGAACATGTGCTACAAATTTTTCATTCTCGCGAATTTATTTTCAAACATTTTGTATCGATCATGCATAAAAAGTATCTTTACATCAAAATCCTTGGAACTGCTACAGGAGGCTACAAAAGAACGTAGGTACAGTCATGAGTAATAACATAGAAACATCCTTAAAATTCAAATTCATGTAACAACTTTAAATCGCAAAAATAAGTATGCTAAACTGTGGCCAATAATTATGTAAACGCTAAATTGTATCAAAATCAAGTACACACCCCACCAAGCAAATGTTGTATGGATGTGTACTTTATTTTGATACATAGACTATGACCATTCTCTATTAGACAGTAGGATAAACCAACTGAAGTCAATAATAAGGAAAAAAAAAATATTAAATCGCAGATTTTAATTTTCTTATTTTTTCTAAATGTAAACAACATACGTAAATCTGCTTATAAAATGCCGAACTATGATACTTTGTACCTCAGATCAGCAATGTACGGCCAACAGCAGATCAATGGTAATACTTGCAGTACGATTTCAACTATTACCACGCAGATAATAAGAACGGTCCAAAGTGTTAAACTTGCTGTGCTGTGTACGGTGGAACACAGAGAAAGGTGTACAGGAGAGTTTTTAAGGTTGCGATTATATCAAAAACTACTTGACCTACTGCAAAATTTTTGTCACTGTTTGATGTATAAAAGTTAAAACTATGTAACTGTAAAAGAATTATTAAATTCGGTCCAGTAGTTTTTGAGAAAATATCAACCTTATTGAGGCCCCCTGTATACTTATCTCTGTCTTCGACTGTACTATGGGCAGTAATAACTAGTAAATAATGAACAATTACCATAGTGTAAGAGTAACGGTGTACATGTTCGATGCTCAAAAGCAAAGCGAGGCGTGTGAAATAATGAAATTAATGTCTTAATCTTGGAAATTTATTCATTGCGCCAACCGCGCCCGTCGGTTTAAAATAGACTGAGCGTTCACCGTCGTCAAACTTGCCTCACCGAGTACGGTCAAAGCCGTTGTGTGGTTAAAAGAAATACAAGTACAAATAAAGTACAAATCTTTTATGACCTAAATAAGTAGTGTGGCACAGACTGATGACAGTTCAACATATTTCATCATAACTTATTTAAAAAAAAATTATACCTTAGACAATGGTAGTAGTGGTAGATTGCGAGCTTGCCACCAAAGCACAGTGGTAGATTGCAAAGTAGGGTAAAAAAGTTTCAACATTATTGGTTAAACCGAGTAATATGAATCTGATTTTGTTGACTAAACCATTGTCGAATTTTTCATGACCAATGTTATTCCACTGTTTTTTGTTTGTTTTGAATAATTCTTCCTAGAGGGAAAGGCAAAGCCAACTGGGGCATACAGCCTGGTCTGATGTTAATAGAATGTATGAATTCTTATAAATACATACATATATACGAAGATAACCTAAATCTGCGCACAACCCTCCCAAGCCCCTAAACGAAATAACTCAACGATCCACGCAATCATGCAAGGAATCCTTGCTAAGAGCACAAAACTTCACAAATACAACTTCTTTCGAGCACTCCATTTAATAGAAACGTTCGCGGACATCTTCTGATTAATTTATCGTGATCATTAATCACAAAAACCACGTGAACTATTTAATTATAATTTTCACAAAAAAGTAGCTAATGTCGTTTGGCGCGCTTTTCAAGGAATCTTATGGTTAGGGTGACTCATGACGGTACTCTATGAGGCAATGTTGAACGGTGAACGCTTAGTCTATAGTGTAACACAGCGTACGTACAGAACACTATTATTTTCGCTCGTTTTAAAAATGAGTACAAAGTGCTTCCTGTAAAGAGTCTGTTGGGAAAATGAGGGGAAGCATTTCCTTTTTAGAATGCCAAGTGTTTTTCTGAGTGATATTTAGTGCAACAACTTTCGCATTTGTATGCTGTTTTAATTGGTCACCCATCCTGATATGGTAGCGATAAACGTTGATTAATTTATAGTCAAGGCTTCGTACGCGTGGATTTACAAATTTTCTTTAAACGTCTGAAAAAAAATGTATAGCAATCTTGGGGTGTCTATTTAGGGACTGATGAATACCGATACACGATTGGACAAACTTCGCTCGATAGAAAATAATCGCAAACATACCCCTTCCATGTCTTTTAAAATGAAAATTTCGTCCAAACCGAAATAGTTATTCATACAAAGTATATATCAAAATGTAGGGTATTATAAATACGAGAGCTTGTGTAAAAAAACCTGATTTTAATTGGCGTATTTTTATTTCCCTGCCAAAATTAATAAAAATACAAATATGGAGTCACTGTGCCGTGCTCTTCATTCCGCCGCTGCGGGACATCTTCTCTCTCGCGCTCGAGTTTGACAGCCCCTTAAGCTGCATTCTCATACAAAGACAATACTGCAACTAATCGTCACAACTTTCACGACAACCAATAAGCGGGCTTATCCAATGTCTGTGAAGGCCTTGTGTGAAAAGCTCAATAGAGATGTTATTTTTCGACTGATTTCAATTATGTTTTCACAGTTGGCCACCAAATTATGTTTATTTCGTAAAATTTACTTTTCAACCATTATAGAAGAATTCAAAACATCGCTGAAGTAGTTTTTAAGAAAACCATTTTCATAACTTAAAAAGTAAATATAATTTAAAAAGAGCTATTTACAAAAAAAACTAAACTAAACAAACTAATAATACTACCTAAAATACTTTAAATCTACCTAGAAAAAAAAACCTTGCCTAACAGTTTAAAAAATTCGTCCCTCTTGGGAGGGTGCCCATCACACTGGCGGCATTCCCGCGCTGTATGGCTAGGCTCAGCCTCTGAAATATAAGAATAAGAATATCTGAAATTCCATAACACCCTGTACTTTTCTCTAAGTTAGTACGATGTTCCTATAAATGATTTTCACTTCACGCGGTCCCTCAAGAGTTTATCTCCGTGCGATAAATATCGCAAAAACCACGTACGTGAATTATGGTTTGCCTTGAAAAAAAACTCGGTATCGCCACTATTGTCGCCGAGGCGCGGCCAAGCAATCAATTAGTACGGACTCCGCCCAACTGTTACACTATATGTTTGCTGGGTTCTCCCTCATTACTTACCTACTGCCCAGTAGTGATGTCCTACGTAACAGTTACCGGTAATGTGTTACCGTTAATACGCTACATTAACGTCACAAACCACTTACCCCATAGACATGAAATCGGTACAAATTTGCAAGCGAAAAATTCTGTGAAACGATGAGCGCAATAGACGAAACGGGGGGCAGGGGCCATATTAAATCCATGTCGATATCTCTAGGTTACGCGTGTCGCGAAGCAATGTTGCGCTCATGTGCGGGCAGACACGGGCGTCCTCCTGTTACAGGTCTATGGGGTAAGTGGTCTGTGATTAACGTACTACATACTACATTAACGTAATACATTCATACATAAACATGTCTGGTAAGGGCAGACAGAGACAATTAACTTCCATCTGTTGCGATCAACAAAGCTTTCAAATTCAAAAATCATTTATTGCGTACCTAATTATAAGGGTAGGGGAGGCCCGGGCAAGAAGCATAATGTGGGTAAGAAGAATAATCGATTTTTCTAAATATCTGCAATAGATGGCGCTTTGAACCTGTCGGCCATGATTGCGGCACGTGTTCGGTGACGCCATGACAGTTTGACTAAAACAATACAGGTGCTCGTTTGTTGTTAAGACAAAAAAAAAGAATTTCTGCAGTTTTGTTACGATTTTCGCAAAGGTATGTGTATCAAATTTTTCACTATGTGTGTTTTGTTTGTTTATAAGTTTTTTTTTGTTCAACAGCATATTTATTTGAGTATAATTTGTGATAGTAGTTTTTATCCTAAGCTTCAAATAACATTTGAATTATTTTTGAATTCCAATCATGGCATCATGGGCAAAACGAATATGGGCAAAAGGAATAATTATCCGTTTTGCCCGGTAAAAGAATGTTCACTTATTTCGGATATCTTTTTCAGATGGTATTCAAATATAAAAGAAAAAGTGCGAGGGCATCGTGGTCAGAAGAATCGTTAGAGCGAGCTGTAAAATTGGTTAAAGAAGAAGGAAAATCTATAAATTCTGCCGCAAAAAAGTTAGGGATTCCTTTTACCACTTTACATCGACACTTAAAATCAGGAAATTTCTCGAAGAAATTGGGCAGATATATACCTGTTTTCACACCAGAGCAAGAGGAAGATCTGTGTGCATACCTAAAGAAATTAGACAGTCTTTTCTTTGGATTGACTCGTTCAGAATTTTTAAGTCTGGTGTTTGAGTATGCCACAAAAAATAATATTGCTCATCCATTTGAAAATGGCAAAGCTGGTGATGACTGGTTTGCGGGGTTTAAGCGCCGAAACCCAGAAATTGTCCTACGGGCACCCGAACCGACATCATTGGCAAGAACTCGAGGTTTCAACAAACCCCAGGTGGAATTATTCTATAAAAATTTTTGGGACTTAGTAGAAAAATACAAATTTGATGCGACTACAATTTATAACATGGACGAAACAGGCGTTAAGAGCAGCACGAGTAGACCGCCTAAGGTTTTATCGATAAAAGGTAAAAGGCAAGTTGGAGTAGTTAGCAGTGCCGAAAGGGGTCAACTTACCACTGTTATTTGCTGCTGTAATGCAGCTGGTACGTATGTTCCACCTTTTTTCATATTTGCCCGAAAAAGAATGCAAGAAAGGCTATTGGATGGAGCCCCTCCGGGCTCGCAAGCTACAGTCAGTGACAACGGTTGGGTAAACGGAGAAGCTTTTTTGAACTGGCTTCAATTTTTCGCTGATACAGTCCGTCCAAATGAAAACAGGAAGATACTACTATTGCTTGACAATCACGAGTCCCATAAATACTATCCAGCTTTGGAATTCGCGTCGAAAAATAATATTGTATTTTTATCTTTCGCGCCCCACACCACGGACCGAATGCAACCACTGGATGTTGCCGTGTATGGACCGCTGAAAAAATATTTTGAGCAAGAGATAAATACATTTCAAAAATCGCACCCAGGGCGAATTGTGAACCAATACGACATGGCTAAACTGTTCGGAGGAGCATACGTCAAAAGCGCTTCAGTCCAGAATGCAGTAAATGGATTTAAGAAACCAGGAATATGGCCGTACGATCCGAACGTTTTTGGAGATGAGGATTACGCTCCTTCAACAATGACTGATCGTCCTCTCAATGAAGCTCAAAGCTCTTTGGATGATACTCCACGCAACTCCGCATCAACTGCTGCACCCCACTGTCCCACAGACCTTTTATCAACACAAGCTGAGTACGAGAATTCAACAACATTGATGACGGATCCTTCTGCAAATGAGAACCCCGAACAATCTAGAACACCTTTACCTGATCCAATCCTGGAACAAGAACCATTACAAGGTCCTGCAGCAAACCTTACACCATTGCAGATCAGACCCATACCAACAATGGCTGCTCCCAAAACAAATCGCAAAAATAAGAGGCAAAAATCGGAGATATTAACATCCACTCCAGTCAAAGCTGAGCAAGCTGCTAAATATATAAAAGTAAATAAAAAGAAGACCAATATATCTGAATTAGCAGGTTCCAGCAAAATTAAAAAAAATAAGATAAAAAAGACTGAATTACCAGGTCACAGCCAAACTAAAAGGACAAAGACATCTTCCAAAGCTAAAAATAAAGCTGATTTATTTTGTTTGGTGTGTGCCGAGAAATACACTGAACCGCTTGTTGAAGATTGGATTCAGTGTAGCCAGTGCCGAAATTGGGCGCACGAAAATTGTACATCATACGCAGGTGTAGGAAGCTACTTCTGCGATGAATGCGAAGACTGATTGTTTTATTTTTTAGTTATTCTTTTTGCCCTTATGGTATATCCGTTTTGCCCGACCCCTCCGGGCAAAACGGATAATAGATACTTTTTGATTTTACTAAATTTAAGAGACAAAATCGTTTAAGTTTGAGTTTTTTTTATTGCTGTTTCCAAAGATTATGAAACAAAGTACAAATTAAAAGTAAAAAGAGTTACATTGATTATGAACTTGTATTTTATTTTATCACTCTCCCTTAACATATGCGTTTTGCCCGGGCCTCCCCTACTGTGTAAAGAAGGTCTCGCCACAACTTGACTCACAGCCGTATAGCTTGGACCGTTCTTATTACCTGCATCTTATGAGTTGAAATAGTATACCAAGTGTTATAATCGATTGCTGTCGTTCATACCACGCTTCCTCCACGTTTATCAATCTTTTCATGCACGTATTCGTCGGTTTTTAGTAGACAGCATATGAACCTTTTAGTTTTTTTAAATATTGGATTATTTATAGTATTTTTTTATATTGCAAAATGAAAAAATAATGAGGCCTCTTGTATACTATTATCTTGTTTTCATATTTTTTCTGTTTACTTATCTACCACTACCTCGTAGCCGTATTTACGTGTAACCGTTACCTACGTGTAACCGTTACCTACGCATAACCGTTACACATACACAAGTGCGTCACATGCACATCACTAGTGTCCAGGGTTGCCACCAGTTTATTTACGTGTTCTTATTGACACGGGTAAAAATAGGTCTTGGGGCCGTTAAGGACGATTGACTTTTACGTGGCCTTAAAGTTACATGAAAATATGGGGTTTGAGATATTATTTTGGGGTAACCGAAACACAGTGTTGTGGGAATTGAAGAAAAATGTAGTCGTGTATTGAAGAATGCTGACAAAATAAATTGTATGAAGGTAAATTCTTCATTAGATATATTAATTGACAACATTCTTACATTGCTTTTTATGAGTATTTAAATGATTTTGTTAATAATTTACTACATGCTTTGATTCACAATATAAAGCTCCAAAAGTACACGGTTAAAAAATAAGTCAGACCAAGACAGAATCGTAATATTCGTGATTTTTTTCTGGAAAACTATTTTGTAAAATAATAATAATGCCGTTTAATAGATTATTATTGAGTTTCAGAAATCTTGATTACTTTTTAATATATCAAGGTTAAAAAAATCAAATTGACAATTTATTGAAGGCAATGTTTTTCTTTTAATGAAACCTACAGGCACTGTATTTATCTGACAAGTTTTCATGTAGAGAGATAAATAAAAATCCTTTTGTACCTCATCATTTGGAATTATTCCGCATAAGAATACTCGTGGAACAATAACCGCTTATTCATCGCTAGCACAATAAATAACAAACATATTCTGAGACCGAAGGAGACTACAGGTATTAGGAGCGTCCGGCAGAGGTCCGTCCGGTTTTAGGGTGTGGTTAAAGCGTGAGCGAATAGCGAGCGATGCAATCGGTTTTATTGTGGCTGACAAGTATAATAATTATAGGAGCATCTGTCACTCATTAATCATTATACCTACTATATTCGGGATTCATGGATTACACAAATTCATTTTTTCATCATGATCTCGTAGGTATAGGCCAAAGAACATCAAGCGTAACACTTTGAACTTTGGACCGTTCTTATTATCTGCGTCGTAATAGTTAAAATCGTACTGCAAGTGTACCATTGATCTGCTGTCGTTCGTACGACTTTGGGCTCTGCAAGCATGCACGCACACTCACATATACCACACAAATGTATACGCGTGAGATATACAAGTTATTGAGGTAGGACCTTGTCAGTTATTAAAATAGTAAAAGCTATTCAATTTAAATTTATTTAAATAACAAACTATTTATTCATTTAAGCAACATAACTAGTGAGGCAAATATTTCCCAATGGTTCGGCCAACATAACTACTGCGGGGTTAATCATCCCTCCTAGCTGAGTATATTTGACTGTCTATTAGAATAGAAAGGACCGTGTATGGGAATAACATTAGCTTTTCCGTTATCAAATGTCATACATTTTTACTTCTAGTCTACTAGCGTTAACGACAGTCAAAGACTTGGCTAGGGGCGCAGTAGTCAGTGGTTATGTCCGCGAAAACTGGCCGTTTAACAAGTACGATGGTCCGCTCTCATTGGGACCCTACACTCATCGACCGTTCAGTCTTAATCCCCACTCGCTGCCAACAGTCACGTACTGGTAACAGTGGGTTCTTAGAGCTCGCAGACCGATGTTTGCGCATTTATGATTCAGAGGCCTCTGTAATACAGTCGACACCACAATCTGTATAATAGCATTGCAATATAGGTCGTTTTACCGAAGCATAGAGTACCTAGACGCGCCGATCCCCAATTAGGGTGCATGGAATCCTGTTATGGAAAGTTTGAGTGGGGTCTATCATGTATGCAGTTTAGATTGATATATTGTTGTATGGATGGATGAGGCTTAGAGCAGGGAGGAGGAGATAGGGGCCCAGCACTGGTACAATAGGATACACTGAAAAACAGGCCTGTAGCAGCCACATTTACTGTTGATTTCTGGCTAAAACAAATGTTGACTTGGCAGTCAGAGCAAATAATTTAAAAAAATATCAAATAAATAATCAAACTAGGTAGGAAGACAAACAGCAATAAAAAACAGTAACACACTTGTCTGTCCCTTAGTTTGTAACGGTTGTAGCTGCAGTTGCGAATAATTAACAACCACAGCCCATCTTTTCTTTCAGTGTAGTTTTTTTTTAAATGTCCGTATTTGCCAGAATAACGTTACAATTCATGACCTAATATTAGATCCAATATATAAGTATCTTAAAATAGTACATATTTTGGCTAAGCCTATTTAAAAACTTTGGCAAAATGGAAAATTATACATAGCGAACATCGTAATACAAATTAATAGGTATTATAGTGTATACTAGTCGACTATTCCCTATTCAGGGTCACCCCAGGTCACCCCTTAATTCCCTGAGAAGTCATTCCCCTCACTCTTCTCGTTCACTTTCATACTTCGTTCACTATTCATTAATTCACAAAAATTACCACACTTCACACGAGCACGAGTCATTTTCCCCTCAACATGTGCAACCCTATTACGTGCCCGTAAAGTCCATAATTGGTGTTCCTCGGCGTGTAGAGACCGTGTTAGAGTCCGGAAGTCCACCATGTCACACCGGACCAGACCTGTTCACTTGAAAATGAAACCAATTAAGCGTGTGGTCCAAATCATAAGCGTTGGCCGAATTTATCTAAAAATGTATTAAAATTTAGTCAATTAATATTGGATGTGAGTTCAAGTTCTATCTGATTTATTCGGTAACAAATAACTTTGTGTTCGAAATTACAATTTATAATGATAACTACCGCCAGAAGACAAAAGTGGTTGACATTGCTCATAGAATCAGTAAACTGAAGTGGCAGTGGGCTGGTCACATCTGTCGTAGAACCGATAACCGATGGGGTAGACGAGTTCTCGAATGGAGGCCACGAACGGGTAAACGTAATGTGGGACGCCCCCCGACCAGATGGAGGGATGACCTTCACAAAATGGCTGGCAGGGACTGGATGCAGAGGGCCGAGAGTAGGGTTGATTGGCGCGCTTTGGGAGAGGCCTACGTCCAGCAGTGGACTGATTCGGGCTGATGATGATGATGATGAATGATAACTACTTAAACTATTGGGGGCAATGGAGGTAATGACGGATGCACGATCAAAACACAAATGTCTTCGCGGAAAACTACAACAGCGCAATTGTTCTTACTTTAGGCAGTTAGTTACTTCAGGCGAGTAAGCGAGCAACTCTCGTCTATTTTCTCTCCCAAAAAGACGTACAAAAGTTACTACATTCCGTGTAAGCAAAAGAGACGCATATATTAATAGTTCATCGCCGACTGTCGCTCGGCTATATACTCGCTCGGCGACACTATAAGTATTATGTCGCCGAGCTAGTATCGCTGCGTCTCTTTTGTTTACACGGAATGTACTATCTATTCGTTTTATTATAATTATAGTATTCACCAGTCTCTAAATAGACACCCTAAGATTGCTATATATTTTTTTCAGACGTTTAAATTTAGTAGTTAGTGCCGTTGTCTTCATAGAAAAACTGTAAGCCCGCGCATACGAAGCCGCTGTCGCTCGGCAACTGTCGTTAAGTCACGTCAGAGGCACGGGGGCCTGATTAACTCTGAGAAATAGATTTGGTTACGCTGTTTTTGATACAATATCTCCATCACACGAAGGTTGCCTGGAAGAAATCGCTTAAAGCGATAAGGCCGCCTATCTGTACACTAGCTAACTTTGGTTTTATATGTAACTAATGTATTTTCATTTGTGTGCAAATAAAGTATATTTGAATTGAATTGGTTTAAAACACGAGAAAAGAAAAGTAGTGTCGCCACGACACGTCGCCTGCTGTTTCTGTCTACGGTGTGAAATTTAAACGCTTTCAGCTAATAACTTGTGTCACTGGTTACTACCACTTACTTTTCGACGTTTGCTGTCGATCGTTTTTCGTATTGACGCTTTAAACTTGAACACTTTCCAAATGAGAAAATATCAGCCAAATTATTTAGTTCTCCTACGAATTTTCCAGGAGAATTTTAAACAAATTGTAAAATATTTACTTAGAATTTATATAAATAAACAGTTTTCCAGTGAGTTCCAATGAATGAAGAGCTTTTGGCATTAAGTGATTTTACCTGATTTTCCCATATGTATGTACGTACATATACACTGAAAAAACAGGGTTGCCTATAGCAGCTATGCTTAGCTATTGATTTCTAGCTAAACTCTATCGAAACTGATAACGGACATCGACATACCAGGCACCAACTGCAATTATAAGTTTGTAATTTTAAAAAAAACCGTGATGGTATCCCAAATTTACAGTTTTCGAATTTTTTCCTTTACTTGTGCTATATATAAGACCTAGCTTCTTGCCAATTTTCATAATTCTAGGTCAACGGGAAGTACCCTATAGATTTTAGAATTAAAACTATAGTGAGCTATTACTACAAAATATTATACATATATAAACGGATATAACTCACTTATATTATTGTCGAAACTGACGGTCTAATTGCCGACTTTAACAATATAAGTGAGTGATATCCGTTTATATATAATAATTTACCCTATAGATATTGGTTTTCTTGCATTTTCATACAAATATGCGAGAAAATGCAACATAAACAGCCATATCTTTTGATTGCGTTGACGTAGGAGGTTGATTTTTTCACGGCTGCATGAGATGAGTCTTTGGTATTAATGCAACTTGATCCGTGCACGCGTTTCTGAGATATAGGTCTTGACAGACAGACGGACAGACAGATAGACGAACGACAAAGTGATCATATAAGGGTTCCTATTTTCCTCTTGAGTTTCGGAACCCTTAAAACAAAAAAAGTTAGCAAAAAAACTTGACTGTCCCTATAGCTTGTAACAGTTGTAGCTTCAATTGCGATTACTTAACAACCACAACTAATCTTTTCTTTCGGTGTATTAATACACCGAAAGAAAAGATTATTATTATTATAGATTAATCTTTTCTTTCGGTATATTAATACACCGAAAGAAAAGATTACAACAAATTGCTTTGGACAAAGTTGAGCTTCAGGCACGATTTTTTTCGTAATTGTCCATTGTCCCTTTGAACATCACCCATAAAATGTCCTAACGGCTTCGGTTCAGCTGTGTCTTGATCGAATTTTTTTGGAGATTACACAGTATCATAAAAGTTAATGATGACATTGTATCTTAATATTTTAATTATTGCACAGTTAATTATTTATAACTTTTTTTTTACTTATTAATAACCTTAAAAACAAATATAATAAAACTAAACTAAACAAACTAATAATAGGTACTACTTAAAAATACTTTAAAACTACCATTTTTTTTTAAATAAAGTGCCATAATGTGACATTTTATTCACATTACGATCTAGCCTAAATACAATAAGACTAATAAGTAATTTGATTTTGACCTAAATTTCTATAAATTTACACTTATATAGCTAAGAGTTAGTCCAACGACATTACTTAGAGTCTATTAAGGGCGATCACTTTGTTCACGTGTCTTACATTCGCGCACTATCACTACGAATTGTTTTCACTACACTACACTAACTCAAAAGGTTTGGTTCTTTTCAGTCTTCTCAGTATGTCCGTGTTGTCGAGGAGCTGGATTGCCTCGACATTCACATGATGATGAAGTCTATGTTCGTGAGAACGTACGTATGAATTATACCGTAACCATTATCTTTATTAGAATCGAACCTGGCACTTTTATCTTGAGGCCAGTGTCTCAGTCACAGTGCCACTAATATATATTCTATCAGAAATGAGATAAGTTCCATACATTTTTTTAGAGTCAAAATCAAATTTCTTTATTGCAAGTAAACACGCAGATAAGTGTACAGGGGCCTCAATAATGTTGAGATTTTCTCAAAAACTACTGGATCGAATTTAATCATCCTTTTACAGTTACATAGTTTTAACTTTTATCTATCAAACAGTGAAATAATTTTTGCAATAGGTCAAGTAGTTTTTGAGAAAATTTCAACCTTAAAAACTCTCCTGTACACCTTTCTCTGTGTTCCACCGTACATTTTTGCACATCAACATATTTATTTGAATTTACATTTACACCACTTTGCAAGGAAAAGGTGCCAACGCTGAGGAGAAAAAGTGGCAAAAAACTATGCAGCACATCTTTTAAAATAATGATAATATAATTACTTAATAACTAGGTATTACACAACTATTACTATTCAAATTCAAATACACTTTATTGTACATAAAAGACACAATACAGAAATACAAAACAGCATGTACAATTTTGGCGGCCTTATCGCTAAAAGCGATTTCTTCCAGGCAACCAACTGTTGAGGGAATTTAAAAATAGTAAAGTGAGAGAGGTAGAGGTAGAAATACAAGAAGAATAAAATGAAAAACAATTAAAAATTAAATGATAATAATAAAATAAAATTAATTAATTAAATGATAATTAATTAATAATTTTACTATTATTAGTAATAATAATCTAAACTTTATCCTTCATGCGGAACCGGCGACACACACCAGTCCTTTCCAATAGTCCAAACACATTAGTCCACTACCAACATTACAAAGAAATGTTTATAAAGCTGTTGTGCCCAAAATATTCTAGACGTTTGTGCATTGTTTATTTAATAATTTATAATTGATTTAAGTAATCACGATTTCTTTAAATAATTAAACAAAAAGTTACAAAAATCACGTATAAAGTTGGCGTATAAACATAATTTTAAGAGTCCATAAAACATATAAAACCACAGTTAGGTAAAAGTTTATGTGGTGCTAAAAGAAAGTTTTAGGCATACAAAATATACTTGTTTACTTAAAGTCGGAATGGGACTTTTAACTTAGATATTACACAGTAAATTGAATTGAACCTGCATATTAAATAAATGGAGAAAAATAAGGAACGGATTTCGACTAGAAATGACAATGCCAGATTCTGCCCCACCATCAACCGCAAGTTGTACAAGATAACGAATAAATGTAAAAATATCTTCGTTTTTTATTAAAATTATTAGTTTAAAATAAAGTTTTGTACAAGTTGCGATTCGAAAAAACAGCATAATTAAGAATTCAGAAAATAGTAAGAAATCGAAGCGATTTATTCATTGTTTTTGTTATTCTTCTATAGGAGTTGCGAGAGTAGTAGAAAATGATACTGATTATGATTATGCAATATGAAACCTGTAATAAGTCCCCAACAAAATGATAGGTACAGCTTAAATGGTCACGTAGTTTTGTAGGTGGGGCAAAGCTCCATTGAAATGTGGCAATGTCTTTTATGTGTAAAGGTAAGAAAGTACTGTTTTCCCAATATTTCAAAATATTGCCACTTATGACGTTACAACACCATTATGGTGGCACTTCACTTGGCTATTCATATTTGCGTATTTGTCATAATTGCTATGTGTGGTTGGATGCTTGACAAAATATTCGTCTTATTTGTATGTACGTCAAGTATTTGACAAATACGACAAACATCCAATAGCGAATACGAATAGCCAAGTGAAGTGCCACCATTACAAGTTCACCTTCAGGACTTGTGTCAAAGTTCAATTTACATTTGCCGTTGTAATACATCACCTTGGAAACGGGGGTTCCCCTAACTGGCTTAATCCGCTAGCAGAAGCATAAAGACGGATTTAATTAGCAGGTCGTGGTGGTACTCGGAATCAATGAGATTATGATCCGAATGGAACGTTACCGCGGGTAGTTTCAGCTTTTTAGTATGCGCTCTTAATGATAAGTCCATTATTGGATTGGTTTTATGAGTAACCTTAAAATTGTCTGTGCCAATAGATTTTACTCTGGTTTGTTATAAAGGACAATTTACTAGATATCTAGTGGTGATATCTTCGATCTACGATTGCTTGCTTGTTTTACTTCATTACTCTGGCTCTAATCCTCAGAGTTTTCTGCTATCGCTTCATTGCATACTCATTCTTGGTTTTACTGGTCTTCTGCTGCTGGATGAGGTCGATAATGAGTTACATCCTCTTCAGGCAAAACCGCGGCTGCAATTTTTGTGGTACTGGTATGTGGCGTCTTATTTCTGTGAAGGTCATCCTCTTCAATAGGTACGAATACCATTGTTTCTTTAGTAAATTCTCCTCCAGTCTCCAAAAAGATTCGCTCGATAGTAACTACGTAATAACGTGGCTAACAAACCTTAGTTTAGTAGGAAGGGTTCTAATTCCGCTACTGGCAGCTTGGGGTACAACAAAAATCTCGCCCACCGCTAACCTTATCGTTATTACGTACTCGTTAGCGAGTGAATTTACCACAGAATCTGATTGTATTGGTGCAGATTACACTAGCTTTGAAGTTCCGTCCACCCAGTTATACGTCAAAGTAACATATCCTGCTATCATACATACTCGTGTTTAGAAGATTGTCGCCGCTCTTTGGGGCCCCCCGATGTACGAAACCCACTTCTAATCCAATTAGTCGAGTTCTTGTGGCCTAAGTGACAAACGACTGAACGGCGGAACATATACTGCAGCAACACATATGTGTATAATGTTGTTTTCAGGTCGATTCAGAGTCAATACGCCCTATTCCAGTATAATATCACAGTACGGTATAAAACTCACATGTCTCACGTTGTCAAACTATCGCATTTCATATGTAAGTCTCTTGCAGAATCAGAAGCTTTATTTGTAGATTTGGGTAAATGTTTACAAAATAACGGTGTTCCAGTTTTAAAAAAATGAAGCACCAAATTCTGCTGGCGTACAAATTTACAATAGGAAGAATAAATATTAGGTACAATTATAACAACATTATTCAACTGCATTCTTGATATATCGAGAACATTATTATTGAGTGTATTGATTAATAATAATTAATCAATATACTAATAAATAATATACGCATAATTGTTAATGTGTACCTATTTTAATGTAATATTTTAATGTGACTGAATTTTATATTATTATTATCTATAAGTAGACTAAGTTATTATTATAAATTACACAGCGCATTGGTGTTAACTGTAATGCTGTGTAATATTTTAATAAATAAATAAATAAATTATATATTGAGCAAAGTTTGCAACTAGCTTGATGCAACATCCAGGGGCTAAATTTTGAGCCCAAACCAAAACTTAGTTTGAGCTAAGTCTCACAATTGTCAAATTGCGATATTTTCCAGTTGTAAGAGTGAGCTCAAACTCATCCCGCACTGTCTTTAAATCTCAGCATAAATTCCTCTCCATTAGGTAGTGAGTATGACGTAAAGAAAAATAGAAGATCGTCCTGTCTAGTTAAATGGTGACCACTGTCCGTCCTTTTATAGATGTCCGGAACTCCTAAAAGTTCTGGGAACATATCAATAGCATGATTAAGGACAGTATCAGATTCGCGAAGTTATGCAGATATGTCTTTGGAGTACGGACAATAGTAGATCAATGGTAACACTTGCAGTACGATTTCAATTTTTACGGCGCTGATAATAAGAACGGTCCAAAGGGATACACTTGAGGTGATTTGATGTGTACTTAATCTATTGTTCCTTTTTTCTCATACAATCGCTTGTATACGCGTGAGAAGTCTGTGATGTTTCGCTGCACTGGAGAAGGTATATGCATAGGTACAAATACCACGGACAGCATAGCCGGTATAAAATTATAACGGACTCAATCTCGTTAAGGCGAGGCCATTGGGCCATTTGAGCCTAGTGAGGGGGTGAGGTGCGGGGCGAGGGAGGGGCGAGAGAGGGATGACGCGCATTGATCGGGGTCATTACTCGCGCAGGTACACAGAGTAATCGTAACCAGTGTCCTCACTGTGACGTCACAGCTCGCTACCCATAATAATACATATACAGAATATCCCACGGATAGACGATATATCGAAGTCCACTTGTCGGTGCCAACATTATCGACCCATTTAATGCCAAATAGGGAAATCCCAGCAGAGCTCGGTGGCGCAGTGATTGGGTCAATGGACTTGCAATATGGAGGTCCCAGGTTCGATTCCCAGCCAGGGCAGCCATGTACCAATGAGTTATCCTCGTTTTTTCCGACGGAAAAACTTACGTACATTTACCGAGTGCTCTCAAAACGGTGAAGGAAAACATCGTGATGAAACCTGCATGTCGTAGAAGAAGAAGAAAAAAAAAATCTAAGGCATGTGAAATCCGCCAACCCGCACTGGGCCCGCGTGGTGGATTATGGCCCGAGCTCCCTCGATGTAAGGGAAGGTCTGTGCCCGAGCAGTGGGGCAATATAATTAGACTGATGATGAGGGATATCCCAAGTCTCACAGCTTCGGAGTTACTTATTTCAATTTTCGCGATTGTCGGAAAATATTTCTTTCAATCTTGAACTTTTGTCTATACTAAATGTTGTCGCACATTATGTCAACTCGGAACCGTATCATCATCACCCCTCTTGTTCACCTCTCGCCGCCAACCAGGCTTCAACTTCTACACTGGCCCTAACACGGGCTGTGCTCGTGACTATCCCATACCACACCCACTAATATTATGCGCAAGTTTGGATGGATGGATGGATGTTGCTGAATGAAACTTTACAATAATATAGCTCATATTATACATCAAAATAACACATAGGCTATAATTTATAATCCTGCGCAGACGAAGTGGTGGGCAGAAGCTAGTTGACAATAAAGTAAAGTAATTTGTACTTTTAAACGTATTTATTTATACGGAAGGTCATAAGCAGACATACGTTAAACCGTCCGTCCGGAGTGGGTTCAGTGCAATCAAATTCGCGTCTACAGGTTATATATTTTAATTATTTTTTAAGTTATTTATATTGACGTATGATAGTATGACGTAGTAGAATACAATACTATGTTAATACTAATCTGACGGAAAAAAAGACCTGTTATAATAGGAATGTCAATTAGGTAATATTGTTGTAACAAAATCAATAAAAGTGAAAAATTGGAATAATCAAATTATTTGCTAGGGGAATATATTTTGAAAGTCCTTTCACGCGATTTAATAAAAAATGGTAATAACCATAGATATTACATTACAACAAATCTGTCTTTGACAAATTTAAGTGACAAACTGTCAAGTGTATCAATAAAACTAAATAAATGACGAATTTTTTAACGTGATGTTAGGTAAGTATTATTATTGGTGTCAGGTGTGACGTCAGTGATGGTGAAATCTGGCCCGTGTTATCACTGCGTAGGGTAAAACATGACACACATTATGTGCTGTTGACTGTACTTTTAAAAGTAGGCACAGTGTATATTGAATCAGTCTATAACTACGTAGCTATTGAAATTTGGCCCGTATTATCACTGTGCTTAGAGTAAAACAGGTATATATCGCACACCACATTACAAACCACAGCTACACTTGCATAGCTATTGAAATCTGGCCCGTATTTATTATCACTGTGCGAGTGTGCGTAGAGTAAAATGTGGCAAACTTTATGTGATGTTCACTGTACATAGTTTTACAAGTAGCAACTACGTATAAACTATTTTAAGTTCGATTGCTGTTTGTTTGTTTGCTCTGTGGGACAAATCAAACCGTCAATAGTCATTTGTTTTGGCCTGTTCCACTTTGCTCAATTTGGAAGTTACTGATCAGCCCCCCTATTACCGTTCTCAAAACGATGAAATTATACCATGTCATGGCGCGCCAACCAGAGACGCCGCTATACCAATGCAATAGCACTGTCCCTTTCACGGCCGCTATGACATGGTTTGATTTGATCGTTTTGAGAACCGTAATGTTATAGCCCCACTGTAATGTTAGCCGACTTGTCTTCATCTGCAATTATCAGACCACTGCTCGCTCCCAATATACGACACTCGACACTGGTGTTCGTGTCGCGTGTAATATGATGACTTCAAAAACATGGTTCGCGAAAAATCTATTGTGTTAAGGAATATCTGTTTTAGGTTATGAGTCCTTTTATTTATTCAAAACGATGCACAATCATTCCGTGATTAGTAAACTAATAATCTTAAAGTATAGGTGTGACCAAATTCGACTCGTATTATTTTAAATTTTATTACGTTATGACGATCGTGGGAGCATTCCAACTATTCCAAGGTAAAGACCAAAGTGGAACATTTGGCAAAAATCGATACAGGTCCGACCTCGACAGCGCCCAGCGGCGCACTGAAGCTCGTAGCGCCGTGCATTTGTATTTATACAAATTGTATTTTTTCTTAAATTTTGCCTGGTATAAAAAAAACGTTAGAAACAACAGATTTTCATCTCATCAAGCTCTTCTATTTATAATAACTTACATTTTGATATATATTTTGTATGAATAACTGTTTTAGTTTAGACACACTACTCGCGTGAAAAGACAGGAAAGGGGTATGTTTGTGATTTTTTTCTATCGAGCGAAGTTTGTCCAATCGTGTTTCGGGAGCCAACAGTCCCTAAATAGATACCCCAAGATTGATATATATTTTTTTCAGGCCTTTAATTTCAGTAGTTAGTGCCGTAGCCTTCATCGAAAAACTTAAAAACGTCCCAACACCTCGCCTTAAGTCGGCAGCTTATTTAGCGACCGGTTGGCAAACTCTGTCCGCTTTACGCCATTCTTCATTTTATTATGAAGGGTAGATAACTTTTCGTTTAGTTAGGACCAATGTTGACACTTTTTCTGCAAAAAACAGATATGTTAATTGGATCCTGTCTTTTGTTATTTGCAACATGCTGCACTCTAATTACTGGTATTATAGTAAGTCAATGTATTATGTACAAGTCTTTCTAGCAAAATCTGTAATCGTATCTGAAAGAGCTTAATTAATATTTATTACTAGTGACACACTTATAATAAATATTAATTAGGCTCTAACGCTTAATTCTTATTCGGGTTCTGTTAATATTTATTTCCTGATGTTATTTCCATCAGATAAATGTTCTTTTTAAATTTTTGTATATTTACCGAACGCTCTCGTAATTACCAAGGAAATTATCGTGAGTGAACCTACATGTCTGATAAATAACATTAAAAAATCTCAGGTAGGTAAGTACGTAATAATCCATCAATCCGCACTTGTGGCCAAGTACCTCAATGGACTATAATAATATGCTGCAACAGCGGTGACATAAAAATAATAATATTATAATCCTTTAATATAAAAACAAACCCTTTTCACTTTTTAAATTCAAGGTCATTTTCCTTGGGTATTTCTAAAATATCAGTTCATAAACTTCCAAAGAATAAAATTCTGCAAGAAAAAACTGTCAGTCTCGTCAGATTAGGCGGCCATCTTGTCAGCACACCTTCACCGACTCGTTAAACGAAAAAACCTGTCGATCATGAAGCTTGTTATAACTTACGCGGGCCTAGATAGAAAAAAGTTTTAATGGCCATCGGGTAGATAAACACGATCAAAGGACTGTTTTTTTCTCACTTAAATATTTGTAGTTAGTTTATTATGAATTATTAAGCTGAGCTCAGTGAGTTAAAGCAATTTGATCTGTTTGAATAAATTACAGAACGAGTTATGAATTACGATGATCTTGTTGCCAAACCAATACAATTATAAACGAATGAAGTTATTAGATTTATTAGGTAAGTAATAATCTATAGCGCTGTTACCCATAAACATAGTCTAACTTCACTTCCCATTAACCATGTTTTGTCTGTGTCTGTGATATATATTATATATCATATGCTATAAACGTGACTTAAAAATATTATCTTAACCTTTTTTTTTAACTAGGTAGGGATATACGTTTTGAAATTATTGGATATTAGGATTATATATTTTTTAGATTATAAATATATATATAATAATAAGTAATTTCAAAGCTATATTTAGGTTTTAGAGTTAATTATTGTATATAAACGGATATCCCTCACTTATATTGTTTAGTATCATCGGCCAATTGTTATGATCACAGGAATAATTATACTCTTTGGTTAGATAGCAAGTAATAAAATGCTATAATGACATCTGAATTTTTTTTAATACTTTAGATAAATGCTGCAATATTAGTACTATGATAGAGGCTTTACGTCAGACTCATTTAAACACTCAAACGAATAGACATAAGTACAGACACTTATCTCGGCTGCCAGTAGGCAGGCAGAAAATCTGCGCGCCGTGCAAACTGGGGAAAGAAGCTTGATTCCCCAATTTAATACGTCATCAAAAACGGTTTCTCAAACATATACCTTTTACCTTACTTTTTTACCTTCGCACTAAGCCTGCGGGTCTGAAAAAATCAAAGAGAATTTGCTTCGAATTGTAAAAGTAAAATATATGATTTTTAGTAAATTATAACCTTAACCTGTAATGAGCATATCATCCAGATAATAGAACACTATAATAATGTCTTAATTATTAAAATTATTTGTAACGGTCAATTAATTCTAGGAATTACATGTTAGTATTTGTAAAACCAAAACGCATCTTTAAGTAACAAAACAATAGCTGTTTAAATAAAAAATGTGTTTCAAGAGTTATTATGATAATCGATTATGATCTAACGTTACCCTTGAATCAAGCTTTTCAAAAATCAATAATGTAGTAAAAATGACAAGTACTATCTCAATGTAATTGTACTTAATGTTTTCTCTCAACCATTTAATTGATATTGGAAGCTAAAATGTAGGTATGTTGTTACTTTTAATAAGGTAGGTATCGCTATACATTTGCTCCGAGCCTAATTCCTGCAACCGACTGAACCTCTGAGTCTTTGAGGTCAATCAAATTGTAAAACCCGGGGAGACGGTGACCCCGTAAAATTAGAGGGGACCCAGAATATCGTCCTTTTTCTTGTACCAATATTAAAGGGAGAAGCGCTGTTTCTGTATTAAAGCTCACCCGTGAGTAATGTGTATCATTTTTTGCTGCTTCCTACCTTTTTATGGTACAGGGTCTTGCAGCTTTATTAAAATTTATAAACGTATAATACGCTATCAATAACTGAGATGGTTCGTATTTCATGTTTCCTATTTGGGGGTGGTTATTTTAGCGTTTGTTGTGGCTCTGTAGCGGTGTGATTACAGCAGTAGACTTCCGTTTCGGAATCAAATCCTCGGGTACCAATGAGTTATCATCAGGGTTCTTCTCTTTTTCAAGGACAAATGACATTGCCACATTTCAATAGAGCTTTGCCCCACCTTTGGTCACCTACGTGACCATTGAAGCTCATATATCATTTTGTTGGGGACTTATTACAGGTTTCATATTGCATAATCATAATCAGTAGGAGTTGCGAGAGTAGTAGAAAATGATAACAAAGACAATGAATAATTCGCTTCGATTTCTTACTATTTCCTTAATTCTTAATTAAGCTGTTTTTTCGACTCGCAACTCGTACAAAACTTTATTTTATACCAATAATTTTAATAAAAATGGAGATATTTTTACATTTATTCGTTATCTTGTTCATCATGCGGTTGATGGTGGGGCTGAATCTGGCATTGTCATTTGCGTATTTGCTACCAATTACCCAATATGCGATCAATAACGGTGAATTGTTGTCGTGATCGTGAGGAAAAAATATCATAAACAGCCGCAACCATAATTATATAAAATACTTACTATTTCTAATGTAATGAACACCATCAACAGACAAAAATATTTCGAAAACTATCACAAAAATAATAGTTATCAAAATAGTGAGTAGGGATTTATTGGTTGAAGGTCCATTACAACCCATTTGACGTTCTAAATTATTCGTAGGAAAGTTAATTTCATAACAGTCCCATTCCAATTACAAGGGCTGTATAAATAATTCAAAGTGGCATTAAGTACAACTTTAGATTTTGGAACTCGATCACATTTCCTTTTCATTTGATCACGGCATGAATAAAATATGTATCAGGGTTCAGGGTAGAGTTGGTTCCTGTCGCTTTTTCGTTTCACGAGCACTGATTTATTTTGTATACGAGACATGGTTTTGACTCGATCACTTATCGAGGTAACACTGTCTTAAAAGAACATGTGTTTTATAAATTAATATTTGATTAATATTATCTGTTTTGTTCTAATAATTAATTATTATCTGTTTTGTTCGATTGTATCACTATATTCTGTATTCATTTTCACTGTTACCCACACAAAAAATCTTAATTCGGAATGTTCCGTGCTTATTGTTGAACACTTAAAATTTATCATATATTTATACCCTAAGTTAAGTGGATTATTTCCTTTTTTTAGAGAAATAAATATCTTAAACCGTAAACCGTAATATTTGCAATAAATGAGTATAATTAGTGCAACGAAAATAACACAATTTGTTTAAATGTTGCATTTGGTGTAGTGTAGTGATAGCGGGATAGCCTCACTAACGATTTCGCTGTATAAAAAATACTATTAAGGATATGTTGGTTTTGTTTCTAAATAAAATTTGACACCCACTTTACCCTGTTCATTTTATTTTATGTGTTAAGAACATCTATGCACTGTGTTCGAAACAAAGACTTATCATTTATTTCTCAATTTCCTTTAAATTAAAAAAAAAAGTGTAAAAACTAATTTTAGAAGAAATATCTGGGTGTCCCATATCGATAACTGATAAACTTTTGTCGTATGACTTTTCAAATAAAAATAAATTAGTGTCCCGTATGAATCTATCAGCTCATTCGGTACAAAATGTATGAAAACTCCCCAATTTTTTATCCGAAAATCGAAAATTACGAACGAAACTCACGAAAGTTAGTAATACTGAATATACATCCCATTGGCGCACTATAACAATGTCCATTACAACCTGAATATTTAAGTAAAATACACAAGGATATGAGAAAATTATATTTACAGAACAAATTGTTCCTACAATCCATCATAAATCCACAACCTAGATAACTACCGACATAAATAAATGAGAAGGTGATTTGATTCAATATAACGAAGTCATGACATCGTAAAAATTATTCGACACAAACCTCGATCGTACACATAAATTTCGCCGAGAGAACAGAATATAGCTCATATTATCATCCCATAATCCTCATCACACATCGAGATTTCCTTCCCAGATATGAGGGATTTCCCCGCGATTTGTCTTTTTCCTTGATTGTCATAAGCTACAAATGTCTATAATCTATGCTTATACCGTATTGTTAGTATTGAATGTCAATGTCGAGACGTATTAGTGAAGCTGTTGATTTGCATAATATGTGTCACTTCAACTAAGCTTCAATTACTTAATTATGCGAGTAAAGTATAAGTATGGAAGTATAAGTAAGTAAGTTTTGCCACTTTTTCTCCTCGGCGTTGGCACCTTTTCCTTGCAAAGTGGTGTAAATGTAAATTCAAAAAATATGTTGACGTGCAAAAATGTACACAACGTGCTTACTTGCAATAAAGACATTTGACTTTGACTTTGGATGGATGTTGACAGTATTTTAAAATTAAATCATTTTCAATTTTGAAATTAAGTCATTAATTGAAGGTCAACTGTAAAAACTTAATTGAAAAAAAGTTTATTCTTAGAGGTATTCAAAATCGGGAATCTGAAAGGCGTTACGCTACGTACTAAATTCGTTTTGCAAAAAACGTATGAAGCAATAAATCACGACCTTGACCAAATACGCGTATCTCTGGCGTTAATTGGATCACGAAAAACTATTTTCAGATGTAAGTATATTTAGCAAAATCACGTGAGCGGATTTATGCAATGAAAAAAATTAGTCAACATCGCTAATATCTGTTTCAGATAAGATAAACTGTAATAAAAATCATCATAAAACGGAGGAAACGATGTGCACAAAACAATAACTCGCAATAATAAACTGCCATCTATGTCAAGGCTCGCGCAAACGAAGTGATAGATAAAGAAGCAGAATGTCAACTTGTTGCATGTTTCCAATCAAAACACTGTGTACACTATCGCGATCTCGACATGCTCCCCCTCACAAAATAAACGACCCGACTCGTATACATTGGACTACGTCAACTGAACTATTAGTTTTCTTTTTCGGGAACATGACTTTGGTTTTAGTTATGAACGAGTTTGGGACATTAAATACTTCGTTATAGAAAAGATTACAGACTATGGCCATGTACTTAGTTTAATTTTACGTCCATTAAATCATGTTTTTGTCCATTTCACAATAAAAGTTAGAGAGAGACGGAAGGCTTAAGCCGTGGACTAACTTTAAATTGAGGTTATGGTTAACCGCGTTAACGATAACTTAAACGATGAAATTGCGTGATGTTGAGGTATCGCCAGCAATATAGATTGATGAGCCATTGATCTAAATTCTCTGGTCGATAGTAACAGAAATCTTCTGGAGTTATAGGTGACAGATCAACCTGTTTTCGTCCTTTAAAATGCAAAAATAAATCTTCCTTTTCACTCCAAGCAGGGTATAATACCATAATACTGTCATCGTATGCTTGAAGTGCACCTAATTTGCTATTCTGACCGCGGACAGGTGGTCACAGGTGACGGTCCGGCTCGTCTTGAATGTCTGATGCCATATTAAATAAGGTCAGACTACTCCCAAGATACTTGTTGCCAGATTTGAAAATAATGTATTTTATGGGACGATATCACACGGCGATTGTGTTTCAACGATACAGTTAGGAAGCAACTAAGAACTAACCAAGGCTGGACTTGGTTACTCTAACCAAAATATGACTTTTGTCGCATCAAAGCAGTAATTAGTCCGAATCGCTTTGTCATCACACAATGTCCCACCTCTTGGTGATACACAGTCCTTTCATCGGGGTAGGACGGGCTTATCCATCACGTGGACTCAATGCAGATTGGTGAATACACTTATCTTTGTCTATATTATCAGGCACGAAGGTTTCTTCGCCATTTTCGAGGGCAATCGTGTAGGTATCTACGTATTTTTTTGTTTTTGGTATTAGTATATTACCGACCTCGGTGAAGAGCTCGGTGGCTCAGTGGTTGGGTCAATGGACTTGCAATACGGAGGTCTCAGGTTCGATTCCCAGCCAGGGCAGCCATGTACCAATGAGTTATCCTCGGTTTTTTCGACGGATAAACTTAAGTACATTTACCGAGTGCTCTCAAAACGGTGAAGGAAAACATCGTGATGAAACCTGCATGCCGGTGAAGAAAAAATCTAAGGCATGTGAAATCCGCCAATTCGCAGTGGGCCCGCGTGGTGGATCATGGCCCCAGCTCCCTCGATGTAAGGGAAGGTCTGTGCCCGAGCAGTGGGGACATATGAATAGACTGATGATGAAGATGATATTACCGACCACGGGTTTGAACCAGGGTCTCCGTAACAAAAGTTCAGCATCCCACAGCGTCTACGAGCTATCAGCTATCCGAATCGCTTATCTCGAGTGTTTGCATTGATTCAGTAGCGATACTGAATCGCTTCTGCCCGTTTGCATGGAAGTAGAATCGATGCTAGTCACAAAATGCAGAGTGACGTCACCAATCTCGCGAACATGGCCGACTAGCGTTTTTGACGTGTGGAAAAAACGGGAAAATATTTAAAAGTGATATATTTGGGATCCTAACTATTAGAAATAATTATTTATTTCTAATAGTTAGATAGCTGATATTATTTTGCTGAATGTCGATATAATTCAACTAACCTATTGTATCACTGTAAAACTCGCCTAGTGTGTCCCTTAGTCTAAAAATAAACATTCACTTCTAACTTCAGTCATCTCGTGACTCACTTGAAGTGTGTCGATTTGTCTCGCCCTTCCGTCGTTCTATTGACAACTTCAGTCTTGTCGTAAATATTATGTTGTAAGAATGTCATCAAGTTTCCTAAAGACTGTATCTAATTTATTTGAATTTCATTTATGTTTAATTTTTTAAGAGAAATAACTGGTTATTTCTCTTAAAAAAAGCTGGCTATAACAAAGAGAGTATATAAATATTAATTCTCGTTTCATCATAAGCAATCCCATACCTGATCACAATTTCATTAAACTGATGGAAAATGATAATGAAGTCACAATCACAATTAATATGAAGCACAGTGTTCTATTAAATAACGATATTGATTGAGGCCTTAAACTGCCAAGTAAGTACTAATAACAAAGTGACAACCAATTACCTAAAAGCTGAAAGAAATGAATACCTAATTAGGTATTTGGACTTTCATTCTCTTTAATTATCGTGAAAACGTTTTTTAAACATTTCATAATAATATGTCACATACTACGCGTAAATACTCGACAAAATTGACAAGCTTCCAAAAATATAACACAATTTCTGTGTCGGCTCGGCCTCCCACGCAAACAGAGCCGTGACAAAGTTAGAGGAGAAATAGGGGCAAAAATATACTATTTACAACGATACCTGACTCCTTACGATTTCTTTATCAAAAACAAACACAAACTAGCGACTCTAAGAATAAGTTACGAAGATAAATAGAAAAGGCGCCCCGAAAACAGCCACGCGGCGTGACGACGTAAATAATGCGTTATCAACCCCCAAACACGCAGCCATTTACGTACAAAGAGTTGAAGTCCGAACCAAAAAACTGGACGGAGATACAATGATTTATTTAAAGTTACGTGGAAGATCCCTTATCTGCCACCTCGCGTTATCTTATTGCGTGTTTCCTAAATAATTAATGCAATATAGGGCATCGATTGTGAGGTGACGGGCGTGCGAGGGGTGGGGTCGGGTGCGCGGGGGTGCGCGCGGCGCACGCACGCGATTGGCTGGCGACGCTGCGTGAGTGCGTACCTCCGCCCCCGCGTGCGTATCCTCGCGCGCCGTGATCAGTCGACGTCCTACCTCCGCGCGGTGCAGACGTATAACCCTCCGCACAAAGTGACGCTCGATCGCCGCGACCGACCGCCCCGTCCGCTCCCTCCCGTCGATACCTAACTTTTCTCACAAACTGCGACTATTCCATCTGTCCATATGGTTCATCTGGTAGATATATTGCGTTCAGCGAAAGTTGAATACCCGCCGCCTGTTATTGTAAGTAAACATAATTTACATTATAAAGAAAATGATGAGAAAGTAACTCGTTTGGGCTCGGTCACGTATTTTTTTATTTTATTTTTTGTTTGTTTTTCTTTCAGATTAAGGCTCGTCGGGCTTGTCGATTTGTTCGCGACACGTAATTTTGTGTGCAAAGCACTGAGTTTCGTAGCTTCGAGATAATAATCAGCTGTGGTTGTTTATTTTTATGCGTGCTTATTGTGATGTGACATTTAGGTATTTAATTAAATTGTTTCTATTTCTATTGATTGATTCTATAGATTACATACTGTTATAATTAAACAGAATTACTTTAAACAATAACTAATTTATTGTGTGATTAATAATTATTTTTAAATTATGTTGTGCATTAGGTAACTTTAATTATTTGCTCTTAAAAATCTTAAAAGTTATAACAAAAAATTGTATTCCCATTTAGAATTTACTGTAATTTAAATGAGATCTTTATTTATTTATTTATAAGAAGGTAGAAGTTCTTTTTTCATTGTTTTTGTTTAAAATTAATTAAATGATTATTCTTTGTTTCATTTTTTTTTTACCACACCTATGTTTATTGGTTCATATTATTATTTAATAAACATTATGTAAAATTTTATCTTTTTCGTATAATTATGTATTTTGGAGTCCCAAATGTAGATAAATATTTAGTTGAAATTATAATCCCTGAAGTATTATTTCATGCAAATACGCGAAATAAAACAATGACTATAGATTTAAAAAGAAGTGTATGGATAATAAACCCGTTTCCTTCCATTAGAGAAAATGCAGACGATAGTGGTCGTAATAATGACGTCACACTTTTATGATTTGATTACGTCAGAGGTACATTTGGAAGCAGCTATAAAAGTCGTAGCAGAATTAAATTGTGTTTTATAAACTATAAATTCATTCGATGACGTTACGGAAACTAAAAATTAAGATGATAATGATGTAAGATAGAAAATGAGAATAGTCTTAGAAAAATATTAATATTAAATACTTAATCAAATTAAGTACTTAACAATTATCAGTGATAATAGAGCGTGTGTGTTTTAATTATAATGCTAAATTTGACGTTTTCAAAGTTATGGCATCATTTTTATAACTTATAGGAAAGGAAAGCATCATTTTTGGACTTATCAGATTTAATCTAATTTTAAAAAACGAACGTCAAAACTATTAGTGTTAGACTAATCGAAGTCAAAACTACATGAATATTTAACATAAAACAGTTTTAATTAGATCTAGTATTTGACCTAGTTTTACGACCTACATTGATTGAGATGAAAATTTTAAATATATATAGCGCAGGTGTATTTATAACTTTTCTAATTAATTTTTTTAGTCTTTCGTGATTATATTTCATAACTAGCTGTACCCCGCAACTTCGTTTGCGTAGATGAGGAGGATGCAGGAGATCAGGAGGCAGATTTTCCTCTCTTGATCCTTGTTTCCACATCACATACCACCAGGGCTTATAGCCGGATATTTCAGCTATCTCCTAGTGAAACTCCCATCAAAATCCCTTCAGTAGTTATGGCGTGATACTTGCACAAAGTCACAGACAAAAAGACAAAAATTCTAAAAATTAATCGATCCTAAAACACATTACAATTATTCTTTTCAAAAAATATTCAAGTACAGACACAACTTTTTTCCAGTCTTATTATATGTATAGATGAAAACGGAAACTAAAACTTAAATATTAAATGGAGAATTTTTTTTGTCGCGACCGGTATTCGAACTAGTGATCTCGCCATTCCGTGGCACGCTCTTTTCCAACAGAGCTACCGTGATACGTATCAGATCTTCAAAATATTCCTCCATATTCGTTTTAGGGGCGAATAATATTAATTTTTATTAGGTTATTTCACATAAACAAACCGTTCGTAATGAAAATATGCAGAAAACAAAAAAGTTACCGGCAAGGCCTTCTCTTTCAGCTGAAAAGGGGAATGTTTTCCTTAGTCCAACTGAATCCGAAATTGTGTCATTCGAATTGCAAACGTTGTTTGGGAAATATTATTATTCGTCATATTAAGGAGTGTGGAGTGGATTGGATTTTGGGCGGGTCCTTTAGCTTTTACCTGACGAAAGAGGGGTTATGTTTTTTCGTATGTATGCTGATTCCTTTATTACCTTGTAGGCGTTAAAACCTAAAAGAAATAGAATTAAAACGTGTTCACTGTTATTTAAAATCAATAATTATTTTCAAAGATATTTCACACAAAGATTTCCTGAATTGCGAAATTGAATCACGTTATAAATAAGTATTTAAAAAATAGTATTTATCATAATAAAGATTGTGTACATAGCTTTTTTAATAAAATTGATTATATTGGAAGATATTATTTTTAAAGATTGGCAGCGCTAGTTGTCAGGCCCTTAAGGAATTGACTCAGGTTTTTCCTCATAAAATCCTGTATTATGGAGAAATCCTAATCAACGCTAATTTCTATGGTAACATGAAGGTTTGATCTAAAGGATCATCAAGTAATAATTGCAATAACTTTGAGCCTACATTATGAATAGGTATTTACTTCCAAAAACCGATATAATTCGACGACAAAAATAGTTAACCGGTAGCCAAACACTTACTAGGTTAAACCTTCAAGATTTACCTTAACCCTCAAACGCTTTCACCTCCTCGTTACTAGGGATGCCAAAGATAAAGCAGTGTTTCCAAATCCACGTGCTTTTACTAAATATATCGATGTTTGGAGAAATATTTCATCGATTTAGGTAGATACACAAAAAAGTGACAATGAGTTAGGCACATGAGAACCGATGGGGTAGAATTGTTCTCGGCTAACTAAACGTAGTGTCGTCGTCGTCAGCCTGTATCCGTCCACTGCTGGACGTAGGCCTTCTAACAATCCTTCCATTTTCTTCTATTTGTGGCCGTATGCATCCATTTCTTCCCACATGTGCGAGAGATGTCGTCAGACCATCGCCTCAATGGTCTTCCCATGCTGCGATGTCCCGTGCGTGGGCTCCGGACTGTAGCTCTGTATGTACGTCCAGCGTTCGTCGTCTCGACGTGCAACGTGCCCTGCCCATCTCCTCTTCAGGGAAGCCATCCTTTCCCCAACAGCTTAGTCCGCCGGCGGATTTCTGAGTTGGGTACTCTATCGACGAGAGAGATGCCCAGCATAGCACGCTCCATCGCTCTCTGCGCTATCTTCATCTTTGTCATGGTATCTTTAGTCAATGTCTACGTTTCTGTAGCGTATGTCACTGTGGGTAAGGCACACTGACAAAAGAGTTTTGACTGAGTTTGAGTTTTTGAACCCTCCATCAATCAGATGGAGAAATGTCCTATACAAAGTGGCTGGTAGGGACTCGATGCTAAAACGGAGAATCGGGTTGAGGTGCGCGGCTTGGGAGAGTCCATCAGACAGAGACTGATGATGGTACAAAATGGAACTACGGCCAAAGTGCAGGAACTTTTCAGAGTTTATATGTGATTTTGTCTGTTATTTGCCTATAATGTAGAACAAGATTGGACGATCGAATCCGATACGGTAGCTTTGTCCGAAAAGATGCCACGGTATGGTTGAGGTCCCTGGTTCGAATACATCGGATTGATTTCACTAAAAGACATTGCCACAATTCAATGGAGCTTTGCCCCACCTACAAAAGCAATGAATAAATCGCTTCTATTTCTTACCATTTTCTGAATTCTTAATAAAGCTGTTTTTTCGAATCGCAACTTGTACAAAACTTTATTTTAAACCAATAATTTTAATCAAAAACGGAGATACTTTTACATTTATTCGTTATCTTGTATTGAGGTTGATGGTGGGGCAGAATCTGGCATTGTCATTTTAATATTCGAACTATCGATATATTTCTTTACGATGTTTGCATCCCTATTCCTGACCCTATAAAGGATACCGCATAACCCGTTATGGATTCCAAAACCGTAGGGTCTCACATAAGCACAACATAAAAAGTTTTATCATGTCCCGGCCAGTTAGCCGGGCGAAACTTGTAAAAGAATATCCCTTCTACGGCCCATTTACCCCACTCAGTTACGTCGCATCGGGGAAACTTCATTTTTTCCATGCTAAAGTTTAGGGTTAACGATTTTCGTGGCTGATGATAGGAAAAGAAATTGGTAATTATACAGGCTGGCCCATTTCCAACAAATACGATAATTTATTTATTTACAAAAAATCTCACACAGCAATACAGTCAAAACCAATGCGCTGTGTTTTAATTTAAATTAACTAAGTATATAAACTAAACTAAAAACTATATGTACAGTCGAAAACAGAGATGAGTATACAGGGGCCCTCAATATGGCTGAGATTTTCTCAAAAACTACTGGACCGATTTTAATCGCTCCCAAGGCCAACGTCCTTCAGGAATCGTATGATGCACTTGGGTGAGAGAGTCTTAATATCCTCGGGTGGCATTATGTGTCCATCTAAGGCTCGGCTTCTGCTGTGAATGAGTGCTCCACACTCACAAAGAATATGCATGGGGGTTTCCTCGGCTTCACAGCAGAATCTACAGGCAGTGGTGTCGGACAGGCCCATTCTGTGTTCAGTTAATGCTCGTTTAAGTATACTCAACTCCATACGTGATAATTTCATCGTATTGAGGAAAAGTTTTGCGAGTAACCAGTGACAAGGGTTTTGCCTACCAGAGAGGTAGGCAAAAACACTTGTCACTGGTTAATCATCAAGGAAGAAGTTCAAAGCTTATTATACAATAGTTTCGCAATTTATTGCCAGAAAACTGCACAAACTAAAATATTTTCTCAAATGCAGCACGGGCCAGATAAAGCTTAAGGTGTGGATTCTCCTTTATATACATTTTATACTCCCCAGACCTGCCAATATCTTCCCGATGTTCTATACCACCTTGTAATAAATTTTACTACTTATAAGGTGGCCTAACTTACGCAGGAACTTATTGGTGGATAAGATAAGGCTGGAAGATCTAGTGCCTCTTATTTACGTCTTTCTATCTGTCTCTTTTCTTTATTGCTTTAAGCTTGTTTTTGTCTCTTTCTATTTCTTCTGTGTAACTTGAATTCATGTTTTTGTGCTTCGAAGCTTAATCATCATTTTTATGTAGTAGGTTTCTTCTTATCAACTTTTATTATAAATTTTCTGTGATTCACTCTCTCAAATGCATTATGGGACTGACACGACCCAACTAGCGCCGCCAAACTTAAAAAAATAATACCTTCCAGTATAATCAATTTTATTAAAAAAGCTATGTACAAAATGTTTATTACGATAAATACTATTTTTTAAATGCTTATTTATAACGTGATTCAATTTCGCTAAGTAGTAGTTCGCATAATTGCGAAAAACGGCCGTTTTTGGCATATTTGAGAAACTACAACTTAGCTTGTCGCAATTATGCCATGTAGGTATTGTATATTGAAAAATAGTATTTATCCTAATAAAGATTGTGCACATAGCTTTTTTAATAAAAATGATTAATTTGGAAGATATTATTTTTTAAGATTGGTGGCGCTAGTTGGCTCATGTAAGGCCGTTAAGATTCATGTCGTTTATTGTAATAAATAAATAGGTATATTCTGTATGTTATTTGCACAAAATTTTTTGTTTATAATTTTAATTTACACCACTTTGCAAAAAAAATGCATCTTTAAAAAATGATTTCAATTAGTAACGTTTTTTCAAACAAGCATTTAAAAAGTCGGAAAGAACTTATATAACAAAAGTATTAGAACACGCCTAGTCATTCAACCCTTCATTTGTCTGAAGGTACTCAGGTGAGGGCCCCAATTATAACCCTTACGGCTCAAGCATTTATCAAAAGCCCCCATAAAAATTCTATTCATCCGAAAACTTGCCCTTTGCCCTGGAGCCAGTTATTTTATTAAATTACCTACTTAAATTTCTGTTTAAGTTCGGGATTGGATAACGGTATCCTAATTTATGATCGGTTTTACTTTGAAACAAAAGCTAATAATTTTGTTTCTGAAATTTCACTTGTTGGGGCCACACTGAACTTTGGTAATTTAATATAATGTGTTGGGAATAATGTGTTTGAGTTTTGGACAGTGCTTGAATTAGGCTCTGTTCACACTACGCGGCGCGGATTTGATAATTGAAAAAAAACTCAGCGTTGGAACCCCAGGAACCCTTCTCCTTTATTTGAGCATTGAACTTTCTTACAAAAATATAAAATAAATATTTTCAGAATCGAGTAGAATTTCTTTTAAACTTGTATAAATATGCAAAAGTATACAATTAAAACGTCTTAACAATAAATAAAAAACGCGTTGAACTCTTGTTCAAAACTAAAAATTTCAATAAATTATTTAGAACCGTATTCAAAGTGTGTTTTATCTTATTTGTGATAAAACGATGAATAGTATTTTATTGTTATGGAGCAAATATTAAATGATATTCATGGAAGGTCTTCAATTGTGTTTATTGAGTTCAGCCATGACACGAGAAGAGAGTTATAACAATGTTGCCAATAATATAATTAAATATTCTACTTAATGTAATATTGGGTACAGCCCAATATTACATTAAGTAGAATATACGTCTGATAATACAATAAACAGGTATATCATTTTAATGTGGAAAACATAATACATAATATATGTAATTTGCTTTCCTTCAGCATTAAAAAACTCTAAAGTTTGTATGTCAAATGAAAAGTGAGAATTCACGTCAACGTGTCAACACTTAAATAAATAAACTCTGACATAATTTGTTGCCGCCCCGGCGTCATAGCAACGTGTCATCGTGACAATTATCAGCTGTCAGTCGCTGACAGCTCCTGACCACGACGGCTCAGCGTAATATCCCTGACATCTGACATGTTGTTTTACACCGCGCGGGCGACGGGTTACTCTCGATAGTGTATTTAAATTTACACAAACGTGTTTTTATGAGATGTTATTTTGCACTAGCCTTTTATTTATGTACTCAAAGTCAAAGTTTTTTTATTGCTCGTTATAGATACCTACCTATTACAGTTATGGCTTAGAAAGTACTTACAGCTATAATACCTTGTTAAGGCATTCAATAATAAAATTTTAAATTGTACACATATTTTCACAGTTTAATTGTCAGTAATGGTACTAAGTTATTGAATACTACGAAATGAATTGTTTAAATGACCCTTACCATTTTATTTTTAATTTTGTTATGTATTATTACATTCATTTCAGAAGACTGATGGTTATATCAAAGATTTAATATAAGAGCGCCTGGTATAATGTAAATTCGTAGATGGTTCTACGACGAATCGTAGCAAGCGGCTACGACAGCAATTTTCACTCTCATGATACCTAGAAAGTCAAAGTCAGAAATTTGTTCTACGACTTTTTGAATAAAAAATTAAATAATTACACTGTGTCGCCGGTTCCGCATGAAGGATGTAGTTTAGATTACTAATAATTGTAATAGTTAATTATGTACCTAGTAATTAAGTAATTATGTTGTTATTATTTTAAAAGATGTGCTGCGTTTTACTTCTCAGCGTTGGCACCTATTCCTTGCAAAGTGATGTAAATGTAAATTCAGAAAAAAATTCGACGTGCAAAAATGTACACAACGTGCTTACTTGCAATAAAGAGATTCGACTAACTTTTGACAACAAATAGGTCAGTTGATCAGCACAAAATGAAAAGTTAAAAAATCGTAGAACAATAGCTTTTTAGTTATCAACTTACTATAAACTTTTCCTTACATCCTGTATAATAACCAAATACTTTCTAAGAATGATTAGATTATTTTGTCTGTCGTAGCAGCTTGCTACGGATCGTCGTAGAACCGTCTACGAGTTTACTTTCTGACAGGCGCTCTATTTTGATATTTGTCGACTTTAGTTCTAAGACTTTAAGGTTCTATTCAGATAAAAAACTTGATATTTACGGATGGAGAGATAACCTACACAAGGTGTTTGGCAGGGCTGGTTGCAAAAAGCATAGTGATAAGATAAATACACTTTATTGCATCATAATACAGTATTAATTACATTATTGAGAAGCATTTACAATATTGGCGGTTTTATCGCTAATAGCGACATCTTCTATACAACCAACTGCAGAGGATATTATAAAAAAATATATCAGAAAGAGGTAGAAGTGCATAGTAATTAAATATAATAAATAGTAATATCAACGTTAGATAGGACACAATATACGATACTTAAAGATGTAAATTATATATATTATATACTAATACAATATATACTTGTAAGAATATAATACTTTAATAAATACTAATAAAAAAACATAGTGTTGAATTGCGCGCCTTGGGAGAGGCCTACGTCCAGCAGTGGACTGATACGGGCTGATGAATATAATAT
This sequence comes from Tachystola acroxantha, assembly GCA_963506565.1. Classification (NCBI taxonomy): domain Eukaryota; kingdom Metazoa; phylum Arthropoda; class Insecta; order Lepidoptera; family Oecophoridae; genus Tachystola; species Tachystola acroxantha. Next base: position 12,552,181 of record OY735878.1, read on the forward strand.
CATAGATTTAAATTTTCTTTATAGTTAGTTTATTTATAGGTAGTTTTAGTTTTTAGTAATTTAATGTTAGTTTTTAGTCATTTTATTATTTATAGTAATTTTAAGCTTTATTAATTGTGTCTAAATATTTAATAAAATTGATTATATGCTTTATTACTCAAATAGATTTAAATCTATGATGTGAGTCCTATTCTTCGCCTAAATAAGCTTGGCGCCCGGTTTCATTGTACGATACCAAATTGTTGTTAACATAAACCAAGTGCGCTGTAATGTTCCGTGTGGTTAGAAATAAAGTATATGAATATTAATCGGAATCTACAATTATAAATACATATGTAAAACTAATTGTAGTGACACGTCAGCCCTCGTGTTTTAATCGCGATAAATTATTAGAATACTACCAGATAGGCATCTACATACGTCGCGATAATTTGTTGGAAAATGTCGCGTGTGTAAACGGACTTATACCATCTGCTATTACACATAGTTGAAGTTAATTGGGTGCAAGTTTTTTAGTATTAATGATGGCCTAGGCTTAATTACAGGGTGGCCTTGAATTCACATACATTAATTCTGCACAGCGTTTAAGTTAATCAACAACAACGTTGTGTAAAGTGGCAATCTTTTGAAGGATTGATATCATCATCATCATCATCAGTCTATTTATATTGCCCCACTGCGCGGGTACAGACCTCCCCTTACATTGAGGGAGCTGGGGCCATGATCCACCATGCGGGCACAGTGCGGATTGGCGGATTTCACATGCCTTAGATTTTTTTCTACTTCTACGTCATGCAGGTTTCATCACGATGTTTTTCCTTCACCGTTTTGAGAGCACTCTGTAAATGTACTTACGTACATTTACAGAAAAACCGAGGATAACTCATTGGTACATGGCTGCCCTGGCTGGGAATCGAACATAGGACCTCCGTATCGCAAGTCCATTGGCCAACCACCGAGCTCTAAGGAAAATTAAATATTTACAATTATTTCAACTATCAAAAAAAATATTAATTTAGAGGACAAATTATTATACTAATAATAATTTAATAATAATATTACAATGTATTACAATAACTACTTAAAAATATTTAAAATATTTAAAACTCACTTATATTGTTGAAGTCGGCAATTAGACCGACAATATAAGTGAGTGATATCCGTTTATATATAATAATTTGTAGTAATGGCTCACTATATTTAGAGGACCTTTGATAATTATTTTTGTTCGTCACTTGTTTCAGTTTTCGTTCTATTTATTTTCACTTTACATAAGTCCCGAGTTCAAATACATTATGTAAGTAGCGTTGCCCCGCCCCCTACAAAGCGCATATATTTCCATCTCGCTCACGCCTTAGCCGCTAATTCCGCAGGTAATCTCATTCCATGTAATTGCTACAGCGCTATAGTTTCACTAAAATATGTGACTGTTCAGGATTTTAGAGGAACATTTTTGTTTGAAGTTCGTTTGGACGTACGGTGGAACACAGAGAAAGGTGTACAGGGAGAGTTAAGGCTGAGATTATCTCAAAAACTACTAGACCTATCGCAAAAACATTTTCACTGTTAGATAGATAAAAGTTAAAACTATGTACTCGATATTTCGACAGCATTAAAGCCATCATGGTCACGAGTAGACTAAAGTCTGTGCGTGACCATGATGGCTGTAATGCTGTCGAAATATCGAGACATCAATAATAAATGTTTAACACGATAATTCCCGTTTAATCTAATTAACTAATTAGACGATCATATTTGTTTACAAAATAAGACACTTGATTTGGGCTGCGGTATAGACAGATTATATGTCGCTACATTCAAAAAACAATATTTTGTTGTCCATATGCGTACGTAAATTGATTCCGGCAATAAAATGACAATGCCAGATTCTGCCCATCAACCGCATGATGTACAAGATAACAAATAAATGAAAAAATATCTCCGTTTTTTTTATTAAAATTATCGGTTAAAATAAAGTTTTGTACACCAAGCAAGTCGAAAAAACAGCTTAATTAAGAATTCAGAAAATACTACAAAATCGAAGCGAATCATTCATTGTTTTTGTTATTCTTCTACAGGAGTTGCGAGAGTAGTTAAAAATGATACTGATTATGATTATGCAATATGAAACCTGTAATAAGTCCCTAACAAAATGATAGGAGCTGAAATGGTCACGTAGTTTTGTAGGTGGGGCAAAGCTCCATTGAAATGTGGCAATGTCATTTAGTCAACTGTCCTTCCGTTTAGGTATACTAAGGTTATATATGTGTAGTCTATGTCACATCAAATGGAGATAAGCAGTGAATATTAGTGAATATTCCTGAATACTCGCAAATATTCGTCACGCATTCGCTTTGCGGTGGCACTATTCATTCGGTCACTATTTATTTACAAACGTGCCGTCACTACGGAAACCGTCAAAGCTGAAATTATTTAATAATATGTCATTATTTAGATTAGGCTTTGAATTTTGCTAGAATTTGCATGTTTAAATAAACAAAGTGCAGTTATTAGCGTCTTTACCCTGGGTAGCCGCGTCTTCATGTCTTCATCCAGAGGAGACGCCGTAGCGTCATCACTCTGGACGAAGCAGCTCGACAGTCACGTTCACTCCCGAGCTTGTAGCGGGAACTCTTGATAAAAGCTTGAAACTTCAGATCTTGCTCAAATTATCCAATAAATTCACCATACTGTCTGTCATTCGCGAACATTTTCTGATTAACTTAAGAGCCTTCATAGAGCCAACTAGCACCGCCAATCTTTAAAAAAATATAATCTTCCAATATAATAAATTTTATTAAAAAAGCTATTTACAAAATGTTTATTACGATAAATACTATTTTTCAATTATGCAAACTACAACTTACCGACATTGAATCACGTTATAAATAAGCGTTTAAAAATAGTATTTATCGTAATAAACATTTCGTAAATAGTTTTTTTAATAAAATTGATTATATTGGAAGATATTATGTTTTTAACATTGGCGGCGCTAGTTGGCTCTATGAAGGCCCTTAACGTGATATTAAACACAAAATAGCCACTGTAGACATTGTAACAAAAATTATCAAATAATTTTGCAACCGTCATTTCTCGCTATTTTCAAGAGAACCTCATTTATTAGTACTGACTATTGACTTACTTCTTAAAACACATTGCAAAAAACATCCAAACATTATCTAAATAAACTGCACATTTCCGTGACACTTGCAAATTGGATGATTGCTTTTTACGAGTCCCCGTCGAATCGCGTGAGACAATTAAATTAAAGAAGTACTCTAACCTGCCGTGTGGAGTGCTAATTTAATGCAATTAAAAATCCCACCGTCCTACTAACTCCCTAATCCTACAGGTATGCAGTTAGGGCCCAGCGAGACACGTACGAGGGGGCGCTAATTTCCTTTCCAAAATATGTGATAATGAAGTTATTATAGGGCAGTACAGATTCAGGTGACGTCTCAAATTAAAAAAAGTGTCACAATAAAAAGTACTATGTAGCCTTATATGGAAAACATCAATTATGGCAAATGTTAGGCCTACTCATTTAAAAAGTCATTTAATTTCAGAAACAATAGATATTAATTGACAACTTTTGTAGATAGGTTAATTGACAACTCTTGTAGGTACAACTGTTAATTATTTTTACAAATTAGACATTGAAGGTCAACATTGGACACCGATTAGAAATTAGCCTAGAAATAAAAAATAGACATTTTAAAATTAGAAATCTGATAGTAGTAGACGTGACATGAAGTCTTACTAAATCCTTACACTTTAACCATTAATATCTCTGACGTTGATTATAATATTAAAAAAATAATTCTGATGCATCTTAAGCATGACGTGAGTTGATTTATGCAGTGATTTTTTAGTCCCCATTGCGAAAAAGGCCATAACTATTATTATTACGCTTAATAAGGTGTACTGTCTATTACATATCTGTCTATTGTCTGTTATCGATACTGTTCTACGATTACATTGAAATGCAATCTCTATACCTATGAATAATATCATCAAAGCCCCCCTGAAATTAATAAAATTCCTGACTCCGCCCTGTAACCCTGCATAGAGCGTTCAGTTAATTATGCAAGCCCGTCAGAGTCCGTTTATTTTAGAATACATTAACTCCTAAATTAACCGTTATTGGGATTCTATTCATCCTGATGCTGATGACGAATATTTGTCAGTTGGAATGTGTTTGTTTGCACGGTGGTTCAATGGTATTTTAGATATAATTAATTCATAGTTCATTTATTCATTGTCTTATGTGGTACAATAGGTGTTATAAGGTTCGTTATAGTGATCTTTATATTCTGACAATAGGGTGGAATTTTCTTTCTTTTTAAGGTTCTGTGCCTCAAAAGGAAAAAGGAACCCTTATAGGGTCACTCTGTCTGTCTGTCCGTCTGTCTGTCTGTCAAAACCTATATCTCAGAAACACGTCGACGGATCAAGTTGAAATTAAACCAAATACGCAGGTCTGCAACCTTATGCAGCCGTAAAGCAATCAAACTTCTACGTCAATGCAATCAAAAGATAATATGGCCGCATTTTCTCGCATATTTGTATGAAAATGTAAAAATACCAAAACCTATAGGGTACTCCCGTTGACCTAGAATCATGAAATTTGGCAAGAAGCTAGGTCTTACAGCACAAGTAAAAGAAAAAATCCGAAAACTGGAAATTTGAAATTACATCTTTCCAAAAATGTTTTTTTTTTCTTTTTACAAACTTATATTAAGTTAAGGGGTTAAATTGCGTTGCACGAAACCCTCGGTGCGCAAGTCCGACTCGCATTTAGCCGGTTTTTTTGTATGAGTACTTTATTGCACACAAAATTATTACATGATAATATTTACATGATAATTGATTTTCAATACGTATACCCATAATACAGGAAACCATGATTTAAATTCGAAAAACATGACACATCCTTTCGGTAGTCGGGAAAAACCCCAAATTAAAGAGAGTCATGTAGCGGACAAACTAATTGAGACCGAGAGAGATGGACCAAACGACGTAAAATAATTCAATTCAAATATACTTTATTTGCACACAAATGAAAATACATCAGTTACATATAAAACCAAAGTTAGCTAGTGTACAGACAGGCGGTTAAATAAGTTTTTAAAGCAGAAAAATATTGTGGATTTAAATGGAATAAAATGGAAAATATGTTTATTGCCATACACCAATTACATAAGCTTACAAAAAATCAATTAAATAATAGGTTATAATCTAATATAGTTATGATAAGTGGTGTGGCAAAAGGTACATGTTTTAGCTGAGCTGACACCGAGGTGTGCAGCGCTGTGACTCGACATGCATCTTTTCCCTGCCAGAGTATATACCTGATATACGGTATGATAACGAGCTTGAACTAAAAATTAATAATATATTCTCTCTTTTCAGATGAACCGAGCGATACAGGTGAAACCAGCGGATAGCGAGAATAGAGGAGGTAATTAATTTGATATATTTAATTTATTGTATAATGGAGAATTCACATTGTATCAAATATATAAAATATACAGCAGCGAGTCAGGATTGTATCCCAATCGAAATCTCTCGATGATTCCTCGAAGAGTCGTAGAGTCGACTATAATAAACAAACGACTGAACGAATCGAAATTCGTATTCGTAAAGGGTAAACAGTAAAACATCATTTTCCTCTGTACAGTATTAAACTGCATCACTGTCGACCATGAAAAAATTCGAGCCTACGGATTTCGACTGAACTAATAGTCGACAAATGACGACTCGATAAAAAGCCACGGCCTTCTGCCCCGGATCTTTCCCAATAATTTCAGTATGCAATAACAACTTTTACCAGGCGACAGCTCTACTTTCTTAAAATACATAGCCTTTCCAATACCTACCGTTCCTCGGCGTCTTTGTTTCAAGGATGATTAACTTTATGAAACGGCTCCTCATAATTTATGAAGCAGGCTTTGATCGCTCGCTGCCTCACTCCACTTGGCAGCTTTAATTCGTTTCCATTTTTAAAGAGGACCTCTGTTTAGCAGAGGGAGGATTTTATTAATGAGCTGTTTTGCCAGTCTATATCACGTATAGTGTGTTATTTGGATTTACAGTTTTTCTATCAAGGCTACGGCACTAACTACTAAAATTAAACGACTGAAAAAAATATATAGCAATCTTGGGGTGCATATTTAGGGACTGATGAATACCGATACACGATTGGACAAACTTCGCTCGACAGAAAAACATCGCAAACATTTGAATTTCCATGTCTTTCAAAATGAAAATTATGTCTGAACCGAATGAAAATTATGTTCTCAAGTGTGGGTTTGACAGTTCTCTTGAGAACTGAGTTTTGTTTATTAATACGTTACTCACGTGATAGCCGATTCCTAAACGCGCACCTAAGTTACGTTTATTAATAGGAATGCCATCTTGAGGTCGTTCTCAAGATTGACTTTTGAGCTGAGAGTGATTTATGTGATGTCGTTGGACTTACTCTTAATGAATTTATAGAAGTTTACATTATAATCAAATTACTTATTAGTCTTTACTGTGCTTAATTGTAATGTTACCTAATAAAATGACATGCGGTATTTTATTTAATAACTAACAATAAAAATATTAAAGGCCGAGTCACACAGGCTTTTATCACAACGCGTGCACATTGAAACCTATACTATGCGATACCAACGTAAGTTCGCTCGCTAGCGACTTCGTAAACTACAGGTTCGACGTACGGGAGGACGTATCGAATTATGTCTAGCGGCCAATAGTGACACTAAAGTTTAATAGTTTAAATATGGGAAAATAATTATATAGCTTATAAGTACCACTCGCGATATTGTGGATGTGACGAACGTAATTAATAAATACTATTTTAATATAATATGGATACAAGCCATCTAAAATAATTAACTTACAACCATATACATTTACGGTCATCGTACAAACATTTACAACATCTAATTTTCATAAAAACCTGCCCAAACAACGCGCGAACACTTCGATTCGTATCAACACAATTTAATTTTCCTAACACCACCGTGTCGACAACCAACCAAGAGTAGCAGCGGCCAGGGCCGTCTCTAGACTAAACAGGGGCGCTAAATAAAGGGCATTTTGTAAATAAATAATAAGCCAGGGCACCACTCACCAACAAGTAGTACGTCTGCATGTTTGCTCTTTCTTCTCATTAAAAATAGGTACTTCTTGGGAAAACCTTTATCTCAACACCACATCACTCTCAAATCCATGGCTAGTTTTCGGTAGCCTGTAGACTAAATGTGAAGCATGACAATCATTTATGGCATCGATATTACGGTGTGACCGTTTTATTTGAACATTCACGAACGTTTTGTAAACTGACACGTTCTGTTCAGTTGATAATTAAGTTGGTTTTACTCTTCTAGTGACTATGTTGACTACAACTTTAATTGTCTTTTCATCCTGTTAATAAATTTATGAACCATGTAAAATCAAAAAATAATATGTGAACAGTTTTGTTGCTACATTTAATCATTGTATGATTCCAATCCCACAAAGTCCTCACGAAACTACGCCTATGTAACATAATAACCATCGTACTTAGTAACCCCCATTATAATAATTATGTTCATTTTATTAGTCCTGTAAGTCAAAGTCAAATTTCTTTATTGCAAGTAAAAAACGTTGCGTAAATTTTTGCACATCAACGTATTTTTTATTTTTGCGCGTCAACATATTTTTTTGAATTTACATTTACACCACTTTGCAAGGAAAAGGTGCCAAAGCTGAGGAGAAAAAAGTGGCATAAATCTCTCAGCAACATATGTTTTAAAATATGATAACATCTAATTACTTAATAACTAAGTATTACACAACTATTACTATTATTAGTAATCTAAGTTTTATACTTCACGCGAAACCGGTGACACACACCAGTATTATTATAATGTATTAGTGGGACCTAGTTTAGCGACCCATACTTCTCTTATAGAGACGTCCCTGGCAAGTTTACACAAAATACTGCCTGGGTAAATATAACTAATTGATGTTGGCACTCATTAGAATTGTGTTGTAAATATGTTGGCACGCGATCGTTCCGAAAATTCTTTTGTGAATGAATCGTGGTGAAGTTATGTCTACTGCGATAGCTGGCGAAGCGTTTAGGTGCTCCAAAGTTTTCGAATAATACTGATAACAACAAAGTTTGTGTTTAATTTACGTGAGAAATCGAGTTGTTTATGAACGATTGTTTTTATTCGACTGCTGGAAGGAGGAATAGAAGTAATGTTTAATTAAGAGTATGTGCGTATTTCGTATACGACCTGTTGCATAGGATGGGTTTAGCTGAATCTCCAACCTGCAGAGCCTGTGGTGACAAAACGGAGTCCATGAAACACCTACTGTGTGAATGTGACTCACTGGCTAGAAAGCGAATGAGTCTCCTGGGGTCGGTCTATCCGGAACCAGAAGACTACAGGTCCTTCCCATGAGCTGCATAGCGGACCTATTGAGTTATTGTCGCCACATTGGCACCCAATCAGGATAAGATAGGATGTGCGTATTTCAGTTTATTTGTGGCATCTTGAAGGATAACGGCTTGATGGATCTTGATGGATTTAACATTAGATTCGTCTTGATCACGGGGCTGATATATAGGTACGGACAACAGCAGATCAATGGTAACACTTGCAGTACGATTTTAAATCTTATGACGCTGATAATAAGAACGGTCCAAAGTAGAAAAAGTTACACTTGATCTGCTGTTAGCTTTACGATTTGTATATTTCATGTCAAAAAGCTATTGATTTTGTTAACTGACTGGTGTTTTTTTGCATAAAATAGAGGCTACCTATTTTTATGATCACGATATCAAAACGATTTAAACGATACCTATTGCAATAAAATACATCATATCGTTTAAGCTATAAGAAGTAAAATAACCAACATACATTATACTCGAGAAACAACACACTTCTTCTTCTTAAAAGAGGAGGGAAAAAAGGAGCCACAGCACGAATTTCGTATCGACCCCGATCCTGCACCTATAATTGCGTATTATTTTTTAAAAGCCTTAATTATAAAGCAGTCGTTAGAACTTCACTAAATACCTAGGTAGATTAGTGCCATCAATACCAACACAGTACTTCGTAGTGATGTAACTAATTAATGTATTCGTAACAGCGAGTTATCGATGCTTTATGAATAAAATATCGATATAGTGCGTGAGCCTGTGTTTCGGTATTCTAATATTATGTGACCGCATTTAATTATTTTTTGGTACGCTCAAGTGGTTACAATTACGAATATCTAATTAAAACGAAATTTTTTATATCTGTATCCAAATCAATGGTTTAATTAAGTATTAAGTAACCAAATAAGTCTAAGAGGCAAGAAACTTGCCGCAAGATGCATATTTCAAAAAACTAAATTAATGTCAATGATGTAATACTTATTAATTTACTTATTATTAATAAATATGATTTATGATAATTATTATGACAGAGTTTGTACACAATTGTTTTCTAATAAGACGAATTACATCTTATAAGAGACTACATTAGTTCGAGTACTGACTAGAATTTTTAAAGATTGGTCGCCGTTTTAATGCGCCATCTGATTAGATTAGTACTAATACGTCTAGAAACTTGTCAAATAACGCGACACAAGCTTCCCGTCTATGAATTCGATACCAGTGATGATATGGCGTGCGTGTGTTACAGCCTACAATGATTGGATTGGGTATTAGGGCCATTACACACTGAAGACGGCGATTTGTCACGTCAGCATTTTGGTTTGAGCAGTTCATTTCGTTTTTGCCTTTTGCGAGGTGGATTCTGTACCTTCAGTAATAGGATCGGTGTGCGATTCCCTTTTATTCTCAGAATATATATTGATATATTTTATTTCGAATATATTTTACGCCTTGGGATCGAAATTCGATGTCGAATATTCGTGGGGTCGAATGCCATTGGCTCGAATATTTGTTCAGTCCATACAAGTACGGTCGAGTATTCGTTCAGTCGAAATTCCTAGGTTCTCATTTTTCCAGGGTCAATAGAAAGAATTTAGAAATATTAATTTTAAATGACAATGCCAGATTCTGCCCCACCATCAACCGCAAGTTGTACAAGATAACGAATAAATGTACAAATATCTCCGGTTTTTATTAAAATTATAGGTTTAAAATAAAGTTTTGTACAAGTTGCGATTCGAAAAAAACAGCTTAATTAAGAATTCAGAAAATAGTAAGAAATCGAAGCGATTTATTCATTGTTTTTTGTTATTCCTATATAGGAGTTGCGAGAGTAGTAGAAAATGATACTGATTATGATTATGCAATATGAAACCTGTAATCAGTCCCCAACAAAATGATAGGTACAGCTTGAATGGTCACGTAGTTTTGTAGGTGGGGCAAAGCTCCATTGAAATGTGGCAATGTCTTTTTATTGTAGTACCGTCTAACTGTATACTAGGGGATTCGGTTGAGATTGAATTATATTAAAATTATTTTACATTACATACCTACGCTTTAAACTATCTACTAGAAAAATATTTTATTAAATGGAACGACCTGTTTGAGAAAATATAAACTTTAATAAAGTCTATACTTAGTTAGAAACTAGATTCACTATAACTGTTAAATTACATGCTTATAAATATTGCACACGCCTCATTTTGTATGAAAAAATAATATATCTCAATTCCTCTTAAGTTACAAATAAATGTAATTTCACGAATGATTGCATCATTGTCAACTTCGATCTCTCGATAATTTGTCGAGACAAAATCGATATCAAAGTTTAATGCCCCCATCACTAAGTTGGTAAGTTTCAATAATTTCCTTTGGGATTAGCGATGTATTTGGCGATAGTCGCGACCCGTGAATTATTAACCCTTCCCAGGCTCATTTCGACCCGAAAAAGGTATAGTTTTCGGACAAGTATCATGGTTCTTTCTAAGTCTTGTTTTATTTAAATTATTAATGGACTCGACAGTTCGTCAATTGCCAATGTCATGTTACAGAATATTCAATTTATAATAGTCTTCTATCTTCCTCCAGCGGAGTCGCAGTAGTGTCTTCACCCTGGGTACCCGCATCTTCATGTCTTCATCCAGAGGAGACGCCGTAGCGTCATCACTCTGGACGAAGCAGCTCGACAATCACGTTCACTCCCGAGCTTGTAGCGGGAACTTTGATAAAAGCTTGAAACTTCAGATCTTGCACTAATAATCCAATAAATTCACCGTACTGTCATTCGCGAACATTTTGTGATAATTTAACGTGATATTAAACACAAAATAGCCACTGTAGACATTAAAATGAAAATTATCAAATAATTTTGCAACCGTCGTTTCCCGCCATTTTATTTTTATTTTTCCGATCAAATAAACATAAAATGGGTTTCTCTTGAAAATGGCGGGAAATGACGGTTGCAAAATTATTTGATAATTTTTGTTTTATTGTCTACAGTGGTTATTTTGAGATTAATATCACGTTAAATTAATCAGAAAATGTTCGCGAGTGACAGTATGGTGAATATGTTGGATAATTTGAGCAAGATCTGGGGTTTCAAGCTTTTATCAAGAGTTCCCGCTACAAGCTCGGGAGTGAACGTGACTGTCGAGCTGCTTCGTCCAGAGTGATGACGCTACGTCGTCTCCTCTGGATGAAGACATGAAGACGCGGCTACCCAGGGTGAAGACGCTACTGCGACTCCCCTGGAGGAAGATAGAAGACTACCTATTATATATTGAATTTTCTGTAACATGACATTGGCAAATGACGAACTGTCGAGTCCATTAATAATAATAATAAACATAAAATGGCGGGCAACTTACAGCTTTTATGTATGTAATATGGGTTATTAAAAGCCTCTTCTAAGTCTTTGTTCAGATAGAATCACGCGACACTGACAATATATTTTGATTATTGGCGGATTTGACTATAGGCGCCTGAGGTGACATGTATTTTATTTTAGTACGAGTTAAAATAAAATCGTTTTTAGGGTTCCGTATTAAGTAACTTAGACAAAAAAAATACTTTCAAATGCGAGAGCAAAATAAAATTCAATTGCTAGAGAAAGTAGTTAATTAATATAGAGTGACATTTGCAAATCACGAGTTAGAGGGAGATGGCAATAACATAAGATGACGTCATAGATTACTAATGTCATACAAATACTGAGATATGAACACGCTAATGACCATGTGACTTAATGAGATCCCGATATTTAGATGACAAATCTCAATTCTAATTATAAAATAGTATAATTTTAATAGGTTTAGACGCTATTTAAAAAGGATTATACACTAGATATTTTCTTCATATTTGTATAACCCTACTCACATTATTCAAAACAATTAAATTTACCTCGAAATAGACACAAAACAATATCGCAGCAGTAACGCATACGATATTAAATGCAATGCATGTGTTCTCTTACAAAGCAAGAGATAACGAAATTAGAATACGACTTACGAGCAACACGAATAGTGCTCACAAAATATTATTACACACTAAAAGCTTTGCTGTAAACCACAGTAGACAAAACCTCAGCAGTGATCCCACTGTCTTGCATAGCCGAAAATACATCAATTGTATTATTTGGTATCAGGATGTTGGTTACTGCGACCTCAAAGGTATATTGTGACCGCGCACCGAGTTCTTATGTCTCGCTCCCAAGGCCGTCCTTCAGGAACCGTATGATGCACTGGGGCGAGATTCTTAGATTATGTATTCCGTCATTGTTTTGCTGTTGGTCCTGTTAAAAAATAAAGAAATAATAATTAAATAAAGCGATCTTATTGCAAACCGACAAATTGATGAATGATGGCGAAAGCGAGATTATTTGACATCACAGCAAATGAAAGTTCTAGGATACCAATTATTATATATAAACGGATATCACTCACTTATATTGTTGAAGTCGGCAATTAGACCGACAGTTTCGACCGATTTCGACGGAGTGCGCGAAGAAACGTCACCGGAGACGCGGGTGTGGCGCATTCACCTTGAAAAAGACCGTCGAAATCGGTCGAAACTGTCGCTCTAAGTGCCGACTTCAACAATATAAGTGAGTGATATCACTCCTTTTAAATATAATAATTTGTAGTAATGGTTCATTATAAATGATAAATGGAGAAAAATTTTCATCACGACCGAGATTCGAACCCGGGACCTCGCCATTCCGTGGCACGCTCTATTCCAACAGAGCCATCGTGATTCGTATCCAGATCGTGAATTTTGTCTCCATATTCTCGTCTGAGGGACGGTAGCGACATCTATCCAGTAATTGTGCAATTACTCAAATTCATGTCTAACATTGCAGTTAGAAATCATGTTTTTAATTGATGACGCGTTCCTTTTTCATATGTTTTGATATTTTCTTGCATATGTGCTATTTATTTAGATTTTCGTTTCGCATAGCGCATATGCAAGAAAATATCAAAACATATGGTTCATTATAGTTTTAATTCTAACATTCTAGGATAGCTACCTATATTTTCGCTGTTTCTTATTAACAAAGTTAACGTCCAACCTCGATCATAAACTCACAGTAAAATAGTCTAGTAATATCTAGGTCCCCCCAGCTATCAAACGCAGTAATGAAATCGCTAACATGCTAGCACCATGACCAGACCCTAAACTTGGCGATTCACATCCAACTAAACGACGTTATTAGGGTTGCGTTAAACTATGCCGAAATTCCGCGACTGAGGTTCGGCGACTGATCGCACGCCTTGGTGATTTCGATCGTACAGATTTCGTCGTGTTTTACGCTTCGAAGGACTTTTGACATGTCTGTTCGATAATGAAATGTAAGTTCGGTAGAGCGTGGCGCTGTCATTAAAAAGTCTTTATAGGCGTCTGATCGCGATCTATATACTTGTTTTTAAATTTATACCTAATTAATTATAATCTGTAAATATTGCATGCTCATTTGGGTGAATTGTGTGTACGAATCAAGACCATAATTTTGCAATAAATAATTTCTATTATATTCTATCGCGCTTACAAAGATTTAGTGGCGTAAGTTCCATCTGGTATTACGCTATTCTTGAAGAGTTTTCTAAAAACTATACTAAATTATATGTCAATCGTCGGATCAGTATCACCAGGGGGCTGAGCCGCTGATTTTTGGCGAAAATTAGTACAAAAATTTCGTTCGCGCAGGCTTTGACAGGACAAAAAAGGGCAGCCGGCTAGCCCCCCAGATCCCTTTCTCAAGTAGCATTAGACTTTCATTAACGCTAATAGAATAGAAAAAAACCGATCAAGTGCGAGTCGACGAGGCTTCCATGCAACGCAACTTAACCTGGTAACTTTGCTCTAACGAAAGACGGACGGACGGACCGACGGACGGACGGTCAGACAACTAATATTTTTTTAAAAGATAGATAAGGCCCCGACCTCACCTGATGGTAAGTGACGATGAGGCCGATGATGAAGCACGATAGTCCAGTAAATGCCTATTCACTCTTGCCTTAAAGATTCCAAGGTTATGTGTCCAGAAACACCGACGCGGGCAGGGCCTACCATTCCCTAGCCGTTCGTATGTGATCCTATAAGGGTTCCATTTTTCCTCTTGAAGCACCAAATAAGACAAAGCACCAAATAGATAAAAAAGCGACAAATATCAATCCTATGAGTTTTTCTTTTCACTGTAGGTACTAGCGTTAAAGAAAGTAAGTGCTACTTGTTCTAGCAATCACTAGGCTATGATGATCGCCGTTGTGCTTGTTTGCCGTCACACATTATTATTAAATAACAAATTCCCAGAATTTTTATTATCGCTGTTATTAGCAGTTTTAATAGTCTCGTGCGAGATATTAGAAGCGGTAATAATCGCCAATACGCTAGCAGCGTGACCAGCCCCCAAAGTGGCGCCAGGCGCTCCATAGCAAACTAAGCGTGGTTATTAAATAGCTGCAGAGCAATTAACATCTGCTGCACGTACCTACTGAACCCTCGGGCCATTATGGCCCTGCTAAATAGTTATTTAAATTCAACGCGGCCCGATCTTAATGTGTATAGTGAGAACGGGATTGGGATCAAGTGATTTTCTGTTTTCTTCCAAGGAAATGTAATGTATAATCATAGCAACGTAGCATCTAGTTTAAATAGGAATGTAAGGCAATCACTATATCTCATCCTATTATAAAGCAAGTGTCTTGTTATGAAAACAAAATCTTCTATCATTTTAACCATCAATTTATAAAATTAACTATTATATCTTGTAAAATTAACGAAAATAATTTTGTTTTTGCTGCGAATATGCCGAATGTGGAATGATCTGCTTCCGACGGTTTTCCACAGAGCTGTGATATGATACAGATACAAGAATTTACAGTCCTTTAAGGTCGGAAGCGAAACAGCTCCCTTCCAGTGCCTTCCAGTGTTGCTGGTGTCTCTAGGCGACGATGACAGCTTACCATCAATGGATCGCCTGCTTCTCTGTCCCTTTTTCATAAAAAAATACTATTTCAAAACTTGTCAAATATCCAATTGCTGAAGATTGTCAAATTTTAATGTATTATAAACTTATCTTTGCAGATGGCCCCGTACTCACTGGAGCAAACTTAATTGAATTACATAAATAAATTAAAAAAAATTGAGCTGTCAGTTTGTCAATATATCCAGTTTATCTTTTTGTTAGAGTACCTAATTTACGGTGTTAAGTTGCGTTGTACGGAACCATAAGTGTGCGAGTCCGACTTTTTAACCGTAACCATAAACATTTAATTAACAGACATATCATTCCCTTCCATATCGACCTACGTGTGTGCATTTCTGCTTTTTGAAGTCCGTCCAAACAAAATCATGGTAATCAATCTATGTTCACTTTGAAGTTATTTACATCGCCATAAATAAATAAACAAATTGTGTCTCGATCAATCATTTTGATGAATAAATGATTAGAATTGATTCGGCTGAAAATGTTTGATGCCTGATTGGCTGTTTTTGTGGTTCATTATGATATATCAAAGGGGTTTGTAATTGAAAATTTGACGTGGAATATTTGTATTTCTCAATTATTCGCGATTGCTTAACGTTTGATTTAGTAACGGAGTATTTTGCAACGAAATATTATCACGACTTCCGTATTTTTTTAACCTGCTTTCAAAAAAACGTTCTAAAATCCGACTTTGCAAAAAAATTCAGATTGGTCGACATTCGACACATTTTAAACATTCACGGTTTGTAATGTATACATATTAATTAAATAATCATTTAAAAAATAGTATTTATCGTAATAAACATTTTGTAAATAGCTTTTTTAATAAATTTGATTATATTAGAAGATATTTTTTTTAAGATTTGCGGCGCTAGTTGGCGCTATGAAGGCTCTTAATTGTAGAACATCCATATCGTCCCCCATTCACAATGTACAACAACGAAGGGGACTGTCTTTAAGAGATACGACCCCAATATTTTATTAAAATGAATCAGCTAAGTGTATCTCGAATAAATTACCAAACAGTCTTATGACAAACGACATTATAATGACAACTATTTGTCAGTTTCGCGTGTCTCGTGTCATTACGTACCACTTTAGGAATCACGACTGCATTATAAAGTGAAAACAGGTTTTTTAGCGGCGAATAACACAGCTGTTACAACGCCCCATTACTGTAAATGTGACACGGAATAATAGTTACAGCTTTCGGAAACTATTAATCATCTAGCACGCGTTACGATTTTTCGATTTTACAAGTTTCGGTCTGAAGGTGGACAATCACAACCTAAGAAATTTATTTATTTATAAACTCACGCTTGATTCCCGTAGAGGTAGCAGACACGATGGACTTCTATCTGCTGCGATCCTGGCACATAACCCTTGCCTCCTCCACATCCATCAATATCTTGTCTCTCGGTTTTTAATAGACCGTGCTTGGCCCTTTTTCAAGACATCGCCAATTTGGTCAACGTACGTTCTCCACGGTCTACCTCTGCCGACCCTTCCGTTAACATTCGCTGTGTTTTTCTTTCGTTACCCAAGAAATTAGAGTTCTTTAATATCAAGTGAACTTTTTTCCTTGTTTGTTCGTTGTGTTTTCTTCTTTAAAGATATATGTATCAATAATTAACACAAGTTTCAGATCAATCTTCGTCGTGGTCATTTATGTTTTATGTTACTATTTGAAGTACAAGAAAAATTGGATCCAGCATCGAGCCTTGGGGCACCCCAATTATTTTTGTATCTATGGGTCTACGAAACCTTGATTTGTGTAATTATTCATAGTATTCATTACAAATCTAAATCATTTTCAGCTCTACTGTAATGTTTTGATATTTTCTTGCATATGCGCTATGCGAAACGAAAATCTAAATGATAAATGGAGAAAAATTTTCATCACGACCGGGATTCGAACCCGGGACCTCGCCATTCCGTGGCACGCTCCCTGTCGCTACCGTCCCTCAGACGAGAATATGGAGACAAAATTCACGATCTGGATACGAATCACGATGGCTCTGTTGGAATAGAGCGTGCCACGGAATGACGAGGTCCCGGGTTCGAATCCCGGTCGTGATGAAAATTTTTCTCCATTTATCATCTACTGTAATGACTTAAGATTTAGCTTTGACAATGATAGTATGTTAATTCTGACTTTATGTCTCATTTGGGGCTTATTATGGATCTCTGAGGTACTCTAATTAGACAGTACTTTCAGTTTTTTTATCTGTTACAAAATCTCTACCAAGTGTAAGCAATGCGCTCCCTTTGTTACGGTACCTTAACTTGAGACAGTTTTAGAAGTCGTGGCACGTGCAACGAAATTAAACAGAAGTTAATGAAGTTAGTTTGTATATGTTTGTGTACATTCACAAAGTTAACTTGTGATTTCGTAGTTAAGCAACTTTTGAACTCTTTGGTTAAATTTGTAACTAAGAACGATTTTAAACGACATTTGAAAATGAGAACGGGTCTTAATTATTGTCATGTCTACGATATTTTTTATTATTGAAATTTCTGAAGGTACTGAGAATTTAAATGTGAATTAGAGATAGTATGTTCTAATGTAGTTCCCGTGGCTCGGCAACAATGGCACGAGGTGGAACACCCTAGGAAGTTTAGTCGGTATTCCGCCCCTTCATGGCAGCGAGCCCGACTTAATCAACACGCTCCCCCGGGCGTTTCCATGTACCACACATGGAAACGTGTTTTACCTGGGGAAAAGTGTGGAATATCTAAAAAATTTAAACACTGGTTGATTTTTTTACTGTCATTTAAAAAAGATTCTAAATTATTTTAATTTTTATGCAATATTCATTTATATTCAAAGGTACTAAAAATTTAAAGACATTACTTATAGTAAATTCCGATATTTGAAAGCACGGTTGAAATAAAAACATAGAAAACACTGGTTGATACTGAAAACGAACTATTTGTTAGTATAGCATCTATTTCTAGTGCTAAAGGTAGAAACGCCGGGATTCTCAATCAAGAAACGACAATAACAACGTGAGACCGTGTTTAGCAAATATTGATTGTGCTGACGTCCCATGGCGTGCTCAGAACCGGTTCTATTATCTACAAGCGATGTTGACTGTCCACGAGAATGACTGTGTCCAAGACAATGATGAATCGACTGTGGGGTGGACAAAGTAACAAGCGGGACACACCGTTTGACTATTCACAGGACAAACTAGTCAAAGACGATTTTAATGGTGGAACTGGCAAATATTTGTTCTGTTCTAATAGCCTGGACACTTTTATTTATTTAGATGCAAGGGTGATTATTTATATAAAAGTTGACCATGACAAAGATGAATCGACAGCGCCTACATATTCATAATAACTATTATATATAAAAAATAAACAACACAAAAATCGTAAGATCTCGGGTGGTTTCTAGTGATCATCAGACCCTGGATTATTTATGGTTCATAGTCATTTATTGATAATTATCAATTACAAGTCAATATTACAATTCAATACCTACATAAATTAAATTCAAATTAATATTCATATTAGATTCTTGTTATATTTCAATTCCAAGAAATCATTGAAGCTGTAGAAGAGTAGGGTATTATTGGGCATTTCAAAACACATTCCATTCCTTCGCAAACGTTCGTTGACACTCACGTTGCTCGGATGATCATGCGTTTCGAAAAACCCAAAAATACGCTACCGTAGTGTGACAATTTTCACGTTGAAAACGCTAATGCACAGTATCGCAACATGTCATGACTGTCTGCAGGTTAACGTAACACAATAAGACAATAAAAATACAAGTACATAACGGATTCGTTATGATTTATAAACACAAAATTCTTATCTAATGTATAAAAACATTCGGAAATTTACACTCCCATCATTTTGCGTAGATCATCAAGCTGTTACGTACTTAATTCACGTAAGCTATCTGTTTAAATGCAAACATGAAATTTGTGAAACAACCTCATTCTTTGAAGCTGGAGAAAATTTGTGTTCAAGCCAACAGAAGCATAGCCCGTCATGGAAAACTTTTACCTAATTCAATTCGGTGTATTATTTCTGGACCTTCTAACTGCGGTAAAACTAATTTAATGCTTGGACTACTTTTACATGAAAATGGATTACATTTTCGAAACGTGTACCTGTATTCCAAGACTTTATTTCAACCAAAGTACGTGTTTTTAGAAAAGGTGTTCCAAAATGTATCAGAGATATCTTTTATAAAATATCGTGATAACGAGGAAGTTTTGAGTCCTCATGAAGCCGCTCCTAATTCAGTTATAATTTTTGACGATGTTGCATGTGAAAATCAAAACAACATACGTGATTATTTTGCTATGGGCAGACATAAAAATATAGACTGTTTTTACTTAAACCAAACCTATTCAAAAATTCCGAAGCAGTTAATTCGTGACAATGCTAACCTCGTTATTCTTTTCAAGCAAGATGATGTTAACCTTCATCATGTATACGATGAACATGTTAATACAGATATGACATGGACTCAGTTCCGAGATATGTGTTCGGAAATATGGAGCAACCCTTACAGTTACTTAGTAATAAACAAGGACTGTGAGAAGAATAAAGGCTATTATAGAAAGACTTTTGATACATTCATAAATTTTCAATAGATGTTTATAATAAACATGTTATGGTTTTTACGGTCATTGATAATTTCAACGCTGTAAAGTATAGTGCTAAAGTATAAAGTATGAACGAAGAGAAGGAGTTGAAAAAACAGGTTCTGAAATCTACCCAATCACTTAAAAAGAAAATTCAAATAATGCGCGACATCAAAACTAATAATGATATAGTCATGGAGTCCGTTTTAAAACCGATAACAGATCCATTAAAACAGTTATCAATTAAGAATTCTAAGACATGCGATGAAATAGTAACTCCAAAAATAAATAAAATTATGAAGAGAAAGGTCAGTCGTACCCCTACACATACAGTAAAAAAAGGTGTTCGCGATCATGTATCAGAAGATGATGATTATCCTTATGATGGAAATAGTAGTTCTAATGACAGCAATTATTATGATGCTCCTGTAAAAGGTAATACGTCTGATCTTCAAACTGAGGAGGATGACGAGTTAAGTGATAGTGATGATTCCAAACATGATACAAGCGGTACATCTTTCAAAACTAGCAAAAGTATTAGTCCACGTCCTTCATCATGGTCAATGTCAGATATCGTCGATGAAAATATTCCTTTCGGTGTCAGAAGAGAAAGAGGAAAACTTATGATGGGAATGTCATCAGTGTCTTTAAATGATTACCATATTATAGTTGGTGGAAAACCATACGTTAAAACTTTAGGGCTAATGGAACTGTTATTTAAAAAATCACCAGATTTAAGTTTAATAAAAGAAGATGACAGACTTAACTATAAGAAAATGTTAATAGTTACTAATGCTCATCGTCGTGATTACGATCCCTCAAAACCAATTAAAAGTAACAAGGGAAGAAAGTATACGCAGATAATTAGACCTCTATTCATAAAATTAGCTAAAAATTGTGTTAGCACGGAAAGCATGTCGCAAGGATCCGGATTGTCTGTAATTAAGAAACTTAATCCAAACGTGGATTATGTTTATTGGGATGATCCCAATGAATTGGTTAATCGGTTAAAGTTATTGGTAGCTTCTCGAGATGCTGGTAACACTGGATTAGATAATGAAATAATATCCATCATTGAAGAATTACGTGAAAGTGGTTTAATTAAATAAATATTTATATGTCGGATTTTTCTATATTAAGACAGTCAACTATCAACTATCGGTTAATGCAGTTCTGAGGGGAATGAATATCGATAAATTCGGTCATCACGTTCATAAGCGTTTGCGTACATCAGTACAATTGAAAACTGATGATTTATTAAAAATCGAAGATGGCGAAATTAATATAAATTCAGTGAGATTAAAAGGAGTTAGCATCCCATTAGAAGCTGACGATGCTGTGAATAAGGAATATGTTGATAAATTTATTAATCAATTTTGGACAAGTCAGAAAATAGTAGACGAACTGAACAAATTAACATTTACAATCAAAAAATATCTGCAGACTTACTATTATACGAAATCTGATATAGATTCAATCATTAAGATCCCAAAAGTGTAGGTAATGAAATGAGTAAACAACAAGTTGTAGATGAAATTCATAGAGCAGCAAGAAAAAACTTCATTCGACGGTATGTGTGTTTAAAAGGTATTGATGATTTATGGCAAGCTGATTTAATTGATATGCAAAGTTTAGCAAAGGATAACAAAGGTTATAAATACATTTTAGTTATAATAGATGCCTTCTCTAAATTTGTTTGGGCAATGCCATCTAAAACGAAAACTAAGTCGGAAATTTCGAATTTATTTAATATAATACTTGTTTCTTCTGGTCGAATACCTGTTAATTTGCAGACTGATTTAGGTAAAGAATTTTATAATAATATATTTCAAAATCTGATGGCTTCAAACAAAATTAATCATTATTCTACATACTCAACTAAAAAAGCTTCCATTGTGGA
The DNA here is from genome assembly GCA_963506565.1 of Tachystola acroxantha. Classification (NCBI taxonomy): domain Eukaryota; kingdom Metazoa; phylum Arthropoda; class Insecta; order Lepidoptera; family Oecophoridae; genus Tachystola; species Tachystola acroxantha. Next base: position 12,574,113 of record OY735878.1, read on the forward strand.
AAGAGTGATTAGGACTTTGAAAGGCAGGCTTTATAAGTATTTTAGTTATATTGGTAATTATAATTGGTTTAGAAAACCTTTAGAAAACATTGTTAACTCCTATAATAATACTGTACATCGAATAACTCACTATAAACCTATAGACGTAAACTACAACAATGAATCTACTATCATGAGTAACATTAAACTGTCACAGAAGATGTCTATCATAAAAAAATGTAGTAAATTCAATGTTGGAGATCATGTTCGTATTAGCAAATATAAAGGAGATTTTCAAAAAGGATATACTCCAAATTGGTCCGCTGAAATATTTACAATTACAAAAGTAAACAATACTAATCCGATTACTTACCGAATTGAAGATCAGCGAAAACAAATGATTTTGGGTACATTTTATGAACAGGAGCTTCAAAAAACGATGAATGGTGACATATACTTGGTGGAAAAGGTTTTAAAAAGGAAGGGTAATCAATTGTTTGTAAAATGGTTGGGTCTTAATGATACTGAAAATAGTTGGATTAATAAAAAATCTATTGTATGAAACCTATATAACGTGTATGTATTTATTGTAAGATCATTATATTTGATGGTTATTGAAGGAGGAGGACTTCTCAATAGTGTAATTAATAATTTGCCATTTGAATTACATTTACCTGGATACAATTATTGTGGACCTGGTACTAGACTAAAAGAAAGATTGTTACGGGGTGATAAAGGTATTAATCCGTTAGATAACGCTTGTATGCAACACGATATAGCATATTCCAAGTATTCGAATTTAGAAGACCGTCATAAGGCGGATTTAGAACTACTAAACATGGCTAAACAAAGGGTTAAGTCGAAAGACTCACGCACAGGAGAAAAAATTGCCTCGTGGTTAGTAAACAAAGTAATGAAAACTAAATTAAAAGCAGGTGCAGGTATTACGGGATTTAAAACCGCCGTATCAAAAATACGTAAACAATTACGAAAGCAGAAACCTAAGAATCACAGATCTGCTATAAAATATGCATATCTTGCAGCTAAAAAACTACTTTCAAAAACATCAAGAGTGAGGTTACCTCGTGTAATACCCATTCCAAAAACTGGAGGTATACTACCTTTAATCCCCATATTTGCTGGTTTGTCGGCTTTAGGTGCGCTAGCGGGAGGTGCGGCAGGTGTTGCGAAAGCTGTTAATGATTATAAGTCATCTAAACAGAACCTAAGGGAATCGGAACGCCATAATAAAATGATGGAATCTATTGCCTTAGGAAAAGGTCTATATATCAAACCATATAAAAAAGGAAGTGGATTATTTCTAAACAATTTAAAAAAAAACTGAATCATAGGCTACCTAGGCGTGCTCTTACTAATATAGATATTATTGAACATGCTACAAAAATCCCATACTTTAGAGGTGTTTATATGAGAGATAAGTTGCCGCATAAACCAAAGAAAGTAGAGTGTGCTATCATCAATTTAGATGATCATAACAATAATGGAACGCACTGGGTAGCCTATGTTAAACTAAATAATTATTGCGAGTACTTTGATAGTTTTGGGGATTTGAAACCTCCGTTGGAACTTGTTAAGTATTTAGAAAATATTAGTGACATCTTTTATAATTACAATAATTACCAAAGTTTCGATTCCGTCAACTGTGGTCATCTATGTCTAAATTTTTTAAAAAACTTTTGGAAAAGACATTTAAAATGAAGTTATCATATTTATAGTTATCATTACAAAAATGAACTTCACGCTATCAATATCTGACACCAAGTCATCTTTGACAACTAATTATTCCCCTGCTTTACAACTCGATGGTGATTATGAGTGCGGTCTTTTATATTTTTCGGCATTCAACTCAATACCAAATATAGATAGCAGAAATAATAAAGTATGGTATGGTGAAAACGGAGTCGTAGAAATTCCAGAAGGTTCGTACGAACTTCAAGATATTAGTGACTACTTAAAGGAACATATTAAGGATTGTGTATTTAAATTGAAATGCAATAACAACACATTAAAAACAACTATTTTTTGTTCAAAAGATATACATTTTGAAAAGGAAGGATCGTTAAATAAAATATTAGGTTTTGGAAAAGAAACTCTAAAAGCTAATATAATACACGAATCTAGTTATCCGGTATGCATTCTGTCGACAACCGTGCTGAGGATTGATTGTGATATAGTTAGTGGATCTTATGTGAATGGAAAAACTAGCCATATTATTCACGAATTTGCACCAAATGTTCCTCCAGGTTATAGAATTATCGAAGTACCTAAAAATATAATATATTTTCCTGTAAATCGTAAAAACATAAGCTCTATCAATATTAGAATATTGGATGTAAACAATAACTTAGTTAATTTACGAAACGAAGAAATTCAACTCTATTTACATCTCAAAAAAAACAATGATCGATTTTCTTAAATACTCGCGATCTGTCATTAAAAAATATAGTACAAATAGTGCTGTTGAGGGAATAACACCTTCTAAACAAATTAAGAAAAATATAAAACCTAAAAAAGGTCTTACAAAAGAAAACGTGAAATTTCTCAAACTTATTGGTTTAAAATGAGTATCCTAAATATAACAGAGCAGCCAACTTATGACAATTCCATCGAAAGTTATGAGTTTCATTCGTATAATCCATACGTCACCAGTTTTAATATTAACGATGAGATCCGCATACCCATTAATCAGCAGGACTTATATGTTTTACCTTCTGCCAGTACATTATACATAGAAGGAAATGTACAGGCTTATAACAGAGAATCCAAAGCAAAATTAAGTCATATTAATTTTACAAACAATCATGTACTTTTTCTTTTTCAATCGATTTCATACCAAATCAATGGAGTTGTAATTGACACAGTTCGCCAACCTGGAGTTACTACGACTATGAAAGCTCTATTGTCAATGAGCGAAGGGGAATCTAAAATATCTAAATGTTGGGGGTGGAATATCGATGGATCATCAAACTCGGGAAATAAATTTGCGATATCATTACCTCTTAACAAAGTTTTAGGTTTCGCTGAGGACTATAATAAAATAATTATGAATTGTAAACATGAACTCATCCTAATTCGTAGTAATACTAATTTGAATTGTTTAAAATTAGGCGCTGGAGAATATGTTCATGATATTGAGATTACTAAATTAGTATGGCGTGTTCCTCACATAAAAGTTTCCGACCGTGAAAGAATTAACCTGCTTAGACATTTAGAAAAGGACCGTGCAATTAATTTAGTATTCAGAAATTGGGATTTGTACGAATATCCTTTATTACCTCAAACTTCAAAACATACTTGGTCGATAAAAACATCTTCACAGATTGAGAAACCTAGGTTTGTAATTTTAGGCTTACAAACTGATCGTAAAAATCAGATACTTAAAGATATGTCTCAATTTGACCATTGTAATTTACGTAACGTTAAAGTATTTCTGAATTCAACTTATTTTCCATATGAAAACTTAAACATTGATTATGCTAATAATAATTATGCTTTAATATATGAGCAATACGCAAAATTTCAACAGTTCTATTATGGACGTCGACCTGATCCGTTGCTAAGTTATAACGATTTCAAAACTAAGGCACCCTTATATCTAATAGATTGTAGTCGACAATCTGAAATAATACAAACAGGAAGTGTGGATATACGGTTGGAATTGGAAACAGATACTCCCTTACCAGATCAAACTACAGCTTACTGTCTTATATTAAACGATTGTATTATTGAATATAAACCCTTAAGTAATATTGTAAAAAAGATATCATGAATCAAGATTGCATAATTGTTGATATACAAGGTTTTTCTGATTGCAATAATAATTTTATAATTAAAGAACTGGCTCTGGCTACACAAGAATATACCCAGGTATTTCTAGTTAAACCTCCTTATTCTTTTTGTAACTTATCTTGTGAAGAAAAAAAGGGTATTCTCTGGTTAGAAAGAAACAGAGGTATTTTATGGAGAGAAGGTTACATCGACTATCGTGAGTTTAAAAGAATAATTTCACCTGTATTAGCTTATAAAAAGATAATAGTTAAGGGTGAAGAGAAAATTAAATGGATTGCTGATTTATGTCAAAATTGCTCAATAATTACAGACGTGGGTGAAAATGGATGTCCTAATTTATTAACGTTGCATAAAAAATACTGTAATTCTACAACTTACTTAAACTGCTTAACTCATAAAAAATATTGTGCTTTAAAAAATGCAATATGTATAAAAAAATGGTGCATTGATAACAATTATCTTTGGTAAATACCAATATTGCATATTATTATGTTTAATGTAGCGTAAGTTTAACTTTGTATGTTTTCCTATATTAAGTTAAGTATAGATAATAAAACCAATTTTTTAACAACATTTTATTTCATTTAAGTGAACTAAGAAATTACAATTACCTCTTACATTTTTTACTAATTAGTTACTACAGAATATCACTTCATATTAATGCTAATGTCGAACTATTTTTTTTCACACTGCTGTTCGTAGACTGTGGCTACCTGAAACAAGAGATATTAACAATTACTATATAAAACATTACAACCCACATCGCTTCATATAAAAAACCTGCAATAGCATCTATAACAATACTTCCGTTATTAAAACAAGTTAAGTTTGGAAATAGGATACTTACATAGTTGCTGTCTGCACGTTCTCCCAATTCCCTTGTTATTAAAAATAACGTATGCGTGGCGGACTGCATTACTTGGTCTTCGTTATCGTAGACGAGGTAGTTGGCTCGGGTTACGGTGCGGTCTTCAATAACTGTTTCCTTCTCCGTGAATTTGCACACTTCAATCTTTATAGAGAACTTAGGTAGTCTTGTATCTGACAGTGTTGTTATATAGTTTGCTTTTGGATAATAGTTGCGAGTTGAGTTAGCCGACATTATTAATTATCGTCTCTCTGTATCGTCTCTTCGAGTGTTAAATATTGACTACTTAAATTAATTTATTAGCACACACCAATCGCGCGAATGAGCTTCGTCATCAAAAACTTGTCTAGACATGCCAAGGTACTCGCAGCGAGGCTCTTCGCAAAGCGTCAGTGATTTTATTTTGATGTGGTTTGCAAATTATTGTTGTGTGTGATTATATTACTGAATGTCATGAATGGTTTAGAATAGGTTTATATAACGAAAAAAAATACTGAGTACCCTTTAAAATAATATATTTATCAACCATATTTTACATTATTTAAGTAATACTTATAGAAATCTTATCGTTAAATTAAGTACTTATAATTATTATAGTCAATTGAATACAAATTTTGTGAACCAATCAATTGCTAGAATAGCCATTTCTTTTTCAACCAGTGAATAATCGTTAGTGTAATAATCCAATAACGTCTCAATATTGGATGGCGATAAATACGTATTCGTAAGCACAGATTGAATTTTGTTCACAGTTGGCTTTACCTTTAGGTATTCTATTTCTAGACTTTTCAATCTTATATCTATACAGTGACCATACATATTAATAGCAGAAAATACTTGGTGTACATAATAATCAGGACATCGTTTATCACAATACATGAGTCTATACAACTTATACTGACATGAGTCATAGTTACTTTTATATTGTCCGATCATTTTAAACTCATTATAAATAGTTTCCCATTCTTCTGGAGACCAAAATATACAGTAATTTTCAAGCTTCACATAAATTTGTGGTAAGAAGTCATTAATTGGCCAGAGTCCGCTTGTTATTTCAATATTAGAGTAATAATAAGAATGTTTCAGAATTATAATATCGGCTAAATATCCCTCGGCCATCTTAGATAATTATAATACAATTTTATTAGTGAAATACGTTAAGCGAATTCAAAATGTGCTCTGATAATGACCCCAAGAACGGGTCGACGTTTTGTTTTTTAATATAATGCGTTTATCATCGTTAGCTGAAAGCGCTATTTTATTTAATTCCTGTGTGAATACTTCATGCTTCAACGATTTAAAATAAATGTTTTTTCTTCTAATGACATCGTTGGTTTTTAAAACTTTATTATAGTCATTGTGTGTTAAACCTTTAACAACACATTTTTTTACACCCTTTGCTTTCTTAATCTCGGAATTTTCGGTTTTTATAGAATATAATTTGGATCGTAAGCCTACGAATTCAGCTATATTTTCTCCGCCGAACTCATCTTTAAATAAACCAGGAATTTTGTTGTTGTCACATTTGATTCCGTACAAATTATTAACCGAGTAATTACTGGTATCAAAATATGGTTTGAATTTCATGTTAATATCCTTATATATATCTTCTGTCTCTATAGAATATAGAAAGCTATCTGTATCTGTATAACATAATTTAATATTGTCTTTGTAGTATGGTTTCATAACAGTGTAATGGAAATCAAACATATGGCTTTTGGATAACTCTAGAACGGTGAAACCGATGTAAATCGGTTTGTCTAAAACCACTCGTTCAGGTTTCATTTGAACAGCTACGAAATTTTCTGAGAAAATTGTCACACTATGAAAATTCGGTCTCGATATGTATCTATTGGCTGTATATTGTTTTTTGGTGATATTGGTACTGTCCTGCCATTGATTGACTAACTTTACATCAACCCGATGTTCTACATTTTCCAAAGTTTTGCCAAAGATACTATTATTCAATAATTTAAAAAAGTCTTGTTCGAAAGCCGAGCGTGCACTTTGCCTTAATTTTGTATTTAGATCAATATATTCCTTCAAATATGGACTTTGCTTGAATTTTATTACCCTGTGTATTTTTTTTAATATTAATCCATTTGCTATACACGTTTTTAAATGAATATAATGAATTACGTATCTATATTTATCGTATAAATTTGGAATAAGTTTAGAAGAGTTTGAGCCTGGAGGTTTGAATTTTTGTGGGCAAAAAGGAAAATCATTATGTAAATTATGGAGGTATTCTGGATATTCTAAGTCCACTTCTAAAATATAACCATGCATGGAATCATTTGGCACTGTTAGAATGTTGAGGTTATTAATGTCTAACTGGTTCATTAAAACAAAATCAGAATGTGGTAAATAACCACACATAGCAAATCCATATAAATTATTGCAGTCTATGTATATTAAGTAGCTACTACGACTGTCCGGGTCATAGTGAGATAAATATTTGTTATTTGCCTTAGCATACCGAGTTGAACATAAACAAACTCCTCCGCGTATACCGCTCTGTATCATACGAATTATCTCTAAATCATCAATAAGATGTAATTGAACTTTAGTTTTAAGTAACATAGCATCAAAACTTAAACTTGGAGCTGTTAAGTAAAACGATGGGTCCAATTTATAATTTTTTGTGCAAGTTTTCCTGAAACTTTCGAAGATATCTGTTAGTAATAATACGTCACTTTTTAAGTACAAATCGGTATATTCGCCTAAATTGCGTAAACCAAATATGTTCCATACATTCAAGGCGTGTTTATAGTCAGACTCAGGTATATCTTCATTCATTAACTTATTAAAGAAACGTTTTCGCGGTGGTAGAGAAGTTTCTTTGTATATGTTCCAGCCAGTTATATATTCATACGGATACACCCCTTTACATCGCATTAAATCAAATTGCAGTGGATCTGAAAAAAATCGTGATAGATGTATAAAATCCTCTTTGTTTAAATTTTCTGCGAGTTTTTGTAAACTAGTAGCTAAAAAATTGAATGAATCAACGAAACGAACAGGTACTAGCCCTCCGTCCTCTGTAATGAATAGTTTTGTAAACGATATGTACTTTTCTTTATTTTTAGCTACCACTTTCAATGGACCTTTCATATCACCTAGTTCCTTTATAAATAAATGACAGTCGTAGCCTGATAGGTTATGAAAATAGACCGGGATGAATTTAGGTAAAGCAAATCGAATGTTACAGTAGGTGTGCGTTGCGCCTCTGTACACCCCTGTCAGGTGACAGTGATCGCGGACTCGTTCGTCAAAAAGCATTTGCGAACATATATGACAGACTTTTGCGTTATTAAAATTTTGTAAATCGATGTCGGTAAATACAATTGGTTTGTTAGTGTTCAATATCTTATGAATCTTTATAATATCGATTTGAAGATACTCAGTGAATTTTTCGGCACAATTAAGACCTCTGTATGATCTGTATCGGTTGAGGGTATTGTCATATGAGCACACAATGTAATAACCAAAAGCTGCTGGAACATGTTTTTGAGTTGTAGTTGTGAATGTAGAGGTGGAAGTGTCGCTCGTACAAGGCTCTAAAAATGACTCGAAGTCAGCGTAAATAACAAAAGGTATATGCTGCATCCTTTCAAAATGCTTAAATTGAATTATGGTCCCCTTGTTCGGAAGAACTGTCGCGACACTACCACATACATGTGAATTTAATTTACATTCGCTGTCAAAAAACATCAGACAGTCATCGCAAAAGTATATTTTACCATGATGTTTAGTTAACTGTGTTCTCAATAAAATGTTCAAATGTTTAATTAAACAATAATGTGAACGAGATCCGTTTTCTAGCAGTAATAAATTAACATGATGATTTTGCCGACAGTGCGTTTTGTAAAGCGGTCCGACAATATGTTTGTTATTACTAATACCATACACGTTCACACTCACATTACGATTATTTTTTTCGAAAGTTTTTATATCAGAAAGGGAAACCGGAAAACTCATATTTTGCACATTTAGTATATCCTTAAAATGAGGATAAGAGGATACTCTATTCGGGTTATTTTTTGCAGGAAAAAGAGATGCTATCACACTCCATAAGAAGCAGAAATTATCATAATTTTTTATATTGACACATGATCGCTTATGTTTTAAAAATTTCGGCAAAGCGATAAAACTAGAAGCCCTCAGCGGAGTGTATTTGTTAATATTTACTTCAAGATACAGATTTCTTAGAAAAGTCCAACCGCTATCTCGTTGTTGAAACTCATCCATTTTTTTACAAATAATATTTTTCATGTTCCGAAATACTTCTTTAAAATCATAATTTCGACATAGAACTATATTTTCCGTATTGAAAGACTTTGTTTCCTTTGAATCATTTTTTGGTAAAGCGTATTCAGAAAACAGCTCTAAATTTACCTTTATCGCATTGTAAGAGCTGATTCTAGCGTCGAATAGCTGACGTACTAACGAACTGAGTTTATTTAGATATTCAACTGGCAAACAACTAGTTGTCTCGTTCTCACTCCCACGTCTAGTAGGTGATGGATGTCGCAAACGGTATGATGCAATGCGATTTCTAAATGCAGATTGAATTTTATCAATGTTTTCATTTATTTGTACAGCATTATTGTTCTTATGTTGTATGCTTTTTAGATGACCTGAAAAAGCCTTGCTTTTAATTGATTGATCACAAACCGTACAATAAACGGATTTGTGGGCCATAATGGTATAGGTTTAATATAATGATATTATAATGTACAAATAGTATGAAGTAATATTTATTTGAATTTTAATTTATAAATACTTGTACGGAAATATAAATTATAGTAATTTTAGAGTTCTTCATCTATTTTCGATCTGCAAAAAATTTTCCTTCTTCCGTAAACTTTTTCTTCACTTCCTTCAAAAAGTTTCTTAGTGATTCCAACTCTGGGCTGTCATCACTTACGCGATATTTTAGGCTTACGCTCGCTTTTTCGTGTCGGTTCCTAGGGTCCACTTTCGCAATATCCGCGGTGTTGTACACCCGAACCTCGACAAACAAATTGCCCTCCAGTTGCTGGTATCTCCGCAGAACCCCGTCGGCAACCCTCCGCGACAGCGCTGACGTAAGGTTCGCTCTCTCCAACGCGATACTTCTCGCACTCCTCGCCTCACTTTCGTCACCGCTGTCAAAGACCTCGGTGAAGGCTTGTCTTTCGTTGTCAAGGGTAGCACGTTTAGGAGCAGGAGCAGGAGCGTTGCTTGCTTTTGATTTCCGCTTCGGAGCAGCAGCGATCTTCTTTGTCACCGATTTAGACTTGGGTGTTCCGCGAATGCTTCTGAAAGGGGTAACAATAAATTAATTAGACATAATGGATTCGAATAGAGCATATCGAAATGATGATCACGTAATGTTTACATTAACATAGCACCTAATATATTTAATGTAAACTTACACTCGTTCATCGTCATCGGAGTCGAGGGTTGCGAACCGATGTGCAGGTTCTTCGTGGCTTGACTTCGCTGTGTTCACGTTCTTGCGCACGTAATATTCAGAGTCAGACCTGTAAAATGAAATAAAATGTAAAATAAATAATTTAATCTCTACATTCAGAGAGGTGCTGTGTTTTATTAGGAATATCAGTGTTCGATCCATGAGTTATCCCTGATTGTTCGTCAGCGACATATTTACAAGAAATAAAAAAATAAATCAGTAACAGTAGTAGGATTTACGTACTTACATGATTTAGATGCACCGGATTCTGAGTTTCACAAAAAATACTTAGTTAGGTAGGTACTAGGTCGAGCACTTCTTCACTTTAGGGTAGAGTAACCTTGCTGAAGTTCACTTGAAGACAATTTGGATGAGCTAATTCGTTAGCACCATTTAAACACGAATTTCGGGTGACGCTGACAGGGGTCGTCAACATTTTATTGATCATACTTTTTTTAAGTGTAACACTTTGGACTTTACATCGTTCTTATTATACGCGTAATTTTTTCTGCGTTTGAATGGTTAATTAACTCAGGGCAGATATTACATACGAGTTTGCTAGCTAGAGATTTATTAGGATCTTTTATAATTCTAAAGGGATGATCCACTTTGTAAAAAGTCCAACCCTATTTTGCACGCACACAAGAATATGCTGTGTTTTGTTGGTTTCCTCACGATGTTTCCTTATGTCGCAATAACTTATTGATACAATATTCATTTATAGGTCAACATAGAGCTCATTAATAATATTAAGAACAAGTAATGAACAGATAAACGTGTTATGTTACAACCGTATATCGTAACCAGTCGAGTAATCTTATTCATTCGTTTCTACTTCTTAATAATTCATTTCTAATATTTTAATTATTTTGACTTTGACTTTGACTTTGACTGAATTCATTTTTATGAATAAAAGGTTTACTACACCTTACATGGTGCTAAATAAGCATAATTTATATTTTAAATATATTTAAGGAAAATGTGTCGCAATGACCTAATTAATTTGAAACCGTACACTAAACGCACATCGTATTGCACTTCCGTCAGCGTTTTCTTTGAGGATACAGTCGAGCACATAATTATGTATGTATAAAATATTAAAATAATATATTATTTATTTATTTATTTATTTAATCTTTGTTACATTTTATGTATCGAGCGAACTTAATGCCTTGCGGCATTTTCTTCCAGTTTACCTTAAGGCATGCAGAAATTGTATATTACCTATTATAGATCTATTAGAGAATTCGTGAAATGTATTTTATACTTTTATCGTCACTAATCAATCTTCACAAATGTTTCAAACATGACTGTGTTATTACCGAAAAATTATATACAGTCCTTTGAAAGACTTTATGAAACAAACATTATTGATAGGTAATTAATTATAGAAGAATTTGTGTCTGCATTTGAATAACCTGAATAACAATAAAAAAAATTATTTTGCAAGAATGCTATAAAAAGATTTTATGTTTGACTGTACTTATAATATGTTGCAATGATTAAACCGTTTACATATCATAACATGAATACCTAAGGGATATCGCACATGGTGATGCTATAATATTTTATGTTACGATAATATATTAAGAAATCAGAAACAGATAATATAAGATAACAGGTATGAAATCTTATCAGTCTCTTGAAAGCCTGCTCTAATACGCCTTTTGTTTGATTTATAGTATACAGGTATACCGCTTTACTATTAGATGCATTAGACAGCTCATCAGATGATGATTCTGTTCAGCAAGATGAAAATGTACATTGTCTTCACCATTTATGCGATGATTCATGTGGATTGTATAGTAAGCGATATTTTATCTTAAGGTAAAAATAATTATAACATCCGCTGTACAACATGCTTTATGCATAACCGTTTACTTAGCAAAAATGGTTTGCGCAACATGCGTGGCAAAAGGTTGTCGCACATGGTGATGCTATAATATTTCTGTTACTATATATTTTAAGTATCACAAACAGGTAAGATTATGTTAATGTATTATGAAATCATTTCAGTCTCATAAAAGCAAATACTACTAGTACAAACTTTTTGATCGATTTATATAAATACAGGTAATACGACTTCACTATTAGATTTATTAGACAGCTCATCAGAAGATGGTTACTTACTTTCTGTAAGATGAAAATGTACAATTGTTTTCACCTTTTATGATCTATTTAAATCCTATAGTAAGCTATGTATCGTATATAAGTATATTATCTTAATGTAGACATATATTATAGCACCCACTGCACGACATGATTTACACGTACCTAACACGAGGTGCGCCAATGTTGATGCAGCAAAAATAGTATAGGCAGCTTACTTATTATAATGTCTGTCAGCAATTTTGATCTAAGGATGTACAGTCAATTGGGAAAATATGTAACCTTGTAATAAAAACTCAATGTTTTTATTTAACTTTTTGATTCATTTTGATTATTATTATTATCACACTTTAAATGTGAAGCATAGCAAATACTTTCTCTGTGGGAATCGCGCTCAAGACGTTCAGCTTATGCGCAGCCTAACCTACCGCACATTTGGTTAGGATAGGTCTGATGTTATGAATCTAATTGAGTTTACTACTTCATAGTTAACTCTTTGCTTTATATAATTTAGTGGTGAATGGGTGAATTGTAATTAATTAAGTTACCATCGTCGACTTGGGTGAAAACCTGTAAAGGCGCTGGGATTTTGATCTTTAATGAAATAAATAAATAAATATTATTATTACAAGTATTATTGCAAATATACATAATACATTTATAATGATTTTAAAATGTAGTCAAATAAATTGTTGTATGTAGTATATACTCGTATTCAATTGAAAATGTATTCAACAATATACCTTGTTTATACATTTTTACGTTTGACTGTACTTAGAACAATCGCTGACAAATTGTTGTTGTCAGTGACAATGCTTACATTAACTATAGATGTAATGTTAGGGAGCTGGGGATAGTATAACAAAAATTGCACTCCAAACTCTGATAGTGCAATCTACTTGTCCTAGTACATATCAATGTGATGCTTGTTACAGCTTTTCAACATTCATTTTTGCAGATTTTCGCATTAATGTCGATGGCATACAATTTGAGGACCCTCACATATACACAGTAATATTTTACCATATGTTTTAGTGCAATGTTCAGTGTGCTAATATCTATAGTGTTTTTAGACAAATATTGTATAAAACGTTCACGCAACCAAACTGGTTATTGAATCGTATTTTTAATTTTTCAGTGTATAGTCCGCTTACAAAGTGCAGTTAACTCAGGATGAAGAACTTAAAATAATAATTAGATAATTTGAAATGTTTGTGTTGTATGACTAGAGTCGACGGTCTAATCATAACCAATTCAAGAAGGTGATTGTATTTGAGGTTGAGTAGTTCGATGGAAGTCTAGATATCGGCAGATCGAGTCCGTGATGGAATGATCCTTTATTATATCTAGACTATCCGTATTCTAACGAAAAACTAATAAAATAATCATCGACTTGGGTCTCGGTCACATTATAGACATTGTGAAAGATCTAGTGAAACAAAACAGTTATGTTATACGAATAAGACTATAAAAGTGTGTGTTATGTGATTAGAGTATAGGTCTAACTCTTCCCAACTCGAGAAGGTGGTTGTCTTTGAGGTAGTCAGATGGAGTTCTAGACATTAACAGATCGAGTCCGTGATGGAATGATCCTTTATTATTTCTAGACTATCCGCATTCTGACGAAAAACTAATAAGATAATCATGGACTTGGGTCTCGGTGACTTTATAGACATTCTGAAAGATCTAGTGAAACAAAACAGTTACTTTATAGAACTCTAAACTTTGTGTTGTGTGACAAGAGCAGAGTTCTAAAACCAACCAACTCGAGAAGATGACCGTCCTTGAGGTTGAGTAGTCAGATGGCGTTTTAGACATTGGCATATCGAGTCCATGATGGAATGATCCTTTGTTATTTCTAGACTATTCGCATTCTGACGAAAAAACTAATATGGTAATCATCGACTTGGGTCTCGGTGACTTTATAGACACTCCATCTAGATCGGGGAGTTTTTAGTCCGTAGGTCACTGAGTCACCTTCTCAGTGAAGTCGGGCATGCTATCGCGTACGGGCGCGGTGTATCCATGAGGATTTTCTCCTCGCACGGAAAGCAAAAAAAAAAAAGATCTAGATGTTGTAGTTATGAACTTGTGAATCAATCAGCAGAGAAATTTGGGTATGTTAACATTTTATTTATTTCTATCACCTATATCCTACAACCAACACGTCTGTTAACAGTGTTACGTTAACGAACATGTTCCATAATAGCGTATGCAACGCAAACGATATCCGTTAATCTGCAGACATTCGTAACATTTTTACGATCCCATGAAAATTGTCATACTACGGTAGCGTGTTTTTGGGTTTTTCGAAACGCATGATCATCCGAGCAACGTGAGTGTCAACGAACGTTTGCGAAGGAATGGAATGTGTTTTGAAATGCCCAATAATACCCTACTTAGAAGGACTGCTCGACAAGCCAACTCTTTAACCTATTTAACCTATTATGTCTAAACCTATTATGTCTAAGAGTCTTTCCCACACTGCCTATAAAACAAAACAAAAAAACGCTTTCAAAACGGATAATACGTTCTTGAGCTACGAATGGTATCTACAGACAAACAAAGGCTTGAAACTTATGACACCTTTGCGTTGTTAAAATGATGTTTACATAAAGAAGACATTTGATGACTGATACACCAGAATGTTCTATTAACTTTGCATACCTATCCATCTGTGGTCGTGACAATGATAAATTGAGTAAATCCTATCTACCGTAACGAGACCACAGTAGCTATATCTAGACTTTTAAAATACATTAGAACCTGCTGTTATCAGCCGTGTTCACTGTCCAACTGACCACGACAAAGATGAATTGATAGTATTGTAGCAAAATAACGAACAAAATGGTCGCAGACTATAAAAGGCTATATATTATAAATCATTGTAATTAGATGGGCAAAAAAGATTTTAAAAAAATACTCTTCTCAAAAAATAGGCTACGCTGTTTTGATATAATGTCTCCATCACCCGAATAATGTACATGTCTGTACACTAGCTGATTTTGGTTTTATATGTAACTGATGTATTTTCATTTGTGTGCAAATAAATTATATTTGATTTGAATAGGTTTGTAATAAGACATCAATCACACATGTATCTCATCAATAACCTGTTTGTGTGAAAAATAAAAGTAAAGTAAAAACTAGAACTGTTTTAGGAACATTGCCACCTGAAAACCACTCAAGAGTTTCAAGCGAAGCGTCAAAATCGTAAAAGAGCAACATCAAACCAAAGAATGTGAGGTCCTTCAAACTTTTACCCATTCTCCTCCATAAAAACACAATAAATTCGCAATGACAAAAGCAAAAGATAACGTATCCTAATACGAAACTTCCGCACTCCATCTACAAACTATAAATTCGCCATACGACTCGGAATTTTTCTTGTGCCACAAACTTCCACTCGTAAATATTTTAAAGTAACTTCCGAAGGAAAAGTGACACCGACTGTTGACGCTTCTGCGGCAAACTTCGGAGGTGGCCATCGCTACGAAATAACCCTGTCGAAACTGAGAGAGTCCCGCCCGAACTTGAAATATAAAAGTTTGGACGAGGGACTTCCAGAATGTGTTGTTTTTCCAATGCATTGCGAGTTCGTCCCGAGGGGACAGCGGCCTGTTCCATTGCCCTTTGTCATGTTACTGAATGAGATTTTTTTTGATACCGTCTCGACTGAGTACAAAGTTATTCGTTTTTGCACCTGCTCGTAGCTTTCACGTTTTAATTAGCACCACCTTCCGTTTCATCCTAAATCATATTTTCAGTATTTTTCAAGTTGAAAATTTCAACGGTGCTTTGTGAATTCCATCTATACGATATGTTATTTTATGTTGTTAATGGCAAATGGTTTACACTGGTAAATGGTTAACACTGGTTATTCTAACCATTTAACGAAAAAGTAATATTTTATTAGTAATTGCGTAGAAATTACTTTTAAAGTTTTTAGTGCATGACTGATGATATCTTAGGCTACATTAAACAGTATCAGATTTAAATAATGACAATATTTTACATCTTACTGATGCATAGCATAGCATAAAAATCAGATATTTTAATGTATTCGCAGTTCAGATTTCTAGAATATTTAGTATTATTTCCCAAGAGTTAAAATGATTTTACTAAATCCTAAACAAATTCCCACAAAAATCCCTGAAATGCGTCCTGAAGTCTCTGATCCCATATTCCGCATGTCCCAATTATAATTTTATTTGGGAAGGGCCACTGGACCGCTTGTTATCCACTCCTAAATAGCTTAGTGAGGGAAGGTTTGGTACGTAATTCAATTTCGTTGGGTTCTTAATGCTTTTTAGTTGGAACCGTTTTTGGCATAAGCCTAAAAGTTTTATGTGAGTGCTTTGGGTGCATGAGGGAAATGAGATGGCAAATCGATTTTAGGAATAATCCCTTTGTTCATTTAAGTTTCGATATGACTGGATGGTCTAAATTGATATTGTCATTCTTTTCTTTTAGTTAAAAATCAAGAAAAAGATACTTAGCAACTTTTAGCTACGTCAAAATTACTTTAAACTAAAAATCGTAAGTCAAAACTGTTGCTACCGTCTGAATACTGCCTAATTTTGAATGATACTCATTAATTACTCAAAATGTTGAAGCCAGTAATCAAATCTTGAATATCTACAATTTCACACACAATCTACAAATATATTTACAGGCTGATGATTAAATTACTCAAATTAATTAGAAGATAAAAATTTAGAACCATTCCAAACTTCCGTTTAATTAAAATAATAACGACGAGAAAGGTTCTCCGTGACCCAGAGTCGAGGGTCAGGAACTTCGAGATAAAATAACAAAAGTAAACGTTGGAACATCCCTAAAATTAGTATTGATTTGCGACCTCTGGCGATTTTATACGCGTGAAATTTTGTAACCCTTTTTCATCTCTGGCAAATTAAAACCCTCTTATAATAAATAAAACGTGACAGGTTGTAATGTTACCATTTCTTCTAGCAATTTTTTCTGCAATGATACCCTAATGTAACTCCGTACATGATTTTTTGGTGGTGGTTGATGTCGTTATGAATGAGATTGATAACGACATTGACACAAAAACACACATCAATGTTTCTGGTATTTTTAAGACATTTTGATTTTCTTACATTCTGCATTTAAGTCGTTTGGATTTGAATACTTACGATACCTTAATAACTTTAATTTATTAACCAATAACAGTTATGTCTTCCATACCTTTATACCTACATAGGATTATTTTCCCTTGTCTAGCTATTTTAATAATAATTATCATTTTTTCTCCTCTTCATTTTTGTACATATTGAAATTATCTCTGAATTGTAATATTGAACTTTATCTGACATTAAAAACTCTCAGGTTGTATGTTTCGGGAAACAACGATGCCGTCAAAGTTTTCCATGCCCTGCACATTCGTTCCACCAACAATGACATCTAATTGAATACATTTAATATAATTCCGGAAGATATCAACAACGACCACATCTTTATTAATAGCACAACCCATCTCAACGCTAAACACACTAACATTGCAACCCCAATTATTATTAATTTTATTCCCCACAAGAACCCTTACAAGTAAAAGTAAAGACGTGCAATCGAATTCCTTTCCCCGAGAGCGAAACATCGGCATCAGAGCTTGAATTATTTATACGGCAAGGGAACACACGTACAGTTGGACTTATGAATGTACACATTTTAGCACTTATGACCTGTTAATAAATTATAAGTGAGAATCTCCCGGCGGCTTGATGGCGAGGTCTCACGGAACGCGTATAAGAAGGCACCACAATTTTCTTCGACCCGTAATGGTTGAGTTATTTGTGCAACTCACGGCAGGATGCTTAAGGAAGTGGTTTTTACAAGTTTTCATCATTCCGTTTTCTATTTTCTTGGTTTTTGTGGTTTACTTCTATGATTGTTTCGTTGCCTATAACTACATCGTTGGTTCGGCCATGGATAGTGATAAATGGATTTCGTCTTTGTTTTCATTTGTTTTCGGTTTATTATTAGTTGTTTGCTACAGTTTCACCTTCCAATCATTCTTGAACTATTATGAATATTATACATATATTTACAAGACAAAGAGTGCGAGGGATTGAATGTGAAGATGGAGCTGGTATGTCTGTGTGATTTTAATGTATGCATTAGGTTTTTATTAAGTATTATTGTTAGAGTTATATTGTATTTAATTAGTTTTTATGTCTATTATTGTATAAGTTTCTGTTATTGTCCGGGTATTGTATTAAGTAGGTTCATATTAATAAAATTTTAACAGTAAAAAATATACATATATTACTTATTTAACTTTTGTTGCCGTCATGATTGGTATTAGATTGATATTTGCATGCAATATAAAAATTGTAATCCAAACTCTTTTCTTACGTCTACTTTCACAAAACGATTGCATTACCTATATTCCGTATTACTAACTTATAGCTCATATATTATACTTGACGTGTTTATACTATATTGTGTGCTATCAACTGTACATAATAACTTCTATATAATCCTGAAGCAATATAGATTCTTAGTCGATCTTATATTCTGCGTTATGCAAGCCATCCGATCTACAATTTAATAACCAGTTCATAATGTATGCCTCCGAGAAAGTAGGCTTCCTTTTCAAGCTCTTATTGAATTCCCCATCGACAAAGATCAGGCTCTTGTTCACAACATTGTGTCTAGAGCCATAACGCTCTAATGTTCGGGATTTATTGAAGCTATTAACATGGAAATAATTCTGTACTTTATAGTCTATAAAACCATTTTAATATCTGCTCGTTTGATAAATAATTCAATTTAGAATAGAATTTAGTTGCGTTGAGATTATTGCTGGTTGGGGATAACATCATTCTAGAAATAATGGCTCAAATATATTTTGAATAAACATATTATTATACTACATGGATATTAAAAATTGATAGAACAAGACAATCCATTTTATCTATTATAAATATAATGCTCAATGCAATTTACTAAAATATGTCATGAAATATTTTTCACTTTCTATTGACATTAAACACCTAGACGTTATCCCGGTTTTACATCACAAAAAACTTATTTATATTTTAAGTTTCAAACATTTTTGTACATGGATGATTTACTCGTAGCTACTGGAATATTTACTTCGAGCTAGACCCATCTGATACAAAACTTACGAAACGGCTGCAGCCACTCTAGGTCTACCGTAAAGAGGCAGCATAAAACTGTTAAACGTAAAAACGTTTGGCGCGTGACCTTTCACTTGGCGTCAAAGTGAAGTGAAAGTATTATCACTAATTCAGGGGATGATCGATAACGAATTCATAGAGGCTCGAGCCTACCGCATGTGTAGTAATAATAAATGATGAGAGATGACCTTTATCAAACTGTTCGACATTTAAGTACCGTGCCTTTCAATGGCTATATTCGGGTACCGTCACGATACGATGCGACTTACCCCTTATGTTTACGTCAAATTCTTCTTCACCCTTCCGATATGCGTGACTTGGCTTTGTATTTGTATTTTCTGCTTTAAGTTTGAATGGAACGATTATGGGTTATTGCTGGGTCCAATTTTTTTCTTATCTCAAATAGTAACATAAAACATAAATGACCACGACGAAGATTGATCTGAAAGTTGTGTTAATTATTCACGTTCATGGACAGTGGCGGCATATGCCGTACTTTGAGTGTTCGGAAAATGACAGTACGGCGTATGACGTATATTTTGATGCATTTAAAAAGACACAACGGCATCTCCCGCGGCGTTCGTAGGCGGTTTTCTTTGTGGAGCGGTCCCACTGTCATTCCGCGTAGAAAATAGGTATGTGTACTGTCAAAATAAAGGTTGTAGGTACATTTTTGTCGGTCTTGACACGCACACACCCAGAATCCCCCACGGCTATGACAGTAGTTGAGAATTTTCACTGTCATTTCGTAATTTCTACTGTCCATGAACGTGTTAAGACACGTAGCTCTTGTTAACTATTACTTTCTGGTGCTACATTAGCCGTTCTATTATTTAGTTATATTTATTAACTGCTTTCTCTAGTGATACACATAGAGAATTATATAGTTTTCTGAGATTCAGATTTACATATGTATAGTATCACGGTGTTGGTGCTCGCCCAAGGGTCACTGCGACCTCAAAGGTCTATTGTGGCATATGTGTAGTAAAATATATCATATCCCTTTATTACTATTTTTTATCAATAATACTCCTGTAACCACAACTGAGCATTTTAATGTCACATTATTATAATGTAGTTTTTAATAAAAAAATTACAAATAGAAAATTTCATTCAAACTTTGCCCACCCTGTAGTGGTAGAATGCTGGTATATATTATCTTATTTGAATGCAATATCTATCTCTGTGTAAATAAATATATATGCTTCTAAATATATATGTAGTTTCATAATTGTTTTATAATATAAATGTTTTTGCTTCTATCTCCAGAAAAAGTATTTCCAGACACTATCTGTTTACCTTAATTATCACATACACACTGTAGCAACTGCCGTCACATGGATACGTGTCATAATGTTCCCACATAAATTACACCATCAAGACCGTCATAAATGAGAGGTAGGTACTCAACTGTCGGACAATGTTTTAATTATTTACTTTATTTAGGACCAACGAGCCATGCATTGTACATGAATATTTTATCTAGTGCTTTTAGGACAAAAGCTTAAAAGCTTTCATGAAAAAATACGTTTCTGTTCTGTTTATTATTTTAGCGTGATATAACGTTTTTTTTTTTTTTGTGGAGCCTTAATTACTGTACTATTAAAATGTTTACATTATTATGATTTTTTTCTTTTAATTTCAACGTACTAATTACATTCTGTTTTTTGTTTTGTTTTTGTTTTTAATATTAATATTCATTTATTTGGTAAATATTTTTACATGTCATTAAGTAAATTTAAATTATTAGTAATAATTAATTAAAATAGGTATACACAACAAAGCTAAAATTAAACATAAATTGAAATTTCAATTATGTAAATTATTTTTTATTGTAATTATATATATATTGAGTAGGTATATCATACCTATACCATAGTAGTGAATATAGGTATCTACGTTACTGGCTGAGTTTAGTACCGAAATCATAAAATTCGTCTAGACTGTAGAACGTCTGCTCGATAAGCCAGGACTTCAATCTGGATTTAAATGACGGCATACTCGTGGCTGCGGTCACGACACCAGGCAGCTGATTGTACACCGCGGGGCCCATCACGTGCGTGAGCTTTTTCGATTTCGCCAACCGGTGCGCGACAGGCATTAGGTGGGCGGCATTGCGAGTGCTATACGTATGAACGTCCTTGTACGTCACGTGGGCACTCAGGTCCCCGCGCACCCACACGGACACCTGAAAAATGACCAGAGACGGGAGCGTGAGTATACCCAGGGACCTGAAGTACGGTCTCGCCGACGTGTCCCTGGAGACGCGCGCGACGGCCCGCACGGCCCGCTTCTGCATCCTAAATGCGCGCAGCCAGTCGGCCGCGCGCGCCCACAGCTCGGCGCCGTACTGCAGCATTATGGATATCACAGCGTAATTATGGATATCTTTTGTAATTTTCATCTACTGGTTATACTATATACTAGTTAATTTTATTAAAATAGCTATTAGACATATAAAACAGAAAAAACAAATATAAGTACATAATAATTATCTACCTAATTCTAGGCACGTCGTCGTCTAGGCCCGTCCCGCGCGGTAGGGTGCCCAGTGCACTGGCCGCATTGCCCCGCTGTATAGCGAGGCTCAGGCGATGGGCAAAATACTCAAATTTCTGTTTGTTTGTCTAGATGCCGTATATCTACTTCTTGTGTAGACTTTAGTTATATTATCAGCAAAGCTATAGTCTCCATTATTATATTTTATTGTTCGAATAGGATCGACTTCATGTAAATCTCATTCTTCATCTACGACATAGTCGGTGGCATAGTCTATCGCTTGTCTTATATCAAAACAATATCTATATATTTCACAATATTCATATTCTTGTATATTTGTTTTTCCATTCGTATGTGGATTATAGCTATTCTCTTTATTTTTTCTCTACTTTCTACTTACATATTTAACAAAAGTTTTCAGGTATTTTTGCACATTTAAAAAAAGTAATCGTATATACAGTTACAGGGTGACCTTGAATTCATTCGACAAAATTAAGTGGATTGTTAGGCTTGTGATGCTCATTAAATTCTGCACTAAACGCTGTGCAGTAAATTAGACAATTTGTGAAAAATAAAAAATAAACTATTTACAATAAATTCAACTATCAAAAAAAAATTTAATTTGATGTGCATCGTTACTGTGCTTTGGAGTTTTTATATTTAAAAGTATTTTTAATTTTTTGCAACGATTTCTTTCACTGGAATTTGACCTAATGGTCATTTCTAAGGTCATTGTGTGACTTGTGACGTACTTAGTTCAATTTTTTTGGCAGTTTCGATTTACTAAAAAAACCTTACCAATTTAATATTCATCATAAGTACAACCCAAAAAAAAAAATTAAAATTGTAATGAATAAATAAATAAATAAAACCCCCAGTTTCAATTTGTCGAATAAATTCGAAGACTTACTCAGCAGGTACTTTGTTAAAAAAAACCAAGAAAACTCTCTGTTCATTCATTAAACAAAAACAAACTTCAACACACACACAGCAAGCTGCAAACTTACCAAACAAATACAGCAATTAAACCAAGAACCGAAGATAGCAATCGCATCCGATCGGTGTCATTAAACAATCAATGGTCCGATTTAATCGAGTCCCGGGTTCGAGCCCGGCCTCGCTATTACTAGTAGTTCCTGCGGCCTCTCAGTCGAGTTAACTTTGCCATTAACGGGGCCCGATGAAACAGAAATTCATTATTAAATTTAATGGGAGAGGTTGAGATTAAGGGTGATTGTTATACCTATTAGGTGTGCGATTTGTAATTTGAATCGGGTTAGACTGTTTATGTTCTAATAAAACTATCGAATGAATGAGAGATAAGTAAGCAATAACTGATAGGATATGATATTGATTTATTTGCACATTTTTCAGTTCCAACTTATTCTGCTTAGAGTGCAAATATTCGAATTAAAGATTAATAGGGCTTAATTGGGGCTGTTTCGCTAGAATAAGCGGCACAAGACGAAGAGTGCGAGGGATTGAATGTAAAGATGGAGCTGGTACCTATGTCTGTGTGATTTTAATGTGTGCATTAGGTTTATTATTATTATTTTTATTGTTTATATTGTATTTAACTAATTAGTTTTGTCGAATGAATTCAAGGACAGCCTGTATAAGCTAGAGTCTAGCTTGACTAGACTGATGATGAGATGATGATAAATATAAAGTATAAATACACAGTATACTTAGATAGGAATGAGGATACAAACGCACAACTCACACGAAATAACGTACGAAATGAAAACTAAATAAATATAGAGGCAGCTGTACCTGTCACGTTGACATAAGGAAGACTCGCGAAAAAACTCATTTACGCCATACATTCATAAAGTGTCAACTTCCTGACATTACGTCGTATGTATCAGGAAAAATACCGAAATAAAATCTCAACTGTAATATGAAACAGTATTAAAATAGAAATTTAAAAAAAAAATTCAAATTCCATTTATTACCCGATGTGCAAGGAGGGTTATGTTTTGCGACTATATGTATGTCCATTCCTTTTTGCCATCCTGTAGCCTATAGATTTACAGCCTACAGGTGTATGAGGTATCTTGATCTCCCGTAATCAAGATGATGTCATAGGGTATAAAAAATTAATCAAAAGGGGATATATTTTTGTGGTCGTTTTTTTATATAATTAACTTTTTCAGTTTTCGAGTATTTACAGATTGCTCTAAAAACGATGGAAAATATTTTGAAGAAACTTTCACATACGTATAAACAAGTGTTCCATTTATGAAATTTTTAAATTTCCTCTCTGTCAACGTCGTGACACTTTCTGGCAACTTGTTATAAAAGCGAATATAGTGCCCCATGAAGGATCAATGAAAAAATGAATCAAAGTTCCACATGCTAGAATGATTCTGCTAGAATGATTCTGCTAGAATCATAAAAGATTCTAACAGATACCTACTCTAAATCCCTGCAAGGTGTAAATACCGGGAGTCCATACTACATATTCCGACATGAGTAATTAGAAGGTTCCAATACCTCTTAGCCCCGTTATCGGCATAGTTAATCTATCCGAATCAAATTATGCATTCAATTGGTTAAATCGCTGGAGCAATTGAATATGATTGAAGAGAAGGCTATTGTATGCCTTGAGGTATACAGAGGATTCCACAGCCACTTATTAAACTGATCATAAGAACTGTACAGTCGAAGACAGAGATAAGTATACAGGGGGCCTCAATAAGGTTGAGATTTTCTCAAGAACTACTGGACCGATTTTAATAAAAAAAAAATTACAGTTACATAGTTTTAACTTTTATCTATCTAACAGTGAAATAATTTTTGCAATAGGTCAAGTAGTTTTTGAGAAAATCTCAACCTTAAAAACTCTCCTGTACACCTTTCTCTGTGTTCCACCGTACTACTCAGAACTAATTTGGTATTTTCAGTATCGATCTTCTTGTTTTACTGTTATATTAAGGTTGATCGCGACGCGGTACTGGCCAAGACTTGCCAGAGACAAGACATTCTGGAAAGCAAAGGCATTGGGAAGCAGTGGGATCATTTGTGATAATTTAGAAAATAATATAATGAATTTATCCGAGATTTGTTAATCGTTTAACAAATAAAATCTATTTTAAAATGATATGTAATAAATTAATTGAGTCGTCATTATAACAATTGACATGTAAATATTTAATATCGCAAAAGGCTAATAAATAGGTTGATATAATACAAAAATATTATTAAAAAGATGACAATGATAAGGTCCTTTTAAAACATATTATCAAATATGATCTTTTACAATTCTTATAGGATCCTCTATCGCTCATGTTTCATGCTTCTACTGTTGCTCTTTAGACATTTTATAAAGAGTTGTCTTTAAAAAAAATCATACTCCTATAAAATTCAAAATCATAACTAATTGCCTTCATGCTAAAACGATTTTAAATGCTACCAACCTCACTGCACTATCCAAAGCCACAACAAAAGAAAACTATAAATTAACCGCACAACAAAAGATAAATAAAGTAAACATTGACGAATGGTCGCGGACTGTAACTGGGGTGTCGGCGTGACACCTACTGTCACGTGGCCAACGTTTCGTTTAAATGCCTCCCCCTCCCAACCACCCCGTCTTACACCCTGCACTTCTGCGAGGATATTATGCTCTCACTGGAAGTGACAAAATGCAATTGCGCTTTCTGAAATCCAGTTTCTTAGTCATTTTGAATTACGTATGCATTAAATTCAATTTTATTTACCGCATTTGAACGTTGGTATTAAAGAGAATTAAAAAAGCCATGAGCATAATTTGAAAACAACGTTTGTTAGTTAATAAATAAAAATCGTATTCTTCAAAAGTACTTAAATGACATGGACTTTACATAATAAATGATGTGTTGAACCATGTACCAATATGTTATCCTCGGTTTTTCGACAAAAAACTTACGTACATTTACCGAATGCTTTCAAAACGAAGGAAACCATCGTGACGAAATGTCGTAGAAGAAGAAAAATCATGTGAAATCCGCCCACTGGGCCCGCGTGGTGGATCATGGCCCCAGCTCCCTCGATGTAAGGGAAGGTCTGTGCCCGAGCAGTGGGGCCATATAAATAGACAGATGATGATAATGGATGTTCTACAATTAAGGAGCGATTTCTAATAGATATATTTAGTTTAAATGTTTATAGGGAGTTGAGGAGGAATTAAAATGTTAATATCAGGTCAAGAAGTTTATAATACACAACTACAGGAAGCTCTTACAAAAATCGAAAATCTATCTCGTGCAAATTTATCTGCAAAATGTACCTAAATTCTGTACTACAAAGGATTATCTTATCTTATTTTACTTCTAACAAGCTTGAAAAATTACAAAATTATTATGGAACCAATTCAAGGTGATCCCAAAATGAGTGAAGGATAGTTTCCTAAATCATTTAGGAGAAAAATTAATGATGATTGGATGAGGATGATGGGAAGCGGACCCGGTGATACACAGACACCTTGCATTTTCGCCGTTCTATTCCAGTTCCAGCTGAATCCGTATAGCGTAAGGTGAGCTCGCATTTGGGTAGCCACGTAAATTAATCAACCAGGACAGGGGTCTCCGGCCGACGGGATAAGAGGCATACTCCAAAACTTTCCGCCACTCCTTAATGACGGCTTAATGAAAATTGCTCCGCACAAAACGATGACAGTTAATCACTGGCCTGACCAAAAATATCGCTTTAATTCCACTGGTTTTATGGGGGCGGCGCAAAAACTGGTGCTTCATTCAAATTCAGTTGAATGAACTAGTTTTAATGATTCGAGTATTAGTTATGGTTTGATGAAAAGTTTCTGCAGAAGTAGGTTTCTGAAATTTATTAAACTTCAATTGATTCTAAATGCCACATTTCAATGTACCTTTGCCACACCTACAAAACTACGTGACCATTTAAGCTGTATGTATCATTTTGTTACGGACTAATTACAGGTTTCATATTGCATAATCATAATCAGTATCATTTTCTACTACTCTCGCAACTCCTATAGAAGAATAACAAAAACGATGAACAATTCGCTTCGATTTCTTACTATTTTCCGAAAATTAAGCTGTTTTTTTCCACTCGCATGTTGTACAAAACTTTATTTTAAACCAATAATTTTAATAAAAAATGGAGATATTTTTACATTTATTTGTTATCTGGTACATCATGCGGTTGATGGTGGGGCAGAATCTGGCATTGTCATTTATCCTACTATTAAACAGTCTCCAAATCTCATAAAGTATGTCAGTACTAGAGACAAGTCTCTACTAAGAAGAAGTACCTAACATTGTCCTTCATTGAATATTTTGGAGAACTTTTGAAAGTAATAAGATTTCAGACTCATATTAAATTGTGGAAGGTTATCTTAACTTCCTAAGCAGTGATCTCCTATAAACAACTAGATCCACAAAGGTCTTACTTAAACAATTAAAAAAAACGTCTAAATAAGGGTTTATTGTTAACGTCCAATAAAGCAAATGATCCATTCATCCGTTTGGACCTTCTTTGCGCTCTGACATTTTTAGAAGGCAGACTGTGTATCTAGTTGTTTATAGGAGATCAATGTTCCTAACTAATAATTTTAGAAGGGGACTTGGGACATGAACGTAATAAATATTTCTTAAACAGCTAAATAGAATAGTTGCCTATTAATATACACACATATACGAAATAAAAACAGTCTTAATAAATTACAATGACAAATAACAAACATATAACTTAGGCAAAAGGTTTAGGCTTCAGCTGATACTGACACAGAGAGCGTCAGCGCTGGTTTTCAGCCCACACCTTAAAAAAAACCTTAACACCTTAAAAGTCATGTATTAGTAAAAAATGTATTCAGCATTGTTCCTTGTAATGATACGAAACTAAAGCAAGCCAGTGATGTGATAGCAGAAGTTTTTATTGTAAACAATTAAAAGTGTTGGGCTGCGGCAAATAAAGTGCTGTAATAATTTACTTTTAGGTGCTTTTAGTTAGTTCCCTGCATTTTAATGTTGATGCTTATAGCGATTGTTGGGCTGTTTGTGGGAGAGGACAGTTTAAAATTTTGAGGTTATTGCTGTTTATACATATTCTGTTGCTAGCAGATATCATAAATATGCACATTATATACTTTGCGTCGTTAATAAAAAATATTTTTATTATCTCTGTGATTTATACCTGCAACAAACATAAAAAATTGATTTTTTACATCTAAAAAAATCAATAAGTTTGCGACTAACTGCATGTGACCAAACATGTACTTTCAAGATCTTACGGAGTATTCTACAAGCTTTCAGTAATATCTTTCTTTCTTTGTCTTTCTTTCTCTCTCTCTCTTTCTCTTCTTTTTCTATTCTTTCCATATATCTTTGTAATCTTAAAAAATCATATTATTGCATTTCCATAATATACCGTAATCGTGTTTAGTAGAACGTCAATTCATCCATAAATACAAAATTAACCACTCGGCAATATGGCAAAATGTCAAACGGCTGGCCCCAGGTAGCGGTTTCATTTAATAGTCATAATTGGTCCTGTCCGAAACCGATCCGGCCGCATCCGAATTACTCTAGCAATTAATTTACCTAAATGGTTCAGGTACTATTTCCGGGAAAACGTCATCAGGTTTGTTATGAGTAAGTTCGTCGCATTTTATTGATAATCCTAAAGCCTGATATTCTAATTAAATTTGAGCTTTTAAATTCATGTAGCAGTAAAATATGTGTTGAAATTCATGTCGGTCTAATATTTAACTATTAATTACTTTATTTTATTAAGTTGATCATGTCTAAAGGCTTATAATTTGTTTAATACGAATGTAATTTAATTCATCTGAACCTTAAACTTAATTTAACTTTTCTTAGAATTTGACATAATATATAACTTCGTTAAAAAATCTCACACAAATTACATAATACTAATGATAACTTTACTGGAGCTAGTTTTAGGTCGAGATTCATAGACCATTTTGAGCACAAGCTTAGAGTGTTGTAAACTGAGAGTGATCTTACAAACGTCAAATTCTATAGAAAACGTTTGAAATTTATAAGAGCGAGCTCACGCTATGACCTCTCTCAAAACTGTCTCCAAAACTAGGCCTTAGTAGCAAAAGCAATAGAAATGGCATAGTACATGAATGAGTGAACATTTTAGAACAATGAAGTGACAGAAAATGTTATTACATCTCAAACCGCGGAACAGGATCGTGACACCTTTTTGCCCTATTTAAAGCGATTTTCGGAGCTCATCAAGTGCTTATCAGATTAGTGGACCCGGAATTGTGGTAAATAACGGGATGTGAGGGGTAGATGACAGGTGAGGGGGTTGAAAGGGGGAGGAAGTGGAACAATGACATTAGAAACCGGTATTTTCCGGTTCGGTGCTGAGTCAAGCGGTAAAATTTTATCTCATCGCTTGAAATCTATAGGTACGTTTGGTGAATAAATTTGGAAAATTACTATTTGGCTAGAATTTGTTGGTAGATACTTTAAAACTGATAAGAACAATGTTGGATGTAGAAGTTTAAGTACTACTTACAATGAGGTATAATGACTGTTGTAATAGGTGTCACACAAATCTAGAATTGGATTTTAGATTCGAAGAAAACTGATATGGACCATGCTAACCGTAGAAGTTATTACTACTTACTCAATTACTGTTATAATAACTGTAATATGGATCTAGAACAGCTCAGGATTTCTATTAATAACAAATGGTTTATTTATTCATCCAATAAAATGCTTCAACGTTTTCTAATTCGCTAATAATGTTTATACAGATGGTTTTGTTTGCAACGTTAATACCATATTTTTGAGATTTCCAATTTATGAAAAAATGTTTGCACATAGGTTTTTTAATCGGCCTGATTTATTGAATATAGGATAGGTAGGTACTAAGTATTATACAGGTCTAGAATAGCTAAGCAATTTTTTAATAATAAATTGCTTTATACATCCAAGCATATGATGAATCATATACAACATTCAACAAAAAACGTAAATTCGATTGTGTTTTTACCATTCTAAGTTCATCAATTTTGGTAAAAATCTTTGAACATAGATTTTATTATCGGAATTATTAGGCTCTTTCGCTCCAAATGGTTATAATAAATGCTTTTAATAATGTATCAAAGCAGACCTGTCAATAGCCTTTGTGAAAGGCGGGGTTGTGTTCCGGACAGACCACGTCTAACGAACACTGACAATGACAAGCCCCGCAAACGCACCTAGCTGCGGATTAATTCGGAGGCGTTAATTAAACCGTTGTATATAGACGACCCGAGTGCAACGTCAATAGTGGTTCAACTGTTTTGTTTTGGAGAATTCTGGTTATAGATTTTCGTGTAGTTTTATTTGAACAAGGCATCTCAAGTGTTGAGATTTTTAGGCATTTTATTGAAAAAAAGAACCGGCCAAGTGCGTGTCGGACTCGCGCACCGAGACTTCCGTGCAACGTAACTTAACCCCGTAATTTCTCTCGCACGAAAATATAAACTAGTTACTCTAGATAAAGACCAATTTAACTTTGACATTATCAAAATATTATGCCCATATTGAAATAACAAGAAATATTTTTGGAGGGATATAATTTCAAATTTACAGCTATCGGTTTTTTGCCTTTACTTGTGCCGTAAGACATAGCTTTTTGCCAAATTTCATGATTCTAGGTCAACGGGAAGTACCCTATAGGTTTTGAGTTTTTAGGTAATGTGACTTTATTGCATTCTTAGATTGTCAAGAATGTCATCATGCAATGTTGAGGATAGCACGAATACGATAGATGTCATCAATGATGTGTAGAAAATTACATAATTAACTATACCACTCATAGAGGCTGTTGCTAAATCCAAATCCCGTAAATTCTTCACATTGCTTTTTAGTTTCATCGGGTTTCCATAAATTATCTTTGAATGATACATAATATTTTCTTTTACTTTGTTTAGTTGTTGCATAATAGTGACATCTGCTTCATCTACAGAGCTATAGTGTTTTAATTCTTAACTACATCTATATTCTATTTTAAAGATATGGGATTCAGTGAAGAGATGATTATACATTATAATTAACCACTTGTCTAATAATGACTCCTACTTTATCTGTGATATCACCAGTATCATTCTGTTCTATTGATAATTGATTATTGCATTCATGTTCTGATATTTCTTCCCTCATAATTTACTATTTGTCTTATAATGATTTCTTCTTTAACTGGAGATGCGACATCACCAGTATCATTAACTGTAACTTTCCTGTTATATTGCACAGTAAATAACCAGTATCCTCCCCTTTATTGACATAGCTACCTCAAATAATTTCCCTGTGATGGCCTCTCCAACAAACAGGCTATATAACTTCCATACAATATAGGTATCCATAAACTGAATAGAATCAAACTCCGTGAACTTGTCACCTCAGATGATGATGCAAGACATGAGAGATTGGCGAGAATAGAAAATCCATTTTTGAGTTGACGATATTATGAAAATATAACCATCTTACTAGTAATAATTATTACATACTATTTAAAATTCGTATTTAGTCAAGCTGATGGTTTAATAAAATCGCTGAATCAACAGTTTTTTTTTATTAATGAGAAAGAGTAACATAGAACAAGTAAAAAGGGAGAAATTCAAATAAATGTACACTGGCAACCTTTTATTGGATGTAGGAGAAAATGATATCAAAACAAAGATAAGAATAATGTTTCTGTTAATTATTTCCATTTTTTCTCATAAATGAATTGTAATCTTTATCAAGTTTAATATAACACCAGAAACTCTGTGTTTGATGTTACAAATAATACTTATTATCGAGAGTGATTGTACCCCAAATCGTTCCATGAGCTCTGTATCGAATGCCGACTCGAAATTGAGCTTACAGAAATCTTATAAATGCATGCTAAAGTATTCATTTACGACAATGTTATTGAAGTCAATTTTTATACTTCTTTACAAACTCTCGCCCCTTGTACCAAACACGAAACGTCTTTGTCCCCAAGACACCTGCGCGACCTCCAATTATCAATGTAATTGGCTATTCAACTTGGCGCGATGGGGCGAGCATAGCATCTCTAATTAATGGAATCAACTGTACATTGAAATTTTCGCTCTACCGGCCCAAAGCTACTTGTGCTAGAGCAATTTGCGAATGAATTTATAGTTGAAAGACGTGACACCTCACTAGGAACTTGAAAGGAGAGATTATTATGAATTCTGTGGAAATGAAGCAAAGGGTTGTTTGAATAGATAGAAGTGGAAAATATTACATCAAGAGTATTAAAAGTACTTATCATATAAGTCTATAAAATTAAGTTTATTTATTGGTAACAAATTCAAATTGTACAGATTTCAAATTTGACAAATGTCTATATGTATAAATAATAGTAACGATCCCACTGCATCGGTTAAAGAAATATAGGAAATTATGCATATACAATATGGGTAATACCCGAGGGCCGAGTTTTTTAGAATGTTTTTAGTTAGGTAGATTTTTAGTTTAGTTTTTAATGTATTTTTATATGGGTAATAAGTTTGATATTTTTGCATTTGTGCTATGCGAAACGAAAATCTATGTATATGTATTATTTTCATATATATATATTATCATTTCTTAAATATGTAAGTATTTTATTTTGTGATTTTCTTTACGCTGACTTATGTAGTCTTTCTTTGTTACAATATGTGTAATCTTGTTTTGGCATGCACTATTTTAAATTTAATATTATCATTATGTACTTAAATGCTGTAAGATTATCTGATAAATAAAAAAATAAAAAATCTAAATGATAAATGGAGAAAAAAAAACATCACCACCTGAATTCGAACCAGGGACCTACAGGGGTGTCTCTGTTGGAATAGAGCGTGCCACGGAATGGCGAAGTCCCTGGTTCGAATCCCGATCGTGATGATTTTTTTTCTCCATTTATCATTAATATGGGTAATGGTAAATATTCCATCAATTTCGAAAAGCTTTAGTGAATTCAAAGATTTCAAAGAGTTAGAATGTTTAAATAAAGTGCTATAAATACTGCTGCTAATAATCAAAATAATATTTTTTAGATTAGATTTCATTTATTGTAATATTCTTTATTTATAACCAATCAATAACATATTTACATAAACAAAGAAATGATGTAAAAAATTTAAAAATAAAATATTTAAAAAACAGATCATTTATTTCATCTTTACATAATTGTCTCACAAAAGTATAATTTGTAATCCTATTTGTAAGGATGATTGTCTTATTTTAAATATAATAATAAAATATGTTGAAATCATCATTAACAGTTACACAAGACTAAGTAGTAGACGATCTATTGAATATAATATTAGTATAATAATAATACATTGATATTCAATTGAGAAAGAGTGAGTTTCAACATACAATAGGTACTCTCTCTTATAGATGTAAACAAAGACGATGTACTTCCTGCTGCAAACAAAGAGTTCCAACAATGTTTAGGAAACAAAGTTAAGCGTACACTGCACGCTAATATTCCATGGAACCTATCAATAATAGGAGAAACCCTCATAAATTTACGTTCCAACTGGATGTTATCCGTTGTTAACAAACAATATGTTACTATGATTGATTGGAACGGTAATACAGGAGAAAGTACACTGTATACAAGTTGGGTGAATTTGAATTGGTGATTAGGTTGTATTGAAGGCCAGGGTCGAGACACGTGATAATAATCATTTATCACTTGAAGTCGATTTACTTGACGCTGTTAGCTTTTGCTTCGATGTTTGAGACAATAACATTGATTCACACTATTTCACACGAAGTAATATTTATTCATCATGTATTGAATAATATTTATTTTTTATTAATGGACTCGACAGTTCGTCATTTGTCAATGTCATGTTACAGAAAATTCAATATAGGTACTGTAGTCCTCTATCTTCCTCCAGAGGAGTCGACGTAGCGTCATCACTCTGGCCGAAGCAGCCAGTAAATTCACCATACTGTCATTCGCGAACATTTTCTGATTAATTTAACGTGATATTAAACACAAAATAATTACTGTAACATTAAAATAATTCCGCCATTTTCAAGAGAACCTATTGAATAATAAATAAGGCTTCACAGTTATTACCCATACTTCCAGTACTCTATTCCCACATTATATCAAGATTCAGAATTAGAAGATACCTATGGAGATACATTCAAAAACAATTATATTCAAAATATTTGATACAAAATAATCAAATCCTCCATTGTTTATTACAAAACAAAATAACCATTATTGTTATGACTGTGACTGCAGAAAAGGCTTTAAAATAGACTAAAATTTAACTGTTTATAAATCTTAGATAAGATAAGATAAATATTCTTTATTGCACAAAAACAGATACACATATTAAGCTTAAACAACTATTATACAATAGGCGGTATTATCGCTGAGAGCGATCTCTTCCAGACAACCTTTGGGTAGAGGAGCAGTGCGTTAGGAAGTGGTAGCATAATAGTGCAATTTCACATACCTACTTATCGAAAATAAAATATTCTGAGCTTAAATAATGAATTATTTCAATTTTAAACATATTTACAACGTGATAAACATAACAATGTCACGTAAAGATAAATTCACAAAGCGATACATATGAGATGATACTCTAACAAGAATTTGTAAAAACACTGTTACAGCAAAGAGATGTAAAGTCAAATAAATACGAAACGTTCTTTAACATAAATTATTCGAAGTAGCAATGAAGGAAAACATCGTAAGGAAACTGTACGTTAGGCTTGAATGTGGAAACATATAAAGAGGAGGTTAAAGACGCCACTTATCACCCTGAATATAAGGTAATAAAGGTACAGGTAGCAATTTGAAATAAATTATGCTCCTAAACTACATACATACTTGTTAAAAGAATGGAGAGAGCTTAGCACAGACCACTTACCCAATAGACTAGAATAATCATAAATGATTAAAAAAAATATCCCTTCAAGGCGACTTCATAATCGAATACGTAACGTGTCCAACACGGCTATCACTAAGTAAAAACATTTGTTATTTTCAATAAATTTAAGTAAAAATATTTGTTAGTTTCAATAAAGTGAAGTATAAATGTTTTTCGTTTTTTTTTCCATTAGCAATATGAAAGGATGATTATTTTTGTTAGCGAGAGGTTAAGAAGTGGTCAGCACCGGAGGGATCTATGCATAAACTAAACAAGTTAGGAAGATGATAAATAGGAAATGGACAAATGAGGAATGGACCCTTTAGGAAGTGGACGAATTAGGATTTGAAAGATGACTATTTATGAAAAGGACGTTATATTAGTGGACGAAATAGGAAGTGGTCAACTTTGGAAATAGACAAGTCAGGAAGTGGACCAAACCGCCCTGAAGGGAAATACCGATTTCAGTTCAGGTACTATTTCCGGGAAAACGTCATCAGGTTTGTTATGAGTAAGTTCGTCGTATTTTATTGATAATCCTAAAGCCTGATATTCGATTTAAATGACATTGCCACATTTCAATGGAGATTTGCCCCACCTACAAAACTACGAGACCATTGTAACCTATCATTTTGTTGGGGATTTATTACAGGTTTCATATTGCATAATCATAATCAGTAGAAGTTGCGAGAGTAGTAGAAAATGATAACAAAGACAATGAATAATTAGCTTCGATTTTTTACTATTTTCCGAATTCTTAATTAGGCTGTTTTTTCGACTCGCATGTTGTACAAAACTTTATTTTAAACCAATAATTTTAATAAAAAATGGAGATATTTTTACATTTATTCGTTATCCGGTTCATCAAGCGGTTGATGGTGGGGCAGAATCTGGCATTGTTATTTACCTCTAAAATATAGTTAATACGAAAAAATTCTTTAAAAATCATATAGTAGATTTTAACGCATTACAGTATTCTGTATATTATTATATAGCCGTTGATATAATTTTACGACCGCTTAAAAATCACGTTCACTCATTAACACTCTGATAAAACACTGTAATCCTGTTTTTACATCCCAATTCAGTAGTTAATTGCGATCAATTAGCTCTTTGGATAACACAACATTTACGTGGACCGAAGGAATTGGCCATTCGGTGTATAATTGGTTTATTTAAAGTACTTACAGAGTTTAACTGTGACTCTACGGTTGAATTCTCATTATGGGACGTACGGTCCTGCTTTCTAGTATCATTATTAAAGGAAGTAAATAAATGAGTATGGGAATTAACCATACCTTCTACATAATAGTTTATTTAAAGTCCATACGGAATTTTGAATTCTCGGTCTTTCTTTTTAGTGACCAAACCGAATTGTCAGAGTTATTCAGGCCGCCCGTAGGCTTCTGACGTGGCCTAACAACTGCTGCCGAGCGACAGCTGCTTTCCGAGGCACGAAGGAAAATTACACTAGTCACCCATCCAGGTCCTGACCTCACCCAACGTTGCTTAGCTTGCACGATCTACTTATTTATTTAGGTGTACATAACAAGTGACAATCAATACATAGTAATCAGGACAGAACAGTGGTTTAAATCTAGATTGTTACCCAAACACAGTACATTCAGCATGATAATAATACACACGATATTGTTATGAAAATAATTTAGTTTAAATAAACTACTTACTTACATGATTGATGAGTATAAATAAACTACATATAAATAAACGTTTTCGTTTTCTACGTGTACTCGCAACTGAACTACGAGCCCCTTTTCGAGCAGAATTGTCGGTCGAATCTCATTATGCGACCATCCTTTCTTTTAAATCTTACTTACTTGTCTCACTTAAATAGAATAGAATAACATTTATTGCCTATTAAGTATATACATATAAGAAATAAAAACAGTCTTAATAAATAACAATGACAATTAACAAACATATAACTTAGGCAAAAGGTTTAGGCTATATATTCAGGTTAAATATTTCAATACTTTAATTGTCACTTCATTTCACAAGGGATGCTCTATATTTTTTAACAAAACAGTATCTTAGTGAGTTTACTTTATGGTGCTACTTAACTTTGCAAAACTGTATGACTGAATCATTTGGAATTATATTATAAATTTTATTAGAAGTGTATTGAATTATCTACCTATATATTATTATTAGAATCATATTGAATAAGCATGACATGATAATTTTAAAAAGTATTTTATATTTCTGTTAGAATTGTGTTAGTCATTTCTATTAGAATTGTGTTAATCAGTTTGCAATGTACCTAAACTGTTTTTTTGCATAGGTGTAATGTACCTTTTATTTGCGAAAAATAAAAAAATATATGAAATATATGACGTTGCTGTATTTAACTCAGCTTTTCTAATCATAATCATCATCCGTCTATTTATATTGCCCCACTGTTTTGGCACAGACATTCACTTACATCGAAGAAGCTTTTCTAAATGCCTGTAAATATTTTATTCGTCAAATAACTTGAATTCTGTATTCACAGTGTATTATAAATTTATATCTTGAAAAACCATTTCATTTCATTTATTCGCAATAAATTGTAGGTTACAAATTGATGGTATCACAATAAGACAGGTTTCATACAATTTTACCCGTCGGGTGTAGCGAGCGAGATAAATACATATATAAAAATATCATTCAACTAAATTACAATTATATCACAATGTCATCTCGAAAATTCCACGCATCAAAAATAATATAATAACTGAGTCAATAAACTACCCAATTCAATCAAAGAAGTTGAAAACGTAACCCTTCCTTGTTGCGCAGTTGGGTAAAAAAGAGACAAAAATCATTCGGTCGGATTTGGCAATAAAACTTTTATAAATATATTATTTAGTCCCAACGATTTTTTTTTTACAACTTGTCAACTATTAAAATTTTCGAAACTCGGAGTCGGAACATTCAAAACCTGCCACAGCTTAGTTTAGTTTCAGCGTACCAGGTTCCAATTGTGGTTCATTTATGTAAGTCTGTGTGTAGCCGTTTAATGAGTCCCAGTGCGGTAGAGGACGGCTGACGAGGATTATGGACAGATCTACTGCGGACAGAGTTACATAGTTAAGCTAAGCCCGGTTTGACGCCAACTTACTGAGGGTATTCACCAAACTGCACGGATGATCCACTTTGGGAGCTTTGGTTTAATTAACGGGCTTTTTTAAATTTAGGTTGAAACAAAAGATGCCTATTGATCAGCTGACTTTTCTGCGCAAAGG
Source organism: Tachystola acroxantha (assembly GCA_963506565.1). Classification (NCBI taxonomy): domain Eukaryota; kingdom Metazoa; phylum Arthropoda; class Insecta; order Lepidoptera; family Oecophoridae; genus Tachystola; species Tachystola acroxantha. Next base: position 12,612,127 of record OY735878.1, read on the forward strand.
TTGTCTGCGAGAGATCTGACAACTATACTAATTTGTATACCTATTCCTTTGCATAATATTTTCTTTGTGATAATATGTTTAATCAACATCCCCATTACAGTCAATAAGCCAAGTATAGTGAATTTAGCAAAATTGGTGAAACTAACAGACACCTACCTAGACTGTAAAAATAGTATTGAAAATTTAAATATTTTCGTAAATTTTATAAAATATAAATAATTTGGGGCAAATGACATTGCCACATTTCAATGGAGCTTTGCCCCACCTACAAAACTACGTGACCATTTAAGCTGTACCTATCATTTTGTTGGGGACTTACTACAGGTTTCATATTGCATAATCATAATCAGTATCATTTTCTACTACTCTCGCAACTCCTATAGAAGAATAACAAAAACAATGAATTCGTAATTAAGCTGTTTTTTTCGACTCGCTTGATGTACAAAACTTTATTTGAAACCAATAATTTTAATAAAAAAACGGAGATATTTATACATTTATTCGTTATCTTGTACATCATGCGGTTGTTGGTAGGGCAGAATCTGGCATTGTCATTTACTATCGAAGTATAATTCAAATGAATTGAAACTAACATAGTTACAGTCCTATAAAGTACCACAGTATAAAAACTAAACGGTAGCCCCACGGGGCAAACCAGACGTTCGTGTACGTGTCCTGAAACATTGTTCGGAAATATTAGAACCGGTGGCGGCCGGTCATTAAATTCAGATTTATACCCGGCCAGCCGGATATCTCTCCCGTGCGACTGTGCTAATGACCACCTAAATTGAGATAATTTCGGACGGAGTTCGTAGTAGAGTCGCGCTTTGTGTGATTTGGTAGTCTTGATTTGATTACTTATTTATTGAACTACAAATGTTGGGAACAACATGTGTCAACATTTGGCAAAGTATAATAATAATTGTAAGTACATAATTTTAATTTGCAGGCCTATTTGTGTAATTCCACGGTCGTCGTTAAGAAAATCGCACTTTTAACATCGTTGATTTGGTAGTTATTTCCTCCTCGGTCTACCCTTCGACCAACATACTCTATTTTTTTCCTGACTCTTATTTTATTCATCCGCTCTTAATTTCCAAACCAGCGTGACCTATTCAATCCTGCGTACTAAATCTCGTTTTAATAATATAAGTAATTATAATATATAAGGTACTTACATAAAAATAGAATATTTATAAGAAAAGGCAATGGCATGTACTTACGTATATTTTTTTTAAATGGGAATAGCGACTTAACATTTAATATTTGTACTTCAGAAATGGCAGCCTTTGTGAATCTTTTATTTCTAAAAAGAACCACCTTATTTATAGCCCAAAAATATTCTCAGTATTTATTTTATGCATTATGCCATGTTCAGCGCACAAATTTAAATGATGAAAAATTGCTAGCCTTGGGCAGGACTTGAAAGTATCACGGAAAAAAATATTCATTCTATTAACTTTAGTCTAACTAAAATGAAAATTAGTACATTTTATTGCAATGCCGTCCTTACTATACTAACGATGGCGGAGACCGGTCAATACATCGTCGGATCAGGAATTAAAGTGGGAAAGAGGCTTGTTAATATTAATTTGGACAATATTGGATTTAGCGATGACGTTTTTGCATAATTTTATTGCGGTAATGGTTTGATGGTACCGTCATTAACATAATTGCGATAATGATGGTCTTCGTTTTGGTACTTTAGAGCCTATCTTATTGTATATATTTATACCCATGACACCAGGAACTCACTCGAAAAAAAATCCTTCATGTTCATGGATCCAGGCCATAATTTCGAAAAACATTTGTTCGAATAACGGTAGTCCGAAATGCATTTATTTCGAACGACTTTCTGTCGACTAACGTTAGGTCGAATGGTTTTTTTTTGCGAATAAAAAAAATAACCTAACATCGAAAGCCAGAGCCTTCTGAACCTAAACATCCGTGTCGGATCTGGTTAGAGATACTATTCGCAAAAAAAAAACCATTCGAACTACCGTTAGTCGACAGAAAGTCGTTCGAAATAAATGCATTTTCGAAGAACAAAAGTTTTTCGAAATTATGACCTGTACCCCATGTTTATACCTATGTAAAAATGAAGGGGGGGGGGGGGGGGGTTAAAAAAATTTGAACTTGTTAATTCTAAAATACTCACCTAACTACCTTCTACTACATTTATAAAGAACTTATAAAATTCAACGCATGAGTAATTCATAAAAATGAAACATAAAATAATAGAAAGCCTTAACTTCATTCAGACAATAACGTTTTAGTGTTATTTTATTGCGTAACAAAAACGCGAGCCGAATGAATGAATGAATGGGAATGATAGATGAACTGCGGCGGAGGTCATTACTCGGCGTATGCTGCGAAAAGTAGGTACCTAGTTGTAGTATGCGAGGTCATGACCTATACGATAAACATTATACTTGTTGTAAGGTAAAGGGTAAACAGAAAGGTATCGGTAACTGAACTTTTGCTCTACAATGATTTGAATATAGGTAAAATAAATACAAAGTGTTACACTTCGTGCAATCACGAATGCAACCTACTATTAAAATTTAGTTTTCTTATAATTTCGCAACATTTGTTTCTCGCCATTTTCAAAAGCCCCCATTGGGCTATTACCATGACATGACGGGAACCTGCGATCTACTAAGAACGGCAGTGGAGTAAGCATCTGTCACCCCAAATGAACAACCTAAGAGCGATGATGCAATGGAGGGCCCACTAGCAATAAAATATAACGCGATAGTTGGTGACTTAACCCATGAAATGTATGGAGACTTCACGGGCTAAGTTTTATCGTTTTCGGGTTATCTTTTATTGCAAGTAGACCGATACTTATAGACAGTTTCGAGTGCGGGCTAAGTTTGAATTCGGTCTTAACAACTGTCAGATTTCAGAAGCGAACTCACGCTAAGATCAAGCACTATTCTGTCTATAAACATCAGCCTTGAAGAGTATTTGAAACGCATCCACATATTTTCTGGCGATGGCGCTGTTTGCGAAGATATTAAACAACATTTCTTATTTAATCCATTAGTTCTACCATTTCGCCACGGGCAGAAGGGAAATGGTCGGCCTATAGCATGTTCTTGTGTTACAGGGGGCGAGGGCAGGCGGCGCGCGTAGGCGGATCCAGGTAGCGTTTGTTGTGCGTGCCCTAGGCTGTACTGTTGTCACTGTCTGTCGAATAGCGCGCGAAGTGAGAGCGTTCCACGTCGAATCTACCTGTGCCATGCTCCCTCTATTTTCTTCTTACCTCTTTGTTTTTCTCTTCACGTAAATTTTTGGAAAAATATTATTTTGAAAATTGCATTATTATTTTAAGGACCTTACTTGAGCCAACTAGCGCCGCTAATCTTAAAATAATAATATATTCCAATTTAATCATAAGCTATGTACAAAATCTTTATTGGGATAAATACTATTTTTTAAATGCTTATTTGTAACGTGATTCAATTTAGGTAATTTGTAGTTCTCATAATTGCGAATAACGGGCATTTTTGGCATATTTGAGAACAACAAGTTATCTTGTCGCAATTATGATATGTATTGTATATTGAAAAATAGTATTTATCCTAATAAAGATTTGGTAGATAGCTTTTTTAATAAAATTGATTATATTGAAAGATATTATATTTTAAAGATTGGCGGCGCTAGTTGGCTCATATCAGGTCCTTGAGATATGAAACGGTGATTAAAATTAGAGATCCTTAGAAAAATAGTGATTCCCAATTTTTTTTTCAAATCGACGAATTTTAAAGGCACTTTCGACTTAATGTAGATTCGACTTCGAACAAATCAAAACTCACTCTGCACTTAGTAATCGTCGTCGTGTTGTAAGAAACATTTTGTTTTCGTATTGATTTCGAGACATAATTAGTGTGGATTTATGTTTATTTTGTGATTAATTTTTTAAGAAAAAAAAAATACGTTGATTTCTGTATAGAGCCCAAACTTACGCCCAAAATTGACGCCGCATTTTTATTTAAAAATTAAGATAAATTTGGATGACGCGCAAATCGCTCACACAGAAGTCTAAATATTGTTTTGTTTGACTGTTTGTAACAATTTAAATACGATTTTGTTCTGAGGACCGTAGCCCTGCCCTCTAACCATTTAAATGTGTTTATTTATTTGTGTTTTGTTTGTGCTCAACGTCGCCCTACGGAATCCTTCATCAAAAACAATCACCATTAGTGTAATGTGCTAATTTCTGTGTTGATCTGGGTTTGGATTTTGTTCGTTGTTTCATTAACTAAACCTGTGTGTATTATGTGTTTTATAGACGGCTATGATTGTTTTGTGTCATCATGGCGATTAATAGATAGATGATCACAGCGGGTCGTGTCGGGGCGGCGGCGACCGATAGGGGGCGCTAATGAGATGTGCGTTTAGAAATTGATATGAATTTTTAAAAATTCGAAATTACCCAATAGCGTTCCTAAATATACAGAGTGTCCTTGAATTCATTCGACAAATTGAAACTGTGGGTTGGTACTCATGGTAAATATTGAATTAGTAAAGTTTTTTAATAAATCAAAATTGCAATTTTTTAAACTAAGTACGTCAAAAGTTACTTATTGACCTTAGAAATGACCATTAGGTCAAATTCCAGTGAAAGAAATCGTTGCAAACAATTAGAAATACCTTAAAATATATATAAAAAAAACTCCAAAGCACAGTAACGATGCACATCAAAGGAAAATTCTTTCGGTAGTTGAATTTATTGTAAATATTTTTGATTTGTTCCCCCCAAAAAAAGAGCTCGGTGGCTCAGTGGTTGGGTCAATGGACTTGCAATACCCTCTGTATTGCAAGCCAGGATCGATTCCCAGCCAGGGTAGCCATGTACCAATGAGTTGTCCTCGGTTTTTTCGACGGAAAAACTTACGTACATTTACCGAGTGCTCTCAAAACGGTGAAGGAAAACATCTTGATGAAACCAGCATGCCATGGAAGAAAAAAATCTAAGGCATGTGAAATCCGCCAATCCGCACTGGGCCCGCGTGGTGGATCATGGCCCCAGCTCCCTCGATGTAAGGGAAGGTCTGTGCCCGAGCAGTGGGGCAATATAAATAGACTGATGATGATGTTGACAAGACCTTATTAACAATAAAAACCTTAAAAACATTAACCTAACCATACACTTAATTTTGTCGAATGAATTCAAGGCCACCCTATAGAGTAAGGTCACTATGAAAAAAATCTATCAATTCCTAAAAGCACATGAAATAAATTGCAATAAAAAAACATCGATACCTATCTCTTCTTAACTTTAACACTGACAACAGTAAGCTACGCGCGCACACAGCGCTAATGAAAAGTAACGTAACTCAGAAATCTTAAATTCTCAGTTCGCCACAAAGCGCTACTAGCGCCACTGCCGCGGCAAAAACTGGAACTATTTATTTAAAATCGCTTTCAATGATTTAAGTGTTTACGTTACTTTTCCCTGTACAATTGTGACGCTAGTATTAGGAGAACAGTACCACCATGAGTTACTGTAGTAGGTTCGCTCGCTAGCTACTGCGTAAACACCGCTGTTGTAGAAATTAGTCACTAAAGCGATTTTGTGGTTGTAGCGGACAGTTGAGTAACAAAAAATTCCACCATTCACGGTATTTACGTAGTCGTTAGCGAAGGAACTTACTACAGAAATTCAGGGCACAGTTTACGTGTACAGTCGAAAACAGAGAAAGGTACAAGGGGACTTATTCGAGGTTTTCTCTAGAACTACTTGAGCGATTGTAAAAATTTTTTTTACCATGGTACGTACGCGTTAAGAAAATAGTGAAAAAAAGAGCAGAGTCTATCCACGGTTGACAAATTAGATGACTTAGACAAATGTGCCATAAGAAGGAAAGTTGAAATTTTTTTTTATTGAACTTTCCTTCTTATGGCACATTTGTCTAAGTCATCTAATTTGTCAACCGTGGATAGACGTGCTCTTTTTTTCACTATTTTCTTAACGCGTACGTACTATAGTAGATAACTAATTAATAATTATGTAATTATAATTTTTTTTTAAATGAGTCAAGGAGTATTTGAGGAATTCTCCACCGTAATGACCTCTCTGTTTAGACCGCACGTCAGAGGGTAACGCCAAAGTTAATTTTGATGGTTTCATTGCCAAAGGTCGTCTGATAGTGAAGTGTGATGAAGGGTCTTAGATCAGAAACCCTCTTGGAGCGTATGTGAGCTGTTTACACATCTACATTGGACTTGTGGTGCCTGCGGCTCAGGCTCTGACAGCTGCGGTGCGGCAGGGTTGCCAGTATAGGGAATTTGAAACAACTGTACTAATATTAAGTAATTGTGTAGTAGTATTTTAAAAGATGTGCTGCTGAGAGTTTTTTCCACTTTTTCTCCTCAGCGTTCGCACCTTTTCCTTGCAAAGTGGTGTAAATGTAAATTCAAAAATATGTTAACGTGCAAAAATGTACACAACGTGCTTACTTGCAATAAAGAAATTTGACTTTGACTTTAACTGCCCCCTTACCATGAAGTCTTATAGCAGGATTACTTCAATAATACTTTGTTGTTTCGTACCATGACGACCTTAGTAAGCTTACTTTAAGGTCGTCATGGTACGAAATAACAAAGTATTATTGAAGTAATACTGCTATAAGACTTCATGGTAAGAAGGCTGTGCGTAAATTAAACTTTATTATTTAAAAATTGGGATCCAAAGCACAGCTACATATATGATCTGTCATGTATGGTGGTTGGTTACGTACATAGTAAATATTTGAGTTTTACAATATCCCAATACCTAGAATATAAATAAATTAGAGTCACATTTTGACGATTATAGTGTGACGCACGCTAAATTGAAGCGTCGATAAATGAAACGTCTCGCTTACTCTTACACAATCAAGTATAAGGCCCGTATTAATAGTCTGTGCTCAAACCCAGAGAAAATTCAGCTGATACACTTTCAAGACGTGATCACCATCTCAAGTCTGTCATTTAATAATAAACCAATCTTGAGGGCACGTGATGTCTTTCTCAAGTCGCGGTTCGCCTGCAATCAGCATATACGTTCTAAAGTGTGAGTTTGACAGTTCTCTTGAGAACTGAGTTTTGTTTTTTAATACGGCGTTACTCACGTGATACCCGATTCCCAAACGCGCATCTAAGTTACGTTTATTAATAGGAACGCCATCTTGAGGTCGTTCTCAAGATTGACTTTTGAGCTGAGAGTCATTTATTAATACGGGCCATAGAGTAACCGAGACAGTTTGGTTTAGACGTATTGTTATTGACAGAATTGTACCTACTGTGTAATTGTGACTAAATGATACGTACTGAAATAAATGATACGAAATCTGAAGCTTGTGCGATAAAAATTTCATAAAGTAGGCGGCGATTTCGTCATACAAAATTGGAACAAAAACTGTCAAATTATCAACAGCCCTTTTCAACCACCTGGCAACCTTGAACACAGTAACCGCTGACGTGTACGCTCGCCCTTATCCCTACAGTGCCCTGTCACTCCCATTTTACAATCAAAGGCCCGCTATTCGCACTCCAGCCACCTGCGATAACCGCACAACTCCATTTTTACACTTTCGGGGGAATTGGCACCAAACTCCAGTTTAAGACCGCCGCTCCACCACCGCTAGGCTTACTGTGGCGTGGCTGAATTTAAATGACAATGCCAGATTCTGCCCCACCATCAACCGCAAGTTGTACAAAATAACGAATAAATATAAAAATCCGTTTTGTATTAAAATTATTGGTTTAAAATAAAGATTTGTACAAGTTGCGATTCGGAAAATACAGCTTAATTAATAATTCAGAAAATAGTAAGAAATCGAAGCGATTTATTCATTGTTCTTGTTATTCTTCTATAGGAGTTGCGAGAGTAGTAGACAATGATACTGATTATGATTATGCAATATGAAACCTGTAATGAGTCCCCAATAAAATGATAGGTACAGCTTAAATGATCACGTAGTTTTGTAGGTTGGGCAAAGCTCCATTGAAATCTGGCAATGTCATTTGAAATTGTGATTGTGTTCTAATGATTTTCTTTTTCGTTTTAGATCGGAAGCTGTTCGTTGGTATGCTCAGCAAACAACAAACAGAGGAGGATGTCCGCCAGTTGTTCACGCCGTTTGGTACAATAGAAGAGTGTTCCATACTACGGGGTCCCGACGGAGCTAGTAAAGGTAAGATCTTATTTATCTCATTATTCTTCTATTCACAGGTAGATATAATTTCTTATATATAAACGGATATCACTCACTTATATTGTTAAAGTCGGCAATTAGACCGACAGTTTCGACCGATTTCGACGGTCTTTTTCAAGGTGAGCGCGCCACGCCCGCGTCGCCGTTGACTTTTCTTCGCGCACTGCGGATGAGCGCTCTCTGTGCGCGCTCCGAGATAACTTGTCCCGCCGCCGACGACGGTGCGTTCGATGGCTGTAGCTGGATTCGTTGATCGATCTCACTTGTCGGGGAGTTACCGCCACTCCCGTTAGGTCCTGTCACGCAGTACCTATGTACTCACTGCGTCTACTCCGCATTCACTCACACTCCTAACAGAGAGCGCTCATCCGCAGTGCGCGAAGAAGGCTACGTCCCGTTTCGACAACTTCCCATTTCGACAACCTCATATTATACCTACCAAAAAGTAGCGTTTCGACAACATTTTATGTTCCATACATTGAGTCCCGTTTCGACAACTTTTGAGTAATAACATACTTTGCTATCCCGTTTCGACAACTTTTATTTGAAGTGAGTACAGTCAGGTAAACAAATGATATCCTGTTTTATTTATAAAAAAACAAGTAATCTATCATGGGCGGCGGATGGGGTTCGGAACCGTTCGAAAAATCATATTATTAAAGATTTCATTTGAGAACAGCAAATTACCAGGAGACCAGAATTTTAAAGAGGTGGGCATGGTGATTATTTAGTCGGGCGCGTTTGAAAACCCTGATTGAAGAATTTCATTGTAGAGTAACAAAGTACCAGGAGACCAGGAGTCTCGAAGAGGTGTACTGTTTGTAATTAGGTGATCGTGCCATAGCTTTCTAAGGTTTACAACTAATAGTTAATATATTTTTAATCATAGGTAGAATAGTCGGATTTGACTGTAAAATAAGCAGATAAATCAGATTATGAGTGTAATATATTCGTATAAACGTTTAGCAATGCCTCTCAGTAAAATGTATGAAAGGTTTCTAAAAAAAATCAAAGTACAAACAGTATTTATATAATATAATACGTTTTATATCGGATGGTTCCCGTTTGTGAGACAAAACCTCAGAAAATACTATGGTTCCCGTTTGTGCCGGTAGCCATGTTGAACGGAGTTTGACCAAAGAGGACGTGTGATAGTTTGTGTGTATATGTCGATTCTCATCTAGCTCCAAAATAGCTGAACAAATTTCTATGCGGAATTTAACAGTGCTCTAAAAGTGATATTACTAAATTTATATTGAAGGACCTGTGATTGTGTTTACAAAAGTTAACGAGATTATACAATATTTATGTGCATTGAAATTATTATTAGGGAATTATCTGTGGTTTGTTACAAAATTGTATATCACACAGGAATTATGACTTAATCCACCTTTGTATACAAGAAATTTTACCACACATACAAAACAGTCGAATTTGGTCACCCAGCATTATTCTCAAACCTGCCGACTAAAAAGAGAGCGCGTTTTTTTATTTATTTATTTGGATTAGCGCCATCCGCCCATCTGGCAATTGAATTAGCTAAAACTTACTCGTTTGAAGACTCAGCGTTAGATAAAAACGTCTCCTTTAACGTTAAGTAGGATCTCAAGAGTTTTTTCATTGACTGTACCGTACAAAAATAACAATAATATTAAAGTTGTCCAAACGGGAATAAATGTATGAAGAAATAAAAAGTTGTCGAAACGCTACTTTTTTGTAGGTATAATATGAGGTTGTCGAAATGGGAAGTTGTCGAAACGGGACGTAGCCGCGAAGAAACGTCAACGGCGACGCGGGCGTGGCGCGCTCACCTTGAAAAAGACCGTCGAAATCGGTCGAAACTGTCGGTCTAATTGCCGACTTTAACAATATAAGTGAGTGATATCCGTTTATATATAATAATTTGTAGTAATGGCTCACTATAGTTTTAATTCTAAGATATAATTTCGTTAAAGTTTTGTTCACAAATGTACTGTGTCAGCGCTAGTTATGTAAAAATATGGCTGGTTGTCTATCAGGGAACCAAAAAGTACCTGAGCAGGTGCCGAAGACTGAGCAGGGGACGAGTAGGTACCTTAAAAATAAATTAATATTGCCTCGTCTCCTGCCGGGGGACCAATGGGCACCTATATAGGGGCCGAATCTACAACTTTTAATCCGGGGGACGAATATTAGGGGACCAATGGGTTCTGACCCAGATAGATAGACTCTTTCTTGTACAAAAGAATTACATTTTAACATACTTGATTACATGTTATATTATTGTACAAAGGCGGCCTTATCGCTCAGAGCGATCTCTTCCAGGCAACCCCTGGTGAAAGGAGCTGCAAATACAATATACAGTAGTATAGCCCAAAGAATCAATAACAATTATTTTATTACATATTTATTATGTGATAAACTAGATGCATATTAACTTACTTAAAATAAACATACATTATTCAATGTAAGTACTTACACTAAATAATTATATTATGCTTACATATAGTACATGATAAATACATAAATTATTACAGGTATTCTTTATTCATAACGTTACAGAGCACGTTTACTACATTTTTGAAAATTTGCAAAATTATTATTTTCATTATTACTACACTTTATTGTTACGACGGATAATTAATAATGAAAATGATATTGCCACATTTCAATGTAACTTTGCCCCACCTATAAAACTACACGGCCATTGAAGCTGTACCTATCATTTTATTGGGGACTAATTACAGGTTTCCTATTCCATAAACATAATCAGTAGGAGTTGCGAGAGTAGTAGTAAATGATAACGAAAATAATGAATAATTCGCTTCGATTTCTTACTATTTTCTGAATTCGTAATTAAGCTGTTTTTCGACTCATTTGATGTACTAAACTTTATTTTAAACCAATAATTTTAATAAAAAACGGATATATTTTTACTTTCATTCGTTATCTTGTTCATTGTACCTTGATAGTGGGGCAGAATCTGGCATTGTCATTTAATTTATAGAAATGTACAATAGTCGTAAATATTAGTATTATATCGGTTTTCAAGTAATTATGAAGAACTTAGTAATTTCTTAGGATAAAATTGTTTTTATGAGACATCGTAATATGGGTAACACAATCTGAATTGTCATTCTAACAACTCGGCTAAAACGTAAAAGTGAACGCCATTAATGCCGCTCGCTACATCAAATCCGTGTCTATGAAATTGTAACAAAATTGAAACTCGACGCACCGCGCAATATGTCATACCTGCGATAGGGACTTTTACATTAGGCGACACCGACACGATCAAATCAAATCAATTATACTTTATTTGCACACAAATGAAAATACATCAGTTACAGTTACAATAAAACCAAAATTAGCTAGTGTACAGACAGGTGGCCTTATCGCTTTTAGCGATTTCTTCCAGGCAACCTTCGGGTGATGGAGACATACTAACGATATCGGTACTGAAGTAGAGACAAATCAATTAAAATAACGTTAATTGGATGAGGAGTGTGTCATCAATTCATTACATATCTATACATTAAAATGTTAAAGTATGACGATTTTAAATTCTTAATTGGTTAAAACTGACTCAACAAATTCAACTATCAAAAATTAATTTGATGTGCATCGTTACCTACTGTGTTTTGGATTTTTTTTACATTTCAAGGTATTTTTAATTTTTGCAACGATTTCTTTCACTGGAATTTGACCTAATGGTCATTTCTAAGGTGACTTGTGACGTAATTAGTTATTTTTTTGCAGTTTTGTTTTACTAAAAAACCTTACCAATTTCATATTTATCATGAGTACAACCCCCAGTTTCAATTTGTCGAATGAATTCAAGGACACCCTGATACCCTACTAGCAAGGACAGTGCCACAGACCACTTACCCCATAAACCTGTAACACGATGGCGCAAAATTGCTTCGCGACACGTTTAACCTAGAGATACTATCACCATCTCTTTAATACGGCACCGCTTCGTCTCTATGCGCTCATCGTTGACAGAATTTTTCGCTTGCAAATTTGTACCGATTTAACGTCTATCGGAGAAGTGGTCTGTGGACAGTGCTAACGGTATGGCGTAACACCGCGAATCTGTCAAACACCTGTCATTGCAAAGTGACGTTACGGCCGCTGTTACCGTGTCGGTGTCGTGTCGCCTAATGTAAAGGCGCCCATATGCCGAAGCGACAACTCGAGTCGATGTTACGCAACTTTAATTTAATTTCGTACAACGTCAAAATTGTTGGATTTTAATTGAGTTCCGCCCATAAAGTTGGATATTGCCGCGGTCTGTTAGTTACCTAAGCGAGTCTTTATGTACACATTAAGGGGGGCTGAGAGATGTATCTTCATACAAATTGTCACCGCGAAGCACGGTAGATAGAATATAACCTAAAAATGTTAACATGATGAAAAGTTTCTTGCCGTAGACAGGACTTGAACAGGTTCAATTTTTCATCGTGTTTTTTGTTCACCGAGCATGGGCAATGCTTAATACAAATTTTGAATCTAATAATTTTAAAAAGACAATACTTAATAATTAAGATTTAAACCACCGAAGTTGCGGTTAAAAACAGATTTGTTTCATAATTTTAGAAGCTACAGAGCTTGGAACGAATTTATTGAATGTGAAAATCTCCATCCTGGACCAACAATATTGTCTTTTAGATTTATTTATACCTAAGTAAATGTTATTATAATTTAAGAACAAAATATACTTGTTTCAGTAGAATATATTTAAAAGAAAAAAAAAGTAGTAATTTAGTGATGTCAAAACAAAATCATATACTTAGGTAAATAAATAATATTTTTTAATGCAATAGGCAGCAGGCTCACGTCATCGGCCCCCCTACAGCCTTTTACGCTCGAAACGCCGCGCGCTGTCATTATTGGACAATAAAGATATTATACCCGGTACAGATGTACCGAACAACTCGGCAAATTGTTAATTCGACTTAATTACAAACGCCGATGTGGCACGCCGTAAAGATTTTTACGAGAATCCTCGGGAACATAATCGTTACTGTTTTCATTATAAATTAAGAGGGATTTAAACAGGTTTACGACTCTCTTAATGTAGGCGACAATTGGTCGGAGGCCTGGTTTTTATACGACTTCCAGAAAAGGAGGAGATTTCTTTTGTTTATGTACGTTTCTTCGTACGAATTTAAAAAAAATTCTATTATTCGTTTACTACTAAGGCGACATATCTTCATAACACTTCTAAAAACCAGATATTTCGGTTTATGTTATAAGAGTCCTATCTTATCACATATAAAGGGTAATATGAAAGTTCTTTAACTGGCCTTTGTCAAAATGATTTATATACAACTGGAGATTGAAAGTAAAAATTGTTTTGATATTTTCTTGCATATGCGCTATGCGAAACGAAAATCTAAATGATAAATGGAGAAAAATTTTCATCACGACCGGGATTCGAACCCGGGACCTCGCCATTCCGTGGCACGCTCTATTCCAACAGATATGGAGACAAAAATCACGATCTGGATACGAATCACGATGGCTCTGTTGGAATAGAGCGTGCCACGGAATGGCGAGGTCCCGGGTTCGAATCCCGGTCGTGATGAAAATATTTCTCCATTTATCATTTAAAAATTGTTGTTTGTTTACTTATTTATTTTATTTGAGAAATAAAATCATCATTAATCAAATACCTATAAGAGACTCAAATGTATGGTCTAGCTAGGCATTAAGTTCCCGTGGCTCGGCGAGAATGGCACGAGGTGGAACACCCCAGGACGTTTAGTCGGTATGCTGCCCCTTCAGGGCGGTGAGCCCGACATAACCAACACGCTCCCCCGGGCGTGGTGACACATGATTTGCTTGCATGTTTTACCTGGGTTAAAAAAAATGCATTAAGTCAATGACGAAATTGAATTGAAATAAAACAAACCAAAAAAAACTGGCATTCAAAAACCATGTATTTTACTTTTTATAGGCTCCGACCATAGATAGCTAGAGTAAAACTGCCTTAACAAGTTAAAGACTGAAATCACTTTTGCTGAGTAACAAAACTGGTAACGGTCAATAAACGTCTTTTTAATTTGCAATTCGCGGTGTTATCTCACGGCTACGCCAACCGCTGGCAAAGGGCCTATTGCGGCAACTTGACACAATCGATATCGAACAATCGTAATCTAATTTAAAACTATCTCGGAGTTAAAGTTTCGATTGCTAATAATAGTTATGTATTTAAACATGATGAAAAATTTCTTGCCGTGAGCAGGACTTGAACCTGTGACCTTGTGACGCTTTTACCAACTGAGCGTTTCGCAGGTTCAAGTCCTGCCCACGGCAAGAAATTTTTCATCATTTTTAAATTTGGTCATGGATAATGCGTAACACAATTTCTGACAGGCATGGATAATGCGTAACACAATTGTTGAATAGTTTCGTACAGATTCGTTCTAGAAAGGATTATATTCTATTAGGTATATTTTTATTTGAATGGAAATTTCGCCAATGTCAAGTTATTTAGAGTATTCACGTAAATAGAAAATTAAACAATTAGTAGAAAATCAATCCGCCATTCCAAATTGGCGGATTGATTTTTTTTTATTAAGTGGTGTAAATGTAAATTCAAAAAATATGTTGACGTGCAAAAATGTACACAACGTGCTTACTTGCAATAAATACATTTGACTTTGACTAAGATTATAGGCTCTAGATGAAGGCAATTTTTTTTTTAAATATTTTGTTATCTATGATCATAATGAAATGTCAATCACTTTTATTTTTGCTTTATTTATTAGATTAATAGGCCTTCCGCCTATTAGGTATACAGCCACCATTACAATTAGGTTTTATGCGTTATAATATTCATATATTAAAATTCTAAATATTAATATTCTTTAGAAACATAATATGTATCTAAAGAATATTTGGCTTGTAGCTTAGATATAGTTTAGGCGGCAATTGGTCCCAGTTCCAAACTGGGACATGGGACCAGTTGACCCTTTTTCTAATTTGCTAACGGGAAACTTGGTGCACATTATTTACAATTACATACCTATGCCTGTAAAAGTCAAAGTCAAAGTCAAAGCGTCTTTATTGCAATCGGTTACGGGATACAAAGTAGGTCTTAAATTATTATATGTTCATGCATAACCTACCCGTTTTGTGGGCATGCAATAGATACTATATACATTAATTGGTTAATAATACATTTATAAGTTTCAATGCCTTAATATTATACATTTATTTAGGTATGTCAATAATATCTCCTATATTAATTGTTAAAATTTGTAATTTAAATATTCTTGCAGTGTATAAAAACAGTTTTCCAGTAATATTTTTTTCAACTTATTTTTAAATTCTGTTTAATTAATCTGTATAAAAAAAATTATTAAAACAAAATTAGTGATTCCATGAACCGGGTCATGCTATAAAATGTAACAGTTCCATTTAAGGCGAGGTGTTGGGACGTTTTTAAGTTTTTCGATGAAGGCTACGGCACTAACTACTGAAATTAAAGGCCTGAAAAAAATATATATCAATCTTGGGGTATCTATTTAGGGACTGTTGGCTCCCGAAACACGATTGGACAAACTTCGCTCGATAGAAAAAAATCACAAACATACCCCTTTCCTGTCTTTTCACTGAGTAGTGTGTCTAAACTAAAACAGTTATTCATACAAAATATATATCAAAATGTAGGTTATTATAAATAGAAGAGCTTGATGAGATGAAAATCTGTTGTTTGTAACGTTTTTTTTATACCAGGCAAAATTTAAGAAAAAACACAATTTGTATAAATACAAATGCACGGCGCTACGAGCTTCAGTGCGCCGCTGGGCGCTGTCGAGGTCGGACCTGTATCGATTTTTGCCAAATGTTCCACTTTGGTCTTTACCTTGGAAATCTTGGAATGCTCCCACGATCGTCATAACGTAATAAAATTTAAAATAATACGAGTCGAATTTGGTCACACCTATACTTTAAGATTATTAGTTTACTAATCACGGAATGATTGTGCATCGTTTTGAATATAAAAAGGACTCATAACCTAAAACAGATA
Organism: Tachystola acroxantha; assembly: GCA_963506565.1. NCBI lineage: Eukaryota > Metazoa > Arthropoda > Insecta > Lepidoptera > Oecophoridae > Tachystola > Tachystola acroxantha. The sequence continues at coordinate 12,628,354 of OY735878.1, forward strand.
TTCCTTAACACAATAGATTTTTCGCGAACCATGTTTTTGAAGTCATCATATTACACGCGACACGAACACCAGTGTCGAGTGTCGTATATTGGGAGCGAGCAGTGGCCTGATAATTGCAGATGAAGACAAGTCGGCTAACATTACAGTGGGGCTATAACATTACGGTTCTCAAAACGATCAAATCATGTCATAGCGGCCGTGAAAGGGACAGTGCTATTGCATTGGTATAGCGGCGTCTCTGGTTGGCGCGCCATGACATGGTATAATTTCATCGTTTTGAGAACGGTAATAGGGGGGCTGATCAGTAACTTCCAAATTGACCAAAGTGGAACAGGCCAAAACAAATGACTATTGACGGTGATTTGTCCCACAGAACAAACAAACAAACAGCAATCGAACTTAAAATAGTTTGTACGTAGTTGCTACTTGTAAAACTATGTACAGTGAACATCACATAAAGTTTGCCACATTTTACTCTAAGCACAGTGATAATACGGGCCAAATTTCATTAGCTACGTAGTTATAGACTGATGCAATATACACTGTGCCTACTTTTAAAAGTACAGTCAACAGCACATAATGTGTGTCATGTTTTACCCTACGCAGTGATAACACGGGCCAGATTTCACCATCACTGACGTCACACCTGACACCAATAATAATACTTACCTAACATCACGTTACAAAATTCGTCATTTATTTAGTTTTATTGATACACTTGACAGTTTGTCACTTAAAGTCAAAAACAGATTTGTTGTAATGTAACCTCTATGGTTATTAAAATTTTAATAAATTTTGTATTTTATAAGAATTTATGCTCAATTTTTTATTAAATCGCGTGAAAGTACTTTCAAAATATATTCCCCTAGCAAATAATTTAATTATTCCTATTTTTCACTTTTATTACAACAATATTACCTAATTGACATTCCTATTATTCCAGGTCTTTTTTTCCGTCAGATTAGTATTAACATAGTATTTTATTCTACTACGTCATACTACATCACTACGCTACGTTACGTCAATATAAATAACTTAAAAAATAATTAAAATATATAACCTGTAGATGCGAATTTGACTGCACTGAACCCACTCCGGACGGTCGGTTTAACGTATGTCTGCTTATGACCTTCCGTATAAATAAATACGTTTAAAAGTACAAATTGCTTTACTTTATTGTCAACTAGCTTCTGCCCACCACTTCGTCTGCGCAGGATTATAAATTATAGCCTATGTGTTATTTTGATGTATAATATGAGCTATATTATTGTAAAGTTTCATTCAGCAACATCCATCCATCCATCCAAACTTGCGCATTTATAATATTAGTGGGAGTGGTATGGGATTGTCACGAGCACAGCCCGTGTTAGGGCCAGTGTAGAAGTTGAAGCCTGGTTGGCGGCGAGAGGTGAACAGGAGGGGTGATGATGATACGGTTCCGAGTTGACATAATGTGCGACAACATTTAGTATAGACAAAAGTTCAAGATTTGAAAGAAATATTTTCCGACAATCGCGAAAATTGAAATAAGTAACTCCGAAGCTGTCAGACTTGGGATATCCCTATTTGGCATTAAATGGGTCGATAATGTTGGCACCGACAAGTGGACTTCGGTATATCGTCTATCCGTGGGACATTCTGTATAGGTATTATTATGGGTAGCGAGCTGTGACGTCACAGTGAGGACACTGGTTACGCTTACTCTGTGTATCTGCGCGAGTAATGACCCCGATCAATGCGCGTCATCCCTCTCTCGCCCCTCCCTCGCCCCGCACCTCACCCCCTCACTAGGCTCAAATGACCCCATGGCCTCGCCTTAAGAAAAGTCCCCACATCTTAAACCGGGTCATTCTATAAAATGAAACGGTTTCCGACAAACCTAAAATTCTGTTCACAGTCGTACGTCAATCATAGTGAAATGACCGTTCGTCGTGGCGTCGTCTGCGTTCCACATAATAAGGGCACGGGCCACGAGGAATATCCGTCGTAAAGCGTCGCAAACCCGCTCTTTTACGGTCGCGGTAATGACTGCGTCGTAAAATATCGCCAATTTAGTTCACACTTAGCGACGCGCGACGCGAGGTCGCGCGACATTTATCGTGATGTATGACGTATTATCTACGGTGTGAAAGTGCTTTTTTATAATGCTCTTAAGTAATTTTTAGTAGTTTCGTACTTTAGGAGCCTAAAGATTGTGGTACAGTGGGGCATTAGGGCTAGCGTACAACACCACATGGCGCGGCGTCTGCCAGCACCGTCTACCGGTGCACGACGGCGTCGTCGTGCCGGTGGACGGCGCCGTCCACAGGCGCGGTACACGGCGCTGACGTGCGCCGGCGGACGCCGCGCCGTGGCACTTGTGCGTCCGCCCTCAGCCCCCTTACCTTTAACTCTTATAGCAGTATTACTTTCATAATACTTTGTTACTTCGTACAATGACGACCTTAAAGTAAACTTATTAAGGTCGACATTGTACGAAGTAACAAAGTATTATGAAAGTAATACTGGTATAAGAGTTAAAGGTAAGGGGGCAGGTAGGCTTAGCAAAAGACGTGATCGGCGTAACGCCGCGGGCTGTCAAACACGTATAATATCGAGGTATTTGACATTTGTTTGATGCTCCGGCGTATTTGTCAAATACTTGACGTACAGTCGACAACAGATCAATGGTAACACTTGCAGTACGATTTCAACTCTTACACACAGTCAATAAGAACGGTACAAACTCCAAAGTGTTACACTTGATGTGCTGTCGACTGTACATACAAATAAGACGAATATTTTATCAAACATACGAACCCCTGGCAATTAAGACAAACACGATAAGGAATATTATTCAGTCAAGGAATTTATTGACATTAAGTTATAATTTGATCTTTAGTTTTTAGTGCCTTTTGACATTTTTCTAACTACTTAGTTTATTTGACATTTATAAATCTATTAAGACTTATAAGACATTTTTAATATGTACATTTTTTATTAAAATTTGATTCAATATCCTCTTTGACATTTTTTATATTATTATTATTTGTATAGTTATTATTATTGACATTGAATATTAATTTATAATTATTATATTACATAATATTATATTCAGTAGATGGTCTACTAGTCTAGTTTGTAACTGTTAAGCTATTAACAATCGATATTATTATTTTAAAATAAGACGATCATCATTACAAATAGGACTACATTACTCTTGTGTAAGAAGATTATGTAAAGATGAAATAAATGAAATCTAAATCTACGCAAATACTAATAGCCAAGTGGAGTGCCACCATTAGATTAGTACGGTGTTTAATCATTAGACCGTACTAACATGCTAACAATATTAGGTATTCCAATATTGTATCCATCCAGTCAGTCCCAACAGTGAACTCAACCCCACATTGTGGAATTCCGAAGTTACCCTCGACCTCGGCAAATATCTCAGATCAATATACGCATTTTTGAACCCATGGCATCCTCTCCAGATATTTTATCTAGCATTATCCAACTTAGTTTGTGGATTGAGACGTCCCTTTGGCATTCCAAAACTTCAGCCGTCTATACAATACTTATTCTATACCGCAGCCCAAATCAAGTGTCTTATTTTGTAAACAAAAACTACCCTACCCTACTAACATTTTATACTACATATTGTGATCTATGGTAGAGGAAAAATAGGTTTGACATATCGTTGTTATATCGATCGTGTGTGCTGTACGTTGAAAATAAATCCTGACCATCTAAATATCCATGAGCTTCTTTGACTGTTCTATGATTATTGCACAGTTATTTTCACATTATTATATCGGATTACTTTATTTTCACAATGATGAACAGGTTCGATCAATCAGTTCCTTCAGTGTTACATCACAACAGGTAATTAGACGATCATATTTGTTTACAAAATAAGACTTGATTTGGGCTGTGATATACATATACCGCAGCCCAAATCAAGTGTCTTATTTTGTAAACTATTAATATCATCATTTATTACCTGTTGTGACGTAATACTGAAGGAACTGATTTATCGAACCTGTTCATCATTGTGAAAATAAAGTAATCCGATCTAATAATGTGAAAATAACTATGCAATAATCATAGAACAGTTTAAAATGTTAGTAGGGTAGTAGTTTTTGTTTACCAAAAAAGACACTTGATTTGGGCTTAGGTTTAGATGGATTTATCTATTTTATTTTATAAATATGTTATAGAGCTTAATGTTTCATAAGCTTTTAACACCTTTACAATTTTTTTCTTTTGGCTAAAGGCCCATAATCCCTCTCGCTCCGACGCCTGAATTCGTTAATAACAACGCGAAATACAAAATAATCTCTCAACTCGAACGAACCTTTTCGCTTCGCCAACAATTCCCTACGCCCTCGGTGGGAACAAATAATCCCATTGTGCACGGCTACTACGAGTAGGTTAGGTTATATTTCGTCACGTAAACTTTATCAAGGTCGACGTATTTTTCTCGAATTTATCGTCTGTCAAGTTTAGTTTTTAAAGTGTTTGCTTTGCGCTATATGGTTGTCAAAAGCTAGAGTGAGACAGAAGATGAACCAGGTCGTGATGAAAAAATTTCTCCATTTATCATTTAGATTTTCGTTTCGCATAGCGCATATGCATAAGAAAATATCAAAAAATTTGCGTTTTCGTGAGCAAATGTCAATCTTCTAATTCTGTTCTATTAGCGTTAACGAAAGTCAACATTTACCTAAGGTATATCAAAAGTCAAATTTCTTTATTGCAAGTAAGCACGTTGAGTACATTTTCACGTCAATATATTTTTTGAATTTACATTTACACTACTTTGCAAGGAAATGGTGCGAACGGTGAGGAGAATCATCTCATCGATGCCTTCACCGTACCCTAGATGTAAATCAGTCATGACAGACACCACTTTTTATCGTTCCGGGCCATTCCGGGGCGACCTTCGGTCAGTGCAGAATACTGTAGTTTGCCTCTGGCCCCTGGCGGCTCATCCACATCATATTTTCCCACTAAAATATGGCCTGGAATAGGGATGCGCTATACGCCTCTGAGAATATAGTGTCCCGGGGTACCTACCGGTAAAGTAAGTAAGGGTAGAGACGTGCCAGTGCGATGTATTTTTAATAAATACTTATTTAAGGGCCTTCCATGAGCCAACTAGCGCCACCAATCTTTGAAAAATAATATCTTCCAATTTAATAAATATTAAAAAGCTATTTTTTAAATGCTTATTTGTAACGTGATTCAATGTCGGTAAGTTGTAGTTCGCATAATTGCGAAAAACGGCCGTTTTTGGCACATTTGAGAACTACAACTTTGCTTGTCGCAATTATGCCATGTATTGTATATTAAAACATAGTGTTTATCCTAATAAAGATTATTACAGTCGACAGCACGTCAAGTGTAACACTTTGGACTTTGGACCGTTCTTATTGTCAAGGTCATAAAAATTGAAATCGTACTGCACGTGTTACCATTGATCTGCTGTCGACTGTACATAGCTTTTTTAATAAAAATTAATAATTTGAGATATCATTTTTTTTTAAGATTGGCGGCGCTAGTTGGCTCATGGAAGGCTCTTAGTGAAAAATCATAGTTTATTTCCCAGTTCTCGGTAATCAAAAGCCTTCCTAGTAATTTATTAGTGCATTGTGTGTTACGTATTTTTTGATGCATTATAAGTAAACCTCAGATTTCATGGTGTGAATTTATTATTTCAATTACTTACAAAAATTGATAGCTCTAGTCTAGAGCGATGTACCTAGTAGCATAGAAGTTTTAATTATTTAATTGTACAATCACTCACTGAGATCTGGTGATCATAATCTTTAAATGAACATCATTTGTTTTTTACTTATAGAATAAAAATTAAAAATAAATTAATGTGACATACAAAATATCGATCAGATACCTAGTCGATATAATCTATGAAAAACATTGATCTCCTATAAACAACTAGATACACAGTCTGCCTTGTAAAAATGTCCGAGCGCAAAGAAGGTCCAAACGGATGAGTGGTTCATGGAATCATTTGCTTTATTGGACATTATTTGGACGTTAACAATGTATCCTTATTTGGTCGTTTTTTAAATTGTTTTAGTAAGACCTTTGTGTATCTAGTTGTTTATAGGAGATCAATGATGAAAAATCAAAATTTTTTTTCGTGAAAATAGAAAAGTTGTTCAGTTATCTATTTATACCGAATACCCGTCCTTCGTCTAGATAGCCTTTCCGTTACACCATGTATATTACCGTGGCGTAAGGCACCACTGTGTTATACTTCATGTGTTGCCGACTGTACCTACCTACATTTCCATTCGGCAATTGGACTCGTTATCAACCGTCAAAATCTTTTTTATACGCTCGCAGAGTTTCACAAATGTTCAAATTCGTAATTTGTTGTACGGTATCTAAAAACGAGTGAGGGACACAAAAAACCCTCGATCCGTGAACTCCGATAGGGCCAACAGGGCTGGATTTGGTGATAGACTAGATGTGGTTGGAGGCGATAATTTAAAAGGGGGGCGCAGAATAAAAATGGGCTCAAAAAGTGTGATAAAGATGACTTTTGTTTCGAAATTGTCAAACTGTATTATAAATTGCATTGTAATTAACTGAACAGAGCATAATCATACAAAAAAATTATAAAAGGTACGGTGGAACACAGAGAAAGGTGTACAGGAGAGTTTTTAAGGTTAAGATTTTCTCAAAAACTACTTGACCTATTGCAAAAATTCTTTCACTGTTTGATAGATAAAAGTGAAACCTATGTAACTGTAAAAGAATTATTAAATTCGGTCCAGTAGTTTTTGAGAAAATATCAACCTTATGTAGGTCCCCTGTATACTTATCTCTGTCGTCGACTGTACCTGTTACTATGGGAACCAAACCAGAAAGTAAAAAGTCGCACACATTATAATAATAATAATAATATTTATTTTCACAAAATGAATGGTTACAATGTGCTTAATATGTAACATAGTGCAAGTATGACAGAGTCAGCATTATAATTAGCACGATTTTAGATAACCCTGACTCTAAACAAGTTAAGACCACTGTTATGAATCTGAAGATTTTAATTTAACTATTCTAATATGTTATTAATGAAGCTTTGACCATCACTTTAATGATTTTACTAGTCGATAGTTTAGAGTACAGACAAGGGTATGTAACTGTCTAAGAATTTAACAATGAGTAAAGTTATTTCAAGATAATCTCAACTTTAATTAGCCTCGTTTATATTTTTCTTTGAATTAAACCCCACAATCAACAGATCTTTCTAAAATCACACCAATCCCTTGTCGCGAAGTTCACCCCCAGTGGTGGACAACAGCACAACTTTTTTAAAAATGTGTCGCTGTCCACCAGTAGGGGACAACAGGAATAAACCTAAAATACGACCATAAAAAGTAATTTAATGGGTATATAGTAGTGTAACTTTGTAGTATTACCTACATAGTAATCTCTAAATACCTGTTTATTGTTTTGTCTCGGAATATTTTATTTAATGTTTTGTGGTATGTATTATTTTATGGGTGTTTTATTTACCTGAAATAAAGAATTATTATTATTGTCTTTATTTCTATTCTTTCTTATTTAATATATTTATACATTTTAATAATAAAAAAACAAATAGCAAAATACATAAATATAAAAATTTATTATTATTATAGCGCCCCTTTGACACACATACTGAGCTTACGAATGCGACCCTGGATACAACATAATCGGTGGAGAGGCGACCGAATTTATTATTGCCCTTTGTAAGGGGAAACGAAAACGGACGAGGTAACCCGAGTGTTTTGTGCGACATATTGATGGCACGTTCACCGCACCCTCAAATTGATTGGAAAACTAGTGACCCCGGGTTTAGTTATTACAATGTAATAAAATACCTGGCTGACCGAATACGGTGAAGACAGCATTCGTTAACTTGAAAGAAAATGTTAGCAATAAGATGAATAAAGCTATGCCCAGAAAGGTTTTGGTATTTTTGAAACATTGCATTGATTTTGTAATTCGATAATATTGATATTGACCTAACAACCCGACCAGATGGAGGGATGACCCTCGCAAGATGGCTGGCAGGGACTGGATGCAGAGGGCCGATAGTAAGATTGATTGGCGCGCTTTGGGAGAGGCCTACGTTCAGCAGTGGACTGATACGGGCTGATGATGATGATGATGATATTGACTTTGAAGATGTATTGATTAATGTAAGGTTATGGTATTGATGCAATCCCAGAGCGTTACTCCCACTAATATTATAAACGCGAAAGTTTGGATGGATGGATGTTTGTTGCTCATTCACGGCAAAACTATTGAATGGATTTTAATGAAATTTTACAAGAATATACCTCATAAATCAGAGTAACACATAGGCTATAATTTATAAAGATCCTACGCAGACGAAGTCACGGGCAGAAGCTGGTCATCTATAAAGCGATGTCGGTCTACTTTTAACCCCTGCTTTCTAAATTGACTACTTATTTTATTTTTCAACTACTTTCGATTCTGACGTCACAATTGAACATCAATTTATGACTATTTATAATCCTATAACTTCCCGTTCAATTTTTTTATATACTAACCAGTATAATTATAATATATTAATTCAAACACGCGACGATATTTTTATCACATTGGTAACAAATTATTATATATAAACGGATATCGCTCACTTATATTGTTAATGGCGACAATTAGACCGACAGTTTCGACCGATTTCGACGGTCTTTTTCAAGGTGAGCGCGCCACGCCCGCGTCGCCGTTGACGTTTCTTCGCGCACGCGTTTATACCTATATAATAATTTGTAGTAATGGCTCACATTGGTAACAATGAAAGAAGCAGAAAAATATATGTTTTAATGGTGATACGAAGGCTAATATAAATAATAAATACTAAACAAAATAATTTCTCAAATATAAATGCCCTACTACTGAGTAGTCAGCCCAGGCACAGGCTTCGGCCTTCGGGCTGCTATAGTTGCACGCCGAAGTCTATATTTTATGTCGAGTGTTTTGGTTTATATAGCGTTTCCATGTCAATAAAAGACATTGCCACATATCAATGGAGCTTTGCCCCACCTACAAAACTACGTTACCATTTAAGCTGTACCTATCATTTTGTTGGGGACTTATTACAGGTTTCATATTGCATAATCATAATCAGTATCATTTTCTACTACTCTCGCAACTCCTATAGAAGAATAACAAAAACAATGAATAAATCGCTTCGATTTCTTACTATTTTCTGAATTCTTAATTAAGCTTTTTTTTCGAATCGCAACTTGTACAAAACTTTATTTAAACCAATAATTTTAATAAAAAAAACGGAGATATTTTTACATTTATTCGTTATCTTGTACAACTTGCGGTTGATGGCGGGGCAGAATCTGGCATTGTCATTTGTTGTGTTAAATAAATAAAATAAAATAAAAATTCTTTAAAACATTATTTCAAATGTTAAACATAAATGAAAACTATTTTAGTCAGGTTTGATTGACACGATGTATTTTTATTTCAAAATCAAATTTTCCTCTCAATTTAAATACATCGGTAAATGTTAAATAATATTCGTTCAATCCACCTGTGAGTTGAATATGCAAAGCCGAAAAGCTGAGTATGTGGAGCCAAAATTGAAATCTCATTGGCTCGACGAGGGTCCGCGGGCCGGCTGACGGCGCCATTCTATGTATTTATATTCCCACCTTATCTGGGTTAGTGCTCGGTGTTACATCACATTTATTTCTGTTAAAAATTCAGGCTTTTTAAATATGGAATCATTTAACTTTGAATATCTAACGCCGTTCGAGCGCTGCGTTTGTAGACTTTTTGATTGGACTAGTTATATTATATTATTATTTAATTATGGACAGGCAGCTCAACGACTATATGTCCATTTCACAGTGTTTATAAAGTCAAGTATTATTCTTATTAATGGTTTTTAAATAATTGTCCATATTTATTTTTGAATGCGTTAACCGCGACGGCAGAGACAACATCGTCCGGACTATTGAGTTCGATTTTGGTGTTTTTTAGAGGCAAAAAGGAACTCTTATAGGATCACTTTGTTGTCCGTCTGTTAAGACCTATATCTTAGAATCGCGTAGACAGATCGAGTTGAAATTAGTACCAAATACTCAAGTCTGCAACCTCATGCAGCCGTGAAAAAACCAACCTTGCACGTCAACGCAATCAAAAGATATCGCTGTTTATGTAGAATTTTCTCGCATATTTGTATAAAAATGCAAGAAAACTAAAACCTATAGGGTACTTACCGTTGACCTAGAATCATAAAATTTCTCAAGAAGCTAGGTCTTATAGCACACCTACAAAGCTACGTGACCATTTAAGCTGTACCTAGCATTTTGTTCGGGACTTATTACAGGTTTCATATTGCATACCTAATCATAATCACTATCATTTTCTACTACTCTCGCAACTCCTATAGAAGAATAACAAAAACAATGAATAATTCGCTTCGATTTCTTACTATTTTCTGAATTCTTAAATAAGCTGTTTTTTTCGAATCGCAACTTGTACAAAACTTTAATTTAAACCAATAATTTTAATAAAAAAGCGGAGATATTTTTACATTTATTCGTTATCTTGTACAACTTGCGGTTGATGGTGGGGCAGAATCTGGCATTGTAATTTGAAATTACATCTTCCCCCAATTTTTTTTTCTTTTTACATACTTATGTTAGTTAAGGGTTGCACGGAAGCTTCGGTGAGCGAGTCCGATTCGTACTTTGTCGGTTTTTTTTATACTACATTTAACTAAATCGAATAATTTCATATAAGTAATATATTAATAAGTAGATAATGTAAGTACTAGGACAGTAGGTCATACGTAACGTAATATTTAGCTAATGAACATATATCCAACTAATGGGTTAGTTTATTACGCAAATGCGTTGCGGCGTCTATCCCTCTTACGGTTAATAAGTTAGTTTGTAATTAGTTTACGTTTAGTCGTTGCTTACAGCTTTGTAACATGTTAAGTTCTTAATCAGAGTAGATTACTTATGTATTAGGTTCAATCAAAAATAATTACTTATAAAAAATTTTAAGATAATTCAGTCTAAAGCAAAATACTTGCATTTTTTTTTTACAATCCAACATTGGTTTTCACCTGTTCAAAGGTTGGCTAGAAGAGATCTCCGTGAAAAAGTCAACCTTTGTAGCTATTTTATTTGTTGTCTATTATTTTGCATTGCAATAAAAATCGCATAGAAAATTTTCCCAATATTCCAGGACCTCACTAAGTGAAATAATTACCGACCCGAAGGCTGCCTGTCTGTACACTAGCTAATTTTGGTTTTATATGTAACTTATGTATTTTCATTTGTATGCAAATAAAGTATATTTGATTGATAGAAACCTAGAATAAATGTTGATAATATTACTCATTTTGGTAGGTAATGGCCTAAACTATAGGTTTTAAATAATAAAAATAGGTTTCCTTTTGAAAAACGGAACCTAAAAGTCTAGTCGATGCCAAACCTCGTTAGCGAATGCCAGAGCAAATAACATGTTAATATCTCTTTATTCAGCGGTAGTAGGGCGCGGGATATTCCTGCGGTTGATTTGCGGGCCGCAGCCAACGTCACGCGCGTGACGGCAGCGTGACGGCGTGTTGCGGCTACGTGACGTGACAGCTGCGGAATTGCGCCCAGCTTGTAATCAACACGGACGGAGTCTATTTCATTTTACAAGGCAAAGATACTTCTCTGGTTTTCCTTTTGATAAATATTTAAAGCCGAATGAATTGTGGGTTGAATGAATTTATGATTAAATTGTGATGTTGTTATAATAATTATTATTGCAACAGTCACGTGTAATGTTATTTTTCTATTTACTTAAACGAACCGAGATTAAAAATCTCGAAGGAAAAATGGTTGAACAACACAGTGTATGAAAGAAAACTACAACATCAATTCTTACCTAAACCAATTGTTGGCTCCTTGCGAAGCCAGGGGTTGGCTGGTGATGAATTTGGATGATAAGGCTGGATATTTAATGGATATTAGATATAAATGAAAATTCACGCCTTTGCTTGTTGAAAGTTCAATGTAATCTGTGTATTTTTAAAATGGTTCTATTGTCACTCAGACATAAGGTATTATAAAAAAGAAAACATCCAGTGCTGCATGCAGTTCCTAACACCAATAATTTTTTAATTCGATTCAAAATGCACAAGGTATAATATATTTAGCTCATAAACTGATAATTGAAAACTTCAACATATACTTCATCAAGAACTGTCATTAAAATATATTATGATAATGAATGTCAATATTGCAACAAATGGGTCCACTTATCATTCCCTTAAATGCGGCCCTGTAATGACCGGAGTTCCGTATTAATTAAAAAATTTCATTAATTTGTACTTTTATATTTAATTGTACAAATACATTAGAGAATATTATAGGTAGTAGTATATAATGTACAAATTGTACATAGGTAACATTTTGATGTTTAAAATAAAATGCGCTCAGTTTGAACAACAGAACAATGATAGCTGTTAGAAATGCGCCGTAACCCTCCCCCATTATTCTATGGGTTCACCCACTTTAATATATTGATGGGAGGCCATCAAAATATTTCCTACAAAATTGTTTACTCAATAGCAATTACTTACGAAATATAAACGTTACAGCAATATTATTAGATTTTTTGTTGGCCCCAATATCATTTCCGTGGCATATTTTCTATGGGGCCATGTTTGAAACATTCGCCCCGAGGCGGCACTGTGCAACTATGCGGAAAAAAAAGATTTTTTTTGTGTACGGTACGGACAACAGCAGATCATGGTAACATTTGCAGTACGATTTCAAGTCTTATGATGCAGAGCTCGGTGGCTCAGTGGTTGGGTCAATGGACTTGCAATATTGAGGTCCCAGGTTCGATTCCCAGCTAGGGCAGCCATGTACCAATGAGTTATCCTCGATTTAAAAAACTTACGTACATTTACCGAGTGCTCTCAAAACGGTGAAGGAAAACATCGTGATAAAACCTGCATGTCGTAGAAGAAGAAAAAAAATCTATGGCATGTGAAATCCGCCAACCCGCACTGGGCCCGCGTGGTGGATTATGGCCCGAGCTCCCTCGATGTAAGGGAAGGTCTGTGCCCGAGCAGTGGGCCAATATAAATAGACGGATGATGATGATGATGCAGATAATAAGAACGGTCCAAAGTGTTACATTCTGCTGTTAGCTGTACAAGGCACAAAAAATCTTTTCCCAGATATGAAATACGAATTTAATTAAGCTTCATTGTTGGGAACCAAAATTGAACGATAAAATTAGCGAAAATGGCGGGGAGAAATTGCTATTTTTTACCCGATTCCGAAAAGATGATGGTAATGTTTTCAGAGTGTATTGTACAGTCAAAAACAAAGATACATGATATCGCTACCGTCTCTAAGACGAATATGAAGACAAAATTGGACGACCTGGGTACGATATCACGGTGGCTCTGTTGGAATACAGCGTGCCACGGAATAGCGTCCCTGGTTCGAATCCCTGTCGTGATGAAATTTTTTCTCCATTTATCATTTATTTTTTCGTTTCGCATAGCGCATATACAAGAAAATATCAAAACATATCCAGTAATTGTGCAATTAAACTGTACGGTCTAACAGAGCTTTCAACCCTAATAAGTTTTTATTTAGGTTGAAATGACATTGCCACATTTCAATGGAGCTTTGACCCACCTACAAAACTACGTGACAATTGAAGCTGTACCTATCATTTTGTTGTGGACTTATTACAGGTTTCATATTGCATAATCATAATCAGTAGGAGATGCGAGAATAGTAGAAAATGATAACAAAGACAATGAATAATTCGCTTCGATTTCTTACTATTTCGACTCGTTTGATGTACAAAACTTGATTTTAAACCAATAATTATAATAAAAAACGGAGATATTTTTACATTTATTGGTTATCTTGTTCATCATACGGTTGATGGTGGGGCAGAATCTGACATTGTCATTTACTCAAAAATACTTGACTTATTAAAAAAAAAAAGTAATGTGTATAATTTCTTACCATCGGTCAAGTATTTCTTGAGAAAGTCACCCCCCTGTATATGTACTTTTCTCTGCTTTCGACTAGGTATACCAATTACAGAAAGGCATAATATTATTATAACTTTTAATTACGGCTAAACTCCACTTAAATGCTCAGTTTTCATGGAGAAGAGATTTTTCCCGAAGTTGTTCAGAATGTTAAGTGGGTATTTCCGTACCTTTGTACCCTTCTGACCTAAATCTTATACGCAATTAGCTTTTATATTAGACGTAAGCTCTCTTGCTTATTCGGTACAATTTCGGGAAATACGGATTAATAAGGAAAATATTTTTTTAGAGTAGGTACTTACTTATTGTTCAAGTTCCTTTAGAAATCATAATATTTTAAACGACATTGCCCCATTTCAATGGAGCTTTGCCCCACCTACAAAATTATACCGAAGCCCAAATCAAGTGTCTTATTTTGTAAATAAATATGATCGTCTAATTACTTGTTGTGATGTGACACTGAAGGAACTGATTGATCGAACCGGTTCGTCATTGTGAAAATAAAGTGATCCGATCTAATAATGTGAAAATAACTATGCAATAATCACTGAACAGCTTAAAATGTTAGTAGGGGAGGGTAGATTTTGTTTACAAAATAAGACACTTGATTTGGGCTTCGGTTTACGTAACCATTTAAGCTGTACCTATCATTTTGTTGGGGACTTATCACAGGTTTCATATTGCATAATCATAATCAGTATCATTTTCTACTACTCTCGCAACTCCCATAGAAGAATAACAAAAACAATGAATAATTCGCTTCGATTTCTTACTATTTTCTGAATTCTTAATTAAGCTGTATTTTTCGATTCGCTAGATGTACAAAACTTTATTTTAAACCAATAACTTTAATAAAAAAACGGAGATATTTTTACATTTATTAGTTATCTTGTACATCTAGCGGTTGATGGTGGGGCAGAATCTGGCATTGCCATTTGATGTAAAAGTTTAAAATAATGTTTGCACGTGTAATTAATATTTTTGATTTCATTATATATTTTTATCATCCGCCATCGTTTTGGAATGGCGGATTGATTTTTTATTTTTTTTATTTTCTATTTACATGAATACTCTAAATAACTTGACATTGGCGAAATTATCTCTTGAATAAGAGTAGAAGCCATTCAAATAAATATAGAATAACACTTCATCAACATAGTCTATTTTTTCTCTGAGGTATATTTATATGTCTTCACTGCTCGGGCAGACCTTCCCTTACATCGAGGGAGCTGGGGCCATGATCTGCTTCGTCCAGAGTGATTACGCTACGGCGGCTCCTCTGGAAGAAGACAAGAAGACGCTGATACCCACGGGTGACTCCCCTGGATGAAAAGAAGACGATATGATATTTTGAATATTCAGTAACATGACATTGGCAAATGACGAACTGTCGAGTCCATTAACAAAATAATTAAAAAAGTACCTACCTTTTAAAAGCATTTGTCTAATAAATCCACAACCACGAGCCGGGATGCTAAGCTCAATCCTACAATTCAATTCTGGTGACACCGGCGAGCAGTTTTCCCTCTGGAGTTAGGGAAACAATCCACTGCGCTAAATGAAATATTGTCAAAATAAGCCTAAATTATATCTCAAACTAGATAAGGTTAATGACCCAAGATTTAACATAAACACCGCCCGACCGTTCCAGACTAAATCACTTCTGTGTCCCATCGCCAGACACTGGAGCGATTTATTATCTGTCATTACCGTGGCAATATCGCGGTAATGACGCGATCCCCGTGGAAACAGAGGATTATTCAGGCACATCCTACGTAATAAGCGACGTACCTTCACACTTTGTAGTTGACGAGCACACAGGAATGACGTAAATTGAACGTAAACAATGTGTAATCTTCCCCTTATTAAGTAAGAATAAATTAATAGACATTTTTTTAACAAAAATCTGCTTTGCTTGGATTAAATTGTCTGCAAATTATCCACAATATTAGTTAAAGGCGACTACTCACACACCAGCCGCAGAGGCAATCATTGTGGACGGGGCAATCCAAATTATATCTACAAATAAGACGAATATTTTGTCAGGCATACCAACCACACATGGCAATTATGACAAATACGCAAATATGAATAGCCAAGTGAAGTGCCACCATGATGTGTTTAGGCAAATAGGGTCAATTTTCTAGAATGTCCCTGCGGCAGGGCGGCAGGACTGTATATCTAGTATGATTACCCTGGATTGCCCCGACTGCTATCGCCAATGCGCCCTAGATTGTCCCTGCGGGATGTGTGTGAGTAACCGCCTTATGAATCTATTTCGTAATTATCTTCTCATACATTCCACTCACAAGTAGCACAAAAGTTAATATTAGTACAATATCAACAAAAAGGAACCAACCTCCTTTTTTGGAAGACGAAAAAGAATTGCGTTATGCATCTTATTAAAACCCCGAAGCAATATTAAACGCTATAAAAGAAATAATTCAAATTAAGCGGTGCTTCCTTAAGCACAAACAACGCAATTGTCGGCCCTAAGTCCCTTTCAGGCGGGAATCGTTCAGAGTACCGATTAATTTATGTCGGCGAGCGTTCGGCGGAAAACGTCAGAAAACGCAGCGTCATCGTTACGTTGCGAAAACGTCACTTTATAAGCCAAGTCACCTATTTGAGTTGATGGACGCCAAATACCGATATATTGATATCGATGGGCGATTATCTGCTATTTGGAGTTCCATTTGTTATGTTTATGTCATGAGCGCAAGCTTCGCGTGACTCTCTTACCCCGCGCATAACTTTGCAGTTAACAAATTAGATACCTTCGTTGAGGGCTTTTATGACGTCGTAGTTATAGATTATGTATAAAGTCTTTCCCACAGACGCGATCTGCACGCTGCTTGCGGCCTGCGGTCAGTTGAAAAGTATGGCCTCATTTTCTCCCGTCGTTACCGTCAAGTAGGTAGCGGATTGCGGCCTAGTCCTCAGATGTCTACCTACTGGACGTTAACGACGGGAGAAAATGGGGTGGGCATGCGTTTCAACTGGCCGCAGGCCGCAAGTCGCGTGCAGATCGCGCCTATGTAGGAAAGACTTTAAGCTTTCAATGGTAGATAACTTTTCAAAGATGCTCAAATGTCTGGCGTCGGTTTTATAAACATTAAATTCCATAGACGTTTGACAGTCGGATATAAGAAGGTTCTCAAAAATAACATCCCACCTAGACAAACGACAGTTTAAAATAACGTACGGAACCCCCGACGAATTTAATTTAATCGCACGTTCACATTATAATGACCTCAATGAGAGCAGACGAGGCACTTGATTACAGTGCGAATCCCGTGAAAGTACGTTACGCGACGTCATGCCTTATATCGTAATTGTTTACTCGCATTTTGTACTGCTTAATGACGTCATCAGTCAATTATGAGCTGAAATACTACTACTAAGTGACGTCACGTCTTAATAATTCCGTACAAAGTCCATACTAATTTCGTTTTAGCAACGACTTCGACCATTAAAATCTCATGTTTTCATTTGGACTAACGAAAAGCTAATGTCAGATATATTTTCAGTACTTAAAATAAAATCTTGTACAATCTAACACAGATAAAAGTGTACAGGAAAGTTTTTAAGGTTGAGATTTTCTCAAAAACTACTTATCGTATTGCAAAAATTATTTCACTGTTAGATAGATAAAAGTTCAAACTGTGTACTGTAAAAGAATTATTAAAATCGAGCCACTAGTTTTCTAGAAAATCTCAACCTTAATAACCCCTGTATAGTTTTCTCTGTTTTGACTTGTTTTGTTTTGTATGAAATTATGATGCATTAATTTTAATATTATGTTGTACAAACATAATATTAAAATTAATGCATCATAATTTCATACAAAACAAAACAAAACATGAATTCAGTCAACCCATGATTTTGTAGGAATATTATCATTCATTTTAATTCCGGTTAAATACACTGGTGTGCTTTTGCATATTCCGGTTCCATTGGCATCCAATGAGGAAATATCAAAACATTCGTGATTTGAAAGCTGACATATTTAGAATTAAAATCATTATGCATTAAATTGTTTATGTTTACGTTAATTTTGAAGTCGACCATCCGTATGTTTCTGTATGTTTATTCTATTTTGAAAAAAGTGTTTATTTATTATTTATAGATATTAGTAATTGGCAAGTATTTAAAATTAAATTATTTTCATTAATTTTATTGTATAAACAGACGAAAAACAAAATATTTACGTGTAGGTATTTGATAATAGTCAGTCAAATAGGAGAAGTGACGTCACGTCTTACTAATTCCATACAAACTCCATATTAAGATGGTTTTGACAAAAATCCATGAAGCACATCTTTAACCATCATTATACATATCTGGAGGTAATCACTCACACAGACCCATTCTCACTCACACACCCTCTCATACACCCTCTCTCACCCTCATACACACACATACACACCCTCACACTATCAAACAAACACACACTCAACTTTTGTAAATCCGTCATTGGCAATATGTTATAACTTAAACTGAAATGTAACTTATTTAAGTGCTGTGGATTTATACCGCAGCCCACATCAAGTGTCTTATTTTGTAAACAAATATGATCGCCTAATTACCTGTTGTGATGTATCACTGAAGGAACTGATTAATCGAACCTGTTCATCATTGTGAAAATGAAGTGATCCGATCTAATAATGTGAAAATATCATGGCAATAATCACAGAACAGCTTAAAATGTTAGTAGGGTAGGGTAGTTTTTGTTTACAAAATAAGACATTTTATTTGGGCGTCGGTATAGTTATGACGATTAAAATATATGTATCAATAAACTAAAGATTAGCATAGTTCAAACTCATTTTGTCCCATTCACACTTCATTAAAAAAGTTAAGTTAGAAAGGGACTAACTTAAAATCTCGTTTTCGTTTTTCAATGTTTGAACAACGGCCTCCTTAAATATTATAAGTACATCTTTTAAAGATCATCCCTCATGTTCATTTTACGCAAAATGTAGGTATAACTTCTACTAAGTATTGCTTTTCAAACTTTGAAACATTTCCAGTTCGTGTATCACGATAATGAACGTGAGAGTTGATTACGGAGTCGCTAGCGTTACAAAGTGGAAAAGTGATGCCACCTTCTGAATAGAGGTGCCAATCAGCCGAATTTGGTGGAAACCGAAGCCAAAATTTAGGCTCCATTACCGGTAGGAAATTAGAAAAAAATAAAAGAAAAAGACATTATTCGTGTTTGATACGCTGCTGGGTGTTGTGAGCTAGTAGTGCTGGTTGGTGTGGGCGTTCAGCGGTAACTCATATAATAAACCAATAAAATAATGTAAATTAATAAAATCGATGTAATAATAAAAGAAAACAAAAGAAGAATGACAGTAGTACAAAAAGTAAACATTGGAAACAAAAAGATAGACACAAAAGAGATTTTATGTTGCAAACAATTCGTACTATGTTGTTTGTATTAAAATAGTAAGACATCACTTATAATTTATTATTATTATTAAAAAAAATGCAGCTGAGAGTTTTTTTGTCACTTTTCTCATTAGCGTTGGCATCTTTTCTCTGCAAAGTGGTGTAAATGTAAATTAAAAAAAAAGTGTTGACATGCACAAACGTACACAGCGTGCTAATTTGCAATAAAGAGATTTGACTTTCACTTATTTTAAAATGTCTGTAAGTAACTATGTTATTTTTTAACTGATTTTTAATTATGTTTATTTTGAAAAATAATTTATTTTACAAGGCAAATCAAGCTATCATTTTGAATGTTGTACGGCCCTTATTAGGTATCTATCTAATGTCATTAGATTTGAAGTCGGTATATAGTAGGTACCTATATATATCGCACGCAATATATTATCTATATACAGGGGTCATGTTAACACTTTCGGCATTGTATCGTTTATATTATTTATCTTATCCTTATTTATGGCTAATGTCATATGTAATAGAAATCGTCCTTATGAAAATACCGTTAACTATTTAATTTTGAATATTGGTCAACCAAATTCGATTCGGTCAAAAGTAACCGAAACCAACCCGTCACAACTCTTCTTGTAACGCAAAGTAACTGCTCACTCCAGCCCTTTACAGAAAGTAATGTAGGCGGGCACAGCAAGCGGGCGCGAACGTGCAAAATGGTATTTCTGCTCATTAACCCGGCGACAATGTGACGACAACGAGGTGAAATCATGACGTGTCACGCAATGGTTCAAGTGAGAAGTGACAAGCGAGAACTCACTGAGCTAAGCCTAATAAAGCCTGATACACACAGGCGCGATCAGAATTCTGGAACCAGCGAGGAGAGAGGACGGAAGCTGGGGGATCCGGAAAACTGCGTGATCGAGGATATGGTGGCCGAGCCTAACATCATTGGAGAAACCAAAGCAGCCCGTCTCCGCTGGCTTGGTCACGTGGAGAGGAACGTGCAGCGAAGCGAGCATACGTCGGAAAGCCTAGTGGACGACGGCCAGACGGACTTTCAAGATACCGCTGGGGCGACGAGGTGCAGAAAGACCTGCGAGAGACTGGCGCCAGACAGCGCAGGACAGGCTGCAGTGGCGCTCTGCGGTGTCGGAGGCCAAGATCCACTTTAGGTTACTAATCCAGCGGAGTAAGTAAGTAAATAAGTAAGTAAGAGACAAAATCCTTGGTACAAACTGTTAAAAAATTAAAAGATTTTTATTGAATTGTAAATGGTACAACACGGTTTAAGATATGTGAGGTTGAAGTATATGGCACTCGGCCCCGCGGAGCGGAGAGCTCGGTGACTCAGTGGTTGGGTCAATGGACTTGCAATATCGTCCCAGGTTCGATTCCCAGCCAGGGCAGCCATGTACCAATGAGTTATCCTCGGTTTTTTCGACGGAAAAACTTACGTACATTTACCGAGTGCTCTCAAAACGGTGAAGGAAAACATCGTGATGAAACACGCATGTCGATAAAAAATCTAAGGCATTTGAAATCCGCCAATCCGCACTGGGCCCGCGTGGTGGATCATGGCCAGCTCCCTCGATGTAAGGGAAGGTCTATGCCCGAGCAGTGGGGACATATAAATAGACTGATGATGAAGGATAAACGCAAGCGTCATTACCTTAGACACGACATTTAATATTTGACGTATGAACAGCTCTACGCTATTGCTGCTATGTTCAATCTGACAACTGACAATTACATCGATACGAATATGACCGCTTCCATTTCACTAAATTGATGCCTTTCACATTCTAATGATTTTGGTGGCATGCCATTTTGATATGTGTAGAATTTCATATTGCATTAGCTGCAGCAAAATTTCAGGCAAATGGTTGAGGTTCTATTAGAACACTGGAATTGTCTGTTTACAATTAGTTGCTATAGCTAGTAACTTTGCTCGCTAGCGAATAGGTAACGTTAGCTACAAGACAGAGAGCTCGGTGGCTCAGTGGTTGGGTCAATGGACTTGCGATACGGAGGTGCCAGGTTCGATTCCCAGCCAGGGCAGCCATGTGTGAGTTATCCTCGGTTTTCGGATGGAAAATCTTACGTACATTTACCGATGGCTCTCAAATCTATTTAAATATGATAACCTAATAGCTAGGTATTACACAACTACTACTATTATTAGTAATGTAAACTCTATCCTTCATGCGGAACCGGCGACACACACCATGCATGTTCGTCGTTTAAATAGTCATCTATCCTGTAATACGTCTTCTTAACAAGTGTTCCTAATGAAAATTTTAAATGATAATGCCAGATTCTGCCCCACCATCAACCGCAAGTTGTACAAGATAACGAATAAATGCAAAAGTATCTCTGATTTTTATTAAAATTGTTGGTTTAAATTAAAGTTATGTACAATTAAAGTTATGACATTATGCGTAATTTTTGACATCCATTTGATTTATATATACTTAATTCTATATCTTTAATTTGAGTCTTAATGTATTTTGGATATTTTTTTATTATTTAATTTCATATTAGGATAATTATAGATAAGATACATGCAATTGCTGAATACAATGTTGAATTAGGAATGTTCCTGTAATGACGTTGTATATATAAAATAAATAAACAAATGTTGCGAGTCGAAAAAAACAGCTTAATTAAGAATTCAGAAAATAGTATGAAATCGAAGCGAATTATTCATTGTTTTTGTTATTCTTCTATAGGAGTTGCGAGAGTAGTAGAAAATGATACTGATTATGATTATGCAATATGAAACCTGTAATAAGTCCCCAACAAAATGATAGGTACAGCTTAAATGGTCACGTAGTTTTGTAGGTGGGGCAAAGCTCCATTGAAATGTGGCAATGTCATTTCCTCTCTGTCAATGTCGTGACATTTTCTGGCAACTAGTTATAAAAGCGTTATAGTTTTTCAATGGCAACAATAATAAAATTAACATTTACAAATAAAATATTTACTACAAAAATGTAATTTAAAATGAAAACGTTCCCAATAAACCCTTTTAATTATGTAACCACTTGATCATTGCCAATGAAGTCATTTTACAGTCGGTGCTCACAAATGAAGTCCGGTGTAATTCACTAGGTACAAAGTGGCCGGTGTTACCGATGTCCACCATAATTTATACTAGTCATCCGGACTCATGACAAATTATTGTGGTGCTACGGACTAGTAATTTCGGTTTCGGATTATTTTGTATATGAATTAAAACTATAACTAGCCATTACTACAAATTATTATATATAAACGTATATTACTCACTTATATTGTTGTTGGGACAAGTCATTTCGGAACGAGCCCAGAGGGCGCTGATCCGTAGTGCGCGAAGAAAAGTCACCGGCGACGCGGGCGTGGCGCGCTCACCTTGAGAAATGCCGTGGAAATCGGTCGAAACAGTCGCTCTAATTGCCGACTTCAACAATGTAAGTGAGTGATATCCGTTTATATATAATAATTTTGTAATGTATGAAACTTACTGCTCGCCGCGTATTTTTCGCCACTACGTGGGCCATGGCGTGATGGGTTGAGAATACTAGACCACTTACCCCATAGACATGTAATCGATACTTTACATGCGAAAAATTCTGTCAACGATGAGCGCAATAATATCTCTAGGTTACACGTGTCGCTAAGAAAAGACATTACCACATTTCAATGGAGCTTTGCCACCTACAAAACTATGTGACCATTTAAGCTGTACCTATTATTTTGTTGGGGACTTATTACAGGTTTCATATTGCATAATCAGTATCATTTTCTACTACTCTCGCAACTCCTATAGAAGAATAACAAAAAGAATAAATAAATCGCTTCGATTTCTTACTATTTTCTGAATTCTTAATTAAGCTGTTTTTCTGAGTCGCAACTTATACAAAACTTTATTTTAAACCAATATTTTTTTTATAAAACAGAGACATTTTTACATTTATTCGTTATCTTGTACAACTTGCGGTTGATGGTGGGGCAGGATCTGGCATTGTCATTTGCAAGCGAAAAATTATGTCAACGATGAGCGCAATAGACGAAGCCCCACATGGGTGTCATGTTAGAGATGCGTCCATGTCGATAATATCTCTAGGTTACACTTGTCGCGACGCAATTATGCGCTCATGTGTGGGCGCCCTCCTGTTACAGGTCTATGGGGTAAGTGGTCTGTCTTTGAGAACTATCGATCGATGTACAGACAACAGCAGATCAATGGTAACACTTGCAGTACGATTTTAAATCTTACCACGCAGATAATAAGAGGGATAAACTTACTAACAATAGTAATAGTTACGTATTGTATAGTTATTAAGTAATCATTGTTTTAAAAGATGTGTTGCTGAGAGTTTTTTGCCACTTTTTCTCCTCAGCGTTGGCACCTTTTCCTTGCAAAGTGGTGTAAATGTAAATTCCAAAAAATATATTGACGTGCAAAAATGTACTCAACGTGCTTACTTGCAATAAAGAAATTTGACTTTGAATAAGAACGGTCCAAAGTGTGACACTTGGTCTGCTGTTAGCTAGAAAATGGCCGGTGTAACCGATGTCCTCCATAATTTATACAAATCATCCGACTCATGACAAACGCGTCATGCGAGCTCAGTGACGACGGTGCTGTGTGGTCGACAATTAATTACTGTGATGCTAGAGACTGAACGGTTTCGGTTTTAATCGGTTTCGGATTAATTTGAAAACTGAACCGACGGATATCACTTTTTAAACTTACACGGTTTGTATACATATTAATTAGATAAAACGGAAATTACCGTGTTAAGGCGCTATATGGTTGTCAAAAGCAAGAGTGAGACACAAGATGCCTCGATATTCGTAATTTTATGAATTTTTGATGAATTTTGAAAAATACGCCAACAAAAATTAGATTATTTTAAACAAGCTCTCGTATTTACAGTACCGTACATTTTGGTATATATTTTGTATGAATAACTGTTTCGGTTTAGATATAATTTTCATTTTGAAAGACATGGAAGGGGTATGTTTGCGATTTTTTTCTATCGAGCGAAGTTTGTCCAATCGTGTATCGGTATTCATCAGTCTCTAAATAGACACCCCAAGATTGATATATATTTTTATCAGACCTTTAATTTCAGTAGTTAGTGCCGTAGCCTTCACCGAAAAATTGAAAAACTGCCCAACGCTCCGCCTTAAACATTTATTATTAGACGGTCAGTCTACTCGTGACCATAATGGCTGTAATGCTGTCAAAATATCGAGACATCAATAATAAATGTTTAATACGGTAATTCCCGTTTTATCTAAAAATATGAACCAACTGAAATGAAGCTTTTGTGAAGGAAATGAAGTTTGATTACCACTTCTGGTGTAGGTTCCAGATTTAGAGACGATTGTCGACGTAAGCATAGTTTGAGCTCACACCTAAGCCACAACCACACCACAACCGCAACCACGCGACAACTACAATACGTGGTCTGGAACTAATTTGTATGAAAATGAATAGTTCAATTCAGCCGGACCGCATATATAGACGCTTACAACGGTCAAAATATTTAGACCCTTCAAAAGACCGTATTGATACGAGTTGGAAAACCTAAACCCGACTGCCAAGAATATAAGCCCCTTTGATTAAATTTGTAGCCTATGTCACTATTACAATCAAGACGAATCTAACGACACCTCATATGTTAAAATCCATCAAGCCGTTTAGGCTGCAGCGCGTGCCAAAGAATTAGACATACAAACTCACATACACACTATATACCGCAGCCCAAATCAAGTGTCTTATTTTGTAAACAAATATGATCGTCTATTACCTCTTGTGATGTAACACTGAAGTAACTGATTAATCGAACCTGTTCATCATTATGAAACTAAAGTTATCCGATCTAATAACGTGAAAATAACTATGCAATAATCACAGAACAGCTTAAAGTTAGTAGGGTAGAGTTTTTGTTTACAAAATAAGACACTTGATTTGCGCTTCGGTTTTACATACATACACTTGAAAACCATAACCATCCGTCTTGCACAGTAGGGTAATTGATGACTCTATCATATAGGATTTTCATATAGTAACCAGAAAACTCGGTAACAAAGCTAAGCTATCCACTTATGAGTTCCCCGTCTCTATTTGTAGAGTACGCCAGTAATGAGCTTTGACTGATGCGCATCTCCGCTGACCCGTCCCACCCTCATGGCGATGTTTCACTTCACCAAAACCGTATTAGGGGTGGTAACTGAATATTATCTAAATGATGAAGAATTTCTACCCTTGGGCAGGACTTGAACCTCTGAGAGACAGGTTGGCAAGAAAGAAATCCGCGTCATGGGGTGGTACGAGGCGGTGCCAAGCGTACCAGAGTGTACGAGGTGCCGCCGCCTTTTTTTTTAAACCCAGGTAAAACATGCAAATCATGTGTCACCACGCCTGGGGGAGCGTGTTGGTTATGTCGGGCTTACCGCCCTGAAGGGGCAGCATACCGACTAAACGTCCTGGGGTGTTCCACCTCGTGCCATTCTTGCCGAGCCACGGGAAACTGTGATACAACCGCGACCCGACTGGCGCCCGAGCAGTCCCCATTGTGGGCTGTACTAGCCCACAATGTATAATCCATTCACGAGGTGCCGCCACCTAAGTAAGAGCCCTGGCCCACGGACGCAGTGCGCGAACCGCACGGCGCCCGAGCGGCTCGAGGCTCAGACGGGGAGGAGGAAGGTGATGGATGAATGGATTATACATTGTGGGCTAGTACAACCCACAATGGGGAGTGCTCGGGGCGCCAGTCGGGTTGCGGATGTATCAGTTTCCCGTGGCTCGGCAAGAATGGCACGAGGTGGAACACCCCAGGAGGTTAAGTCGGTATGCTGCCCCTTCAGGGCGGTGAGCCCGACATAATCTACTCGCTCTCCCGGGCGTGGTGGTACATGATTATGCATGTTTTACCTGGGTTAAAAAAAGGACTTGAACCCGCGACCATATCATTCTGTGACACCACAACTGAGCCACCACATTTTTTTTTTGTAATTACACACTTATATTTGCAGTCCACAACGCGTCAGCGTGGTGTGTCGATGTATGACGTTATCAGTTTCGTAAACGCAAAGATAAGTTTGTCCCTAAATCTAGTTTATCTTTTCGTTAGAGCAAATGTTATGGTGAAGTTGCACGGAACCCTCGTCTGAGTCCGACAGCCGACTCGCACTTGACCGGTTTTTAAATGTGTGTTCAGCCTTAAGTTCGCACTCAAAAATGTCTCCGAATCTCGGCCTATTTGTAGGTCAAAGGTCAACATAATAACAGTCTCAGATACATAAACAACGCGAAGCGCGTTATCAAAAAGTTTCTGCAAACTTTCGTGGGACGGCGCCACAATACATCCTTGAGAAACAAAACGCCCTTAATTATCATTTTGTTGTATAAAATTGTCGTTAAAAGTCAACAGAAGTCGATAACGATGAACTTGGGCCATTGTAAAAACAGGGCTCTCGAGGAAGTAATATTTCGTGAGGACAAAAAATCGCCAGTTAGATCACGTAGCTCGCTAATTCTCTCCCGAGGGGCGCACTGAAATCATGTCGGGAATTCACTATACAGGGTGTGGTTTGATGAACGACCAGTCAGCCACTGACTGGTCTGGTCTGACTGCTGATAATAAATATATAAATTTTGATAGTTCGTGTCATTTTTGACAGTTAAAATTGGTATAGATGTGGACAATAAATCAATTTAATATCTCCATAAACGTAACCTTTGGAGCGGGGTGAGTTGACCACCTCATATTTTAGAAGTAGTCAACTCACTGGGTGAATCGAACATTTTAAGAGGTGGCATCTCACCCACGGGTGAAATTTTTGGAGTGTGAGTTGCCACATAAGCCTACACGACACTGATACAAAAAAAATCACAAATAATTAAATTCGTAACAACTTCTAAACAATTTTTATTATTAAAAATTTTTTAATAAAAAAAAATTTAAGGTATACTATGACAGGGCCCATGCGCTGCGATAATTTCAACTTAACTTGAACCGAGATTTTTTTAAACAGTAATTATGTTCAAAATATTAAAAAAAAATAGTAACTAAAATTATTTAGACTACCACCCCTGGGGGCGGTGATCAAAACAACAGCCTGTATTATTCGGTCAGTTTTAGGAAATGAGTCTTTGCATACATATTTATTAAAAGATAGATTAGAGGCTTAATGAGTGTAGGGGTGACAGAAGAATGAACGGGCAAACTTTTTGTCAGCCCTAACATCCTTCTGTCATTAATTACACCCAACGGGGAGTTCCCAGTTAATTATTAGTTATATTAACTGTTCAAATGCAATAATTTATTTACAATCAAAATTTAATCATCCTCTAAATTACTTTGTAATCAGCCTACACTAGGCTGGGTCGTTCCCACCAGGTCCACGAGCCTATTGTTCTCAAAAAATTGAAGTTCATACATTGATTCCCAAGAGTTCCACGACAGTTTATAATAATAATAATAAATGTTTCCCAATAGGTCCACGCATTATTTAGTACAGTCAGCAATGAAGAATAGATATTTCTTTAAATCAGTACTAACCTAGGTTTTAGAGGATTTATTTTATGAAATAAAAGACGAACTATGTTTATAAAATAAGTTATAACTAGACCGATATTCAATAATTAATAGAAGTACTTATTAATTAATGAAAAAGATAAGATTTTTTTTAAATATAATTCACATCTACACTTGGTATACACGAAGACAGAGAGTACACAGGTCGCCTCAATAACGTTGAGATTTTTTTAAAAACTACTGGGGCGATTTAAATAATTCTTTTACAGTACATAGTTTTAACTTTTATCTATCTAACAGTGAAAGAATTATTGCAATAGGTCAAGTAGTTTTTGAGAAAATCTCATCCTTAAAAACTACTGTACACCTTTCTATCTTCGACCGTACAATTTAATATCCTTTGTGAACATCGCCCGTAACAAAACGGACATTACATTCCCGGACCCGAAAACATACGAGCTAAAAAAAGAAAACACAGAAATGACGTTTTGTAAACAAAACTCAGTTTAAAAATATGGTCCGGTGAGTCGCACACGCATGGCGGCGCAGGCGAGCGCGCGGAACGTTTTAATGTTCCCCTGGTATCCCTGGGATATGGGCAGGGTTGCCAACTTACCGCACGCACAAGGGCTTAGCCATTTAATTTAAGATAAGATAAATATTCTTTATTGCAAAAAAATAAAAAGTATTACACAAAAGAAATAGGCTAATACAGTTAGTATTACAATTGGCGGTCTTATCGCTCAAAGCGATCTCTTCCAGACAACCTTTGGGTAGAGAATTCGGCGTATGAATAGGTAGCTTGTTGAGCAATATTAAATACCTATCATTAACTGGTACTTTATTTCTGCTCAGAAGCTATCAAAATTCAAATACACTTTATTGCACATAAAAATACACAATTACAAAACTGAAATACAAAACAGCTTGTTCAATTTGAACAGACTTATGGCTAAAAAAGATTTCTTCTAGGCAACCTAGTATTGAGTGAATTTAAGAAAATTCAGTTCGCTTTTGGAATAGCGAGAACAAAATAATTATATTTTTTTAAATCGTATTAATTAACATAGGTAATTTATTGTTATTTACAAAACAGACATAAATACTGTCGACTGTATACTCGTATAAGCAGAATGAATATTAGTTGAATTCTAATAAAATAAATACAGGCATTTGAAAATCGGGAATCTAATAGTAAGATGTTACATGACTAAATATTTATATTTTGCCACAAAAAAGGATGAAGCGCAATGTCCGTTGTTAATTGGAAAGTCGAAAAACTCATTTCTTTTATTTTATTTTTAGTATAATATTTTTTGTTTTATTACCTACCTATTTTTTCCTATTTTTTAAATAAATTTTCAGATGTATTTTCGGCATGATTATTTTTTTGTCAACATCCTCATTGGACAGCCCTAGAGATGAGATCCAGCGCGCCATTCACGCCCCGATAGCCTTCTATACCCAACGCCTAACTCCTTTCAAACGGCACGCGAATATCCCGCTTTATCCCAAGTCATCCCAAATTTCTCTCGCTCCACGACAGTTTTTGTGCTCTAATTTGTTTAGTAAGACGTAAGAATGGTAAAAACAGTTATTAGTGTCGTCCCTAATAAGAAGTAACAATCTCCTTTACCTTCAAAGAACCCGCTTTAATTCTTATGAATGCCCCGAATTTTCTGACGGAGGAAAATTAAAAATACGAGAATCCAACCGGCGGTGTGATGACAGGAGGGGGCGATAATTATGAAAAGTAGGGGGAGTTCCCCCGCGGTCAACGATGAGCTTGCCAGTAAAAAAAAATATTTTAATATAATACGATGTTGCCGTGCTAAACGCTATCAGGGCTGATAATCGCTCCCGAGCCTCTCTGAGAGTCTTAATGAAGTGTTTCATGGAGCAGAGGGATGATTAAATTTTTATTAAAAAGCCTATGATGAAAGTAAAACGTTAGTGACGCTATAATGTTTTATTGGAGTCTTGCGGAGTTTGAAACAAAACACAATCGGGAACAAAGGGAACAATAAAACCGTTACAAACTCAATCTTGTCCATCGTTACAGAAGTTAAACGGCCTGGCTGGAACGTCCGTTACAAAATTTTCCAATACGAGTGATTAACATAAAAAGGAAACAATAACCGTTTAAAATTCGAATCGGTATTGCCCCTTTTTTATTGGTTAAAAAATCGCAATTTGTGAGCGGAGAACGTACGAAATTTAAATTTGAATTTCCGCCGGCGGTCGGCGGCGCTCGGCTCGTAATTAGGGGCTAATGAGAGCAAGTGTCGTCCCTGT
The DNA here is from genome assembly GCA_963506565.1 of Tachystola acroxantha. NCBI lineage: Eukaryota > Metazoa > Arthropoda > Insecta > Lepidoptera > Oecophoridae > Tachystola > Tachystola acroxantha. The sequence continues at coordinate 12,658,666 of OY735878.1, forward strand.
CCACAGACCACTTACCCCAATAGACTTGAAATCGGTACATATTTGCAAGCGAAACATTCTGTCAAGGCCGGTAACCTAGAGACGAGGCGGGGGACAGCGGCGCACTCGGTGAACTCATTTAAAGAGACGCGGCCATGTCGATATCGATAATATATTATCGATGGGGATTGTTGAACTGTTACCTACACAGTTTCAATACTTAATGTACTTAAGTATGAATTTGAAAGTTAATAAACGATTTCTACTGAGGCAATGCTATCTGTTTAATATTAATATAATAAAACAAGAACTTCTCATTATTAACGTATCACAAAATTTAATAATTACACAATATTTATAATTTAATTATTGTGAAATAATAATTATGCGTAACGAACATCATGATTGTAGTCCAACCAATAGGCATTGATGAATAAATATGGCCATAAAATAATGTAGGTCGATATTACATTACGTAGGCTTTCTATAAAGGTTTGTATGTACCTATATATTATGGTGTTTTTCTCAAACAAAGCGCGGCTATTTAAACAAGTTACGACTGACGATTCGTGATCATTCCTAACGATTGCTTGCGATTCTTGTGATTTTTAGCGATTCTTACTCACCCAAATACATTAAAACAGAACCTGACTTTTAAAATTTCTGAACGCCTATTTGTTATTTGTGTCAGCCATAAAGTTTATGTTTAGAAATAGGTAAATTCAGTTAAGAACAAAAATTAGTCGATGCTATTTTTATTAATAAAAAAAATTAAGCTTTAACTAACTTTGTTAATTTGCTACGTTTACTTATTATGATACTCCTTACTAGTCGCCGACCTATTATTTTTAACACAATAATACTATTATGATATTATTATGATTATATGAATATTATGATTTCTTGAAATCCCGAATTCCGGTTAGAATGCCGCCCCGTTAAATACCTACCTGCATTAGAATAGGTACCTTAGCTAGATAGCATTAATAAAAATATAAGATACCTGTACAACTGGTAGGTATAACGTTGGAATTGCAGTACTATGGAGTTTTCTTCGATAGTTCATATTAATAAAACAATCCGTCGTAAAGTTACGGGAACATATTGTGGTGAAAGACGACAGCCACCAATTTTCACGCATTGTCTTTATTATCCATTAACTTTTAATGTCTGGATCAACAGGAAAGCTATTTAATTTTTAACTATAAAGAAAGTAAATGAATCAAAACTCATACATCTACACAAACTTATTTAGGTGACGTAAGAATATCGATGATTGTATACCACGTCTCTAGCTTACACGTGCCGCGAAACGAAAGAGTGAGATAGGGCTACAATTAGTAGGTGGGTGAAAGAGAGATCTCTCGGAACTACTCGTAAGACACGACAATCGAACCAGTGTAAGTTGAACTCCTAATTGATTTGTCGGATTAAGTAATGAATTGATTTATTAATCAGATACTTACCGATGAAATGTGATACCATCCTTTTTGTAATTGTTCCTCCTACTGTCATTACCACACAACTTTATAGCACAGTTGGGCATGTTAAAATATTTTTTTCTTCCTTTTTTTTACAGCAGTTTATGGGTCGAATATCTGGTCACTACTAATTTGATAGGCGACGTAGTTCGGTTTGTATAGAACTTTTGCGCTCATGTGTTGGCAGAAAGCGGGGCCCTCCTATTACAGGTCTATTGGGGTAAGTGGTCTGTGTCCCTGTCCCACTGTGCCGCTCATTTTTCCGAGCATATTTTGTAGCGTTCCATTTTTATTATGTGACGACTGGTTGTCATAACGACAGCGGGGTTTTATTCGACGTTGTAAAAAGACGTGTACGCTCATTAACTTTTTGGTAAACGCAAGGGGCTTTATGGAAATTGTCATGTGTAGCTTTACGTAAGTAAACGTCATTTAGGCTTGACTCAGACGTACCATGACCGTAACCACGCGACAGGCGCTAATTTGTATGAAAATTAATAGTCTAATCATTATTATAAATAGTCGAATTATTATCATTATTAGCAAACGAATAGTAGATGCCACTGGTGACCCAAAAGCTGGCAGCTACCTCGCTCAATGGATTAGCATCGCGATCCAGCGAGGTAACGCTGCCAGTGTCTTGAGTACTCTTCCTGTATCAAATTTATTTTAAATAGTTTAGATTAGGTTTTTTTTAAATATTGAATGGTTCTTTTTTATTTTATATTGTTTTTGAAATAAACTAATAAATATTATTATCATTATTATTAATAACCGCAAACCCTCTAGATTACACACTACGTAATTGTAAAGAATACCTTTCTCTGTGTTCGACCGTACCACAACCACACCACAACTGCAACCACACGAGAACTACACACGTGTACGGGCGCTAATTTATATGAAAATATTCAAAGGTTTTTTACACGGACCACATTATGTCGTCAAATTCAACCGCGTGTTCAATACATTGTCGGCCACTTTGTGTAGCTGCGGTGACATGTGAATAGACTCTTACTCTGGGCGACATTCAGGGACAATTTTGAGCTCGATCTTAGCGTTAGTTAACTCTTGCAACTGTCAAAGTATTTTGACAGGTTGTAAGAGTTAGTGGTAATAAATTGTTCTCCTATAAACAACTAGATACAGTCTGCCTTCTAAAAATCTCCGAGCGCAAAGAAGGTCCAAACGGATGAATGGTCATTTGCTTTATTGGACATTAATTGGACGTTAACAATGGACACTTATTTGCACTTTTTTTTAATTGTTTTAGTAAGACCTTTGTGTATCTAGTTGTTAATAGGAGATCAATGTGGTAATAACATAATTTTGAGCTTACAACTGCATTATTAGCTTATAACTTTATTTTTAATTTATTTTATTTGAGATAACAAACAATTATACAATGTGTATACTTAGCTTAAGCTTACGTACTAACATAACAAAGGTACTTATTGTATAACCAGCAACGTTATCCACAGATTACATTTTAAGATATGTAGGATTTACAAAGTGAAGCTTAAATTATTAATAAATATTATTCTAGGTTTAGATAGTGAAAGAGTCATAAATTTTGAGAACCTCTGTTTTAAAGTTAACTTTAGTCAGTGCAAAGAAATCGATATCATATAAGTATTCATTGTAAGTTTTCATCAGTCTATGTAGGGGGGCACGCTCACCAGCATGGGTTCTGGTTGCCTTAAGGGCGAATAGTTTGTGGGGGTACGTGGCTCGAATTCTATGAGAGCTGCTGGGGACTTCGTACGAGATGTTGTGTGAGAGGATATTACAGTCAAATTTATTGTGAATAATATCATATAAGACAGATGCATCGAGTAGCTGCCTACGTACTTTAAGAGTGGAGAAGTTAAATTTACTCAATAAGTTGATATAAGACGTTTTTGCATGATAAAGTTTATAGTTAATTGTACTGTAATGGACCGCTACCCACCCCAACGCAGGAAATCAAAAAGTACTGAGCTAATTATATTATGACATAGGTACACTGCAACGGCAGTTATGTACTTAATACAAATTATATTGGACAGACGCGTTCAAGGGACAAGAATTAGTTCCAAAAATACTAGAGGTTATTTCCTTTTTTGAAATGGATTTTATGGTCCTAAGTATTTCTGAAAGGCGATAAATTCTCTAAAAGTGTGTTTCTTAAAAGCGATATTTAAAAGTGTCAGTTCGAAGACTCAATTGTTTTATTTATTAGGGTTATTCTTTAGAAACGAACGTTGTTATTTTAAAGTTGTAACCTAAGACGCCAATTGAGAGATCTATTGAAACATTGGGGACAAAGTAAGTGGTTTCAACATTTGGCGCGACAAAAAAAAATCTACTAAATTACTTAAAAATATTCCTTTTCACAGTTCATGGGAAAACTCCACCCAAAACCTAATCAACCAATAATGAACCCCTAAAGATAATGTCGACGCCTTTAGGTTTTTTGCAGAGCCAATATTGACCAATAGCTAAATCACAAAGCGGGGACGCCATGGATGCGCAGACGCTTTTGCGTCACTAGGGGATGAATTTATCTAGTTAGTTTATCTCGGAGCGTGGTCAAGTTCGCATAACTTTCGATAAGTTGGTTAAAAGTTACGTCGGACTACTGTGAAAGTATAGATTTATAAGTTACAGTTTAGTTACATTAGTGACAATATATTTTATTAATTAATATAAAGATGAGATCTTTATAACGAACGTATTGTGACAAAGTGAGTGTTGTATATATGGATATGGAGCCCGGAAACCTCATCGCAACGGAGATCTAAAGCTAAGTAGTGCTGGCCGCTTTCCACCGATGGCAAAAGTTCACGATATCAACTAGAATAAATTATACTGACACTAAGTACATGTGTTCTGTCTATGACAAAAGTCTATTAATGAAACTAAGTAGTGCTCTACTGACGACAATACCCATCTATTGTACTCCTATAACTTATTATTCACACTAAATAGTGTAAATTCGGCTTCTACTGACGACAATGAGTCCAGATTGATGTTATGTTAGACTAGCTGCTTTATAACGGCCACATGATCTGTCCAAACGATATAATCGAACTATACTATTTATATTTACTTTATATCGCAACTGACTACCTGACCAAAATACTTGACGTTATGCGATATATTACAGACAACTAATTAATGTGTGACGACGATTTACACGACGATACCCGTACTTAATGATATTATTACAAGTGGATTTAATGACTCCACAATGACAAGGTCAATTCGATACCACAGTGGACACCGTCCTAAGTATTACCAAAACGAACCATTCATAAGGCTACGACAGCTGAGTGCCTTGTATATGTATAATAATAATTCTTCCTTACAGCTACACGGAAGCTTAATGTATTTGCATGGCATTCGCATGAAATATGTATGAATGAACATAAGCCGTACACATCAACACTGCCGAAGGCACACTCATTTTTAAATATGATGTAAGAGGTGTGGTAAAAATACAGAAATGTACACTATATACTTATCTATGTACTCTCGTCATCTCGCCCGCGCAGAGCCGATTCATAGTCCTAGGAAAGCGGTTCCAGCCTTCTGTAACCGCTCATGTATGGAGGGTAAACTGTCGCCAGTGCTTGATACGACTCTATCTATCATATGTATTAATATAACGAGAGTGAACGATCCAAAAGTGACGTCCACGAAGCTACCACGCCTCTATGGAAGGAGGATAACAAACACTTTTATATTGTAACCAGCACCTTGCCTTATCCTTAGGGATACACGTCAGATGTAGTCGAAGCTGTACCCCTGCACCTACGACACGCTATAGTGGGAGGTTGGCGGCAGCAAAACCGGGCAAAGCCCCAACAAACTGGAATACCTACGGAACTGGAATACCTACTAAACTGGAATACCTATGGAACACATACTTATTTATTATTTGCGCCCTCCGCACTTCGCGTGCAAACAGGGACGTACTACCTTTATAGGTACTGTAAGCTAAGACTCTCTGACAACCTATCTATACAGAAACTCACAATATCACACATGACGTACGCCGAATACGTATTGGGGGAAATATTAAAATCGCGAGAATTATATTCAAACGAAATGGCCTATGTAAGTTCGCCCTTACAGCTATCTGAACGAGACGATGTCCAGTTACGAGTCGCCGAGGCTGACACCTGTTAATATAAATTACACAATAGCGTAAGGAATCTACCTGTTTAAGCATGACAACTATTGTACCGAAATTGGCGCCATACAACAACAAATATACTCGCGCGTGCCGTGAGCTTATGAGTGGAACGTACCCTAGCTGTTCATTGACTGTTACTTTGGGTATTTACCTGACTATAACCAACTCTAATCTGACGACTTTTAGAGATCCTATATTAACCCAAGCAACTTATAAATGTTATATTATACTCATCTTGATTTATAATTATTATGGTTCTATTTCATCTTTACGATGAAATCACCTTTGTTTGAAAGTGGAACTTGGTTAGCATTGTTATTTTAAATCTACAGGACGCTGAGAGAGACACCTGTCGGAGACATGTGCCCTAGCGGAGATTCACCCAGTAGTTGCCCCGACAGGTTAGTTGCATGCCTTTACATGCGAATAATACCACCATAAATTCCGTATTAAAACAACTTCGACGTTTTGCGTTTGTTAATAATCGCGTAATAATAATTGAATTGAGCAATCATACAATTATAATACATCTTATTTTATGAGCTAAAGCATTAAGACGATCACGGACTTTAAATTAAACAATAATATTTATAGACGATCACGCCACTAATCATTTTATTAATTATTTAGATCTTCATTCACGACTTTAGGTATCAATAGGTTTAGGTGTTCTGAGGGGGTTAGGTATCTAGGCTTTACCTTAGGTCTAGATTTAGACTAGATCTAGGTTAGGTTTAGCTTTAGGTTCTTCGGCTTACGCATCAGCCAGGGAGGGGGGCATTCTCATCTGTTGCCGGTGTCCCAGAATTTCGTCATTAAATGCAATAATGAGTTGACTGATTACTTTGTCTATCGAAATAGTAGATAAAAATTTGTTAAATTATTTTTGCAACGAGATAAAAGGGTTTGGGTTACTACACAACACAACGTAGAATTTATTGTTTAATTTCAATACATTTTAACAAACAAAAAAATACACAACGTAGGAAATATAAAGAATAGCTCATAAAATAAAACATTTGGACTTTAAATAAAACTTTCAACAAATGCGGGAAATAATAATAGATGATAAAACATTGTTAGGGTTGCGCAGTGAACACTGCTTTACAATTTGTCACTCCATTGTTTTTACAATAGTTTGCGCAGGGTCTGGGCCATCTGCTGAGGGAAGAAAGAATAGTCGACTGACGCGCGTCTATAACTTAATTACCCCGTCACTAAAGCAATAGTTGCATAGAGAGAGTTTGAAACTCTGTTCAAAATAAAACGTCAATAAAATAAACGATTGTAAAACAGTTTACATTTATGGTTATGATGGCAATAGTTTGAGTAAAATCTTAAAAGAGTCTTGTCGTAAACAATTGTTGAGTAAAATAAAAGTTACAATCATATGGTGTGGTATTATGAGGAGTAGGGTATTATTGGGCATTTCAAAACACATTCCATTCCTTCGCAAACGTTCGTTGACACTCACGTTGCTCGGATGATCATGCGTTTCGAAAAACCCAAAAACACGCTACCGTAGTATGACAATTTTCATGGGATCGTAAAAATGTTACGAATGTCTGCAGATTAACGGATATCGTTTGCGTTGCATACGCTATTATGGAACATGTTCGTTAACGTAACACTGTTAACAGACGTGTTGGTTGTAGGATATAGGTGATAGAAATAAATAAAATGTTAACATACCCAAATTTCTCTGCTGATTGATTCACAAGTTCATAACTACAACATCTAGATCTTTTTTTTTTTTGCTTTCCGTGCGAGGAGAAAATCCTCATGGATACACCGCGCCCGTACGCGATAGCATGCCCGACTTCACTGAGAAGATGACCGTCCTTGAGGTTGAGTAGTCAGATGGCGTTTTAGACATTGGCATATCGAGTCCATGATGGAATGATCCTTTGTTATTTCTAGACTATTCGCATTCTGACGAAAAAACTAATATGGTAATCATCGACTTGGGTCTCGGTGACTTTATAGACACTCCATCTAGATCGGGGAGTTTTTAGTCCGTAGGTCACTGAGTCACCTTCTCAGTGAAGTCGGGCATGCTATCGCGTACGGGCGCGGTGTATCCATGAGGATTTTCTCCTCGCACGGAAAGCAAAAAAAAAAAAGATCTAGATGTTGTAGTTATGAACTTGTGAATCAATCAGCAGAGAAATTTGGGTATGTTAACATTTTATTTATTTCTATCACCTATATCCTACAACCAACACGTCTGTTAACAGTGTTACGTTAACGAACATGTTCCATAATAGCGTATGCAACGCAAACGATATCCGTTAATCTGCAGACATTCGTAACATTTTTACGATCCCATGAAAATTGTCATACTACGGTAGCGTGTTTTTGGGTTTTTCGAAACGCATGATCATCCGAGCAACGTGAGTGTCAACGAACGTTTGCGAAGGAATGGAATGTGTTTTGAAATGCCCAATAATACCCTACTACAAAAATACGAAATTTACACTCCCATCATTTTGCGTAGATCATCAGTAGGGTATTATTGGGCATTTCAAAACACATTCCATTCCTTCGCAAACGTTCGTTGACACTCACGTTGCTCGGATGATCATGCGTTTCGAAAAACCCAAAAATACGCTACCGTAGTGTGACAATTTTCACGTTGAAAACGCTAATGCACAGTATCGCAACATGTCATGACTGTCTGCAGGTTAACGTAACACAATAAGACAATAAAAATACAAGTACATAACGGATTCGTTATGATTTATAAACACAAAATTCTTATCTAATGTATAAAAACATTCGGAAATTTACACTCCCATCATTTTGCGTAGATCATCAAGCTGTTACGTACTTAATTCACGTAAGCTATCTGTTTAAATGCAAACATGAAATTTGTGAAACAACCTCATTCTTTGAAGCTGGAGAAAATTTGTGTTCAAGCCAACAGAAGCATAGCCCGTCATGGAAAACTTTTACCTAATTCAATTCGGTGTATTATTTCTGGACCTTCTAACTGCGGTAAAACTAATTTAATGCTTGGACTACTTTTACATGAAAATGGATTACATTTTCGAAACGTGTACCTGTATTCCAAGACTTTATTTCAACCAAAGTACGTGTTTTTAGAAAAGGTGTTCCAAAATGTATCAGAGATATCTTTTATAAAATATCGTGATAACGAGGAAGTTTTGAGTCCTCATGAAGCCGCTCCTAATTCAGTTATAATTTTTGACGATGTTGCATGTGAAAATCAAAACAACATACGTGATTATTTTGCTATGGGCAGACATAAAAATATAGACTGTTTTTACTTAAACCAAACCTATTCAAAAATTCCGAAGCAGTTAATTCGTGACAATGCTAACCTCGTTATTCTTTTCAAGCAAGATGATGTTAACCTTCATCATGTATACGATGAACATGTTAATACAGATATGACATGGACTCAGTTCCGAGATATGTGTTCGGAAATATGGAGCAACCCTTACAGTTACTTAGTAATAAACAAGGACTGTGAGAAGAATAAAGGCTATTATAGAAAGACTTTTGATACATTCATAAATTTTCAATAGATGTTTATAATAAACATGTTATGGTTTTTACGGTCATTGATAATTTCAACGCTGTAAAGTATAGTGCTAAAGTATAAAGTATGAACGAAGAGAAGGAGTTGAAAAAACAGGTTCTGAAATCTACCCAATCACTTAAAAAGAAAATTCAAATAATGCGCGACATCAAAACTAATAATGATATAGTCATGGAGTCCGTTTTAAAACCGATAACAGATCCATTAAAACAGTTATCAATTAAGAATTCTAAGACATGCGATGAAATAGTAACTCCAAAAATAAATAAAATTATGAAGAGAAAGGTCAGTCGTACCCCTACACATACAGTAAAAAAAGGTGTTCGCTATCATGTATCAGAAGATGATGATTATCCTTATGATGGAAATAGTAGTTCTAATGACAGCAATTATTATGATGCTCCTGTAAAAGGTAATACGTCTGATCTTCAAACTGAGGAGGATGACGAGTTAAGTGATAGTGATGATTCCAAACATGATACAAGCGGTACATCTTTCAAAACTAGCAAAAGTATTAGTCCACGTCCTTCATCATGGTCAATGTCAGATATCGTCGATGAAAATATTCCTTTCGGTGTCAGAAGAGAAAGAGGAAAACTTATGATGGGAATGTCATCAGTGTCTTTAAATGATTACCATATTATAGTTGGTGGAAAACCATACGTTAAAACTTTAGGGCTAATGGAACTGTTATTTAAAAAATCACCAGATTTAAGTTTAATAAAAGAAGATGACAGACTTAACTATAAGAAAATGTTAATAGTTACTAATGCTCATCGTCGTGATTACGATCCCTCAAAACCAATTAAAAGTAACAAGGGAAGAAAGTATACGCAGATAATTAGACCTCTATTCATAAAATTAGCTAAAAATTGTGTTAGCACGGAAAGCATGTCGCAAGGATCCGGATTGTCTGTAATTAAGAAACTTAATCCAAACGTGGATTATGTTTATTGGGATGATCCCAATGAATTGGTTAATCGGTTAAAGTTATTGGTAGCTTCTCGAGATGCTGGTAACACTGGATTAGATAATGAAATAATATCCATCATTGAAGAATTACGTGAAAGTGGTTTAATTAAATAAATATTTATATGTCGGATTTTTCTATATTAAGACAGTCAACTATCAACTATCGGTTAATGCAGTTCTGAGGGGAATGAATATCGATAAATTCGGTCATCACGTTCATAAGCGTTTGCGTACATCAGTACAATTGAAAACTGATGATTTATTAAAAATCGAAGATGGCGAAATTAATATAAATTCAGTGAGATTAAAAGGAGTTAGCATCCCATTAGAAGCTGACGATGCTGTGAATAAGGAATATGTTGATAAATTTATTAATCAATTTTGGACAAGTCAGAAAATAGTAGACGAACTGAACAAATTAACATTTACAATCAAAAAATATCTGCAGACTTACTATTATACGAAATCTGATATAGATTCAATCATTAAGATCCCAAAAGTGTAGGTAATGAAATGAGTAAACAACAAGTTGTAGATGAAATTCATAGAGCAGCAAGAAAAAACTTCATTCGACGGTATGTGTGTTTAAAAGGTATTGATGATTTATGGCAAGCTGATTTAATTGATATGCAAAGTTTAGCAAAGGATAACAAAGGTTATAAATACATTTTAGTTATAATAGATGCCTTCTCTAAATTTGTTTGGGCAATGCCATCTAAAACGAAAACTAAGTCGGAAATTTCGAATTTATTTAATATAATACTTGTTTCTTCTGGTCGAATACCTGTTAATTTGCAGACTGATTTAGGTAAAGAATTTTATAATAATATATTTCAAAATCTGATGGCTTCAAACAAAATTAATCATTATTCTACATACTCAACTAAAAAAGCTTCCATTGTGGAAAGAGTGATTAGGACTTTGAAAGGCAGGCTTTATAAGTATTTTAGTTATATTGGTAATTATAATTGGTTTAGAAAACCTTTAGAAAACATTGTTAACTCCTATAATAATACTGTACATCGAATAACTCACTATAAACCTATAGACGTAAACTACAACAATGAATCTACTATCATGAGTAACATTAAACTGTCACAGAAGATGTCTATCATAAAAAAATGTAGTAAATTCAATGTTGGAGATCATGTTCGTATTAGCAAATATAAAGGAGATTTTCAAAAAGGATATACTCCAAATTGGTCCGCTGAAATATTTACAATTACAAAAGTAAACAATACTAATCCGATTACTTACCGAATTGAAGATCAGCGAAAACAAATGATTTTGGGTACATTTTATGAACAGGAGCTTCAAAAAACGATGAATGGTGACATATACTTGGTGGAAAAGGTTTTAAAAAGGAAGGGTAATCAATTGTTTGTAAAATGGTTGGGTCTTAATGATACTGAAAATAGTTGGATTAATAAAAAATCTATTGTATGAAACCTATATAACGTGTATGTATTTATTGTAAGATCATTATATTTGATGGTTATTGAAGGAGGAGGACTTCTCAATAGTGTAATTAATAATTTGCCATTTGAATTACATTTACCTGGATACAATTATTGTGGACCTGGTACTAGACTAAAAGAAAGATTGTTACGGGGTGATAAAGGTATTAATCCGTTAGATAACGCTTGTATGCAACACGATATAGCATATTCCAAGTATTCGAATTTAGAAGACCGTCATAAGGCGGATTTAGAACTACTAAACATGGCTAAACAAAGGGTTAAGTCGAAAGACTCACGCACAGGAGAAAAAATTGCCTCGTGGTTAGTAAACAAAGTAATGAAAACTAAATTAAAAGCAGGTGCAGGTATTACGGGATTTAAAACCGCCGTATCAAAAATACGTAAACAATTACGAAAGCAGAAACCTAAGAATCACAGATCTGCTATAAAATATGCATATCTTGCAGCTAAAAAACTACTTTCAAAAACATCAAGAGTGAGGTTACCTCGTGTAATACCCATTCCAAAAACTGGAGGTATACTACCTTTAATCCCCATATTTGCTGGTTTGTCGGCTTTAGGTGCGCTAGCGGGAGGTGCGGCAGGTGTTGCGAAAGCTGTTAATGATTATAAGTCATCTAAACAGAACCTAAGGGAATCGGAACGCCATAATAAAATGATGGAATCTATTGCCTTAGGAAAAGGTCTATATATCAAACCATATAAAAAAGGAAGTGGATTATTTCTAAACAATTTAAAAAAAAACTGAATCATAGGCTACCTAGGCGTGCTCTTACTAATATAGATATTATTGAACATGCTACAAAAATCCCATACTTTAGAGGTGTTTATATGAGAGATAAGTTGCCGCATAAACCAAAGAAAGTAGAGTGTGCTATCATCAATTTAGATGATCATAACAATAATGGAACGCACTGGGTAGCCTATGTTAAACTAAATAATTATTGCGAGTACTTTGATAGTTTTGGGGATTTGAAACCTCCGTTGGAACTTGTTAAGTATTTAGAAAATATTAGTGACATCTTTTATAATTACAATAATTACCAAAGTTTCGATTCCGTCAACTGTGGTCATCTATGTCTAAATTTTTTAAAAAACTTTTGGAAAAGACATTTAAAATGAAGTTATCATATTTATAGTTATCATTACAAAAATGAACTTCACGCTATCAATATCTGACACCAAGTCATCTTTGACAACTAATTATTCCCCTGCTTTACAACTCGATGGTGATTATGAGTGCGGTCTTTTATATTTTTCGGCATTCAACTCAATACCAAATATAGATAGCAGAAATAATAAAGTATGGTATGGTGAAAACGGAGTCGTAGAAATTCCAGAAGGTTCGTACGAACTTCAAGATATTAGTGACTACTTAAAGGAACATATTAAGGATTGTGTATTTAAATTGAAATGCAATAACAACACATTAAAAACAACTATTTTTTGTTCAAAAGATATACATTTTGAAAAGGAAGGATCGTTAAATAAAATATTAGGTTTTGGAAAAGAAACTCTAAAAGCTAATATAATACACGAATCTAGTTATCCGGTATGCATTCTGTCGACAACCGTGCTGAGGATTGATTGTGATATAGTTAGTGGATCTTATGTGAATGGAAAAACTAGCCATATTATTCACGAATTTGCACCAAATGTTCCTCCAGGTTATAGAATTATCGAAGTACCTAAAAATATAATATATTTTCCTGTAAATCGTAAAAACATAAGCTCTATCAATATTAGAATATTGGATGTAAACAATAACTTAGTTAATTTACGAAACGAAGAAATTCAACTCTATTTACATCTCAAAAAAAACAATGATCGATTTTCTTAAATACTCGCGATCTGTCATTAAAAAATATAGTACAAATAGTGCTGTTGAGGGAATAACACCTTCTAAACAAATTAAGAAAAATATAAAACCTAAAAAAGGTCTTACAAAAGAAAACGTGAAATTTCTCAAACTTATTGGTTTAAAATGAGTATCCTAAATATAACAGAGCAGCCAACTTATGACAATTCCATCGAAAGTTATGAGTTTCATTCGTATAATCCATACGTCACCAGTTTTAATATTAACGATGAGATCCGCATACCCATTAATCAGCAGGACTTATATGTTTTACCTTCTGCCAGTACATTATACATAGAAGGAAATGTACAGGCTTATAACAGAGAATCCAAAGCAAAATTAAGTCATATTAATTTTACAAACAATCATGTACTTTTTCTTTTTCAATCGATTTCATACCAAATCAATGGAGTTGTAATTGACACAGTTCGCCAACCTGGAGTTACTACGACTATGAAAGCTCTATTGTCAATGAGCGAAGGGGAATCTAAAATATCTAAATGTTGGGGGTGGAATATCGATGGATCATCAAACTCGGGAAATAAATTTGCGGTATCATTACCTCTTAACAAAGTTTTAGGTTTCGCTGAGGACTATAATAAAATAATTATGAATTGTAAACATGAACTCATCCTAATTCGTAGTAATACTAATTTGAATTGTTTAAAATTAGGCGCTGGAGAATATGTTCATGATATTGAGATTACTAAATTAGTATGGCGTGTTCCTCACATAAAAGTTTCCGACCGTGAAAGAATTAACCTGCTTAGACATTTAGAAAAGGACCGTGCAATTAATTTAGTATTCAGAAATTGGGATTTGTACGAATATCCTTTATTACCTCAAACTTCAAAACATACTTGGTCGATAAAAACATCTTCACAGATTGAGAAACCTAGGTTTGTAATTTTAGGCTTACAAACTGATCGTAAAAATCAGATACTTAAAGATATGTCTCAATTTGACCATTGTAATTTACGTAACGTTAAAGTATTTCTGAATTCAACTTATTTTCCATATGAAAACTTAAACATTGATTATGCTAATAATAATTATGCTTTAATATATGAGCAATACGCAAAATTTCAACAGTTCTATTATGGACGTCGACCTGATCCGTTGCTAAGTTATAACGATTTCAAAACTAAGGCACCCTTATATCTAATAGATTGTAGTCGACAATCTGAAATAATACAAACAGGAAGTGTGGATATACGGTTGGAATTGGAAACAGATACTCCCTTACCAGATCAAACTACAGCTTACTGTCTTATATTAAACGATTGTATTATTGAATATAAACCCTTAAGTAATATTGTAAAAAAGATATCATGAATCAAGATTGCATAATTGTTGATATACAAGGTTTTTCTGATTGCAATAATAATTTTATAATTAAAGAACTGGCTCTGGCTACACAAGAATATACCCAGGTATTTCTAGTTAAACCTCCTTATTCTTTTTGTAACTTATCTTGTGAAGAAAAAAAGGGTATTCTCTGGTTAGAAAGAAACAGAGGTATTTTATGGAGAGAAGGTTACATCGACTATCGTGAGTTTAAAAGAATAATTTCACCTGTATTAGCTTATAAAAAGATAATAGTTAAGGGTGAAGAGAAAATTAAATGGATTGCTGATTTATGTCAAAATTGCTCAATAATTACAGACGTGGGTGAAAATGGATGTCCTAATTTATTAACGTTGCATAAAAAATACTGTAATTCTACAACTTACTTAAACTGCTTAACTCATAAAAAATATTGTGCTTTAAAAAATGCAATATGTATAAAAAAATGGTGTATTGATAACAATTATCTTTGGTAAATACCAATATTGCATATTATTATGTTTAATGTAGCGTAAGTTTAACTTTGTATGTTTTCCTATATTAAGTTAAGTATAGATAATAAAACCAATTTTTTAACAACATTTTATTTCATTTAAGTGAACTAAGAAATTACAATTACCTCTTACATTTTTTACTAATTAGTTACTACAGAATATCACTTCATATTAATGCTAATGTCGAACTATTTTTTTTCACACTGCTGTTCGTAGACTGTGGCTACCTGAAACAAGAGATATTAACAATTACTATATAAAACATTACAACCCACATCGCTTCATATAAAAAACCTGCAATAGCATCTATAACAATACTTCCGTTATTAAAACAAGTTAAGTTTAGAAATAGGATACTTACATAGTTGCTGTCTGCACGTTCTCCCAATTCCCTTGTTATTAAAAATAACGTATGCGTGGCGGACTGCATTACTTGGTCTTCGTTATCGTAGACGAGGTAGTTGGCTCGGGTTACGGTGCGGTCTTCAATAACTGTTTCCTTCTCCGTGAATTTGCACACTTCAATCTTTATAGAGAACTTAGGTAGTCTTGTATCTGACAGTGTTGTTATATAGTTTGCTTTTGGATAATAGTTGCGAGTTGAGTTAGCCGACATTATTAATTATCGTCTCTCTGTATCGTCTCTTCGAGTGTTAAATATTGACTACTTAAATTAATTTATTAGCACACACCAATCGCGCGAATGAGCTTCGTCATCAAAAACTTGTCTAGACATGCCAAGGTACTCGCAGCGAGGCTCTTCGCAAAGCGTCAGTGATTTTATTTTGATGTGGTTTGCAAATTATTGTTGTGTGTGATTATATTACTGAATGTCATGAATGGTTTAGAATAGGTTTATATAACGAAAAAAAATACTGAGTACCCTTTAAAATAATATATTTATCAACCATATTTTACATTATTTAAGTAATACTTATAGAAATCTTATCGTTAAATTAAGTACTTATAATTATTATAGTCAATTGAATACAAATTTTGTGAACCAATCAATTGCTAGAATAGCCATTTCTTTTTCAACCAGTGAATAATCGTTAGTGTAATAATCCAATAACGTCTCAATATTGGATGGCGATAAATACGTATTCGTAAGCACAGATTGAATTTTGTTCACAGTTGGCTTTACCTTTAGGTATTCTATTTCTAGACTTTTCAATCTTATATCTATACAGTGACCATACATATTAATAGCAGAAAATACTTGGTGTACATAATAATCAGGACATCGTTTATCACAATACATGAGTCTATACAACTTATACTGACATGAGTCATAGTTACTTTTATATTGTCCGATCATTTTAAACTCATTATAAATAGTTTCCCATTCTTCTGGAGACCAAAATATACAGTAATTTTCAAGCTTCACATAAATTTGTGGTAAGAAGTCATTAATTGGCCAGAGTCCGCTTGTTATTTCAATATTAGAGTAATAATAAGAATGTTTCAGAATTATAATATCGGCTAAATATCCCTCGGCCATCTTAGATAATTATAATACAATTTTATTAGTGAAATACGTTAAGCGAATTCAAAATGTGCTCTGATAATGACCCCAAGAACGGGTCGACGTTTTGTTTTTTAATATAATGCGTTTATCATCGTTAGCTGAAAGCGCTATTTTATTTAATTCCTGTGTGAATACTTCATGCTTCAACGATTTAAAATAAATGTTTTTTCTTCTAATGACATCGTTGGTTTTTAAAACTTTATTATAGTCATTGTGTGTTAAACCTTTAACAACACATTTTTTTACACCCTTTGCTTTCTTAATCTCGGAATTTTCGGTTTTTATAGAATATAATTTGGATCGTAAGCCTACGAATTCAGCTATATTTTCTCCGCCGAACTCATCTTTAAATAAACCAGGAATTTTGTTGTTGTCACATTTGATTCCGTACAAATTATTAACCGAGTAATTACTGGTATCAAAATATGGTTTGAATTTCATGTTAATATCCTTATATATATCTTCTGTCTCTATAGAATATAGAAAGCTATCTGTATCTGTATAACATAATTTAATATTGTCTTTGTAGTATGGTTTCATAACAGTGTAATGGAAATCAAACATATGGCTTTTGGATAACTCTAGAACGGTGAAACCGATGTAAATCGGTTTGTCTAAAACCACTCGTTCAGGTTTCATTTGAACAGCTACGAAATTTTCTGAGAAAATTGTCACACTATGAAAATTCGGTCTCGATATGTATCTATTGGCTGTATATTGTTTTTTGGTGATATTGGTACTGTCCTGCCATTGATTGACTAACTTTACATCAACCCGATGTTCTACATTTTCCAAAGTTTTGCCAAAGATACTATTATTCAATAATTTAAAAAAGTCTTGTTCGAAAGCCGAGCGTGCACTTTGCCTTAATTTTGTATTTAGATCAATATATTCCTTCAAATATGGACTTTGCTTGAATTTTATTACCCTGTGTATTTTTTTTAATATTAATCCATTTGCTATACACGTTTTTAAATGAATATAATGAATTACGTATCTATATTTATCGTATAAATTTGGAATAAGTTTAGAAGAGTTTGAGCCTGGAGGTTTGAATTTTTGTGGGCAAAAAGGAAAATCATTATGTAAATTATGGAGGTATTCTGGATATTCTAAGTCCACTTCTAAAATATAACCATGCATGGAATCATTTGGCACTGTTAGAATGTTGAGGTTATTAATGTCTAACTGGTTCATTAAAACAAAATCAGAATGTGGTAAATAACCACACATAGCAAATCCATATAAATTATTGCAGTCTATGTATATTAAGTAGCTACTACGACTGTCCGGGTCATAGTGAGATAAATATTTGTTATTTGCCTTAGCATACCGAGTTGAACATAAACAAACTCCTCCGCGTATACCGCTCTGTATCATACGAATTATCTCTAAATCATCAATAAGATGTAATTGAACTTTAGTTTTAAGTAACATAGCATCAAAACTTAAACTTGGAGCTGTTAAGTAAAACGATGGGTCCAATTTATAATTTTTTGTGCAAGTTTTCCTGAAACTTTCGAAGATATCTGTTAGTAATAATACGTCACTTTTTAAGTACAAATCGGTATATTCGCCTAAATTGCGTAAACCAAATATGTTCCATACATTCAAGGCGTGTTTATAGTCAGACTCAGGTATATCTTCATTCATTAACTTATTAAAGAAACGTTTTCGCGGTGGTAGAGAAGTTTCTTTGTATATGTTCCAGCCAGTTATATATTCATACGGATACACCCCTTTACATCGCATTAAATCAAATTGCAGTGGATCTGAAAAAAATCGTGATAGATGTATAAAATCCTCTTTGTTTAAATTTTCTGCGAGTTTTTGTAAACTAGTAGCTAAAAAATTGAATGAATCAACGAAACGAACAGGTACTAGCCCTCCGTCCTCTGTAATGAATAGTTTTGTAAACGATATGTACTTTTCTTTATTTTTAGCTACCACTTTCAATGGACCTTTCATATCACCTAGTTCCTTTATAAATAAATGACAGTCGTAGCCTGATAGGTTATGAAAATAGACCGGGATGAATTTAGGTAAAGCAAATCGAATGTTACAGTAGGTGTGCGTTGCGCCTCTGTACACCCCTGTCAGGTGACAGTGATCGCGGACTCGTTCGTCAAAAAGCATTTGCGAACATATATGACAGACTTTTGCGTTATTAAAATTTTGTAAATCGATGTCGGTAAATACAATTGGTTTGTTAGTGTTCAATATCTTATGAATCTTTATAATATCGATTTGAAGATACTCAGTGAATTTTTCGGCACAATTAAGACCTCTGTATGATCTGTATCGGTTGAGGGTATTGTCATATGAGCACACAATGTAATAACCAAAAGCTGCTGGAACATGTTTTTGAGTTGTAGTTGTGAATGTAGAGGTGGAAGTGTCGCTCGTACAAGGCTCTAAAAATGACTCGAAGTCAGCGTAAATAACAAAAGGTATATGCTGCATCCTTTCAAAATGCTTAAATTGAATTATGGTCCCCTTGTTCGGAAGAACTGTCGCGACACTACCACATACATGTGAATTTAATTTACATTCGCTGTCAAAAAACATCAGACAGTCATCGCAAAAGTATATTTTACCATGATGTTTAGTTAACTGTGTTCTCAATAAAATGTTCAAATGTTTAATTAAACAATAATGTGAACGAGATCCGTTTTCTAGCAGTAATAAATTAACATGATGATTTTGCCGACAGTGCGTTTTGTAAAGCGGTCCGACAATATGTTTGTTATTACTAATACCATACACGTTCACACTCACATTACGATTATTTTTTTCGAAAGTTTTTATATCAGAAAGGGAAACCGGAAAACTCATATTTTGCACATTTAGTATATCCTTAAAATGAGGATAAGAGGATACTCTATTCGGGTTATTTTTTGCAGGAAAAAGAGATGCTATCACACTCCATAAGAAGCAGAAATTATCATAATTTTTTATATTGACACATGATCGCTTATGTTTTAAAAATTTCGGCAAAGCGATAAAACTAGAAGCCCTCAGCGGAGTGTATTTGTTAATATTTACTTCAAGATACAGATTTCTTAGAAAAGTCCAACCGCTATCTCGTTGTTGAAACTCATCCATTTTTTTACAAATAATATTTTTCATGTTCCGAAATACTTCTTTAAAATCATAATTTCGACATAGAACTATATTTTCCGTATTGAAAGACTTTGTTTCCTTTGAATCATTTTTTGGTAAAGCGTATTCAGAAAACAGCTCTAAATTTACCTTTATCGCATTGTAAGAGCTGATTCTAGCGTCGAATAGCTGACGTACTAACGAACTGAGTTTATTTAGATATTCAACTGGCAAACAACTAGTTGTCTCGTTCTCACTCCCACGTCTAGTAGGTGATGGATGTCGCAAACGGTATGATGCAATGCGATTTCTAAATGCAGATTGAATTTTATCAATGTTTTCATTTATTTGTACAGCATTATTGTTCTTATGTTGTATGCTTTTTAGATGACCTGAAAAAGCCTTGCTTTTAATTGATTGATCACAAACCGTACAATAAACGGATTTGTGGGCCATAATGGTATAGGTTTAATATAATGATATTATAATGTACAAATAGTATGAAGTAATATTTATTTGAATTTTAATTTATAAATACTTGTACGGAAATATAAATTATAGTAATTTTAGAGTTCTTCATCTATTTTCGATCTGCAAAAAATTTTCCTTCTTCCGTAAACTTTTTCTTCACTTCCTTCAAAAAGTTTCTTAGTGATTCCAACTCTGGGCTGTCATCACTTACGCGATATTTTAGGCTTACGCTCGCTTTTTCGTGTCGGTTCCTAGGGTCCACTTTCGCAATATCCGCGGTGTTGTACACCCGAACCTCGACAAACAAATTGCCCTCCAGTTGCTGGTATCTCCGCAGAACCCCGTCGGCAACCCTCCGCGACAGCGCTGACGTAAGGTTCGCTCTCTCCAACGCGATACTTCTCGCACTCCTCGCCTCACTTTCGTCACCGCTGTCAAAGACCTCGGTGAAGGCTTGTCTTTCGTTGTCAAGGGTAGCACGTTTAGGAGCAGGAGCAGGAGCGTTGCTTGCTTTTGATTTCCGCTTCGGAGCAGCAGCGATCTTCTTTGTCACCGATTTAGACTTGGGTGTTCCGCGAATGCTTCTGAAAGGGGTAACAATAAATTAATTAGACATAATGGATTCGAATAGAGCATATCGAAATGATGATCACGTAATGTTTACATTAACATAGCACCTAATATATTTAATGTAAACTTACACTCGTTCATCGTCATCGGAGTCGAGGGTTGCGAACCGATGTGCAGGTTCTTCGTGGCTTGACTTCGCTGTGTTCACGTTCTTGCGCACGTAATATTCAGAGTCAGACCTGTAAAATGAAATAAAATGTAAAATAAATAATTTAATCTCTACATTCAGAGAGGTGCTGTGTTTTATTAGGAATATCAGTGTTCGATCCATGAGTTATCCCTGATTGTTCGTCAGCGACATATTTACAAGAAATAAAAAAATAAATCAGTAACAGTAGTAGGATTTACGTACTTACATGATTTAGATGCACCGGATTCTGAGTTTCACAAAAAATACTTAGTTAGGTAGGTACTAGGTCGAGCACTTCTTCACTTTAGGGTAGAGTAACCTTGCTGAAGTTCACTTGAAGACAATTTGGATGAGCTAATTCGTTAGCACCATTTAAACACGAATTTCGGGTGACGCTGACAGGGGTCGTCAACATTTTATTGATCATACTTTTTTTAAGTGTAACACTTTGGACTTTACATCGTTCTTATTATACGCGTAATTTTTTCTGCGTTTGAATGGTTAATTAACTCAGGGCAGATATTACATACGAGTTTGCTAGCTAGAGATTTATTAGGATCTTTTATAATTCTAAAGGGATGATCCACTTTGTAAAAAGTCCAACCCTATTTTGCACGCACACAAGAATATGCTGTGTTTTGTTGGTTTCCTCACGATGTTTCCTTATGTCGCAATAACTTATTGATACAATATTCATTTATAGGTCAACATAGAGCTCATTAATAATATTAAGAACAAGTAATGAACAGATAAACGTGTTATGTTACAACCGTATATCGTAACCAGTCGAGTAATCTTATTCATTCGTTTCTACTTCTTAATAATTCATTTCTAATATTTTAATTATTTTGACTTTGACTTTGACTTTGACTGAATTCATTTTTATGAATAAAAGGTTTACTACACCTTACATGGTGCTAAATAAGCATAATTTATATTTTAAATATATTTAAGGAAAATGTGTCGCAATGACCTAATTAATTTGAAACCGTACACTAAACGCACATCGTATTGCACTTCCGTCAGCGTTTTCTTTGAGGATACAGTCGAGCACATAATTATGTATGTATAAAATATTAAAATAATATATTATTTATTTATTTATTTATTTAATCTTTGTTACATTTTATGTATCGAGCGAACTTAATGCCTTGCGGCATTTTCTTCCAGTTTACCTTAAGGCATGCAGAAATTGTATATTACCTATTATAGATCTATTAGAGAATTCGTGAAATGTATTTTATACTTTTATCGTCACTAATCAATCTTCACAAATGTTTCAAACATGACTGTGTTATTACCGAAAAATTATATACAGTCCTTTGAAAGACTTTATGAAACAAACATTATTGATAGGTAATTAATTATAGAAGAATTTGTGTCTGCATTTGAATAACCTGAATAACAATAAAAAAAATTATTTTGCAAGAATGCTATAAAAAGATTTTATGTTTGACTGTACTTATAATATGTTGCAATGATTAAACCGTTTACATATCATAACATGAATACCTAAGGGATATCGCACATGGTGATGCTATAATATTTTATGTTACGATAATATATTAAGAAATCAGAAACAGATAATATAAGATAACAGGTATGAAATCTTATCAGTCTCTTGAAAGCCTGCTCTAATACGCTTTTTGTTTGATTTATAGTATACAGGTATACCGCTTTACTATTAGATGCATTAGACAGCTCATCAGATGATGATTCTGTTCAGCAAGATGAAAATGTACATTGTCTTCACCATTTATGCGATGATTCATGTGGATTGTATAGTAAGCGATATTTTATCTTAAGGTAAAAATAATTATAACATCCGCTGTACAACATGCTTTATGCATAACCTTTTACTTAGCAAAAATGGTTTGCGCAACATGCGTGGCAAAAGGTTGTCGCACATGGTGATGCTATAATATTTCTGTTACTATATATTTTAAGTATCACAAACAGGTAAGATTATGTTAATGTATTATGAAATCATTTCAGTCTCATAAAAGCAAATACTACTAGTACAAACTTTTTGATCGATTTATATAAATACAGGTAATACGACTTCACTATTAGATTTATTAGACAGCTCATCAGAAGATGGTTACTTACTTTCTGTAAGATGAAAATGTACAATTGTTTTCACCTTTTATGATCTATTTAAATCCTATAGTAAGCTATGTATCGTATATAAGTATATTATCTTAATGTAGACATATATTATAGCACCCACTGCACGACATGATTTACACGTACCTAACACGAGGTGCGCCAATGTTGATGCAGCAAAAATAGTATAGGCAGCTTACTTATTATAATGTCTGTCAGCAATTTTGATCTAAGGATGTACAGTCAATTGGGAAAATATGTAACCTTGTAATAAAAACTCAATGTTTTTATTTAACTTTTTGATTCATTTTGATTATTATTATTATCACACTTTAAATGTCAAGCATAAAAAATACTTTCTCTGTGGGAATCGCGCTCAAGACGTTCAGCTTATGCGCAGCCTAACCTACCGCACATTTGGTTAGGATAGGTCTGATGTTATGAATCTAATTGAGTTTACTACTTCATAGTTAACTCTTTGCTTTATATAATCTAGTGGTGAATGGGTGAATTGTAATTAATTAAGTTACCATCGTCGACTTGGGTGAAAACCTGTAAAGGCGCTGGGATTTTGATCTTTAATGAAATAAATAAATAAATATTATTATTACAAGTATTATTGCAAATATACATAATACATTTATAATGATTTTAAAATGTAGTCAAATAAATTGTTGTATGTAGTATATACTCGTATTCAATTGAAAATGTATTCAACAATATACCTTGTTTATACATTTTTACGTTTGACTGTACTTAGAACAATCGCTGACAAATTGTTGTTGTCAGTGACAATGCTTACATTAACTATAGATGTAATGTTAGGGAGCTGGGGATAGTATAACAAAAATTGCACTCCAAACTCTGATAGTGCAATCTACTTGTCCTAGTACATATCAATGTGATGCTTGTTACAGCTTTTCAACATTCATTTTTGCAGATTTTCGCATTAATGTCGATGGCATACAATTTGAGGACCCTCACATATACACAGTAATATTTTACCATATGTTTTAGTGCAATGTTCAGTGTGCTAATATCTATAGTGTTTTTAGACAAATATTGTATAAAACGTTCACGCAACCAAACTGGTTATTGAATCGTATTTTTAATTTTTCAGTGTATAGTCCGCTTACAAAGTGCAGTTAACTCAGGATGAAGAACTTAAAATAATAATTAGATAATTTGAAATGTTTGTGTTGTATGACTAGAGTCGACGGTCTAATCATAACCAATTCAAGAAGGTGATTGTATTTGAGGTTGAGTAGTTCGATGGAAGTCTAGATATCGGCAGATCGAGTCCGTGATGGAATGATCCTTTATTATATCTAGACTATCCGTATTCTAACGAAAAACTAATAAAATAATCATCGACTTGGGTCTCGGTCACATTATAGACATTGTGAAAGATCTAGTGAAACAAAACAGTTATGTTATACGAATAAGACTATAAAAGTGTGTGTTATGTGATTAGAGTATAGGTCTAACTCTTCCCAACTCGAGAAGGTGGTTGTCTTTGAGGTAGTCAGATGGAGTTCTAGACATTAACAGATCGAGTCCGTGATGGAATGATCCTTTATTATTTCTAGACTATCCGCATTCTGACGAAAAACTAATAAGATAATCATGGACTTGGGTCTCGGTGACTTTATAGACATTCTGAAAGATCTAGTGAAACAAAACAGTTACTTTATAGAACTCTAAACTTTGTGTTGTGTGACAAGAGCAGAGTTCTAAAACCAACCAACTCGAGAAGATGACCGTCCTTGAGGTTGAGTAGTCAGATGGCGTTTTAGACATTGGCATATCGAGTCCATGATGGAATGATCCTTTGTTATTTCTAGACTATTCGCATTCTGACGAAAAAACTAATATGGTAATCATCGACTTGGGTCTCGGTGACTTTATAGACACTCCATCTAGATCGGGGAGTTTTTAGTCCGTAGGTCACTGAGTCACCTTCTCAGTGAAGTCGGGCATGCTATCGCGTACGGGCGCGGTGTATCCATGAGGATTTTCTCCTCGCACGGAAAGCAAAAAAAAAAAAGATCTAGATGTTGTAGTTATGAACTTGTGAATCAATCAGCAGAGAAATTTGGGTATGTTAACATTTTATTTATTTCTATCACCTATATCCTACAACCAACACGTCTGTTAACAGTGTTACGTTAACGAACATGTTCCATAATAGCGTATGCAACGCAAACGATATCCGTTAATCTGCAGACATTCGTAACATTTTTACGATCCCATGAAAATTGTCATACTACGGTAGCGTGTTTTTGGGTTTTTCGAAACGCATGATCATCCGAGCAACGTGAGTGTCAACGAACGTTTGCGAAGGAATGGAATGTGTTTTGAAATGCCCAATAATACCCTACTTATATATTATCGATGTTTTATCTAATTAATATGTATACAAACCGTGAAAGTTTAAAAGTGATATAAGGTCATAAATCACGAGGTTTGAAATTGTTTCTTCTCATTTTCGACCCCTCGTTAATAAGGCCTAATTTGTTGCAAACCACCTCTAGTATCACCCCTTTCAAGGAATGTATCGAATTTCCAATCAGCCTATATACATAAGTTACAGAAGAAATGCATATTACTATAATATAGTAAGTAGAAAAGTTTGCATTACTAGCCCTCATAGTTTTAATATTATTTTACACCTCTCTCTAACCCGGAAAAACAAAACATGACTTCCCATTTTGACTCCAATATAGCATGATGACGTAAGCCAAATCGGCAACATATGGGTTGTTCACTCCACTGGAGCACGGTAATGGTAACGGGCAGTAAGTCAACTACATACAAGCTGGAGAATTTCGCAGTACGCATCTATGTATGCCTCGGTTACTTCAGATGACAATAACTTAGGGCTGCATCATTAGAATGCTCGGATCCATGTATGTTACTTCTACTTTCATGATGCTACATAATGACAAATATTAGGTTCTAAACTATTGACAAAGGTGGGACACTTATTAAAACTTTCCTTGTTTAATCCAAGCCCACTCGAGATAGTATTAAACTTTGGAGAATACGTTTTGATATTTTCTTGCATATGCGCTATGCGAAACGAAAATCTAAATGATAAATGGAGAAAAATATATGAAAAAGGAACGCGTCATCAATTAAAAACATGATTTCTAACTGCAATGTTAGACCTGAATTTGAGTAATTGCACAATTTCTGGATAGATGTCGCTACCGTCCCTCAGACGAGAATATGGAGACAAAATTCACGATCTGGATACGAATCACGATGGCTTTGTTGGAATAGAGCGTGCCACGGAATGGCGAGGTCCCGTGTTCGAATCCCGGTCATGATGAAATTTTTTCTCCATTTGTCATTTGGAGAATACGTTTTAGTTTGTACTAAACATTACTAAATATTTCAAATGTAGCATTTTAATTGTCAACCCTAACGCTAAACTCAACTTGCGGTGTAGTAGATAAATAAATAGCATAGGACGTCAGTTAGTCGATCTACTGCCCCATACTAATACCGTGACTCCGACACAAGGCTTGGTTTCTTTGTTCGAATATAATAACAGAATGACTCGCGATTTCGTACGAATGAGATGTGTGCTAGACGCGAAATCTCATTCCGAATAGTGGTAGTGCTGTGATTTTTTGAGGTTTCATAGCAAATAGTGATAAGTTGGAAATGACAGAAACTGAATCATGTTCTCTTTTTGTTAGAGAATTTAAGAAGCAGAACTCTCATATTGAGATTTTGAATTAAATTTATTAATTGTAGGTACATAATAAAAACTTAAAATAATACAAATAATAAAAGTACCTATTTACAAAATATTTACATAATAAGCATATCGCCTACGTCGCCCCCATGCGGGAGGGTTCCCAGGATGCTGGCGCCATTACCTCGCTGAACGGCTAAACTCAGCCGTTGAGCGAAGTAAGCGCCAGCCCTGAGATCCCCTGTAGCGAGGACCAGTCTTTTGGACATACTCTTAGTAAACATTTTTGTATCCAAATGTATTTTGAATTTGCAAATAGTTTTTGAATTTCTTTAATGAACACAAAATAAATACACGAATTGAAACGTTACGTTAGGCGTGCTTTGTAACTAAGAGTTCACTTGTCTCTCAAGCCCGTATTAATAGTTTGAGCTCAAACACAAGAGCGAATTCAGCTGCTCTCAAGACGTGATCACCATCTCAAGTATGTCATTTATTAATAAACCAATCTTGAGGGCGTATCGTGATGTCTTTCTCAAGTCGCGGTTCGCCTGCAATCAGCAAATACGTTCTCAAGTGTAAGTTTTACAGTCGTCTATACTATACGGCGTTACTCACGTGATACACGATTCCTAACCGCGCACCTAAGTTACGTTTATTAATAGGAACGCCATCTTGAGGTCGTTCTCAAGATTGACTTTTGAGTTGAGGGTCATTTATTAATAAATGCCTCAGTCTATTTACACAGATATTAAATAAGAAGCCAATTTTATTCTTATCAGCTTCTAATGTATCTGTTTGTTGTGCTGAATCTGGTAATTTTCTACCAACCTAAAACGCAGTACTGATGTACGTCATCTTCAAATTTAGTGTTATGCACCATCGAACTCTATTTACGCCTTATCTTCAACCAATATCTATTAGGAAGGACATCGGGGGTTCCCCCTAATCATTCCGCAATTTGTATGTACTCAGTAAGTAAGGAACCTGGGAAAAACAAATGAACATCCATTGTTGCAAGTGCTGGGTTACTCTCACCTCTTATAGCGATCCAGTTTAGGTTCCTAAACTGAACCGAATCGCTATTTGCTTCAATGACGTTTGACGTCATTGTAGCAAATTGTCAGTTTAGGAACCTAAACTGGATGGCTATAAGAGGTGAGAGTAACCCCGCTGGCCACCCTCCGCGAAAGGTATCGCGGAGCTCTATCCCTAAACCTATAACTGTCACTCTCATATCAATATGACACATAACGTGAGAGTAAGCGGGACGCCTCGCTTAAATCCCATTAAGCATGCGAAACTTCGAAATCGACAGAAGTCCCAGAGATTATAAATTTATTTTAAGGCTTCGTATCCGCGTATTTTCTGTTTTTCTACGTAGGCTAGGGTATTAACTACCAAAATTAAACGGCTTAAAAATAATATGTAGCTGATATCTACAGAATCTAGTATAGATTGTGATATCCTTTTTATAATTCAATATACACATTATATTTATGTTAAGCGAATAATGTTTTATAATTCTTGCCTACATTTAGACAAGCCTTTTTGAAAGGTTCTAAGAAACGTTATTGCTTCCTTTGAGGCAAATTATCTTAATTATGAAAAGGAACAAAAATGCTACAATATCAGCATTATCTTTTTGCTCGGCGCAGTTTTTATCAGAGTTTATTTTTCCACTTCGTTCGTCTACAACGCGTTTTCAATTTTGATTGTAATTTGCAATTTTTTGGGAAACTAAACTTTCAACCCAACGTAACTCTTTATTTATTTGAGTTGTCAAATGTCGAATTAAACAAGGTTTAACTTTAACTCACCGTCGTGCAAATAAATTCACAATATAAACTAAATGATATTTATATATAAACGGATATCACTCACTTATGTTGTTGAAGTCGGCAATTAGACCGACAGTTTCGACCGATTCGATGGTCTTTCGGAACTCGCCCAGAGGGCGCTGATCCGTAGTGCGCGAAGAAACGTCACCGGCGACGAAGGCGTGGCGCGGTCATCTTGAGAAAGACCGTCGAAATCGGTCGAAACTGTCGGTATAATTGCCGACTTCAACAATATAAGTGAGTGATATCAGTTTATAAGTTTATATACAATAAGTTGTAGTATGTATATATAAGTTTTAATTCTAAAAAAAATATATTTACCGAGTTACGTTGTTTTAACCTAGCAGTCAAGATTGGTTACTAGCCGAATGCCCCAGTGATACATTGCACGGATAAAAATATTTCTCTAACGTAAGGAACCTGTTGCTACTCGATATGAACGAATGTGGCGTAAAGGAGTCTCGTACATACTACGTAATGACGGGGTCCATCTCTACCCCCCGCCACTTTTGCACTTGGTGGTAGATTGACCATCTTTGAAGGGCTATAGCTAAGTCCCTATGAGGTTTATAAAGCTGTGGTTTGGCTTAAATTATTGATAATTTAATTTACTTTGTAAGACTACTGAATACTGTTTGTCGGAAATGCATAGTTTATGATTTTTAGAGCAAAAAGTGAAAAATGTCCCAAAATTTTGCTTTTTTTTATCGCGTATTGCGCAGCGAGCAATAGTTTTTCGAAGTTGCAAATTTGGATTTACATCACCCTAACTGATCCCTACAACATATCAAAAATGCAGAACTAGATCATGCTTTGCGATTGTAATGTCGATTTCTACGGGGCTATTATGGCAGTTTATTATTTATATTTTATAAGAATTTACAACGTACAATAAATAATTACAAGTCGGCGAGTATGCATGAAAAGATTTGATGAAAAAGGAGGACCTATAGATAGTATGCTAGGATTGCAGCAGGTGGAAGTATATCTCCTCTGCCAAAAACTACGCTTACACTGTGAGTTTATGTATGTATGTGTGTATACATAATATTACACACAATATTTACTTTCAAAATGTCAGCGCTAATTTTCAGGGGCTTACGTCGCAGTAAATCTTATCATATTTGGCATTACTTCATCTAATTTCTAAGCGGATTCAGTAAAATATTATGTTACGTAGTTTATAGAAGATCCTCGGAGGCCATATTTTCAGTAGCCAAACGAGTGCTTACAGCCTATCTCACTCGAATCTATTGCGTTCTCTTCAAGCGTGAAGAAGAGGAAAGAATTACAGTTTCTCTTGAATATTCGAGTATTAGAACTAGGATTTTTCTAGGAGGTCCTTCAGGCTGGAAAATTACTTGTAATATGTGGGTGTTAGAGGAAAGTAGACGACGCAATTGACCTTATCTTATTTATTATAATTGAAATTGTGTATTTATGACATTTAGAAAGATGAAGATGAACATATAAGGACGTTACATTCGAAAACGGTTAAAAGGGTATTACGGTTGGCATCCCATGTCTTAAACAAAACGTGTACCAAAAATAGGCCCCATAATGTAAAACTATAAAAATATGCCAAAAACTTTTCGATAAATTGCCTTTTCAATTAAAGTCGATGTTATTTCTAATATTTGGAACCTTTTCCTAATTTGTTGAGTATTGCTAAGCTTATCCATAGCATCGCCATCTTGAACATACCTGCAACAAAGAAAGGAGTAATTAATCATTTGAACAAATTATATAATAACGCTCGGTGGCTCAGTGGTTGGGTCACTGGACTAGTGATCCGGAGGTCAGGTTCGATGGTAACACTTGCAGTACAAATTCAACTTTTATGGCGCACATAATAAGAACGGTCCAACGTGTTACACTTAATCTGCTGTTAACGTATACCAATGAGTTATCCTCGGGTTTTTTTTTCGACGGAAAAACTTACGTACATTTACCGAGTGCTCTCAAAACGGTGAAGGAAAAAGATCGTGATGAAACCTGCATGCTGTAGAAGAAGAATAAAAGAAAAATGTCTCAGGCATGTGAAATCCGCCAATCCGCACTGGGCCCTCGTAATGAATCATGGACCGAGCTCCCTCGATGTAAGGTTATAAGGCTTTTAATATGCCCCCGAGCAGTGGGGACATATAAATAGACTGATGATGAGGTAATACTCTCACAATTCTCTGAAACTTTTTTGGAGCTATAGGCTACAATGACCACTTACCATATTTGCCTACCTTTATAATAACACTAAGAATTTGGAAAATATAGACGTAAAACTGCATTACAATACAATAGAAACATTTCTCAAGAAAATCAAAAGACGGAACGAAGGCAAGAATAAAAGCGAATGCAAGGAGCACAAAAGAAATTATTCTAAGAAGATGGAAGTGTTTCTGAATGCAATTATTATGATTGATGATGAAAATGAAACAAGTTAACTTGGAAAGTATTCCGGGAGATGCAAAGTGAGAAGATAGATGAATGATAGTGGGAAATCTCCTAATGACTGAACGACACAGGGGCATTGCAGCTTTTTGTGTCATTCAATTGAGATAATGTTATAGATTGTATTGATAGTCGGTTAATAAAAAAACTGGTAGGTATTTTGGTGTAATTATACAGTTAAGAAAATAACACATTTTCTGTCTTATTATTAGCAAATTGAAAATAAATTGATAATTTTAAATCCTGGTCCACCAGATGTAACGTCACAAAATTACTACCCAATTTTAAATCCTGGTCGTGGCACCAAATGTAACGTCACAAAATTACTACCCAATTTTAAATCCTGGTCGTGGCACCAAATGTAACGTCACAAAATAACTACCCATTGGTGCAACTATAAACTAAATATTTAAACCGAAGCCCAAATCAAGTGCCTTATTTTGTGTACAAAAATTACCCTATCCTAATAACAATTTCAGCTATTCTGTGATTATTGCAAACTTACTTACATTATTAGATCGGATCACTTTATTTTCACAATGATGAACAGGTTCGATCAATCATTTCCTTCAGTATTACATCACAACAGGTAATTAGACGATTATATTTACGTAGGTACTAAATAACCTTACTTGTTAATATGGGAGGCTATAGGTTTATAAGTAAAAATGTAATTAGAATTAAGTATTTGAGAAAACTGTTTGTCTCCAAATAAAACAAAATAAATGAATAAATATTTGTTTACAAAATAAGACGCTTGATTTGGGCTGCGGTGTATGGATGTTATTCCCGCCAATTCCCGATTTCCTTTTTTTTTATTTTACACGTAAGTTTACGTGTTATCTAAAGTTATAAAAGAATGCTACTATGTATAATAAGCTCAAAAAGACAATAACATGAGGATATGCAAACAAAGAACGAATGCAAATATCTAGATCACTACTTTGTAACCAGAAAATATTCATGTAAAATTACCAATTCGTATTTTCGCCAGTCGATTTGTGTCAAACGGGCGGCGCAGGTGAAATCGGAATGCAGTCGCTGCCGGCAACGCGGCGAAGCGAGGCGTGGCGTAGCGGTAATCCTATCGGAGCCAGAGCCACAGCCACGCCGCCGCAAACATTAAAAAAAACGGCGAAAATGACATTTCCAATTTTCTACTGTTGCTCCGGGGCAAATTCATTTTATTTGTAGGCTCGGATTTGCCCGTCACCCGGCGTTCGGACGTAGCTGGCAATATTTCATTGCCATCAAAGGAATGCCACCCCGCCCGCCGAGCGACTTTATTAACGAAAAATTTGAACTTCGCC
Organism: Tachystola acroxantha; assembly: GCA_963506565.1. Lineage (NCBI taxonomy): Eukaryota > Metazoa > Arthropoda > Insecta > Lepidoptera > Oecophoridae > Tachystola > Tachystola acroxantha. The sequence continues at coordinate 12,691,295 of OY735878.1, forward strand.
TAAAAGGAATTTTCTTAAGAAAATTAAAAGAATTTGCGCACTTTTTGATTCTTCTTCTCTCTTTTATTTAATGAGTTGAGTGCGTCCGACAGGGTTTTTGGCGAATGTTGCTTGTAAATTAGTTTATTAAGAATTTATCAGAAAACTTTGACTTTGGGAATATTTGGAAAGTAATTAATACGGTGACTTCAGTTATTTTCAGCGCTTACAAATGTGCTAATTTCCGTTTATACATAATTCTGTGTAATTTAGTTAATTTACTTAACTGAATCGTTGTGACTTAAATACTACTTAATACATTCTGTTACGACTACTTTTACGCAGTAAAATATTTAATATGGTTTGCTTATGTACAGTCGAAGACAGAGATAAGTATACAGGGGGCTTTAATAAGGTTGAGATTTTCTCAAAAACTACTGTACCGAATTTAATAACTCTTTCACAGTTACATAGTTTTAACTTTTATCTATCTAACAGTGAAAGAATTCTTGCAATAGGTCTAGTAGTTTTTGAGATAATCTCAACCTTAAAAACTCTCCTGTGCCCCTTTCTCTGTGTTCCACCGTACCTATTAGGTATGCTTTAATATGGAGTAAATACATATGGGTGTTTTCCAAGATGGTTATTTTATATACTTATCCTTTTTCTCCTTCTTAGTTATCAATTCTGTGTGTTTTGATTTCGCTTGACTAGGTATTAACTAAAAATAAATTCTACACTATGTCACTACACACATTTGTTAAAACTTTGACAGATATTTCTTTGAATAGGTATGTGCATTAGTTAGAATTTGAATTACGCATTATCCATGTTCGGTGAATAAATTAGAACATGATGAAAAATTTCTTGGCGTGGGCAGGACTTGAACCTGCGACCTTGTCATTCCGTGACACGCTCTTGATTGTGTATTGTTTCCTAAAAATTACACTACACCAATTAACACTATCGAGGAGACGTCAGCACATTGTAATCTACGTCATATTACGGTGTCTCAAAATTCATATCTCACATTTCTGTACTTCGCATTGCGCTTTTGTTTCTAAAAACACCTCGCATTTTCACCTTCGAACACAAACACGCCCCAAAATATTTGTCTCGCCTTAACAATGCCGCAAACAAGTTTTACTACACAGAGAATGAATGACGGAGCGCGCCACATGGATAGATTCATGTAAAATTCATGGCAATCCCACTGTGTCCCCTTCGCGCACCCTACGCTAGTGATGCCAGGTGTCGCGACGGGACATGTCTGTGGCAATTGGTTGTCGGGACATTACTAGCTTCGGGTGTTCGCGTTTTACTTTAAACTTTTGGCATGACTTAAAATAACTGTTAAGAATCTATTGTAACTTCAGTAAATGTACCGGATCACATAATTTTTGATTTACTTAGTTCAAATTAGTTTAAGGGCCTTCCATAAGCCAACTATTGTGAATCTTAAAAAAAACAAAATCTTACAAATTATTATTTTTTATTAAAAAAGCTATGTACACAATCTTTGTTAGTATAAACACTATTTTTTAATATACAATACATGGCATAATTGCGACAAGCAGTAGTTCTCAAATGTGCCAAAAACGGCCGTTTTTCGCAATTGTACGTAATAGAACTTACCGACATTGAATCACGTTATAAACAAGCATTTAAAAAATAGTATTTATCGTAATAAACATTATGTACTTACATAGCTTTTTTAATAAAATTTATTAAATTGGAAGATATTATTTTTCAAAAATTGGCGGCGCTAGTTGGCTCATGGAAGGCCCTTAAGTTAGATATTACAAACCACATTTCTATCCATATTTATGTTGGAGGCACATACAAATTAAAGTTTTTGATCCACTTTGCAATTCTAAATAGATTGAGTTTGTGTATATCTTCAGTGATATCTTTAGTTACTATGTCGGCTCTGAATGGACAAGGTAGAGAAGGATCTGAACCAACTGCAGAAGAGGTAGGTAAATATAAAAAGATTCGATACATGATCGATACGACTGGAGTCTTCTCGTTTCGGATACCAAGATTCATTCGAGACACTAAATGAAGGCAATTTTTGGACTCATTTCAAATTCTCCTTCCTAAAAAGTTTCCTTTATTAAATTTTTGCTCGTATGAGTAAATTATTGTACCTATGTCTAGGGTTTAGCAAAAACTAATATAATATCATTGATCTCCTATAAACAACTAGATACACAAAGGTCCTACTACAACAATTTAAAAAACGTCCAAATAAGGGTCCATTATTAACGTCCAAGTAATGTACAATAAAGCAAATGAGGGTCCATTAATCCGTTTGGACCTCCTTTGCGCTCGGACATTTTTAGAAGGCAGACTGTGTTTCTAGTTGTTTATCGATGGAGGAGATCGATGTATAATATAAAAACCCTTCGAAATATAGATCGGTAAAAGATACCTCTTGTCTTCATATAGTTCCCATACAATATCTTTATAGGACAGTAGGACTATATTCAGAAAAATGTCCCGTAACCTCGAGTCCTCGACATTTCGCAACATCCCAACGCGTTTCGCGAAACGCGAATTCACGATAAAATTACTCCCATATAATCGCGTTACGTTGCGAAGGAATCCCTGCAAATTTTAGCTTCGAAAATTGTCACACTACATATTTAATGCGAAATGGGGATAGGTAGAGTAGAAAATATTATATATCCGAGGTATATAGTCTTTCGTGTGGATTTATTGAGTCTGTCAGGCAGATATGATATTTGAAAAAAATGCTAGTCAAATCTGTTATTCAAATTAAATTCAAACGATTCATTGCAGTCACAAAGACCATATAAGTGTTAGTAAGTACTTAAAACTATATTAGTGTTTACATGAGGTGTATTACGCGCTATGACATGCACCTTAGGTCCGACTCCGAGACCCCGGGACTTGTAAGTGTACCCAGTGTCTCAGAATCGGACTGTCTATCCGCAATGCCCTTCAGGATGCTGTTAGGGCTGCCGCGAACCCGTCGCATCAGGGACACGACTCTTTTGCGTATGATGGCATGGAATCCGTCCACGTGTTATGATCAGGTACAAAAAACATTAATATAAATATCCATAAAGATGATATTTCTTACAACCGCTATCATATCCTGTCACAGATTGTACCACATGGGATCGATATTTATTCTACCGATGAGCGCTGACTCAATTTTTTGTCGAGTCTATTACATGCAATCGTTAAGTCGAAATTCGTCGTCTTAAATAAAGCAACCTTCACAACCCCTGCCCCCTTACCTTGAAGTCTTATAGCAGTATTACTTTCATAATACTTTGTTACTTCGTACAATGACGACCTTAATGAGCTTACTTTAAGGTCGTCATTATACGAAGTAACAAAGTATTATGGAAGTAATACTGCTATAAGACTTCAAGGTAAGGGGGCTGCACGGTATTTAATTTATTTATTTTTAATGTAGCCAACAAGGCACAGCAATTAACAATATTAATCAATACTAAGTAGGCGTAGTTAATCGATCGATCGACCCTCACGAATATTCGAGCCAGAGCTTAATCGATATAATGAATTTTGATGTAGTCAAGATATATGGAATGGAGGCCACTGTTATTCATAGCTAAAAATAAAACGAATACCCATAAACTTATCAGATATTAAACTGCTAAAGTTCGCAATAAGAAGACTTTAATATAAGAATCTTATGAAGTCTTTAAAAAGAATTTTTTAAAAGTTGCACGTTGTACTGCCTCACATTGACACTGTCAACTGAGTCGGAAATGGGAATGGAATTATTGTAGCTCGCGTATCGAAAAACTTTGGACACGGAAACCTTTTCGGCTCGCTGGCTCGTTCAATTTTCTTCACAAAATTCGATGTAGCTAGGTTTGTTTACGGGAGCTACTTTACTGAATTTACTTAAAGGAATTTATACTATTTAAAATAACGATGAAGAAAAATATTGCGTATAAACTTGCATGCCTGAATGTCATGTGTAATCCACAGTGGGGCTAGAACGAGTCGCGTTAGCGATCGACGCAACGCCGACACAGACGTTCCCTTGTAGCACCAGTCAGCATTAGCGATCGACGCAACGCCGCGGAGCTGTCAAAGTGACATTATTACAAGACGTTTGACAGCTCCGCGGCGTTGCGTCGATCGCTAATGCGTCATGGTGCTACAAGGGCAGGTCTGTGTAGTAGGTTTGATGGAAAGGACATAAAACTTGACTGATGATTGATACAATTCAAAACCAAAAGGTATTATTTCTTTTTCTTTTCACATTTAGTAGATTTTACAAAGACTTTTGATTAAGCATTGAGTGACAAAATTCTAATTAAAGTAAACGCAACGCCGCCAGCCTTTTGGCACATTGCCAATTGTGGGGGACTTGGCGCAGTTTTTTTATATATAATTTTGTTTAAATAGTTTAGTTTTAATTCTTTATTACCATGATTCATTTTAAATTACAATAAATAAATATTTGTTTGATTAAAGTATAAATTGTGCCACGATCTTGATTATAATATGATTTAAGGCACTATAGAAATGAGAAAAGAAAACCTAAGCATGGTTGTAAAATGATACTAAAATTAATCCTTCTTTGACAACCCTTCAACGAATTCCATGCAAACAAAAGCGGGATCCCATAATAATAAAACATTGTATCATCCTAAAATTTAATATTTTCATTGTTATTTTGTAATTGAGAGGTTCGATTGTTGGGCAAAACTCCGCCGTGGGAAAGTTAACAGCCGCTTCTACTTTGTTTCGAGTATTCATTGCCGACAATGTGTTACGTGTTTGGACAATATTTAAATACACTGTGTTACAAAACTTTCGTATTGTCTGAAGAACTTTTTGTTCTACGATTTTTAAAGAACATATTAGATATTTTATTGGGTAAGAAGGTATTTATGCCCAGAGTACTGGCAAAAGCTTTGTATTATCAAACTTTTCTGTACTTGTTCTGTCAAATCAACCTTCTACGTCAACGCAATCAGATATCGCTATTTATGTCGCATTTTCTCGCATATTTGTATGAAAATGCCTACTACCTAGAATCATGAAAAGACATTGCCACATTTCAATGGAACTTTGCCCCACCTACGTGACCATTTAAGCTGTACCTATCATTTTGTTGGGGACTTATTACAGGTTTCATATTGCATAATCATAATCAGTATCATTTTCTACTACTCTCGCAACTCCTATATAAGAATATAAAAAACAATGAACAATTGAACAAATCGCTTCGATTTCTCACTATTTTCTGAATTCTTAATTAAGCTGTTTTTTTTCGAATCGCAACTTGTACAAAACTTTATTTTAAACCAATCATTTTAATAAAAAACGGAGATATTTTTACATTTATTCGTTATCTTGTACAACTTGCGATTCATGGTGGGGCAGAATCTGGCATTGTCATTTGGCAAGAAGCTAGGTCTTATAGCACAAGTAAAGGAAAAAAAACCGAAAACTGTAAATTTTAAGTTCCATAACGAAATAATAAAATTTTTGTATTTACAAACTTATAATATTTGCAGTTGACGCCTGGTACCTATGTCGATGTATGACGTTATCAGTTTCGAAAACGCAAAGATAAGTTTGTCCCTAAATCTAGTTTATCTTTTCGTTAGAGCAAATGTTGCACGAAACCCTCGGTGAGCGAGTCCGACAGCCGACTCGTACAGTCGAAGACAGAGATACAGGAGACCTCAATAAGGTTGAGATTTTCTCAGAAACTACTAGACCGATTTTAATAATTCTTTTAAAGTTATATAGTTTTCTCTTTTATCTACCAAACAGTGAAAGAAATTTTGCAATAGGTCAAGTAGTTTTTGAGAAAATTTCAACCTCAAAAACTCTCTGGTGTACAAGAGAGTTTTTGAGGTTGAAATTTTCTCTGTGCTCCACCGTACTTGGCTGGTTTTTTATTCTTGCAACGTCCCACAGGTAGAGATATGAAATCAAATACAAATGTTATGCCTCTGGTATACCTTGGTGGGACAAGTAAGTACCCGGAAATTTCTACATACATTTACTCAACTTTAAAAAAGCTTTTATACTAAATTCATTTTACCCAACAATTTAATATTGAACAATTTCTAATTCCTGTGTTTCCATGTTTGAATGCGAACTTTTCGTGTGTTACAAATCACTTTATACAAGCTTTGTTATGAAAAACAAAGCGCGGACCGGTGGCGACATCAATGGGACGGCGGACATTTTTGAAACTAAATGAGATTAAATTTCGGACAATGGCGTATGGCGACCCTCTAGTGTTTCAATTTCTGGAAATACAACGTAACTGTTCAGTGTACAGGATTAATTTTGTTTTAAACACCAATGTTACAAAATAAATTTGTTGAAAATATTTTGCCGAAATATTTAATTTTGCACACGTGAAATTTTAAATAGGTATGGGAGACTGTTCCATTCAAATTATTATCGTTTTAATTTATGTAATTTATTATACATTGTCCCGTAATATGGGATTAATTTATTTTTAATTATAATTTAAAAAATTAAATATGTATGGGTGAAATTGTAAATAAGTAGATTAAGTAAGATGTTCCATTTAAATTGTAACTGTTTCAATTTTGGAAATTGAAACATTTTGTGTTTAATATCACGTTAAATTACTAAAAAAATGTTCGAATGTATTGTGAAATTATTGGAGAATTCATGCAGGATCTGGAGTTTAGCGCTATAGTCAAATGTCCCTCTACGAGCTCGGGGGTGAACGTGACTGTCGAGCTGCTTCGTCCAGAGTGATGACGCTATGACGGCTCCTCTGGATGAAGACAAGAAGACGCGAATACCCAGGGTGACGACGCCACGGCGACTCCTCTGGTTGAAGACAAGAAGACGCGGATACCCAGGGTGACGACGCTACGGCGACTCCCCTGGAGGAAGAGAAGACGATACGATATTTTGAATATTCTGTAACATGACATTGGCAAAATTGACATAAGTCATAGATATTAGATAAATATTGTTGCAAAAAAGAATTACACAAATGAAATAGGATAAATCCCCTGAGCGGGATAAGTCCGCCTTTGTACAACTATTCTATTTATATTTTTGTTAAGTGGTAATGTAAATTTTATGTACAATAAAGAGTTTACAAACAAACAAACAAACAAACAAACAAACAAACAAACAAACAAACAAACAAACAAAATAGGTAAATTCAGTAAGTACACAATAACTGGCGGTCTTATCAAATGTTGATTTTATTTTATGTCATACTAGCTGTACCCCGCAACTTCGTTAGCGTAGAGGAGGAGGATGGAGGAGATCAGGAGGCAGATCTTCCTCTCTGGATACTTGTTTCCACATCACATACCGCCATGGCTTATAGTCTATGAGCTGTCCGGATATTTCAGCTAGTTAAACCCCCATCAAAATCCCTTCATTAGTTTTGGCGTGATACTTGCACAAAGTCACAGATAAATAGACAAAAATTCTAAAAATTAGTGTTTTGGCATCAGTATCGATCCTAAAACACATTACAATTATTCTTTTCAAAAAATATCCAATGTACAGACACAACTTTATTACAGTGTTATTATATGTATAGATATCGTATTTTACAGATCAGTTGAGATTGAACAGTACCTATAAGTATCTATTATTCGATTTTTAATTAAAGTTCCAACTGTTTGTTCCTCGCTGTATAATGATGTATCGAAACCAGATACCAACGTGTCTCAATACAGTCTCAATTGTAATTAAGGGGCTCTAATTGATTTGCTTAGTATCTGGATTACCAATTAATTAAGGCATAATGTTGGACACGGGCCATCTCTGTAACTAGCGGTTGCGGTATGTTGTATTGTACTTCGCAGTACAAGGTATGGGAATACAAGCATTGTTACTCCCATTAACAGATCAGATAATCGGTGAAGATCTTAATTATTCGAGCCTTACATATCATCGAGTAGCCTCGGGCAACCAAAAGATTTGGTAAAAATTATCGAAACATGTTCATATCTTTGTTGTTTAATTTTGACACTATCTTTATAAAATCGGAAAAACGTGAAATAATTTGGTAATAATACATTATTTTTGTTATTATAATTATGTCACAACGATTTTGTAGGAGCAAGCAATATTACAAGAAAAAATATTTTGAACCCTATCAAGATTTTAGAATTAAAACTATAGTGAGCCATTACTACAAATTATTAATTTGATAAAACGGGAATTACCGTGTTAAACATTTATTATTGATGTCTCGATATTTCCACACTACTACTATTTCTACTCGTGACCATGATGGCTGCAATGCTGTCGAAATATCGAGACATCAATAATAAATGTTTAACACGGTAATTCCCGTTTTATCAAATTAATATGTATACAAATTATTGATATCACTCACTTATATTGTTGAAGTAGGCAATTAGACCGACAGTTTCGACCGATTTCGACGGTCTTTTTTAAGGTGAGCGCGCCACGCCCGCGTCGCCGGTGACGTTTCTTCGCGCACTTCAACAAAATAAGTGAGTGATATCCGTTTATTTATAATAATTCTTAGGAATCATCCTTTTTACTGCTTGCCTTAAAACTTATTTTAAAATCTAATGGAAGTTTTCGATTTAAAACAATTGTATATGATGTAAAAATATCAGAATTTGTATTACTCATTATCCATGCTCGGTGAACAAATTAGATTTCCTATATTCATTTTGAGAGTATTTATAGATTTTTTAAAAGGTAAATTTAATGAAAATGGTAGTTAAACGGATGTGGGAGTGTTGACTTTTTTGTTCTGCTACTTTTATATTTACACAATTTGACTTTTCATACATTTAGTACATGGATTTTATATTTATTTATAATTCTAAAAGTCCTACAAAAAAATAAAGCCTTATTATTAATAATAACCTACAAAGCTTAGAAATATATATTCTATTCAGTTATTCGATTTATTATAGATCTCAGCGTCCGGCAGTGGGCAGGCCAAGTTCTCCAAACACCGGCCGCAAGTACACTGGATACTATTTAAAGTACCATGAGATATTTCAACATTTATGTTTATAGTGGAATTCTTAATTTACAGTTACCTGTGATTAGTATTGACCAATTACGATCAGCTTTCTATAATAAACTTAAACGACTTCCCAAATAGGATATCCCAATTCCGGTGTAAATACAATTTTTGTGACGTCATTACGGCTCCATTAGCCTCCACAAAACAACATCTCAAAATCCGTGCTTACTCAAGAAAGCCAGCAATCTAGACAGAGGCGGTGTTCGCAGCTCTATGAATAAATGCATACGTCTTACGTTACGAGAGGTTTGCCTCAGTGCGGTTCTCAGCTGCTCGCTTGTAGCACAAAATAAGGATGCGACAGAAGGTAGGCTCACGGTTTTCTTGATTTAAAATACCTAAGTAGGTAACTAGGGCTGCTGCATTTCGAGTTAAAATCAACAAATGAAACGTCTTACGTTGCCGTCACTCGCGACCATTAATTAATAAAGAAAAATTACGCATCCGCCGCATGCCGTTCCTAATACTTTACACTCGCGACTCGGTTCATGCCAAAACAGGCTGAGATTGACTGTACATAGTCTCGATGTGTGCATGAGGTGTATGACTTTTTATCCTCAGCGTTGGCACCTTTTCCTTGCAAAGTAGTGTAAATGTAGATTCAAAAAAATATGTTGATGTGCAAAAATGTACACAACGTGCTTACTTGCAATAAAGAAATTTGACTTGCACTTTGAGATTTTCTCCAAACCACACGAATAGAACTTGGCATCCACTACACTAAGAACATGGACAAAGATTTCGCCGATCCGATTCCGAGTCATGTTAACTCTGTCGGAACATATTCTGTCTATCGTGCCACGAAATGATGAGGTCCCTGGTTCGAATCTTGGTTGTGAAGAATTTTTTTCGCCATTTAATGTTCCTTAACTTATACAACCGTTTTCTTCGTACACACAGCTGGACTACACTGAAAGAAATGTTCGCAACTACAGCTACAACCGTTACAAACTATAGATTGACTGTCCCTATAGTTTGCAACGGTTATAGCTGCAGTTACTAATACTTAAGGGCCTTCCATGAGCCAACTAGCGCCATCTTTGAAAAATAATATCTTCCAATTTAATCAATTTTATTAAAAAAGCTATGTACATAATGTTTATTACGATAAATACTATTTTTTAAATGCTTATTTATAACGTGATTCAATGTCGGTAAGTTGTAGTTCGCATAATTGCGAAAAACGACAATTTTTGGCACATTTAAGAACTACAACTTTGCTTGTCGCAATTATGCCATGTATTGTATATTAAAAAATAGTATTTATCGTAATAAACATTTTGTAAATAGCTTTTTTAATAAAATTGATTATATTGGAAGATATTATTTTTTAAGATTGGCGGCGCTAGTTGGCTCTATGAAGGCTCTTAACAACTACAGCTATTTTTTTTCTATCCGAGTACGATTCGGTAGTTTTATATGTCACTGAATCGTCTCTCATTTCCCTTCTACACGCAACCCCGTATGCATAGGGGTGGTAGGAAGGTTAGACCTAATTGCCAATTAATTACAAGTCAGTTAGTCCTGTATCTACCCTTGTGTGCCGTAGTTTGTAATAATGAAGCTATCTAAGAGATAATTGACATAATTATAGCCTCGGGTGCTTAATTTTACATGTCAGATGTAATTATTATGTAAACTAGGCGCAATGTACAGTTGGAAGTTCATCTAGTAAATAATTCGGAATATTTACCGTTCTTGTTGTCTGAGCAATAAGAGTTGAAATAGTGACTCGTGTTACCATTTGATGTTCTGTCGATTGTACGGGTAATAGGAAGGATAGTAGTCGGTAAATATAGGTACATAGATGAAAGGTTCAACTAATACCGTATAGGAAAATGATAAAGATTGAAGTTTAAAATAGTGATTAAAAAATTTCACTATTTCATCAGCAGAAATTTTATGTCCGTACCATTGGGGTAGCAACATTTCCTAACATCCAGGGAGCTCGGGTCATGATCCACCACGCGGGCCCGGTGCGAATTGGAGATTTTTTTAGATTTCCTTGCGATGATCTCTTTCGCCGTTTTTAAAGCATTCGGTAACTGTGCGTAAATCCTTCCAACAATGTCCGAAGATATCTTTCAGTATTTTATTTCATAATTAATCAAAGTCTTGGAAAATCTATAATATTGAATTTTATTAGATTCTAGGATACCTAAATGTGATAATCAAAACATTTTCGCATAGGAGAAAGTAGATGGAATTGAAAAAACTTTTCAGTGAATCTGTTTGAAATAAATCCCCATCTACATAGGCCGAGTCTCCGATATACAATCAACAGTACCAGCTAATGCATCAGCTTTAAGCCCACTCTAAACCTAACAAATCCACTCCCAAAATTTATGTACATCACCAAGAAAGCCTTATAAAATTGTAGGTCAGAGGCAAGTAAATACAGAATCCGAATGGAGTACGGATTTGTATAATGCGATGCGAGGCAGTGGGTCAAAAGACAAGCCTCGACTGGGTCAGGATTTGCCTCGAGTCACGATGAAAGGTTTTACATATATTTTCAAAAGAATTCAAGAGATACGACGATATCTCTCACAATGGTGCCATCTGCGATATTCGCCTGGAGTTGTATTGTATGTCCTAACTTATTTTATAAGTGACAGCTGATGCTACGTAAGATGATAATGAAGTTCAATTTTTATAATATTGCTGAGATGCTGTCCAACAGAGTGTAATCATCATCATCAGCCCGTATCAGTCCACTGCTGGACGTAGGCCTCTCCCAAAGCGCGCCACTCAACCCTACTCTCGGTCCTCTGCATCCAGTCCCTGCCAGGCCTTGCGAAGGTCACTCCTCCATCTGGTCGGGGGGCGTCCCACACTACATTTACCCGTTCGTGGCCTCCATTCGAGAACTCTTCTACCCGATCGGTTATCGGTTCTACGACAGATGTGACCAGCCTCACTGCCACTTCAGTTTACTGATTATATGAGCAAGGTCAACCACTTTTGTCTTCTGGCAGATATACTCGTTTCTTATTCTATCTAACAGAGAAATGCCAAGCATAGCTTTCCATAGCTCGTTGAGCGACTTTGAATTGACTTTGAAAGTGTAATGTTACTAGTGAAATCCAGCAATCGTTTTCATAACGAAATTGTTTCCCATTACTATTGATGACATTGGCAGACTGATTCGTATTGTCGAATTTTTGCAAAATATCAGAGTTCGGTTTTTTTGCCTTATCATTTTACTTGTCGTGTGATCTGTTTCTGAATACTTCTTAACCACGATATTTAAGATTACTATAATCTCGAAATTACTCTCATTCATTATCCAAAATCCAAAGGTCTTATACAACCTAGAGACACATCAGAAGACATTCTTCCTATTCCCGAACATAACAAACGCGTTTCCTGATGCAAGAAATAAATAATGAACTCGAACGACAAAAGGATGGGTGAGTAATGAAAAAAACGTGAGCCTGTTCATAAAAAAATACATAGAACAAAAGCACGCTAATGTAAGGCGTATTATCATGAATAATAAAAAAGTACAGTTCAGTATCATAAAGTGATGTTATAGAAGTAAATGGGGGAAAAGCGTCCCGAGAGGCAGAGGGCGTATGCCTGCAGAGCTTACCGGTTCTGTTAAAGATTCGCTGGAAGAGGCTACTAACTTTTTAAAAGATTACACTTGTAAAAGATTGCACGAGAAAGTACGAGTAGATATAAACATGTAAGTGGATGCTTTGGAAGATTGTAAAGTTGATGTTTATTTCCGCAAGACATTTTCACCAAGAGTAGTCACATTCTGCAACTTTTGGACTAGTTGTTATAGTTTCTTACGCCGCTGGTTCTGTGACCAGTTCAGTGTTACTATAGATAGTAAGTTTGCTCGCTAGCGAGTATGTAAACACTGTAGTATACCTCTGCTACTCATTTGTTTTTCCATTGTTTGAATTTTTAATAGATGTCAAACATATTTAAATCCATGAAGGGCGGCTGAATGTTTTCCTTCATTGGTAGATTTATCAATTGATTTTTTAATAAATTTTTATAGCAAGACTTTTAATACTGTATAGCGGGTTCTAGTCTCGTCTAGAGTACCTAGGTCTATGTCCACAGCATCCATCTCTCAGGGGCCATACGTAAATTCAATCTGTAGGCCGCATTCCCAAATCACCTGAACACTTTCCACGGTGTGGTATTAGGTTGCCCGTAAATCTAATTTGGATACATTTTCTTTCGTTTCAAAAGTTACGGTTTCAATATTTGCTAGTATGTGTACTGTTTAGGTTATATTGGGATTTTTGTTAGATTTTGTATCTAGTTATGTAAACAGTATAAAGATAAATTTTTGTGCGATAACGAATGATTAGATTCTTAATGTGACCATTCTGAAAATATCTACATTCTAAATTAGTTTCTCGTACTTCCAATTAACACCGGAAATAATAATGGTATAACTATCCTTCTTGCGCAGTCGTATAAAAAGTGGTATTACCTCAATCTTTTTTTAACAAATAATTACGACGTGATGTCATTATCAGATTCCTGATTTGATAATTATGTTGTTATATTCTATTTTAACTGATTTCATTTACGTTTCCACATCTTCAATTTAAATCTAAATTATAAAATGAATGAAAATAATATAATTTTCAAAATTTGTCAACATCCATAATTGGATTTGAAGAATACCGTAGGTATCCATTTTTTTTCTTTTTGTATACTATATTTTTTAGAATATATATTCCGAGCCAAATTCAATAGCTGCAAGAGACAAGGAGCCAACCTAAATAAATATCGAGGCACTAAATTCATATAGTGACAATATATCTTGGTTTGTCCCATTCAATGTGGAGACGTCGGAACGACAGTGGCATACTGATGTGTTACTTTTAAAATTTATTACTAACCCCCAGCCAGTAGTTGCACTGTTGATAGAGTTGACTTTTATCGACAATTTGCCAAAAATATTATGTTTAATTGAAATCAAGAATTCGGTAGCTCTAATTCTCTAAAATTAAAATTCTAAAACAAACCCTATAATTAGAACATGATGAAAAAATTCTTGCCGTGGGCAGGAGTTGAACCTGCGACCTTGTCATCCGTGACACGCTCTTACCAACTGAGCCACCACAGGCCACGCCGAGTAAACCCTATTATCCCTAGCATCAAATGATACATTTTTTACTTACGCTGTGTAACATCCCACCCTAGCTTCATTTATTTATTTTGTAAGACTTCATGGAATGCACCTCTGCCACTCGGCAACAAATATTTTTTTTTTTAAGAACTAATTAAAATAATATTAGGTTTACTTTAAAATCAACTTTATGACAAGACCACAAGGTCAAATATTGATAGGTATAGTTAGCGTTAATAACCGTGAGATAAAAAGTCAAAGGCAAGCCGCTGCACAGGAGTGAGGGAAACGGAATTATAAAATAATAGAGACAGAAACATTTAAACAACAAAAGCGGCTCCTTTGTTATCCAAACCCATAAGGATTCGTAAGTGCGAGAGAGTTAGCGTGTATTTGTTAAAGAAACGAGTTAGAAAGAGATGTACTTATTTACGGAGGACGCAGTGGACGAATGTGGGATTTTGGAAGGAAGAGGGGTCAGTCAAGTCGGGACCGTGGGATGCTACGTGCGCGTACGCATCTTTTGAAAATTTGGAGGTTAGGTTGATTCTGGATAGAGTGCGTGTTCAATTATTAAATTCAGTGAATGTTCTATTAGGTGAAGATATTAAATTTCTCAGAATTATATTTTATCAGTGTTAGTTTATTTGTAGTTTTCAATATGAAAGTTAGTGAAGTGATGAGTGGTTGAATGATGAAAATAAATAGAGAATAAATTAAAATATAAAAGGTTCGCGACGCGTAAAATAATTTATTTAAAATATGGTTTAGTGTTGTGTTGTGTTTTAGATAGGATTTGTCTCGGCAGAGGTCGTGAGTTTTAGATATAATTATGGAATCAAATAACTTGTTTTAATTATTTGATTCTACTTGTTGAAATGTCTGACAAAACTTACTATTTAAAACTGTGATAATTATAATTTGAGAGATGTTTCATCAGCATTTATTTTTAAGTTATTTTATTTTCTTGTGTTGTTTTCTTGTGTATTCTGTAATGAGACGCTCTTACTTTACAAATCAATTTAAATTCACTGGGTTTTCTATTCTTTCGGTGAGACTATGCTTTAATAGTTAATCGAAGGAATAATAGGAATTAGTGGAGGATTTAGAATCTGAGTATTGATTTATTTCTCAAAAGAGGATAAAATAAATCAAGAATTCAAAATAGAATTATTAATGTTAGGTTAAATTATAAAATAATGCATGTATGTATAATAAAAATATATTACACAATTACACGTTTAAATATTCTACAAAATACTTGCAAACAATTGAATAATTGAATTGAAAGTAGATTGATATCATTCTCGTCAATATTTTATCTTTATCAATTGTTAGCTATTATTTAAAGGTAACTATTTTAAAATCCATAATATCAGATTCCTAAGTGTTTCCCTTATTTTGAACTTAAGTCTTTGTCAAGGCATCTTTAGACATTAGGAGTTTCAGGAAAGAAAATGAGAAAATAATACTCAGAAACTATTGACACCGAATTATATTATTAGTAATAAACATAGTTATTTTACAAATAGTAAGTGAGTGAGTTAATACTACAATTGACAATCATTCGGTTGTTTAGGAATTATCGTGTATATTGTTGTTAAAAGACGTTAAGAATTTCAACTGTAAGTAGGTGTAGTATGGTTCGTTGAGAACATGAAGTTGCATTTAAATTAATTGGAGAAGAAGAATTAAGTCATCATAGTGAAGTGTAACATAACTTCATTAATTAATTAATTCCGTCTGTCTGTATAATAATTTATGTATGCATGTTTGCATGAATTTATGTATGTGTGTCTAAAATATAAGTAAGTGAGTAAGTAATTTCACTCTCTGCTATAATTTGTGTTAAGTTAAAATATCATAGGGGTGAATTTATTATAATTATCTGAGTAAGGTTAAATAGTTCTTCGATATTCCATAGAGTTTATAAGAGAATTTATGTATGTATGTCTAAAATATAAGTAAGTGAGTAAGTAAATTCACTCTCTATTATAATTTGTTAGAAGTTAGAAAATTATGGGGGTGTGGGAGTGAATTATAATTATTTGAGTAAAGGGAAAATAACTGTTCTTAGCTATTTCAAGAGTTATGAGAAGAAAACTGTCAAGCTATTTTTATTTCAGCGGTTTAAGTATGATAATCCTAAGATTAAAAGAAGACGACGGAGGTTTGTGTATTGTACTATTTAGCACTAGCTTGGTTCTATTAATTTCTTGCAGTAATTATTATTTTCTTGTTTAGCTACTAATATAATATTCTACTCATCATAGAGAGAGTTAAGAACCAAGCTGGTATAGTCCATTGTCATAATAAGTGATTGTAGTAAATATTTTAACAATAGTAAAGGGATATATCACTTATTGTACATTGATAGATAACGCATGATAGATATTATACACTTCAGTTTTAAATTGATATTTATTACTTTACAGATGAAAATGTTTTTATGTTGATCTTTACTTTACTCATTTGAGTTATTTACAATGTTATTGTAAGTTCGTTTATTTTAATTAAGATTTGCAGGTAACCTTTTTAAATCATTTAGTACAATTTCTTCCACTTAATCATACAGGTTTAAATTGATTCTTAATTTTCTTACTATATGACTTGAGCATATTTATTATAATTGTTAGCGTTCGTGGTTATAGGTGAAGATGCAATGAACGAGCAAACGCTAATATGTGTTTACATTTCAGTAATTTTATAATATATAGTATTACTTCATACATCGGAAGAAGGAGTTCTCTGGTTCCAGTAGATGGCAGATTTCGTGAACTATATGTTCATAATTTATTGTACATAGCTTTTGAGGTGATGGTAGATCCTAAGTCAATGCAAATTTGACCTGTAATTGATGAACATTCTGATACTGTTTATAAGTGATCGTGTTCGTTGTTCGGACGGTAAGGTTAGGTCTCGCTCAGACGCCTATCGGTGCTTTCCTTTACCGCAGAGCTGATCATTTATAAAAATAGGTCTGCGGGCAATGACACTTTACATGTAATTATTATTATTGATTATTGACTTATTACTGAACATACATAATACACATTACATTTACATTCTGGTGTGGAATTTAAGTGATCGTGTTCGTTGTTCGGACGGTAAGGTTAGGTCTCGCTCAGACGCCTATCGGTGCTTTCCTTTACCGCGGAGCTGATCATTTGAATAATACATTTGCGATAAATATTCAAAGAATACATTGTTATCAAGCACATCAGTCACTTACATGGTCCGATTGGTATTATTGAAAATAAGGCGTATTGATAATAAGGCGAAGCAAAAGCATAAATGCAAAAGGCGTAAATAATACTATGTTAGTTGGGGTCCCTAAGATATTTATTTATTTAACTTAAATCAATTCTACGCTGACTATGGTTAGACTGTTGTAACGCTAAACACTCTGAGGTATATTTATGTAAGTGATCATGTTCGTTGTTCGGACGGTAAGGTTAGATCTCCCTTCAGACGTCTATCGGTGCTTTCCTTTGCCGCAGAGCTAATCATTTATATATATATTTCAGCTAGCAATTTACTATACCCGCAGCTGACATATTATTCCCCACACTGTACAACGTACTGAGATATAGTAGCTCGTCTAGCCAGCGGGTTAATGTGTATCAGTACAACCCATACATTATCAAACAGCCTCAGCATAATCTTAATCAGCATCATCTTAAGAGTTTCAACAACATAGAGCAATAAGCGTAGTGCGTAAGATTTCTAAGTTTGTTTATTTGAATTATATTTTAATTATAGTAAATTAGTAATGAACTGACTTGGTTTCGACTGATTTACGCTTTACTCACTGGAGTATGTTCATAAGTCAGTGGCTTGTTCTGGGACAGATGTAATTGTAAGGCCCTTCAAACCGTGCAATCTATGCGGTCTGTTCCAAGAGAGCTTTGATTTGTGGAAATAATGACTGTACGCATATTACTATACACGCGGCTGATATACTTTTCCCCACACTTACATCGGGCTAATTATTCAACTATTTGTTCGGCAAATAAGTTGTTGAATTATTAGTTCAACCCAATACATTATCAAACATTGTCAGCAAAGGCTGAGTCAGTTGCTTCGGAGTCTTATGCAAAATAGCAATTGGCATAGAAGTAAGTGGTGGAGGGGCATTCTCATGCTTTAGGTTAAGTAATGAAACCTATCATTTCCTTCTTTCTCTATTTTCCCTTCCATATCCTTAAATTCCTTATTTTCCTAAATATAGATAAATGTAAATTCACATTTTAAGAACTGAAAACTATTTCAAACCTAGCATATTTTCTTAACTGTGATTTTATAGTCATAATTTATTAATTTGAGATGAAATGAAATATCATTCATGAGTTAATGCTCCAAACAGTTGTTATTTCAACTATTATGTTATCATATTGAGCTGTTGCTCCTTTTCATACAGGACCACTGTGCTGCTTCTACGACATGTAGAGCTAATGGTCCATCCAACATCATTAAGAGCCATTGCTCTATTAATATATTGAGCTGTGTTGCTACAAAGACACGTAGAGCTATAATATTGCTCCGATTGCATATTGAGCTATTGCTCCAATTATGCATTGAACTGATGTTCCACATACTGAGCTATCGCTCCAATTACAATTAGAGCTGTTGCTCCAACTACATATTGAGCTGTTGCTCCAATTACATATTGAGCTGTTGCTCCAATTACATATTGAGCTATTGCTCCAATTACATATTGAGCTGTTGCTCCAATTATATAATGAGCTGTTGCTCCAACGAATCACACAGCTTTGCTCCAGTTTTATAATATTGAGTTTATGCTCCATCGATGTCTACGCCTTTACAATCATTAGACTTTGTCTAATAATTATGATTATGAAATTAACAAATATGTTGGATTGAATGGTTACTTTGCTTTTGCGAAGCGTGACGTTGAAGTCAATATTACCTTTGATCCAAAATCCACTCAAGGAGAGGGCATTAGGTAAAGTGGCTGGTCCTCATAGAAGTAGGGCGTTGACGGGGCTCCACTTCCCAAAACAAATATTAAATTATTTGTTATGGTATTTCTTTCCTTTCCAATCCTAGAAATCCTATCTAATTTTATCTCCTCTTCAAGCTTGCTTGAAGTAAATATTTTGCTATTTTATTTCAGCATTGTTTTATTCTAATAACATTCTTTATTATTTCAGCTTAGTCCTTATATCTTTTATTATTGTATTATTTCAGCATTGTCATTCAATCATTTGATTGAATGCTACATCATATAACTATTATTCCTCATATTTTAATCTCTCAACTCTAAAAGTTCATGGGTTATATTTAATACGTTACGCAATGTAGAGTTCTAGATAGACGATCATGTGCCTGGAGTGTTGCGAGTTTTATTTTGGTAATTTAGGGTATGTTTCATCAGAGGGGGTTTGTTACAATTTGGTGCCGTGACCAGGATAACTCGTAATATTCTAAACTATGTAGGCCTTTCAGGCCACAATTTGGTGTTCGTGAAATGGAAAGAGTCTGATGAGATCGAAAATGAGGAAGGTAATGAGAATGTAAATGGTGTGGATAGGAAATATAAAGTAGTACTTATAAGAACATTAAGTCAGAATTGAAAGAATGTGGTTATTAAAGTGAGTAAAAGAAGTTGATGAATAAGTTTTGAACAAGAAAGGATGAAGATTTGGTAAGTGTGAATAGTGTTTCTAGTTTAAAGTCGAACGAGAATATTAGTTAGCAGTTGCCGCTGTGTAAACAGAAGTTAGCTTATGTAATTTAGTTTAATGTATTAAAAATCATTATATTAAACAGTGAATAGGGATTCTCAAGAGTAGACGGTGTCAAAGAGTCTAATTAGCTTGGGGGTGTTTAAGAATAAGAAAGTTTAGATTGTCAGAGTGTGAATGACCAAGAAATTAGGTAAAATGCAAATACAAAAACAATTTTTTATAGTCGAAACTAAAGGTTACTGGGTACAGTAAAAATACAAGTTAATATGTTAAAAGTAATTATGTAAATTCAAATTATTGTAGAAATTACTGAAAAAGTTACAGTAGCATTTATATGATATCTAAAAGTTTAACTAAAGGTAGAATGATTTCATGCATGAGTGTATATTTGTGTGCGCACATGCCCGTGCGAGTGTGTAAGTGGTGTATGTTTGTAAGCGTGTTGAGAATGATGGGTGTTTAAAGATCAGAATGTGTAGATTATCATTGAGCGGATTATCAAGGGATGAGGTAAATTACAAAGTTAAGGATTTCATATTTTGTTTTGTAACGGAAAAGATGAATTATTAAGAGATAAAGAATGAAATAGAGTCTAAAGCTGAGGTGTTCAAGAGATTAATGGGTTTGGGGGGTTCGACGTTTACAGGTGTTTATAATTGTTCTCATATTATAATAGTTTGCAAAATTACAATCGGTTACACCTTTTGAAATTTTGGGGGGTGAATGTAACATCCCACCCTAGCTTCATTTATTTATTTTGTAAGACTTCATGGAATGCACCTCTGCCACTCGGCAACAAATATTTTTTTTTTTAAGAACTAATTAAAATAATATTAGGTTTACTTTAAAATCAACTTTATGACAAGACCACAAGGTCAAATATTGATAGGTATAGTTAGCGTTAATAACCGTGAGATAAAAAGTCAAAGGCAAGCCGCTGCACAGGAGTGAGGGAAACGGAATTATAAAATAATAGAGACAGAAACATTTAAACAACAAAAGCGGCTCCTTTGTTATCCAAACCCATAAGGATTCGTAAGTGCGAGAGAGTTAGCGTGTATTTGTTAAAGAAACGAGTTAGAAAGAGATGTACTTATTTACGGAGGACGCAGTGGACGAATGTGGGATTTTGGAAGGAAGAGGGGTCAGTCAAGTCGGGACCGTGGGATGCTACGTGCGCGTACGCATCTTTTGAAAATTTGGAGGTTAGGTTGATTCTGGATAGAGTGCGTGTTCAATTATTAAATTCAGTGAATGTTCTATTAGGTGAA
Source organism: Tachystola acroxantha (assembly GCA_963506565.1). Taxonomy (NCBI): domain Eukaryota; kingdom Metazoa; phylum Arthropoda; class Insecta; order Lepidoptera; family Oecophoridae; genus Tachystola; species Tachystola acroxantha. The sequence continues at coordinate 12,712,409 of OY735878.1, forward strand.
GATATTAAATTTCTCAGAATTATATTTTATCAGTGTTAGTTTATTTGTAGTTTTCAATATGAAAGTTAGTGAAGTGATGAGTGGTTGAATGATGAAAATAAATAGAGAATAAATTAAAATATAAAAGGTTCGCGACGCGTAAAATAATTTATTTAAAATATGGTTTAGTGTTGTGTTGTGTTTTAGATAGGATTTGTCTCGGCAGAGGTCGTGAGTTTTAGATATAATTATGGAATCAAATAACTTGTTTTAATTATTTGATTCTACTTGTTGAAATGTCTGACAAAACTTACTATTTAAAACTGTGATAATTATAATTTGAGAGATGTTTCATCAGCATTTATTTTTAAGTTATTTTATTTTCTTGTGTTGTTTTCTTGTGTATTCTGTAATGAGACGCTCTTACTTTACAAATCAATTTAAATTCACTGGGTTTTCTATTCTTTCGGTGAGACTATGCTTTAATAGTTAATCGAAGGAATAATAGGAATTAGTGGAGGATTTAGAATCTGAGTATTGATTTATTTCTCAAAAGAGGATAAAATAAATCAAGAATTCAAAATAGAATTATTAATGTTAGGTTAAATTATAAAATAATGCATGTATGTATAATAAAAATATATTACACAATTACACGTTTAAATATTCTACAAAATACTTGCAAACAATTGAATAATTGAATTGAAAGTAGATTGATATCATTCTCGTCAATATTTTATCTTTATCAATTGTTAGCTATTATTTAAAGGTAACTATTTTAAAATCCATAATATCAGATTCCTAAGTGTTTCCCTTATTTTGAACTTAAGTCTTTGTCAAGGCATCTTTAGACATTAGGAGTTTCAGGAAAGAAAATGAGAAAATAATACTCAGAAACTATTGACACCGAATTATATTATTAGTAATAAACATAGTTATTTTACAAATAGTAAGTGAGTGAGTTAATACTACAATTGACAATCATTCGGTTGTTTAGGAATTATCGTGTATATTGTTGTTAAAAGACGTTAAGAATTTCAACTGTAAGTAGGTGTAGTATGGTTCGTTGAGAACATGAAGTTGCATTTAAATTAATTGGAGAAGAAGAATTAAGTCATCATAGTGAAGTGTAACATAACTTCATTAATTAATTAATTCCGTCTGTCTGTATAATAATTTATGTATGCATGTTTGCATGAATTTATGTATGTGTGTCTAAAATATAAGTAAGTGAGTAAGTAATTTCACTCTCTGCTATAATTTGTGTTAAGTTAAAATATCATAGGGGTGAATTTATTATAATTATCTGAGTAAGGTTAAATAGTTCTTCGATATTCCATAGAGTTTATAAGAGAATTTATGTATGTATGTCTAAAATATAAGTAAGTGAGTAAGTAAATTCACTCTCTATTATAATTTGTTAGAAGTTAGAAAATTATGGGGGTGTGGGAGTGAATTATAATTATTTGAGTAAAGGGAAAATAACTGTTCTTAGCTATTTCAAGAGTTATGAGAAGAAAACTGTCAAGCTATTTTTATTTCAGCGGTTTAAGTATGATAATCCTAAGATTAAAAGAAGACGACGGAGGTTTGTGTATTGTACTATTTAGCACTAGCTTGGTTCTATTAATTTCTTGCAGTAATTATTATTTTCTTGTTTAGCTACTAATATAATATTCTACTCATCATAGAGAGAGTTAAGAACCAAGCTGGTATAGTCCATTGTCATAATAAGTGATTGTAGTAAATATTTTAACAATAGTAAAGGGATATATCACTTATTGTACATTGATAGATAACGCATGATAGATATTATACACTTCAGTTTTAAATTGATATTTATTACTTTACAGATGAAAATGTTTTTATGTTGATCTTTACTTTACTCATTTGAGTTATTTACAATGTTATTGTAAGTTCGTTTATTTTAATTAAGATTTGCAGGTAACCTTTTTAAATCATTTAGTACAATTTCTTCCACTTAATCATACAGGTTTAAATTGATTCTTAATTTTCTTACTATATGACTTGAGCATATTTATTATAATTGTTAGCGTTCGTGGTTATAGGTGAAGATGCAATGAACGAGCAAACGCTAATATGTGTTTACATTTCAGTAATTTTATAATATATAGTATTACTTCATACATCGGAAGAAGGAGTTCTCTGGTTCCAGTAGATGGCAGATTTCGTGAACTATATGTTCATAATTTATTGTACATAGCTTTTGAGGTGATGGTAGATCCTAAGTCAATGCAAATTTGACCTGTAATTGATGAACATTCTGATACTGTTTATAAGTGATCGTGTTCGTTGTTCGGACGGTAAGGTTAGGTCTCGCTCAGACGCCTATCGGTGCTTTCCTTTACCGCAGAGCTGATCATTTATAAAAATAGGTCTGCGGGCAATGACACTTTACATGTAATTATTATTATTGATTATTGACTTATTACTGAACATACATAATACACATTACATTTACATTCTGGTGTGGAATTTAAGTGATCGTGTTCGTTGTTCGGACGGTAAGGTTAGGTCTCGCTCAGACGCCTATCGGTGCTTTCCTTTACCGCGGAGCTGATCATTTGAATAATACATTTGCGATAAATATTCAAAGAATACATTGTTATCAAGCACATCAGTCACTTACATGGTCCGATTGGTATTATTGAAAATAAGGCGTATTGATAATAAGGCGAAGCAAAAGCATAAATGCAAAAGGCGTAAATAATACTATGTTAGTTGGGGTCCCTAAGATATTTATTTATTTAACTTAAATCAATTCTACGCTGACTATGGTTAGACTGTTGTAACGCTAAACACTCTGAGGTATATTTATGTAAGTGATCATGTTCGTTGTTCGGACGGTAAGGTTAGATCTCCCTTCAGACGTCTATCGGTGCTTTCCTTTGCCGCAGAGCTAATCATTTATATATATATTTCAGCTAGCAATTTACTATACCCGCAGCTGACATATTATTCCCCACACTGTACAACGTACTGAGATATAGTAGCTCGTCTAGCCAGCGGGTTAATGTGTATCAGTACAACCCATACATTATCAAACAGCCTCAGCATAATCTTAATCAGCATCATCTTAAGAGTTTCAACAACATAGAGCAATAAGCGTAGTGCGTAAGATTTCTAAGTTTGTTTATTTGAATTATATTTTAATTATAGTAAATTAGTAATGAACTGACTTGGTTTCGACTGATTTACGCTTTACTCACTGGAGTATGTTCATAAGTCAGTGGCTTGTTCTGGGACAGATGTAATTGTAAGGCCCTTCAAACCGTGCAATCTATGCGGTCTGTTCCAAGAGAGCTTTGATTTGTGGAAATAATGACTGTACGCATATTACTATACACGCGGCTGATATACTTTTCCCCACACTTACATCGGGCTAATTATTCAACTATTTGTTCGGCAAATAAGTTGTTGAATTATTAGTTCAACCCAATACATTATCAAACATTGTCAGCAAAGGCTGAGTCAGTTGCTTCGGAGTCTTATGCAAAATAGCAATTGGCATAGAAGTAAGTGGTGGAGGGGCATTCTCATGCTTTAGGTTAAGTAATGAAACCTATCATTTCCTTCTTTCTCTATTTTCCCTTCCATATCCTTAAATTCCTTATTTTCCTAAATATAGATAAATGTAAATTCACATTTTAAGAACTGAAAACTATTTCAAACCTAGCATATTTTCTTAACTGTGATTTTATAGTCATAATTTATTAATTTGAGATGAAATGAAATATCATTCATGAGTTAATGCTCCAAACAGTTGTTATTTCAACTATTATGTTATCATATTGAGCTGTTGCTCCTTTTCATACAGGACCACTGTGCTGCTTCTACGACATGTAGAGCTAATGGTCCATCCAACATCATTAAGAGCCATTGCTCTATTAATATATTGAGCTGTGTTGCTACAAAGACACGTAGAGCTATAATATTGCTCCGATTGCATATTGAGCTATTGCTCCAATTATGCATTGAACTGATGTTCCACATACTGAGCTATCGCTCCAATTACAATTAGAGCTGTTGCTCCAACTACATATTGAGCTGTTGCTCCAATTACATATTGAGCTGTTGCTCCAATTACATATTGAGCTATTGCTCCAATTACATATTGAGCTGTTGCTCCAATTATATAATGAGCTGTTGCTCCAACGAATCACACAGCTTTGCTCCAGTTTTATAATATTGAGTTTATGCTCCATCGATGTCTACGCCTTTACAATCATTAGACTTTGTCTAATAATTATGATTATGAAATTAACAAATATGTTGGATTGAATGGTTACTTTGCTTTTGCGAAGCGTGACGTTGAAGTCAATATTACCTTTGATCCAAAATCCACTCAAGGAGAGGGCATTAGGTAAAGTGGCTGGTCCTCATAGAAGTAGGGCGTTGACGGGGCTCCACTTCCCAAAACAAATATTAAATTATTTGTTATGGTATTTCTTTCCTTTCCAATCCTAGAAATCCTATCTAATTTTATCTCCTCTTCAAGCTTGCTTGAAGTAAATATTTTGCTATTTTATTTCAGCATTGTTTTATTCTAATAACATTCTTTATTATTTCAGCTTAGTCCTTATATCTTTTATTATTGTATTATTTCAGCATTGTCATTCAATCATTTGATTGAATGCTACATCATATAACTATTATTCCTCATATTTTAATCTCTCAACTCTAAAAGTTCATGGGTTATATTTAATACGTTACGCAATGTAGAGTTCTAGATAGACGATCATGTGCCTGGAGTGTTGCGAGTTTTATTTTGGTAATTTAGGGTATGTTTCATCAGAGGGGGTTTGTTACAGCTGGTATATAATACACGTCAAGTTTAATACTTTGCACTTATGAAGCATTTTCTCTTAGTAAAATGAAAACGTAGGAATTATTTACATATATTTTGTTAGATTTTTCATCACCATGGGCGGTATTGCTTATTTCTGCAATTACAAGTCTTATGGCCCATGCAATAAAAATGGAATAAAGTCATAAGTGTTACCTACATTTTTTCATCAGGACTATCTGCGTATAGTTACAGAAAATAAAATTTATGTAATTTTTTCAATTTTTAATGTTACCTAGAATTTTTTGATTTTTCCAAATAAATATAGTATGTCATAAAAAAATCCTATATACGAGTATATATACCATTAGTGGACAAACAACTATATATTTTCACCTACAAATGAACTCAGATTCGATACATCGATAAGACGACTATCGATATTGAAGGATCTCTACCAAACCGACGCCTCTGAATAAGAAGTAATGAGTTTTCTTTTACACTGCCACCTGACTTCTGGTCTCGCCGACGCCTCGACTTCACTAAACAAGATTAAAATCATTTTTTTTCTTCCAACCATTCGTTTTTCACTTCTGTTCAGTGTACGGAATTTCGTTCCTAAGCTTCTGAGACATAAATGTTTGTTGTGGCAAATGTTAAATGCTCTTTCATATAAATCTTTTCTTTTGCATAGACTTTTAAAAGAAAAATCATTTCAAAGTTATCAAGAAATCTAAAAATATTTAAAAAGAAGTCTGAAACATTTCAGTTTATCGATATTATAGATATATATATTTGTCACTCTACTATATTTAATTTACATTCAGTTAAAACACTTCTCTAATTTTAATTTCCAACTGTAATTTGAAAATGAAGCTTTTATCATATCCACTCAGAAAAATGCACATATCCCGATTTTGGATGTAATGTCAAGAACGGACAAGACGTAATATTTCCAATCTGTTCCACTATGCACCCGCTAGTTCATTCCAACTTGGACCTCATAGCGCGAAGACAGCGTCGCACAGTGAACCGACAACATGCCATTTGTAAACTATTTGTATGCGGGCGAGTGTGTCTGGCTCACTTTTCTTCCTTCCACATGACGAGCGAGCTTCGTAATTTTGTCTTGCGTTTTCCTGCATCAGCACACTGTGCAACGGGTTTTCTTACGAAATACTCAGAATTGTTTTACTTAGGTATAGGAGCATGGATTGATATCAAAATAGTCTTCAAAGATTTTCAAAATTCATTTATTTCAAGAGTCCTCGCTATCATGAAAACCCAATGACTATTTTCTGTTTCCATTGGTATTTTATGCTTATATAATCTTACCGAGGTAGGTACTCCTTTTTGAGGTTAAACAATATTTTCTTCACTAAGTACCTAAGTATATCAAATTCCCATTTTGTAACAAATTTTCAAAGTTCATATTTTTAGTCATATTTTCAATGTCCTTATCCTTCCTATTGAATAATTTATCCGAAATCACGTTAGAACCAACCCAAGAGCTGAATATTCACATAGAGCAGTACAGAGTTTATGGGGCTTACGGAGTATACTGATAGCATACAGTCAGCTTCAGATAGTTATAAAATCTGAATTATGATTGATTGCTAGCTTGACCGTATGTGCTTTAATACATATCGCAATACTTCAATAAATATTGTTCTGCTATAAAAAGTATCCAATTGGATCTGTACTTACGAAAAACAAACTTATAGGTTTCTGGAAACTTAAAAAAATTTAAAATTTCCGATAAAAATGTTTAACTGTTGACAAAAATATATATTCCATGCTGATACAAGTGTATGCTGCTTTGAAAAATAACTTATATGAAAATTTATTTTTGACAAAAATCTCGACCACTGCAAATACTTTTTCAAAGATTTATCTGCATAAATATCTGTGTAAACATATGTTATTTGATCACCAGCAATCCATGCAAATACAAATGTAAACGCCGTGAAAAAAAACCTCATTGGTTAATCCAAGTTGGTAATTCATAATATCATTTGAGTATCGTCGTACCAATACGTTTAGACTAGTAGAGATTTAGAAATATTTCATTGACCTGCTGTATAACTAAAAGCGACTGTACACAGTGTTCTCTGTAGTCGCAAAGCCGGAGTCAGTTCAGCTTCACATTGGTATTTATGTGCCGTTCCGATATCGCGTGCATGCCCTGTGAATTAAATTCGGTTCGTGCGATGCTCCGCGCTCGTCCGCTTGATACGTTGATTGAAAGGTATTTCCGAACGTGTCCCTGTAACGATCTTTTGTCGGATTCGAGTTTTGAATTTTAAAACTGTTTTGAGATATTGTTCGTTGCTAGTAACTAAACAGTTGAAAATTGAAATAACCATTTTTTTTAGTTGTTTCTTGAAAAAATCTTGCAACGGACACTCGGGATGTAAGAATTGAGTTTAACCTCATGGTTCACATTTTTATTACCATCATTGAAGTTAAATATGACTGAGGTGTGTAAAAAAAATAAAGCATTATTATTTAGTCTTTTGAAAATATCACTCCTTTGTTAATAATTTCTATATAATTAAAATAAATTGAACAGCAAATGAATAGCGCAAAAGGAAACATCTCAGAAGTTTTTCAAACTATATGGATATGCAGCAACGCCAATAAAATAAAATTTACGAGATCTATTTCCTTCTTCATACAACAAACGAAGATGATATTTGATAAAAAATATGATGATAGAATTCATTCAACATAAAATGCAATATGTTTATGAGAAAGGCTAGCCAGGCTAACAGAGCCACCTGATGTGATGCAGTCGTGGTCTCCCTTCAATACTTGCAATAAGGTGTTGCTGATTTACTTGAATAACTCTTTTGTCTTGAATCATCCTGTGTTACTATCGTTTCTATATCTACAAGTTCGTTTATCATTTCATTTATCTTTTCAATTGTTTAAAACGAAGTCTCATTTCTTTTACCACATTCTCCCAAAAGCTTAGCAGCAGCCAGTATTCGTATAAATAACATTTTGTTCGGTTGAACGGATGTGATATACCGTTTATGAGGACCTTAAGTGTACTATTGTCGTTCTCGTCTCACCCGTTACTCGGGTTTACTGCATGGACTATAAAAATGCATCGAACGTTGCAATGGTTTCACTACGATACTAGTTTATTTGAAGTACATTCAGAGTATGGGAGACGATGACGACGTTGGAACACATCCAAATTTTAGAATGTCGTATAATTCATTTCAATTCTCAGAAATTTGAAAACATCTACAATGTAGAATAACGTAGTTATTGAAACACAAAGATTGGAAATGGAAATCATACTCACTTATGTTAGCTTACATAAAGATTGATTACAGAAAAATATAATTGATAATAAAGTGAGGAGAACGGACCGTGTCCGAAACACGACCCTGCGATCGATAACTGGTGTAGCAGACGTGGTCCGCAAAGCAGCTACATTAAAGTGGAACTGGGCGGGCCACGTGTGCCGCATGCAGCCGGACCGATGGGCCCGGACTGTCACAGAATGGGTGCCATCGGACGGTCGCCGGCGTCGGGGCAGACCTCGGCGTAGGTGGAGAGATGATATCGATACAGGGATGGGTGGCTGGAAGAGGGGGAGACCTTTGCCCAACAGCGGGAAAATTTATAGGTTTACAAAAAAAGTATTAAAAAACAAAGAATAATAGTAAATTAATTTTGAAAGCGACAATAAAAGAAGAGAAAAATAAACCAATCTTAAACGTTAAATAGCTTCTTAAAAACAATTAGGTCATCAAAGATTTGGACACAAAGCCAAACGATCTTGATACGACAAGATCGTACGAAGTAAACCAAATTTTTATTGTTTCAGATAAAACTTTACTATCCTGTTTGTCATGTTACACTAGATAGTTTATGTCACTCAGTTTTACATCCTTAAGGACGAATTTGAGATTTGTTCCGAGAATAATGAGAGTTCGTCCAAACAAAGGAATTTGGGAAGTTTTATAAAGTTGTTTCTTTGGCTCTCTTTTATGAGTTCTCAGTTACAATCGTTGTGACTTTATATATTTTATATTGCAGAATTTACATTTATTTTAATGCAAATTCATATATAATTTTATTCGATATGCAATGCTTATATAGCAACGTTATGTTGGTCAATCTTGATAGATTATTATATATAAACGGATATCACTCACTTATATTGTTGAAGTCGGCAATTAGACCGACAGTTTCGACCGATTTCGACGATCTTTTTCAATGTGAGCGCGCCACGCCCGCGTCGCCGGTGACGTTTCTTCGCCCACTGAAGACTTTATGTGCGCGAAAAAACGTCACCGGCGAAATCGGTCGAACCTGTCGGTCTAATTGCCGACTTCAACAATATAAGTGAGTGATATCCGTTTATATATAATAATTTGTAGTAATGGCTGACTATAGTTTTAATTCTAAAACTTGATACAAGTTCAAAATATTTTTTCTTGTAATATTGCTTGCTCCTACAAAATCGTTGTGACATAAATATAAAAAGCAAATTATTTCACGTTTTTCCGATTTTGTAAAGATAGTGTCAAAATTAAACAACAAAGATATGAACATGTTTCGAAAATTTCAAATTATTTGGAATATTTACCAAATATTTTGGTTGCCCGAGGCTACTCGATGATATTGCATGCTGGTGTCATAAAATTTTGTGGTACAAGTGATATAATATTAAAGTGAATTCAAACGACAAAAAAGAGATATTGAACCTAAAATAAAGTTTGTACTTGACAAAGTATGGGATTTGAGGATATAACGTCCATTTGACTGACCTAAAATAAGATAGGTAGGATTAGTCTAGCCCTTAAATAACAGCTACAAATTACTAACACTAAAATGGATGTGTATAAAGTGGATCTTAATAAAATATAAAAGATCGCCCGTGAGACTAGAAATAGATCAAAATAAGGAAATGAAATTTTATTTAATTGTACATTGGATACTTACACTCTAGATACAAATTCACTAGTCCCCACACACTAGGATACCCTGTGTCGTGGGAGACTAGTTTCTTCCCAAGGTAGGTATATAGTAAAAAAAACGCAAATATCACAAGTACAATCGATTACACAGAAAGAACGGTAAACATACGTACAAAGCACAATAATATGAATAAAATCCAAAACCGACAACATCATATTAGGGATAACAAAAGTGTAGAGAGATAAGAAATCTTAGGTATAGTTTTAATGATTGGGAAGCACTTACAAGATCATCAATAATAAAATTCTAATAATAAACTTTAAGTATGTATAAAGCGATGAAGATTTTCGGTGGGCTTGGCGTGGCCTGTCGTGGCTCAGTTGGTAAGAGCGTATCACGGAATGACAAGGTCGCAGGTTCAAGTCCTGCCCACGGGAAGAATTTTTTCATCATGTTCTAATAAAATTCTAACTATCGTATATGAAATAAATCGAACTGATATCATAACTCTTTTCTCTAAAAACAGGAGTTCAAATAGGCCGTAATCTTTGTATTTGTAAATTTTAATATTTGTTACGCTTCATATTAAATTTTAAACCAACGCCTGTCATAAGTGATTGTCGATATCAAGTAGAAACATGAATTTTAAGCCTCAGTTTATCCGTGATACTCATACCCGACGCGAAATATATTTTACCAGATAAAGTTTATCGAATATTTGAGAATTTAGTTATGAAAAGACGATGGGTCAAAACGTACCCACGTTGTAGCAACTTGAGACTTATATCATTCGAAAGGTCTTTAAAAATACATAATTTTTTTGTATGGCAGCAACCTTGTAACTTATGGGAGAACGCCGCTATAATGTCGAGAACGTTTCGAAAATTCACCCTTCAATGGTTATTGACGCGCGCATTTTCTCACGGCCCGCGTCATCGCCCGGGTTTCGTTCGGGGGAAAAAAAGTGGCATACGGCACTGTCCGACCTTTCTAGGTATCTCTGTACAAAAAATCCAGTCAATACAGGGTGTAACGTAAAGGGCATATGAAGCCGAAGGGAGGGTGTTCAGTATCGGTAACTGAACAACTTTTGTTCTACAACTTTTCGAACAAAAAAATAAAAATAAATTCATGTCCCATACAAAACGACCAGCTGACCGGTACGAAATGTATGAAAAGTCAAAAAATAAATTCGCGAAAATCGAAAAGTCGTAGAACAAAAGTTATTCAGATACCGATACTGAACACCCTCCCTTCGGCTTCATATACCCTTTACGTTACACCCTGTATACACATTGCCGTGAAAGGAGGACAAAAAACAAACACACTTTCGTATTTATAACATTAGTTGGGAATAGTAGTTTACGCAATCTGTAACAGCAATATACCTTTTATATTAAAAAAAACACATAATAATGATGGACCCTAAAGACAGCTGTCAATAGTATAGTCATCATCATCAGCCCGTATCAGTCCACTGCTGCGGATGCAGACCTCTCCCAAAGTACGCTCAACGCGATTCTCAGCCTTCTGCATCCACTCTCTACCAGCCACCTTGCGAAGGTCATCATTACATCCTGGTCAGAGGGCGTCCCTTACTACGTTTACCCGCCTTCATTCAAGAACTCTTCTACTCCATCGGTTATCTTCTACGACAGATGTGACCACTCCACTTCATTTTGTTGATTCTATGAGCAATGTCAACCACTTTTGTTATCTGGCAGATATACTCGTATATTCTATCTACCAGAGAATTGCAAGGTTAGCTTGCTGAGCGACTTTGAACTTGTGGGCCAGTCTCACCGTCAATGTCCACTGGCTGGACGCACTGGTTGCCTTTGTTTTCAGATATTGTGGTATTGAAGACGAGAAGATATGACGTAGCTTCCCAAATGCTACCCAGCCCAACTGAATTCTCCTGTCACTCTCTTTCTCGAAGTTGGTCCTAAAAAGACAATCATATTGCTGAACAATTTCAAGGACCGTGTTATCGACTACCACTGGTTCCAGGATGACTATATCATTGAATATCTTGGTCTTGTCAGTCACCTCGAAAATGTTATCCATCCGTTTGATGGAGGGCGTGCTACGCTACATTTATCCGATCGTGGACTGTATTCGAGAACTCGCACTTAAACAGTCCCACCGTCAGTATCCACGTTTCGGCTTCATAGCTCACTATTTGGCAGGACGCACTAGTTGAAGACCTTTGTTCTCAGGCATCGTGGTATTAAAACGAGAAGATAAGACGTAGCTTCCCAAATGCTGCCCAACCTAGTTGAATTCTCCTGTCACTCTCTTTCTCGAAGATGTTCCTTTCCAGCTGCATAGTTTGTTCTAAGTAGACGTACTGCTGAACAACTTCAAGCACCATGTCATCGACTACCACTATGGTTCCGGGATAACTACATCATTGAACATCTTGGTCCAGTCCAAGCTCCTCTCGAATCCCTCACGGCAGGAAGTAGTACTAAGACTGTCCAACAGTTTCGGCACATTCTGCAGCGATTCTGCGTTGCCCACTATATCATCGGCAAATAGAAGATTGATGTTGAACATCGATGCCACGTCCATTCCAGTGTTTTGAGACATATCTTCCCGCGCGTTTGTGTGATATAACATCTCCTTGTCTCACACCTCTGCGCAGCTGAATGTTCTGCAGCCCTTGCAGCGATGCAAAGTAGACTGGCGATGCATCGAGGTGCTGAGATGCCTGTATGACTCTGTTTCAATGACCGTCCAAATCTAGAACCAGCAAACAAGATCTATCCAGCTGCACAGAGGTATGAGACAAGTAGATGTTATATCGCCGAAACGCTTCACAAACACGCTGGAGGATATGTCTCAAAACACTGGATAGACGTGGCATCAATATAAACGGCGAGTACATTTTACACCTTCTGTTTGCCGATGATATAGTGGGCGGGCATGGCAGAGTCTCTGCAGAATGTGCAGAAAATATTCAACAGTATTAGTGCTGCTTCCTGCCGTGGCGGATTCGTGATGAATTTGGACAAGATCATGTTCAATGATCTAGTCGTCCTGAAACCAGTGCTAGTCGATGACATGGTTTTCGAAGTTGTTCAGCAGTACGTCTACTTAGAACAAACTCTGCAGCTGGAAAGGAACATCTTCGAGAAAGAGAGTGTCAGGAGAATTCAGCTAGGCTGTACAGCATTTGGGGAAACAATGGTCTTCAACCAGTGCGTTCTACCAAATGGTGAGCTATGAAGCCGAAACGTGGACACTGACGGTGGGACTGACCCACAAGTTCAAGGTCGCTCAGCGAATCTGCAAACTGAAGTGGCAGTGGGCTGTCCACATCTGTCGTATAACCGATAACCGATAGAGTAGACGAGTTCTCGAATACAGTCCACGATCGGATAAATGTAGCGTAGCAGTCCCTCGATCAAATGGATGGATAACATTCTCGTGGTGGCTGGCTAAGACTGGATGCAAAGGGCCGAGAATCGGGTTGAGTGAGTGGTGTGCTTTGGGATAGGCCTACGTCCATCAATGGACAGATACGGACCGATGATGGTTTCTCGTTAATGAATTGACCTATAGACACCATGTATCTCATTTGAATGAATGAATGACCGAATGAATGAATCAATGAATGAATGAATGATATTCTTCAACATCTGGGCGAAATATAGGAGGCATTCGACGAAATACAGTAGTTAAGTCGGTTCTTGTATCGAATTTTGATGCCATAAAGAAGTCACCATAACTTCGGTCTCCCATTCATTCATTCTTTCAATCATTCATTTTAGAGCTATTCACATAGGTCTCTTCTAAATTACACCCAGTCTATAATGCTACATCGTGGGTACGGGGTCCATACAAAATTACCCATTGTTCTTTTCATTCCGACTGGGAGGGATTGAAGTTGTTTCTTTAGAGTGTATGTTTTTTGGTATTAACTGTAGATAGTCAAATCGTCCACGGTTTTCATTTTACCGCCACCAATAATATTAGGTATACAGGTCAACTTAGGTGACGTAGGCACTTCTGTTAACAATAGAGTTAAAACCTTTTAAATGTTACAATTTTTTTTTGAATATGTTAAAAAGGTTCACAATTAGGTACGGTGGAACACATAGAAAGGTGTACATGAGAGTTTTTATGGTTGAGATTTTCTCAAAAACTATACTCAATACTCAATATATTTATTGCATTCCATAAGTATTATTGCATTCCATAGTTATACAGATGTTCACTATTACTTACAGATACTACTTGACCTATTGCAAAAATTCTTTCACCGTTTGATAGATAAAAGTGAAAACTATGTAAATTAATTCAACCTTATTGAGGCCCCATGTATCTGTATATATCTGTCTTCGACTGTACATTTCGATTGTAGAAAATGAAGTCTATACAAAAACAAGATCGATAAGAACAATTCCTTGCATACACATACCTTCACATTTTACAAAAACGGCTTTATAAATACAATTTATCATTTATAAGCACATAATGGAACTGCCAGGAGCACGAACTCACTGCAGTATCACAAAGGTAGATAGCTCCAAATGAAATCAACTCTATCAAATTTAAGATGCACTTAAACCAGTGAACCTAGACGGTCCGGAGTTCCACCGAAGTTCTGAACTACCAATAATAAATACCTGTCCACTTGACTAAAGCTAATAATTGAATTCTCCACTGAATTCCAGGAGTAGCCATCTCATAAACCTAGTCAAGTTAGAGGAGGTAGTGGTGAGATAAACTCATATTACGAAGTCGTGGAAATATTAACTGGTATATCTACTAGTATCATCGTGATGAAGTAGCGGACAAAATTTGATCAACCTAAAAGTCAGAGGGTGAAGAGCAGGACATGTAGACTCTCTTGGAATATTATAAATTATGATACAAAAAAGTTTCAATGATAGGAGTAAATTACAAATACGTCGAAGGAAGGCCAAGGTCCAAGTATTTTTCTAGTGTGTTTTGTAATCTTGAAGGTTTAATATGTAAGTCATAATGGCTGCAAATCTGCTTCTTACATATAAATAGCTAGACTATCTATGTTGAGGAGCTAGGCTGCTAACTAAAATACTGAAAACTGATGAAAAATGAATATATTAAATTAAAATGGTAGAAATAGACTTAATTTGTAAGGGCCAGTGACGCAACTAACAATAAAATATATTGACGTGCATAAATGTACTCAACGTGCTTACTTGCAATAAAGAAATTTGACTTTGACTTTAAAAATAAAAAAGAACAATAGGTTCAAAAAAATTAAAAATAAACTAAAAGAACCTATAGTCGCAACAATCTACTTTGATTTTAACTTTATAACTTCTGAATTATACAACAATTAAGTAAATTCTTTGGTGGATATAATCATTTATTATTATTATTATTTTTATGCATAAACTATATTCTTTATTTACAGTAGGTAACTTTTGAATAAATATAACATGCGTTTCAATAACAAATTCTTTAGTTTCATCTAAACCCAATAACGTAAAAGAATTTTTGAATTTACGAGTATTCAGACCAAGACCAATTAGGCTCCAGTTTTGGTCTTACCTCTTGTCCGTTACACAAGGTCCCTAGACCGCGAGAAGCAGAGTGCACTTGCACTAACTTGCACAAATGTTTGCCTTACGCTAGTCGCGCCACGCGTTGTTAAAACTTCGGACAAGTCCATCGGAAACGATTGGATGCACAGCTCGACGATACAGCGTTTTAGCTTCCCGGAAAGTTAGGAGTTGGGAACGTCAGGTAAAATTCGAGGAAAACGTTTGTCAATGAGGCAATTCGGCTGGAAATAAAAAGTTGCTCTAATGTTGAAGATTTGTGAAAATTGAAATTCAACTCTAAAAGTACTAATTCTTGTTCACGGGATTAGAGAGATGCTCTAAGTTTTTATAGTAGCGTTAGATTACCAATTTCAATCAATTTCTTATGAGGCAACGCCGCCAGCCTTTTGGGCACATTGCCAATTGTGGGGGACTTGGCGCAGGTTTTTTATATATAATTTTGTTTAAATAGTTTAGTTTTAATTTTTTATTACCATAATGCATTTTTAATTACAATAAAGGACCATATTTCTTATGTAACTAGAACTTGTTTACCCTACAAATCCAATTAATTGAACCTACGTTTGTACTAATAAATACTAATAACAACTTGTGACATGACGTTACTCCTACGCCCCTAGTGAAATGTAAATTATCAAAAGTATTCTTCTTCTTGCAGTGCTTCTCATTAGACGCTATTGTTATGTTGCAAATAAACTGATCCGATAATCCAGGATAAATTCTATTGAAAGAGGAATGTTGGCAGTAGAAGCTCTCTTCTTCGCTTCTCTTGGCAAAATAACCTTGATTAATACTACAGCAGCACAAATTCCTTACTCCAAGAAGCTGTCCAGTAAGTCAAGAATCCAAACCTTTATTGAAAAGAAGCAAGTAAAAATCAGGAACAAATGATGTCCCAAAAATATTTTTATTCGCCTTCAATGACACATGGAGTCTCTAGCAACATCCAATGCTTAGAAAGTTCAACCGAGCGAAAGCTTGTCTTACGGTAATCAAACTGAGAGACCCGAGCTGCGCGATGTTTGCTGTCTGAAGCTATCGATAGGTATCCTACTGTCACAATAGGAGTAGCTAGCAACAGTTAGGTAGTATTTATAGCTCTATGATCTGCGATATACTCTGAAGCTTTAGCTGCACTTAATGTATAATCTTCATGTAAATGTAATACTACATCATCATCGACCTGTTAGTCCACTGCTGAACATACTTCTCCTAAGGCTGTTCACTCAATTACATTCTCAAAGTCAAAATCAAATTTCTTTATTGGAAGTAAGCACGTTGTGTACAAATTTTTTGAATTTACATCACTTTGCAAGGAAAAGGTGCCAACGCTGAGGAGAAAAAGTGGCAAAAAACTCTCAGCAGCACATCTTTTAAAATAATGATAACACAATTACTTAATAACTAGGTATTAGACAACTATTACTATTATTAGTAATGTACACTTTATCCTTCATGCGGAACCGGTGACACATGCCATGCATGTTCATCGTTTAAAT
Source organism: Tachystola acroxantha (assembly GCA_963506565.1). Lineage (NCBI taxonomy): Eukaryota > Metazoa > Arthropoda > Insecta > Lepidoptera > Oecophoridae > Tachystola > Tachystola acroxantha. The sequence continues at coordinate 12,729,196 of OY735878.1, forward strand.
AGTCATCTATTCTGTAACACGCCTTCTTAACTAGTGTTCCTTTAATGATTTTTTTTCCTCTATGTCAACGTCGTGACACTTTCTGGCAACTTATTATAAAAGCGAATACAGTACCCCATGAAAGATGTACTAACCTTACGTAGTCTGAATGTAATTGATTGTAAGTCTCTATTACGAACATCTACGTTTCTTGCATTTCGTTTAAATAGACGATGAACATGCATGGTGTGTGTCATCTATTTTGTAATAGTAGTAGTCACATCTTTGCATCCAGTCCCTGCCAACCCCTTATACAGATCCCTTTCTTGATACTTTCGATAGGGTATTTATTCCCAAACAATCTCGAAAAAGGACGTTTGTCTGAACCGGAGATAAGCGCTAGACTGAAGAAAGAAATTATCCTCGATATTTTAACGCCGGAAATTAATACTGTAGGGATTGCCCTGAAGGAAAAACAAAAGCCTGTATTTATTTTTAACGTCTTTGACAACTATTCAACTAAGATTCGTAGAAGTCACGATAGCTTAATGGCAGTCTGCTCCAGAAGGAAGCAATACAAGCTCTGACAATAGCAAAGAAGTCGGTCACCCGCGCGTCAGCGAACATACTCGAGGCACTGCAGAAACGCGGCAGTCGCATTAGGGTGCGAAATGCATCATTGTATTGCACCCTCATGACGCTATACGATTTCCGCAGGTGCTTGACCCAGAGTTGGCAAGTGTAGAGACATTGGCAAAAGGCTTTAAATAAAGTTACACTTGCCAAATCTTAGGTCCTTAGAACCTCAAAGTAAACAAAACTAGTCTTCAAAGAGCAGTATACCATCTCTTATGCACTAGAGAGCTTGGTACAAACTAGATCCTATCAAAAACTTTGGCTAGTCAGAAAAATATGAACAGCATGAGTCCAAATATCTCAAAAGAAAATCTAAAATATCCCAATATTTTCCACTTCGCAACATTCCTTCGTTTTGCATACAGTGAATATCAAAAATCATCCGCCGAGGCGAGGCAGCAACATTTATTGAACGGAATCGAACTCGGCTCTGTTGAATCGAGAGTAAATTAATAATTGTATTACTTTTTCAGTGGAATGCAAATATTTGATGATTGCGTTGCGGCGAGTGGTGAGAGCCGATACTGGAAGTAGAGATGTATAAATAACACTGGAAGAGGTGGATGAATCAATAGAAACAGAAATGTTTACTAAACAATTGGATATACTACAAGTTTCAAAGTCAAACTCAAATTTCTTTATTGCAAGTAAGCACGTTGTGTACATTTTTGCACGTCAACATATTTTTGAATTTACATTTACACCACTTTGCAAGGAAAAGGTGCCAACGCTGAGAAGAAAAAGTGGCAAAAAAACTCTCAGCAGCATATCTTTTAAAATAATCTAATATTACACAATTACTTAATAACTAGGTATTACACAACTATTACTATTGTTAGTAATCTACACTTTATCCCTCACGCGGAACCGGCGACACACACCATGCATGTTCATCGTTTAAATAGTCATCTATCCTGTAATACGCCTTCTTAACAAGTGTTCCTTTAATGAATTTTTTAAATTTCCTCTCGGTCAACGTCGTGACACTTTCTGGCAACTTGTTATAAAAGCGAATACAGTGCCCCAGTTTCATATTTCGAGCTGCAAATTATAGATTAGAATGTGGACGTTTTGGGAACTGGATTTACAAACTAGACGATTTAGGAAATGGTCTTTTCAGGAATGGTCTTTCTAGGAAGTGGACTTTTCGGGAAGTGGAGATTTTAGGACGTTGCGGACATTGTGAACCTGACAACAAGCCATCACACTTATGCCAACAAAATAGTAAAAAATGCCATATCTAGTTAAGTTTCGACAGCTCTTTGTCATCGCTGACGAGCCTGCATCGCACTCTATTGTAAAACATTCATAATCGGTTTTCCTCACTCATACACACCGTTTGTGAAATATTTTGATTGGATTTTCCGCAAACTTTTGTGTTTACGAAGTGTTGGAGTGTGACAATGAATTTATGGTATTGTCCGAAAACTGTGATAATTCTGAAGGTTTCAACAATACTGTTGGAAATGACTATTGTTTCATTGGTGTTGGGAACACGAATTGTTTTTGGGAATTGCACATGGCAATTGAAATACAATAACCTTCTCTTTTTTTGGAAATCGGTTAAAAATGTATCTTTACCTTCATGATTATGACCATTAATAGTTACGCCAAAATGACAATGCCAGATTCTGCCCCGCCATCAACCGCAAGATGTACAAGATAACGAATAAATGTAAAAATATCTCCGTTTTTTATTAAAGTTATTGGTTTAAAACAAAGTCTTGTACATCTAGCGAGTCGAAAAAAACAGCCTAATTAAGAATTCAGAAAATAGTAAGAAATCGAAGCGAATTATTCATTGTTTTTATTATTCTTCTATAGGAGTTGCGAGAGTAGTAGAAAATGATACTGATTATGATTATGTAATATGAAACCTGTAATATCGAACAATTACGAAACCAATATAAATTGGCCCGTTCCCAGGTAACTTCGTCATGCTAGCTTCTACGGGTTATGTAATCGTTCGACTCACTTCGATCCCATATCTTAGCATATCTGGTCCATTTTTAGGTTAGACAAAACCCGCGTTTGACCTCAATCTCACCTGATTGGTGAGTGACGATGAAGTCTTCTTGTACCACAGTCGTTATTATCAATCAGTACCTTGTTGTCAGATTTCCTCTGGCTCCGATTCCCCGCTGCCCGCTCCCGAGGTGTCGGCCCATGTGAATCGCACTAAATTATTCCCGCAGGCCGCTGCGGGCGGTTTAATGAATTTTTAATCAAATTACAACACGGCCCCGTGAGAAATTTTACAAATAAATCTTACGGGTGATATAATTGGTGGATCATTACGTCCGACGTCAAAGATTTGTAAAATATTTAGACAATGAAAGAAATAATTATGTAGAGCAAATGTTGGAGGAAGCATCGGCAAAGACCACAGTCCACTTACCCCATAGACCTGTAACAGGAGGGCGCCCGTGTCTGTCCGCACATGAGCGAAATTTGCTTCGCGACACGTGTAACCTAGAGATATTATCGACATGGACGCATCTCTTTAATACGGCACCCGTCTGGCCCCCGCTTAGTCTCTATGCGCTCATCGTTGACACAATGTTTCGCTTGCAAATTTGTACATATACACATACTTATACATACCTACATAACACAACATTTTAACACACAATTAAGAGTGCGCTACGTGATACCGAAATTAGAAATATCGAATAATATGATGCCGAAATTGCTCATTCTTGGCAAAACGAAACTAATATGGAGTTTGTATGGTAGTAGACGTGATGGTCACACTTACTACGTGATTTTCAAATTCTGCAACAATTCAATGTCAATTTTGTAAAAATAATTTGATTTTCATTACTAGTTAACTACTCTATATTGTGGAAGATAAGTTCCACTTCAGCTTGCTGAGTCAGGAGAATAAGGAAGCGTCTTCTCTATACTTCAAATTCATCGTATTTATCGTCGCTTTCAATAATAGTTTATTCAGACCTTCCTTCCAGTACACAAAGGTTATCATTTGAAATAAATCAAATCCCTTCAAACCCCACTTGAATTTCACTAAAATACGCGGACTGGAAGTGGCCACGACATGCGAAGACGAGCACATTATTTATAATCTAATATGCATGAGGGAACCGCCGAGTGCGCCCTTTCACGAAAATATTAAGCAAATAAAGACTGCGAATACTACCATGGGCTTCCCTAATGTTGGAGAAAGGGAACCAGCGGTTAAACAAACGGTAACAGCGATATTGAAGGGACATGGAAAGGAATAAAGAACCAATTATTATATATAAACGGATATCACTCACTTATATTGTTAAAGTCGGCAATTAGACCGACATTTTTGACCGATTTCGACGGTCTTTTTCAAGGTGACCGCGCGAAGAAACGTCAACGGCGACGCGGGCGTGGCGCGCTCACCTTGAAAAAGACCGTCGAAATCGGTCGAAAATGTCGGTCTAATTGCCGACTTTAACAATATAAGTGAGTGATATCCGTTTATATATAATAATTTGTAGTAATGGCTCACTGTAGTATTAATTCTAAAATAAAGGACAAACTCTTAAGCCTAAAACACGTTAACAAAGCAACGGAATGGTAACGGCAGAGACAGTTGTTATCTTCATCAGTCTATTAATATTGCCCCATTGCTCGGGCACAGACCTTTCCTTACATCGAGGGAGCTGAGGCCATGATCCTTGGAAAAAGTCAAAGCGGTTGAAGGGATGTGGATACATTTCTCAAGAGACCGAAAAGAATAGTATGATCATGAAGAGACCTATCTACCCAACAATAGGTTAGCAGAAGAAGCGACTGAAGGCACAGGGGTCGCCAAATTGCGGACCGGGGTCGCCAAATTGGTCCGCATCCGCACCGCCGACCCATTTTGTGCGGACCGCGAGAACACAGCAACGGGCATTACAGAGTACGCAACTTAAATAAAAATGTATTATCTTATCTTTGTTGACATCAATTCGAAAACATTACTATACGATTACTGATGAACATCTCCAGGATTTAATGTCAATAGCTTGCACCAATTTTAGTCCAAACTTCAGACTACCTGTCCGCAACAAAAATTTCATTTTTCTCATTGATATGTATAAAAAATACCTTTGTCATTTCGATAATTACATTTGTTTAATAATAATAATAAATTCTATAAAATGTGCGGACTGCGATGGTCATTTCATTTCTTTAAACGGACCCGGAGCTAAACTAATTGGTGACCCCTGGTCCAGCAGATCATTCTGGACTTTAGGAGTAGCTGATTTTCAGTCCCAATTACGATCAAATGTTTCTTGCATATTGTGACAGAATCGCTTGTTTCCTGCCCCTCACCAAACACACTGTCGGCTAAAACAAACGTTGTCAGATTGAAATGTTTCTACAAACACTAGACGTATAATGAGAGCATCCCGTCTAAAGAAATTGTTACGTTTCGTTTGTGTTGCTCGAACACGAATTTGGTTGGATATATTGCTCTTTTGTAAAGATATCGAGAATTTATGAGAATGTGCTAGATAAGATAAGATACGATAAATATTCTTTATTGCAAAAAAATAAAAAGTATTACACAAAAGAAATAGGCTAATACAGTTAGTATTACAATTGGCGGTCTTATCGCTCAAAGCGATCTCTTTCAGACAACCTTTGGGTAGAGAATTCGGCGTATGAATAGGTAGCTTGTTGAGCAATATTAAATACCTATCATTAGCTGGTACTTAAGATAAGTACCTACCTACATAAATGAAATAAAAAACAACTTATTTACCTACTAATAATAATTATACTTATGAGTATAAATAATTGTTTTTACCAATAAATAAACTTTTTTTAGACTTTGACGAAAGGGGAAATAGAAGTTACAAATATTTGATGAAAGTAAATAAACCTGTCAAATTACAAAAAAGTTAAACTTTGAAAAAGATGTAAGTACTTAACAGCCTTATTTATATAAAAAAAACACTAATCAACCACTGAACAATATATTTCATGGATTTAGCAGTATCAAATGTTATCAGCTGTTCGGAATTCGGTCCGCCATTTTGCTATTTAAGCATGTAAATAACCCTACGACGTTGTTTAAACTGACAGCTACTTATTCGGTTGTTCAGAAGTTGATTAATTTTAAATAGTGTTTATAAGTAAACTTTTTTTTAAACAATTGTGAAACAAGGTATTAATTTTAATCATCAATTATAAGTAAGGATGTAAGTAATTAAAATTGAGAAATAATATCATCCTGCATTAGGTAAAAGAAGACATAATCGACCTATAAAACCAATCGACGAAATTTACTAAAATGAGAGTTAGAAATAACTTCACTACAAATTGAATGTAAATTAATAAGGAATTAGAAATGTTACAAAATGAAGTCGCAATATAGGTACAGTCAACGACAGAGATAAGTATACAGGGGGCCTTAATAAGGTTGAGATTTTCTCAAAAACTACTGGACCGTATTTAATAATTATTTTACAGTTACATAGTTTTCACTTTTATCTATCAAACAATGAAAGAATTTTTGCAATAGGTCAAGTAGTTTTTGAGATAATCTCAACCTTAAAAACTCTCCTGTACATCTTTTTCTGTGTTCCACCGTACCTAACTGTTTTTTTGAAAAATAACCAGATGTTCTTGTTACAAAAGCAGTCAAGATACCCAATGTCTTACGTAGGTACATACGTAGAATAACAATAATAAATCAGACGCCAAACATTCAAGACGACTCGCAAAATCCACGCATGAAACCCTAGCCAATAAAGTTTTAACTAGTGTCCAGGATTCTATGAGCAAAGTTTGATTACACGTAAATAACCTACAGCTATAGTATGACCGTCTAAATCAGTCTTCGCCTGCGCGGTACAGGGACGCGAGGACCGACAACGGGGACCGAGAGAGGTGCGGGGGCGAGCGAACTGAGTTGTAACAGAAATGCGCCTGCCGCCCGCACCTCTCGGTCCCCGTTGTCGTCATACCCCCGCGTCCCTCGCGTCCCTGTACCGCGCAGGCGAAGACTGATTTAGACGGTCATACTATAGTCAAGTATACGTATACCTTTATCTCGTTTTATGACCGAGCTTTCCCATTTCATGATTTTGTACATCGTTTTTTTATGATCATTTTTATTTTAGTGTTACGGCTCAAAATATTATCCGAACGATGACGAGTTTCACTTTGGAGCCCATAGTAAAGTGACCCCTATAATAGCTCGCTTATAGCATCATAAAAAGGTGATCGGTCCCTTCTTTCAATATTTTCGGCTTTACCGGCTTACTTCGCGTAGTAAAGTTGGCGTAATTAATTTTTAGAAACTGGATTTAAAAAGTAACTTTTTGATCTTTTAAACTTTGAAGCTGATGCAGTGAATGATTTTTTTAAATAGGTAATTATTTAGGCTCGGTGGCTCAGTGGTTGGGTCAATGGACTTGCGATACGGAGGTCCCAGATTCGATTCACCAATGAGTTATACCTCGGTTTTTTCGCCGGAAAAACTTACGTACATTTACCGAATGGTCTCAAAAACAGTGAAGGAAAACATCGTGATGAAACTTGCATGTCGTAGAAGAAGAAAAAATCTAAGGTATGTGAAATCCGCCGCCCTGGGCCCGCGTAGATCATGGCCCTCGATGTAAGGGAAGGTCTGTGCCCGAGCAGTGGGGCAATATAAATAGACTGATGATGATTAATTGGGAGTGAGCAACCGTGAGCTTTTGACCACTGTCTGCAGATATGTTCGAGGAGAAACCGATTGCGAAGATCTAGTCTTTTCCACCTGTCGTCTCTCTGTCCTCGACAGTCACCTGCGCCCGCGCCCCCGAGGCCTGCTGGCGTTGCCCGGCGCGCACACCGTTGCGCGGAGACAGTCCCCGCTGTTACGCGCTCTTACCGATATCAATGCACTCCTAGAATCAGCACATGAGTGTGACTTGTTCGCTGATAGTTGGTTGAGTGTAGTGAGAGAGTGTGCTAGGTATTGTGAGAAAAACTATAAATTGCAATCGTCTATTGTATAATTAATATTCTAAGCTAACTTACGTTATTTTATATATAATATTCATATTCATATTCATATACTTTATTTCTAACCATACGGAACATTACAGAGCACTTGGTTATGTCAACAACAATTTGGTATCGTACAATGAAACCTGGCGCCAGATTTATTTAGGCGAAGAATTATAAGAATTAATTTATTTACTCACATCAGAGATTTAAATCTTTGATAAGTGTAGGTAGTCTACACTTGATCCAATTTAGTTATATATCTATTAAAAAAAATTCCATGTATTTATTAAATGTCCCAATAGTTCGAAAGATAAATAATGTAAGTTAGTATGACTATCCTACGCATTGGGGCAACCTGTTATGTTGGACAAATGACAATGCCAGATTCTGCCCCACCATCAACCGCTAGATGTACAAGATAACGAATAAATGTAAAAATATCTCCGTTTTTTATTAAAATTATTGGTTTAAAATAAAGTTTTGTACATCTAGCGAGTCGAAAAAAACAGCTTAATTAAGAATTCAGAAACTAGTAAGAAATCGAAGCGAATTATTCATTGTTATTCTTCTATAGGAGTTGCGAGAGTAGTAGAAAATGATACTGATTATGATCATGCAATATGAAACCTGTAATAAGTCCCCAACAAAATGATAGGTACAGCTTAAATGGTCACGTAGTTTTGTAGGTTCCACAGAAACCAGCTCCACTGAAATGTGGCAAAGTCTTTTTTATAGCCAACAATCAAGTCGAATTTAAAGACACCTTATTATGTTAAAATCCATCAAGCCGTTTAGCAGGGCATGCCAAAGTAGACATACATACTTACATACATACCTACTTACATATACTTGCGTCGCTTAAATGGTCACGAAGTTTTGTAGGTGGGGCAAAGCTCCATTGAAATGTGGCAATGTCATTTGAAATAAATAAATAATAATTTAGGTATTTTTATGTCGCAAAGTTTTTAGCCAAACCAAACATTCTTCACAACCGACTAACATAAAAGTGTGTGCTCCATAAAATACCGTTCGTCGTGTCGGTCGCGTCGTATCGTACGAACGATACGCAGCAGGCGTGCCTCCGCATGAAACGCCCGGATTTGGGCTCCGTCTGAAATGTCCCAATCCTACTACAAACACACGAGACTCACACTCAAAATAATATGCTTTTGGTGTATGTTGGTGATGATATGAACGAATTTGGTCTGGTAATGTTTAATGCACTTGATAGTAACAATAAATGGAAAGTTTGTAGTACTCTATAGAGTTTGTAGGTGCATGCTTTGTACGTTCTGTAGAACCGAACAGTGAACATTGGATGGTTCGTATAAATTGTCTGACATACTTAATAGTTTAAAATAGTTCTACAAGTGTCACACTAAAATAATAACAAACAAAAAAATTATATTCAAACAACAAATGCTTCAAATTGTTAGTAAATCATAAAAAACTAAGTTAGTTTCCTTACACAATTAATTAAGTCTTGGGATTTGGTAGTCATTTTTATAATGACTTGTATTGGGGAACTTTTTATATAAATAGCAGCATTAAGTCAAGGTTACAATGATCTTGCAATATCATTTAAGTAACCAAATAAACAGATCGATCGGAATGGAAGTTTCTCACATCCCTGAATAGAGATGATGATCTTCAAACGGATGAACATATATTCCAGAATAACACTCTCAATCAAATCACCTTTTAAATAAATAAAACTATATCAAAGTTCGACTGAAAAACTTACGTACATTTACCAAGTGGTCTCACCGCTTTGAGAAGAAGAAAAAAATTCTAAAGCATGTGAAATCCGCCAACCAGCACTGGGTCCGCATGGTGGATCATGGCCCGAGCTCCCTCATGTAACGGAAGGTCTGTGCTCGAGCAGTGGGGCAATATAAATAGACTGATGATGATGAAAGTACCCTCGTTTGGAAGCCAGTTGAAGAAACTTTCAAAACTCTCGTAAAATGTATTAGGATCGAATCTTAGACTAAGCCCCGTATTAATAGTCTGAGCTCAAACCCGCCCTCAAGAGCGAATTCAGCTGATATACTCTCAAGACGTGATCAGCATCTCAAGTATGTTATTTATTAATGAACCAATCTTGAGGGCGTATCATGTGTCTTTCTCAAGTCGCGGTTCGCCTGCAATCATTCTCAAGTGTGAGTTTGACAGTTCTCTTGAGAACTGAGTTTTGTTTATTAATACGGCGTTACTTACGTAATACCCGATTCCTAAACCTATGCTACGTTTATTAATAGGGACGCTATCTTAAGGTCGTTCTCAAGATTGACTTTTGAGCTGAGAGTGATTTATTAATATGGGCGCAGGTAATCTAGCATGATACTGAACCTACAACTCCCTTGGATATTCTCTTGTAACATGTATCTGTATTTGACGGTGACCACTTACCATTACAGGCTCGTCTCTATGTTTGCCTTCCCTTTCGTCAGCTTTAAAAAAGGTTGGATCTGTAAATAGCTACGCAGCTTCACATGTACGTATATATTTTCAGTCCTCTACAAACACGTGTATATTGCATCGATTGGTATCTATCCTCTCGCCTGCAGCCGATATTAAATGTTTACATTCGAACGTTCCGTAGGTAAACGTAAACAATGTGCCGTGTACGAACAAGCTGGGATTTTGGACCAATATCGCCTAATCCGTAGGCATTTTGTACTAATACCTCTTGTGTTACAGAATGAGTTATGGAGGTAAAATTCTTCACCGGTAATAAATTTTCTTTTCAAATTTTAAATGATAATCTATAAGGTTTAAATGAAGCCCTTTGCATGTTTAGAATTAGGTTATCCAAAACAAAAATGGTGCTAATGAAGGTTTAAATTGGTGCGGAAAAAATTGGGAACGTAGAAAGTAACAGTTGACGACTCTATCCAGAAAAATTGACTATTAAACCATTTGAACTACACGAAAAATCGGTAAAAAGCGTGCTTTGCGTGTATGTGAATTAGGTTATCCAGAACAAAAAAGGTTCTATTTAAGGTTTAAAATGTTGCGGAAAAAATTGGGAATGTAGAAAGTAACAGTTGACGAGTACTTATATCCAGAAAAAATGGCTATTAAACCATTTGAAGTACACGAAAAATCGGTAAAAAGGCGAGTTCACTATATCAATCCAACTAAGGCACATAAGGTATTAAAATAAGTAGATGGCGATGATCAAAAACATAACATTATTGAAATTAAACTAATACAAGACTCTATAGCAAAGACAGAGGGTAAAGATGTTGACAATGCAAACATAAATTAGATAATAATATTACTCCTATCATCACTTCCCAAGTTACATAGTATATGTTTACGTACAACCGAGCTCATAGATCTACTTACCCATAACTAAAACTATTGGTTGCCTCAACTGACAGAATATCATCAAAGTCATATTTGTATTCACATCAGTTCAATTTAGTAAACGCTAACTTTGCCTTAGACAAGATAAATGATATTTCACACCAAGACATTACTTCTACAGATCTGTTTTATGAAGAAGCAAAGTATTAACTAACGAGCTCTTACTGTAGTCGGTATTATGCCTGTCTTCTGTGCAAGGTTTTTTGTACTCGATTCCCAGTCTTAAGTGCTTGTATCTAAGGCAGATTACTTTTTCAGAGACTAGGTGTAATTTGTGATCGTTTCTGTGCAACTATGTCTTTAGTTAATACAATTTGGGTCATAATTGTGATGTCTTATATCGGAGATTCCGCATCAGATGATCGAAAAATTATATCTAATATTCATTATACTTCTTCTAGAATCTCCGTTGTTTTATCCCTCCAGTTTATAGCTTCAACATTAGTCGCCATCTTATGTCATATCTTTTTCAGGAGTTTCGACATTGTATGTTTATCATTGTGTGCCTTTGTGAAGTTGTCGGAACCCCCCACTTATCATCATCAGTCTATTTATATGTCCCTGCTCAGGCGCAGACCTTTCCTTACATCGATGGAGCTCGGGCCACAATCAATAGTGTAAAGCCTTACTATAAACACATTAATTTGTACCGGTCATACCGGAATTACAATAGAAAATACTTCATTTAATTTTCTTTTTAGTTCACAACATTAAAGCTTTCATATTTCCACCTTGTCTACTGAAAAGCTACTGAATTTTCTTCGGTTTTGCATTCTTACATGTACCTAGGTAGGATTTCCCGCCGTTCAGTTTTATAATGGAATGTTCCATATAGGTAAAATTTATTATTTTAGATTATTAGGTAGGAGTTATTTAAATGTTATTCATTTAATTCTGAGATTTTATTAGGGAATAAATCACCCTGTAGTATAAAGCCTACCACAAGTAATTTCAATCGGAAGTCAATACAACGAGTTTCGACTTTAGTGTAGTAGGAATAAAGCCTAGTTGCCGATAAGTTAATTAAGCCTAATTAGGAGCGGGTTTTACATAGAGATCACGCCACGACGACACAGGTGTTCATGCGACAGGCAGGCGCCAGTGGTCGATCGTATGATTTTCATTCAACTTTCATAGTATTTTTATGGACTTTGATTTACTATACCCAAGGCCTATAGTAGCGTAGCATTTAATGTTAGTTACGTCTAATTAGGAACTATTTCAGAAAGTCACGCCACTTCGCACAGGTGGCTGGTGCGACAGACCGGCGCCGAAAAGGAGGGGACGAGAGGTGAAGAGAGGAGGGGAAGCAGCGCCTGCTTAAATAGACTTGACCGAGCGTGGCGGGGGCGGCTTCTTCTTTGGATCGCGGAACCGCTGCCGGACGTACGTGCGATCTTAGCTTAGTTTGGCGCGCAATTTGTTGTGCAGTAGTAGTCTCTCTTAATTTTAAACTTCTTCCTATTGAAGTTTAATTTGTGTATTCTATTTATTTATTATATTCCCCCGTAGGGCCCCTTAGGTCAAACTCTTCCTATTTCCACTACCTTATACCCTTTTTCCTGACCACAATTCCTCCTAAACCAACCAGCCCGATACAGGACAAGACCCCTTTATCCTGTGTTAGTATTATAACAATCTTGCTTGAGTCTGAGTGAGAGTGTCGGGTAAACCTAATTCCTATACATTCCCTTGTTCCAACCGCTTGAAATCCCAGCGATTTCAAGTGAAGAAAAGTCTTTATTATTTGTGTACGTATTTATTATATCATTTAATCTTTATTATTCATTCCGTAGCATTAATTCCCCTACGGCTGAGCGGACGTGAGTAAGGTTTAAATATTTGTTACTAATCATATTTTATTACAGCTATTCTCCGTGTTGGGTAAGTGCTACTATTGTCTTGCTTTGTGTGTACATTTTAATGTTTCATTATTTTTATCACTGTTTTGTGGGTAATTGAGATTCGTACTTAGGGTTGTCATAGCATATTTTCTTAGTAGCTTCATCTCGACATGGGAGACCCGTCATACACGAAATCAATATCACTTTATGTCTGAACCTTTATAACTTGGGACCTCTAAGAGGACCGCTTACAAGACGTAAATGGTTTCGGACCACCATTCATAACACCACACAATCAATTACTCAAAATCCAATTACACAAGATCCATCGAGGTCTTTTTCGTACAGAGACGCCACACCACATGCAGTACGTGTCGCCCATGGAGAGTAGTTTGTAAGAGAACATACGTATTGATGAGTGAGTCTTACGTTCTTTGTCGAGTCTGGAGGAAGCAGGTGGCCTGGTGCCAAACATTAGCGTAAGATTCCTCTACCCCCTTAACTGTCTACGGGTCGCGGCGACCTCCTTGGACGAAATAATGAACTAAGACAGACTCAGGGATGCGAGCGATCTAAGCGTATTTTGTAGGGAAAGAACATACGTATTGATGTGTGAGTTTTATTCATTCTCTAGTCTGAAGGAAGCAGGTGGCCTGGTGCCAAACATTAGCGTAAGATTCCTCTACCCCCTTAACTGTCTACGGGTCGCGGCGACCTTCTTGGACGAAAGAATGAACTAAAACAGACTCATGGATGCGAGTAGTGAACCGGAGCAATTCTTGTTGGCAGGCACAGTGTATAACAAATTATTTTAATAAGATAAGTGTCAACTAACCCTAAGGCCGACCTAGAGATTTGCACTGTTTGACTATCATGCTTATGCGAAATGTGTTGGCAACCCTATGAACGGATAGTTGATTTAATTATTTCACTTCTTGAATTGTACACTTATTTCACCTGATATTTCTTTTGTGCGTGTATATTTATTATGTGCCTATTTTATAATATTCCTTGACTGACATTTGACTGTTGATGAGTTTATTCATATATTTTCTTGTATTGTGTTTATTGTTGTATACTTGTGTATTCAAACCGCTTAGGCAATTAAGGCGTAATATTAAGGGTGGCGGGACGCAAAGCGAACCTACCCCAAACATAGATTGAATTGTGGCCTAGCACTATATTGGCCTAAAGTTAATAATCATCGGGTTCGAACCCTGATTCATGCTAACGTAACTCTGGGTTGATTGAGACATATTCTCTGATATTATCACGGGTAAGCTATTCTAAACGATGTGACTTGCTGGTGGTTTTATTGGAGCACGCAGTTACACTATACCCGCAGCTATCAAATTTTCCCCACACTGCACACCGAATTGGCTGTGTAGAACATCGCTTGGCCGGTGTTGGTTAAAATCTATGCAGTTGGTGTTGTAAAATTACCTAAGTAAATAAGTAGTTATCTACATATTGGCGCTCCCTCTCATACACGCTTTCGAAGCATTATCGGTGGAAGTTAGTTTGGACATAGAGTTATTTAACCAGCGGGTCGACAGCCTGCCCGTTTGTAACTCCATGGTATCGTTGCTAACCGATGCTAATAATGTGAACAGGAGATAGTCTAGGGAATGCGGTATTCTGGGACTATCTCTATACTCTACACGCAGCTCGCAAATTTTCCCTACACTATACACCGATAGGGATACACACACAGCAGTGAGAAAAGTGCCAATATGAGCCTTATTAGACCAACTATACTGGGGACTCACGACCCCTGGTATTAATGGTCTATGGTGGCATCGCGGAGTTTAATGGGTTACAATACCAGACGTAGTATGGGTTGAGACTGACATTCGGTGATAGCGGATGCGAGGTAATACACAGCTTATTCAACCTTCATTCACCAAACTCATTTAGGCCAGGGTTATTTTGGTAATGAGGATGTGGATTCAACCCACTAGTACGGCAAGCTGCTGGGCTTTAGTTTAAATCTGTTCCCTTCAATAATCCTCCTAACAATCATTCTCCCATCTTTCTGAACTTCCTACCAACTCCTTTCTGAAAGCATATAAATGCTTATTAAATGTAACTTATGATTTATTTATGCACAATCACTTCGGTCTGTCTTATTCTTACCGTTACTAAAATTCATTCTATTCTTATTTCATTCCTACAGGAAATATAAAAGGTATTGAACCTACCTTTTATTTTGTGGAAGGGTATTGAACCTACCCTTTCAGTTGTGGAAAGGTATTGAACCTACCTTTCCAGTTGCAATGAAAAGGTATTGAACCTACCTTTTCAGTTGTACAAGGTATTGAACCTACCTTTGTACGCACAATGTGCAAATACTTCTATCAGTAACTGGGCACTCCAGAAACCACTAGAATGAATCTAGTAATATTAAGAAATTCAATGAGAGGGACTGAAAGATTATTAGTTTTGCGAAATAGCAACTTTTAACATCAGATTCCTCTCCATCATCCTTTCCTGAGGAGACTCGCATTCTGGTTGGAGTCTATCCCCTCTTGGCGTGGTGTTGGAGCCAGGGGGGTGAAAACATTTTTTTTAGAGGTTAATCTCTTACAGGAAATGTTCTCACGTCTAACAGTAATTTCTTACAGAGATTCTGATGTCCGAGTAATATTCTTACTTCCATCCAGGGTTCCAAACCAATAAATTGTGTTCTCTTCCATTATTTACCATTAATATAGTTTTCCTGTAATTCCCTTTCTTTTGTGTAAATCTTATCTTGAAGTCGATATTAACCTATTTTTCTGTTGCAGGAATACTCCGTTACGGTATTTATATTAGTTGTAAGAACCTCTCTCGATTCTAATTATTTATTTTCATTTTCAATATAAAATGTATAAGTTCTTTTGATTTAAAGATTTCATAGGGTTAACTCATAGTCACGGTAGTTCTGTAGGTATATTGTTGCGTTTTAGTATTGTATTCAGGCCTTGGGTATGGTCAATAAGTATGTCAGAAGGTAGGTAGCTAATTAACTTCAATTTCAAATTCGTTTATCTGTAAATAATCTAAATTAATTCTCATTTTAATTAATAACCTTTTATACTTCTATATAGGGACATTATTTCGAACTTAAGTAACTTCTTAATAGTTGTCAGTATGCTCATTTAGATTTAAGATAAATTAGCATAAGTTTTATTATTCGTGCTAGTAATAAGTCTAATAGTTTTTGTATGTTAGGTTATCGCAATAAATATTTTCTTTTCGTTATAAACCTGTTATGCTTTAATTTATATTCATCTACCTGATCTCCGCTGAACCCTTGAAGATTCTGTGTGTTACTACATTAGGAAATAACAACGTAGGGTTAGACGATCACATTTTGGCCTTATTAATTTCTAGTAATTTAATATTCTATTATCCTTAATTTTGCTTTAATTATGATTTAATATTAGTTCCAATTTACTTTATTTCAATAAGCTTAATATTTTACATAGTAGTATAAAGTCAATTGAGTAGGTAAAACACATAGCTTTAATTGTAAGGAAGTTAGTAAGAGCTTTGGTAAGTATCTTTTAAGCTTAATAATTTTGTAGGTTTATCTAGCTTTCACGTAGGGGTTCCAGAGCTGGTGCTTTTCGTAAGTATTTAGGTAGGTCTCTCCGTAGCTTTTTGTAGGTTTTCACCCCTTCAGGGTTGCGTAGGCTTTTCGTAGAGTCTTTTTTGGGGGTGTAGAGGTGCGTAGCTTTTTAGGGCGGGTTGGGATCGTCACAATATGGTTGCCTGATTCCCAGGATCTGTATATATCTATGTATAACGTATATTATATTGTATATTTATGTATATTATTATGTATTTATGTATATCTTAATGTGGACTTCGGTCCACAATATGTTTCCGTGTAAACAAATGAGGGGTTCAAGAGATCAGTTGTGGATGGATTGAATTGATGCATTACAGGTTTTACTAGGTTAAATTACAGGTTTATTAGGTTAAATTACAGGTTTACTAGATTAATTTCACGCGTTAATAATAGTCTTAATAAACTAGGTACGTAAAATTACATTTTGTTAGGATTTTAGGAAACTTAAGGAATCGGGGGTGCGTTAGGGTTATGAGGCTAAAGGGCTAAGGTTAGTCGTAACTCGTAAATAGTACTAGGTAATGTTAGGTGAATAATATAAGGTCTAGGCAGCGAAGTTGGTTACGTAGGAAACACAAGTAGCGATGAATGTGGAGAAGGTGTTATGTCATCATCGCAGTAGACGGAATTCCGTCAGCGCTTTCAGCACTATGGCAGACATGAGTTTATGTATTGG
Source organism: Tachystola acroxantha (assembly GCA_963506565.1). NCBI lineage: Eukaryota > Metazoa > Arthropoda > Insecta > Lepidoptera > Oecophoridae > Tachystola > Tachystola acroxantha. Next base: position 12,746,303 of record OY735878.1, read on the forward strand.
TATTTATTCGCTTGCATTGCGTAGGTTTATTCAGGTAATTCTGTCATTTTGTCATGGTAATCACAGGAACTGGGGGGTGTTAGGACTGTACTAAATGGGGGGTGTCGGGACTGTAGGATATGGAGTGTTCTCTATTTAATATTCTAGGAAAAATATTTTTCCGAATATGTTTCGGTCCCCTAGTTACTTCTGATACTTAGGTTAAGTCGGATAATGTGTAGGTTATCCGACTACAGATAGGAGAAGGGGTAATGTATTTCGAATGTATGTATGTCAGTTCTCTCCTGATTTCTTGTAGCTAAAGTTTTGGCTTATTAGGATAGTGTATAAGTTGAGTAGGGTAATGTTTCGTATGTATGTCAGTCCCCTCGTAACTTCTTGTAGCAAAAGGTTTGACTTGCTAGGAATGTGTAGGTTGTAGTTAACCGGTTGCAGATAGGAAGGGTAATGTTTTCGAATGTGTGTGTCGGTTCCCTCGTAACTTCTTGTAGACTAAATGTCTTGCTTTGATCGGATAAATGCGTAGGGTCATTAACCGACTGCAGATAGAAGGTATAATGTTTTCGAACGTAGGTATGTATTTGACTCGCAACTTCTTGTAGACTAAAGGTCTTGACTTGCTCGGATAATGTGTAGGCCATTATCCGACTGCAGAAAGGAGTAGGGTAATGTTTTCGAATTTCTGTATGTCTGTCCTCTTGTAACTTGTATAACTATGTTAATTTGTCAATTATTAACAGACTACCGACCGATAGTAGAAGGGTTCTCAGAATATGTCTCTTTGCGATTCTTGTAGGTTAAATTGCTAGTGTATTTTGATGTGTGATGTATTATTACATTAGGTTTGATCAAGAGATTTCTGTAGGATACATGGGTACCGAGCTACCTAGCCGTGGGGGTGAGACCCCCTCCCTTAATAACTGTCACTTAGTAGGTAGTTTAGATGCGGTTAAAAGTGATACTCACTAGTTACTCATATAGGTTAGGTACTTATGTATGTCGGTCCGTTTGTCACTTCTAGTAAGGTCTTGGAAAAATAGAAATCAGGATGGCAGCAGATGGATATCCATCGCCGCTGCCTACCACCATGTGAGGCTGGCATGAATATTGTATGTGTGTGAATGGATTCTAAGTTGCTTGAGAGTTTCTCAAAATGAGCGGCTACACAGGCCGGGGGTGAGGCCGGCCGTGTATTTAAAAGGGCGTTAGCCATAAACTTAGGTTCATTGATATTTAAATCACGCGTAGTCCTTTTTACATTTTGATAAAAACCGATAGGTAGGTAGGATAGGAACCGTGGTTAGATTTGAACCGTGCAATTATTTTAAGTCGCGTTTATAGCTAATATATTACTTATTTACCTTAGGAATACTAGGTAGGTTCGTCTGTCTCGTGTCGGTTTCATTTTTTCTCTGTGGGTGCGGAAACTGAAGTCAAAATGTGTTGTAGCTTGTTAGTCATAAATCTGGATTAACCTCATTTCTGTTACTTTGTTCTGACACTTTCACATTTCCATAAAAGCAGTTTTATGTTTAGGAATAGCATTGTTTTAGGAATAGCACTAGGTAGGTAGACTATAAATTCCATTAGGATATTATTTTAACCCGTGAGTTAACGTTAAGCCGCGGTTATGTCTAGCGTTGTTTAGGATTAGCACTAGACAGGTAGACTATAAAATCCATTAGGATCGTATTTTAACCCGTGGGTTAATGTTAATTTTGTCTAGCATTGTTTTAGGAATACCACTAGGTAGGTAGACTATAAAATCCATTAGGATCTTATTTTAACCCGTGGGTTAACGTTAAGTCGCGTTTATGTCTAGCGTTGTTTTAGGAATTTAGCACTAGGCAGGCAGACTATAAATTCCATTAGGATCGTATTTTAAACCGTGGGTTAATGTTAATTTTGTCTAGCATTGTTTTAGGAATAACACTAGGTAGGTAGACTATAAATTCCATTAGAATATTATTTTAACCCGTGAGTTAACGTTAAGCCGCGGTTATGTCTAGCGTTGTTTAGGAATAGCACTAGGCAGGTAGACTATAAATTCCATTAGAATATTATTTTAACCCGTGAGTTAACGTTAAGCCGCGGTTATGTCTAGCGTTGTTTAGGAATAGCACTAGGCAGGTAGACTATAAAATCCATTAGGATATTATTTTAACCCGTGGTTTAACGTTAAGCCGCGTTTATGTCTAGCGTTGTTTTAGGAATAGCACTAGGCAGGCAGACTATAAAATCCATTAGGATAGTATTTTAACCCGTGGGTTAATGTTAAATTTTGTCTAGCATTGTTTTAGGGATAGCACTAGGCAGGTAGACTATAAAATCCATTAGGACTATGTTTTGAACCATGGGTTGACTTTAAGTCACGTTTATGTCTAGCACCGTTTTAGGGGTACTAGGTAGATACGTCCATCGTCGCTGTCTAGGTACCGCTACGGGAAACAAGTTTAAGTTTATGTATGTGGGTAGGTAGATGTTTGATCGCGTGCGCCACGGTTATCACTGTATCGTTTTATCCATTACCTTCCATTTTCAGATGTACGTTTAAATTGTTTTGACTCTGATTGTTGGTAGGTTTGGTTGCAAGTCTGTATTTGAATGGGTGACCGTTAGGATTTAATTCGTTAGGAAAAAAAAATGATTGGTTGTTTTGTCACTAGGTATTTGGCTGAGAAATGACAAGGATCGTTCCAGTGAAGGTAGGGTTTGAATAAGTAGTTATTTATTTTGGGTTGTGTTATTAGCGCTTGTTGACACTAATCGTTCCGGTTAAGCAATTGTCGGCGAGGTCTGGACGTGGATGGGTTACCGCTAGGTTTTTTTTGTTTTGTTATTAATTTGTCTGATTGTTCCTTTTTGTTTTGTTGTTGTTGTTCCAGTTGAAATATAACGCATAATGCTTTGGTTTAGCTTCAAGTTAAAGTTCGTCTGTACTCTGTGCTACGTTAAGATAAGTTATTTTTGCTTGCAGTGCTAGTAGGGTAGGTACGGACTGACCTGGATGTCGAACCTGGGCCTCCGTGACCTTAGTTGTTATCATATTTTTTTAAGGTACTTATCCTATTGCTAAATTATTCGAATTTATGTAGTGTTGGGCGGCCCATCCAGATAGACGGAAGATCTGCGAAGGGCCACTGTCACTTTGAAGTCTTGTTGTGTAGCGTGTCTAGGGGAGGTCTATGTCCAGCAGTGGAGTACTTGTGATGATGTCGATGAAATTAACCTAGCTAAACGTTATGCGCTCGCGCAGTAGGTAGGATTTTCGACAGACCTCATATTTTTCTTTGTTATAGATAGATGTGTAATTGCACTTGTATTAGGTAGGTAGTTGTGCGTGTATCACCACAGGTGGAGCTAGCGTCGCCGTTATCGTTGGTTGTGTGGATATAAACACAGGTGGAGCTAGCGTTGTCGTGTCATTTTTTATTAACAGCGCCATCTATCGGCCTTGGTACAAAGTTTTAGGTTTGTTACCAAGTAGCAGACTTTGCAGACGTTGTGGGTTGTTCCATTATCGATGTTTAATTGAATTATAGCAGTTGTGTAGTGGAGTAAGGTGTTACTTCGATTGTCGTTAGTGTAGTTCAATTTATTTAAACTTGTATTTGGATGTGTGGTTCTTATAACCTTTACCTATCTCCTGAAGTCGAAAACAATGTTGTCGTTTTGATCGGTGTTACCAGATTGGCGAAGTAGTTACAAATTCAGGTGATTTTTATAGTTAGTATATTTGTAAGGATCTTCGAAATTGTTCAGGTTCAGTTATCATATTTGTATTGCGTCATTAGAAACTAATCTTCTTTAAGGTGAAACGAGCGCCGCTAGGGGACACTCCGTTGGTCGGTGGTTCAACATGCTCGTTCGATTTCTTAGCTTCGATAATCAAGTTTAGGATAAGTAGTATTTATTATCGTGTAGATTTTTTTAATCGACGTCGCGTCTGTTGTCATTCTGTACGTTTAGGAAATGATAGACGAGAAGTAGGTATATTGTGTGCATAGGGCCGGATGCGAACTAAGCAGTGAATTTTAATTAGTAGTGGAAAGATAATATCTTTCATCGTATTATGTGTAGGTATTGTGATAGGCTGGGAGGTAGCTTATTGTTACGTTAAGTGTTGAATTCTACTTAGAATTCTATTAAGAAGTATTTTCCTTGAATGGTTGGATAATCAAGCCTCAGATATTATAGATAATATCTTCGGTTAATTCTCCAGGGGGTGGTGTACCGGTCATACCGGAATTACAATAGAAAATACTTCATTTAATTTTCTTTTTAGTTCACAACATTAAAGCTTTCATATTTCCACCTTGTCTACTGAAAAGCTACTGAATTTTCTTCGGTTTTGCATTCTTACATGTACCTAGGTAGGATTTCCCGCCGTTCAGTTTTATAATGGAATGTTCCATATAGGTAAAATTTATTATTTTAGATTATTAGGTAGGAGTTATTTAAATGTTATTCATTTAATTCTGAGATTTTATTAGGGAATAAATCACCCTGTAGTATAAAGCCTACCACAAGTAATTTCAATCGGAAGTCAATACAACGAGTTTCGACTTTAGTGTAGTAGGAATAAAGCCTAGTTGCCGATAAGTTAATTAAGCCTAATTAGGAGCGGGTTTTACATAGAGATCACGCCACGACGACACAGGTGTTCATGCGACAGGCAGGCGCCAGTGGTCGATCGTATGATTTTCATTCAACTTTCATAGTATTTTTATGGACTTTGATTTACTATACCCAAGGCCTATAGTAGCGTAGCATTTAATGTTAGTTACGTCTAATTAGGAACTATTTCAGAAAGTCACGCCACTTCGCACAGGTGGCTGGTGCGACAGACCGGCGCCGAAAAGGAGGGGACGAGAGGTGAAGAGAGGAGGGGAAGCAGCGCCTGCTTAAATAGACTTGACCGAGCGTGGCGGGGGCGGCTTCTTCTTTGGATCGCGGAACCGCTGCCGGACGTACGTGCGATCTTAGCTTAGTTTGGCGCGCAATTTGTTGTGCAGTAGTAGTCTCTCTTAATTTTAAACTTCTTCCTATTGAAGTTTAATTTGTGTATTCTATTTATTTATTATATTCCCCCGTAGGGCCCCTTAGGTCAAACTCTTCCTATTTCCACTACCTTATACCCTTTTTCCTGACCACAATTCCTCCTAAACCAACCAGCCCGATACAGGACAAGACCCCTTTATCCTGTGTTAGTATTATAACAATCTTGCTTGAGTCTGAGTGAGAGTGTCGGGTAAACCTAATTCCTATACATTCCCTTGTTCCAACCGCTTGAAATCCCAGCGATTTCAAGTGAAGAAAAGTCTTTATTATTTGTGTACGTATTTATTATATCATTTAATCTTTATTATTCATTCCGTAGCATTAATTCCCCTACGGCTGAGCGGACGTGAGTAAGGTTTAAATATTTGTTACTAATCATATTTTATTACAGCTATTCTCCGTGTTGGGTAAGTGCTACTATTGTCTTGCTTTGTGTGTACATTTTAATGTTTCATTATTTTTATCACTGTTTTGTGGGTAATTGAGATTCGTACTTAGGGTTGTCATAGCATATTTTCTTAGTAGCTTCATCTCGACATGGGAGACCCGTCATACACGAAATCAATATCACTTTATGTCTGAACCTTTATAACTTGGGACCTCTAAGAGGACCGCTTACAAGACGTAAATGGTTTCGGACCACCATTCATAACACCACACAATCAATTACTCAAAATCCAATTACACAAGATCCATCGAGGTCTTTTTCGTACAGAGACGCCACACCACATGCAGTACGTGTCGCCCATGGAGAGTAGTTTGTAAGAGAACATACGTATTGATGAGTGAGTCTTACGTTCTTTGTCGAGTCTGGAGGAAGCAGGTGGCCTGGTGCCAAACATTAGCGTAAGATTCCTCTACCCCCTTAACTGTCTACGGGTCGCGGCGACCTCCTTGGACGAAATAATGAACTAAGACAGACTCAGGGATGCGAGCGATCTAAGCGTATTTTGTAGGGAAAGAACATACGTATTGATGTGTGAGTTTTATTCATTCTCTAGTCTGAAGGAAGCAGGTGGCCTGGTGCCAAACATTAGCGTAAGATTCCTCTACCCCCTTAACTGTCTACGGGTCGCGGCGACCTTCTTGGACGAAAGAATGAACTAAAACAGACTCATGGATGCGAGTAGTGAACCGGAGCAATTCTTGTTGGCAGGCACAGTGTATAACAAATTATTTTAATAAGATAAGTGTCAACTAACCCTAAGGCCGACCTAGAGATTTGCACTGTTTGACTATCATGCTTATGCGAAATGTGTTGGCAACCCTATGAACGGATAGTTGATTTAATTATTTCACTTCTTGAATTGTACACTTATTTCACCTGATATTTCTTTTGTGCGTGTATATTTATTATGTGCCTATTTTATAATATTCCTTGACTGACATTTGACTGTTGATGAGTTTATTCATATATTTTCTTGTATTGTGTTTATTGTTGTATACTTGTGTATTCAAACCGCTTAGGCAATTAAGGCGTAATATTAAGGGTGGCGGGACGCAAAGCGAACCTACCCCAAACATAGATTGAATTGTGGCCTAGCACTATATTGGCCTAAAGTTAATAATCATCGGGTTCGAACCCTGATTCATGCTAACGTAACTCTGGGTTGATTGAGACATATTCTCTGATATTATCACGGGTAAGCTATTCTAAACGATGTGACTTGCTGGTGGTTTTATTGGAGCACGCAGTTACACTATACCCGCAGCTATCAAATTTTCCCCACACTGCACACCGAATTGGCTGTGTAGAACATCGCTTGGCCGGTGTTGGTTAAAATCTATGCAGTTGGTGTTGTAAAATTACCTAAGTAAATAAGTAGTTATCTACATATTGGCGCTCCCTCTCATACACGCTTTCGAAGCATTATCGGTGGAAGTTAGTTTGGACATAGAGTTATTTAACCAGCGGGTCGACAGCCTGCCCGTTTGTAACTCCATGGTATCGTTGCTAACCGATGCTAATAATGTGAACAGGAGATAGTCTAGGGAATGCGGTATTCTGGGACTATCTCTATACTCTACACGCAGCTCGCAAATTTTCCCTACACTATACACCGATAGGGATACACACACAGCAGTGAGAAAAGTGCCAATATGAGCCTTATTAGACCAACTATACTGGGGACTCACGACCCCTGGTATTAATGGTCTATGGTGGCATCGCGGAGTTTAATGGGTTACAATACCAGACGTAGTATGGGTTGAGACTGACATTCGGTGATAGCGGATGCGAGGTAATACACAGCTTATTCAACCTTCATTCACCAAACTCATTTAGGCCAGGGTTATTTTGGTAATGAGGATGTGGATTCAACCCACTAGTACGGCAAGCTGCTGGGCTTTAGTTTAAATCTGTTCCCTTCAATAATCCTCCTAACAATCATTCTCCCATCTTTCTGAACTTCCTACCAACTCCTTTCTGAAAGCATATAAATGCTTATTAAATGTAACTTATGATTTATTTATGCACAATCACTTCGGTCTGTCTTATTCTTACCGTTACTAAAATTCATTCTATTCTTATTTCATTCCTACAGGAAATATAAAAGGTATTGAACCTACCTTTTATTTTGTGGAAGGGTATTGAACCTACCCTTTCAGTTGTGGAAAGGTATTGAACCTACCTTTCCAGTTGCAATGAAAAGGTATTGAACCTACCTTTTCAGTTGTACAAGGTATTGAACCTACCTTTGTACGCACAATGTGCAAATACTTCTATCAGTAACTGGGCACTCCAGAAACCACTAGAATGAATCTAGTAATATTAAGAAATTCAATGAGAGGGACTGAAAGATTATTAGTTTTGCGAAATAGCAACTTTTAACATCAGATTCCTCTCCATCATCCTTTCCTGAGGAGACTCGCATTCTGGTTGGAGTCTATCCCCTCTTGGCGTGGTGTTGGAGCCAGGGGGGTGAAAACATTTTTTTTAGAGGTTAATCTCTTACAGGAAATGTTCTCACGTCTAACAGTAATTTCTTACAGAGATTCTGATGTCCGAGTAATATTCTTACTTCCATCCAGGGTTCCAAACCAATAAATTGTGTTCTCTTCCATTATTTACCATTAATATAGTTTTCCTGTAATTCCCTTTCTTTTGTGTAAATCTTATCTTGAAGTCGATATTAACCTATTTTTCTGTTGCAGGAATACTCCGTTACGGTATTTATATTAGTTGTAAGAACCTCTCTCGATTCTAATTATTTATTTTCATTTTCAATATAAAATGTATAAGTTCTTTTGATTTAAAGATTTCATAGGGTTAACTCATAGTCACGGTAGTTCTGTAGGTATATTGTTGCGTTTTAGTATTGTATTCAGGCCTTGGGTATGGTCAATAAGTATGTCAGAAGGTAGGTAGCTAATTAACTTCAATTTCAAATTCGTTTATCTGTAAATAATCTAAATTAATTCTCATTTTAATTAATAACCTTTTATACTTCTATATAGGGACATTATTTCGAACTTAAGTAACTTCTTAATAGTTGTCAGTATGCTCATTTAGATTTAAGATAAATTAGCATAAGTTTTATTATTCGTGCTAGTAATAAGTCTAATAGTTTTTGTATGTTAGGTTATCGCAATAAATATTTTCTTTTCGTTATAAACCTGTTATGCTTTAATTTATATTCATCTACCTGATCTCCGCTGAACCCTTGAAGATTCTGTGTGTTACTACATTAGGAAATAACAACGTAGGGTTAGACGATCACATTTTGGCCTTATTAATTTCTAGTAATTTAATATTCTATTATCCTTAATTTTGCTTTAATTATGATTTAATATTAGTTCCAATTTACTTTATTTCAATAAGCTTAATATTTTACATAGTAGTATAAAGTCAATTGAGTAGGTAAAACACATAGCTTTAATTGTAAGGAAGTTAGTAAGAGCTTTGGTAAGTATCTTTTAAGCTTAATAATTTTGTAGGTTTATCTAGCTTTCACGTAGGGGTTCCAGAGCTGGTGCTTTTCGTAAGTATTTAGGTAGGTCTCTCCGTAGCTTTTTGTAGGTTTTCACCCCTTCAGGGTTGCGTAGGCTTTTCGTAGAGTCTTTTTTGGGGGTGTAGAGGTGCGTAGCTTTTTAGGGCGGGTTGGGATCGTCACAAATTTTAGAGTAGATTCATCATCATCAGCAGCAGCATATAAATAAATAAATCAGCCCGTATCAGTCCACTGCTGGACGTAGGCCTATTCCAAAGCGCGCCACTCAACCCTACTCTCGGCCCTCTGCATCCAGTCCCTGCCAGCCATCTTGTGGATGTCATCCCTTCTGGTCGGGGGTCGTCTCACACTACGTTTACCCGTTCGTGGCCTCCATTCGAGAACTCGTCTACCTCATCGGTTATCGGTTCTACGATAGATATGACCAGCCCACTGACACTTCAGTTTACTGATTCTATGAGCAACGTCAACCACTTTTGTCTTCTGGCGCATATACTTACTCGTTTTTTTATTATATCTAGCAGAGAAATGCCAAGCATATCTCTTTCCATTATTTTCCATTATTAGAGTGACCAGCCCACTGCCACTTCAGTTTACTGATTCTATGAGCAATGTCAACTTTTGTCTTCTGGCGGATATACTCGTTTCTCATTCTATCTATCAGAAAAATGCCAAGCATAGCTCTTTCCATTTTTTTCCCATTATTAGAGTGACCAGCCCACTGCCACTTCAGTTTACTGATTCTATGAGCAATGTCAACCACTTTTGTCTTCTGGCGGATATACTCGTTTCTTATTCTATCTAACAGAGAAATGCCAAGCATCATCATCACCAGTCTATTTATATTGCCCCACTGCTCGGGCACAGACCTTCCCTTACATCGAGGGAGCTAGAGCCATGATCCACCACGCGGGCCCACTGCGGATTGGCGGATTTCACATGCCTTAGATTTTTATTCTTTTACGGCATGCAGCTTTCATCACGATGTTTTCCTTCACCGTTTTGAGAGCACTCGGTAAATGTACGTAAGTTTTCCGTCGAAAAAACCGAGGATAACTCATTGGTACATGGCTGCCCTGGCTGGGAATCGAACCTGGGACCTCCGTATTGCAAGTCCATTGACCCAACCACTGAGCCACCGAGCTCTTTTTAAGCATAGCTATTTCCATTATTTTCCATTATTAGAGTAGATTATGCCTCTATAACTCAGCCCAAAAAAATCTAATGATAAATAGGGCTTAAATTCAATATAGGAAAAAGACGAAAATGTTGTGTACAAGGAAATCAATACAAACATGGACGGAAAAATTGGTAAATGGAACTTTATCCTTTAATCCGCTGAATCTCAACTCCATCTTTTATGTATACCTTCCCATTTTACTAATTTACGAAGCTTTCTGGATAAAAAGAGAATTATTGCTTTAATAAAAAAACATTGTGTACAAACTTTTTGTTAAAAAGACATTGCCACATTTCAATGAAGCTTTGCCCCATCTACAAAACTTCGTGACCATTTAAGCTATACCTATCATTTTGTTGAGGACTTACTACAGGTTTCATATTGCATAATCATAATCAGTATCATTTTCTACTACTCTCGCAACTCCTATAGAAGAATAACAAAAACAATGAATAATTCGCTTCGAACTATTTTCTGAATTCTTAATTAAGCTGTTTTTTTCGACTCGCTTGACGTACAAAACTTTATTTTAATTAATTTTAATAAAAACGGAGATATTGTTACACTTATTCGTTATCTTGTACATCATGCGGTTGATGGTGGGGCAGAATCTGGTAATGTCATTTTCGTCAATTCAATTCTTTTATTTCAGGCGTATGGGTTAGTTACAAGGAAACTTACAACTAGGTTAGACTTTTACAAATTAAATAATGGAGTACATGTAGATGTACTTTTAGAGTACGGAACCCTAAAAAGTACATTAAGATTATTACTCCATGAATCACAAGATCAGTGCTAACTTATATCTGGCATAGTGGATAACCATCTTTATCGATGGAGACTCCGATTTTAAGCATCACTACACATTGATAATTGACGGCGCCTCTATTAATATTGACTCGCCCGGGATGACTTGCCTTACAAAATGTCTGTTGGCATTACCGTTAGCGTGAAAGTTTGTATAATTTTCCTCCCAGTTCAATTAACCCCGAGCTTATAGCGTCTGTGTACATGTGTAAAGTTGTCGAGTTAAATTGTGTGTGATTTGGACCACATTCACACTATTTGGACCACATTCACACTAGATACAGAACCAATTTTGAGTCCGACTTGAATTTGACTTATTTATTTATTTTTATTTATTTATTTAGGTTCTCCAACAAATCAAAATCAAAAATCAAAATATCTTTATTGCAAGATTGCGAGTTTAACACATACATTATACATTTAACATACATTATTCAGATGGCTGGTTCTGATGTATGTGTCTTTTATAGGAGGACACAACATTCATAACAACGCGCATGCAGAGATTACAAACATAATATAGTTATGCATTAAGATAGATATAAGATATATAGATAAATAAATATAAGATAGAGTAATATAAGATAGTATAGTAAATTAACAAAGAGTGATAAATGAAATTAAATTAACTGTGTGATCTAATGTTTCTGTAACTTCCGAATCTCACTTCACTTCGGTGTCATAACTATCAGATGTGTAAATCTTTATTTTAAAAGACAAAATATTATATTAAGGCGCTGACATGAGCCAACTAGCGCCGCCAATTTAAAAAAAATCATATCTTCCAATATAATCAATTTTATTAAAAAAGCTACCTACGTTCACATTGTTTATTGCTATAAATATTATTTTTAAATGCTTATTTTTAACGTGATTCAATGTAGGTAAGTTGTAGTTCACAAATGTGCCAGAAACGGCCGTTTTTCGCAATTATGTGACAGTAAATATACAAATAAAAACTATAAATAAAAAATTTGGCCTAAATCACCGACCGCGGGGAGTGCCCGCTGGATTACGAGGCTAATGCGTTGCGCGAGGTATGCGTCAACCCTTTGGTCATTAAACACATCTACCAGGCGCACAGAGATCTCTTTGTGGATGCTGTACTACTATACTATCAGATTATATAATTATTTATTATTTCAGAGTGTGCTAGGTATTATGAGAAGAACTATTTTAATTCGTCTATTGTATAATTAATATTCTAAGCTCTTAGGTACTTACGTGTTTATTATAATAATGTAAGTAAGTATGACTGTCCTACGCCTTGGGGCAACCCGTTATGTTGGACAAATATTGAAATAAATAAATATACAAGTGTCACGCTGAATTAGTGCTCAACAAAACTATCTATGACTATCGGGTTAAGATTCATTTTTACGCAGCAAGTCTCAGTCCCTGGCTCCGACAATAAGTACCTATACATAGTTTATATACACTTTAATGTACACACGAAGACAGAGAAAAGTATACAGGGCCTAATTAAAGTTGAGATTTTCTCAAAAACTAATGGATTGATTTAAGACTTCTTTTACATTTACATAGTTTTAACTTTTATTTAAATAATAGTGAAATATTTTTTGAAACAGGTCAAGGAATTTTTGAGAAAATATCAATCTTAAACCTCTCCTATAACTTTTTCTCTATTTTTGACCGTATAAATATAAATATTTATAGTTGTAAAGTTTTTGTTTTAAATCGGATCATTAAAGCTATCCTCTGCATTGATTAAGATTCTAATAGAATCCACTTTTCTCTACACCTTGTTTTGCGATCCTCTAATCCCCCCACAGTTTTCCTCAGCCTGATGATCTTTGCTTAGACGTTTATTTTCTCCAATCCAAACAGCTTAATCGCGCCTTTCGGACGTGAATTGAGATTAACTGTTAATCGATAGAGAGAAAAAAGTTCATTTTGGTTGATTCTCGACTAAGCTTTTGTCAGCAACTGATTTTGCTATACCTTTCTCTCTTGAGTAACGATGCATTATATATTTTTGGGCATCACATAGATACTTATATAGGTAAATATTAAATGAAGCCGAAATGTGGACATTGACGGTAAGACTGGCCCACAAGTTCAAAGTCGCCTAGCGAGCTATGAAAAGAGCTATGCTAGGTATTTCTTAGTTAGATAGAATAAGAAACGACTATGGATATATATATATATATATATATATATATATGAACGAATATGGATAGATGGTCTGGCAAGAAACGACTATGGATATAGTCGTTTCTTGCCAGAAGACAAACGTGGTTGACATTGCTCATAGAATCAGTAAACTGAAGTGGCAGTGGGCTGGTCACATCTGTCGTAGAACCGATAACCGATGGGGTAGACGAGTTCTCGAATGGAGGCCACGAACGGGTAAACGTAGTGTGGGACGCCCCCCGACCAGATGGAGGGTTGACCTTCGCAAGACGACATTCGTTCGCATCATACCAGGGATACCAGAAAAACCTATACTAAGATGTAATGTTACAGCAATCCTGATAGAATATAATAGAAAATATGTTTATTGCCATACACCAATTACATAAGCTTACAAAAAATCAATCAAGTAGTAAGTTATAATCTAATATAGTTATGCTAAGTGGTGTGGCAACAGGTGCATGTTTCAGCTGAGCTGACACCGAGGTGTGCAGCGCTGTGACTCGACATGCACCTCTTCCCTGCCATGTATACCTGATATTCGGTATACTGATATTCTGCCATGTATACTGATAACGCAATGTCAATCAAAATTTCACAAATAAACTTGATCTATAAAATTACTGATAGAAACCTGATCGTTAAGGATTAAGTGGGTATTGTCGAAAAACAAGAAGTGAGACGATAAAGACGTTTCTCTGGCGTCTCCTGTGTAATAGTCGCGGAGCTAGAGTCGTCGAACCCATTGGCCCCATGCGACGCCCGTAGGATGCACCCAGTTGCAAGATCTCTTTGCAAGTTACAAGACATACGATTTAGCGGAATCTTGCAAGTATTTTATAAAAAACAGGTTAAAAACTATTGTAATACTGGCATGTATTTTATAGATATTTTGTAGTTCTTTTTACAATTTCTATCTGACGATCAGCATTACATTGTTTCATCTCCAGTCTTGTCACTTCAATAAATAATCTTCACCAGTCTACACTATTTTTCTCTTTATTGCGTAAATTCCAATAAATTCCCAACAAAAACAGTATCGTATCTTGACGATTTTGTACAAATTTTATGTAGATATCCATATTTGATCATCCAATCGCCTACAGGTGAAGATTACAACATACCATCAAATCTTCTGTAGTTGTGAGGTATGTTGTCATTCTTCAAAGAGGCGGTGTTGGTTTAGGAAAATTTTGAAGAACATTAATTAATTTTAAGAACATTAATGTTGATAATCGTTTCGCATAGCGCATATGCCAGAAAATATCTAAACATTAATTACTGTCACATTGTAAACATCGCCCATGCAGCAGGAGGTTTTCTATTATTGTCTCTCGTATGATCAAATATGGATACCTACATAATTTTGTACAAAGTCTTCAGGATACAATTTTTTTTGTCGAGAACGTGTTTAAGTAGCTCATTTCATATAATAATAATAATCTTTATTTATTTCGAACATCAGTGGTTGATATTGTATTGCTTATTATATGTTAGTAAACAAAATTGTCCTCGATGCAATAAAAAAAATGTCAACAATAAAATGCAATTCATTCGTCACGATAATAAAATAATCCCATCATCTCTACCCCAATAGCCTCAACTAGGTACAGGAGAAATTCATTTGTACTGCGGGCGGGCGATAACTTCAATCATTTATCCGAAGATCTTGATATTGATCTATTTAATACTGGTTGTAGCAAGGCGAAGCGACTTTTAAGTAATCTGTTTATTGATGACTGATTAATCTTGTATTTGTATTTTGTTAGTTGTGTTATTATTAGTTTATATCTTATTATGTTAGCTCTTAAGACGCTGTGTTACAGTGCCTCATGGTAACCTATACCATTTCTATTAGCGAGGACCTATTATTGGCTCTCCGATACTATTATGTCACATAGTCATGTATGAAGCTGTTGGTCTTCCTAAAATTGTAAAATAAATATAAATAAGGTTATTTATATATAGCCCATTAAAACTTACTCCACTAGCACTTTTGTCAAGTGAGCTGCTAAGCTACACTCGCACTTGTTTTCTTCAATTATATATAAAAAAAATCGCTATAGCTTGAACATTGAGCCTTTAAAATTACGCTGCAATACTAGCTTGTCTTGAAATTCTTGAGAGCGAATTTCTGTTACGGTCTGTTACAACAATAGGGTCAGGGAGTTCACTGTTAGATGTTTTACTAAATTCCAGAAAATACAGTAAGACAAATAACGGATAATTATTAGTAAGACTAGCTGTACCCCGCAACTTCGTTTGCGTAGAGGAGGAGGATGGAGACGATAGAAGAGATCAGGAGGCAGATCTTTCTCTCTGGATCCTTGTTTTCACATCACATACCGCCATGGCTTATATCCTATGAGCTGTCCGGATATTTCAGCTATCTCCTAGTGAAACTCCCATCAAAATCCATTCAGTACCTAGTTATGGCGTGATACTTGCACAAAGTCACAGACAAACAGACAAAAATTCTAAAAATTTGTGTTTTGGCATCAGTATCGATCCTAAAACATATTACAATTATTCTTTTCAAAAAATATCCAATGTACAGACATAACTTTTTTACAGTCTTATTATATGTATAGATTACATAAGACTGTACAATATTATGAATGAGCAAAAGGCTCGTATTAATAAATCACTCTCAGCTCAAAAGTCAATATTGAGAACGACCTCAAGATGGCGTTCCTATTAATAAATGTAACTTAGATGCGCTTTTAGGGATCGGATATCATGCGAGTAACGCCGTATTAATAAACTAAACTCAGTTCTCAATAGAACTGTCAAACTCACACTTTAGAACGTATTTGCTGATTGCAGGCGAACCGCGACTTGAGAAAGACATCACGTGATACGCCCTCAGGATTGGTTTATAATTTGATTGACATACTTGAGGTGGTGATTACGTCTTGAGAGTGAAACAGCTGAATTCGCTCTTGAGGGCTGGTTTGAGCTCAGACTATTAATACAGGCCTAAGTAAGTTAAAACATAACATGACATTCTCACTCATGGCCCAAACTTGCGAATTGAACTCAGAATGATAAAAAATCCAATGCAAATAAGAAGACTACACTTTCGACTAGGCTAAGAGCTAGCCGTAGAGAAAATATTCGTTTTAAAAACACGAACATTCCTGCAAGAATACTCCTTATTGGAGCGCGTATTTTTAAATTCTACGAGGAAAACAAATAGAGAAAAACAAACAATAAAAGCCCCACGAAATGGTGTCAACTTCAATTAAAGCAATAAAAAATGTCGTAAAACTAATAACGCCGAGGAAGGCTTAATACGGAGCCCTCCTCGGGTTTTTAAAAATACTCCAAAGACATTAGAAATAAGGTTTTCTTTTCAACGAATATTGCAATCATCGATATTTTGTCCGCTGATGCAAACCACAGATTACGTCATATCCAATTTCCTGTAACGTAATAATTTTACACGCTTTAATTCATACGAGTTAAATGACAATGCCAGATTCTGCCCCACCATCAACCGCAAGTTGTACAAGATAACGAATAAATGTAAAAATATCTCCGTTTTTTTATTAAAATTATTGGTTTAAAATAAAGTTTTGTACAAGTTGCGATTCAAAAAAAACAGCTTAATTAAGAATTCAGAAAATAGTAAGAAATCGAAGCGATTTATTCATTGTTTTTGTTGTTCTTCTATAGGAGTTGCGAGAGTAGTAAAATATGATACTGATTATGATTATGCAATATGAAACCTGTGATAAGTCCCCAACAAAATGATAGGTCACGTAGTTTTGTAGGTGGGGCAAAGCTCCATTGAAATGTGGCAATGTCTTTTTTCTTACATGAACTGCGCCTAACGTTGCTTAACTTGAAAACTTTCTGACATGGACTACGAACCGCTCGACACGTGTGTAGTTTTTACCTTTCGTGTTTGTTTTGTAATAGCTCACAGCTTTTCCGTTCGCAGGAAACATGTAGGAATTCCAGTTGGAATGCAAAACTAACAATGGTCAAGGCTGGGGCTAAAACAAGAGCTATTTTCACAGGTATTTTTTTTGTTTTGAAAATGGCTTTTTTTCACTTTCACACTGCATTCTGACTGGCTTTTTTCAATCAACATGTCGAATATCACTTTTTAAACTTTCACGGTTAGTATACATATTAATTAGATAAAAACGGGAATTACCGTGTCTAAGTAAGTAGTCTACTCGTGACCATGATGGCTGCAATGCTGTCGAAATATCGAGACATCAATAATAAATGTTTAACACGGTAATTCCCGTTTTTATCTAATTAAACATGTCGAATTATTTATTAATGAAGACTTTACAACAAACATTTTTTTTTCCTTTTTGATAATTGTACAGCTAACAGTAGATCAAGTGTAACACTTTGGACTTTGGACCGTTCTTATTATGTTCTTCGTAAGATTTAAAATCGTACTGCAAGTGTTCTATTGATCTGCTGTTGTCCGTACAATAAAAATTCTGATTTAATATCATATATAATAGAGATACAGTAAATCGGATTCAAGTAGTAAATAATAAATTAAGTTAATAAAATTGTAATTTACTCGCATTGGCTCCTGGTCTATTCTTGCGTTTTTATTGTTTATTGAATCTTAATCCTCGTCTATCAATTCAAATCGCCCGTCAGTTTTTTTTCTTTGTAGTCATTAGAAATATCGATAAATTTAAATAAACACTATTTAAATTTTTATAGTAGGTACATACGTAGAGGCATAAAGGTTTAAGAACAACATTTCACGGGATTTTGATAAAATTTCGCTGTATTTTCTCTTTGGTGCTTCATCTATTTAGACCCTATACCTCAATGTACTTTAAGAAAAAACTACTACTATTCAAGCATCGTCTCCCGGTCTATTTTTTTTTTCTCGCATTATCACTGCGTTTGTCGCCCGCAGGCGTTACGGCCGCTACGCGCTGCCTATTTCCAATTTGCGTCTATCAATCAAGAGCAATCTCGCTGAGTGGATTACATGTAAATGAAATTTGCATAGGCTCCCGGTCTATTCGGTTCGGACTCAACTGTACTGTGATATTTACTGCTGCTTGGCTACGTTTGAGAACGATATTCGTAAAAAAGAAATCTGATAAAGACTTGACATTTTTTAGTAATAGCTGTAACTCTTAAACGACGTTAAATAAAGGTAGGTAACAAAAGGAAGTGATAGTCGCAAAATTATTTTGATAAGACAGATAATCTTGATAAGACAATATATTTATTTATTTTATTAATGGACTCGACAGTTCGTCATTTGCCAATGCCATGTTACAGAAAATTCAATGTATAATAGTTTTCTATCTTCCTCCAGGGGAGTCGCCGTAGCGCCAATCACTGTGGACGAAGCAGCTCGACAGTCACGTTCACTCCCGAGCTCGTAGTGGGAATCTTGACCAAAATTTTAATTTTTTGGTAATCCACTTTTTATTTTCCAACAGGGTCCCGTATTATTGTGTGCCCAAGGGCCCCGGAATGGCCTAAGACGGCCCTGCTTGTAATATACAGGGTGTAACGTAAAGGGTATAATAAGCCGAAAACAGCGGGTAGGGCAGATGCCACCTAACACGGGAAAAATACGCCCAGGTCCAGAAAAAATTGTATGCAGGAGTTATACGATCACAAAGTATGCCTCAAATCAAGTGTAAAATATTCCTAAGAACAGCTGCTGTAGTGGCAATGACCCCGTGCAATGACCGACCTTGCGATGAATAGCGCCTCTGAGCCCCTGGTAACATAGACTAAGTAATTAATGGATAAGACATTTTTTCTACCTACGCCTCTGTGGGAGAAAATAATAAAACAAATTAAGTTTGACTATGCCTTTTTTAAATGAAAGAAAAATTTCATTCGAATTTAACACACATGGAAACATCTGCTAGTGTCTGATTATTACATCATTTCACATAGTTACCTACACATGTATGTATGTATGCTACTCATGCATGATATTCATTCAATATTTACATTTGTTATGATACGTACGAGTAAAATATGCCAATGATAATAGCGCATGATAAAATGAAAAATGTGTGAATCTACGCGATCATATTAGTACCTATTTGAATGAACAGACTGTCCTATCTGCGTGCAAATTGGGATTGGTAGGACTTTTAGTTCCGCTACTCACTACTAGAGAAGTAGCGGCGCTAGCGTACGTATTGAAACAACTCTAACAAACTACATAGAAGTTTAACACACACATGCCTCGTAAATGAATGACCTGTTGCGGATTGTGTCGCACAGGGCTCCGTACATTATTTTATTTTTAATTTTGTTAAGGTCGAACCGCGGTCTTGGATTTGATCTCATATTAACAAACTGAGAAAAATGACCTTTAAAAACACTGATTACGTCTTGAATTTTAATGGTCACAGAGCAAATATCTTGTGCGGGTTTTGGTTTTACATGTGGTTTTAAATAAATGGTCAATAAATACTGTTTATGTTTAATGCAATAATAAATCATGAACTCTCGGTTTCTCAAGTCAGTATCAAGTACTCAGGGCACTGGAACTCGATACTGACAAATAAATGCGAATATTAAAATAAATGGCTTGTTTCACTTCTCCCTGCACCGACCTTCAATAAAACGCACTGATTGTGGTTAACATTTGTTGTGTACTGACTACGGAGGTTTCTCGGTATGTTGAAAGGTACCTACATAAGTCGTAACAAAAGCAAGTGAATTAAAAAAGGGCGTTGAAAAATAGGAAAAAATGCCGATCCTATCCCCCAGGTGTGTAGATAATGTGCAGTGATTATGTTAGTTATCTACCAGATGTCAAACTTATTTTATTCGAGAATACTGTCTTTAAAACTTATCCGACTACGGTCACTATGTGCTAGACGTCGCCATAGAGGCTAGGTAGTAGGTACATACCTCAAATGATTCACTGAGTTTTATTTCAAAATCCATTAAACTTAATTTTAACTCTCGATGGCATTTTATACCGTTTTACTTGTAAATTTACCGTTTGCGGAACCCTGCCCTGCAATGACGTCACTTGCTTTACTCGCACGAAAATGTGCAACAGAGAATGTGCAAATGCATGCTTTCTCTTTCTGTAAATATTATGGAAACAAATTGCAAAATATCTGCCGAAAAATTGCTATCCTTTTCGCTCGGTTAGTATCGTAGTAATGGCGAGAAAGAGAAATACGTAGGAAGTGAGATAACTTAGTAAATTTTATTTGTCCGGATATTGTTCATTCATTATTTCGAATTATGTATCTAAGTTGCAAAGTTTTCGTGCGGATGAGAAGTTCCCTCGTTGGTTGAATTTCAATTTACTAAACTTAACTTTAATTAAATGACACGTTTGTTCTTTTTTACCATGTTTTACATTAAACACTGTAACGTTTATCCGCGATGTGATGTGATTGTGAATGTAAATTAAGTGACGTGATTTTGGCTACCTATTAATCCTATTATGAAAATGTGATTTCATGGATTCAGGAGACTACAGCCAACATTCAAGTAAATTATCCAGGTCAGTCAGAATATGTTGTTTTTTACAATAGTCAGGTATTATTTAACCCGTTAATAAAATAATTACCTACCCTTTGAGTGTGTTGCCGCTTCGTGCATCCGTGGGGCAGGCCAGAAGTCGGCGCGAGCGGCGGCGGGCGGGCGGCACGGCGGGGTTGTCTCCACCGATCCCAGGATCCGTTTGGATTGGAAACGGATCCCGGCAGTTTGTCTCCACCGATACCGGGATCGGTTTCCAACACAAAAAATAATTAATGTTTGTATCCACCGATCCCGCGGCTACAAGAAATAAATTATATTAATTGTGGAAACGAATCACGGTGTACAGAGATAAGAAAGGAATTATATTATATTACCAAAAAAAATATTTTCACCTAATTTTCCAAACAATAGGAAGTTATATATAAAACATATTAATTAATTTCATGAAGTTATACAGAGTGTTGTTTTGATTAACGACGAGCGACTAAGGGGTGGTAGTCTAAACAATCTTAGTTCCAAAAATTGTGTTTTTAATTAACATAAGTAATTACTTTTAGAATTAAAACTATAGTGAGCCATTACTACAAATACTATATATAAACGGATGTCACTGACTTATATTGTTGAAGTCGGCAATTAGACTTCAACAATATAAGTGAGTGATATCCGTTTATACCTATATAATAACATAATTACTATTAAAAAAAATATTTTATCTTTAAATTATCGCAGCGCATGGATACAATATAATAAGTAAGAGATCCTTTATTTAGGTATGTGACTGATAATTTCTGTGATTTTTGATTAAGTATGTAAGTTAAAAGATTTATTGTTAATTAATATACTGTGTATATGTTGTTTTGGTCAACGATGAGCGACTTATGGTTATATACACGACACTAATGCCCAAAAAATATAAAACGTATAACTTATTTTTTTTTTAAATCCACAAATAATAAAATTTGTTGTCATACATTCGTGGGCTATGGCCGGGCCACTGACAGCGTGCGTCGGGCGTGTTTGTACCGTACAATGACAGCGCCCATGCGCTGCGATAATTTCAAGAGAAAATACTATTTTTAATAGTAATTATGTTATTATGTATAAACGGATATCACTCACTTATATTGTTGAAGTCCAATTGCCGACTTCAACAATATAAGTGAGTGACATCCGTTTATATATAATAATTTGTAGTAATGGCTCACTATAGTTTTAATTCTAAAAGTAATTACTTATGTTAATTAAAAACACAATTTTTGGAACTAAGATTATTTAGACTACCACCCCTTAGTCGCTCGTCGTTAATCAAAACAACACTCTGTATAACTTCATGAAATTAATTAATATGTTTTATTTATAACTTCCTATTGTTTGGAAAATTAGGTGAAAAGATTTTTATTGGTAAAATAATATAATTCCTTTCTTATCTCTGTACACCGTGATTCGTTTCCACAATTAATATAATTTATTTCTTGTAGCCGCGGGATCGGTGGATACAAACATTAATTATTTTTTGTGTTGGAAACCGATCCCGGTATCGGTGGAGACAAACTGCCGGGATCCGTTTCCAATCCAAACGGATCCCGGGATCGGTGGAGACAACCCCGGCACGGCAACCGCGCGCGGTTGCCGTGCCGCCCGCCCGCCGCCGCTCGCGAATAGTGAATAAATAGTACCAGGCGGCCATACCTAACCTTTTTAGAAGGTCGACTACTCCCGACTGTTATCAGCAGTAGCGCGCCTAAATAAAAGCACCGTTTACAATGACTTAAAATAATTAATATTAAGTTTTGTATGGAAATCACAACTATTTTTTAAAAAGTTAAAACTCTGTGTACAGCTTTAGTAGGTCGGGTACGTTTGTATTCTTTCGGCTTAATATACCCTTTACGTTACACCCTGTAGACGGAGAGCCAAACCATCTAATTTCTTCTTTACAAAATTTCCAGATCAATTTAAAAGCCTCCCAAATTCTAGTCGACGTTGTTAACAGGCATAGACGGCGGAACGGATTTCACGGGAATCCAATTTCACCTCATAATAATGTTGGGCAAAGTTAATAAATGAAGCGACTCAACTTCTCATAGAGTAAGCAAAAACAGATAGTGATTTCAAAGCGTGTTTGAATAGGCTCGTATTACGCGTACCGCAGAACAATAAAGAGAGGCTAGAAATGCATGACTCAAGTATCGTTGCTCATACTTGAATGTCATTCAATGCAAGTATGAGCAGTTATTATTACGATCAGTATTTTTATCTCGGAGTAATCTTTAGTTACAAGAAAAATGTGTTATTGTTTGACCGTCAAATTATCTATAATAATAAGTAGAAAAACAAGAGACTCGAACTCTAGACATTGGATCGAGCGTTATTGAAAAGTATGTAACTAACCAGCAACTATGAAAATATTCGAGAGCTCGGTGACTCACTGGACTTGCGATACGGAGGTCCCAGGTTCGATTCCCAACCAGGGCAGCCATGTACCAGTTATCCTCAGGTTTTTCGACGGATAAACTTAACGTACATTTACCGAGTGCTCTCAAAACGCCGAAGGAAAACATCGTGATGAAACCTGCATGTCGTAGAAGAAAAAAATCTAAGGCATGTGAAATCCGCCAATCCCCACGGGGCCCGCGTGGTGGATCATGGCCCGAGCTCCCGCATGTAAGGGAAGGTCAGTGCCCGCGCAGTGGGTCAATTTAAATAGACCGATGATGATGATGAAAATATTTAAACACGATTTCACCCAATTATTAAATTTTAGCCAATAAACATATAAAAGTGTCAGGAAAGATAACGTATTTTTTTTCATCTCCTTTTATTTAAATATTTTGGCGGTCAGGAAGAAGTTCATAAGCATAAAAATGTAGGATATCGACTAAAAACTTTGATATCGCAATCCAAAAATGCATTTCTAAACCTACATGACATTTCTAATCTCTACTATCGTTCTATGACGCGTACCGTACTAGACTAACATTAACAGCGAACTCATTATTTGTCTCTACAACTATTAAATTCCTTTGATGGAGTCAGGAGTCAGGTTTGCGGAAACCATAACTTTGTGGTAAACATGATATTATTATGTCACCACTTTTAGTATAGATGAGGAGTTTACGGAATTAAATACCTTTCATCATCATCTGCCTAGTTGTATGTCCCCACTGGACACCATCCCTTACATCGAGGGAGCTTAGGGCCATGATACACCACGACGGCAATGTGCGGATTGGTGGATTACACAATGCCTTAAATTTTTTGATTATTCCTTCTCACGATACATAGTAAATACATTCATAGGTGATGCTTAAAAATCCGGCCAAGCGGGACTCGCGCACCGCGGGTTCCGTGCAACTTCACCATAACATTTGCTCTAACGAAAAGATAAATTAGATTTAGGGACAAACTTATCTTTGCGTTTTCGAAACTCATAACGTCATACATCGACATACCAGCCGTCAACAGCAAATATAAGTTTGTAATTACCAAAAAATAAATTAATTCGTGATGGAACCCCAAAAGACATTGCCACATTTCAATGGAGCTTTGCCCCACCTACAAAACTACGTGACCATTTAAGCTGTACCTATCATTTTGTTGGGGACTTATTACAGGTTTCATATTGTATAATAATAATCAGTATCATTTTCTACTACTCTCGCAACTCCTACAGAAGAATAACAAAAACAATTAATAAATCGCTTAGATTTCTTACTATTTTCTGAATTCTTAATTAAGCTGTTTTTTTCAACTCGCTAGATGTACAAAACTTTATTTTAAACCAATAATTTTAATAAAAAGCGGAGATATTTTTACATTTATTCTTTACCTTGTACATCTAGCGGTTGATGGTAGAGCAGAATCTGGCATTGTCATTTACAGTTTTCGAATTTTTTCCTTTACTTGTGCTATAAGACCTAGTTTCTTGACACACAAGATTCTAGGTCAACAGGAAGTACCCTATAGGTTTCATCGCCTATCCCTACGGGAATCAGGCGAGAATTTATGTATTTATGTGAAAATGACATAAGAAATACTTTTCAAAATTACCTAAAATGCCGAATGTGTTCTTTTGATTTTAAATCAGCAATAATTTAACGAATTCAATGTCACTTTACTTCTCCCCCTCCCCCACACCCCACCACACCCCGGCCGCACCCCTTAGAGTCCCAAACACTCAATTATGTTTTTAATTGCGCCCGACCGTGGGTTTGACACGAATGTCGACTCGTTCACTTTGCGCGGTAATCGCTATTTCAAATTATGCTGCAGATTTCAAAGGTTTCACATGGTGAAATCTTGTATAGAATCTTTTGAGTTCTTGGATTTTCTGCGGCTTATGAGTATAGGTGGTTGACATCGCTCACAGAATCAGTAAACTGAAGTGGACATTGACGGTAAGACTGGCCCACAAGTTCAAAGTCGCCTAGCGAGCTATGAAAAGAGCTATGCTAGGTATTTCTTAGTTAGATAGAATAAGAAACGACTATGGATATATATATATGAACGAATATGGATAGATGGTCTGGCAAGAAACGACTATGGATATAGTCGTTTCTTGCCAGAAGACAAACGTGGTTGACATTGCTCATAGAATCAGTAAACTGAAGTGGCAGTGGGCTGGTCACATCTGTCGTAGAACCGATAATCGATGGGGGAGACGAGTTCTCGAATGGAGGCCACGAACGGGTAAACGTAGTGTGGGATGCTCCGCGACCAGATGGAGGGATTACCTTCGCAAGATGGCTGGCGGGGACTGGATGCAGAGGGCCGAGAGTAGGGTTGAATGGCGCGCTTTGGGAGAGGCCTACATCCAGCAGTGGACTGATACGGGCTGATGATGATGATGATGAGGAGGAGTATAGGTTATAGGTATATGGAAAAGAATGTTAAGAATACCTTGGACTGCGAAACGCACCAATGCATCGATCCTGACCCAGTCGCAGATAAAAACCCGGCTGTCTACTACATGCCAACAGCGCATTCTTTCATATTTCGGCCACACAGTGCACAGAGGGGACGAAAATTTTGAGAAACTGATCGTGGTTGGGAACACTGAAGGCAAAAGATCGCGGGGTCGTTCACCAACAAGATGGACCGATCAAGTGAAAGAATCTTCGTCCAAATTCTACACGATCGTAAGAGACGCGCTGGACAGGAACTGGTGGAGACAAATCATCCGCTCCAGATGCAAACCTGATGCTGACCACGATCCTCAGATATGAGGGACCGACCATAGAGAGAGAGAGAGAGAGAGAGAGAGAGGAGTATAGGTAAATACAGGGTATCCTTGAATTCATTCGACAAATTGAAACTGGGGTTTATACTTCTATAATCGTACTGCGAGTGTTGCCATTGATGTGCTGTCGAGTGTGCTACCAGTGTAAAACTAAGAAGTAAGAGAGCTACGCCAACAAACTGCATTGCAGTTTGGCGACAAATGTAATAATGCAATTTTGATAAAAATTAATAAATAAACTAAAAAAAAACCTCAAAACTGCAAAAAAAAGAACTAAGTACGTCACAAGTCACACAATGACCCCAGAAATGATCATTAGGTCTAATTCTAGTAAAATAAATCGTTGCAGAAAATTAAAATACCTTAAAATATAAAAACTCTAAAGCACAGTAACGATGCACATCAAATTATTAATTTTTTGATAGTTGAAATTATTGTAAATATTTTTTTCCAAATTGTTTAAATTACTTTATTAAGCATTTACAGCCGCAATTAGATCATTTAGTTATATCCCGTGGGTCGGTTCTTTGCCCTGTTTCTCTGTTCGTACATCCAGCCGTAATCTAGTTTGTATTCAGTACCTTATATTATTGTAAATTACATTATGTATGACATAACCAAGTGTTCCCTAGAACTCCTAAAGGTTGAATAAATGAAGTATTGAAGTAATGTATGTAACAAGCCTAAACCTATCCATCCATTTAATTCTGCATATCTATCTATGTGTATTTAAAAGCATACCTTGTAAGGCCAACAGCAGATCAATGATCACTGTACGATTTCAACTCTTACAACGCAGATAATAAGAACAGTCCGAAATGTTACACTTGATGCTCTTATGGGCACAGCAGATCAAGTGTATCTTTGGACAGTTCTTATTATGTGCATCGTAAGAGTTGAATTCGTACTGCAATTGTTACCATTAAACCGTTGTCCGTACGTATGTTTCACGTTTCGTATCGAAGTCCAACGATACGTCTTCCCCAATTCGATCGTGACAGGAACAGGTGTCAGGCGGTAGGACCAGTCGGGCGGAACGGGACACATCCAGACAAACGATTTGAACAGTCCCGGAATGTCCCGGAATGTCTCGGAGTCCCGGACACGAATACGAAATAACAGGAACACGATAGCTAGTTTATTTTTATTGTCGTGACCTTTTTATTTCTGAGATATTCTTCGAATGGAATTGAGAAATGATTCTGGATAAGTATATAGAATTACTTGGAGAGAACTACCTATATCCCACCAAAAACATAAATGTTGAAATCTAAAATATAAAGCTCTTTTCCTAGCAGTAACTTCTAACTTCAAAAATAACTTATGGCATATACAACTACAGTAATATTAACTTTTAACCCTAGTTAAAAATTGCTTCATAGAAATATATCAGAAATTTTTTGCCGTGCCATATGAAGAGTACCTAATGTATAGTTATTTATTATTTATTTATTTTATTATAGGTCTCGACAGTTCGTCATTTGCAAATGTCATGTTACAGAAAATTCAAAACTCCTCTGGAGGAAGATAGAAGACTATTATACAGGGTGTAACGTAAAGGGTATATGAAGCCGAAGGGATAGTGTTCAGTATCGGTAACTGAACAACTTTTGTTTTACGAATTTTCGATTTTCGCGATTTTTTTTTTACTTTTCATACATTTTGTTGAGCTGATCGATTTGTACGAGACATTAATTTATTTTTATTTTTTAATCGAAAAGTCGCAGAACAAAAGTTATTCAGTTACCGATACTGAACACCCTCCGTTCGGCTTCATATACCCTTTACGTTATACCCTGTAGGTATATTGAATTTTCTGTAACATGACATTGGCAAATGACGAACTGTCGAGTCCATTAATAAAATAAATAAATTATAAATACTTGCAATAAAGAACTTTGAAATATGGTTAACTCCATATGCGGTACTTTCCCTTATGGTACTTGATCTTAATTAGATCAGAATCCAACCTATCGTATTAATTTGTATCTCATCGTTTCAAAACAAAATTTGAAGGACGAAGGAGGCCTTTAATTTCATGTAAATTAAACTTGTAATTATCAGGCTTATAATTAGTTCATAATTACAAGTTTGATGTCCCATCAGGTGTAAAATCAACTAAGATTTGTATTTGAACGTCTACTGGGTTTTCGGTTCATAGGATGTGAACACACAGGTAATTAGTACTTCCTTTAGACGCCGAGAATGATGGAAATAATCTGATTAAAGCTTATAATTATAAGTACTGAGGCTCGTATTAATAGTCTGAGCTCAAACTCTCACGAGCGAATTCAGCTGATACACTCTCAAGACGTAATCACCATCTCAAGTATGTCATTTATTAATAAACCAATCTTGAGGGCGTATCACTTGATGTCTTTCTCAAGTATTTTCGCGTATTTTCAGTTTTTCTACGTAGGCTAGGGCATTAACTACTAAAATTAAACGTCTGAAAAAAATATGTAGCAATCTTGGGGTATCTATTTAGAGACTGATGAATACGGATACACGATTGGACAAACTTCGCTCGATATAAAAAATCTTTTAAAGTCTTTTAAAATGAAAATTATATCTAAACCGAAATAGTTATTTATACAGTTGGCGTATTTTTATTTCCCTGCCAAAATTCATCTAAACTTCATAAAAATACGGATATTGAGGCACTGCGCCGTGCTCTTCACTCCGCAGCTGCGGGGCATCTTGTGTCTTACTCTTGCTTTTGACAACCATACAGCGCCTTAATGTTATTAACCTCTTAGACAACACTGCTCGAAAAACAATGTCCTCCGAAGCACTCTTTCACACTAGCAGTCTTGTCTTGGGAGTGTTTTGTTTCTGCAATCGTTCCACTGAATGGCACGCCCCCATCAATTGCAGCGGACTGCATTGTCTTGACGAATAAAGGGTGCCGAGGTCCATTGCAAGTCCACCTTTTGTGTCCACTAGCTTTAAAACTATTTTACTGCTACAAGTAAGACTTACAAGACGCTCTTTAATGGTCGTGGGTTTTCTTAGCTTACCTGGAACAATAGTAAAGAATTAATTAATCATAGTCGTTTAAATTAGAGAAGTAATATAAGGAATATGAAATTGAAAAGTTTTTCTAATTTACAAAAATTATTATATATAGACTAGAGGGGCAATCGAAATGTTCCTCCGAAACTCATTCTGTGTTTCAATTGACTGTCAAATATGCATTCATTCAAAAATAACAAATCTTTTCTGAAACATGTTCTTCGGTTCTCATTACATCTTTGTAACTCTCGAACTAAGCAATATAATCACTGCCAATCCATCAAACTGTCTGAAGCCTTTTGGCCGACACCTTAATTCAGTTTCCCCGGAATTTCAATACAAAACAAAGCATTGCCGATTATTCATCGGTCAGTGATCACTCAATTTACGCGAGGCTCAAAAAGTCGCTTTTTATTGAATCTAAGGAAAGATTTTTCAAAACTGCTACGACTTTTGTGGTGATGCTTCGCTTCCGAATAAAACTCTATCTTTCTCTCTCTCACACACACACACTCACCCTCCCTCACACACACACATCAGAATACACAAAAAGGTACTGTCCACGGCTAGAAAATTTTCATCATTTAATTGTTCGCCGAGAATGGCTTAATGCATAAACATTAAATCTGAGTAAAAATGTAATAGAATAGAATAGAATAATCGTTTATTTGACAGACATACAGCACACCTATGCATACACTTACAATATAATATTTAAAAAGAGAAACTAAATTTAGTTACAACCATGAGGTAAAATAGTAGGTAATAAAGAAGAGATAGGTAGTGCAATTGTGCGATGTCAAATCGGTCCCCAGCTCAGTTGTGCTAAAGTAGTAAGTACCTATGTAATTAACATTAACACACATAACATAACAGGAAGTTATCGCATACCATAATTATAAGACTAAAGCTTCTGTTCTTCCATTTATTCCACTGATCAGCTGAATTATTTGTATGAGAGATTAATGTTTGTAACGACGACCTTATTTGTATAAGATACAAAATAATACACTTGCTGTCGGATGAGGCATTTGTTGAATTTTATAAATATAGAGTCATCATCATCATCATCATCATCAGCCCGTATCAGTCCACTGCTGGACGTAGGCCTCTCCCAAAGCGCGCCAATCAACCCTACTCTCGGCCCTCTGCATCCAGTCCCTGCCAGCCATTTTGCGAAGGTCATCCCTCCATCTGGTCGGGGGGCGTCCCACACTACGTTTACCCGTTCGTGGCCTCCATTCGAGAACTCGTCTACCCCATCGGTTATCGGTTCTACGACAGATGTGACCAGCCCACTGCCACTTCAGTTTACTGATTCTATAGAGTAGAAGAGATAAATCAGATCCAAATCCAGCATTACCTACATCGTCATGTATCTTTTAGGCGAGAACATAAGACGAAACAAAGCGTACAAATAAACACTACGTCTCGGGTCAGTATACGAGTACTTAGGCTTCGAGCTCACGAACGATTTCGCCGGACATCTTAAAAGGAATTTGTCGAAGAACGTAAGCTCCCAGGAAATTCAAATACTCCAACGATAAAAGCATTTCTCTCGATTTTTGTTGCGATGAAATTCTATATTTTCTTATTGATTCTCGAAATCCGTTGTAAGCTCAGTGAGGTTGGTCGTCTTAGACTTCAGAGTTCAGTTTAAAACGATCGTACACTGTAGGTATATGGATGATCGCTAGTATCATAGTATATTTTGACATTTTTAACAATATATTTTTTATTTTTTATTGATTGACTAAACCCGCGTTTGGCCACGATCTCACCTGATGAGGCCGATGATGAAGCACGCGGGCCTATTCACTCTTGCCTTAAAGATCCCAAGGTTATAAGTGTCTGGAAACACCGACGCCGGCAGGGCGTTCCATTCCCTAGCCGTTCGTATGATGAAGGATGAAGAAAAACGCTTCGAACGGGCAACCGGGATATCTACGACATGCGGATGGAACTCCAGCCGACGCCTGGTGGCTCGGAGGTGGAATGGGGACGCAGGAATTAATTCGTGCAATTCCATCAAAAAATAGAATGTAAATATTAATAGACATTTACATATGAGACCCTCCATGCCTCTGAAAGCACGTTAAGCAGTTGGTTCCGGTTGCTTCTTTTCTTTTCTAGTGTGGTTTAGTGACCAAACCTATTTGTCAGAGTTATTCAGGCCGACCGTACTCTGACGTGGCCTAACGACTGCTGCCAAACGACAGCAACCGGGACCAACTGCTTAACGTGCTTTCCGAATCACGGAGGGGCTCAGATGTAAAGTCCAGGTACTGACCACATCCAGCGTTGGTTAACTTGTATGATCGGTTTCAAATTATACTCGCTACTAGACTACAAGTCCCGGTTTGGCGTCGTTTGCCCATGTCAGAGACCTACGGGTGATTGGAACAACTCTGACCTAAAACCTATGGTTTGATAACTAAACCACACCAGAAGAAGAAGTGAGTTATAACTATTTCAATCAAGGAACTTCTATAAGTTATTGGTAATAGTGGCATAGTTCTAAGACCAAAGATAAAGTTTTAATCTCGTGTTGAATAGAACAGCGTTTAAGAGAGACCTAGCTTAATTAATTGACAGAATATTCAATAAAATTAGAACCACTTTGCAGGGGGTAATTGAAATTCCATAACGATTCATGATTCTTTTGTGAACAAGTAATATTGATTTATTACAATGGAATTTGAATAAGGAATAATTAGTGGCAATTATGGACTGTCGCATGCTAAATTTGATTAAATTATTAAGCGAGACGCCCCTCTCACTCTTACGCGATCTAGCATATGAGTGAGTGTCAAGAACAGCTGCATTTAGGGTTAGGATTAGACTTGACGTTCACGACAGAATCACACCACACACCTATTTGTGTACTTTTCTATCATTCTTAAGTATTCTAAACAAAACGACAAAAATACATAATGAAAAGATACCTACAGGTCATTAAAATAAATGTGAAAAATTTCACTCGACATGAAGTAATTTTAAATACGATTTCAACCCTTATGTCGCAGATAATAAGAATGGTCCAAATTATACTTGATGTGCTATCGACTGCACCTGAGACGATTAAAGTCAACGTCTCTCTAATGGACACAGCACAAGGAATGAAGAAATTACCAATAAAAGCTTAACGTCAATAAAAACGTGACGATATTATGTAAAAACAGGTCCAAAATCACGTGTCTCCTGCCGACAATGCGAAGTCTAAAGAAAACAGCTTAGCTCCAGCTGCGGATATTGTCCTCTGGCGTTAGTGTCCTTTTATGTCCTTTATGCTCCCTCCTATAGGTGGAGAAAATCCTTAAAGGAGGACTCGTTAGATAAATTTCCGTAGCAGACATTTTCGACACCAAATAAATGCTAACAGATGAACATTTATTTGAGGTAGACTCGGATTGCTTGTAGTGAAAAAAAATCGGATACAAATGACATGTAAATAGGTACAGAAAATGTGGCTACATTTAACGTATACTTCTTCTTCTAATCATGCCCTGAATGTATAGCTGAATGCATAGTATAGCTGGCAGATATAAGTATTAATTGGCGAGAAATTATTGCTTTCTACGATTAAGTGCAGATTCACAATTTAAACATGTTTGACACACTATTGAAATAGAATGCAGGTAAGTAGATAATAATAACGATTCTTTAGAAAGTTAACTGAGTAAGATTACTGACGTACATAATAATTACGAGTATAATAGTAAACAATTGAATAAACAGTAAATTGTTTTGGTTATAAATACGCAATTGTTCAAAAGTAAATCCAATAGAAAATACAATTCTTTAAGTACAATAATATCTCGGCCATAAATGTGATCACTAACAAAGTGCATATAATCAATTCATGATTAGTAGTAAAAAATCATGTTTTTAGTACCAATATACAATTATATAAATTTCCGAAAGACTCTTGTCAGTGAAATGTTAATTTATTATTGTGTAGGTATTCTTATGACTGTGTCATAAAATACTGTAAATGTTTATCGATAAATAAAGGCTATAGAAAATAGGTCTTAGGTTTTGTTTATTAATAGACCCTACCAACCGTAGTAACCATAGTCCCTACCAACAGTAGCTCGCTAAAATACGAGAAAATATGCGTCACCAATACACTTGGATATACCAGATAGTTTCATTGTTAGTCAATTATGGAACAACCATGATATTATAAATAAACTTAAAATAAACAGAATATAACGAAAGATTTCTCCAATAGGTGAATTTTAACTCCAGGCCCCATCCCGTCACAAACATTTAACACTGACTTCCAGACAACAATATTGAGTTGAAAAGATAAAATCTAGTAAGTTTAAAGAGTTTCTCTATTTCTCAAGAAAGCAAATGGCCGCTTAGATAGGAGGAAAGTAAATGCATCGAAGTAAAGCTTTCTTGTAGATTACATTTTTGTTGTTGATTTCAGCAGTTTTCAAAAAGTTAAGGCAATGGAAAGAAGTAATAATGTTTCCAGTTTTTTCCGGAAATTACTGTCACGTTAAATCAACAAATATAGGTTCGCGTGAGATTCTATTTAAATTGTTTTTACAATTAAAATGCAATTACAATATTAATATTGTACATTGACAGTTCGATAAATTTTTCATTTGCAAGACGTTAAACATGGGTTTAAATTCGTTTCGACTACTATTAAGAACTAAACAGGGGGGGGGGGGGGGGGCTACCCGGCTGCCGGAGGGAGAGGGGGCCCCACACGAGTAAAACTTCATGATTAAAGTATCTGGTTTAAAAAAAGTTAACAACTAACGCTTTAATAAACAAGTTTATGCAGGTTAGCAAATTGTATGCAGAACGGTGCCTATAGTTAGACCATAACCTTCACTTATTTTACCATACTGATATGAGTAACCTTAACTTACTCTTCGAAACTATGTAACTTCTGTTTTTCGTTAAATTTAATGTAACCGCAACTTATAATTCTAAAACTAAAACCTTCTTTTCCGCAATAGGCGTCATTTCAGAACGCCGCACTAGCACGGAGCAGACACACGTCACTCCTGTGTATTACGGATAATTACATTTTAACTGTGGGACGCCGGCGCGCGGACTGCATACGTAACTCACTTTGCACTATTTAAAAGCGTAAATACGTAAGCGGATGAAGTTTTCTGCTGATTTTTTTAATAATGTCGCCAGAGTTTTACCGAAAATTTTAACATTCGCATGCTTTCAAATGAATGCTGGAATTTGGGAGGCGTTTTTTTGGAAAACTTTTTTGCAAAACTACAAAAATACGCTCGCCCAAAGGTACATTATCTTTAAATAAATCAACGAATGGTGAAGTCACTTTCTTGAGAGATTTAATTCAAGAGCGTTACTTAATTGAATACATACAAACTATTTTTTCTTCTAAAATGATCAGCCTAGAAACCTTGCTTTTGATTCTCTTACGATGTTCTTCTGATAAATCATTATATACTACAATCATTGATCTCCTATAAACAACTAGATACACAAAGGTCTTACTAAAACAATTTAAAAAAACGTCCAAATAAGGGTCCATTGTTAACGTCCAAATAATGTCCAATAAAGCAAATGAGGGTCCATTCATGCGTTTGGACCTTCTTTGCGCTCGGACATTTTTAGAAGGCAGACTGTGTATCTAGTTGTTTATAGGAGATCAATGACTACAATGCATGTGTTATTAATAAGCCTAGGTCGATCTGTAAACTGGCATCATTCCCTAATTTCTAACACACTGACTCCCACAAAAGAAATTCTTTCTAAATTTCAACTTCCACCCTGAGTCTAACCGGCGAGAGTTATTTATCTTTGCTGCCGTATAATAGAATTTAATTAAGTTACGTGCGACATGCTTTACGCGCTTGGAATTTTGCGAACTCGCGGCAACTCGATACAAGGCGCGTTCGTGTAATATAGCTACTTCACACGATAAGTTGGTAGGTATACATGTATATGGAAACGTGAATTTTACGAACGAAGAAAATTACTTTTCTAAAGCAGTGAAAAGAGAAGGGGATACAGATGGACTAAGGTATCGACGTAAGATATCTCGATCAATAAACTTTTATCTATATATAGTTTACAAACGTGGTGTAACAAGCCTATATTTTGGTGTTAATTGAAATGTCGGAAATGGGATTACAAATGACAATGCCAGATTCTGCCCCAACATCAACCGCAAGTTGTACACGATAACGAATAAATGTAAAAATATCTCCGTTTTTTATTAAAATTATTGGTTTAAAATAAAGTTTTGTACAAGTTGCGATTCGAAAAAAACAGCTTAATTAAGAATTCAGAAAATAGTAAGAAATCGAAGCGATTTATTTGTTATTTTTGTTATTCTTCTATAGGAGTTGCGAGAGTAGTAGAAAATGATACTGATTATGATTATGTAATATGAAAACTGTAATAAGTCCCCAACAAAATGATAGGTATAAATGGTCACGTAGTTTTGTAGGTGGGGCAAAGCTCCATTGAAATGTGGCAATGTCTTTTACTCGTAATGGTGAAGATATGATTTGAGAGATGCGATACAAAAATTGTAACAAAACCCCTAATGTGGAAGACGTAATGAAGATGAACAAATGATTTTCAAGTAAGTATAATATAATTTACCAAAGTCATTATGCTTGAGAGGATTAAAGTTTAAGATAGTAAGTTGTATAATTATTTGTAAAGGAATTTAAAAGTTCTAAAGCTAAGTGATGGATGATCATTCATCAATCACAATTAGTTGTCTCAGGAAGGAAGGCAAGAAACAACCATCTAACGAAACAATACAGATTGAGACAATATTTATCTGAAGTAGTATATCTTGGGCATTTAGAGCGATGAATGAAAGAAGAGTCACCAAGGAAAGCATTTATTAAATTCACCAAAGAAATCCATATATAGAGAGGAGGGTATACGCCGACTAATATAGTGATGTTTTAAGGAATGGTCATATTCAATGTCTACTAAAAACGGACGAGTGTACTTAAAGATATGGAAGGATTTAAGGAATTTAACTACTCAGTGTACCACACTGTGGTACACAGAGAAAGGTGTACTGGAGAGTTTTAGGGTTGAGAATTTCTCAAAAACTACTTGAGCTATTGCAAAAATTCTTTCACTATTTCATAGATAAAAGTTAAAACTATGTAACTATAAAATAATTATTAAATTCGGTCCAGTAGTTTTAGAGAAAATCTCAACATTATTGAGGTCCCCTGTATACTTATCTCTGTCTTCGACGTACCAGGATCGCAGTAAATGGAAGTGCATCGTTCCTGTCTAGACTTATTGGAAACCTTATTTCCTAATACCATAATCAAAGATTCACTAGACATAAATATCATGGTATAATCTAGTTTAAACCGCTTCTCTAAAGCAGACGCAACAAAAAGCAGTTTTTAATCGTATCTCCGTTACTTTAATCACGTCCTGATCAAATCTCCTCCGCGCAAAGTTTCGAGCCGGAACGCCACCAGAAACCGGAAATTATTAAGCTTCACATTGCTGTTTACCCACGTTAGTTTACAGTAGTAAGCTCCTCAAAGTTTGATAGAGCCTTTTTACAGAGATTATTAGTGTTTTCTTGGCTGTGTAAAGAGCAGATCCAACATCATTATAACAGCCAATCGTAGCAGTAATTCAAATAGTAAGACGCTTTATTTCTTTTATGCAATTTTATCCAGTACTCCAAAAGACATTGCCACTTTTCAATGGAGCTTTGCCCCACCTACAAAACTACGTGACCATTTAAGCTGTACCTATTTTGTTGGGGACTTATTACAGGTTTCATATTGCATAATCATAACAGTATCATTTTCTACTACTCTCGCAACTCATATATAAGAATAACAAAAACAATGAATAAATCGCTTCGATTTCTTACTATTTTCTAAAATCTTAATTAAGCTGTTTTTTTCGAATCGCAACTTGTACAAAACTTTATTTTAAACCTACAATTTTAATAAAAACGGAGATATTTTTACATTTATTCGTTATCTTGTACAACTTGTGGTTGATGGTGGGACAGAATCTGGCATTGTCATTTCACTCTCCAAATGTGATCCTGACATTGAAAAGTGACATACTAGCTTTTTAAGCTATTAAGAATTACATGAACAATAAGAATCAAAACAGCAGGGTTAGTATGCGCACGCGTTAGCGATCAGCGAGCTGTCAAATGGCTGTCAGACGCAACATTTCGTAGCACGACTACATCTTCGCGGCCGATATGTGACTCAACTTTGTCTCGGCGTCACCTTGGCGTGGCGTGGGCGCAGCGCGTTACAACGAACATGTGCTAGAGGGGCTGGTCTTTAAAACTAGTCTAGCAAATGTAAAAAATAATATCCACAATTTTAATGATGGCCGTACTTCAAATCATTGAAATATATTGTCACAATAAAACAATAGACAACAATCAAACTGTTTAATGAGTATAGACTCGACAAAGACCGAAAATTAAAATAAATTCATTGTTTCAAAGAGGACCGAAATTACAATTGTATAGGTATCTAATTAGGTATATTCAGGCCATTGATCTCCTATAAACAACTAGATACACACACAGTCTGTTTTCTAAAAATATCCGAGCGCAAAGAAGGTCCAAACGGAAGAATGGACCCTCATTTGCTTTATTGGTCATTATTTGGATGTTAACAATGCACCCTTATTTGGACGTTTTTTAAGTTGTTTTAGTAAGACCTTTGTGTATCTAGTTGTTTATAGGAGATCAATGATTCAGGCACATAAATTTGATATTCAGTGTAGGATCGGAACGACTGGTATCCTCTTATTTCGAATAGGTACTAAGGTCGAAATTCAGAGAGCGTGAGCTCACTCTTACAACTTGTCTAAATTGTAGGTATGAAATCTGACAGTTCCCTATAAGATCGAGGCCAAACTCAAAATAACTCACACTCAAACCTCTTTAAGATTCTTGATCTGACAGTCGTAAGAGCGAGATTAGATTCAATTCTCGCGCTCAAAATTGTCTCTGAAACTCGGCCTAAGATCTGTAAGTGTATCTGAGTTTCTCCCCAACCATAATACAACCTTTAACCCGTTCACGTCGAAACTAAAGCATGAGCGCAAGTCAACCGTCAAACGCGCGTTGGCGTAAACACGCGTACGTACTAACACGATTATCCACCTCTCCCCCTCATCCTTGCTTCTAGGGCTGCCAGATAGAGAAAATTCCAATACTGAAAGCATGAAGCAATGAAATCCGACACTGGGGGGTGACCGCAACTTCAATCGTTTTCGTTTTCATTTTGACACTTGAACGATATACATTGCTGCGTTACATTGTTGTTTGTTTAAAAATTGCAAAAACATTGCAGCAATGTATAGCGTCCATGTGTCAAATTGAAAGCGATTACGAAAACGATAGATGTCGCGATCACCGCACTGGCTGGGCCATCAGGGCCGAATCTTCATTGCTTCATGGCTGAAAGGCATTGTCAATTGTTAGGTCAGTTATAATAAATTATCGTATTCGTACGGAATTTGGCGTTGGCTGCCGCACAATACAGCATGTTCGTTGGCCTTCGAAGATACGTCCAAATACATTCCTACGACCAATATGTATTTGGACGTATGTTCGAAGGCCAACGAACATGCGGTATTGCGCGGCAGCCAACGCCAAATGTCGTTCGTTGGCTCTTTCTGTAGGCGAATTAATAGATTCTAATTTTATTTTATTATCAAAAATTAAATGTTTATTTATTAGCATT
Source organism: Tachystola acroxantha (assembly GCA_963506565.1). Classification (NCBI taxonomy): domain Eukaryota; kingdom Metazoa; phylum Arthropoda; class Insecta; order Lepidoptera; family Oecophoridae; genus Tachystola; species Tachystola acroxantha. The sequence goes on from OY735878.1 coordinate 12,784,910, forward strand.
ATATAAAATCGTAAAATAGACATTAATTGGAATTAAAATGCAAAACCTGATTTTTAGTTTTGCGATTTGATGAAGTTTGTGCTTAGCCATATTACCTAGTTTAACCTCCCTTTCCTAAAACTGTGGAATAACTGTAACTCACGTTTATGACTAACCGCGTATAATAAATATGCGCGAAGAAACGTCACCGGTGACGCGGGCGTGGCGCGCTCACCTTGAAAAAGACCGTCGAAATCGGTCGAAACTGTCGGTCTAATTGCCGACTTCAACAATATAAGTGAGTGATATCCGTCTATATATAATAATAAATATCCTATTTTACGTTATTTAAAAAAAAATAATGTTATTCATTAGAATTATACTCATAAAATAGCAAAATGGAATTAAATGTGAAACCAGATTTTTTGTTTCGAAATTATATGAAGCTCGTGCTGTACATATATCTAGTTTACACCGTGGCATGACTTTAAATCACTTTTATAACTAGCCGCGTATTTAACACAATATAATACAAACTTTCTGTGTTGAGCATTATTTTTTATCAATTGAATTCTGTGACAACCCTAGCGCACCCGGAAACGGAACGGCGTTAATAAGGAACTCTGCACTTGTAATTTCCCATATATCTTCATTTGTGCGAGGCTGTTCTGTATGGTAAGGCTGTGGTGCTATAATGGCGTCTGGCAAAGAAGTCACTCTTATAATGCTCTTATAGATATTCCGAGCCATAATTGACGTTAATGTGTCAAGTTTGGTGTAAACATGCAGGCAGCGGTTGCCTCCCATCAGTAACAGATTTTTCAAACAGATTTTTGTTTGTTTGTTAGGTTAGGTTAGTTACTGAAATGTTTTCTAAATTTGTAGAATTTTATTTTTATTGTTAGGTTCGATATACATTGTAACCTTTTCCTTGGATTTCTAAGCATGCCGTTGTTGCCTATAATTGGGGTGACACTTAGCATAATTATTTTGTGGACTGTGACACTGTAATTGTTTTGGTGTAGGTACACCCTGTGGGTAACCTATTTCATAAAATAAATAAATAAAATAAATAAACATTCCTAAATGAATACAGGGCATAAGTACCTACATAATAAATTCAGATTATTCTATATCGTTTATTGAAAATACTCGTAAGGGCACAAAAATTATGCACGTTAACATAACAGTGTATTTAAAGTTAAAACTCTTTATTGCAAGTAATTAGGTACAGGGGTAATGGAAGCCGAAGGGAAGATGTTCAGTATCATTATCTGAAAATCTTAAATACTTGTGTTGTACGTATCTATTCGAATTAAAATTTAAAAATGTTCATACAACTGATATCATGTGAGCTGTATATGCAAATTATAGGAGGATTTATTCATTGATATCCTTTATTTGAAGGACTATCAATAAACCCTTATTTACGAAAAATTCCATTTTTTGCATCAATTAATCGGTTTAAGCTACTTATTGCTACGGAATGAAGAGAAAATGATACATACCTACGTACAGTCGACAGCAGATCAATGGTAACACTTGCAGTAGGTACGCAAATAATAAGAACTGTCAAAAGTAAAAAGTGTTACCATTGATCTGCTGTCGACTGTACATACCAATATTATTAAAAAAATGGTTTAGTAAATAAAAATTGCCGAGTCACCATAAAGTAAACCGTTAACATCACAACTTCTTTCTGATATATTTATATAATATCCTCTGCAGTTGGTTGTCTGGAAGAAATCACTTTTAGAAGACTGCCAAAATTGTACATGCTTCTCAATAATGTAATTAATACTGTATTATGGTGCAATAAAGTGCATATTATCTTATCACAACTATGTGCCAAAACCCTAAACGACGCAGTAAATAGGTCCAACAGTAACCGTAGCCTATCAAAATAAGGGTCTACAAAAAGTCAATTCTGTCCCTTACGCCCCATAGGCAATCGTCTCACGTGCGAGCGTAACGCCCTACCGATAAACGATTATTGCCATGGAGAAAATTCCACTTTCCGAACCACTGAAACCTTTGAAAGCCATTCGAGTGAGAATGCGACGAGTTCGTAGGACAATTGTAGGTTTAGAGAATTTAGTACGGTCTGGAAGTGATATGGGTGTAGTTTTGTAGGTTTGTTGAGCGTAGTTCGTTGAATAAAAAATAATAGTAAAATATTTTGATAAACATACAAACAAGTATTTTGAAAAATAATCATCTTGCCTCAAGTAGTCTTCAGACTTGATTAAACTTTACTATGTAAGTTTTCAATAATAAAAATATTGAAAATAAAACATAGTTTTTATTAGGCGTCGTCAATCTGTTTACCAGAAAAACTGTCTTCCGTTCGCAACTGATAGGTAGGTACTTAATTTATTTCACGACTACACTTACTGAATTCGGAATATGAAGTCGTGAATTCGACAAAAGTATATAGTTCGATTTACGTGAATTAGAATATGATGTATACTTGATTTCGAAGGTTTACCATTGCTGTACTTATATGGAGCTTCGAACTTTTTATTTATATATAAATGTGTAGTCAGTAGATAAATTATTTAAAGATATTAGTATAATATACATATATATATTTTCTTTATGTATGTTCGCCAGCATTTCCTCCGATATGATGATCGGATAGCGTACATTTTTTTTTAACTTTGCTCTTTATTTATATATCAGTTGTACGTATTGTACAAATGACGACCGGTAGCCTTTATTTAATATATAAATATATAAAGATACACACATCAGTCTCACAGCATTTATGTCACAATTATACATTACTAATCGAATGCCCAATTTGATTTCTGTATTATAATATATATGTAGTATAATATATATTTGCTGGCGAAGAGAAGAACCGAAGTTCTGGCACCAAAGTCAAAGTACTTTATTTGCTGTAAATGTGGTGACACCGTGGCGCACCTTAAAATTAGAAGTAGAAAATTACTTCAAAATACCGAGGTGCCCACTACACCATATCTAGTAACAACAATATCAATGTTATATCGCCAAACTCGCACCTTGTCCGCCCAATATTACAATGTTAAACAATCGTCACGTTCTCAATGCCGCATTGTGTACGCACCTTTATGCAAATACTCCACACCGAACGCAGACAATAACGAATTTTATATTCGACCCGAGATATTGCACACAGAGCCGCAATTAGGAAATGTAAGCGGTACCCCGGGCGCACAAACACGAGGCGCACGAGTTGAGGGGCGCACAAATGGACATTCGTGATAACTAAATACATTACTTTTCAGATTCCAAGGACGGTCGTCCGATTTAATATATTTGACCAAAAATTATCGAGAAACAATGTTTACGAGAGCTTTTCAGTTTAAAATTGCGGCAAAAAGAGCAGTTTGCGGTGAAAATTATATTCAAATATATTAATAATAATAAAGGTTTCGTAGTTACTTTTATTTTATTGAATTAACTAAAGGAAATATACTAAAACTATATGAAAAATTAATAAACATATATAAAAAAAATAACGTAAACCCAATATATACAAAAAAAGTTTTATTGATTTAATAATTGTAGAACAGAGTTTCTTGAAAACTTGCAACTATCAGCATTGTATGGGAACCATTTACAAGAGTGTGAAACGATAGCAACCGTACTAGGTAAACAAAAACTATATGACGGATGCTAACTCTATATATAACTTAGTGCTACATGTTTAACATACATCATGTAATCGCTATTTACAGGTTTCAAGCTACGTTGATTTTGAATGAAGTTTACTTTCAATCATAAGTTTTTATTATAACTACTTGCATTGTCACAATTGTGAGCACACTGGCGCTTGTTTGGCGACTTAGGTGTATATGAAGAGTTTAATGAATGTGGAGGAAGCGAGATCTGTGTGCCAGGATCGCAACAGATGGAATTCCATCGTCTATGCCTACCTCTCCGGGAAGCAAGCGAGAGTTTACGTGTGTATGTGGCGTTATAATAATAGTTAATTATGAAGGGGCGTAAAATTAGCGCCCGTACTCACTAAGTCCTGGCTACGGCTCTGTTTTCACATATTTGTGACACTTATTACTCCAGCGTATGTAATAAACAATTTCATTTTTTATTTTCCGGGTTCTCAAACAATATATCCTCGGAGGAGTTTATTTTAGAGCTTCCTTTTATTGATCGATAAAAATAATTTTGTTATTGTTGAAAGAGATGATATACTCGTATTTCTAGATAAATGATAAGTATTATTTTCGGGGCACTAACTTCCCCCTGGGCACATCCAAATTTTAGTGATCAACAAATATGAGGAATTCCTACTATAACGTATACAATGTTTATTTATCGGAAAGGGTTATAGAGCGTTCAGTATTAGATTTTCGCGAAATAAATTGAGACTTCATGTACAATATTTCACCCAATGAATATTGACAGACGAAAAAGTCGATTCTACGTGTATCGAACCAACAAATATTCGAAGCAACTTTGGAAACAGAGATATTTATTTGCAATAATAAATAAATTTTAAGAAATTTTAAAATTTTATTCTCGTATTTCCATAGGTACACGACATTTTAGTTTCTCGAATGTAAAGGCTTAATTAGATTTGTTACAAGTTCACCTGAAACGACCGTAAATTTTCCACCCTCCCAATTCTGTATATTGCTCGATAATTACTCCGTCCAAAAAATACAATAAAAAAGAAAAGCAAAAACAACATGGCAGAGAAAACATCCGTTTATTAGAGAGCGGGGACGGTCGAACTAGCGAGGTAAAGGTTTTATCAGCTGTGAATTTTCACTCATAAATATTCCATTGGGCGCCCCTGGCTGGCAGGACTTTGCAATATCGGGATTCATAATTTGCCCCCCAACTAACTTTGCGGGTCAATGAATTCGTGTAATACTAATAAAGTTATTACTGGAAGTTGATTGCTTTTAGTCAATAATATTATTGGTGTCTATCTAATTTACAGTGTAGGTACAGGATAGATATTAAGTTAAGGTTGAATTTTTTTCAAAACGTAATGGACAGATTTTTAAATTTCTTTACAATTATATAGTGTGTTTATCTACTCTAAAACATATGTTTACTAACTAGTAAAATAATTATCGCAATCGCTGAAACATTTCTTCAGAAATGCAGGTTCAAGTCCTGCCCACGGCTAGAAAATTTTCATCAAACTCTATTGAGGAGTCCTGTATACTTTTTTTGTTTTCGCCTGACTCATAACGTTTATTGCAAGTAAATATATTATCGTATTTTGCAATGAAGACAAGAAGAATGGGTATCTGATAAAATTTGTGTATATTTTTCTTGTATTTTTTTATGTTTATACCTAAAAAAATTCATCAAAGACGGTTAGAAAATTTCAAATTTTCTATCACGTGTGCGTTAGGACAATCTTGTAACCTGATCCTTGATATCATAGTGGTATTTTTCAGTGAAATCAGACAAAAACTCTATCAAAAAACGCCTGCCGTAAATGGCATAGCAGCCTGACCGAATGATATTTTGCTATTACAAAATTAACGTGCACTTTTATTTGACTTGGTTAGCTTATTATATGAGATTGGGAGTACGACCTCAATTAATCTCGCACCGCAGTGGAATAAAAAGGCAAAAAATCCAAGTGCAAAGCTGATAGACTAAAATTTCCTTTCACTAGATTATGCAGCTTCGACTGAGGCCATAGTGGGTCAATAGCTTTTTTCGAGTAAATAAGTTTCGAGTACGCTTTTAAATTCTTCGGTCAGTCTCATTCTGGGTCAGTCCAAATAGGTTAAATAGGGTAATAATGGCTTGCTCCATCTATTTCCACTATGATGTGGATCCAGTAAGAGCCTTCCATGAGCCAACTAGCGCCGCCAATCTTAAAAAAATAATATCTTCCAATATAATCAATTTTATTAAAAAAGCTATTTACAAAATGTTTATTACGATAAATACTATTTTTTAAATACTTATTTATAACGTGCTTCAATTTCGGTAAGTTGTAGTTCGCATAATTGCGAAAAACGGCCGTTTTTGGCACATTTGTAAACTACAACTTAGCTTGTCGCAATTATGCCATGTATTGTATATTGAAAAATAGTGTTCATCTTAATAAACATTTTGTAAATAGCTTTTTTAATAAAATTTATTAAATTGGAAGATATTATTTTTCCAAGATTGGCGGCGCTAGTTGGCTCATGAAGGCCCTTAAGCAAATAGTTTACGTTTACTTCCCATATATCTATTTTAGAAGGACTGGCCTTACAATGCGTACAGTACGGGTAAAGCAGATCAATGCTAACACTTGCAGTACGATTTCAACTCTAACGACACAGATAATAAGAACGATCCAAAGTAAAAAGTGTTACAATTGATGTGTTTTGTGGTTTTTTTTTGACAGTCAGACGCAAACTGTTAGTCTGCAGGTTCTAAAGGCTTAGTTTCTTTGAGCATCAATGCATTTAACTGGCATTCATTAATATGTAGTTACCTCACTCCTCTTAAATCGTCTTGCTATCTCTTTCACACTTCGTTAAAAAAGGGGCCTAAACGGTGGCGTAATTTTAAATTACGTTTATGAATACGCCTAGGAGGCTAAAGCACTAACGCATTCCTACCAAAGTCCTCGAAGCTTCTTCCGTTCTTGCAATCCCTTAGCTTCAAAGAAAACCGAACTTTATTTCTGTCGATGTCAAACAAGAGAAGGGTCTGTATAATTGAATGAATAGGGAGCAGTGTTCATTGTGCGTATGCATTGCCGAGTTGTCGAGTTTTACCAGTTTTGTGTTTAGCTGTCAAACTTCAATGGTGAAATGGTTCAAAGGTTAGCCGAAAGGCGTTTAATTAAAAATCAATACAAAATTCAATCATTTGTTCAGAAATTACATCTTTGTATACCTACTTAAGAGCCAACTAGCGCCGCCAATCTTAAAAAAATAATATAAACTTCAAGATGAGTTGATATCCAACATAACACAGGGAATCCTAGTGTACTTCAATAGCACCACTTGTTAAATAGGATAACCAAACTTATATATTTATAAGCCTAAGGCAATGTAATTATGTGCTTTTAGACCATGTGACATCTGTTCCATCAATAAATTATTATTATTGTATCTCTCTAGGTTTCACGGGTTTAAGAAAACCCGGTCCTTTGAAAGGCTTGCACGGAGACATATGTCCAACGCGCAGAGGCCTCTTAGAGAACTTTGATTTGAAGGGATATGTGATGCACCTAGCGGGACCCGTCTCTGAGCGCATCTGACTGCACACAATGACAGACCCCGTCAGGTGCATAAACTATTGCAGTGATTGGAAATTACAAGTTATGAAAAAACTATTATTATTATTATTCCTTTATTTCTTTTTTATCTTATTTAACCTTTAGCTACTGACGTGGTTCTTTTTTCCCGTAAGTACTGACGTGGGGGCCTGGCAGGCCCATACCTTTATGTGGTTATTGTTTCGAATTACGAGGTTTTATAGATTTAGGTAATCAATAACTAGCTTTAGTAAGCATACTTCACTAAAATAAACTTAATATTGAAATATTTTATTATTTTAATGTGACTTATTTTTGACAATGAAAGTATAGTTAACATTTCTTTAGTAGAAATCATATGAGATCAGAAATAAGTCTATATCTCTTAAAATTTTAAACAAAATAAACAACTAATCTTATATTATGAAACCGCAATAGTGTCTCTAACATAGTATATTATAATCAACTTTCAAAGTATAAGTGGAATAAAAAACTGCAAGGCATCAATTTTCACAAATTACACACAGTCCGGGCAAACATTCTTTCCACATTGAAGGCAAATATGTTTTTTACACAAATAACATGTATGTGTGGACTTTCTCGGAAGCTTCAGTGGACACGTGTGGCATCTTCTTCTTTGTTTCGCCCTTCTTCTTGGACTTCTGGATGGTCAGCAGGCATACCAGATCCCAGTACTCGCGTCAAACTCAGACGTAGTTCACGTGTCAGTCTCATTTACTGTTAGGTTCGAAGAATTAGTCTGTCTAATTATGTTGTGTTGAGGGGTTCTCACTGCTCTCCATGGGGGTTGACGCGACCATTTGTACCGATTATTGCCGTAGTAAAACTGTGACTGTAACGATGAAAGTGGGACTTCGTCTTCGGAGGACACTTCCTCATTTTGTTCTTCAGACTCATTGTCATTGTCAGAGTCAGTGTGAAAATCTGCACCATAGCCCGTGTTGCTCTGGAATGAACGTGTCACCGATATCTTCTGCCTCTGAACCGCTAGAGCCCTCGCAATTTATCCAAAAAGACACAGCTGACTCAAAATCACTATTACCAGGCACAACTGACCTTCTACTTTTAGATAAATACATGTTACCCTCGGTATTGGATGACCGTTTTCTTCCAGATGAAGTACTGGGTTTCATTTTAGGCTATTCGTTCTAACTACAGGGGAAAAAAGACAAAATCTAAACCTAAACGATTTTTGAAAAAGTTACGTAAATACTGACGTGGGGTCAGGGAGGCCCACGAAAAATTTCAAAACGAATTAATTCAGCGAAATTGCACGCGCCGACATGTACAATATCACTGACGGCCTCAGTGCGATCAAATTCGAAGCTATTAGAAGCACCGTGAGCGCAGCGCAAGGGGTAGGCCAGTAATTCGGCATTCTTACTTTCGCTAGGCCTGAGCGGCCCCCACGTCAGCAGTTAAAGGTTAATAATACGTGCCGTGTCCAGCAGCACTGCCTTCTATTATTATTGTTCTCTTTATTTAAATTATCTCTTATTTAATATATTTATACATTTCAATATCAAAAACAATAGAAAAATATATAAATATAAAAAATAGCCACCCACCGGCAGCGGGATGCATGCGCATCCAACACAGAGCACCCCCACAAGCTGCCGGAGGTTAGGATCCCAGAGTGAGGAACCTCCTCACAATGCGTGCCGTGTCCAGCAGCACTGCCTTCTGCATCCGGCTCTTGATCCAACTGTCTAGCCAGAGTCTTAAGGTGTTGGTCGAGACTCTTCGCTATTATACCTGCCATGATCACATTGTCTCGAAGTTATGAAAAATCTATTATTATTATATAGATAGTACCTATGCTTTACTCGCTGGCGATGGGAGATTTGCCTAAGACTTGTACCAAGTCCAGTTTTCAGTAAGCTGAACGCCATCTGAGTCGGAGTTCCTTTGACTTCGCGAAACTATTCGTTAAGTACCTCGGTGGAATTGTTCCGTGACTGTCGCCTATTACCGCCTGAGAGACAATTATGAGCCACTTTTGCTCGTACATACAACACGAGTTGTACTTTGAGGCGGATTTGAATGGCAGCTCAAGATGAGAATGCCCCCCTCCCTGGCTGATTCAAATCCGCAAGAACCTAAGAGCTAAGACCTAACCTAGGTCTAATCTAAATCTAGACCTAAGGTAAAGCCTAGATACCTAACCCCCTCAGAACACTTAAACCTATTGATACCTAAAGTCGAATTACCTAAAGTCGTGAATGAAGATCTAAATAATTAATAAAATGAATAGTGGCGTGATCGTCTATAAATATTATTGTTTAATTCAAAGTCCGTGATCGTCTTAATGCTTTTGCTCATAAAATAAAATGTATTACAATTATATGTTTGATTAATTCAATTATTATTACGCGACTATTAACAAACGCAAAACGTCGAAGTTGTTTTAATACGGAATTTATGGTGGTATTATTCGCATGTAAAGGCATGCAACTAACCTGTCGGGGCATTACTGGGTGACTCTCCGCTAGGGCACATGTCTCCGACAGGTGTCTCTCTCAGCGTCCTGTAGATTTAAAATAACATTGCTAACCAAGTTCCACTTTCAAACAAAGGTAATTTCATCGTAAAGATGAAATAGAAACATAATAATTATAAATCAAGATGAGTATTATATAACATTTATAATATGCTTGGGATAATATAGGATCTCTAAAAGTTGTCAGATTAGAGTTCGTGATAGTCAGGTAAATACTCAAAGTAACAGTCAATGAACAGCTAGGGTACGTTCCATTCATAAGCTCACGGCACGCGCGAGTATATTTGTTGTTGTATGGCGCCAATTTCGGTACAATAGTTGTCATGCTTAAACAGGTAGATTCCTTACGCTATTGTGTAATTTATATTAACAGGTGTCAGCCTCGGCGACTCGTAACTGGACATCGTCTCGTTCAGATAGCTGTAAGGGCGAACTTACATAGGCCATTTCGTTTGAATATAATTCTCGCGATTTTAATATTTCCCCCAATACGTATTCGGCGTACGTCATGTGTGATATTGTGAGTTTCTGTATAGATAGATTGTCAGAGAGTCTTAGCTTACAGTACCTATAAAGGTAGTACGTCCCTGTTTGCACGCGAAGTGCGGAGGGCGCAAATAATAAATAAGTATGTGTTCCATAGGTATTCCAGTTTCGTAGGTATTCCAGTTCCGTAGGTATTCCAGTTTGTTGGGGCTTTGCCCGGTTTTGCTGCCGCCAACCTCCCACTATAGCGTGTCGTAGGTGCAGGGGTACAGCTTCGACTACATCTGACGTGTATCCCTAAGGATAAGGCAAGGTGCTGGTTACAATATAAAAGTGTTTGTTATTCTCCTTCCATAGAGGTGTGATTGGCATTTAGAGTGCGCCTCATTTGGGTCGTTCACTCTCGTTATATTAATACATATGATAGATAGAGTCGTATCTCAGAACGTGCATCAGTTTACCCTCCATACATGAGCGGTTACAGAAGGCTGGAACCGCTTTCCTAGGACTATGAATCGGCTCTGTGCAGACAAGATGACGAGAGTACATAGATAAAGTATATAGTGTAAAGTCTTGTATTTTTACCACACCTCTTACTTCGATAGTCTAAGAATGAGTGTGCCTTAGGCAGTGTTGATGTGTATGGCTTATGTTCATTCATACATATTTCATGCGAATGCCATGCAAATAGGTATATTGAACTTCCGTGTAGCTGAAAGGAAGGATTATTATTATACATATACAAGGCACTCAGCTGTCGTAGCCTTATGAATGGTTCGTTTTGGTAATACTTAGGACTGTGTCCAGTGTGGTATCGAATTGTCCTTGTCATTATGGAGTCGTTAAATCCAATCGTAATAATATCATTATGAACGAGTATCATCATATTATAGTCCGTCGTCACACATTAGTTGTCTGTAGTATATAGCATAAAGTCAAGTAATTTGGTCAGGTAGTCAGTTGCGATATAAAATAAATATCGATCAGTCAGTAGAAGGCGATTTACACTATTTAGTGTGAATAATAAGTTGTAGGAGTACAATAGTTGGGTATTGTCGTCAGTAGAGCACTACTTAGTGTGAATGTAAATTACATAGATGATAGAAAGGGCTTTTGTCATAGGCAGAAAGCGGCTAGCACTACTTAGTGTCAGTATAATTTATTCTAGTTGATATCGTGAACTTTTGCCATCGGTGGAAAGCGGCCAGCACTACTTAGCTTTAGATCTCCGTTGCGATGAGGTTTCCGGGCTCCATATCCATATATACAACACTCACTTTGTCACAATACGTTCGTTATAAAGATCTCATCTTTATATTATTAAATAAAATATATTGTCACTAATGTAACTAAAATTGTAACTTATAATTTATACTTTCACAGTAGTCCGACGTAACTTTTAACCAACTTATCGAAAGTTATGCGAACTTGACCACGCTCCGAGACAAACTAACTAGATAAATTCATCCCCTAGTGACGCAAAAGCGTCTGCGCATCCATGGCGTCCCCGCTTTGTGATTTAGCTATTGGTCAATATTGGCTCTGCAAAAAACCTAAAGGCGTCGACATTATCTTTAGGGGTTCATTATTGGTTGATTAGGTTTTGGGTGGAGTTTTCCCATGAATTGTGAAAAAGAATATTTTTAAGTAATTTAGTAGATTTTTTTGTCGCGCCAAATGTTGAAACCACTTACTTTGTCCCCAATGTTTCAATAGATCTCTCAATTGGCGTCTTAGGTTACAACTTTAAAATAACAACGTTCGTTTCTAAAGAATAACCCTAATAAATAAAACAATTGAGTCTTCGAACTGACACTTTTAAATATCGCTTTTAAGAAACACACTTTTAGAAAATTTATCGCCTTTCAGAAATACTTAGGACCATAAAACCCATTTCAAAAAAGAAATAACCTGCAGTTTACTTCCAAGCATTTTTGGAACTAATTCTTGTCCCTTGAACGCGTCTGTCCAATATAATTTGTATCAAGTACGTAACTGCCATTGCAGTGTACCTATGTATGTACTATCAAAAACCCGTATCATTATATAATTAGCTCAGTACTTTTTGATTTCCTGCGTTGGGGTGGGTAGCGGTCCATTACATCCCCCTCCCTGAGCATGTGTGGAAATGTGACTAATATTTACGCTCATGTTCACAATAGGTAGGTTTGCTTTCTGAAATCGAACTACCCTTTTACTCTCGAATGTTCAAAAGGTTCTAAATTCATACATAAATAAACTCACGCCTGTCTCCGTAATGCTGCGATTACTGATACAGCTTCTCCAAACGCATTGTATCTCGCATTCGTCCACGTACATTCATTTCAGTAAAATGGTTTGTCGCCGCCGCCGACTTTTCCCTTCACCATGTGTCAAACCTTTCTTACCATCTCTTTAGATAACTCCATATTTATTTGCTCTCTTAGCGATCCCTTTAAAGCGCATATGCCTCGTCACTACAGACAATAATCAAAATTCTAATAAATCAATTAATTGCCACATTAAATTTTACATAATAGTAAATTAAAAACTAGAGTACATGTCCGACCTAGCAGAGACCCAGGAGCGTCTCGTTCCGGCTAGCGGCCGGTTATTAACCGTTAAGAGTGGCAATGGGCGAGACACAGTATCTGCTGGCCATGACTTCACAATGAAGTCAATCACCAGCATTGGTTTTCAGCCTCCACCGTCTTACCTATTATAACATGGCATCGAGGGTAATTAAATAATAATTACAAATAGGTATATATAGCTCGCTTACCACTGACTCACTCACTCACTCGCTCACTCACACACTCACTCACACACTCACTCACTGATTGACCATCCTGTTTAATCTGAAGGAGTCTTCGGAGGTGAATCGTACTAAGACATCAAGGTAAATCCGACAGCAATAAATCGATAAATTCGAACTCATAGCGCTTTGGCTAATACGCTTGATTTCCGTTACGTAGGCCCGAGTTCGATCTCCAAATTAACCATGAAACAATGAGGCTTCCTCGTTTCTTCCCTTTTCCAGAATGGAAAATTACGCACATTTATAGTTAACTCTAAACGATAAAGGAAAACATCGTGAAAAAATCTACATGTCTGACAACAAAACAAACCCCTAAGGCACGTGTATTGTGTAATCATCAATCCGCATTGTACCTGCCTCATGAATCACGGTCTCAGCTTCCTCGATGTAGGCATGTGCCTTAACAGTGTGGACATTCAAATAGACTTCCGCTGATTATAAAATTATTTAATTAGTAATAGCCATAGGCTCTCCTAATTTCTTACTAACAAATAACCATTGCCTATTATGTGTCAATTTTACCGACCACATTATTATAATAACCATTTTCAATCAATACATTAATCATACCATTGAACCACAAGTTCAAAGTCGCTCAGCGAGCTATGGAAAGAGCTATGCTTGGAATTTCTCTGTTTGATAGAATAAGGAACGAGTATATCCGCCAGAAGACAAAAGTGGTTGACATTGCTCATAGAATCAGTAAACTGAAGTGGCAGTGGGCTGGTCACATCTGTCGTAGAACCGATAACCAATGGGGTAGACGAGTTCTCGAATGGAGGCCACTAACGGGTAAACGTAGTGTGGGACGCCCCCCGACCAGATGGAGGGATGACCTTCGCAAAATGGCTGGCAGGGACTGGATGCAGAGGGCCGAGCTTAGGGTTGATTGGCGCGCTTTGGGAGAGGCCTACGCCCAGCAGTGGACTGATACGGGCTGATGATGATGATGATGACATTAATCATTTGAATCAGTATCATTTAGCATTGAAGAACTCTCCCCTCCCAGACTGTAAAATCCTGTAAAACCCCGTAAGTCAGTGCATCGCCATCCCAAACTATAACTGTTACAACCAGAAAAAACTAATTGTTATTAGTTCCTCCATCAATGAACTGAGAAAGAATGTAAGTACTCTCCCCTCCCAGACTGTAAAATCCCGTAAAACGCCGTAAGTCAGTGCATCGCCATCCCAAACTACAACTGTTACAACCAGAAAAAAACAACTAATTGTTATTAGTCTCTCCATCAATGAACTGAGAAACCGGAACTATACAAAGCTTAATATGACGCGTCGGCGTCTCTCAATACAACCAGTCAGGTAGTTGCACACCCTTCCCATGCCTCATAATACCACACCATATGATTGTAACTTTTATTTTACTCAACAATTGTTTACGACAAGACGCTTTTAAGATTTTACTCAAACAATTGCCGTCATAACCATAAATGTAAACTGTTTTACAATCGTTTATTTTATTGAGGTTTTATTTTGAATAGAGTTCCAAACTTTCTTTATGCAACTATTGCTTTAGTGACGGGGTAATTAAGTAATAGACGCACGTCAGACTATTCTTTCTTTCCTCAGCAGATGGCCCAGACCCTGCGCAAACTATTGTAAAAACAAAGGAGTGACAAATTGAAGGAAGTGTTCACTGCGCAACCGTAACAATGTTTTATCATCTATTATTATTTCCCGCATTTGTTGCAAGTTTTATTTAAAGTCCAAATGTTTTATGAGCTATTCTTTATATTTCCTACGTTGTGTATTTTTTTGGTTGTTAAAATGTATTGAAATTAAACAATAAATTCTACATTGTGTTGTGTAGTAACCCAAACCCTTTTATCTCGTTGCAAAAATAATTTAACAAATTTTTATCTACTATTTCGATAGACAAAGTAATCAGTCAACTCATTAGTGCATTTAATGACGAAATTCTGGGACACCGGCACCAGATGAGAATGCCCCCCTCCCTGGCTGATTCAAATCCGCAAGAACCTAAGAGCTAAGACCTAACCTAGGTCTAATCTAAATCTAGACCTAAGGTAAAGCCTAGATACCTAACCCCCTCAGAACACTTAAACCTATTGATACCTAAAGTCGAATTACCTAAAGTCGTGAATGAAGATCTAAATAATTAATAAAATGAATAGTGGCGTGATCGTCTATAAATATTATTGTTTAATTCAAAGTCCGTGATCGTCTTAATGCTTTTGCTCATAAAATAAAATGTATTACAATTATATGTTTGATTAATTCAATTATTATTACGCGACTATTAACAAACGCAAAACGTCGAAGTTGTTTTAATACGGAATTTATGGTGGTATTATTCGCATGTAAAGGCATGCAACTAACCTGTCGGGGCATTACTGGGTGACTCTCCGCTAGGGCACATGTCTCCGACAGGTGTCTCTCTCAGCGTCCTGTAGATTTAAAATAACATTGCTAACCAAGTTCCACTTTCAAACAAAGGTAATTTCATCGTAAAGATGAAATAGAAACATAATAATTATAAATCAAGATGAGTATTATATAACATTTATAATATGCTTGGGATAATATAGGATCTCTAAAAGTTGTCAGATTAGAGTTCGTGATAGTCAGGTAAATACTCAAAGTAACAGTCAATGAACAGCTAGGGTACGTTCCATTCATAAGCTCACGGCACGCGCGAGTATATTTGTTGTTGTATGGCGCCAATTTCGGTACAATAGTTGTCATGCTTAAACAGGTAGATTCCTTACGCTATTGTGTAATTTATATTAACAGGTGTCAGCCTCGGCGACTCGTAACTGGACATCGTCTCGTTCAGATAGCTGTAAGGGCGAACTTACATAGGCCATTTCGTTTGAATATAATTCTCGCGATTTTAATATTTCCCCCAATACGTATTCGGCGTACGTCATGTGTGATATTGTGAGTTTCTGTATAGATAGATTGTCAGAGAGTCTTAGCTTACAGTACCTATAAAGGTAGTACGTCCCTGTTTGCACGCGAAGTGCGGAGGGCGCAAATAATAAATAAGTATGTGTTCCATAGGTATTCCAGTTTCGTAGGTATTCCAGTTCCGTAGGTATTCCAGTTTGTTGGGGCTTTGCCCGGTTTTGCTGCCGCCAACCTCCCACTATAGCGTGTCGTAGGTGCAGGGGTACAGCTTCGACTACATCTGACGTGTATCCCTAAGGATAAGGCAAGGTGCTGGTTACAATATAAAAGTGTTTGTTATTCTCCTTCCATAGAGGTGTGATTGGCATTTAGAGTGCGCCTCATTTGGGTCGTTCACTCTCGTTATATTAATACATATGATAGATAGAGTCGTATCTCAGAACGTGCATCAGTTTACCCTCCATACATGAGCGGTTACAGAAGGCTGGAACCGCTTTCCTAGGACTATGAATCGGCTCTGTGCAGACAAGATGACGAGAGTACATAGATAAAGTATATAGTGTAAAGTCTTGTATTTTTACCACACCTCTTACTTCGATAGTCTAAGAATGAGTGTGCCTTAGGCAGTGTTGATGTGTATGGCTTATGTTCATTCATACATATTTCATGCGAATGCCATGCAAATAGGTATATTGAACTTCCGTGTAGCTGAAAGGAAGGATTATTATTATACATATACAAGGCACTCAGCTGTCGTAGCCTTATGAATGGTTCGTTTTGGTAATACTTAGGACTGTGTCCAGTGTGGTATCGAATTGTCCTTGTCATTATGGAGTCGTTAAATCCAATCGTAATAATATCATTATGAACGAGTATCATCATATTATAGTCCGTCGTCACACATTAGTTGTCTGTAGTATATAGCATAAAGTCAAGTAATTTGGTCAGGTAGTCAGTTGCGATATAAAATAAATATCGATCAGTCAGTAGAAGGCGATTTACACTATTTAGTGTGAATAATAAGTTGTAGGAGTACAATAGTTGGGTATTGTCGTCAGTAGAGCACTACTTAGTGTGAATGTAAATTACATAGATGATAGAAAGGGCTTTTGTCATAGGCAGAAAGCGGCTAGCACTACTTAGTGTCAGTATAATTTATTCTAGTTGATATCGTGAACTTTTGCCATCGGTGGAAAGCGGCCAGCACTACTTAGCTTTAGATCTCCGTTGCGATGAGGTTTCCGGGCTCCATATCCATATATACAACACTCACTTTGTCACAATACGTTCGTTATAAAGATCTCATCTTTATATTATTAAATAAAATATATTGTCACTAATGTAACTAAAATTGTAACTTATAATTTATACTTTCACAGTAGTCCGACGTAACTTTTAACCAACTTATCGAAAGTTATGCGAACTTGACCACGCTCCGAGACAAACTAACTAGATAAATTCATCCCCTAGTGACGCAAAAGCGTCTGCGCATCCATGGCGTCCCCGCTTTGTGATTTAGCTATTGGTCAATATTGGCTCTGCAAAAAACCTAAAGGCGTCGACATTATCTTTAGGGGTTCATTATTGGTTGATTAGGTTTTGGGTGGAGTTTTCCCATGAATTGTGAAAAAGAATATTTTTAAGTAATTTAGTAGATTTTTTTGTCGCGCCAAATGTTGAAACCACTTACTTTGTCCCCAATGTTTCAATAGATCTCTCAATTGGCGTCTTAGGTTACAACTTTAAAATAACAACGTTCGTTTCTAAAGAATAACCCTAATAAATAAAACAATTGAGTCTTCGAACTGACACTTTTAAATATCGCTTTTAAGAAACACACTTTTAGAAAATTTATCGCCTTTCAGAAATACTTAGGACCATAAAACCCATTTCAAAAAAGAAATAACCTGCAGTTTACTTCCAAGCATTTTTGGAACTAATTCTTGTCCCTTGAACGCGTCTGTCCAATATAATTTGTATCAAGTACGTAACTGCCATTGCAGTGTACCTATGTATGTACTATCAAAAACCCGTATCATTATATAATTAGCTCAGTACTTTTTGATTTCCTGCGTTGGGGTGGGTAGCGGTCCATTACAAAGGTAAGGAAGTAGCTGGTCTTGTTATAAGCACGTTTTATCACGTTTAAATTACCCAGTAAGTTTGGCTTTTATTGGATAGCGAATTATATTTGTTGGCTCCTTGCGAAGCCAGGGGTTGGTTAATGATGAGTTTGGATGATTAGCTGGATATTTAATGGATATTAGATTTAAATGAAAATTCTTTGCTTGTTGAAAGTTCAATGTAATCTGTATTGATAAATAGAGAAAAAATTTCATCACGACCGGGATCCCGATCGTGATGAAAAAAAAAATCTCCATTTATCATTTAGATTTTTGTTTCGCATAGCGTATATACAAGAAAATATCAAAACGTAATCTGTATTATTTTAAAAATGGTTCTGTGTCACTCGGACATAAGGTTTCAAAAAATAAAGCAGCCAGTAATTAGCCTGAACAATATTCCTTTAAGGAATTTGACTTGTTATTATCAGTATTAAACGGACGATCACTTAATGATGTGTATTTTAAAATTATACAAGCTGCCCTTGAATTCATTCTACAAAATTAAATGTATGGTCAGGCTGTGACATACATTAATTCTGCACAGCGTTTAATAAGTAAATAAATTAAATAATTAATATAAGTAAATTAAACAATTTGGGGAAAAATAAACAAGTAGTACTTACTACTTATAAAAATATTTACAATAAATTCAACTATCAATAAATTATTAATTTGATGTTCATCAATACTGTGCTTTAGAGTTTATTTTACATTTTATGGTATTTTTAATTTTTGCCAAAGATTTTTTTACTGGAATTTGACCTAATAGTCATTTCTAAGGTCATTGCCTACTTAGTTAATTTTTTTTTGCATCTATTTTACTAAAAAACCTTACAATTTAATATTTATCATGATTATAACCTCCAGTTTCAATTTGTCGAATGAATTCAAGGTCACCCTGTATAATTTAGACAAATTCTAGTATAAGTTTCAAAACCGCCAATGTAACTTTACGTATAAATTTTACAACGTTGTCGTGATCGCAATCAATATAAACAATTACAAATGTTATAAGCACAGACCGCAAAACTTAACTAAGTTACTAAGACCCAATTTTAGCGACAATATCAATTAACTGTAACTAAGTTAAAGGGTTGTTTGGAGATATCAAGAATAGACTGCTGAAAGCACTAATGAAATAATTAATTAAACTTTGAAGGATCGAGAAGCCTACTCCGATACCTACTAAGTTGTTATGTTTAAAGCCTCCTTTTTCTGCAGTCGGATGAAAATAATTTAAAAAACTCTGTGGCCTTTTTTCAGCGAGCTATGGAAAGAGCTATGCTTGGAATTTCTCTGTTAGATAGAATAAGAAACGAGTATATCCGCCAGAAGACAAAAGTGGTTGACATTGCTCATAGAATCAGTAAACTGAAGTGGCAGTGGGCTGGTCACATCTGTCGTAGAACCGATAAGAATGGAGGCCACGAACGGGTAAACGTAGTGTGGGACGCCCCCCGACCAGATGGAGGGATGACCTTCGCAAAATGGCTGGCAGGGACTGGATGCAGAGGGCCGAGAGTCGCGTTGAGTGGCGCGCTTTGGGAGAGGCCTACGTCCAGCAGTGGACTGATACGGGCTGATGATGATGATGTGGCCTAAAACTAGGTTTTACTCTCAGAACAGTGATGAAGGTAGAAAAGCCTTTTTTTTCAAATGTCTTCGAAGAGAGAAATCTTAATACGCCTATGACTTATGGCCATTCATTTGACAAAATTAAATGGATGGTTAATGCTTGTGACAATACATTAATTCTGCACAGCGTTTAAGTAAATTAAACAATTTGGGGCATAATTAAAAAATATTTACAAGAAATTCAACTATCAAAAAATTCAGAATTTGAATTACGCATGCTCGGTGAATAAATTAGAACATGATGAAAAAATTCATGGAATACTACTACTATTGTCCGATAGATGGAATTGCGTAACATACCCTTTAAGTATGTATAAAGCGATGAAGATTTTCGGTGGGCGTGGCCTGTGGTGGCTCAGTTGGTAAGAGCGTGCCACGGAATGACAAGGTCGCAGGTTCAAGTCCTGCCCACGGCAAGGATTTTTTATCAGAAAATTATTAATTTGATGTTGATCATTACTGTGCTTCGGAGTATTTTTTACATTTTAAGGTATTTTTAATTTTTTTGCAACGATTTCTTTCACTGGAATTTGACCTAATGGTCATTTCTAAGGTCATTGTGTGACTTGTGACGTACTTAGATAATTTTTTTGGCAGTTTTGATTTACTGAAAAACTGACCAATTTCATATTTATCATGAGTACAACCCCCAGTTTCAATTTGTCGCCACCCTGTATACAGTCGGAAATAGAGAAAAGTACACAATAAACCTTGTTTAGGTTGACATATTCACAAAACAATTTTTTTTGATAGTAGATAATCGAGGACACACTATGTATTCTAAAGAATTTTAAAAAATCAGTCATAAAACTCAACCAAAGTCAAAGTCAAATTTCTTTATTGCAAGTAAGCACGTTGAGTACATTTTTGCACGTCAATATATTTTTTTAATTTACATTTACACCACTCTGCAAGGAAAAGGTGCCAACGCTGAGGAGGAAAATGGCAAAAAACTCTCAGCTGTAACACATCTTTTAAAACAATGATAATACAATGATTACTTAATAACTATGCAGTACGTAACTATTACTATTGTTAGTAAGTTTATCCCTCATGCGGAACCGGCGACACACACCATGCATGTTCATCGTTTAAAATCTTTTCTATTACTTTTCTCTGTACTTCGCATAAATAATAAAATCTACGAATACATTCCAATCTAGATCTGACCAAAAATACCTCCAAATTCCGACCGCAGCATTTGAAAAAAAAAAAGAGTAGAGGAACTCAAAGAGCTCTCTTTTCGAGAACCCGTAGTACCTTGCGGCCTCGCCCGCCCAATTTCGTTGAGGGCTTTCGAGAACGCAGGTAGTGGTCATGACGTCACTAAGTACGATAAAATTTATCGACCATACGTGCCCACAAAAGCTAAAATAAAAACAAACTGGAAGCGGTAAGTGTCAAAGTCCATTTTGCCTGAGCTTGGGCATAGAGTAGGGAAGAACAGATGATTTTTAGGGTTCCTTTGGCTCTGTTTGGTTGTCAACGGGTATTTTTCTGTACTTAACAATTTTTTTTGTTAAGACATTACCAGTCCAGTGTGAGTTGGTGGATTATGCATGTTTTTATACTGAGGGTCACGACGTTTTTATTGTTTTGGGATGTATCGGTAATCTACGTAAATTTTACTTCTAGAAAACAAACGAGTAAAACTATTGGTATATGGCGGACCGGGGATCAAACCTGGAACCTCTGTATCGTAAGTCCAGCGTCCCAAGCACAGCGTCACTGAGCCACCGCCCTAAATCACACAATGGGATGAATAATGACAACGCAAGAAGTGATAGAGGCTAAATGTGCGACTTTCTGTCTTCTCTGCCTACTACTTCTACATTATAAAAATGTAATAGCAATCAAACCTCAAATTCACTAAATTACTAGTTGTCATTTCAAAGTAAGTTTAGCATTTTATAGATATTTATCGAAATTGGAGACTTAATAAGTCTAAACCAGCTTGAAACTTGGAAATAATCTAATATAATTGAACCAAACATATTGTAAATAATTAATAATAGTATTCTTTTCTGTGTAATTATCCAATTACGTTATATCAATGACAGTAGTTGACCTATCGAATATTAGATCGATAGTTTGTTATGTAATGACAAAATTACATATATAATTCATTTTGGACACATAACGGGTAGAAATAAATAGATAACTTACTAACTAACAAAATTATATAAAGTTACTTAAATAATATATGTAAAGGTACAGTCTAAGACAGAGATAAGTATACAGGCGGCCTCAATAAGGTTGAGATTTTCTCAAAAACTACCGGACCGAATTTAATAATTCTTTTGTCTATCAATCAACTTTTATCTATCAAACAGTGAAAAAAGTTTTGCAATAGGTCAAGTAGGTAGTTTTTGAGAAAATTTCAACCTTAAAAACTCTCCTGTACACCTTTCTCTGTGTTCCACCGGAATCGTACCTAATTAAATAAATATATAAAATTAAATGCAAAGAAAATAATATATAGAGAAAGTTGATTTTTTAAAATGTTTTATTTGGTTTTCGTGTCGATCAAAAAATCAAGTCAACATTCACATTGTAAAAAATAAGACATAATACCTACACAAACTGTATTTCCTTGTAATAAACGATATCTGATTTATTTGACCTATCTAAACATTTTCAATACACTGCACCCGCAGTCCTTTTGCGGCATGAAGCAAGCAATGGCTATGGAGTAAGCCACATTCACATCGACCGCCCCACTCCTGCATGTCAAATTTTCGCGCCTCTGGCACTCACTTCTTTTTCTAAAATGGGGATTTTTGGATTCGATTAATTTTTGGATTCAAATCTGTTGTGAAATCCAGAGCATGTCACACGTCACCGATAACTGTTCGCAATGGTAAATTAAGGGTGGTCTTGTCAAGACTCATAAGGCTGACGAGGACGTGATTGAGTGGCTGGATAACCAACTCACGGTCTGTCTCCTATCACGTCGCCGTACGAAAAATAAAAATAAATAAGTCTATTTTAAAGACGGCTCTCTCCATGCAGAGCAACAAAATTGTTCCCTTCATGGTTTGCGGTATGCAGCTCAAATATTCCATTACCTACACTTATAGATAGAGTTGGCCTCATATCGACGTTTATATCGACATTTTATCGGCTTATTATTTACCGTCGGGCCGGAGACGTCGTTTTTATTCGTCGCTCGTCGCGTAAACACCATATTGCTGCCGTTATGAAACGTCTCATATGACCGTTTATTGTATCAAGGGGCTATATAAAATACTACGATATGTTATATATTCAGAATTTCAATTACGCATCAACCATGCTCGGTGAATAAATTAGAACACGATGAAAAAATTCTTGCCGTGGGCAGGACTTGAACCTGCGACCTTGTCATTCCGTGACACGCTTCATCTTCATCGCTTTATACATACTTAAAGGGTATGTTACGCAATTCCATTTATCAGACAATAATAGTATTATTCCGACAACCATCATCGTAAATCATGTTTCTAACCGAATGTTTTTCATCATGTTCTAATGTTCTATATTATAATGATTTCAACCAAATTGCTGATTCGTACGAGTACGTATTTATTTTGGCTTTAAAAATTAAATTTTGGATAGTTCATATGCCTAATTCTCTTCAAAGATAAGAGTGAAAACTTTTCATGCTACAGCGAGTCAATTTCAAATGACATTGCCACATTTCAATGGAGCTTTGCCCCACCTACAAAACTACGTGACCATTTAAGCTGTACCTATCAGTTTGTTAGGGTTTCATATTGCATTATCATAATCACTATCATTTTCTACTATTCTCACAAATTCTATAGAAGAATAACAAAAACAATGAATAATTCGCTTCGTTTTCTTACTATTTTCTGAATTCTAAATCAGGCTTTTTTTTGACTCGCTAGATGTACAAGACTTTGTTTTAAACCAATAATTTTAATAAAAAACGAGATATTTTTACATTTATTCGTTATATTGCACATCTAGCGGTTGATGGTGGGGCAGAATCTGGCATTGTCATTTAACACTTATCTCCACAACGTATTGCACATTAATTGTTCTGAGATTAAAAAGACGCTAAATAGGTACATTTTAAAGTTATTGTACTAGTTAGGCCACTGGTAATAGCGAAACATCCGCGGTTCTAAACTGATCAAATTACAACATCCAAGTGCTATTTATTTGGGCCGGACTCAGGAGTTAATCACGATATTGGAAATAATAACTCCATCAGCTGGATGCAATATTCAGCCCGAGCGGGCCAACTTCCTGTTTCTGTCCGAGTGCGGAAATTCAATTATCCGACGATAAAATGCGGCGCGACCGAGCACGCCCGACGTGCGGCGGAACCTCGCGATTTTACGATATTGCTGCGGGGTTTGGACTTATTTTAAAGAAATGTCCGTTATTATAATCAACTAGCCTTGTTACGTTGAAGTGTTCCCATAGGAAAACTATATTTTCCCTTGGTAAAATGTTATTCCATTTGTTTAATATTGACCAATATTGATAATTATTATTATAGCAATGAAGGTCAAGTCAAGGCCGATCTTTATTTTGCTTAAGACATAAATTGAAGGTCAACTATGGAATCAATTGAAAAATATAAATATTTACATGCTTGAAAACATGAATTTTATGTCATTAAGCACTACCTATTTCTGTGTAATATAATTCATTTTTGCCAATTAAAGGATGTATCACCCATAATAATAAAGAATTAATAAACAAGGCCGGTCTCTGGTACCGGTATGTACATTAGAAGCTGCATAAATACCAGCTCTTGCTCCAGTCTCCCAACTGTACCATAATGAATGTCAATGGTACTTAGCATCATCATTATGTATCATTCCACTGTTGGATGCAGGCCTCTCCCAGGGTACGCCACTCTACCCGATTCTCGGCCTTGCGCATCCAGTACCTTACCTACCAGGAACCTTACCCTCCGTCTCTCCGACATCCCACACTACTGATCATACACTTACCATAATTAGAGAATTTCCAAGAAAACTCTTCAGGTAATTAAAGTGACAGCACACAAAAGGAGTTAGGCGGTCAAAGAAATCGTCCTGAAACTCCGCGGTCGGGTTTTAGCTTTGGCGGAAATGAATCGGGCCGTATTGTCGAGTGACGGTAGCACTCCAGTTCGCCTATCACTTGCAAAGCCCGTTATTTGCTGTTTTTCACAAATACTCGGGCATGCACGTACTCAGGAAGCGATGAATTTAGCGCCCCTGTTTGAAATATTGACGGCGAAAATACGTTCAAAGTAAATTCAGACGGATGTATCATGTACCGACATGGAAAATAAATAAATAAAGAGACATTTATTCATCTGCACAATGTTGTAGGTACATGGTTGTCTTACATATAGAAATAACATAAGATATACAGATGAATAGGACTGACCTCAGCTGTACGCTGCTTTTCAGGCCGGTCCTAATCTCGGTAACCTCGCTAATCTCAGAGTACATAGGTACTCGCTAATTTCGCATAAGTACTTAATTTAAAATCTTAAATTTAAAGCCCATTAATAAAAACTAAACTAAAGGTAGAACAACATTTCCCCACATGCGACAAACAGGAAAACAGGATGACAGTGTCCATCTGACGGTAACGTCGTTCATTGTGGTACAAACTTCAGGAAGTCCAAAGATCACTTTCTTTGTTACAATTAATATAGAATCCAGCATAATTGGCCGGTCGTGCTGTGCGTGATCTCTGCTGATTCCCCTCTCCTTAATTAGTCGAAATTTTTTAGTATAATATAATCATCTCATCATCATCTCTCATAATTGGCGCGCTAACGGGACATCAAGCAACGAACGACGTGTTGCACAGGATGGAATTAGCTGAATCTCCAACCTGCAGAGCCTGTGGTGACAAAACGGAGTCCATGAAACACCTACTGTGTGAATGTTACTCACTGGCTAGAAAGCGAATGAGTCTCCTGGGGTCGGCCTATCCGGAACCAGAAGACTACAGGCTCCTTCCCATGAGCTGCATAGCAGACCTATTGAGTTATATCTTTAGGGAGGAGGAAGGAGCATAAAGGAAAAGGGAGAGCACAAAAGATTCCATTGGGTCGAAGTGCCGCCACATTGGCACCCAATCAGGATAAGATAAGATAGTATAATATAACATAGCGCTTAAGATAACTTGATATGCCTATGCCATTGTACCTATTGTATTTGTCATCACTACGAGTAAATTAATTGCAGCAGCAATTGTGACGTCATTATTATTTCCAGCTTTAAAATGATCTTCGCACTGCAACATTGGTGACGCTAGTGATAGTGATATCGAGGTCCATTATTGACTTTTTTCATTGGCCCAGATATTTCCATGGAGATGGAAACAGGTGCTACTTAAGAGCCGGCGGTAAAAATAGGCAAAGAAAACAGGTTAGAAGCTACCTTTTTTACAGCATCAGCATAGGTATCTCTACGTGATCGATTCTCCATTTTGCTTATTTTTTGACGTTCGTTAACACTAGAACAGAAAGAAAAGGTCAAAATATTACAGAGCCTTACAGAATAATCGGTGAATTACAAATGACAATGCCAGATTCTGCCCCACCATCAACCGCATGATGTACAAGATAACAAATAAATGTTTAAAATAATGTTTTGTACAAGTTGCGCGTCGAAAAATCAAATTTAAAAGTTTTTGTACGTTTTCCTCTTAGTTTTTCCGCTAATCATTCATTCTAACGTGACATATTTTTTTATTGTGGGCCCACCATCAGCCGACAATGTAACAGATAGTGCTGAGCGCTAAACATTAAGAAATTAATTCGTTATTTTTGTTATCATTTTCTACTACTCTCGCAACTCTTACTGTTTATGATTATGCAATATGAAATCTACAATCAGTCCCCAACAAAATGATAGGTACAGCTTCAATATACACACTGTTTTGTATAGGTGGGGCAAAGCTCCATTGAAATCTGGCAATGTCATTTATAGCAAAAACACTCAATTAAAATCAATTTATACTGTCAGCTATCAAATGAAAAACGAAACAAATTAGAGGTGATTCGTTCCTTTGCGGATAAAAATGCTTTCGTATCAGTTTATCATATAAGCAAAATATCTCATGAGCAAAACGTCCTAATAGTAAAACGACCTATAAGAAGCAGCCCGTCCCATAGCTAAATGACCTATACCGCAGCCCAAATCAAGTGTCTTATTTTGCAAACAAATATGATCGTCTAATTACCTGTTGTGATGTAACACTGAAGGATGATTGATCAAACCTGTTCATCATTGTGAAAATAAAGTAATCGGATCTAATAATGTGAAAATAACTGCAATAATCACAGAACAGCTTAAAATGTTAGTAGGGTAAGGTAGTTTTTGTTTACAAAATAAGACACTTGATCTGGGCTGCGATTTAATAGCAAATAGTCCTAATATCAAAAGGACATGTTAACGAAATGCGTTTGCGGTACCACACAAAATCAATTATTAACCGACCCACATTTCAGGCCCTAAAACCGGCTCTGTACTCAGGCTCCCTCGAGAAGCGGAACGCAGCGAACAAGGGTAGGTGAGCAAGCTTTACAGGAAGTACGGAACAACTTGGGACTTTGAAGGTTCCCTGTGTAAATAAGAGCGGAAGGAGGCTCTAGGGGTGGAGGGGGTAGCAGTCGCGAGCAGAAGCCTCGTATAAAGCCTTCGAAAACTATTTAAAGAGGCTTTGTAGGCAATTGGCGTGGACCCCGGATGTTGTTACTGAGATACCAATAACTGAGATATCTTCTGTTATGTTATATTATTTGACATTTTAATGGTACGTTTGTAAGCGAATGTTTGGATTTTTACCCGACTACGAAAGAAGGAGGGTTATGTTTCTCAAATGTATGTATGTGAGTATGTATGTCAAATTTTTCGGCACGCCTGGCTAAACGGCTTGATGGATTTAAACATAAATGAGGTGTCGCTAGATTCGTCTTGATTTTAGGAGTGACATAGTTTATGAAAAAACAATCAAAGTAATGAGCGGCGGTTTAGGAAAAAATATATTTTGTTTTGAAATAAATTTTTGCATTTTTGTATAGTTAATTATAATTTATCATATCTAACTGATTGACGAATTTGTACTGTGTAATGTAATTAGTTAGGTAAATTATTTAATTCTTCTTCTCTGCGTTCTTTTTATTCTTCTTATCTGTTCTTCTTATTATCTGCGTTGTAAGATTTAAAATCGTACTGCAAGTGTTACCAGCTGCAGGTACCTTTTATGAGATAGGGAAGGAATGAGCACGCGAGCACATGAGTCTGACGGTAAGCGATCATCGTCGCCTAGAGGCAAATTAATGAAACACTAAATGGGTAGCTGGTTCGATACCTTTACCGCTACTTTTAAAAAACACAATGTTGAAGGAAAAAAGCTAAAGCAGTTGTAATCAACTAATCTGCACAGGGCGATCGTGATAGATCATGGCTCGAGCTCCCTCCATGTAAGGGAAGGTCTGTGCCCTAGTTGAGGTGACATAAACAAACATAGATTGGTGATGATGGTGATGGACAACGACCTTCAATACTCAATATATTTATTGCATTACATAAGTTATAATATATATATAATACAGATGTTCACATACTTAACATTACAATGTTACAATGTTCTTTATGGACCTTGTTTAGGCACAGCAATACAAGAGAGAGACGATTTTTTTTGTTCAAATACATATACCTAATGAAATTTGTAGTAACTAAGTAAGTAGTATATAACGATTGTTTATTCTCACTCATACAAATGAAATAGCTCGCATTTAATTCGATGACAATTGTGATTTATGCGAAGACTGTACCAGAGACTCAAAACCAGTCACATCACATTATCCCAAAAAGACACGATTTATATTTAAGTAGCACATTAATTAAATCGACGCAAAGGACATGGCTCCGAATATCAAAGGACTTGTCCCTTTGACTATTCGCATGTATCGCTCTGAATAGACGCCAATAATGTCCGCGTCTCACTGCATTTACGGATGGACCTATCAAAAAGTTCCAGTCCTCTTAAAGCGGTTACACATTACACGATTTCGATGGGCGATAATTCGCGAGCCATGAACACGGGTTTTTGAGTGCACACTTTTCATTCGGTTGTCGATGTAATAACGGCCACCTAAAACTGTATGCACCTAAATGAATAATACAAAAAAATATGCCGAAATATCGGCAAATAAGAACAAGACAACAATATTTTGGTCCAAAATAACACTCATGACACTGAAAAGCAGCGTGTCGCTGAGGCCAGTCATATTCATCTGTAACAAGTAACGTAACTAAGTTATTTTTAAGCTCTAGTTTATGTACAACCAATGTTTCAGATGAATAAATGTCTCTTTATTGAT
The DNA here is from genome assembly GCA_963506565.1 of Tachystola acroxantha. Lineage (NCBI taxonomy): Eukaryota > Metazoa > Arthropoda > Insecta > Lepidoptera > Oecophoridae > Tachystola > Tachystola acroxantha. The sequence continues at coordinate 12,813,928 of OY735878.1, forward strand.
TTATTTATTTAGCAATTTTCAAAAATCTTTTGCGCCATCACTATCAATCTCAATGTGGATATCTACATGAGAAGAAGTAATTACCCTTTTATTTCTACATTTCTCCTCCCTACGTTTGTGTGTAAATTATTTAAGTGTAAGTATGTATATTGTTAGTTAATTAGGTATATATTTATTATTGAAATAGGTACCTACTTATATGTAATTTATTTATATTTTTTTATTAAGTAGTTTATTGTATTATATTGTAGGTTTATTTAACATATTTCAATACAATAGGTATTTTATTGCTTTTATAGTATTGTATTATGACATTTTTGCACCCGCTACGCTGTTTTTGATACAATATCTCCATCACCCGAAGGTTGCCTGGAAGAAATCGCTTAAAGCGATAAGGCCGCCTGTCTGTACACTAGCTAACTTTGGTTTTATATGTAACTGATGTATTTTCATTTGTGTGCAAATAAAGTATATTTGATTGATTTGATTGATTATTATTTATTTATTCATGTTCTTAGTACTTAAATTGATAGATTCGCATTGTCAAATTGTCCTGCTAGATACAACGACTCATGAGAAAGGTTGGGTGACCAACAATCGGTATCTCCATAGTAACATAGCAACGTTTTATTCGAACGTTTTAAAATTGATAAGGATTCTCTACCTTTTTCTCATGAGTCGTTTCATCTAGCATGACGAACTACAAGGAAATCGACCATTACACTAAACTTTGACTTTAATACTTTGTTATAGACTTCATATTTCAATAACCTACTCTTAGTATATTTATTAAAATAAATATGAAACTGGTTCATACTTCAACACTTTAAATCAGCTCAGTCGCACTATCAAGCTGCCGATTGAAGGCCACCAAATTCGATTGGGTCATGTGTAGCGCCTTATTCGGACTTTGACCAATGTCGCGTTCAGCCCCCTCTTCCCGCGACCCACCCTCTCCCCCGGGACTGGAATTAATCAATTTCACTCATAACGGTAACTATTCGTCACATCGATATTAACTTTTCCGTAACTGGATGAAGAAATTAATCAGATAGTATTAGATTAAGTTCTGCGACATATAAGAAGTAATCCTTGCTCTTTAATTAAGGTTTTGGGGGATAATAATATACCTATAACGACAAGATTTCTTTATGTACGTATAGGTAAGTATTTTAAATATATTTTAATAATTATACTATTATTATTTTCATACGTCTTTAAAATAAATAAATGGGATAGATATTCTCTCGATAATAGTATAGGGTGGGCCTTGAATTAACATTCTCCTTTAAAAAACCCGGGATCGGAGTTTGAAGTTTCGATTTAGGAATTTATTTTGTATTTTAATTTTGTGATATATTTTTGTAAGTTCAAAATTAAAAGTCGTGCATGAAATATTTTTTGGAAAGTTAAATATCGAGGATTAAATCCCTGGACCATTCATTTAAATCCTTTAGGTTCATTAGTGTAATCGTTTAAAATCCTTTCAAATAATTCAGATGACGTGAAATTATATGGCATATCAAAGCAAAAGTAGGTAATTTTAGGTAAGGGGCTCGTTAGACCAGTTGCGAGTAAACGATCGTACAAGTTAAGCAACGTTGGGCGAGGTCAGGACCTGGATGGGTGACCGCTAGTGACACTTTCATCTGAGCCCAGGGTCGTGCCTCGGAAAGCACGTTAAGCAGTTGGTCCCGGTTGTTGTCGCTCGACAGTCGTTAGGCCACGTCAGACGCCTACATAGGTTTAGTCACTAAACCACACGAGAAAAAAAAAAGGTAAGTACCTAAGTAACATTGATCTCCTATAAACAACTAGATACACAGTCTGCCTTCTAAAATGTACGAGCGCAAAGAAGGTCCAAACGGATGAATGGACCCATTTGCTTTATTGGACATTATTTGGACATTAACAATGGACCCTTATTTTGACGTTTTTTAAATGGTTTTAGTAAGACCTTTGTGTATCTAGTTGTTTATAGGAGATCAGTGCTAAGTAGGTATTTAAAATACCACTCAATCCCTTTAACTACTATTAATTAGAAAACTTGCCTTTTAGCCACCCTGTGTAAAGCGAGTCAAATGTTTTCTGCTGCAGACACGAGTTAATAATTCTCTCTATAACCCCTAAGTTGGTTACCTCTGACATGGGGAACTTCGCCACCGCACACATTAGGTAAGCTGTTTAAATATTTGCAAGTTGAAACGAATTTAAATTTACAGCCAGGGGTTGCAAACTAAGGTGCATCTCAAATAGTGAAATGGAATCAATGTAAAAAAAAGCTTTTATCAGGAATCGATGTGTTTTTGTGTTTATTTAGTTACCTGTCTCTTCCAATAGTTTATTTATTTATTTTTAAAATGGACTTGACAGTTCGTCATTTGCCAATGTCATGTTACAGAAAATTCAATGTATAATAGTCTTCTCTCTATCTCTAGAAGAGTAACCGTGGCGTCGTCACCCTGGACATCCGTGTCTTCTTGTCTTCATCCAGAGGAGTCGCCGTCACTCTGATTCACTCCCGAGCTCTGGTGGAACTTCTTGACTATAGCTCGAAATTACAGATCTCCCAAATCATCCAACAAATTCACCGTACTGTCATTCGCGAACATTTTTTTATTAGTTTAACGTGATATTAACATTGATCTCATATAAACAACTAGATACACAAAGATCTTACTAAAAAATATAAAAAACGGCCAAATAAGGGTCCATTGTTAACGTCCAAATAATGTCCAATAAAGCAAATAAATTCATTCATTCGTTTGGACCTTTTTTGCGCTCGGACATTTTTAGAAGGCAGACTGTGTATCTAGTTGTTTATAGGAGATCAATGGATGTTAAATACAAACTAATCACTGTAGATATTAAAATGAAAATTATCAAATAATTTGGCAACCGTCGTTTCCTGCCATTTTCAAAAATACCCCTTCAATAGTGTAACACTTTGGACCGTTCTTATTATCTGCGTCGTAAGAGGTATAATCGTACTGCAAGTGTGATCATTGATCTGTTGTACAGTCGACAGCAGATCAATGGTAACACTTGCAGTACGATTTGAAGTCTTACGACGCAAATAATAAGAACTGTCAAAAGTAAAAAGTGTTACCATTGATCTGCTGTCGACGTATGTATCTACAGTACGTATCATTGAGCTTGAGACTTTCTTACTTCTGTACATTTTTCTCGAACTAACAACACCATGCTAGAACCGTCATGGGAATGTACTTTTAAAAAATTTCTAAAAAGTTTTCGAATGAAAGATGAACTGAACAGGTATGTTGTACCGATGAATTTAGATTTAGATTTAGATTTCATTTATTTCACCTTTACATAATTTTCTTACAATAGTATATAATACATATAATGCAGTCCTATTTGTAAAGATGATCGTCATAATTTTTTAATAATAATAATAATAGTATATTTCACAGTTACACTACTATACTAGTAGACGATGTACATAATGTAATATTAACTAATATAATAATAATACATTGAGATTCAATGTCATCAATAATTACTTAATTAACGTATAATTAATAAATCCACAAATCCATTCCATCCATAATGTGAAATTAAACTACTAGTTCGAGCGTTCACTGTAAATTTATATCTCAACGAATATGACCATGACATTAGCCTAGGACTAAAAGAACCTTTTTATTTTTAAAGTGTGCAATTTTTTAATAAATAAGTACTGGTAGGTACATTATTAAAATAGGTAATTGGGCTCTAGGGCATACATAATTATTATACGATACGTCGTCGAATTGCAAAAATCTGAACTGTAGTAGTACGGACAACAGCAGATCAATGGTAACACTTGCAGTACGATTTTAAATCTTACGACGCAGATAATAAGAATGGTCCAAAGTTTAAAGTTACACTTGATCTGCTCTTAGCTGTACCTAACGAAATCATCGAGCTAGCTCGCAGATTTTTGCGATGCGTTGCGAATTCGCAATTGTAGTTGTCTCGCATACGATATATTTTTGTATATAAGTAGGTACTTTTACGATACGAAAATTGGGATTAACCAGTCAGAGCAGAATTAACGCTAAATGTCTCAATTCCAATACTATAAAAGTGTAACCATTTTGATATGCGATGAAATAAAATGGCATAGGTATTTTGGTGAAACTTTGGAACTTAGAAAAATCACACCTAAATTATTAAAAAAAATATGGTACAGTACAGACTGCATATATTATTTAGTATATATTATCCTTATCACCTCAGAATTGTCATGATGGTACTCGATAAGATATACATTTACGGTGATCTCCCGCGCTACACATACCCATTAACACATTATTATATTCAAGTATATGTAATGATGACCTAAATAATTTTGCATTTAGCAAATTACACCGTATCGAATTTCACTTAAACTAAAATGATTGATGGTTGATATGTCCAAATAAATTAACTAGCATAGGTTAATATTAATTAATGTTTTATTTTGGTAATGACAATGAATGAATAGTTATTATTTGAGTGATTTTTTTTTGGCTCGTGTGTCTTAGTGACCAAACCTATTTAAAATAAAAATAAAAAATATTTATTTGACATCAATAGGATTGTTTACATTTTTCTGTAAACGGAGTCTCCTTTTAGGCTTTTATGCCTGTGCCAGGAGGCTCCGCTCTTCGTTAGCCATAACAATAATGTGCACAGTAGGTACTTATAAATATATATGTTATATAAATGTCTTAAAACTATAAGTTAGTGTCAAATTTTAGTTTCCCTTTTTAACCGACTATGTTATATATTTGTCAGAGTTATTCAGGCCGCCCGCAGACTTCTGACGTGGCCTAATGACTGCTGCCGAGCGACAGCAACCAGGACCAACTGCGTGCTTTCCGAGGCACGGAGGGCCTCATATGAAAGTGTCGCTAGCGGTCACCCATCAAGTCCAGTTGAGGGTACACGTTGAAAACGATCGTACAAGTTAAGCAATACCGGGGGGTGACCGCTAGTGACATTTTTATTTGAGTACCTTCGTGCAAGAGCAATCAGACCCGGTTGTTATCGCCCTACAGACAGTCGTGAGGCCACGGTGAGAGGCCTACGGGCGGCCTGAACTACTCTGCCATTAGGGGGAAGCCCCGTAACGCCGGACGGCACCTAGCATCGGACACTCGTATTAACTCGATAATTTATAATGCGGACGATCCAAACCAGCCCCCCGTTCTCAAAACGATGAAATCATACCATGTCATGGCGCGCCAAACAGAGACGCCGCTATACCAACGTAATAGCACTGTCCCTGTCATGCACGATAGAACCGTAATAGCCCCACAGGATGAAAGGGGCGCGGGGGGACGTTTAGATTTTAGATACAGGGTCACGTGACGAGGTATGCCAGCTTATGTGTCCGTCACTAGGGGACTTCCCCCTATAATATTTGTCACTAAACCATACGAAAAAAGGTAAATAATCACAACGTAAGAATTAATTTTAGAATTAAAACTATAGTGAGCCATTACTACAAATTATTATATATAAACTAACTAAATTATTATATATAAGGTAACTCCCCGACAAGTGAGATCGATCAACGAATCCAGCTACAGCCATCGAACGCACCGTCGTCGGCGGCGGGACAAGTTATCTCGGAGCGCGCACAGAGGGCGCTCATCCGCAGTGCGCGAAGAAACGTCAACGGCGACGCGGGCGTGGCGCGCTCACCTTGAAAAAGACCGTCGAAATCGGTCGAAACTGTCGGTCTAATTGCCGACTTTAACAATATAAGTGAGTGATATCCGTTTATATATAATAATTTGTAAGAATTAATAAAGAAGAAAACTCAAGCTCCGAAGCGAAGGTACAATCAAAAACAAAAATGGTCCGTTAATTATCACTACATTTACTTTCCTCAAAAAGCAACAGCACAAACATCCCGAAGCACGAACAAATGAAAACATGAGCGCTGGTAATCCACAATTACACAGAGACATCGGTAAGAGATTCCGAATAAAATACATAATCCGGCCGAGCGGGCCGCATTACATTTGTCGGATTCGGCCCGATTCGACTCAATTCGGCACAATTCGGCCGCGCTTGCCGAAACTCGGCGAATACTCGCGGGGATTCGTCGGAGTTCGGATTTACTCTCAAGCTCTGTAGGCCCTCGGCTGTGCAGACGACGAGAAAAGTGCTTCAAATTTTTGTAAAGGAGAACGATGAGCCTTCAACGCAAAATCCACAGTCTTCGCCAGTGACTAGACATACCCGATTCCATAGATCTCATCTAGAATTACATATTTGTCAAACAAAGAACATCCTAAGTCCTAACTTTTATTGACCGATCCACCCCAAAAATCGGTTTTGCTATAAATACAATGAAAAGAAAAAAAATCTCCATTAATTATTAAAGTATTTCAATTGTGATACTAACTGCATTAACATATTTATTTCTTTTGTGTATTTCCTATTATTTTGCAATAAAGAATATTTATTTTATCTTAAATTTCAGAAAGGTCATCTGCTCTTAGATTATGACATGTATACCGCAGCCCAAATCAAGTGTCTTATTTTGTAAACAAATATGATCGTCGAATTACCTATTCTGATGTAACACTGAAGGAACTGATTGTTCGATTTTTATTTATCTTACATATTCATTTCAATTTAAACATATCATTTATAAAATATTTATCCAATATGAAATTAATTCATCAATAAAAGTCAAGACGAATAAATGTAATAAAACAGTCACAGACACAAACCAGTAATTAAAATGTCACAAATAAAAAAAATAATGTCATAAGATTAAGTAAAAATGTTTATACATGTCAAAAGTTTAATTAGATAAATTGACAGATGACATGACACTGAAATAACTAATAATAGTGGATAAAAATACAGGAAAGTGTCGCTTCCATTTTCCCTACAAAACAATAAAAATACTAATTGATTTCAAGAAAACAATCACTTCTCTGTGCGACATTACACGACACTGTTACTGGCGACTCGAAGAACTAAAGATCCTCTTCTATTTTCCGATAGAGCGGGCATAGTATCATTCAACTTTTTTATTATCTCCGGGCAGGTCAACGGAGAGGCCGCCGTCGCGATCGATCCGATAGTCAAATAGTTAGGACATGTATTTATCGTGTAGGAATAGCTTTATTTTGATAGTCCCACAATCATGCTGTAACTTTGAGTAACCCGAAATGACCAGGGCTTTTGAAAATGGCAGGAAACGACTGTTGCGAAATTATTTGATATATCTCAGTTTAATGTCTACAAGAACATTGCCACATTTCAATGAAGCTTTTAGCTTAACCTACAAAACTACGTGACCATTTAAACTGTACCTATTTCTTGGGAACTTATTACAGGTTTCATATTGCATAATTATAATCAGAATAATTTTCTGCTACTCTCGCAACTCCTATAGAAGAATAACAAAAACAATGAATAAATCGCCTCGATTTCTTACTATTTTCTGAATTCTTAATTGAGCTGTTTTGTTCGAATCGCAACTTGTACAAAACTTTATTTTAAACCAATAATTTTAATAAAAAACGGAGATATTTTTACATTTATTCGTTATCTTGTACATCTTGCGGTTGATGGTGGGGCAGAATCTGGCATTGTCATTGATAATGGAATGGATATAAGTGTAATAAGTAAGAGTAATAACTAACAAGAACACTCGCATTATTCTATAATCTATGCCTTGGAACATTTATTATACCTTTCCCTATAAACTCCATACAAAGTTAGTTTTGCCCAAAAGAGATGAAGCACGCACAACTTTATCAATCAATATCTCTAATTAGAACATGATGAAAAATTTCTTGCCGTGGGCGTTGAACCTGCGACCTTGTCATTCCGTGACACGGCAATAATAGAATAGAATAGAAAATATGTTTATTGCCATACACCAATTACATAAGCTTACAAAAAATCAATCAAGTAGTAAGTTATAAACTAATATAGTTATGCTAAGTGGTGTGGCAAAAGGTGCATGTTTCAGCTGACCTGACACCGAGGTGTGCAGCGCTGTTTTTCGACATGCCCCTCTTCTCTGCCATGTATACCTGATATTCGGTATGATAACGAGCTTGAACTAAGATAGCCTAGTGCTATCTTCCCTTTGAACTATACTAGGGTGGGTGACTAGGTGACTAGGTGTGTAAGGTGGGTGAGTGAGAAATTTTTCATCATGTTCTAATTTGTTCACCGAGCATGGATAATGCGTAATACAAATTCTGAATATCTCTAATGTTTATTGGAATCCCGAATTTTTTTTATCAGACGTATTCTAAGCATGATAATACGATTTGATTGAGACAATACCAAAAAAAAATCACTACCTATTATTGACATTAACTTAAACTTCACAATATTATAATTTACGATATTTCCACTTCTCGCCTAATCTACGAAATCACTAATAATTAAACAGGACGCTCCTTTCAGTAATCCCCGGTATCAGAATCCCTAAAACCAATTACTATCAGTGCCGGTGTTCAAAAGGCTCTGGGTTGATTTAATTTTTCAACACTTTCACCAGTTAATTTGAATAATAAATCCTGTCCATAGATACTAGTGTCAGTGAAGGAAACAAATCACCGCGCTCGGTTGAGAGAGCCTAAAATATATTTTGTATGGGGACACGGGTCAGCTGCAATGTAAGGACTTTTTAGGCGCTCAATTCCTGTCTGCGCGTACGAAATTGTTGTACTATTTTTAGGCAATAATAATAATATATTTTTTTTTGAAACCCGTGAAACTTTGGTAGATACATAATAATAAGTATATTTCATCTCACAATAAAGAATACCATTTTGCTTAGAACTAGTACAATAAATTTTAGTTAGGTAGATGACATTCTTTAATGTGAGAGTCTGGTGTCTGATCTAGGTAAAAATAACTGTGGTACAGATCAGGCAATAATCTGACTTTGACAGGACTTGAACTAAGTTGCATCTAAGCCCCCAGGTCTCTATCACTTTCACACGTCAGAAAAAGGCATATGTTTTTATATGTTCGCCTTTGATTGACAATACAAACAATTGAAAAATAAATGAGTGGCAGAAACTCTAAAACTTGCCACGCAAGAGTGGTTTGTGCGATATAAACATGGCTTATTCAATAGGGCGTTCCTTACTTCATAGTCATTGGTGACAAATTCAATTTATCAATGCGGAACCGAGTTAAGTGCTTAACAGTATTACGAAGTTTAATGAAAGAATTACCTAGATAATAGTTACGTCATTTTTCTATTTGATTTTAAGGATCTCTATTTTGTCGAACTGATATTTTGGTGCTCTTTATAATAATCGTCGTTTAAAATGTACAGTATTTTAAAACTATCAAGAATTGATAGTCTATCATATTTTAATAGAAAGTTTGTATTACGCATAAAAAGACATTGCCACGTATCAATGGAGCTTTGCCCCACCTACAAAACTACGTGACCATTTAAGCTGTACCTATCATTTTGTTGGGAACTTATTACAGGTTTCATATTGCATAATGATACTCAGTATCATTTTCTACTACTCTCGCAACTCCTATAGAAGAATAACAAAAACAATGAATAATTCGCTTCGATTCCTTACTATTTTCTGAATTCTTAATTAAGCTGTTTTTTTTCAAATCGCAACTTGTACAAAACTTTATTTTAAACCAATAATTTTAATAAAAAACGGAGATATTTTTACATTTATTCGTTATCTTGTACAACTTGCGGTTGATGGTGGGGCAGAATCTGGCATTGTCATTTGATTTTACGTACTTAGGTACATGTCGTGACCTAATCTTCGAACTGAAAGTTACAATGGAAGTTTACAATAACCCCAAGTTAATAATAGATTTATATTGCACTTGATGATACCTCTCCTATTTTGTGTGTAATGTCGACTATCATGGAAACAAAATGAACCGAGATCTCACTCCATACATTTGTTGGCATTCTCCTTTACTTTTTATTAAACCCTTACTAATAGGTACGATTAGTATTCTCTAATAATAGGTACCTAGCTTTTGGAACACGTACCAAGTATTCGGAACATCGAAGCTCAAAAACCGAATTCCAACATTCTGCCAATACCTATCGGCGGAATCATTCAAAGCCGGATTCACGTTTCAAATGATTTGACGCACGTCAGTAGTGGACAGCCGGATTCGAGTGCATGTTGGAATACTTCAAAGCCAGTCGATTTTTGGTCTAAACGGACAACAATGCTATTTAACCAGAAAAGTGTAAAGAGATTTCTGAAAACTAGGGAATCGTTTGAATAATTTATTTATTGCAGAAATCAATTTACCAAAGGTTCTAAATAAAGCCCAGTTTATATCAAGAAACATTGTACTGTTCCACGACTCTTAGATTAAAAAAAAAGTGACAATCTATACTCTTTGTACCGATCAGTGATCCTTTTAACGAGCCATTGATTTCAGACAAGCCGTTATCACATTAATAGCCCAAATTAGGAATCTCTGATACAGTAACAATCACAAATTAGTAGTGATTATAACCTAGCACCTTCCTGATTGAAATTTGAACCTTTTATTTTTACTTATTACCCTTTCACTGAACATAAAATTATCGAGTCAAAATTGACCATCCATGAAAAACAAGTGACAGCGGTCGCGAACGAAGCCGCGGGCAGAAGCTTATTTGCAATAAAATAACCAACATACCGCTTCAATAACCCACTGTATTACTCACTACGAGTACCAGTATCATCCCTAGTTTAATAAAACACTACCTATATAAACAGCAGTGTGTCCGTCGATCCGTACGTGTGGACATCAAAGTCCCGGCGGGCCTGCAATTGTGTTACGATCGGTCGGCAAACAGGCTCAGATGTTAATTAAGTCCAATCAGACCAGCCATCGCGCCTATTAAACTGAGGCTATGAGATTAGCGGATTTGGAAGCTGAAACGAAAGTGTTGGCCCAAACTGTAAGTTCTCCTTTATTTTTGATCAATTAATTATTCGAGCTTTGCGGCAACTGGAGTTGTTAAGGGGGCTGACCGCGACTTTCATAGTTTTCGTAATCGTTTTCAATTTGACACGTGGACGTTTTATATTACTGCAAGTTTAAGTAGCAGTTAAGAGCCTTCCATGAGCCAACGAGCGCCGCCAATGTTAAAAAAATAATATCTTCCAAATTATTTGTATTAAAAAAGCTATGTACACAATCTTTATTAGGAGAAACACTATTTTTTAATATACAACACATGGCATAATTGCGACAAGCAAAGTTGTAGTTCTCAAATGTGCCAAAAACGGCCGTTTTTCGCAATTACGCGAACTACAACTTACCGACATTGAATCACGTTATAAATAAGCATTTAAAAATAGTATTTATCGTAATAAACATTATGTACATAGCTTTTTTAATAAAATTGATTAAATTAGAAGATATTATTTTTCAAAGATTGGCGATGCTAGTTGGTTCTTGGAAGGCCCTTAGATGTACGGACAACAGCAGATCAATGGTAACACCTTGCAGTACGAATTCAACTCTTATGACGCATATAATAAGAACGGTCCAAAGTCCAAAGTGTTACACTTGATCTGCTGTTGGCTGTACCTAATTTATTTATTGGTATTCTCATTCAATATACAGGGTGTAACGTAAAGGGTATATGAAGCCGAAGGGAGGGTGTTCAGTATCGGTAACTGAACAACTTTTGTTCTACGACTTTTCGAAAAAAAATATAGTAAATTCGCGAAAATCGAAAAGTCATAGAACAAAAGTTGTTCAGTTACCAATACTGAACACCCTCCCTTCGGCTTCATAACCCTTTACGTTACACCCAGTATTAGTTTTTGTGCATTACGTGCACAAGAACTATTTGTATGTCTACTACTTATTTTTAATTAACTAGGCTTTGCTGGAAGAAATCTCTCCTAAGAGTTAAGCACGCCTTTGTAGACATTAAAATAAAAATTACCCGTCGTCTCCCACCATTTTCAAGAGAACCTCTGTACCGTATGTTCAATAATAAAACTTTTACCACAGATTCCAAATGAAGTCTGTCCAGTCCAGATCAAGCTCGATCAAATTAAAAATCCGTTGTGCCCGCGGCCAAATGGGGGAGTCTTCGTGTTCTCTAATTAGAGGGCAGGCCGCCTGCTGGACGCTCTTTGCGGCTTGGCGCGACTAATAGGCGGACAGCGGAAACAAGAAAAAATATACCAAATTGAAAATTCGATTAAATTCAAAACCAATTTGGGGCCAAGGTGTGGGCTGAAAACCAGCGCTGACGCACTCTGAGTCAGCATCAGCTGAAGCCTAAACCTTTTGCCTAAGTTATATGTTTGTTAATTGTCACTGTAATTTATGACTGTTTTTATTTCTTATATGTATATACTTAATAGGCAATGTTATTCTATTCTATTCAAAAGACGATTCAATTCACTGAATTTAACATGGGTATTGTCTGAAAATAGTGGCGATTCCAGAGTATGCACGTAAAAGCAACATTCCTGCATACGCGATGTATAATATGACAGTGCCAGTGTTTAGTCTAAATTTTTCGAATATGTAACACTTACAATCATATTTTTTTTTACATTTCTTCTTCGTCCTAGTCATTACACTCTTGGCAGAATGGTCGTGGTTCAATTCGGATGCAGTGATCCGCCTCACAACACGTCGCCACTCGTCTCTGACGGCTGCACTCCTGGTTATTCCTTAGTAATCCTAGCATGCTAGTATCCCTAATTTTGGCCACATAATGAGTTACTTGAACGATGTAGCATGTCGTTGGAATGGGCATAAACTATACATCTTTATATGTGGCCTGGTTGTTGGACCCCTTTGCTAATCATTGTCATAGTATAATTATATAAGTACATTATTATGTAATCTTCGGTTACTAGCTATAAGTGCTAGCTCTAGCTACGCTCCATGTGACCTTATGTAACAATCGTTTGTAAGTTATGGGACTATAGGTCTAATAGCATTTAAGTTATATTTATCATTGTCTGTATATGACTGTGTGTTTCCCTGAATAAAGTAAAAATAAGAAATAATAGTACACAGTAGTAGTATTATATAGTAGTAAGGTACTCCTGATCTGAATGCCAGTGAAATGCTCCTGAATCGTTTTTATTGACTGTACTTTGAATAAATGTCTTGGACCTGCTGGGGATTCGATTATGAAGATTTAAAAAAAAAATTGCCATGGACCTGGTGGGTACAGGAGAACAATAGATTCATGGACCTCTGGGAAGCTGTGACGTGCAAGGGATCGGCCACGGTTGCCCTAATCTCCGCATGGACGGTAGCCAATTGCTCACCGCCTGCCCCGAACGCAGTGCGGCGTCGGTTACTGGGCGGATGGCCATCTGGATGTGTACATTACCATCTCAATTCATGATAACTTTTATAAAACATCTAATTATAATATATGCCGAGTTGCCGACGCCGATCCTGAAGTCTAATGCTGTTATTCGTAAACCTAGTTAAACGTCAATTCCCTTAAATCGTGTTGCTATCCCTTTCACACTTCGTTAAAAAAAGTTAAGATAGAAAGGGACAGGGAGTCTCAACGGTGGCGTAACTTTAGCGCTGCGTGGAGCACTGCGTCCTACCAGCACTATGCTGAGCCTGCTGCCTATTGCTGTTTTTGATTCACACTTTTTACATGTATTTATTTTTATGCAGAAAATAATATTTGATTTGATTTTTTATTTGAAATCACGTTTATGAATAACATTGATGGTGAAATATTTAAGTTTCGCGAAAGTAATGAATTAGGATTTTTCGTTCTGGCAGTCCCCTAGATGTTTGTACAGGTACTGCCTCAAACTCCGCATCTTATAACTTGCACCAAACAACCAGCTCCAGGCTAGATTGGACCACTATCGTGCTGCAAAGGATTACTAAAGTAAACAAAACCAACAAGTATAATATGTATAATAGTAAATCCTTAGAGACATCTCGTTTTGTTATTTAACAAATATTATTTTCCTTCTATAACATAAAAATAACATCAATTCCACCCAATAACAATACCTATTTATTAACTTTTTGTGCAATTAAATGTCTTTAAGTATAATTTATAAATTATAATAAATAACCTCAAGAGGAAAAAAGGAACCCCTTTTTCCTCTTGAGGATGAATACTATTTTTCAATATACAATACATGGCATAAATGCGACAATCAAAGTTGTAGTTCACAAATGTGCCCAAAATTGCAGTTTTTCGCAATTATGCGATCTACAACTTACCGAAATTGAATCACGTTATAAATAGTATTTATCGTAATAAACATTTTGTAAATAGCTATTTTAATAAAATTGATTATATTGGAAGATATTATTTTTTTAAGATTGGCGGCGCTAGTTGGCTCATGGAAGGCTCTTAATCATATTTTAATTTTTAAATGCTTATCAAATTTGAACTCTAAACCGTAAATAGTCCACATTTTTCGTCCATTAAGGCTATTCCTATTTTAGTAGGGAACCCTAATAAAATATGAAAGAGGTTGTATTAAAGTGACCCTTCCAATAAACCCATTCAACTATATTATTGTTTCCGGAACAATTGGGGGCTTAATGTTTTACATAAGTAAGCAAACCGAGTTATAGGTTGAATATTCATATTGGAACTTTGGGACCGGGCTATATTTCTGCTGAATTCTCTAAGCAAAGGTTGTCTGGAAGAGATCGCTTTAAGCGATAAGACCGACAATTGTGATATTAACTGTATTAGCATTTTATTTATTTATTTTTATTTTATGAAATAGGTTACCCACAGGGTGTACACCAAAACAATTACAGTGCAATAGTCCACAAAATAATTATGCTAAGTGTCACCCCAATTACAGGCAACAACGGCATGCTTAGATATCCAAGGAAAAGGTTACAAATGTTACAATGTACTTATATCGATCTTAACAATAAAAATAAAGTTCATATTTATTTTGTGTAATTCCTTTTACTTTGCAATAAATAATATTTATCTTATCTTATTTTGCAGTATCGAGCGAAATGATTTTTGGATGTCATGTCAGTGGTGCAATTATTCTTTTTCTAAAATAGTACCAATGGGGCTTATGAAAAAACGCATACTTAGTCGTGTATTCGAGTCTATGTAAATGGTGTGTAACATACATATTGCTTAGTTACTTAAAAGGTAAAAAAAAAAATTAGAAATTGTTCGCGAATGACAGTATGGTGAAATTATGGAGGATTCATGCAGGATCTGAAGTTTGGCGCTATAGTCAAGAGTGCCACTATGAGCTCGGGAGTGAACGTGACTGTCGAGCTGCTTCGTCCAGAGTGATGACGCTACGGCGACTCCCCTGGATGAAGAGAAGACGATATGATATTTTGAATATTCTGTAACATGACATTGGCAAATGATGAACTGTCGAATTCATTAATAAAATAAAATATTTTGTCAGGAGATGGGTTACATCTTCTTAATTTCTCAGACATCAGGAAATTACAGATGAAGAAACTGGAAATTTCGTCTTCTGTCTGGTCTTGTCCCGTGATATTAAACACAAAATAACCACTGTAGATATATAAATAAAAATTATCAAATAATTTCTCAACCGTCGTTACCCGCTATTTTCCAGAGACCCTGACAAAATACATAAACAAGAAACTTGCAAACGAACCTATACACTAAGCCAATCTATTTTTAAAACACTGTCTACATTGCAGGCTGATTGCAAGACGTAAATCTCAGTAACACCGTAACGAATCCAATGAAAAACGTTTTAATTCACTCGAGGAACTATCGAGTTCTTTTAACGTTTAATTAGATCGGCTATTTGTGGCACCTGGGGTTGTCTTATTCTTTTAATAGGATGATAGTTACACCGTAGTGTAAGGGGGATTGCTTATAAATATGCGACATTATTGATTCGATTGGAATTGATAAGATACATTATATAGTTTCTTTCTAGTTCATAATAGCAGCAAAAAATATTGCAAACATTATAAATGAACAATGTCCAGTGTGTGTTTTTATGACTTTTTTTATTTTAATAAACAGTTACCTTAAATATCTTAAGTTTAAATAATTAAGTAATCCTTACTGTAACCTGTTTTTTGTTCCAACTAAATAAATTGAAAAAAAAAAAAATATTCCAGTTGGATCAGAGCTCGGTGGCACAGTGGTTGGGTCAATGAACTTGAGATACGGAGATCGCAGGTTCGATTCCTAGCCAGTCATGTAGGTACCAATGAGTTATCCTCGGTTTTTTCGACGTAAAAACTTACGTACATTTATCGAGTGCTCTCAAAACGGTGAATGAAAACATTGTGATGAAACCTGCATGCTCTAGAAGAAGAAAAAAATCTAAGGCATGTGAAATACGCCAATCTGCACTGGACCCGCGTGGTGGACCATGGCCCGAGCTCCCTCGATGTAAGGGTAGGTCTGTGTCCGAGAAGTGGGGCCAATATAAATAGACTGATGATGATGATGATTGCAGTTGGAAAAAATCGCCGCTTGAATTAGAAAATTATCTCAAAATCTAAATAAAGATAAATTGATAGGTACAAAATTTATGAAAAGTCCCCAAAAAATCCGCTGAAATCGTTTTTCTATTTATTTTATTTATGAACTCACGCCTGATTCCCGGTAGGGGTAGGCAGAGATGATGGACTTCCATCTGCTGCGATCCTGGCACACAACCCTTGTCTCCTCCACATTCATCAATCTCTTCATGCATGCTCGTTGGTTTGTAGTAGACCGTACCTACTTGGCCCTTTTTCAATTTCCCTTCAATTTTGTATTGTACACATTGATCTCCTATAAACAACTAGATACACAGTCTGCCTTCTAAAAATGTCCGAGCGCAAAGAACGTTCAAACGGATGAATGGACGTTTCGAATTTCATTTGCTTTATTGGACATTATTTGGACGTTAACAATAGACCCTTTTGGACTTTTTTTAAATTTGTTTTAGTAAGACCTTTGTGTATCTAGTTGTTTATAGGAGATCAATGATTGTACACTTACGAATGTTACGGTACGGTGTAACAGAGTCCCATTTTCACGGTTAATGGAAGTGCAGAGACTATTGCTCGCCAATGTTCCGCGCGACGCACTCGATGAAAGCGCGTCTGCTCGAATTACCACATTACTGTGCTTAGTCGGGCGCAACGGATTCGGTGTACGGTGTAATTGGCGGCTGAGTGCCAATTTAGAATGTCGCTGTACAATATTGGAATTAGATATTGATTGGTAATATTATGTAACATTTTGGTTTAGAACTTGAGGGCTCTAAAAGCCAGCATGCAAAATTGTATTATTGAATTCTTAACTACGCAGTAACACTACCTAATTAAACTACTGGAGTTATTTTTCAAATGCTTTAATGTGCATTCCTATTAATTTTAAAAGACATTGCCACATTTCAATGGAGCTTTGCCCCACCTACAAAACTACGTGACCATTTAAGCTGTACCTATAATTTTGTTGGGGACTTATTACAGGTTTCATGTTGCATAATCATAATCAGTATCATTTTCTACTACTCTCGCAACTCCTATAGAAGAAAACAAAAACAATGAATAAATCGCTTCGATTTCTTACTAGTTTCCGAATTCTTAATTAAGCTGTTTTTTTCGAATCGCAACTTGTACAAAAGTTTATTTTAAACCAATAATTTTAATAAAAAACGGAGACATTTTTACGTTTATTCTTTATCTTGTACAACTTGCGGTTGATGGTGGGGCAGAATCCGGCATTGTCATTTAGGCGGCCAACTACAAGATGTGGCCAGAAGAGACCGCATCGTAACAAATGTGCACTCTAAATTGTCTATTTACGATTTTTTTTTAGAATTAGTCACGTAGTCTTTTAGAAAATTAAATGTACCTACTCGTATACTTTAAAAAAAAAATTCTGTTTCGACTGTACTTAATTCCTATAAATAGGTGTTTCCTTTTTAAAATTATGCCGAAATTTAGAAATAATACTCAAAATAGTAGACACTATGAGGCGGTTAGCCTAAACTAAACCGTTCAGTCTCATTTCTTTTAAACCATGTTTTCATACACTTCGCTAAAGCTGTAAGTTAGAAAGGGATTGATGGCAAACCATGGAATAACGTTAAATCACGTTAATTGCTAACAGCGAAAGAGTATACTCCAGTTTTTAATAGTTCAACTCCATATTGAGCCACATTGCAAGTAGGTACTTATACCGCAGCCCAAATCAAATGTCTTATTTTGTAAACAAATATTATGATCGTCTAATTGCCTGTTGTGATGTAACACTGAAGGAACTGTGATTGATCGAACCTGTTCATTGCGAAAATAAAGTGATCCGATCTAATAATGTGAAAATGACTATGCAATAATCACAGAACATTCAAAAGTTTACAAAAGTATGCCGCGCGGGACGCGTATATGGCTTCCCGTATTCTGTACGTCCCCCGAGGAGAGACGAGTTCGGTACGCTTTTCTAAGAGCCTAAACACCTGAAAACCCGTATGCAGTACGTCCCCGCGCGGCGACGAATGCGATACGCTTTTCCAGCCGCTGCTAATGATAAAGTTAACAGAAACCCGTATTCAATAGGTCTACAGAACAATGATAGTATGGAAAGGAAACGTCTATCGTATACGAGGAGACTTGTAGTATTTATTGGAGTTAAAAATTATAATTGAAATTTAATATAATTGGAATCTGTTGTCTAATGTTTCTTTGCCAGTTTCGTTATTTTTGATATTTAAAAAAATGTTGTGGCGTCGTTTTACCCGACTGTGCATTAAAGAGTGTTATGTTTTTCGAGTGTATGTATGTTTAATTCTTTGACGCACCACTGGAAATGATAAAATTAACAGAAATTCGTATTTAATTTGTCTATAGAACAATAATTAGGTTGGAAAAAAAGTCTATCGTGTGTACTTCAAGTATTTATGACGTAAAAGAATAATATTGTTCAATGTTTTTTTTTTGCAATACGATAAATATTATATATAATATCATACAATATATAACAATACTTATGCAATACATATTACGATAAATATTATATGACCTAATATATTTTTACTAAATAATAATGGATAGGTACTAATAAAACCATAGGATGTAATACGAGTATAAGTAATTATTATGAATAAAATAATAAATAAATGATAATTATGATATGTAAGTTGTGTGGGTATGTTATACAATAGTAAAGTGTGGGTTAGCTCAAAGAGTCACCTATTAAAGATGTATTGAAAACGGTTTTATAATGTCAATTGTTGAAAAAGCGTACCGCGTTCGTCGCCTCGAGTGGACGTAAATACTTCAAGTCTCCTCGTATACGATAGACGTTTTCTTTCCATACTATCATTGTTCTGTAGACCTATTGAATACGGGTTTCTGTTAACTTTATCATTAGCAGCGGCTGGAAAAGCGTATCGCATTCGTCGCCGCGCGGGGACGTACTGCATACGGGTTTTCAGGTGTTTAGGCTCTTAGAAAAGCGTACCGAACTCGTCTCTCCTCGGGGGACGTACAGAATACGGGAAGCCATATACGCGCGCGGGACGGGCCTAGGCGAGGTGTAGTGTTGGCTAGATAGCCAGTTTACTACGTGAAAATTTACAAAAGGGAAACTCGCCCGCAGACCAGTTATTTTGTGGGCGAGTTTGCGACTAAGCCAAGTATTTATACTTGTATTATATATATATAATATGTCAAACTTATAAAATACTTTTAAGTGGTTGTTAAATAAATATATATTAACTAGTAAAGTATACGAGTAGGTACATTTAATTTTCTAAAAGACTACGTGACTAATTTAAAAAAAAAACACAAATGGACAATTTAGAGAACATTAAAGCATTTCAAAAATAACTCAGAAGACATTTGATTTGGGCTTTGTTTTACCTAAATAGGTGAATGGATACTGGAATTAAAATTACTAAGCCTCTAGCCAAGTTGATACAACTTGGCCTGACAATTTTACCTGAACTCTGAACCAACGCACTCCAAAAATAATGACGCAGACAATGTTTTGACTACCGATAGCCAGACAAACAACTCGATGGCATTAACGAAGCCTTCAGCCAAAGCCTATTTAAATCTGGAGAGTAAAATGCACTGGCATTGTGCGGGACTCCGGGACTCGACTGCGGGACAATCGGGACAATGGCACGTAGACTAATGCTGGGAAACGAATTGAGAGCGGGACAAGTTCATTGTAACTCGAACATAAATAAGCATTTGCTTGAAGCCTTACGCTGTGGTGTGAGTGACGGACGATAGTCGAATCGTCATCGTAGGTAGTGTTTGATACGCTGCTGGGTGTTGAGCTAGTAGGGCTGGTTGGTGTGGGCGTTCAGTGGTAACTCATGTAATTATATCAGTCTACTCGTGACCATGATGGCTGCAATGCTGTCGAAATATCGAGACATCAATAATAAATGTTTAATACGGTATTGCCCGTTTTAGGTAATTAATATGTATACAAACCGTGTAAGTTTAAAAAGTGATATTTATAGTACCTAATAATTACATTAAAAAAAGGTTTTCGGTGGGCGTGGCGTGGCCTGTGGTGGCTCAGTTGGTAAGAGCGTGTCACGGAATGGCAAGGTCGCAGGTTCAAGTCCTGCCCACGGCAAGAAATTTTTCATAATGATATTATGTCCTATAACTTTATGTCATTGTAAAATAAAATAAAAGTATTAACAAATATACTTACATATTTTCTTTCAGGTAGTCAATGCAATGAATGTAAGAATTTCTGCAAGATCTAGTAAATATGGCTGCACTGTGAACTTACCTGAAACAAATAATAAAAAAGTTGAATAATCGGATCAGTATTTTATTGTTATTGTCAGCATAGGTCCCTAGTTATTGACGGTATATTAAGGGGCTCGTTAAGCAACGTTGGGCGAGGTCAGGATCTGGATGGGTGACCGCTAGTGACACGTTCATCTGAGCCCCTTCGTGCCTCGGAAAGCATGTTAATCAGTTGGTCCCGGTTGCTGTCGCTTGGCAGCAGTCATTAGGTCACGTCAAAGGCCTACGGGCGGCCTGAATAACTTTGACAAATAGGTTTGGTCACTAAACCACACTAGAAAAGAAAAGACGGTATATTTTTGGATACCAATATTATATTCTAAATGAAAATCGCAAGTCGCAAATCGATAGGTAGCTGTTAGAAAATCTTATGGGTTACCAATCCCTACTTGAATTTATTTTACAATAAGTAAGTAATTAAAATTAGTTTTTTTTTTTTTTTTTTTTTTATTGATTATTACAAAATCCACAGCACTTATTGCTACTTAAAAAACACAAATGAGCTAAACCTACTGCCAATTATGGATTTACAATTTTTAATAAGACATAATAAAGCCTAAAACAACTACATAATAAAGCCTAAACAACTAAATACCTAAAACTTAGCAAGACCTGATGTGGTGATTATGCGGTGTAGTGTAGATGTGTGTATTCTCTCTAGGTTTCACGGGTTTAAGAACACCCGGTTCTTTGAAAGGCTTGCGCGGAGACATAGGTCTCATAAATTAGTTTTATTATTATACTTAGTAAGTGTGAGTCTAATTTTGCAAGCAATAAATTGTAAAAAATATAAACCAAAATTGACTTCTTTATAGTAATAATAATAAAATCTTTATTGTAAACTGTTACAAAGCATACTTTGTGAAGCCCTGGCGCATAAGCTAGTTAAAAACGTATTTTAGGCACCAGCAGGGTTACTCTCTCACCTCTTATAGCGATCCAGTTTAGGTTCCTAAACTGAACCGAATTTGCTACAATGACGTTTGACAAGCAAATTGTCAGTTTAGGAACCTAAACTGGATCGCTATAAGAGGTGAGAGTAACCCCGCAGTGTCCCCAATCTTATTTTAGCTAATACATTGTTATATTATGTAGTTATATATCTACGTCGTCGTCGTGGGTTATTGCCCGTCGTCCACCTCGGATGATCACCTCGGTGGTCCACGGGAAGAATTTTTTTCCCGTGGTATACCAGAACATTGTAATACTAAATAAACTTATGGAATAGTCACCAATCGATATACCTACCGAACCGAACATATTTTTATAATAATTAACTTATTTTTTATATCGCTGCCGTTTATCACTTGCACCACACGAAAGGACATCAGGGGTGTCCCAAGAATTAAGATCGCACGGGCGGTGATATATTGAAATGGGTGAGCGCATAATAACTCATAAGCAATTATTTAAAACAATACCCGCAGTTGCTTTGGTAAGTATCTATGGTAAATGAGAAGGCTTGAGTGCTAAAGTAATTGCAGTGGTATTACGTGTCAGTCCTATGATATTAATAATTCAAGGTATGACGAGGCAATTGTAGTTTATAACGCTTGCCGTAGTCTTTTTGGTGGTATGTGTCGCCGATTTCGCATGAAGGATAAAGTTTAGATTGCTAATAATTGTAATAATTATTAAGTAAGTACTTAATTGAATCGTTATTATTTTAAAGGATTTATACACTGAATGACAAAGTCTCTTTATAGCTGCTATTATAGTATATAAACTAGGTGAAACTTGCAATTGTGACAATTGCAAATTTAAATATTATGAACTAGGTTTAAGAACAGTGTTACTGTGCTGCTCTTTGCGCTCACATCACCCAGCCATGTGATTTGAAATATAATTAATCAATGTGTACAAACATATAATATGTAAGAAACGTGACGTAACCAAGTGTTCCATAGTGTACCTAAAGCCGAATAAATGAGTATGAGTATTTGCTGCTGAAAGTTTTAAACCACTTTTTCTCCTAGCCGTGACTAGGCAGAACTTGAACCTACGATCATGTCATTCCTTGTCACGGAATGACAAGGTCGCAGGTTCAAGTCCTGTCCACGGCTAGAAATTTTTCATCATTTTAAATTGTTCGCCGAGCATGGCTTAATGCATAAAATGAAGTAGGTAAGTAATAATTATAATACCTAAATAATAGTACCCCTTGAAAACTATGAAGAAAGAAAAATCACCGCGCTCCATAGAGAGAGAGAGTGTCTAAAGTATATTTTATATCGATACCGTGCGGTAGAAAGGGCGTAAAGGACATTAGGGCGTAAAGGCATTTTTTAAGGTATCGTACTCAGTTTTTCATTCTCTGTCGATCTGTCTATTCCACGTAGCGAAATTATGAAAAAAATGTTCTTTACTACCCTTCACTTTTGACTTGCTAAACACAGTTTACAGTTAAAATAGAGCTGTAAATGACAATATTCCACGATACCATAATCGTCTTAGTTGTAAGGCTCAAAGGTTTTAATTACCTCGGGGCGTAAAGGACATTAGAAATACCTACTTCGGGCTCAAAGGACGTAAAGAACATAGGTACGTAAAGACGTTTTTAACACATTCCTGCTCAGTTTTTAATTTTCTATCAATCTGTATATTCCACTTAGGGAAACTCGCAAAAATGACTTTTACAGTGCATCATTTAGGAACTCGCTAGACACAGATTTTCGTTAAAAAAGGGCTGTAAATGACAATCTTCTCCACGAATAAGAGTCGCTACATTCAAAAAGAAGCATCCAGACCAAATGTTTGTTAAATACTCGATGGAGGAGGAAGCAGTCTCGCATGCTATATCACTATTTAAACGAACATCGGGCAAAGGAAAAGGAAAAGGTAAGGGTCAGTCAAAAGGAAAAAAAGGCAACCCTACAAATAATGAGCAAGCGGGTGGAACCAACACCATAACGCCGTTATACGGTTCTAGATTACCTATAAGCACTGCTAAATACAAGGACCTGATACGTCTTTGCGATAACGGAACAATTCCAAGAAGATTTCATGAAGAATATCGCAAACTACCGTGCGACTCGAATATATGCGAGGCTTTAAATGAAACGGATGAAGACGAAGAAGACGAAGATTGAAGAAGAAGACAAAGAGTGACACATAAATAATTAAAACGTTAATTAAATGATTCACTTAATAACTACAAACTAATTAATAGAAACAAGACTTCGTTTGAATAGAGATTGGAAAAAAAAAGAATTGATTTATTTTGATTGATGTGTGTGTGTTTAATTTATATTTTATAAAGATTTCGGCCAGTCTGTTCTCCTAATAGAATGCAGTGATAATGGATTGAACAAACATCACTTTTAATTAAAATAATAATTTCCTGCCGTTATTGCTTTTTACTAGATAGTTTTTTGTCAACTATACAACCCCAATAATGTTCCAACTGTCATTTACTCCAATTATTCTTTGTAATTTTACCATTGGTTGACTTAACGTCCTAATATATTTGCACAGAATCGGTACAAAGGGTTATTTCAGAGCCACATTTCTGAAATATTAATCCTCAACCCTGGAAGGTTCAATTGAATAAATAATCGCTAGTGAATGACCATGCCAGATTCTGCCCCACCATCAACCACAAGTTGTACAAGATAACGAATAAATGTAAAAATATCTCCTTCTTTTATCAAAATTATTGGTTTAAAATAAAGTTTTGTACGAGCTGTGATTCGAAAAAAAACAGCCTAATTAAGAATTCAGAAAATAGTAAGAAATCGAAGCGAATTATTCATTGTTTTTCTTATTCTTCTATAGGAGTTGCGAGAGTAGTAGAAAATGATACTAATTATGATTATGCAATATGAAACCTGTAATAAGTCCCCAACAAAATGATAGGTACAGCTTAAATGGTGACTTAGTTTTGTAGGTGGGGCAAAGCTCCATTGAAATGTGGCAATGTCTTTTTACTTTCGTGCAGTCAATTTCCTATTCCTGTCAGGTCTGACTGACACTGGTCAATTTAATGTCTCAATAGGAAACACTTGGACATGACTTTTGAAGTGGAAATTGATGGGAAGGTCACCTTCCTCAGACCTCAAAATGTCATTTCAATGTAACTGTCATTATGCCTAGTTCTGTCTGTTAATGTCAGTTAACATCAAAGACATTACTACTGCGGGGTTACTCTCACCTCTTATAGCGATCCAGTTTAGGTTCCTAAATTGAACAAAATCGCTATTTGCTAAAATGACGTTTGACGTCATTGTAGCAAATTGTCAGTTTAGGAACCTAAACTGGATCGCTATAAGAGGTGAGAGTAACCCCGCTGGTCTTTTAAAAATGCGTTTGCAGAATAGATGTCTATTTAATTTAAACGATGGTCATGCATAGTGTTTGTTGTCGTTTCCACAGAAAGGATCAAGTTTAGATTGCTAATGATAAGAAATATTCAGAATTTGTATTGCGCATTATCCATCCATGCTCGGTGAACAAAAAAACATGATGAATTACGGAATGTCAAGGTCGCAGGTTCAAGGCCTGCCTACGGCAAGAAATTTTTCATCATGTTTAAATAAGAATTACCTATGTAATTACCTTGTTATTAATTAATTAAATTGTTATTATTTTAAAAGATGTGCTGCTGAAAGTTTTATACCACTTTTTCTCCGCAGCACCTTTTCCTTGCAAAGTGGTGTAAATCTTGCTCTAAGTGTAAATGTAAATTAAAAAAATGTTGACGTGCAAAAATTTACACTTTTTTTAAATTTAATGTGGCCTGGCCAAAAGCCATCAGCCAAATAATGGTACTTACTTGCAATAAAGAGATTTTATTTAAAAAAAAAACTTGTTTGTCCTTCATTTCCTAAACAAACGTCTCCGAAAACCTTGCAAGACGAAAAAGGTGTATTCCGATATTGCATATGAATGCCCCGCGTCTCCGGCTACAAAATAAATACATATTTCATGAAGGCGCATTGAATAACAATTGTGTGGGATATGCCCCGCGCCGGCCGCGAGCGCGTTTTGCGACACGTACCTATTAAAATGGACACGGGTTTAAGTGTATTGGATTTTTACTGTGAGAAAAGTTGGGATTTACTTTATTATTGTTCTAAGGCCGCGTTTCAGAGACAATTTAGTCTCAAAATACTAAAAAACTACAGCTAAAGAGATGAACACGCGTTTCCGAGTATACACCCTAGGTTGGCTGTTTTAGCATAGATCAAATTCAAATTCAATTTATTGCTACCATATGGTTAATATTAGATCTTAATTAACAGAGTTCGCATATGGTACCCTGTAAGGGCACTACAATGTTGTCAGAGGCACTACAGTTTTTGTTATACTCGATTGATCAAGTTATGATTATTATACAATATATTTCAATAGGTACAACATTACAACATTATTTAATTACGTGATTAAAATTCTATAGTTATATGGTTAGTAATTATTAGTAAATTAATTAGTCATCATTAGTAGTGTTAGGTAATTACATTGTGTCGTCAAAAAACTCTTGCAATTTGTAGTAACTTTTATGGACTAGTATACTTTTTAGTTTATTTCTGAATTTTGTGTCGCTTTCTACTCGTTTTATTTCAATAGGTATTTTGTTATATATTAAATAATAATAGATAAAAGTAATAAACGAAAATTGGATCTATATTTTTTCTTCTTGTATTTGTGTTTGGTTCTATTAATATTATGTGGTTTGACAGCAATGTTCAGTACACTCAAGGAGCCCACCACCTAATTCAAATATTCAGCGTCTCTAAACCAGGATATTGGCAGAATCACCATAGCCTCGATGAAGCCCAAATTGGAATTAGATTGGAATGACGGCCTAAGTTTCTTGTAGTATCAGAAGTGATTATGAAATTCACGCAACATTGAGATTAAAAAATATAGATGAGACGTCACTGAAAATAATTGGTAAATTGCATTAGACATCTAGGCATCGGACAGTAATCTTACTCTCAATCCAATTAATGTTGAAAACTGTACCAAGCTCAGAATAAGAGTCATAATCTCGCAACAAGAATCTTGCATTACACAACAAGATAAAAGGGTCTTATTGCCGGCTTTAACAGTACCTAAATTAGTGATACTTTTTAGTAATAGCCCACTATTAGTTTTAATCCTTAAAAAAGCTTAAACTTTACCTTACATTATACAACTTTCGGCAGTAGGGTAAAAATTATGCACCATTGAGCTCTGCATTCGCATATACAACCGGGAATTGAATTTACTCCCGCCGTACAAACAGACTGGGGAATCCCCGCTCTCGTACTAACAATTTGCAAACTCAAATGATTCGGCAAAATGTCTTGGAGTCTCAAGAGGCACATATTATACTAGATATTTTTCCTGAATAGCTAAGTGACGTTTGTTTAGGAAACTGAACTTCCCAATTGCAAAAAGGGTTCTAAGTTTGTATGAAAAAAAAATAGATCAAGACATATAGTTTTTCATCTATAGGAAACATGGAACAGCTAATATGACAGTTATATATAGAATAGGAAATATAACAGTTTTCATGTAGCTTGTCATGATCTAAGAAATATTTGTATCCACCAAAGAAATTTTTACCTTAATATATTAGTTCAGATATATTTTAGTTCAGATATCTTTTAGTACATTTATTTTTAGTTTAATATTGTAAGAATTAGTTTGTATATTTTAGTTATTTCAATAAATTTACGAAAATGTCGTAAGTATATCCTTATTATCGATTTCATTCGAATAAAAATGGTACCTACATTGTTCACTTTCTATCAACGTTAATAAAGCCACTGAAATAATAATGAAATGGAAATAACTTATTGCATAAAACCATCTCAGTTTAACCCATTTACGCCCGCTGTCCCCATTTGGAGCCATGTATTGAAGTACCCATATTTTCTAGCATATGTTAGATTTCTTTTGTTTAGAGGTTAATTTGTAGGACCAAAGAGTGTGGCTACATGGTGCGACTTGTGGTTTTGTAATTTACTGGATTAATTTAGTATAAAAAGTGATTTTATTTACTTCATTGAGCGTGTAGGTGTATGACCAAAGATAAGTTATTATTTTTTATATTTACATGGCTATTTATTGCATGTGTTTTGTATTTTTCACTTGGTTATATTATCTACTAGTAAATAATGCTGTTATGTCGGTTATTTTCTAAGATTGGTTCATTATTGGAGGGTACTTAGTGTTGTGTCCCCGAATGGGTCCAATGGGCTAATTGGTAGTATTTTTTGTTTATTATTCACAGGTTTAGATTCGGCGTAAACAATGACTAAGTAATCATACAATATTGGCAATGAGTATCGAGGACTCCGAGAAGCTGTTGAAAGCATTTTGAGTGATGAGGATGATCCTGATAGGTGCGATATAGTGGCCACCGCTCCAGACCCGAGTGTTCTCACGAATAATGACGAAGGCTGTGAATATGATATTCAACAAAAACATTCTTCCACATGATGCTCCAGGTAGAGTTGAAGTGTTTTGAGTCCAGGAATAATGATGAATGGGACGGGGATGATAAACCTTTACAAAGATACATGAGACTTGAAATCCAGAAACCGTGTTGGCGTAAGTGTGACGGTTTATATGTTGCTATGCCCTCAACTGTGAGTAAAGAGTAGCGACCTCTGCATCATGAAGAAAGGTAGATGTGGACATCCCTTTTGTCATCCAGATCTATAACAAAGGCTTCAGCAGAGTTGATCAAGCTGATCAGCCAATAGCCGGGTACAAAATAGCTATACGTGGCAAAAATGACGGTGGGTTCTATTTACCTACATGCTAGAATTGGCTGTAGCTAATGCTTGGCATCTACACGTAATCACCGCTGAAGACCTATAGATTAGCTTCAATTTCGCCGAAGTATCGCCCGAATGTATAATATGAAGAATGAAGGCACTGAAAGACTCGACGGAAGGCGTCGTAAACTTTCTTCAATAGTGCCAAGTATGAGTATCTTAGATGGTGTTGGACACTTTCCACAGAAACTGTCAAGCCAGCTACGTTGCAACGTTTGTCACATGAAAAAAACACGTTGGAAATGTAAAAAAATGTATAAAAACATTGTACACCCGTAGAATGTTTCGAAAATTACCGCACATAGATAAGCCCATTGGCCCCATTTGAGGACGGTGTTTTTTTATACACAAGGAAGTTATTTTTTCTCAGTTTTTTGTAATAAAATATCTTACTATTCTCCAATACACACATAAATAAAGTTTTTTTCAAATTTTTGCTACTAGTTTGTATTTGGGTCCAAATGGGTTAAGATATCAACATTCGATTTATTTCAATAATAGGGTGGTCTATAAAAAGGCTTCCTGAACTTTCAACTTTTACCGTAACGGTGTATTGCGAAAACGCAAAGAGGCTGAAGCCTGAAAACAGTTTCGCTTTTTGCGAAATTTAAGCGATAACTTTCGCACTTAAGGCGAGGTGTTGGGACGTTTTTAAGTTTTTCGATGAAGGCTACGGCACTAACTACTGAAATTAAAGGCCTGAAAAAAATATATATCAATCTTGGGGTATCTATTTAGGGACTGTTGGCTCCCGAAACACGATTGGACAAACTTCGCTCGATAGAAAAAAATCACAAACATACCCCTTTCCTGTCTTTTCACAGAGTAGTGTGTCTAAACTAAAACAGTTATTCATACAAAATATATATCAAAATGTAGGTTATTATAAATAGAAGAGCTTGATGAGATGAAAATCTGTTGTTTGTAACGTTTTTTTATACCAGGCAAAATTTAAGAAAAAACACAATTTGTATAAATACAAATGCACGGCGCTACGAGCTTCAGTTCGCCGCTGGGCGCTGCCGAGGTCGGACCTGTATCGATTTTTGCCAAATGTTCCACTTTGGTCTTTACCTTGGAATAGTTGGAATGCTCCCACGATCGTCATAACGTAATAAAATTTAAAATAATACGAGTCGAATTTGGTCACACCTATACTTTAAGATTATTAGTTTGCTAATCACGGAATGATTGTGCATCGTTTTGAATAAATAAAAGGACTCATAACCTAAAACAGATATTCCTTAACACAATAGATTTTTTGCGAACCATGTTTTTGAAGTCATCATATTACACGCGACACGAACACCAGTGTCGAGTGTCGTATATTGGGAGCGAGCAGTGGTCTGATAATTGCAGATGAAGACAAGTCGGCTAACATTACAGTGGGGCTATAACATTACGGTTCTCAAAACGATCAAATCAAACCATGTCATAGCGGCCGTGAAAGGGACACTGCTATTGCATTGGTATAGCGGCGTCTCTGGTTGGCGCGCCATGACATGGTATAATTTCATCGTTTTGAGAACGGTAATAGGGGGGCTGATCAGTAACTTCCAAATTGACCAAAGTGGAACAGGCCAAAACAAATGACTATTGACGGTGATTTGTCCCACAGAGCAAACAAACAAACAGCAATCGAACTTAAAATAGTTTATACGTAGTTGCTACTTGTAAAACTATGTACAGTGAACATCACATAAAGTTTGCCACATTTTACTCTACGCACACTCGCACAGTGATAATAAATACGGGCCAGATTTCAATAGCTATGCAAGTGTAGCTGTGGTTTGTAATGTGGTGTGCGATATATACCTGTTTTACTCTAAGCACAGTGATAATACGGGCTAAATTTCAATAACTACGTAGTTATAGACTGATTCAATATACACTGTGCCTACTTTTAAAAGTACAGTCAACAGCACATAATGTGTGTCATGTTTTACCCTACGCAGTGATAACACTGGCCAGATTTCACCATCACTGACGTCACACCTGACACCAATAATAATACTTACCTAACATCACGTTAAAAAGATCGTCATTTATTTAGTTTTATTGATACACTTGACAGTTTGTCACTTAAATTTGTCAAAGACAGATTTGTTGTAATGTAATCTCTATGGTTATTACCATTTTTTATTAAATCGCGTGAAAGTACTTTCAAAATATATTCCCCTAGCAAATAATTTGATTATTCCAATTTTTCACTTTTATTGATTTTGTTACAACAATATTACCTAATTGACATTCCTATTATAACAGGTCTTTTTTTCCGTCAGATTAGTATTAACATAGTATTTTATTCTACTACGTCATACTATCATACGTCAATATAAATAACTTAAAAAATAATTAAAATATATAACCTGTAGACGCGAATTTGATTGCACTGAACCCACTCCGGACGGTCGGTTTAACGTATGTCTGCTTATGACCTTCCGTATAAATAAATACGTTTAAAAGTACAAATTGCTTTACTTTATTGTCAACTAGCTTCTGCCCACCACTTCGTCTGCGCAGGATTATAAATTATAGCCTATGTGTTATTTTGATGTATAATATGAGCTATATTATTGTAAAGTTTCATTCAGCAACATCCATCCATCCATCCAAACTTGCGCATAATATTAGTGGGTGTGGTATGGGATAGTCACGAGCACAGCCCGTGTTAGGGCCAGTGTAGAAGTTGAAGCCTGGTTGGCGGCGAGAGGTGAACAGGAGGGGTGATGATGATACGGTTCCGAGTTGACATAATGTGCGACAACATTTAGTATAGACCAAAGTTCAAGATTGAAAAAAATATTTTCCGACAATCGCGAAAATTGAAATAAGTAACTCCGAAGCTGTGAGACTTGGGATATCCCTCATCATCAGTCTATTTATATTGCCCCACTGCTCGGGCACAGACCTTCCCTTACATCGAGGGAGCTCGGGCCATAATCCACCACGCGGGCCCAGTGCGGGTTGGCGGATTTCACATGCCTTAGATTTTTTTCTTCTTCTACGACATGCAGGTTTCATCACGATGTTTTCCTTCACCGTTTTGAGAGCACTCGGTAAATGTACGTAAGTTTTTCCGTCGAAAAAAACGAGGATAACTCATTGGTACATGGCTGCCCTGGCTGGGAATCGAACCTGGGACCTCCATATTGCAAGTCCATTGACCCAACCACTGCGCCACCGAGCTCTGCTGGGATTTCCCTATTTGGCATTAAATGGGTCGATAATGTTGGCACCGACAAGTGGACTTCGATATATCGTCTATCCGTGGGACATTCTGTATATTATGTATTATTATGGGTAGCGAGCTGTGACGTCACAGTGAGGACACTGGTTACGATTACTCTGTGTACCTGTGCGAGTAATGACCCCGATCAATGCGCGTCATCCCTCTCTCGCCCCTCCCTCGCCCCGCACCTCACCCCCTCACTAGGCTCAAATGGCCCAATGGCCTCGCCTTAAAAGAAAACAGAACACTGCTGTTTTCATAAGTTAGGCGTTTTTTTTTCCAATGTATTATAGGCAGGTATTGATTTACGCGAGACAATAAAAAAATCATCTTAGATCTATTTTAGAATAAAAGATTCTTAGATATTGTGTGAAAGTTATACTACAACATAGCATAGTGCAATTTCGATCTCAGTTCTTATCATCCTTTTCTGACTTTTATGGTTGTCACACTCGACTCGTGCCATAATTACTATGGTTGGGGTTTACACTATCATCGGTTTATCCACTAGGATAAATCGATTTATGGCGGGAGTCCCACATACCGCGGCCATTCCTTAATTATTGGCGCAGTAGAATGCAAAAGCATTTCCCCAAGTAAAAAAGGTGAGAAAATACCCTTGAATTTAGCGACAGCCCTTCGTCGTTCACTTTTATCCAATCAGAATGGTGACGACTGAGATGGAATTTGCACTATCAACAGTTTTAGTGCAATTTTTTGGTGCCATTTTCCAGCACTGAACTTGTATCTATAGCATTTTAATCTAAGATTACGTTCCCATAAACAGCAAGTTATCGAAGTATCTCTATACCATGCAATATTGCAGGCGGTATTGTTCCACCAGAATTTACAGACCGATGGTATTTCATTGCCTCCCTCCTCGGTGGCCTGTGTTTCCTCTAACCAAGGGGAGAGAGGGAGGTTTTATATACAATTGCTTTATTGTGACGGTAGGATGTGATCTCGAAGTTTTATTGTTGGAATCGTGAGCCTTAGATATTGTAATATTGAGCGTGAAAAATGTTCAAGCGGTCTGAATGAAATGGATTTCTTCCAGTTGGGTGGACTCGGCATGATACTCTATACTATATATAGCAGGTATTGTAGTAACTGGATACAAAAGTTTTATTACTTGTACCTACTTACATGAAGAATGAAGATATTTCTGCTAATGAATAGCTCGCCTCAATACAGGCATCGCCTAGTGAGGAGGGCTATGAAACCGATTGGGATTGTAAATTGCTCATTGTGTAAAATTAATTAGTTTAATAAGACATTAGTGTATATATAGTTTGGTAAATAAACGAAATTATTATTATTATTATTTCTAGACAATTCTAGATTTCCTTATAGTAACAGGGGATTGAAATATCTCGATCTAATAACGATAATGCTTATTAAAGATTAAGAGCCTGACATGAGCCAACTAGCGCCGTCAATCTTAATAAAATAATGTCGTTCAAATTAATCAATTTTATTAAAAAAGCTATGTACAAAATCTTTATTAGGATAAATACTATTTTTAAATATACAATACATGACATGATTGCGACAAACTAAGTAGTAATAGTTCACAAATACTACAACTTACCGAAATGGAATTACGTTATAAATAAGCATTTAAAAAATAGTATTTATCGTAATAAAGATTTGGTACATAGCTTTTTTTATTAAAATTGATTATATTGGTAGATATTATTTTTTTAAGATTGGCGGCGCTAGTTGGCTCATGTTAGACCCTAAATTATTATTTCGTTTATTAAATTAAAAATATTTTTATTAATAAAGATTGTTATTCGACCAGAGACATAAAGTTTATCTTTTTAAAGAGTAATAGTCAGTTAAATGGTACGTATTAATTCTGGCGTACGTATTAAATCTAATAAAAAAAATCTGACAGCTGCTCTAAAATGTTGCCTCTCTTTCCTACACCAAAGCCTGTAAAGTTAACTTACAATTATAATAGTATATGTTTAAAAAATCAATTACAATAAATGCAATATCAGAACATGATGAAAAAATTCTTGCCGTGGGCAGGACTTGAAGCTTGTCATTCCGAGAGAATTTTTTCATCATGTTCTAATTTGTTCACCGAGCATGGACAATGCGTAATACAAAATTCTAAATGCAATATCTATAAACAAATAAAAACCTCAAGAATTTGTTGCAAGAATCCCGAACCGAAGAACCCCGATTTATATTTGTTATAAACATATTGCTTACGGAAACTAGAACTCAATCTAGAAGCAATGGTTGGAAACGCTAAGTAATACACTGGATGATATCAAGCTCAATCGTCCACCGCCGATAGGTTCCGTATAATCCGGGGGCCAAAGTTTGCCGTCCAATCTGTACTAAGCTATGACTTGCAATACTAGGTATATTATCCTCATGCATAGATACTTAGCTAATAATATCGATATATATAGAGAATTATGTGAATTTTATGGTAGTGAAAATATTCTGATACTATTTAGGGTTATCGACCTCAAGAGGAACCCTTATGGGATAAGTATCAAGAACTTTTTCTCAGAAACGCGTGGACTAAACAAGGTTGTAATTGATAGACCTAGAATCATTAATGTCAAGAAGCAATGTTAATACAAGCAAAAGAACATAAAGAACATAACAATACATATAATTATTTTGTCACTATTGACTATTATGAATTTGTATTATACAAGTTCTGTCCTACTACACTGGCCTAGTGGCCGTCTCGTAGCGGACAGCGTGCACACAGTAACAAGTGGAACAGTGATACATGTAGTCAGTGCACAGCAAAGCAGATCAAGTGTTACACTTTGGACCTTGGACCGTTCTTAATATATGCGATGTGAGAGTTGAAATCGTACTGCAAGTGTTACCATTGATCCGCTGTTTCCGAATCCGAAAAGTAAAGGAAAACATCCGAAAACTGTAATTTTGTAGTTTATCACAAAATTTTCTTTACAATAATCGGCAAAAGTTATTGTTATGTTCGAAATGCTGTACGAATAAAGTCCTGGCAACAAGCAAGCCCACGTATAACCCCCTATAGTGCCTATAATCCCCTGGGGTTAGCTGGACTCACGAACAGCATGAGTACGCACAAATTGTAGAAATGAGTCAATGTACCGAACGATAATGCATACGAGATTGTATCTAAAGAGCTTAGTGACGCTGTGGTTCACACATACTTCTGTTATGGAGGCTAGGATTTGATTACTAGGTCGGCGATGTACGGTCGAAGACAAGGAAAGCGTTACAGGAGGCGTTTTAAGGATGAGATTTTCTGAATAACTACTTGACCGATTGTAGAAATTCTTTCACTGTTAGATATATAAAAGTTGAAACTATGTAACTGTAAAATAATTATTAAAATCAATCCAGTAGTTCTTGAGAACATATCAACCATATTGAGACCCCCTGTATACCTATCTCTGTCTTCGACTGTGCCAATGAGTTTCTTCTGTATTTTGAAGGAAAAATTTAGACTTACTATCAGTAAGTCTACTGGGAATAATTTTTCCCATTAGACTTACTAGTAAGACTATTAGGTAGGAATATAACTAGGAGTTCCGAGACGCCTTTAAGCGGAGGTTTAGGGTATAAACCCGAAGACCGGCCCACGAGGGCGGCCGTCGACGAGGTTGTGGTATTTGGCGTTGCGTTCCCACAACCTCGTCCAAACGCGGTGAGTTGAACACCTTGGGGTTTTAGTAGGTATAGGACCGTATTATGGCGGGAGTCCCACATACTCACCGCGCGCCCCTCCTCATTGGCGCGGTGAGATGCGTAAAAGCATTTCCCCAAGTAAAAAAAGGACTTTAACTAGGAACGCCCGGTACATTTACCATTACCTTACCTTATGCCCTCATAATGGTGAAATAAAACATCGTGAAGAAACCTGCATATAATAGGTATATGTGCTTTTTCTTTAGCATATTATGTCAATCCCTGTTATTTTTATCTAGTCTCCTAGAGTTAAATAAAGTACAAAACCACTTGGCTAGACACTCTGAATCATATCTATTTATTGCAAGTAAATAAATACACTGCATGTCAACAAAGTCAAAAGTCAAATTTCTTTATTGTAGTAGTGCAAGTAAGCACGTTGTGTACATTTTTGCACGTCAATAAATTTTTTGAATTTACATTTACACCACTTTGGAAGCAAAAGGTGCCAACGCTGAGGAGAAAAAGTGGCAAAAAACTCTCAGCAACACATCTTTTAAAACAATGATAATACAATTATTACTTAATAACTATACAGTACGTAAC
This sequence comes from Tachystola acroxantha, assembly GCA_963506565.1. Classification (NCBI taxonomy): domain Eukaryota; kingdom Metazoa; phylum Arthropoda; class Insecta; order Lepidoptera; family Oecophoridae; genus Tachystola; species Tachystola acroxantha. Next base: position 12,849,937 of record OY735878.1, read on the forward strand.
TATTACTATTGTTAGTAAGTTTATCCCTCATGCGGAACCGGCGACACACACCATGCATGTTCATCGTTTAAATAGTCATATATCCTACATTTCTGTTTAGAAATTACATTTACACCATTTCTTTACCTGAGTAGAAAAAGGTTCTGATAGTCTATGCCTTGGCCTTCAAGACCATCTTAATGGTACTCGTGGTATCACGAATGGTTCAAATCCTAACCGTGGACACGACTTGAACCTGTGACCTTGTCATTTTGTGACCAAGATCCACAGAGCGGTGCTCTGTGCCAAGATCGCAGGTTCAAGTAGGCTAGAAAGTTTTCATCGTTTACTTTAATTTCTTCGCCGAGCACGGTTTAATGCTTAATAATTAGTATAACCGCCTCCCGGCTGCTATAAGGGATGCACCTTCTATCCAAGCGTTCAAGAACAAGTTAACAGCATGGCTGTTAGAAATAAATTTATATAGTTATGCGGAATATGTGGAACTACCTATATTGGTTTAATTAAACGGACACAGATGACTGAATTTTAATCTTATAGCGAATATGACCACTTTTTATTTTTATCGACACTTATATTAATTATAACATTTTGAATTTTATTTAATAATTTCTGAAGTATGAATTTAATTATGTACCTAACTACATTGTATAATGTACCCAAACCACGACCTGTAACATTTGTTATCAAAAAAAAATTCATTTCATTTCATTTAAATCTGAGGTTCAAATCCTGTTAATGAGATCTTTGAGCTTTAAAATTAATCAGCAATACGAATTAACAAAGCTCTCTTGATTACACAATCAAACACACACAGCACACGTGATTTACATTCATACCGAACTGTCACGTGGACGAAGTTGAAAATTAATTAACATATCGCCGTGAAGCTCGGAAGTGCATCCGAGTTGCTCCTACTATTGTAAATGAATTACGAATAGATATTTCATTACCGCTACCATGGATTGATGTAGTAATATCGCTCGCTATCGAGTACGTAATAATGATTAACGTGGGTTTTTGTTGTACCTCTTGTCGCCAGTAGCGGAAATAAAATTCCTCAAATCACACATCGCCATCATCAGCCCGTATCAGTCCACTGCTGGATGTAGACCTCTCCCAAAGCGCGCCACTCAACCCTACTCTCGGCTCTCTGCATCCAGTCCTTGCCAGCCATCTTGCGATAGTCATCCATCCATCTGGTCTGGGAGCGTCCCACATTACGTTTACCGTTAGTGGCCTCCATTCGAGAACTCGTCTACACCATCGGTCAAATCTTAGAACTACGTTATTATGCAGGCGATAGTGAGTGAGTTTACTATAACAATAAATATCAATTTACTATAGTGGGTTGCTAAAGAAGACAATTTATACATACATACTAGGATTCCCTATAATGTCTAGAGACATGCACAGAAAGGATGACAAAACCTAAAGTATTATCACTTTTTCCGAGCCTAACGGTTATACCTTAGGTACTAGCACCTTCTTGGCTTGGAACCGAACCCAGGACTCTTAAGCAGAAGATAGGCACACTACAGACTAGGCTAGAGGCTGTAAGTTAGATCGATAGCGAAAACGTAAAAACCGCAGCAGCGTATTCGTTAGCGAGAGAACTTACTATAACAAATGGTAATGGTACTGAACAAGAACACTTTGATAGTGAACTTAATTGTGAATGACAGATAGTAATTGGGTACATTATATCTGATTGAGAGGATATAGAAGCAGGCTCCTCTGATCAGACAAGTACTTATAAGATGCTTGTACTTGACAAGTATATGCGATGATCGCGTTGAAGATACTACTATAGGTACAGTCGAAGACAGAGATAAGTATACAGGGGCCTCAATAAGGTTGAGATTTTCTTAAAAAGTAATGGACCGAATTTAATCATTCTTTTACAGTTATATGGTTTTAACTTTTATCTATCAAACAGTGAAATAATTTTTGCAATAGGTCAAGTAGTTTTTGAGAAAATCTCAACCTTAAAAAACTCCCCTGTACACCTTTCTCTGTATTCCACCGTACGTAATAGAATTAATAAAGCTTGTAGCATTGTGATTAAATTTTTAATAATCATTTAAGACAATGTTGTCTAATTCAGATCGTTTGTACAAGTAAATGAATTGTGTAAGTACGTCAATTTATTTTTAGAATTTACATCACTTAGCTAGAAAAATGTGCCAAGACAACGCTGATGAGACGAAGTAAAGAAATACTCAAACCTACTCATATTCTTTTATTCGCAGCCTTTAGTATGGAATAGAACATATCAATTTTTACAGATCTAAATGATCTTCTTACATTTGTATTTCATATCACATGACTGGGTGATGTGAGAGCAAAGAGCAACATAGAAAACTTTTAGCAGCATTTTTTTCTTCTTCAAAAAATATGAATTACAAATTATTTTAATGAACTGACGATACATGAACATTTAAAACACCTATTTGCGGAGGAAAAATGACGAGATGGGAATCAATTTATTTTTGAACTGAATGAATAATGAAATGATGAATTTAATCTTAGAATAAAAGAAAATGTAGCTGAAATAAAATTATATAACAAACTACTCAATAATTACATCTAAACTAAACCTTTCTAAATCGCAAAATATATATATATATATATATATTATATATATATATATATATAAATTAAAGATAAAAAACCTGCCCCAGGTCTCCCACTATAGGCAGCGTGCCCAAAAGGCTGGCAGCTAGCTTGATAGCTGAAATTAATAACATAAACGAGAAAGGTCAAAGCATCAACAAGCGTCCAACACACCTGCAAACAACTCACGAAAAGTGTCAAACTCGAAAAATGAAAACAGGAATCGATTTAAAATCGTAACACCGCAACTAATCAAGATGCGGGGCGCGTGATTTGTTTCGCGTCAAAGTTGAAATTAATTCACAACAACCGCGAACGGTATTCGACGCCGACGTCGTTGCCTTATACCACTACCATGATTTCGAAGTCGCTAGCGACTAAGTGAAAACCTTTGCGGTGAAGCTTGCCATATTCTCACGTCCGTCTCTTATTGATAGACCAAAGACGACGAATTCCATCAAAGTCAAAAGTCAAAGTCAAATTTCTTTATTGCAAGTAAGCACGTTGTGTACATTTTTGCACATCAACATATTTTTGAATTTACATTTACACCACTTTGCAAGGAAAAGGTGCCAACGCTGAGGAGAAAAAGTGGCATAAAACTCTCAGCAGCACATCTATCCTGTAATACACCTTCTTAACAAGTGTTCCTTTAATGAAATTTTTTAATTTCCTCTCTGTCAACATCGTGACACTTTCTGGCAACTTGTTATAAAAGCGAATACAGTGCCCCATGAAGGATGTACATCTTCATTACCCTGACAAACCTATTCCAGAAAGTAATAGTAACCCTCCACATATATCCTTTAAAGAAAAAACCACTGCGTGGACCATGCGTCTGTGTGGTGTACAGTCCAAAGCACATCAAGGACCGTTCTTATTGTCTGCGTCGTAAGAGTTGAAATCGTAATGTTAACATTGATCTGCTGTCGTTCGTACCTCATCACCGTCTTTTTAGAGTAGGTAACTTTACTTATTTCGTCTCATAGTGATGTCATGAGTACGGATATCTCATCACTACAGAAATTTGAACCATGTTATAGCCAAACGACATGCCTTGTAGGTATGCCATTTACGTAGCTGGGATTCCAAAGTCCGATTTATCACAGGCCAGACAGCGCCAAGCTAATACGACAGGCCTTGGGAGCAGTGCATCCGATGTCGCCTGTAGGCGCCTGGCCGATCCGTCGGAAATCGGTAAGTTCAAAGTCGTGACACGGCGGGCGTGGCGCTACGGCGCCTGTCGCGGCCTGTCGCCTAGCCTGGCCTGTGAGATAACGGGCCGTAGGATTCCAGCTTTAGAGAGCGAATTTACTATGGAAACTCATGGTACTGTCTCTGATGTCACCCGACGACGACGACACGAGGCCACCACATTTCTGTGGCCGTGGTAACGTTGCTATTCCAAATATTCGTTTGATTGATAATTTATATCACTTCTGTGGCAATTCTGCAGAACAATTTGAGATAAAATATAATCATATTATTGGCATGACAATATGGACATTACCAGGCATGATTTTAAAATAATTAAATGTGTAGACAGGATCATGAAACACCTTTCGGCCTTGTATCTGATCCCCGGTGTGTAAGTGTCTGTGCTTCGTTAAGTGACATTGGCGGAATTGTGAATACGCATTCGATGCTATAAATAAAGCATTGAATTGAACTATTATAGTTAAACAGAGTGGTATATTTGACGAGTTCTCGAATGGAGGCCACAAACCAGTAAACATAGCGTCGGACGCCCCCAGACCCAGAGGGATGACCTTCGCAAGGTGGCCTGTAGAGACTGGATGCAAAATGCCGAGAGTCGAGTTGAGTGGCGTGCTTTGGGAAAGGGTTATGTTCAGCAGTGGACAAATACGTCCTGATGATGGTATATTTGATAGCTAGAGATTCTACTATGATTTTGAAGATTATAACAAGACAATATAATCATGCAAATAAAGCAAGAAACATTACTGCAAGACTCTGTTTCTAGAAAATTACTTGGGGTTGCAAATAAATACAATATAAGTATAATAAATTTTAGATTAAACCCGCGAGACAAGCACAAATCCCTCATCGTCCGTTCAACCGTTTCGAACAAATTACCTTCACAATATATTTTCTGCGGCCACAAATCATCTGGAGCATTTTTTAAACGTAAAAGCCGTGCAATTGTTCAGGCCATAAATAAAAATTGTTGCGAAAACACCTCAGCAGTTTTAATATTTTAATCCTCGGCGCGGGAGAGCATAAATTTTGTTTGACTGTTTGATCACGGTGCCGATTCCGGAATCCGATGGAATTTACCTGCGTCACGTTTAGTTGTACCTGTAGCTGAAGGCTGCTTATTTGCGAGAAGCTTAAGATTTTTCTTCTGAATTTTCCTTCTAAACTCTTAGTTCAGTTGCAAGAACACGTTGGGTGCAATCTGTATCTGGATTGGCTCATTTTCATTTAAGAAGATGGTCCCAGCCCAGTGTATTGCCAGTTTCACAAATTAGTTCGCTTCGAAATATATGAATTCCTTTAACAGTTGTGCTGCTCAGAGTTTTGCGCCACTGTTTTTCTCCTCAGTGTTGGAACCTTTTCCTTGTAACGTAGTGTAAATACTAAGATATGTTGACGTGCAAAAACAGATACAATTCGGATTCCGATTCTGTGTCGATGGACTAGATCAACTTTTGGTTAGTGAGCCAACGGAGTAAGCATACTTATAAATAAATACATCTACGAGCTATGCCTCAATTCAAACAATTAATTCAACACTTTTAATAAGTTCTTTGATCACTTTATTGTCGTCTGGAAAGTAAATGAACTGATATTGAATACCTCGAGTCTGTATATTTGTTTATCTTTCTCTAAGTCTTTCGATTACTATCCTACTTTACTGCGGTAAATAGAAGCTCCATAGCAATAGCCTTCAGTTACTATTGTTTCAGAGGCCTATTATCAGACTGTTGGCACTGCCCCATGGATTTGATCACCCTGACAAATCCTAACCGTAGCTAGTAAATCAGAATGGTTTGTCAGCTGCCACGGCACTTACAGATTTGCATTTTTCCAGCAGTTAACAAGGTGTTACAAAATGGAAATAAATATTTAACGTTTCACAGATTTCTATTTGTAGAGGATTACGGTCTATTCAACTAGATTAATACCATTAATATGTTTTAAAACATGAAGACGACAAAAGACATTGCCACATTTCAATGGAGCTTTGCCCCACCTACAAAACTACGTGACCATTTAAGCTGTACCTATCATTTTGTTGGGGACATATTACATTTTTCATATTGCATAATCATAATCAGTATCATTTTCTACTATTCTCGCAACTCCTATAGAATAATAACAAAAACAATGAATAAATCGCTAAGATTTCTTACTATTTTCTGAATTCTTAATTAAGATGTTTTTTCGAATCGCAACTTGTACAAAACTTTATTTTAAACCAATCCCCGGTTTCATTGTACGATACCAAATTGTTGTTAACATAACCAAGTGCTCTGTAATGTTCCGTATGGTTAGAAATAAAGTATATGAATATGAATATTGTATGCCTGATAAGGTACTTGAACTGTGAAACTGTGATAAATTATTTATACCAACTGTTTATAACCATGTTCATACAATAAAAAAATTCTGATCTCTGTACCCCTTGTTGAAAGTAAACTTAATAAACAAAATATTAAATAAAGAGACATTTACAAGTTGCCTATTAACCTTGTCGTCCCTTTAGATATAATTCAAGGTACACTAGATGAAGCCAGTAAATGTAATGGAACAAGACCTAATGCAATGTACCAGAGTCAAAGCACAGACAGACTTGCACATTTGTTGGAATAGTGGCACACACGAGCAAATATTTAAACTTGAATTGAAAACGGAATGTTTGGATTCTCCTACTCTGAGACGTATACTCGTGCATTTAAATCAACTTAATTTTATAGACGATGGTAAGGTAATGGAATTACTTACATCAAGCCTCAGAAGTTTCAAATGTAGACGATATTGAAGGAAATATGAAAATTAAATAGGGTATATATTTTTCAATATCATGTAGGTACTTACTGTGATTCGAACTATTAGTGACAAATATTTTGAAGGCTATGGTACACTGAAGAAGGGAAAGTATGGAATTCCAAAACATTTGTGTATATTCCGACGTTTAGATTTAAACATCGCTAAACAAAACGTCTAGTATTCAGTATTTGTATTATGCATTATTCATGGCAGGACTTGAACCTGCGACCTTGTCATTCATGGTCACAGGTTCAAGTTCTTTCGTGTCACGGAATGACAAGGCTCAAGTCCTGCCCACAGCAAGAATTTTTTCATAATGTTTAAACGTCTAGTATTATTAGGAGTGACCATAACAGTTCCATTTAAGTTTAATTTTAGTCTTAGTGGTTACGAATGATGCGATTCATAAGCATCCTAATGCGTCATTAGATTGTCATTATCTTTTTTATCAGCTATATTTTAAATTACGTCTGTACCATTAGCATCTGTTGTAAAAACCGTAGCTCTAGCGTGCTTTATTAGGCTAGGCAACCATTTAGCTAGCGAACTTAGTATAAAACTAGCTGTACCCCGCAACTTCGTATGCGTAGAGGAGGAGGATGGAGAAGATCAGGAGGCAGATCTTCCTCTCTGGATCCTTGTTTCCACATCACATATCGCCATGGCTTATAGACTATGAGCTGTCCGGATATTTCAGCTATCTCCTAATTGAACCCCCATCAAAATCCCTTCAGTAGTTATGGCGTGATACTTGCACAAAGATTGTACGAATGAACTTTGCAAGATTCTCAACAATTGGTTCTGAGCACTGCTACAACACACGAAACAGTAAAAACAAGAACGTTCTGTCTGGGGTGTCCTATAGGCTGAAGAAATCCGAGCAGTGCGTCTGGTATAGAGGACCTCAGATATACAATGCCCTTCCGGTTGAGATCAGAGACGGTGACTTGTCCTTTGCAGTATTCATTAAAAAATTAAAAATATTTCTGCTTAAAAAAGCTTACTATACGCTGAATGAATTTTTAGAAGACAATGACAAATGAATTATATAAGTAATGGTAATGTAATATGATTTGTAAAATGACTTATAACAGAATATGTTATAAATAAATTTGATTATGATTATGATTAAAGACACAGACAAACAGACAAAAATTCTAAAAATTAGTGTTTTGGCATCAGTATCGATCCTTACAATTATTCTTTTCAAAAAATATCCAATGTACATACACAACTTTTTTACAGTCTTATATGTATAGATTTTTGTCGTAATAGCACTATTGTATTTGACTTGACATACAAATCTGTTCTATTTCGTGAATATTTTTCCGCCGTAAAATTGGGAGCCTCTAGTATTTGTCACAGGAAATTCCCTCTATTTACGCTATAGGTACACATCCGGTCAAAGGGAAGTCCTATTGATTCCCTTACAAGGGTGCCACCCTTTGAATTGATATTTCTATGTCGGAAACATTGATCTCCTATAAACAACTAGATACACAAAGGTCTTACTAAAACAATTTAAAAAACGTCCAAATAAGGGTCCATTGTTAACGTCCAAATATTGCCCAATAAAGCAAATGAGGGTCCATTCATCCGTTTTTTTTTTCACCTTAGGTACTCTATGGCACAATATTATCCATAACATAAATTAATTCATTACATTAATAACAGAATCAAGGAACAAAGGCTAGCTGGACACAGAGCTAGTTTGGACCTTCTTTGCGCTCGGACATTTTTAGAAGGCAGACTGTGTATCTAGTTGTTTATAGGAGATCAATGGTCGGTAGTGATACCAAATAATAGCGCATTTAAGTTCTGCTAAGAGGAAACTAAAATGACACAGTGCTTTAGAGAATGGGCAAAGATATGGAGATTCTTCAAACCATTAAAATACGAACGCTCCATTATCTAGTCTAGTATGTGCAATAAAAATAGGTCTAGGACTGTAGTCGCTTCAGGCGACTCCTTGGAAGAAGATAGAAAGACATCTAAACCGAATTCCAAATCAAGTGTCTTATTTTGTAGACAAAAACTACCTACTACTAACAATTTAAGCTGTCATGTGATTATTACATGTATTTTCACATTATTACATCGAATAACTTTATTTTCACAATGATGAACAGGTTCGATCAATCAGTTCCTTCAGTTTTACATCACAACAGGTAATTAGACGATCATATTTGTTTACAAAATAAGACACTTGATTTGGGCTGCGGTATATGACATGATGAAAAAATTCTTGCCGTGGGCTGGACTTGAACCTGCGACCTTGTCATTCCGTGACACGCTCTAATATTGTTACTAAATGACATTGGCAAATGACAAAAACAGTTAGTTCGCTAATAGAACTAAAAATATGCTACAAAATACTTTTCGAATAGAAATATGTTGGACATTTTTGGGTCAGTAACTGTTCGATAGGGTCGCCGGTCCCGTGAGCATCGTTGGAATTCATTACTGTAGAAATTTGTTTGGGATATGAAATTCCTAAGATGGCTTTACTGTTTTAGAACAATTCCCGCTGTTTTGGGTTTATACCATTTTGTTGAATGTTAGACTGAATATTACATAGACCACAATAAAAGTCACAATGAAAAAAACCTTTTTTGGACGATTTCTAAAAGCAAAATGGATAAATGCTTAAAAATTACATCTATTTGAATATGTTATTAAATTAGACAAAATAATACCCTCTAAATCTATGCATTTTTAACTGTTTGTGCTACTAGAGATTACAACATAATATTCCAATGGTTAAAATAATAAACTATTTGAAACAGATGTACTGTTTTTCAGCAAAAAGCTTCTATCTAAACACGAAACGCTAACAGTGCCAAAACTTTTAAATTGGCATTCTCAACCAAATCAAATCCAACGCATCACTCACTCGTCCAATTTTAATTAAACTCACAGTATCTATTCCACTCTGAACGTTACATTACACCGTTTTACGTTTCTGCCGTCCATTTTGTTGCGAGGAAAATTTAAATATTTTACACTTGAAAGGCCATTCGATCGTTACCTTAGGCGTTTTAATGTCCTGCTGCTGGCTCTCGACCATTACTCCAACTTCAATTAGATGATATCTGACATTTATAGTTCTTTATGCATTCAGGGAGTCAGATTATGCTTTTCCAGTGTCAGATAATGCCGTTTAATGGCGGTCCGATCATTATGCCAGTTTCACGGGCGTAATGAAAATTTTGCTCAGGTTTTACGATGGTATTTGAAAGAGCACTTCTCCTTTAATGAGCGATATTTCTTGGGAGTGTTTATTTTTTTGTTGGGTGAAATTATATTGAAAGGTACAACTCTGTTTTACGACACACAAGGAACTACGTAGATAAGGAACAAATGTAGCTTGTCGTAAAAACATTTTTTATAATAGCGAAAGCAGGAGTAAATAATGCAAAGGACCCCCTTTGCATTATTTACTCTGAAGAAGAATTTGGAGCACATAACGAGAAAGAGTCTGCTCTGTAAACTAATTTAGGCAAAGAATAAATTGCAGCCATCTTTCAACAAGAGAGTCCAATTTAATAAAATCGATTCTTGAAAGCTACGAAGAGATCTAAATGAAAAATAAGTCTCTGAAAATCGTACCTGAGGTTTCAAGTAAATGTGGTTTCATGAATAAACATGTGTAGATGAAAGTAAACTTGATAACGACAATGTTTTATTTGTTATTAATAATCTAATTAAAAACTTACCTTCAATTAATCCACAAAGCATACTGCTTATTTGTCAACGCTGAAACGACTTTAACCAAAATATCTAAGGCCCAAAATCCCTTACAGAGCTGTTTTATAAGCAGCAAATACTGTCTCTTTAGTCGTAAATGTCGTAACTCCTCCGACACATAAACAGTACCATCGGGATTTATAGGTTCAAGGGACAAACGTCTGGATACATCTTCATTTTAAACAACATTACAATATTATCTATACTATTTGATTTATACCATCATCCTTTTTATTAAAGCTATATTATTTTATTAATACGCACAGAAGTGTTATTCAATAATATTATTTTATTTTATATACAATCAATATAAAATAAAATAATATTAAAAATTTCCAAAGAAATACTACAATTACTTGCTACAATTTTTTATCTAGAAAGCTCGTCAAATAGGCATGTTTATTAAAGCAAAATAAAATATTCTCCGTCCTTAAAAAATCTCAAAAATTCTTCATTGCTCTCGACGATGACATGAATTTACAAATTTTGGGAAAATCAATATTTTCTTAAATTCTTCAATTCAGTCAATCTCTAATTATATCTACGTACATACCGACTTATGTATTGCTTCTGTATTTATTTGCTTTCACTCAAACTTTCGTATCAAATTCATAACCTTTGAAACAAATATTTGCATCTGTCTTTTAAATGTAGGTATTTTCTCCATCCGCTTGAGTTTCATGCCTTCCACCACATCGAAGTGAATCAATCACTGATCCACTGTCCCCCAATCATTTACTTATTCAGATTTTATGTAGCGCCCGGGCTGGGGCTTTATGAACCATCAGGACGACGCCTGTTCTACACGATGTTAGGATGTGCTGAATTTCTTAAAGCTTTTTTATACTTTATGTGATGCTTTTTAAGCGTTTCTTTTTGTTCGTTCTTGTTATATTACCTACGAAAATTCTTTTTGTTTTTCCTTACTCATTAATTTCTGGTTTGCTTCCTTGCATATGTAGAACATACGCTTCTTACACAAATTTTTCATGCAAAATACTAAGTGCAAGATAACCTGATAGTGGGCGACTTAACTCATGAAAAATTGGTGAACTGAGAAGTCACTAACTCTCGGGCTATATTGGTCGGTTATATTATATTGAAAGTGAAGCTAAGACTGACAATGAACGTGATGAAAGAGGTGTGACAAGATTAGACTATGCAGCACTCAGTAATCATAACCTAATAAAAACTATAGTAGGTGTACAGCCGAATACAATCTAGATTTTCTCAAATCTAAATCTTCATTACATAAGATACGCTTCTCAAATAACAAGCGCGATATAAAGACAGATCTCGAAGCTACGATATGCATAACATGTTGCCCCATTTATGATTAGGAACAGGGTTAGTGCGACGCATACCAATGAGGTTCATTTCGTGCCATTTACACGTCATTCATCATTTCGCCTGCCCTTATTTTGCTTTAGGTTTCTCGACAAACAATCGTGGATGCAGGGAATGATTTTGTTTTGTAAGAAAGGTGTAGGCATCAGATTCAACCCAAAGAAACTTTTGATATTGGAGAGATGTTAGAGATGACTTTGTCTGTTAATAGTTGTGAAGAGGCTACCAGTGATAAAAGTATTTCTACAATCACAGATACTGCAGGTGAAGTAGCAAGAAATATAGTAATACATTATAACACGCAAGTAGTAACTGTAGATACCACAAAATTGATGAAATCAATAACTTACTCCACGTAAGAGTTATCATGAGAGATATTAAAATCACATATAGGTACATATAGCCAAGTTTCTTAAACTAATAGTCTTAATTTTGTAAAGGGTTAATAATTGTATATACTTTCCACGTGGGAAACAAATGTTGCCATTAATATGTACAACTGATGTACGAATTATGGAAATTGAAAGAACCCTCGCCTAGAAAGTTACAGATTCCTTCATAACAGTAAACTTTAATTAATGGGCTGCTAAAATTTGAAATTCCTTAGTGTTCAACAATTTTCATAAATGCACTTGATACTTAATATTTTTACAACTCCTGAGTATTTTAACCATAAAATGAGCTGGGACACTTGAGGGGGCGTTTAGTGTTTTATATGCCAAAGGGATTTATGTTATTACCGTCCATATTTCTGCGGACTGAAGCCGCTGAGAGGTCACGAAATCTTGCTGAAAGACGCTGTCCTTTTCGCTCGTATCGATGCATCTTTTTCGCACTCATCCGGTAGCTTTAAAGCGATGAATATTATGTGGGGGGTTATTCGGAGCACGTACACGGGAGCGCAGCGTGGGGCGCTCATGAACTCTGATCCTTGACGACGACCAGGGCTGCTGATGTCCGGTTAGACAGTTCAGGCTTTGAAGGCTCACAATGATGAAGAGATCTGGGGCATACGTGGACTGGTCAAGAATTAAAGGACCAAATATGAAGAAATGTACCTCTGCGTGAAGATTTTGACCCAGAAAACGTAGGTTGTTATTAATACAATCCTTGAAGTTGTATAGGTGGCTACTGAGAGAAGCAGATGAAGGAAATTTGTGATTATCAACAATATCTCATAGTTATCATGAACTGCAAAGTAATGACTAGAAGGAAATTGTTCTAATATAAAAATGTGGATCAAGTAATGTTATTTCGCAGAAGGAGTAAAACTGCTTCAGTTCAAGTTACTCTAATTTTAAATAATCTTCGTACCTGTTAAAAGTCACTCTAACAAAACAAAAGTAAAGTAGGTAACCTGGTAGGTGAAAAAGTAACGACTGAATAAGAAAATACAGAGAATTTGTTCACGAATTCTTTCGGTGTGTTGCAAGTTCATAAAAGAGGGTCAATTTACTGTGTCCATAAAATGGCAACCCTAACAAGAAGATATAACGTTAACAATAAAAAAATTTCGCCCGCCAACGAAGGTAGAAGAGTTGCGATGACAACTCCTCGCAAACTTTGTAATCAGTTGTAACAAATTTATGTCGTGTGCGTGCGAGAGTTTTCGCACAAGTTTTCGTTTTCGCGTTAGAACGCAAGGAGTCGTATTTTGTGTATGTGATACTTAATTGAACTTGTTTCTGGGTCTTCCGACGTTAATTTGACGGGTGTATTTCATCTGTTTTGTTTTGAGAATTCAATTAATTATACTTCAGACATGGTAATATATACTTGGTTAAAATCTTTGTGGAGGTCAATGACCGCGTCTGCAGATAGCAATGATAAGGTGGGTCGTGGACTCACGGTATGTAAACCCCAAGCTCTACACTTTAATTTTGGATCTCTCTGTTTTATTCTGTATTTTTTTTCATATACTTATGTGTTTTATATAAAAAGAATCTTCACATTATTAATTTTCTCCTCAACCATATTTCATTTCATTTATTCGCAATAAATTGTAGGTTAGACAAGTTGAAGTAATACAATAAAATAAGTTCCGTACAATTTTACCCATCGGGTGTGCTACATAAATGTGTGCTATTGAGCGAGATAAATACTAATAATATATTTTTTAATTTAACTACATTATATCACGATGTCATCTTAATTAAACATTCCACGCAGCAAAAATAATACAATGACAGAGTCAATATCTAGTATGTCACAGAAAATTAAACCAAGTCAATCAATAGGTGAAAATACCACTCCATTCAAGTTAAAAGCAGCCACCACAGGTCCAGAGGCGATGATAGAACCTGCGTCGCTTTCGCCGCAGTATCACTTTGTAGCTATTGTAGTATCATTTTCTACTACTCTCGCAACTCCTATAGAAGAATAACAAAAACAATGAATAAATCGCTTCGATTTCTTACTATTTTCTGAATTCTTAATTAAGCTGTTTTTTTTTCGAATCGCAACTTGTACCAAACTTTATTTTAAACCAATAATTTTAATAAAAACGGATATATTTTTACATTTATTCGTTATCTTGTACATCTTGCTGTTGATGGTGGGGCGGAATCTGGCATTGTCATTTGAACACGCTGAGTCGTTTACTTTGTGTTTGGCAGCCATTGATAGCAGATTAGCGGGTGTTTTGAAATTATATCTTCAAATATCAGAAAATGTTTCTTCATTTACTGACACGATGTGATCGATGATAATATGCAGGATATAAGTAACAGATAAGCAAGATGCTAAGATAAAGGTCACAAATACAATTCATCTTGATATTGATATCTGAAACATGGCAACGTCCATAATTGGCTGGCTTGTCAGCCTTAGACAAGATACGTATAATGTATATGTTTGACTGTACAATATTAAATTGACAACGTTATCTAGTGCAGGATCCCGAAAGGCTTGTTACTGTTGACATCCACTCGTCCAAAATACTATATTCTGTCTGAGTCTGTGAGCCTATCTGTTCCATCGAATTACAAATTACAATACAATACAATTCCATTTACAAACAATCAACCAAATATCAATACAATATAATTTTCATAATACATATTTTTTAATTAATTTCGTTAAAGTTTTGTTCACAAATGTACTGTGTCAGCGCTATTTATGTAAAAATATGGCTGGTTGTTTATCAGGGAACCAAAAAATACCTGAGCAGGTACCGAAGACTGAGCAGGGGACGAGTAGGTACCTTAAAAATAAATTAATATTGCCTCGTCTCCTGCCGGGGGACCAATGGGCACCTATATAGGGGCCGAATCTACAACTTTTAATGCGGGGGTCGAATATTAGGGGACCAATGGGTTCTGACCCAAATACCCACATAATTGTACCTATATTCGCTCTTATATCAAGACAATCTGGTTTAAAGGAAGAAAATGTAGGACATGTATTGTTTGTTTCTAAAAAAATTATCCATTTATCATTTAGATTTTCGTTTCGCATAGCGCATATGCAAGAAAATATCAAAACATATGAAAAAGGAACGAGTCATCAATTAAAAACATGATGTCTAACAGACATGAATTTGAGTAATCGCATAATTACTGGATAGATGTCGCTACCGTCCCTAAGACGAGAGATATGGAGACAAAATTTACGACCTGGTTACGATATCACGGTGGCTCTGTTGGAATAGAGCATGCCTCGGAATGGCGAGGTCTCTGGTTCGAATCTCGGTCGTGATGGAATTTTTTCTCTTAGATTTTCGTTTCGCATAGCGCATATGCAAGAAAATATCAAAACATATTGTGTGTTTCCAGTACCATGAATGCACTCATAAATTGGTAATACGTGAAGATAATCAAACAGATACACCACATCCAACCAAAACAAACGTTTAAAAATGTGTTGTTATTTGTTGAAAGAATAAACAAGATAAACGTTTAATTCCACCTAACACCGACAAAACGCGAAATTTTTAAAAATCTCCAAACGCCGACAAACTCTGGCAAAACAAAGTTCCGAAGCAGAAAGTCTTTAGAATGTCATTCTGCTTAGTTTTCGTATTTCTTAATACAACTTAATGCGGTGATGTAACTTAGAAGCGTAGAGCGTATCGAATGATAATATCAACGCCATTTAACTCCACTTACCAGCTACATAGAACATGTCAATAAAAATATATAATCATCTTCCAGACGAAATAAAAAATGTAACAAATGAAAAATCGGGCTAGTCTCAGTAGTCCGATGATTTAGTCCGGTGATCGGACTGATGAGACTTTTTAGTCTCTGTAGTCCGATGATTAAGATTAATTCAGATCATCGGACTACTGAGCCTTTTAGTCCGATACTTAGCTAAAGAGCTAAGTTCAGTGCAATGGTTGACAAAGGTCATCATCGGACTACTGAGACTGAAAAGTCTCATCAGTCCGATTCTCGGACTAAATCATCGGACTTCTGAGACTAGCCCGAAAAATCATTCGCACGACTGCTAAAACAACATCTACATGTTAAATGCTATTACACAGTATAGGAATTTCTAAATGAGAAAAAATAATAATAAACAATTGTTACCTACTTAGTTACTGTAAATTACATTATAATTATTTGAACTAAAAATGTCGTCTCTCTCTTATATTGCTGTGCCTAAAGAAGGTCCATAAAGAACATTGTAACATTTTAATGTTAATTATATGAACATCTGTATTATAACTTACGGAATGCAATAAATATATTGAGTAGTATTTTATATTAGCAATCTGTTACGAAAGTTATAAGGTGAAACCCTGCGGAAGAAATTATGATTACGTATTAAATTACTGAATACAGTCTTCATTTCGACATTGTTCCTAAATCTGCGTTAAACCTTTTTCAAAACCTCAATCTTTTTCAAGCCCTCACATAGAATAAAAAATTATCAGTGATATTGTTACACTTGGCGGCTACTTTGTACGCTTTCACTTACCCCTTGTCCCAGAGCTAAAAGCTGAGCCGGGATGAAAGAAACTGCACCTTAAGCGAATACGTGAAGTCAATTTGCGAGTAAAGTTGTGCCATTGGTTTGGCACTGCACTAGCAGACTTCTTTCCTGGCTTAAAGAGTAGTTAGTGTTGTTTGGCAAGCATCTCCTGTTATCCTGTTTATTTTGTGATAATAGTTATTTTGGGAAACAGAACACAGGTAAAAATAGT
This sequence comes from Tachystola acroxantha, assembly GCA_963506565.1. Taxonomy (NCBI): domain Eukaryota; kingdom Metazoa; phylum Arthropoda; class Insecta; order Lepidoptera; family Oecophoridae; genus Tachystola; species Tachystola acroxantha. The sequence continues at coordinate 12,866,807 of OY735878.1, forward strand.
AATAAAGCTAATTCAGTTTTACTGAAGATGATAGAAAGACCAGAGGCAGACCAGATAGAATGACAACACGTATTGAATACATAAAAGCTTATAATCGACTCCAAGAATAGAACTAATACCCTTATAGAAATCAAATATAATTCGAAACCAAAAAAAAATTAAAATATTCTTATAAAACTAAAGTACAATCTGTACTAGAAAGAGATGTTGGACCATCAATATCAATATCATACATATACAATAGACAGAAAACCATTCGATTATAGCCTGAACTCCCTCTACACTGGCCAGGAAATCTTGGAAACCCTTGGTTTTCTTACACTTTTTAAATTGACGTTTCGTTTTCGCGAATTATAGGTACATACAAAAGGCTCTATTGGGTTCCAGTCCCGTAACCACTCTCCATGGAGGGGAAAGTAAACTGATTGGATATGCAAATGGACTGTTGATGTGTTTTGAAGACAATTAAAGGAAATTCATTATAACAAATAGTACGAAAGTCGCCGGCGTCGGGGCAGACCTCGGCGTAGGTGGAGAGACGATATCGTTAGATACAGGGATGGGTGGCTGGAAGAGGCTCAGGACAGGGATTGATGGATGGTAGAGGAGGGGGGAGACCTTTGCCCAGCAGTGGGATAATATATAGGTTAACAAAAAAAAAAGTACCATAGTATTATTTAACGTACACGTCATTAAAATAATGAGGGATTTCGGACATTTGATAAAATACCAAAATAACATACAAAATTTTAAATAAAACGAACTCAAAACGCTAAGACGAAACAGAAAATAAAATTGTCGAAGTGTAACGATAAAGATGGCTCAAAGCTATCTGTCGACTTTTCCGTATAAAAAAATATCACAACGAAAAGTACTTTGCTCCTAAAAGTCAACTCCCAAGTTAACATCAGATAAAACTTCATGAAAAAGTGTCTTCCCCAAATCCGGAACAAAATTGTTTTCCTCTAACCAACTTAAAAGTAGGCTCTAACCCTTGCCCTTGTGGATTGAGTAACGAAGACGGATCTACCGACATTACCCAGAGTGGTGAAAGAGTATTACCACAAATATATGTTTTCTGTATATTGTTATTTATATTCTCCTAGATTTTTGATGCGTTGTGTACTTTTCCAGACATGCGATAGATGAGTGTATAAAAAGACAAAGAAATAAAAGACGTTGATGCGATTTGTGAATATAGTTGTTTCATAACTATTAGTGCAAACGATGAAAATGTCGTCCAGATAACTTACTAATTACAATGGGTAACTTTTTTAGATTTTAACACGACTTATTTGCGTTAATATATTTCTTAGGCCAAAAGAACTACCTTTTTGAAATAGGTCCACTAATGTGAAGCGATAAATAGGAAATACCGTTCCTATTTATCTACTCCTTCGACAAAGCACACACATTAACAAATAAGCGATGTTTATGTTTATATCAAAATCTTTTTCAAAGTTGGTAAAAAGGCTAAGCCAGTCTAAATCAGCTGTGATCCCTCTACACAGAGTATGTCACAGGCTGGGAGGCACGTTCCGCGATAATACACCCATGAATATTAATGTCACTCACTTTATTTGCTTATTTATTAGCTGTGAGGCCAATAATAACTCATCATGTAGCTGCGATGTGACGATGTTATAACTGATTTTAAACAGGTATATTATATATTTATAAGTCGTTTATTAAGGGTTATTAATAATTATTTGTATAAGTAAACGAATTGTGTGTGGCAATAGCAAGACAGAGATTCAATTTGCTTCTGAAACGAAGAGATGAAAAGTGAATTATGTGTTATATATATACTGCACATCCATAATATGTGCTCCTTCTTACTATTATATTTATAATCAGTTACTTTTATTATTTGTTAGTCCTCCATCCTTTTCATATATTACTGATATTTAAAGACAAAAATATATAATTATCTCAGAATTTATGTTATGCATTATGCCATGCTCGGCGAACAAATTTAAAAACGTAGAAAAATTTCTAGCCTTGAACCTGCGACCTTGTCATTCCGTGACACGCTTTTATATAATTTTATATCTCGTAAAAATAACAATTTTTTTCTAAGATGTTAATTTTAAATGTACAAATCTGGAGATATATGCAAATATAACTAGTGCAGTGATACATTCGCAACCTATATGATTCAAAGATTGATCAAGGTGTGTCAAGTCAAGTGTAAAGGGATAGGATTCGATCCGAGATCGGATCAGTTGTTGGTTTAGGACTGTATTTGGTTTTCCAACACAATAATTTGGACCAAACTATTGAACATGGACGTTTATTTACATTAGAGTACAAAACTAATAGACAGCGTGAATCTATTTCAAATATAGCTAATTTATATTATATGCTGACGAGGATTTTGATAAAGATAGAATAATATAATATATTTCGATAAAGGTAAAAATATCGAGGAAGACGGAAAGTTGTAACATCGATGAAATTACCTGGTTGGGATGTAGATACATCAGAGTTAAGTTTATCTATTTCGAAAACTTTACGAACAATATTATTAAGTATTTTGGAGGGTTCTCGCGACCCGACAGGAACACAGATATAAATGTTACTAGATTACGTCTACGATTCTCCACATTAGCACTAGAGAAAAATAAGCAAATAGATCTTCACCATCAGACTGATGGTTAAAAGATAAAATGAGAAGGCTAGGGAATGGAACGCCCTGCCGGTGTCGGTGTTTCCCGACACATATAACCTTGGGATCTTTAAGGCAAGAGTGAACAGGCATTTACTAGGCCCGCGTGCTTCATCATCGGCCTCATCGTCACTTACCATCAGGTGAGATCGGGGCCAAACGCGGGTTTAGTCAATCAATAAAAAAAAGAGAAGAAGAAGATAGAAATACAAATATTTTTTACTTTAATAATTAACTTGCAATAAATGATATTAATCCGTAACCAAAGAAAAAATATTATGTATGACAGATTATGTTGAAGTAAAATGGAAATTCATAAAGATATTAAAGAAGACTGCTGGTGGTGACTGGATGAGCAGAACTATTTCATCTAGCAGTAAACTAAATAACCTGTAAATAATATTCAATCATGTGATATCGTCATGCAAATAAGTGTCAATCTTGATTTAAAAAAATGCAATTTTAGTTATTAGATAAATAAATCTTGGATATTTGCGCGAGGAAGTCAATTTAAATGAAACACTAATTTAATAGCATAATAATTCAACGCTGCAAAGGCTCTTCCAGATTTCAGAATAAAATATCCTCGCAACCTATCTCAGTATAGTATATTATTGATTCGATGTCTCGACAAACACCTGCGTCGTGAAACTTTGATAAAGCTGATTTTAGCATAATTCGACAACTTTTTTCGAGGTGACACCCCTACCTGTCATGTGTGTATTGATATACTTGAGTCCTGGGTTTATATGTACAGGTATAATCTCACACGATCTTTCTTCGTGTCACCTTGAAGCGTCTGTGGGAAAAAATAGTGACGGCGTTGTATAACAGCGAATTTTTTAACTTCAATCTCAAACTCAATCTGATTAAATTGAACTATTGTAACTTGATTACCAATAAAAACCAATGTAATTGTTGCCGATGCAACATCTCTTTCAAGTGCAGAGTTTTATAAGTAAAACACCATTGATCTCCCATAAACAACTAGATACACAAAGGTCTTACTAAAACAATTTAAAAAACGTCCAAATAAGGGTCCATTGTTAACGTCTAAATAATGTCCAATAAAACAAATGAGGGTCCATTCATCCGTTTTGACCTTCTTTGCGCTCGGACATTTTTAGAAGGCAGACTGTGTATCTAGTTGTTTATAGGAGATCAATGATAAAACATACTTAATTTGTGATTTAGTTTTAGAATGTTTTGTTCATATTTTGTTTTCTAGAAGAATATTGTTTCGAGTCGATTACAAGATATGATTGATGCAAATCGTATTATTTTCAGGTCTACCTCTGGTCTTCCTATCCTCTTCAGTAATATTTCAGATATAGCCTATTATCTAAATGTTACAACATTCACATTTTACAATATTACAATTTTCCGACAGCTTTTGACAAATCAAAATAGAATCTCAATTTAAGACTGGCTTACTGGCCTTGGTCAATTGAAAGCGGATTTTCGCATAATATAGCCAGCAGCAGGAGCCTTCCTGACAAGCGAGTAAATCCGGTACTGAATGCCTATTCAAGGCTTTGTGTCCACTCTTAATCATCGACGAGCTAGTTTCTTGTCCAATAAGAAGCCCTTTTGATAAGGTACTAAAACTACCCACGTAATTAATATTAAGATTAATGTTGGAATTGATTTAGCAAAGAATAAATCAGGCAATGTCATAGTATCATTATTAATTTAACTGATTATTTATTTCGAGCACAAGTGGTCCATATATTATTAGTATTATTTATTATACGTTAGTAAATTAATTTGCCCTCGATAAAATACACACAATAACACATTGATCTCCTATAAACAACTAGATACATAGTCTGCCTTGTAAAAATGTCCGAGAGCAAAGAAGGTCCAAACGGATGAATGTACGTACCCTCATTTGCTTTATTGGATATTATTTGGATGTTAACAATGGACTCTTATTTGGACGTTTTTTAAATTGTTTTAGTAAGACCTTTGTGTATATAGTTGTTTATAGGAGATCAATGCAATACCAAAATATAAATTCATCAATAGCAAAGTATAAGCTTAGTCCTTATATTTATGCCACTAGCACTTTTGTCAAGTGTGCTGCATGGTACACCTCGCACTTATCACCTTCAAGATTACCTTCAGGATGCTGTTGGAACTACAACGTACACTGCTCAATATGGACTCCACTTTTATCGCAATAGTTTAAGTTGCACGAAACCCTCGGTTCCGTCTGTCTGTCGCCAATATAGCGTGAAAGCCAGAAACACAAATTAAAAACAGCAAATAAATCCTAGAATATGGACAGAGATTCAATTAAATAAAACTGGAATCATTTAGAAAGTTTAGAAACATACACAGACAAAATGTCCACGCCGAGAGCCCGGAATCAACTTTAAAATGCATCCGGAAAACAAACTGCAGAATTCAAACACGAACAACAAACTAACAGTAAATTACACAGCGATCCGGTCCGAACCGGAACGTTATTTGTACGGATGCAATCTCTTCCGTCGGTATATGATTAAAACACTGCATAGGACACGGTTCCTATGGGAAATCATCGGCGCGAACGCATTGCATAATTAGCAGTTGCAAAGGCGCTCGGTTAGAGGAGTCTATTTTCATACCCGCAATTCTGTTGCATCCGTATGAGTACTGCAAATAATTTCTAGAAACCCCTTTATCTACAAGTAAGTACCTAATTATCTAGTGTTTTTGTGCAATAATTTGCATGTATTGGACTCGTGGTATTTATTCTTTGCCAGAAATTCTATTACGATCAACTTTGTTTTATGGCACTATCTATCGCTGCTCATCACATCTCGCTACTAATTAAGGGCTTGCTTTATTCGGTAATTTTATTAGGTATTCATTATGATAGCTTCCTTACGTTATGTTACCTTATGTTAGTTCTAAGTGTATAAATAAGGTTACCTTGTATGTGTAATATGTGTAATAAATATTTTTCATTTCATTTCCTTACAATTTTCTATCAAAATCTTGAGAAAATATGTTCAATGCATAAAAATAATACATATGTGGCTTCAACTATAAACCTAATGTTAAAAAATTAAGCTAGAAAAGACGAAGACAAAAAATATGAAAAAGACGCCGAGAATTTTAACTAATTACAATACTTAATCGAACTTAAAAATATGGTAGAACCTAGAAGCCTTCGAAAAAGCAACAGAAAGCCTCGGTATCGCTGGCCTCGAGAATTGGCCCTCCATCCATTCCGTTGCCGTCGGCGACCACTCCACAGGAGCGTCTGTGCAAACGTCCAGAGTGGACATTCCACGCAGACAGGGTTGCCATACGAATGTCCCCAGATAGCGGAAAATCACAGGGTTGTTAAAGGACTATTTTAGTCATTATTAATCGGCTAAGATGGGTGAACGTACTGGTATGTATTTTTAAATGAAGAAGGTTGCACATTTGAGTAGTAGGTCCAGAGGGTTTACCGCGACTTTCATCAGTTTAGTTGTCGTTGATGCAATATCTCCACAAGTTTTAATAAACGATGAGTTTCTGAATCGTGATGTGTCAAAAAAAAAGCGGTGAAAATTACGGCTGATCCTCGGTTTAATCGCACATCATCAATTGATATTAGAGGCTTATTGGCTACCTGAATAACTAAGTTTTACCATTAACCACTTTTTTAGAAGAAGACGCTAAAGATGGTGTTTAAACTGAACCTGCATAGAATTTCATTTCGAAAAAAAGATCCGCCATTATTTTGGAATGGCGGATTGATTTTATATTCGTTTAATTTTCTATTTACATGAATACTCTAAATAACTTGACATTGGCGAAGTTATCTCTTGAATAAGAGTAGAAGCCATTCAAATATAAATATAATAGAATTTCATTTCATCTTAAAGAAAGAAAGAAACATTTATTTGCCACCACAATACATACATATCAACAATAAAAAAGAATACATAAATCTTTCCTTTCTAGAAAATGGGATTTGATGAACATTTTGGGTAGCACTCATCATTAGAATGAATTTCGATCTAATGTGGTGAACAATTAAAAAATAAATATTTTAAAATAATTAAAGAAAAAATGACTATTAGAATACTAACCCTGCTGACAACCCTACACAAATAAGTTCACAGCAAAGGGAGATGAAATAAAACTGAGGCGACTTTACATACCCTCGTATGCGCAGTCGTCTTCAATTATATTGGAGTTGCAAATATGGCCGCCACTTTGTTGAATATAAAATTAATTTTGCATTTTATGAGCGGTTTGTGGAGAATAAAACTGGGTAAAGAGACTGCGTAATGTATGAGGCTTTATGTATCTACACATGAGGATAAGTCATCTCGCTTTGAAGTGGATTTTAGTGACTTAAACGTTCAACTTCAAGCTAGTAAATGTTTTATTAAATGATTTTATATTCCCATAAACTAACTTATATATGCCTACATAAGTTGATGAAATAACTTACTTATAGAAGAAATAATTATTTTATGGGTTAGTTTTATCATCTATTTAAAAAATACTTACGTAAGTAGGTATATAATATTGCATATGAAAAGGTTCTAATACTTTTTAGAATTAACACTATAGTGAGCCATTACTACAAATTATTATATATAAACGAATATCACTCACTTATATTGTTAAAGTCGGCAATTAGACCGAGAAGGTTCTAATACTAATAAATGATTTTTTTGAAACAATGTCAAAAGACAAAGAGTAATTTACAAATACAAAAAAATCTCAATGAATTAACGACAAAGTAAAAGTAAATCATCAACATAGAGCTGCTTAAGATCAAAACATTTTAGAATCGAAAAATAGAACATCTAAAAATACTACAAAGTATAACAATAGTTCTAGCACCAGACAATCCTATTGAATACACTATCCACGCCCACGCGCCAGTTGCAGACAAAGATAAACAAAACTAAAATGATCTAGACGCAGAAATTGATGTCCCTGAGGCACACCCAACTGTCTGCAATGAAAAGGGCCCAAATTAGCGGCGTGTCAGCGAAGATGATTAAAAACCGTCTCTTATCACAAACAATGCTATTAGCGGCAGACTTACAGCTTGAGATATTTACAGCAGGCGATTCGGTGTTAGAAATCGTTAAGGTGTTTTAAAAGAAAGTGACATTGCATCTTGCTTTATAATTTAATTTAATGAGTCCTAGCTTCTTTTACTGATCGTAAGGTTAGGGAGAGAAAAAGTATTATATGGCTGCGATGTAAAGAGATTCCTACTAATAATGATAATATACATTTGTTGAAGGCAGGTGTTAGCTATAAAGGTCTTCTACTAGATTTAGTAAAGGAACGATAATTACGAAAGCACTAAAATATAGCTATCAGAGATTATTGACTTCTTTAACTCGATCGGCAGATACAGGACATAGTTGAAATTGTCAGTATGAGAAAGGAAAGTAGCAGAATTCACTTGTGTCTGTAAAGAAATAGTAAATATACCAGCATTTAAGACAGAGATCCCGAATATACATTAACAAAACATTTTATTATATTTGTTTGTAAGATTTCTTGAATAAATAAATGAATTGAGTACTTAACAAAACTGGAAACCAGGTATTCTATATAAACACAGGTTATCCTAGTTTGAGAGTCTGGACCACTATCGACTGTGTAATGAACTCATAATTGATCTAAATAAACTGTTTCTATTTTGCTTGAATATAATATAGCACACAACTAGCAGTAATAATGCCAGTAAAAACAGAAGCTTTACTGAGCTAATTCAAAATATTCGAATCGTAGCCGTATCGTGAATAGCAAAGAGACTCGCAGTTGGCAACTAACTTTTATGATTGATGACGGTGAAGACAATTTTTCTATTCATCATAGTTAATTTTATTGAAGTGTCGTGTGTGGCCGATGCGATGTGATAAATTAACTGAGGTGCGCCTTTTAGTTTCACTAATGCAACTATGGCCATTTGGATCGGACATTTTAATCTAATTTTGCATTGTAATTTAATTGGATTCATAATGTCTGGTCTAGATGAGCATTGTTGCATATTTGGTCTTGGTGAAATAGTCGAACACCAGCGTGATTTTTATGGCCTGTTCTACGATACTTCATGAAAACCTACTCAAAAATCTAGTTAGCTGTATAATTCTTGCAATAGGTTAAGTAGTCTTTGAGATTTTTTTGACTTATATTAGACCGTATAATAAACCAGTGACCTAACCACTACACCACTGAGCTATTCGACGGAACTTAAAAACTTAACTTGCTGTATAATTAAACAGTTTCAAAGCTTTGTATATGTGAATTCAGTGTTACAAATATTTCCAAAGATCGTAAACGCTCAATTATTATAAGTACTTACAATAATCTTTCAATTTTGGGGACGAATTTTACTTCTTAATCTTTTATTATCAATATCAGTCAAGAATAATGTATTGTCATTATATATTTTTTAACAGATGGTGCGGTGACAACCTATCAAAAATGTAATAACCGTCATTGATACCTCTCCTAGCCTTAACATAATAATTTTCAGTATGTCCTTGCGTACTGTATTATTAACACAGAATTCATTTGATAAGTGACATAGTGTGTATTTTTGTTCCATTTCGGATATTAACATCAGATAGAGCAACAATGAACTGATGAAAGGGTTTTTGTGTAATTTGTGTCGTTAGAATCGTACTTTCATCATTAATTACTTTGACAACGATAAGGGAGTGTAATTACTCGTATATTGCAATTTAATTTACTATTCAAACAACAAAATTATGTCCATTTCATTACGCAATATCATCTCGAATTCCAAAAATCAATGACGATAAACTGCATCCAGGATTTAGACGACGAAAAGTTTGTTCATCCTTCATTAGGCGTTATATTCGCTTCTATAACAGGTTGTTAATTCTGTTTTTTATGTGCTGCTGAATTGTTAGTTTTTTCTTCAGCATTCGCACGTTTTCCTTGCAAAATGAAAAATTATAAAAATGTTGACTTGAAAGAAAATAAGCACACAAAGCTGTACTTGCAAAAAAGCTAATTGAATCATTATTAACTTTGCAATGAAAAAACATTAAAAATATTCAAAATATTCACATTTTGCTTTCATTAGACGGTCCGGCATTTATTGATTTCCAATGATATTTTGTTAAAGTTAATAAGAGCGCCCTTTCCCATATAGTAAATTCTATCCCTATTATATGAAACCATATGATGCCATTATATCCATCCTAAACTAACATAACGTCATTTGCAAAGACCCAAGTCATTTCTACGTCTTAAAGACGCCCTAATGAAGACGGCTGTATTCAACACCCTTTTGTTTTCGAGTGCCTGTGTTTTAGAACTCATTAAATTAAAGGATGAGACTTACACTCGTTACGGGCTGTGTAGGATTTGTCGGTCGCTTCTCTCGCTTCTGTGGGAATGTTTTGTATTTCGTTGAGAAAACGTGGGTGCTCTTAAATATACAGGAGGCCTTGAATTCATTCGACAAAATTAAATGGATGGTTAGACTTGTGACAGACGTTAATTCTGCACAGCGTTATACTATCATATAAGTAGAGCGCTGACACACTCTGAGTCAGCATCAGCTGAAGCCTAAACCTTTTGCCTAAGTTATATGTTGTTAATTGTCACTGTAATTTACTTCTTACTGTTTTTATTTCTTATATGTATATACTTAATAGGCATTAAATGTTATTCTATTCTATTCTAATTAATTAATTGGATGTGCATCGTTACTGTGCTTTGGAGTTTTTATATTTTAAGGTATTTTTAATTTATTGCGACGATTTCTTTGAAATTTGACCTAATGGTCATTTCTACGGTCATTGTGTGACTTGTGACGTGCTTAGTTCATTTTTTCGCAGTTTCGTTTTCCTAAAATAACCTTACCAAAAATATTTATCATGAGTACCCCCTGTTTCAATTTGTACAATGAATTCAAGGAGGTGTCCTTGAAGACATATTTTCAAGATGTTTTAAGTTGGATTTCAATCGTGTTTCTTGTGAAGATGTGAGGCTTGTAGTCCTGATGGATAGTAGACAGACCTTTTATACCACTGTCTTAGCAACGGCATCTACTACTCTAATAGGAGGTAACCATGGTGACTACTTACCATCAAGGTTTAGCATTTTAACCTATTGTACAGATGTACGCTCTGTCATACCACATGTTCTATGTTCAGATGTAGACTTACCTGTAACAATAAATTATATTTCATTAGTACAATACAATTCATGGGAATATTAATGTACGCTAAATGACAATGCCAGATTCTACCCCACAATCAACCGCAAGTTGTACAAGATAACGAATAAATGTAAAAATATATCCGTTTTTTATTAAAATTATTGGTTTAAAATAAAGTTTTGTACAACTTGCGATTCGAAAAAAACATCTTAATTAAGAATTCAGAAAATAGTAAGAAATCGAAGCGATTTATTCATTGTTTTTGTTATTCTTCTATAGGAGTTGCGAGAATAATAGAAAATGATACCTACTGATTATGATTATGCAATTTGAAACCTGTAATAAGTCCCCAACAAAATGTTAGGAACAGCTTAAATGGTCACGTATTTTTGTAGGTGGGGCAAAGCTCCATTGAAATTTGGCAATGCCTTTTCTGCCTTTATTTTTCACTAATATTATAAAATTGTCGGCCTCTTTTGGTATTAGTTCGCTTCTAACTCAAGATCCTCTAAAAGATACACCGATGATAACAATATTAATCACCTAATTAAAAGATGATGTACCAGGATCTCAGCAGATGAAAGGAAGTCCATCATATTTGTCTTATCAGAGAAAGACGCGAGGTTGTATATGTGTATTATATAAGCATAAACAAAGTGTTAGAGCATAACCCCAAAGCCCTTCACCACCCAACACATTGGTCACATGAGAAGCTTTCCTATTTCACAGAATATAATACATTATTTAGGGAGTGCTTACATTTAATGCGCTTAACGCCGGCAAGTGCTATAATAGTGTTACCGAGGTATTTTGTGTGAATGTAATACGGACAAAATGTACTGCTTCAGGATTTGCGGTGCGCGCAATATTAATAAAATGTTAGTAGGCACTTTGAAGAGAGCAAGTGAACAATTGTGATTGTTTTCTAAGATTAAGACTGGCTTCAGGTGTTTCAAGAGTTTATTTATCAATGTAATGGCAGCTATTTCTGATATAATTTTATAATATCCTCTGCAGGTGGTTGTCTGGAAGAAATCGCTTTTAGCGATAAGACCGCCAAAATTGTACATGCTTCTCAATTATGTAATTAATAGGTACTGTATTATGGTGCAATGAAGTGTATTTATCTTATCTTATCTATTTACTCTTTATTCTAAACTAAAATGATTATAAAGCATTTATTTAAAATATGTACAATAAACCTGACAATAACATAAACCTATAAAATAATAGACATAAAAACTAATTAAATACAATATAAACTCTGAATTTGAATTACGCATTATCCATGCTCGGTGAATAAATTAGAACATGATGAAAAAATTCTTACCGTGGGCAGGACTTGAACCTGTCTTGTTACGAAATTACAAGGTCGCAGGTTCAAGTGTTTATAGCAATTTAATTAAATGAACGTTAACAAATAAAAGTGATCAAAAACACGATTCAGAATAATAGGTCGTAATATAAAATTGACGCAGATAAGATACTCCAACCTAAACTGAAGCCCAAATCAAGTGTCTTATTTTGTAAACAAAAACTACCCGACCGTACTAACATTTTAAGCTGGTCTATGATTATTACATAGTTATTTTTATATTATTAGATCGGATTACTTTACTTTCACAATTTCACAAGTAATTAGACGATCATTATTTGTTTATAAAATAAGACACTTGATTTGGGCGGTATAAACTGTTACAATTGACTGTTCCGAGTGACAGCCTGTTTAAAACCACTGCTCTCTTCGAGGAAGCTGCAGAAATCACCATATTTCCTGTAAAAAGATGTAACTATAACGAGTTCTCTCTCAATTTCCCTCAAATCTCCGTCTGGAACCTGTAATAACTAAAAGCAGAAAATCCAAGCTCGTCTTGGAAATATTATTGTGATTGTCAAGTGCAGCGAATAATAATAGAAAAAGGTAAAACAAAAAGCTGATTTGAATTTGAAATTATGCTCCGTGCTGAATGATAATGACATTGATTCATGAATGAAAGGAATGGAGCTGAAATGTAATGAGGCGTCGAAAAGACTATTTTCAGTAAAAATGATAGTGAAAACGAGTAAATTGCTATTGTTGTCTACGAGACGTTTTATATGGGAGTCGCATTGTGAACGCTATGACTAATCCTAACGATGAGTTTTAAAAAGCTTGAGTCACCTTAAATGGATCAAGAGGGAAAACTATAATAGGCAAAATGGTAACTCTTGAAAGAAGAGAATACATATAGTGTGGATGTAAAACCTGGAAATAGTATATAACATCAAAGACTTAGCTGACAGTCGTTACGAAGAAAGATGACTCATCTAGACTACCGAAAGGGGAAGATCGAGGAATAGAAGTGACCAAAACAGGTATACCGAAGCTCAAATCAAGTGTCTTATTTTGTAAACAAAAACTACCCTACCCTACTAACATTTTAAGCTGAACTGTGATTATTGTATAGTTATTTTCACAATTATGAATAGGTTCAATCAATCATTTCATTTCATTTATTTAATTCCATGTACAATTATTACTGTGTCGGAAATCAATTAGTAACTAAAATTTATAATTAACAAGGCTACCTATTTAAATATTATACAATGTCAATATCTCAAATTTAGCGTCTACTTATAGTAAACAGACTAAGGGTTGGCCAGGGGCGCTGCGCCGAGTTGATGCACAAATGGGGCTACAGAGACGACCCGACATGCACCTGCGGAGCGATACAGAGCATGGCCCACCTCGCGAACGACTGCCCAAACTGGCCTATAGAGGGAGGACTGGCCAGAATAAACACGGCGGATGACGAAGCCATCGCGTGGCTAAGAAAAGTTTTGCCTTTGTGATACACGCTGTGTTGTGGCAGCTGACGACCGAACGATAAAATAAAAATACTTATAGTTATTTATATAATATGTATTCAATTTCATTTTAATCAGTTCCTTATTAGTGTTACATCACAACAGGCAGGAATTAGACGATCAAATTTGTTTACAAAATAAGACTCTTGATTTGGGCTGCGGTATATTTGGGATAGTTCGTCATTATTATGATGATACATAACTCCAAGTTTGTTGATAAAACCACATAATCATCTAGATATACCAGCAATTGACATTTTTAACATTAAGAATTGAGCTGACGATATTTCACACCTGATTATTATTCTCGTTACCAGACTTTAATGTCACTGAAACATCGGCCAACTAATGCCAAATAACATACAGCTATAGAATAACAAAGTACTGAATTGACCAAATGTTCCAGCAATCTTTCTCCTGCCAAATAATCACGCTTTGACGCCGAATTGGGGCTCCAGAAAAGCTGACGTCAAAATCATCACCATCTTCTCATTTCTACAAAAACTTATCTCATATGATCGACACAAGATATCCGAACCCAAGTCCAGTACATAAATTACACATGGAAACATGCTACATCTTGAAAGGACAAACTGTGAAGCGAGCGGTTCTCGCCGGCCAAAGCTCCACGTCGTTATTCAATTTACATGCAAATGGGGGAGTGGTGGTTGCAGGGGGTTGGGGGGTGCGACCGTGCCAATAGTACGCTGATGTATCGCGTCAGAACGTGTCCTGTGGCAGGCTTTTGGGTGGGAATTGTTAGACTTACAGCGGAATTATCGAAAATTTAATATTTTTCAACAGCATCGTAAAATAAAATAAGCGAGGAATTATCTGAGCTGACTGGCAGGGGCTGGATGCAAAGAGATTAAAGACTGAAAAATTTGCCTTGGGAAAGAGCCAATAGTGGAAAGATACAGGTATATGCTGCTAATGATGATGATTACTATCATAAAATAGACAGTCATTTAAGTTCAAAGGTGAATATAGAATTCAAAGTTGACAAAGAAAATAGTAACAGGCATGTAGCAATCAGGGCTTGGACAATTCTGATCTGAGATAAAACAGAATATTAATAAAGTAGAAGATGACTATGCCAAAACATTTGAGCGCAATTTGTAAGTTGTAATGCAAAATAACTATTAACTCATGACTAATAAAATAGTTGGGAACAGAAAGTTTGGATGGGATAGTTGTCAGTGAGGGCAAATATGTTGGCCCGTAGGTTCGCTCGCTGTACGAGGGAAGTTAAAATCACTCTTTTCAAGTCGTACTGCCAGTCCTTCTACACGAGCGGCCTATGGACCCACTACACTCAAAGATCCTACAACGCCCTGCGCATCCAGTACAACAATGCGTTCAGGGTGCTGTTGGGGCTGCCTCGGTTCTGCAGCGCCTCCGGCATGTTCGCGGAGGCGCGCACGGACGGCTTCCACGCCGTCATGCGAAAGAAGACCGCATCGCTGCTGGCCAGAGTGCGGGCTAGCACCAACAGCATACTGAGCGTAATTGCCGACAAGTACGACTGCCCGATTATGCGTCACTGGGCGCGCGTGTTGGTGGGCTTTGGTAACATACTTGGCCTACCAACGCCGCGTCTATAGTGATGTAGATTACAATATACCTACCTACCCAAGACAAATGTACTAACTTAGCTTTTAAGAAAATTGTTACTAACACAAATGGACCTAGTTGTCTGAATAAATAAATATTATTATTATTATTATTATTATAGTTCTATGGTCTGCTATTGTCCAGAAATTTTTATGGGGGCATTTTTATTTTACTATCAGACACAAGCTTACAAATAAATTGATTTATCAAATACCACCAAACTGCTGCTTAGCAAATATTATAAACTATAACGAAAAGTTAATATTGTCACTTTGTCAGCAAATTTTCTGCGAATATACGGACAACAGCAGATCAATGGTAACACTTGCAGTGCGATTTTAAATCTTACGTAGCAGATAATAAGAACGGTCTATAAAGTCCAAAGTGATATACTTGATCTTCTGTCAGCTGTACGCCCAATATTATGGCTACACGACTCTAAGGCGCGTATTAATAAATCACTCTCAACTCAAAAGTAAATCTTGAGAACGACCTCAAGATGGCGTTCCTATTAATAAACGTAACTTAGGTGCGCGTTTAGGAATCGTAGGAACGTATTTGCTGATTGCAGGCGAACCGCGACGTTTACTTGAGTTCTTCCACTTGAGAAAGACATGATACGCCCTCAAGATTGGTTTATTAATAAATGTAATACTTGTTATGGTGATCACGTCTTGAGAGTGTATTAGCTGAATTTGCTCTTGTGGCGAGTTTGAGCTCAGACTATTAATACGGGCCTAAGAAAGAGTTATAATTAGAGTACCAGATTTTCAAATTACAAGATTCTTTAACTCCGCTGTATCCTCATAGCTTAGTTCAATTTGTAGCGTATGCGAAATATGACGGTACTGTAGGTGTCTCGGATATTGATAGGTCACATCAGATAGGTCAGCGGTTCGCCAGGGTTTTTTAATAACGTCTAAACGTGGGCCAGATGGATTTATTAGCGAGGACCCGGCTGACAGATTTTTGCGGAAGCCATGCCTGTTTAAGGAAATTGAGGGGTTTAGATGATACAATACGGTTGGCTTTTGTACGGAAAGGTTATCGATTATAAATGGTTTTATTTAAGACCAATTCTGGATAGAAGGACGGTATTTGCCTATGTTTCAGTCGTAAGAAATATTGTTAATGGAAAGTCGTAAGAAATATTGTTAATGGAAACATAGTTTGACGCGAAGAACCGTATAATAATAGTTTTTTAGGCAAGGTGTGTGATATCTTAAGTCTTAATTGCGAAGATTGTGGAGCCAATGGTGAAGACGATGGTGAAGTCTTGCTATATATTTTAATGGAATGTCTCCGGTACGCGACTAAAAGAGAGCATATTATTAATAGTTTAGGTTTATGTAAATTAGACGTAGTTCCACGGCATTTTAGCTGAACCAACTTCAGGCCCAGCTAAAATGCTTTTATAAAATTTAAGTAGATAGGTTAGTTTAGAATAGGTACGATGGGATTGGCATCGTCACTTTATGTGTACAAATATTCCTAAAATAATTATAGAAAAAAAGTAGATATTATTAGTTTTTTTCTTATTGATGCATAGTTAAAGACCTATCTCCTCCTCCTCAAAAACACTTTTATGTTCCTAACTTGGTGCTTTTTGAACCTAGTTCCTTCAATACGGTAACAATATCATTGTCACCTTCATCAATTGTTATAAAGTCATTGGCTTCTTGTATACTTTTCTTTATGATATACAGTACGTGTTCATCAGTAACCTATTGCTGTTATTCATAAACGTGATTCAAAAGTTACGGTTTAAGGATTCTCGTACTCATAAACCCGATTTAGCGTTAAGCTAAGTTAAGTTCAATTGAGTATGCTTATACTAATCTCCTATCCAATCAAGGTACCTAATTTAACACGCGTTGCTAACCATAACCTCATCAAAGACTAGTCAAACGATAAAACCGGTTACGCGGTTGACCGTCAACTTGAGGTCTACGGGGAATTGGCTGCGGTTGCCATGGCAACGACAGGTGGCTGACGTGCAATCGAACGGTGAGGTTTTGCGGTTGTGACCTTCGATTTCAAATGGGAAATGTATTACGTGGCTTTGAAGTGGCACGTGGCTTCTATGTACTTTATGACGTAAAGAGTGACTTGTGACGTCACATTACCCTTGCTTCTATAAAACCCATCGGCGGCGGCGGGACAAGTTATGTCGGAGCGCGCCAGAGGGCGCTGATCCGCAGTGCGCGAAGAAACATCAACGGCGACGCGGGCGTGGCGCGCTCACCTTGAAATAGACCGTCGAAATCGGTCGAAACTGTCGGTCTAATTGCCGACTTCAACAATATAAGTGAGTGATATCCGTTTATATATAATAATTTGTAGTAATGGCTCACTATAGTTTTAATTCTAAAAGGTGCTCTTCACTTCATGCCTTCAACTGTCCTATGGGATAGAAAAAAAATTAAAAACCACCCATCTTTGTATCGCTTAACTTGTACGATAATCTAACCATACTCTCACCGCGCATGATAGATTCATTCTTTGTTGTCTCATTACACCTTCATCACAACTGATTAATTGTGTGCTCTCTCGCTCTACATAGAGCGATCGTAACGAGACACCGCACCGAACAATGGCCTATTGTCGAACGACATCCACCAGTTTGCTGGTATAAAGATAGTAGATATATCTGCTCGTATGTCGATGGGCATAAGGTTGAGATTTTATCAAGAACTATTTTCTTCTTCCTAGTCGTTGCACTCTTGGCAGAGTGGTCGTGGTCACTTCAGTTGCAGTGCCTCACAACACGTCGCCACTCGCCTCTGTCGGCTGCCCTCCTGGTGCAGACGTGCAAGGGATCGGCATCGGCTGCCCTAATCTGGTCCGTCCATCGCATTGATACCTTGCCCTGAACTCCACGCCGAGACACGTGCCCAAAGAAAGTCAGAATGCGAGCCTGAGATTTTCTCAAGAACTATTTTCTTCTTCTTAGTCGTTGCACTCTTGGCAGAGTGGTCGTGGTCACTTCAGTTGCAGTGCCTCACAACACGTCGCCACTCGCCTCTGACGGCTGCCGTGCAAGGGATCGGCATCAGTTGCCCTAATCTGGTCCGTCCATCGCATTGATACCTTGCCCTGAACTCCACGCCGAGACACGTGCCCAAAGAAATTCAGAATGCGAGCCTGAGATTTTCTCAAGAACTATTTTCTTCTTCTTAGTCGTTGCACTCTTGGCAGAGTGGTCGTGGTCACTTCAGTTGCAATGCCTCACCTCGCCACTCGCCTCTGACGGCTGCCCTCCTGGTGCAGACGTGCAAGGGATCGGCATCGGCTGCCCTAATCTGGTCCGTCCATCGCATTGATACCTTGCCCTGAACTCCACGCCGAGACACGTGCCCAAAGAAATTCAGAATGCGAGCCTGAGATTTTCTCAAGAACTATTTTCTTCTTCTTAGTCGTTGCACTCTTGGCAGAGTGGTCGTGGTAGTCACTTCAGTCGCAATGCCTCACCTCGCCACTCGCCTCTGACGGCTGTCCTCCAGGTGCAGACGTGCAAGGTATCGGCATTGGCTGCCCTAATCTGGTCCGTCCATCGCATTGGCGACCTGTCGCGCGCTCGGATATCTTGCCCTGAACTCCACGCGGAGACACGTGCCCAAAGAAAGTCTAACTACAGAGGATAGACGCTGTTTGATGCCCAATTCTTGTAGTATGGATGCATTTGTACGAAATTCAGTCCATGATGTTTTGTTAATTTAAATGGAGAAAAATGGGTTCGAATTCCGGTCGTGATTAAATTTTTTCTCCATCTCTAACTGCAATGTTAGACATGAATTTGAGTAATTGCACAATTTACTGGATAGATGTCGCTACTGTCCCTAAGACGAGAATATGGAGACAAAATTCACGATTGGGTCTCACGGTGGCTCTGTTGGAATAGAGCGTGCCACGGAATGGCGAGGTCCCGAGTTCGAATTCCGGTCGAGATGATTTTTATTTCTCCATTTATCATTCAGTCCATGATATTCCAAGCATTCTTCTCCAGCACCACGTTTCTCCAGTACACCTACTTTTATCTCTTTTTTCGACTACCTACATATTTCCTGCAAGACACAGTAGGCGCTTAAGAGCCTTCCATGAGCCAACTAGCGCCGCCAATCTTTAAAAAATAACATCTTCCAATTTAATCAATTTTATTAAAAAAGCTATTTACAAAATGTTTATTAGGATGAATACTATTTTTCAATATACAATACATGGCATAATTGCAACAAGCTAAGTTCTAGTTCTCAAATATGCTAAAAACGGCCGTTTTTCGCAATTATTTGAACTACAACTTGGCGAAACTGTATAAATAAGCATTTAAAAAAATAGTATAACGTTAATAAAACGTGTCTCCTCTCCTTTTTCTACTGTTATAGTCAAAGAGCTCCATTTTTCTCAACTAAGTATTTTTAAACAAACATTCTCAGCTTGCATTCAGTTGACTGATTCGCTTTTATATTGCGTTTCCTGCACGATGCAGTGTTTCATGAATATTTTATTAGTTGCTGCCGAGTACTTTGTATTTATTTACTTTACAGATGAGTCGGTTATTAAAATTCTTAATTCAATTTCAAATAGGCACTTAACGTCTACCCTACTGTCGAAAGGAGCAAAATAATGTTTTTCGAGTGAGTAGGTACAGGAAAAGAAAAGGTAGAGGGTTAGTTTTCGAATAAAAAATAAACATAAATTAATGTCTCATACAAATCGATCAGCTGACCGGTAGGAAATGTATGAAAATTCATAAAAAAAATTCGTGAAAATCGAAAAGTCGTAGAACAAAAGTTGTTCAGTTACCGATACTGAACACTCTCCCTTCGGCTTCATACATCCTGTATACCATCGCACAAAACATATCACCCGAATTAAAAAATCCTGCAAATCGAAACCGTCGAGTCATCGCGTTTCACACAACATTTCCTCTAAGGGGGTTCCCCGAACGTCTTTAACAACGACGACCCAGTTAAGGACGAACCTGGGATTAATATGGTTGTTACTTAGCCCATTGTAAACAGCCAGCGTCCCATTGTGACAGTGCTCTTATTAATGACCAACCGGGATTAGGCGGTACCCTATTGAGAAGCTACTCATATACATTTGATCGATATAATTGCGACAAGCAAAGTTGTAGTTCACAAATGTGCCAAAAAACGGCAGTTTTTCGCAATTATGCGAACTACAACTTACCGACATTGAATCACATTATAAATAAGCATTTAAAAAATAGTATTTATCGTAATAAACATTATGTACATAGCATTTTTAGTAAAATTGATTAAATTGGAAGATATTATTTCTCAAAGATTGGCGGCGCTAGTTGGCTCATGGAAGGCCCTTAATTATATAGTAAACTTTTTTTTACATTTATACCGTTCTTATGGCGCAGACAGCCATTGGTGTAAAAAACTGAAGTATTGAACTGTTGTCGAGTGTGCAAGAAAAGTTTACAGACACGCCAAACAAAATTTGATTGGAATTGTGACTTTGCACTCAGAACCTCAGCGAGGCGTCTCATCGACCGAAATACCGCCAGCAGGCTATTAGCCGTGAGCGCTCGACTAATAATTGCGTTTTGCAACAAATTACAAGTTAGAATGAGGCAGAAACAGGGGCAAATGGGACCGTACTCATAATTCGCGAGAGAAGTCTCTTTTTGGAAGATGACGGCTTTTCATAATAGTTTATTACGTCGCATTGAGAGTTCTGCTTTGTCTTTTGTGTGTGGGTATAAACTAAGGCGCTATATGGTTGTCAAAAGCAAGAGTGAGACACAAGATGCCCCGCAGCGGCGGAGTGAAGAGCACGGCGCAGTGCCTCGATATTCGTATTTTTATGAATTTTGGTTGAATTTTGGCAGGGAAGTAAAAATACGCCAACATAAATCAGATTTTATTAAAACAAGCTCTCGTATTTATAGTACCCTACATTTTGATATATATTTTTTGTGAATATCTATTTCGGTTTAGATATAATTTTCATTTTAAAAGACATGGAAGGGGTATGTTGTGAAGTTTGTCCAATCGTGTATTCATCAGTCTCTAAATAGACACCCCAAGATTGCTATATATTTTTTTCAGACGTTTAATTTTAGTAGTTAATGCCGTAGCCTTCGTAGAAAAACTGAAAATACGCGCATAAGAAGCCTTAAACAGATTTGTAGGTTATTAAAACAAGGTCCATTCGAAATCAAAGGAATGCAAGTTCTGTGTACACCTAGTGCTAGTCTTGGTTGCTATAGTATGACCTAAGTTGCTAAGTATTAAGACCCTTGGATTCTCTTGAAAATGGCGATAAGTATTAGTAAAGGAATAATTTTCCTTCTAATGTTTACATTGGTTATTTTTTGTTTAAGTTAATCAGAAAATGTTCGCGAATGACAGTACGGTGAAGTTATTGGATAATTCATGCAAGATCTGAAGTTTCAAGCAATTATCAAGAGTCGCACTACGAGCTGGGAGAGAACGTGACTGACGAGCTGCTTCGTCCAGAGTGATGACGCTACAGCGACTCGTCTGGAGGAAGACAAGAAGACGTGGATTTCACTTTTTTTTTGTAAACCAAATCGTCCCATTGCTGGGCAAAGGTCTCCCCCTCCTCTTCCATCCATCCCTGTCCTGAGCCTCTTCCAGCCACCCATCCCTGTATCTAACGATATCGTCTCTCCACCTACGCCGAGGTCTGCCCCGAGACGCCGCGGATTTCACCTAAGTTACGTTAATTAATAGGAACGCCATCTTGCGGTCGTTCTCAAGGTTGACTTTTGAGTGATTTATTAATACGTGCCTAAGAATTCAAGCAGGTGATCTTGAATATAGGAAGTCGACCTCAATTTCCTGAATAGCTTTTGCCTTGCCTTTTATTTCCCCCTGCTGTTTACCGTCGCCGTCCGATCCGTCTTCGTGCCGACAGTCCCTGACACAGTGCATAAACTTGTTTGCATACTAGATGAAAAATCAACAAATCCTCTATCGTATACCTACATCGCTTCCGTGCTCTGTGTCCTCTATAGAGATGCTACCAAAACCGATTTTATTCATGCATTTTTGCTGACGTCTTTTTCACTAATATTCATAAATTTCAAACGGTTTTTGGTGAGGTCATATGTCTTATTGCAATATGGTCAATTTATTATGAATATAGATTCGTTTGCTGGTTTTAATCAAGTTAAACCAAACTGAAAGTTGGAAAAATATTTGGTATATTACGACTACAAAAAATAATGTCCGCCATTTTGTTTTTACTGGGGAATTGGTGTGTGTATGTGTGTAGATTTACGTGAAGTGAACGGCCGTTATAAAAAAATCAACAAAAAGGGTTCTGTTATACTATAAAGCTCTATTATAGAGTTATTTACGGGTCATTCTACGAACGAGCCGACAAAAGTAAATAAAACTAAAAACCTTTTATTTACTGACTATAAAGTCGACAGGAATGACTTTTAGTTACAAGTAAATCTTAATTGAAAATAAAATGACAATGCCAGATTCTGCCCCACCATCAACCGCATGAACAAGATAACGAATACATGTAAAAATATCTCCGGTTTTTTTATATTAAAATTTTTGTCTTTAAATAAAGTTTTGTACAACATGCTAGTCGAAAAAACAGCTTAATTAAGAATTCAGAAAATAGTAAGTTTATTGTCTTTGTTATCATTTTCTACTACTCTCGCAACTCCTACTGATTATGATTATGCAATATGAAACCTGTAATAAGTCCCCAACAAAATGATATATGAGCGTCAATGGTCAGGTAGGTGACCAAAGGTGGGGCAAAGCTCCATTGAAATGTGACAACGTCATTTGTAATAACAATCATTAAGGGCCTTCCATGAGCCAACTAGCGCCGGCAATCTTGATAAAATAATATCTTCCAATTTTATTAAAAACGCTATTTACAAAATGTTTATTAGGATGAATACTATTTTTTAAATGCTTATTTATACCGTGATTCAATTTCGCAGATAGTAATCAGCACACCAGTATGAAAGAGATAAGATCTGGAACAGACAGAGCAAGTGTACACATAAGCTTTTATAAATCAACCCCTACTGTAGTGCCTAGTACTCGTATTAAATTATTCCCTCCCTTCGTCGAGAATGAACGACTCGCGTTGATATATAGTTCGCGGAGTGCTCAGGTCTTGCCTCTCACCTGTCCGGTAATATGTTACCGGAACCGTTATCCAATACCGGTAGTAACGGTTACACATGAAGCAAGGAACCGACGCCGATGGAGTTAGCCACATGTTCATCCAACCTCGTTTTACCTCTGACTCCTAATAAAATGTCTGTTATTTTTCCTCACCGCGTGCTATTTTTATTGTAAATTATTTAATAACCCTTTTATTTACATCACCAGATGCATCCGCTCTTGCATGTAAAGTTTTCACATCTCACAAGTGACTGGGACACTTGTTTTTTTAAATTATTTGAATTTTCAGAATGTGTGAAGAAGAGGATATGTGTGCTATTATATGCCAGGATCGCTTTGTGCTATTGTATGCTATCGCAGCATATGGAAGTACATCGTCTTTGCCTACCCTTGCGGGGAAAGAAAGGCGTGAACTTATGAATGAATGAATGAATTAAAAGAAAATTATCTTTCTGGTCTATGAGAGAGTGAAAGTGACAACTAGAGCTGGAAGCCTGTCCTATAAAAATACACATTAGGTTCTCTCCATTGAAAGCGCCGAAATATTTTCCTTCATGGTTAGACAACTGTTAGTTGTTGATGAAACGTAAAAATGGTATTGCATTTTGTTGAATTCAAATTCCTTCGTATCTCAAACAGCTTTAAGTTGAGGGAGAATTTGAGAAAGACATGACCAAAGCTGATAATAAATAGTGCGTGTTAAGAATGGGATGAAACGTTGTCGAAGTCAATAAAGAATAACAGTTCTAGATCAAAGTTACGTTAGCAAATGACAATGCCAGATTCTGCCCCACCATCAATCGCAAGTTGTACAAGATAACGAATAAATGTAAAAATATCTTTGTTTTTTATTAAAATTATTGGTGTAAAATAAAGTTTTGTACAAGTTGCGAGTCGAAAAAAACAGCTTAATTAAGAATTCAGAAAATAGTAAGAAATCGAAGCGAATTATTCAATGTTTTTGTTATTCTTCTATAGGAGTTGCGAGACTAGTAGAAATACTGATTATGATTATGCTATATAAAACCTGTAATAAATCCCCAACAAAATTATAGGTACAGCTTAAATGATCATGTAGTTTTGTAGGCAAAGCTCCATTGAAATGTGGCAATGTCTTTTATTTCATTTCTTTTCGTCCAGAATTCAACTGTTTTCTGTCAGTATCAATGGTAACACTTGCAGTACGAATTCAACTCTTATGACGCAGATAATAAGAACGGTCCAAAGTGTTACACTTGATCAGCTGTTAGCTGTACCTACATGGCACTGGCAGATCTAGGGTTTGAACTTGGGCCTAACATATATTAAACATAATAAACTTGAATGGAAAATACTCGTAATTTTAATCAACCTTTGAGTAGTTCCAAAGTATTCCTAAACTTAGTCTCCCGCATTCTTAATTTAAAAATGGCCGGTTCAATTTAGAGGGCGTCCTAATTAATTGATCTGAAGATTCGCGGGAATTGCGAGCTACCATCCTCCCTTTCATCCCTCCCCGCCCCCTCTAAGACCACCTCCTGCATGAAGGAAAAAATTTCGCCGCGCTTCATGGAGAGAGCTCAAATAAGATAAAATGCATGTATCGAGTTTTCATGGGTTAAGTCGCTAACTCTTATATTGCAAGTGGGTCTAACAGGGTTAAGTACTTATCCCGGTGTTATCTTCTTGGCGCAAGTGGCCCCTAAACATGGCCGACTTTTTTGGGTTTGTTTATTTTCCTCTGCAGAACTAGATGGAATTAATTTTCCATCCATTCCATTGTGGCGTATAGGTATGACAGATTGGAATAAGAATTACATATTTAATTAAGTCATATTTGATTTTTTCCCCAACTAGTTACACATGTAGAATTATATGTATGACTAGATAGAACGTGTTATCCCAGTCGGATCCTCCATATCCGATACACTGCCCTCAGTGCAAGCCTCCTGAAGATGATCTCGTTCAAGTAAATACGGTTCCCTTCATCTATGTATAATATTTTGCACAGGTTCGCTCTTGTTGTAACTTTCACTCTCATACGTCAGAAAGAGACATCTGTTTTATATATTCGACTTCTATTGAAAATTCCAACATTAGAAAAACAAGTGAGTGACAGAAACGCGATAAATTGTCATGCACGATGAGATTAGATTAATTTCTGTCTACATTTTCGTTCAATGTTACTTAAGAATTTTAAAAAAACAAGAGCTGTGTTTGCGATGTAAATATGGCTACCTCCATTGACGGTTCCTTGCTTAATGCCCTCCAGTGTATCTTTGGCTTTAATTTAGAATTGTTAGCGCAAAGGGAATGCAATTTACGTAAAATAATTGTTTGATTTCGAATATTCCAACGCTTACCCTTCTCGTTTGGTAGGACCTTAATTCGGTTTATGAAGGAGGCTGGGTAAGGTTTTATTTTCTCGAAAAGATACAGCGTTTGTGGGTTTCTGAGCGTAATGGGATCAGTCTCAGTTTTGAATGATAGCGGGGGACATTTTGGTTTTGGGCGTTTAAATTGATTCAAACTCTTACAGCTCGCTGGAGTAGTGGTTTAGTCACTGGATTAACGATATGGAGGTCTCAAGTTAGATCCCAGGTCAAGCCAGTCATGTATCAATAAGTTTTATTCAAAAAAATTAAGGTACATTTATCGAATGCTCTCAAAACGGTGAAGAAAACATTGGGAGAAATTCTGCATGCCAATTTAAAAAAAGTGGTTGACATTGCTCATAGAATCAGTAAACTGAAGTGGCAGTGGGCTGGTCACATCTGTCGTAGAATCGATGACCGATGGGGTAGACGAGTTCTCGAATGGAGGCCACGAACGGGTAAACGTAGTGTGGGACGCCCCCCAACCAGATGGAGGGATGACCTTCGCAAAATGGCTGGCAGGGACTGGATGCAGAGGGCCGAGAGTAGGGTTGATTGGCGCGCTTTGGGAGAGGCCTACGTCCAGCAGTGGACTGATGCGGGCTGATGATGATGATGATGAATTTAAAAAAAGTTAGTGTGTGTAAATTATCATTTTGCTCTAAGCCCGCGTGGTGGATCATGGGCGAGTTTCATAGATGTAAGGTAAAGTCTGTGAGCGAGCGGGGACATAAAATTAGACTGCAATGATGACCCTAGCTGTTAAACTTGCATAATCTCACGCTTTTATACAAGTCACTTCTCAGAATTAATTTGCCTAACATTTCTATCTCATAGAAAAGTTAGAAACATAGACAACTTTTGGAACGTTCATGAATTTAATGAAAATATGAGTTCTGAGAACCTCGCAGCCTCCAATTAGGTTTTAAAGCGGAGTTAGTTGAAATTAATCCGAGCAAACACGAGAGTTTATCATCGAAAGTTAGTCATACACGGAGTAGTGGGATTGCATACGTATTCTAGATTTAATACAGTGTGCCATGGACAAGGAAATAGCGAGTTATTTGTTATCAGAAAACAAGAGGATATTAATTTTTGGATGTCATTTTTAAGCAGGTGTTCCACCGCCGGCGGTGAGCGAGGCTAGGAAAATGAAGTGATTCTATTGGTGGATTTTTACATCGCACACCGCTTAGCTACCTCGCACAGCTCTGGTGGAAAAGCAGCCTAACCATGGGCTATTATTTCGTGCAAGAAACGTACAATAGATAGTACATTCCGTGTAAACAAAAGAGACGCATATATTAATAGTTCATCTCTGTTCACACTCGGCCTTCAACCAGTGTGTCCTGTCAATGATGACCTACGGAGCCGAAACGTGGACATTGACGGTGAGACTATCCCACAAGTTCAAAGTCGCTCAGCGAGCTATGTCAAGAGCTATGCTTGGCATTTCTCTGTTAGATAGTATAAGGAACGAGTATATCCGCCAGAAGACAAAAATGGTTGACATTGCTGATGACGATAATGATTCAAAGTCTTACAAAACTTTGAAGTGTTCATTAATAGCCGGACGGGCTCACTGAAATTTAGAAACTAAGAAACCCATTTTTTTTTGGCCCAGGTGAAACATGTTTCCATGTACCACCACGCCACACGGGGAGCATGTTGATTATGTCGGGCTCGCCGCCCTGAGGGGGCGGAATACCGACTAAACTTCATGGGGTGTTCCACCTCGTGCCATTGTTGCCGAGCCACGGGACGATACATCCGACTGGCGCTCCGAGCACTCCCCATTGCGGGCTGTAATAGCCCACAATTCATCATCCATTCATCCATCACCTTCCTCCTACCCGTCCTACCCTACCCTAGCAAACTTAGTAAACCAACCAATAATATCTCATACTCTTGTGAATG
This sequence comes from Tachystola acroxantha, assembly GCA_963506565.1. Classification (NCBI taxonomy): domain Eukaryota; kingdom Metazoa; phylum Arthropoda; class Insecta; order Lepidoptera; family Oecophoridae; genus Tachystola; species Tachystola acroxantha. The sequence continues at coordinate 12,894,521 of OY735878.1, forward strand.
AATAAACATGTTTATATACATAAAGACAGTACGTATTTCAATAAACATTCCCGAAATTTCAGAAGTAGTCCTAATGAGAAGTAGCCCAAGTGAGAAATAGCCCTAATGAGAAGTAGCCAAAATGAGAAGTAGCCAAAATGAGAAGTAGTCCATTAGCGAGTCGGTTGCCATAATGAGAATTAGCCATAATGCGCCTAAACCCTATAAAGACGTAATGTCGGCAAAATACAGGTACCGTCGTCACCAAAATCGTACATCTCGACGTCGTAGAAAGTACGTCGCCTAATATCTGAGAAGGCACAGTACACGATACACCTGAGATGATAATGTATGCAAATTGCCGTTAACTTGGGCGCGCAGACTACGGGAGCTGTATCAAACTTGTTATTTGTGTGTTTTAAGTTGCTTGGTGATTTACGCGTACCGGATTACGCGGGATACACATTGACAGGACGAATGATGAATAGAATTGACGTTTCCAATCTGCCGTTCTCAAAACGATGAAATTATACCATGACGTGGCGCGGCAAACAGAGACGCCGCTACACCAATGCAATAGCACTGGCCCTTTCACGGCCGCTATGACATGGTATGATTTGATCGTTTTGAGAACCGTAATACACTGATTACCGTTCTCAAAACGATGAAATTATACTATGTCATGTCGCGGCAAACAGAGACACCGCTACACCAATGCCATAGCACTGTCCCTTTCACGGCCGCTATGACATGGTGTCATTTGAGAACCGTAATAGTCACTGGTGGTTTCTTAAAGGTGGATTTCCATAAAGTTCCTGATTTAGGGAATAGAAAGTGTTAAGAAAGCTTTAATGAAACTTTTTGTAGTGAAATAAGGCTAGACCATGCAGGAAATATGCCGGATAATTCACTTTTTAAAGAAAAAACAGAAATACTGGAATGGTTTTCTGTTGTCGATAACTTAGAATCCAGTGATCGATTCATGTAAACAAGGTACAAAGGCGAGTGCGTGCAAACGAGCGGACATAATCAGTTATTTTTTCAAAACCTGCAAATATCGATGGCTGCAATGCTGTCGAAATATCGAGACATCAATAAAAAATGTTTAACACGAGAATTCCCATTTTATCTAATTAAGGGGCTGCCAGATTTCAAACTCAAGCGTGAGATAGAAGATGTCCCGCAGCGGCGCAGTGAAGAGCACCGCACATATTTGTATTTTTAATAATTCTGGATGAATTTTGGCAGGGAAATAAAAATACGCCATAAAAATCTGATTTTTTTTAAATAAGCTCTCGTATTTATTATAATACCCTACATTTTGATAGATATTTTGTATGAATAACTATTTCGGTTTAGACATAATTTTCATTTTAAAAGACATGGAAAGGGGTATGTTTGCGATTTTTTTTCTATCGAGCGAAGTTTGTCCAATCGTGTCTCTAAATAGACACCCCAAGATTGCTATATATTTTTTCAGACGTTTCATTTTAGTAGTTAGGGCCGTAGTCTTCATAGAAAAACTGAAAATACGCCCTCACCCAGCCTTAATATGCCGGTTTTAGTTCATCAACCGCCACGACTGTGTGTCATACGCGTTAGTGAAGCAATGTTACTGTAATTGGTTCTGATCTGACTGAAGCAGGTGTCGGCTCCGTGACTTACAGCGCTCCACTGCGGCGAGCGAGGGATCGTTACGTCATAACATAATGTGATTACGTCATAAGTTGCGTTGTAGATTTCTTAGGGGGTGGGGAGTCTTAATAAGGTTGTTTTGATGCTGAAATCGATCAATCTTTGTGGGGGGGGGGGGGGGGGGGTCGTACGGTGTTCTATTGCCCCCATGCATTTTTTTCTATTCTGCTAACATTACCGAAAGTAAAAGTTGGGGCTAAAGTCTGAAATGTAACTTTAAATTAACTGTTTTTACCCGACTGCCCCCATTACCACTGACTGCCCGGAGGGTAATGTTTCTCAGGTTTGGGCATAGCGCGGATAAATGAAAGAAGAGTAAGTAACCATAGAAATACATTGAGCGAGTATTGGTGGAAGTATCAGCTTCCAGAAGCAGAGGTAGATCGTAGAGAACGTACGTTGACTAAATTGGCAATATTACAAACCAAAGAGCATGCATGAAGAGATTGATGAATGTGGAGAAAGCGAAAGATGTGAAGTGTGTTATTTTGTAAACAAATATGTTCGTCTAATTACCTGTTGTGATGTAACACTGAAGGAACTTATTGATCGAACCTGTTCATTGCTGTGAAAATACAGTACTCCGATCTAATAATGTTAAAATAAATATGCAATAATCACAGAACAGCTTAAAATGTTAGTAGGGTAGGGTAGTTTTTGTTTACAAAATAAGACTTGATTTGGGTTTCGGTATAGTTAATCATATTGTTTTCTATAAATTAGGAATTTCAAAGCTACAAACTGTTTTACGAAAACTGTATATTTTAGAGATGTTATCACAATCTTTCAAACCACATTCATCCGCATTTCAAAAGGCTTTCAGAAAACGTACCATCAGACAGATGGTACGGTGCAGATTAAAACCTTCTGCCGAAGGACATTAAAAACGTTTCAAGTGGAGCCAACTACGTGATGAAGACCCGAGGAAAAAATATAACAATAATTTTATAAAGGAAAATAACAGCTTATCTTGAGTGACTCTTAGGTTAAGTGAGTCCTTAAGGAGAGTGAATCACGTGACCCGGTTTTATTAGGAAATGGTTTAGGAGAATGGGAGTCGACGGAAGATACAAATCTTTACGTGAAAGAGAATTTGAGGAATAAATATTTTAAGGTATTACGGCCAGCATACGGCGACTTTTTGCGGCAATACAGACGTAATCTTTTTTGTTTATTTTCTAATACTTCCTTGGTTCTCTTGAAAATGGCGGGAAACGACGGTTGCAAAATTATTTGATAATTTTTGTTTTATTGTCTACAGTGGTTATTTTGAGATTAATATCACGTTAAATTAATCAGAAAATGTTCGCGAGTGACAGCATGGTGAGTTTGTTGGATAATTTGTGCAAGATCTGGGGTTTCAAGCTTTTATCAAGAGTTCCCGGTACAAGCTCGGGAGTGAACGTGACTGTCGAGCTGCTTCGTCCAGAGTGATGACGCTACGGCGACTCCTCTGGACGAAGACAAGAAGACGCGGCTACCCAGGGTGAAGACGCTACTGCGACTCCCCTGGAGGAAGATAGAAGACTATTATATATTGAATTTTCTGTAACATGATGACATTTTGGCAATTGGCAAATGACGAGCTGTCGAGTCCATTAATAAAATAAATAATAATACTTCATTTGTTTGTTGGAACTTTCCGTTCAAGAAAAAATTCGCCGCGGCTAAAAAAAAACGCCATGGAGTTCTAAAAAACAAGAGAGTGAACACATATTTTCACAATAATGAACAATTTCGATCAATCAGTTCCTTCAGTTTTAAATCACAACAGGTAATTAGACGATCATATTTGTTTACAAAATAAAACACTTGATTTGGGCTGCGGTTTACAGAAAAACTGTTGAATGGATCAAAATAATTTTATGATGTTTTGACTGGAGATGCAAAATCGATTTGTTTTATGTAGGAATCGTGTTATATGATCGTCTTATGGTAATCACTCAGGTGCCTAGCAGTCAGGTAGCGGGGGCACAAAAGCCACTAATAATCCCGAGCCAACACAAACACCAATCCGGACAACAATGGCCCTCGGAACCTGATTAATTCCTCTAACGAACTCTATTATTTATCGCTAAGCATTCGTTAAATTCGTCACGCGCCGTCGGCTGCCGTGCAGTCGACGTGTTCTGATTAGTACTGAGTAGATGGGATATAATATTATATACATTTACATAGGTAAATAAACACGTTATTGCTTAAGTCAAAGTCAAAATGTTTTATTGCGATCATGTGGTTAATTCTACATAAAAGGCCACTTTTCAATGGAGCTTTGCCCCACCTACAAAACTACGTGACCATTTAAGCTGTCCTATCATTTTGTTGGGGACTTATTACTTATTGCATAATCATAATCAGTATCATTTTCTACTAATCCCACAACTCCTATAGAAGAATAACAAAAACAATGAATACATGGCTTCGATTTCTTACTATTTTCTGAATTCTTAATTAAGCTGTTTTTTTCGAATCGCAACTTGTACAAAACTTTATTTTAAACCAATAATTTTAATAAAAAACGGACATATTTTTACATTTATTCGTTATCTTGTACATCTTGCGGTTGATGGTGGGGCAGAATCTGGCATTGTCATTTCGTGTACTATTACGTCATCACAATAACATACCCAATCAGTAGTACGTCTAGATACAAAAGACTAGCAAAGAATGTCCAAAGCATTCAGTAGGACGAGTACACAACAAAAGACACTACTAAGATTCGCGACCGTTCCTTACGAAAATTCAGCTTACATAACATTATTATTCGGAGCAAAAGGGGTTCCTGGTAGTGATGTTACGGAGGTACGACTCCGATTCCGAAAAGTCGGAATTCCGATTGATGTTACCTATCCGATTTCGACTTCGGCTCAGACAGTTTTAAATTAGAGGTTATTATCGGAGGAATATTCTTTCGGAATCACTTAATTTGATTTAATTTACTACTGTTTAATATTTAAGAAAATTTGATTATTTTAATTTGAACGCAGCATACCGCAGCATAAATCAAGTGTCTTATTTTGTGAACAAATATGATCGTCTAATTACCTGTTGTGATGTAATACTGAAGGAACTGATTGTTCGAACCTGTTCATCGTTGTGAAAATAAAGTAATCCGATCTAATAATATGAAAATAACTATGCAATAATAGATAACAGCTTAAAATATAAAATAAGACTTGATTTTGTGTATATTTTTTAAATGAAATTAACGAGGTTAAATAGTATTTGTAATATTTTATTTTGTTAGGCCTGACTCTTCTGGCTCCGCCTCCGACAAACCAAAAAAGCTCCGGTTTCGGTTCCGATAAAATCACCTCCGTAACATCCCTAGTTCCTGGTTTTCTACCTTGAACACGGTACAATGCTCGTTGTGCTATAAGTTTCTTTTATACGTAGCTAAATAAACCTGCAATGTGCTAGTCTCGAGTGCCGTCTTCCTGGGCGGTCTAACTTAATAATAAAACCTCTTCGGTTGTGACGTCTCCTTTTTAGGGTCCTTTGTCGTTGCGATACTTTTTACTACTCGTGCTACTGTTAAATTATTTTACTACGACTCTCGATTTTTGTACCGGGAATTTCAGTTGAAACTTTGTAATGGTCTGGCTTTTTATTTTCTGTTATAAGTACTTTGGATATTTCTTTTACATTTCTGCGCCTTCAAATATTTGTTTTTACTTTTTATTTTTATCTTTTAGTGATCAAATCTATTGTTAGAGTTGTTCAGGCCGCCTGTAGGCTTTTGATGTGGTCAAACGAATGCTGCCGAACGACAACAACCGGGACCAACTGCGATGCACAGAGGGGCTCAGATGAAAATGCTACTAGCGGTCACCCATCCAGGTACAGACCGCGCCCAAAGTTTCTTAACACGTAAGTACGATTGTTTTCAACGTGTTCTTGCAACTAGACACGAGCCACTAAAAGCTAGAAATTTTGTGATACATAAAATTGTTACAGGCATTTAGAAATTAGCAGTTGGAAGGAGACAGCAATGCATTATGATGACACAGTAGAATACCGTTTTGATAAAAAGTGATGAAGAATTTCATGAAGCAATTAATCGCCGATTGAGTTAGCCATATTCACATCGCGGCCTCTGCTCTTGCATGTTAAATTTTCGCCTCTGTGTCACTCCTAATTTTTCCATGGTTTCAATATGCAATAGAAGTCGATCGTATAAAAAACAGATGTATTTTTCTGACGTATGAGAGTGAAAATTACAACACTGGCGGAATACTCTCTCCATCACGGCGAAATTTTTTCCTCTATAATTATGCCAATTAAAATTAATGAAACAAATCTAGTCTAGTCATCATGCGTCTATATGACTAGTCACATAGGTACTGTAAAATGACCATTTTTGTATGATTGCTGACTGGAATTAAATAGCAAGCTATAGTAACCATGTCACACAATTCAAAAAGACATTGCCACATTTCAATGGAGATTTGCCCCACCTACAAAACTACGTGGCCATTTAAGCTGTACCTATCATTTTGTTGGGGACTCATTACAGGTTCCAAATTCCATAATCATAATCAGTATCATTTTCTACTGCTCTCGCAACTCCTATAGAAGAATAACAAAAATAATGAATAATTCGCTTCGATTTCTTACTATTTTCTGAATTCTTAACTAAGCTGTTTTTTTTCGACTCGCAACTTGTACAAAACTTTATTTTAAACCAATAATTTTAATAAAAACGGAGATATTTTTCATTTATTCGTTATCTTGTATATCATGCGGTTGATGGTGGGGCAGAATCTGGCAATGTCAGTTTTGTTGCAATTATAAATAAGTCTATTACTAAATTAGCTCTTCCAAAATTCGCATTTTAAAACGTCTAGAACGCCTTCAAAATGGCAACACTGCATTTTTTTCACAACTCACTCCCGTTAAGGAGGTTCTTTCGAAACGGAAAATGCTCCTTCCTTATTTGTCTAAAACTGACGTGCACTCCGTGAGGTTCCGTAACTTTATTTAGTTTAGTTTTTCTATTTCGTTTCTGTGTATCGTGTAAATGAAAAAAGGGTCGGTGACTGTGCATTTGTCATGTTCGGGTGTTTCGGTCCATATTCGTGATTTAGTGGGTGGGAAGGGAATTCTGTAAGATATAGGTTGATGACGATATTGCAAACTTGATTAATTTTCAATTCTTTATTATTATTATTTAATCATGGACAGGCAGCTCATCGCTGATATGTCAACTTCACAGTGTTTGTAAAGTCTATCACTTAGTGGTATTAATCTTGTTAATGGTTTTAAAGTAACTGTCCAATTTGTTTTTGAATGCGTTAACTGAGATGGCAGAGACAACTTCGTCTGGAAGTGAGTTCCAGGCTTGAACAACTCTATTGCTCAGGAAGTGATGAGCGACTGTAAAAGGCAGCCACCCTACGAGGTACGGTCTCTGGGAGATGGCAAGGAATACTAGATTGGATTGATCTCACCGAATTGCAGCTCCGCTGTCGTCACAAAGATAGGACCACCTGAACCATCCCACAGCCACACTGCCCACATCAATATTCTCTGAGTTACATCAATGAGCCCCACATTTCTGACCAATTCGAATCACAATTACCACCACCGGTTTTTCACGCGAAGGGCGAACCACCAGAGTGACCATGACAGTTGTTGTTGCGTTTTTTAGTAAGGCAAATGCGCTAAAAGATCATAGAGCCTTATAGCATTTCCATCGTCATCGTCATTTTTTCTAATACCAATTCCATTAGATTTTAGGATTCTTAACACAACATTGGTGCTGAAGGTGGTGCAGTCTAATTTCATGTAGTGTCCTCGCAACGGTCGTCTGTCTATCATAATATTAAACATTGCATTTACAGTGACAAATAAAACAAATGATAGCCAGTAGAGGTTCTCTTGAAAATGGCGGGAAACGACGGTTGCGAAATTATTTGATAATTTTCCTTTTAACGTCTACAGGGACTATTTTGTGTTTAATTAATCAGAAAATGTTCGCGAATGACAGTATGGTGAAGTCATTGGATTATTTATGCAAGATCTGAAGTTTCAAGCTTTTAGCAAGAGTTCTCGCTACAAGCTCGGGAGTGAACGTGACTGTCGAGCTGCTTCGTCCAGAGTGATGACGCTACGGCGTCTCCTCTGGATGAAGACATGAAGATACGGCTACCCAGGGTGAAGACGCTGCTGCGACTCCCCTGGAGGAAGATAGAATACTATTGAATATATTGAATTTTCTGTAACATGACATTGGCAAATGACGAACTGTCGAGTCCATTAATAAAATAAATAAATAGCCAGTAATTAAATCACACCTGATTTACATGAAACTGCGCATCCAATATCCAAAGATCAAACAGTGAAACGCTCAGCTTTCATTAAACATCAGTTTATAATGAAAACCACAACCACACTCATTACGCCCGCGGCCACAGCGTCACGTACGTGCGTTCGTGTGGCAGCCATGGAATGGATTCACGTTACAAAGCGAGGGATGAGAGAAAATGGTGGCGGAGGACAGAGTAAATTAAATTAAATAATCATTTATTTGACACAGTTAACATAAACATTTATCAAAAAACGTTATGTACACTGAAAGAAGAGCTAATTGTTTAGCTTCTACTACAAAACGAGCGTGCATGGAGAAATTGATGAATGTAGAGGAAGAGGAAGTTAAAAAATAACGAACAATTAAACCTTGCTTTAGAAGACGGATACGCTCAACCAGAGGATGGGAAAACGAAATTCTGACCCTGGGGACAGGATAAGGGTGGCAGCAGATAGAGTCCAATGGAAGCAGTTGGAGGAGGCCTATGCCAAAAGGTACACCGAACTAAGAGGCATTTTGTAAACTAATTTAAAAAGTTCATAACGTTCGCAAATAAATTTAGGTTTTATTATTATAAGTCTTGCTAGCATTGTCAAATTTTAGTCATAATTTCGAGAATTTAATAGACGAATGTTTACCTAATATTAAAGTAATACATGACGAACATGAATGCGACATCCTATTGTTGGACATAACTCTATGATACCGTCCGGACGGACGTTACATGGGAAACTGATTGTATTGAAAAACTGTCAGCTGCCAATCAATATGCTATCAGAACCACCGACAGGTTTTGTACGGAACCCATAGTTTGTTATATTAATGGCAGTAATTATATCTACCACGAATATTGGTTTACAGACTCCAAAAATAAATTAAGCTAAAAGCGTTCTATTATAACCTAATTGTGTATTTAATTTTATTAATGGACTCGACGTATTTTCATTTGCCATTGTTACAGAGTCTCATATACCATGGTCTTTTTTCTTCCTCCAGAGGAGTTGCTATAGTGTCGTCAACCTATGACGAAGCAGCTCAGCGGTCACGTTTACTCGGTGACTCTTCAATCTAGCTCCAAACGGCAGATCTTACATATAATTATTCAAAACCTTCTACATATTAATATACTATATCGTTTTCTTATTAATTCAACGTGGTATTAATGAAATTAAGGACTTGCCATTGCCAATATTCAAAAACAAACTGAAATTATATTTAATTGACTCTTGTTTTTATTCGGTAAAAGAATATTTGACATCAAATAATGTAATGACATAGTATTTATTGACATGAAATTTAATTAATTAGGTAATGAATGACATTTAAGTATTAGAATTCGTATTTGCTATATTGTATTGTGGTTTATGTGACATGTGAAAATATTTTGTTAAATTGATCCATTGCTATACTTAGTTAATTACTGACTAGATATATAAATCGAAATAGGTACTGACTTACTTTAATATTCGTACACCAAATGGTTGAGTAAAAGGACAATAACCTTATCTTAAAATCTAATGTGTATACTACTCTCGAACGAATAAACGAATTTCATTTCATTTCATTTATTAAACTATTTATTTATATTTATAAATAGTTTTGCAACCGCAATGTTCCCGTTATTTTCAATTCATTATACATTTATTTCAATTTACAAAATAATTTATTTAACTGTTCTGTGGTTAAGAAACGAATAGATTTTATTTTATTACATGATGTCCTTCAATTCTCCACATGGCATGACAAAGTATTTGATCCAGGATTTAAAGCCCCGCAACGTCCACCGACTTTCGACTTCATTTCCTAGCAAAGGATGTTAGGATTAAAAGTTCCTCTCACCCTAATGCCTAGACATCGGGTCTGGTTTGGTCTAGACTTGAATGGAATTAGAATTAGGTTTCTTTGACTTATAAGGATTTTAAACTAAACTGTCTCTTGAAAATCGGATAGGTGAGTTTGGAAATACATTGCTAAAATTAGCTTAGAAGTTATCTCGTGGCTATTTAAGTATTGTGATTGTTTTTAAAGTGATGATCATTGAGAAAATTAAAGAATCATAATCGTTTTTCAAATTCATACCGCTAAATATAATTCAATCAAATCCATTGAGTCTAGCCACCGCGACAAAAAACATAATCAACAAAAGAAATCAAATTAAAAACCTCGACAGGTAACCGATTAGAAAATAACAAAAGCCAAAATTAATTCTCGCAAACGAGATAAATCCAAGTTTTATTTTAAAACAAAACTCTCGAACAATTTTGGAAATTGGCGGCGCGATTAAGATTCATTACGCCTGTAAAGTTTTATCTCCAGCCGAGTGCCAGCTTGAGAACTTGTTCACGAAAGCAATAAAGCATTTTGGCAGATTTTGAAGTGGTTGGCAGATTAAACGTGCATTACGCTACGCCCGTCTGCGACAGATGTAACGGAGTTCCCAGGGCTCTCTGCTCGGCCCGCTTCTGCTCAATCTACGAGTAGATACGTTGTTCGAACGGCACCAATGTGTCGCTATTTGGAGCATTTGACTTTTATTGAGTTTTCATTCGACTTTTATATAAATGTTGAAAGTCTCAGCGATAAGACCGATTTCCTGGAATATATTTAAGATATAAATATTGTTAGATTTTCGGATTTTATTATGGTTGCATTTACATTTCATTAGTAACAAAAAAATAGAGACAGAAATGAAGTATGATTAGAATTCCACGGCCGCTGAAGAGTCAGATGGGGCTTTGTTGACTTCTACATAACTAGTTTCGATCGAGAAATGATTGTTCTTCTTAAGTAACCGATTACGACGATGGAACAGTAATTATAACTTGTTCAAAACCAAGTATTTAGAAAACTTACTTCATATTTAGTTCTCCCAAAAATAGGAAGTGCTCACAACAAAAGCGACGGCTGGATTGTAAAAAATGGCCTGATTTATCACAGAACCGTGATGAGTGCAATTTGGTCTTTGACCAACAATAACAACATAGACTATTAAAATCAATACTAATGTTAACCGGAGTATAATGACAAGACAATTTATAACCTCACCTCAAATGAAGTGTCTTATTTTGTAAACGAATATGATCGTCTAATTATCTGTTGTGATGTAATACTGAAGGGACTGATTGATCGAGCATGTTCATCATGGTGAAAATAAAGTGATCCGATGTAATAATGTGAAAATAACTATGCAATAATCACAGAACAGCTTAAAATGTTAAATGACTTGGACTTCGGTAGTTGGAAACAATTTATTCTACCTTACCCATTACCCAACCACTATTAATCCAAAGCGTCATATGCCCATTTTCTTCCAAAAGTGTACCTTTCCGGGGCGATTCCCCAAATCACATAAAGCGACGACGGCCCCTGACGGTCAATGGGGCCCTAATAGGGATTTGCCGTCAACTCCCTCTCATTAGTCTGATTGCACGGATCTGCAACTATGTTCGTGACAGTCTCAGTTGTTATGAGGGATTGTTTCGTTTTATTCGTCAGACGAGTCGAGATTTGTAAAACATTCTTTAGAGATTATAGTTCGGAGATTCGAAGAAATATTTGGCCTTGAATTATAATTGTTTCACAATTGTCAGATTTCATACGATTTTGACAGTTGGGATTGCAAGATCACGTCTTTTACATTTTATATCATTATTTATTATCTCTATCAGAAATATTTCATTTCTCTCTTGTCTTTATTTTAGAACAATGTGATTTCACAGTAATTGGATTTTTATTAAAAACATCTCAGGCATTATATTTTACTGTTAGTTTCACCTTAAGACCAATGAGGCGATTTCAAAAAACAACAACTGTCAAGCTTTTTTAAGTTCAAATATATGGCGTTAGCTATATCTAACGTCAAATTCTATTGATGAGTTAAATAAAATTGTCATTGGTTTATTTAATTTATTATGGCATGAGCCCAATGCCATCGGCCAAAATGAATTTGAATTCACATTACATAAGTTTAGTACATTTTATAAGTTATTGTTTACTACTCCGGTCAAATAATCACCCCTGAATATTAGGAAATTGAGAAGGGCTACAATATTACACTTTCAGGTTTTTGTGCCATCCTTGTGCTATTTTATAGAACGGTTAAATACAATAAAAAGGTTCATTGCCAATTTGCGAAATTAAATTCAGCTCAAAAACAATTGCTCTTTGACACAAATCCCAACATCGTATCGTAACTAGCCTCAAATATTCCGGCGTCTCCAAGATAGCACAAATTGCTGGAAGCACCCCGCTGCAGTGTAATCTGGCAACTTTAATTTGAGTACGACTCAGCATAAAAGCCGTTTCCGTCGTCGCTACGCGGAATGGCAAAAGTTAGCTTGTTTATTTCCACTTTGGAGGTGCGAAGGCACGCGAATGGTAGGTGCGAATTCTCTCTGACTTATTGCTGTTAACCGTTGCCTTTGTAATGTACGGTTATGTCTAGCTAGTCGTTATTGTTTGGGTTTATTGAACGAGTCCTTATGGAGTAGCGATTTCTTCATTTACCTATGCTTTGGAAGATTGTAAAGTTGATGTTTATTTCCGCAAGCCAAGAATAGTCATTTTCTGCAACTTTTGACTAGTTGTTATAGTTTCTTACGCCGCTGGTTCAGTAACCAGATAGTAAGTTTGCTCGCTAGTAAGTATGTAAACACTATAGTATGCCTCTGCTACTGTTCTTTGGTTGATTGAATTTTCAATAGGTGTTTTAAAACAGATGTCCATGGCGGCTAACTGTTTTCCTTCATTGGTACAAGTGGTTATTTATTCATTTTTATTTTATTAATGGACTCAACTCTACTCAACAGTTCATCAATTACCAATGTCATGATACAGAATATTCAAGATAATATCATAGTCTTATCTCTTCCACCAGAGGAATCGCCGTAGCCGGGGTATCCGCGTTCTCAAAGTTTATGACTCATTCACTACCTAAATTTAGAATAATACTTATTAATAGTTTACGCTTCATTTTGTAGATCCTACATCTCAAGATGTAATCCGTGGATAACGTTGCTGGTTATACAATAAGTACCTTTGTTATGTTAGTACATAAGCTTGTTAAGTATAAGTACACATTGTTCTTCCCAAATAAAATGAAATAAAATACACGTCGTATACTTACTGAGCAATAAATACAATTTTAATTAATTGTAGTACAAAAGGAATGGAACGAGAAAACGGGATTTTCTTTTATTGTATTTGCCGAGCACAATCGAGACAGCATTACTGGTAAGTCAATACTGTACCATTCAGATTTTAATTAATTGTCAGTCGTTTGATTGAAACACTTCGAAACTTGTCGGCTGTTGTTTGGACAGGTTTCGGGAACAGGCTGGATTACAGGCTTCGGGGAATTATTTTCGATTAACGACCCAGTGTGTTGGGTGTAATTTTAGGCCCAAAATTTTCGTGCACATTTTTATTTATCAATAAGTTATCTCAAACCGTAAATCGAACAAGAATATTTTTAAACCTTCGCATAATTTGACCTACAGCTAACAGCAGATCAAGAGTAACACTTTGGACCGTTCTTATTAAAGTCAAAGTCAAATTTCTTTATTGCAAGTAAGCACGTTGAGTACATTTTTGCACGTCAATATAATTTTTGAATTTACATTTACACCACTTTGCAAGGAAAAGGTGCCAACGCTGAGGAGAAAAAGTGGCAAAAAACTTTCAGCACACATCTTTTAAAACAATGATAATACAATTTTATTATTACTTAATAACTATACAGTACGTAACTATTACTATAGTTAGTAAGTTTATCCCTCATGCGGAACCGGCGACACACACCATGCATGTTCATCGTTTAAATAGTCATCTATCTATTATCTGCGTCGTAAGATTTAAAATTGTACTGCAAGTGTTATCATTGATCTGCTGTTGTCCGTACATAAAACTACCAAATACAAAAAGTATTATATTCCTTTAGTTCTATTAGCCGAGTTCTACTGATAGAAATACACGGGAAAAAAATCCGTTTATTAATATCATCACTCTAACGCCATCTAGTGGCGATATTTCGTTTCCTCTTTATGAACAAGAAATCATCATCATCATCAGTCTATTTATATTGCCCCACTGCTCGGGCACAGACCTTCCCTTACATCGAGGGAGCTGAACAAGAAATAACCAGTTAAAATTAAAGGTTAGTACCATTGATCTCCTATAAACAATCCTGTAACATTTAAGGGTCTGTTGCAATATCGAGATAACCATGGGTTAAATAGTTAACCCGAGAAAACTCTAGGTTAAGTCGCTAAATCTAGAGTTAAGATAACTATTAATTGCATTGATCTCCTATAAACAACTAGATACACAGTCTGCCTTCTAAAAATGTCCGAGCGCAAAGAAGGTCCAAACGAATGAATGGGACCTCATTTGCTTTATTGGACATTATTTGGACGTTAACAATGGACCCTTATTTGGACGTTTTTTAAATTGTTTTAGTAACCTTTGTGTATCTAGTTGTTTAAAGGATATCAATGGTTAGTACACACTAGGCACTAATTAAAATTACTGCATCCACCCTGACGTGCAATTTTCACAGGAGACAAAATATATGGAAGTTAAACTATACTTTAAAATTATCCCCGCAACACACCGTTGAGGTAGCAAGTGGAAATTTATACGGGTCTAACCGTCTAATTTATACTTAAAGCAGACAGATAGGGCAATTCTCTGTCGCCGATGGTTTAAAAGCCTAATCGTATTCAAGCGATGTACGAAAATTGTGGAATCGGTGTCTTTATGTTGAGATTTAAGGGGTTGCCAGCTGTCAAACTCAAACGCGGGACAGAAGATGTCCCGCAGCGGTGGAGTGAAGAGCACAGCACAGTGACTCCATATTTGTAGAGCCTTCATAGAGCCAACTAACGCCGCCAATCTTAAAAAAATAATATCTTCCAATATATTCAATTTTATTAAAAAACCTATTTAGAAAATGTTTATTACGATAAATACTATTTTTCAATGTACAATACATGGCATAATTGCGACAAGCTAAGTTGTAGTTCACAAATGTGCTAAAAGCGGCCGTTTTTCGCAATTATGCGACTACAACTTACCGACATTGAATCACGTTATAAATAGGTAAGCATGGCGGCGCTAGTCGGCTCTATGAAGGCCCTTAAGGTAGGGAAATAAAAGTACGCCTACAAAAAGCATTTTTTTTTGATATTAGACTTAATTTTCATTTTAAAAGACATGGAAAGGGTATGTGCAAAGATTTTTTTCTATCGAGCGAAGTTTATCCAATCGTGTATCGGTATTCATCAGTCTTTAAATATACAATCCAAGGCACCTGAAAACTTTAATTGGAAGGTACCAGAAAAGATAATATAAAGACTAAACGAATGATACAAATTGCGGTGTCTGTTCTAAGAATAATAGAAAATTATATTCACTTAAAACCATTGATCTCCTATAAACAACTAGATACACAAAGGTCTTACTAAAACAATTTAAAAAAAACGTCCAAATAAGGGTCCATTGTTTACGTCCAAGTAATGTCAATTCAACAGTCCATTCATCCGTTTGTACCTTCTTTGCGCTCGGACATTTTTAGAAGGTAGGCTGTGTATCTAGTTGTTTATAGGAGATCAATGCTTAAAACAGATAGTAGTATGATGATGCTTAAAAAATATAATCGTTGCTAGCAATATTGTAATTTACGCGTTTTGTTTTCAACGCAATTTGATATGTCTAAATAAACAGTTAATGGGGGACCTCGGTCTGGGACCTCGCTCTGAATCGTTCCTGGTGCAAAGGCTGTCATGGGCACCTTTGCATCGGGAACGATCAGAGAAGGCTTATTTGATTAGTTTTATATATTATCATTAGTTATTTGTTTTTAATTGTACTTACTTATTAATAAACATCTTTTACATATAACAGTTCATATATTGCATAACTTTAGTAAAAAGAAAAGGATGCAGCAGTATTTTAGACCTGTCAATGTTGTTTAAATTAGAAAATACACAGTAGAATTTTATTCTTTGGTTGAAAGCGAAAATATTATTCAACATTTTCTTCATAATTATTTGGAGTTAATCTTACGTACTAAATAAAAACAGTTTCAAGTATAAATATATGATATTTGATGTATCGCAATTCCCAAATACAAACACGTAGATGAAACATCTAGCGCCGCGTAGCGAGAGATAGAGGAACTAACTTAACCTTTGAACGTTATGCAATAAAGTTTTTTAATGTAGCCTGTTATTTCTAAACCATGTATTATTGAATATGAAATACAGATAATTAAAACAAACATTAATTATCTCCCTGATAACTGGCATCGTTAAAATAAATATTTTTTGTCTCATTCGCTCTTACTTATTATAAATATAGTAATTACGACAGGTAATTTTGACTTAATTTAGGTTTTGAAGTCTTTTAATTTTTACCTGATATTTATGAATGCACGAATTAGGATTAATATTTTTAATTGGACGGTCGCCGGCGTCGGGGCAGACCTCGGCGTAGGTGGAGAGACGATGTCGTTAGATACAGGGATGACTGGAAGAGGCTCAGGACAGGGATGAATGAGGGGGGAGACCTTTGCCCAGCAGTGGGACGATTTATGGGTTATAAAAAATATGAGGTTCCTGTAAATAAACATTAAAAATGTGGACCATAACCTGGGGCAGGTAATTTTAAAAGTTGCATTTAATCCTAAACCTAAAATGGAATTAACATTTTAGAATACCTGATGTTGCAAGCCTTCATGAACGAGAGAGCGAGATGCAATCACTTCGCCACGTGGGTAGGAGCAAGACCAATATACAACACGTGAGTTCATACAACCATAGAGTCTTAAGCACTGAAATTGACGACTTAAAGCATAATTTATTGTAATTGGAATGTTATTTTTCGTAATTATTTCGAATGGAACCGACATGAGGTTCAGGCTATGACTGGCGTCCGTTAGACACGGCAGCAACAGGCGGTCGTGTGGGCGGGGCCTTAGGCTTTCACGGCTGCGCGTAGAGCCTTCAGTTGTCATGACAACGCCTCCTCTGAATGTTTGTGACGCGAAACTCCCATAAAAAGGTTTTCGAAGGAAACTTTGGGCTCTGATTGACGTGTAACGCTCGATAAGGTTGTTTGGGTGTTGGCTACAGGATGTTATTGAGATCTTACCTCTGACAGGCGATACGTCTTGATAAAAAACCGACCAAGGGTTAGTCGGACTCGCGGAAAGAGGCTTCCGTGCAACGCAACTTAACCCCGTAACTTTGCTCTAAAACGAAAAGATAAACTAGATTTAGAGACCAACTTATCTTTGCCATTATCAAAATTTATGTCCATTCATCGTTATACTACTGATTAGTTGATAATCTGCAAATATAAGTTTGAAATTTCAAAACAGTTTTCAGATTTTTCCCTTTACTTATGCAACATAAGACCTAGCTTCTTGCCAAATTTCATGATTGATTGATAATTAATTTCATAATTTCAACGGGAAATACCCTATATAGGTTTTAGTTTTCTTGCATTTTTATACAAATTTGCGAGAAAATGTGACATAAACGACCATATATTTTGATTGCATTGATCCTTCAGATCTTAAAAGATTGAAACTTCAGATCTTGCTCAAATTATTCAATAAATTCACCATACTGTCATTCGTGAACATTTTCTGATTAATTTAACGTGATATTAAACACAAAATAACCACTTAGGTATACTACAAAATTATCAAACAATTTCGCAACAATTTTCAAGAGAAACCTATCGCTCTAATATTCTAGTAAAGTGATAACTAAACCAATATTATCCCCTTAGAAGCAAGGCGTCTTATTTCACCCAAGACAAGGTCTATATTTACGTAGATTAATATTTATAATATTATTACAACACTCTGTATAACCTCTTAGTAAGGGTGTTTTCGAGATGATTTACCATTTTGCGAAGTTGTAATACGCTTAGCTGCCGTATTAAGTAGTTAGAATATTGTTTGATAGAGTAAGCAGAAGAAATATAGGTTAATTTGATTTTCTGTATTCGTAACCGTAGATTCGTAGGTAGCAAGCAAAGTGTAGATCATTACACTTTGCTTGCTACCTAATATAGTCCTTGTATTGGGTGGAATAAGGTGCCTTGCTTCTAAGGGGATAATAATATTGCAATATTGGTTTAGTTATCACTTTACTAGAACATTAGTGTGATAGGTTTCTCTTGAAAATGGATGGAAAAGACGGTTGCGAAATTGTTTGATAATTTTTATTTTAATGTCTACAGTGGTTATTTTGTATTATTTACAATAATTCCACACCTGTTACGTATATAATAAGATAAAAAATTTATACTATACAGAGCGATTGGAAATTCGATGCATTCCTTGAAAGGAATGAGGTGGTTTGCAACAAATTAGGCCCTATTAACGAGGGGTCGAAAATGAGTGGTTTCTGAGTTACGGTAGTTTTAATTTTATTTAGGAATTTTCTGACTTGTTCACCAAAAAAATTGATGTTCAAAAACTGCTCTACTCTAAGCATTGAAATAATACTTTTCTGAAAGCTGATAAAGTAGAGATTACCTTAAAAAATGCATGCCTAAAATTCCCATTAACTCAAAAATAAAAGGTCATAAATCACGAGGATTGTTTTTTTTTATCAACGTTATGTTTAACGTAACTCAGAAAGAACACATACAAAAACTATTAGAAAAAAAAATTAATGTACACATAGGTGGTGCTTATCTCTTAAGAGATATTTCTTCCAGCAAGACCTAGGAAGCGAAAATAAATTTTAAAAAGTAGACGACAATACTACGTGTACGAGCCTAAACGGTGGCGTAACTTTAAATCACGTTTATGAATACCATTGCAGCCATTGGTGTTAAAGGTAGATTGACTCAGTCCATCCAATCATCGAATGCACCAGGTGAAGTCGTTTTAGCTAAATTAAATTTTGCATTCCATTTGCATGGGGCTTATTCTCCCGGGCTTAAGCCCATTGTGCTATTGTTGGGTCCAATGATACTAATGAATTAATAGATTGAAAGTAGACAGCTTAGTTTTATTTGGTACTAGCTGTACCCCGCAACTTCGTTTGCGTAGAGGAGGAGGATGATGGAGAGGATGGAGGAGGTAGATCTTCCTCTCTGGAACCTTGTTTCCACATCCAGCCGTCCGGATATTTCAGCTATCTCCTAGTGAAACTCCCATCAAAATCCCTTCACTAGTTATGGCGTGATACTTGCACAAAGTCACAGACAAACAGACAAAATTTCTAAAAATTAGTGTTTTGGCATCAGTATCGATCCTAAAACACATTACAATTATTATTTTCAAAAAATATCCAATATACAGACACAACTTTTTTACAGTCTCATTATATGTATATAGATTATGTGACCTAGATACTAAAGTTTCCGTTTTATATCTCAAGAAGTGGGTTATATCATTATAAACCATAACTAGTTATTGCACTACTAGCTGTATCGCTCGTACACTGGTTCCCTCTTATTACCATCTTAATGAGCTGTAAAGCGGTTGATGTTCCAACTTTTATATAACCTTCGTTTGATCGCTTCAGTCTGACTAGAATTTCCGCTGGGGAGTTGTGTCATGCTTTAGTTTACGTCATGTTTATGAGATTCTTGTGATCTGACCTTAATTTGACGCCAACTTAGTCTGGTTGCATCTACCTTCTGTGCATGTGCAGGTTCCTTTTCGATTCCTAGTCGGTTGGATTTCCTATTTATTCTTTATACTTGAATGTAAGTCATTGAAATGAAAAGAAATAGGTATACTTACATTTATTTGCAAATGATTTTGATTATTACATAGGATGTTAAGTATTTTATTCTCATTGTTAAATATTATATATATATATACAGGGTGTAACGTAAAGGGTATATGAAGCTGAAGGGAGGGTGTTCAGTATCGGTAACTGAACAACTTTTGTTCTACAACTTTTCGATTTTTGCGAATTTATTTTTTGACTTTTCATACATTTCGTACCGGTCAGCTGATCGATTTGTATGAGACATTAATTTATTTTTATTTTTTATTCGTAAAGTCGTAGAACAAAAGTTGTTCAGTTACCGATACTGAACACCCTCCCTTCGGCTTCATATACCCTTTACGTTACACCCTGTATATAGTAAGTTAAATAAAATTTGAAAAAAGTTTTCATTATTTGTATCAATCACCTACATCCAACTTGTATAGAATTTTTAAGGGGTGGAAATGTTAAAGTCATGAAGCCGGGAGTAGCCGTTTCTGGCATTTCAGTAATGGTGAAACTGCAGCACACCTCTCGACAGACTCGATATCAGCAGCACACACACTGGTTTTGCTATCAGCTGTCTTCACTTCAGTTGATTTCTTTACGTTCCTCTCAAAGGACAACACGATGAAGCTAAAGAACAAACATTACTCTTCATCGTTTTTATAAAATTAAATGGGTCTTGAAAAAAGAAGAACATCTGAGATCTGGGGAGTGACCGCGACTTCAATCGTTTTCATTTTGACACTTGAACGATATACATTGCTGCGTTTCGTTGTCGTTTGTTAAAACTTACAAAAACATAGCAGCAATGTATAGCGTCCATGTGTCAAATTGAAAGCGATTACGATAACTATTGGAAGTCTCGGTCACCCCACAGGGATAATAATAATCTATTATCGATTTCAAATCCTACTAAGATTATAAAAGCGAAAGTATGGATGGATGGATGGACGTTTGTTGCTCTTTCACGCAAAAACTACTGAATGGATTTTAATGAAACTTTACAATAATATAGCTCATACATCAGAATAACATGCAGGCTATAATTTATAGACGAATTCGCGTACAGGAACAAGTTAATATTTAATTCTGTAACACAAATAAGTATCGTAATGCTTAATCGCCTAACGATGTGCAGAATATTATACTCCTACACAGGGACGGAATAGAACATCCACCACAGCTCCCAATCAAGAATCTACCAGGTCATTATATAATATAAATTGTGGTACCCCACATATCATTCATTCCAAGTTCACCACTGGCAGAAACGTAGGATTTTATGACGTAAACTTGTATCATAACACCGACTTGAACGTCACAAGTCGTGAAAAACCACGAGACATGCTCCAATAATTAGATGAGGTTGACCTGTTTTTGTATAAATGAACTAGCTAAATATATTAAAACCTGAATTAGCTAAATATATTAAAACCGCTTACAAATTGCTGAATCATCTGTGATTATACTTATAAACCTTACAAAAATAATTGAAAAACTCTCCAACTAGACTAAAAGAGAATTAAAATATAAAAGTCTTTGCCAGTTCACGAACTAGGAGTTAAACGATCCTAGTCTAAACGAAAAATCGTGCTCAAGTTGCGAACTTGTTTTTAAGGAAGTGTCATTACCCATAGCTCGTGGTAAGTCCGACATTACACTAGAAGTGGTTCTCAAACTGAAGAGAACCCCACATGAATTAGTTTTTCCATACCCTTCCCGAGTCTTTTAAAATGAACATTATGTCTAAACCTAAATAGTTATTCATACAAAATATATAATTATGAAAATGTATTCTCGTAAAAACTTGTTTAAAAAAAATCAGATTTTTGTTGTTATTTCCCTGTCAAAATTCATCCAAAATTAATAGGAATACAAATATGGAGTCACTGTACCGTAATCTTCACCCCGCCGCTCTGCGGGACATCTTCTGTCCCCTTAATAACACGACTGAATTAGTGTACCTACATTTTATGCCAAAATTCAGTAGGGATTTTTGTTTCTGTAAATTTTGAAAAGCATTGTTCAATTCATTTCTTTAGAGTCAATATCAATAGAGAGCTCGGTGGGTCAGTGGTTGGGTCAATGAACTTGCAATATGGAGGTCCCAGGTTCGATTCCCAGCCAGGGCAGCCATGTACCAATAAGTTATCCTCGGTTTTTTCGACGGAAAAACATACATTTACATACACATGTAAGGTAATTTTCGGTACATTTACCGAGTGCTCTCAAAGACGGTGAAGGAAAACATCGTGATGAAACCTGCATGTCGTAGAAGATAAAAAAAAATCTAAGGCATGTGAAATCCGCCAACCCGCACTGGGCCCGCGTGGTGGATCATGGCCCGAGCTCCCTCGATGTAAGGGAAGGTCTGTGCCCGAGCAGTGGGGCAATATAAATAGACTGATGATGATGATGATGAGAGTCAATATCTAAGAATGAATAGCCTTGTACATATTTGTCTACCTACCCTATATTTATCTTAACCCAGAAACGTTGTTTTGCACTTGTGGGGGCTCGTGTATCAGAACTTTGAGAACCGCTGTCCTCCCTAATGCGGACCCAGGTAAGATTGCGCTGTACTCAACCCATTGGTCCAACTTCCTTCACGACCGATAAATTACCAAGTCACTTTTACAGCTCACGAGAACATACGACGAAACTTTGATGGGATGGTATAAGTTACTGGCTTATACGATAATAAAGTATAGTTTATTTACTTTTTTTTAATAGGTAAGTAGTATATATAAGTAGGTACATTCTGGAAAGCACAGGGGGAGGCCTTTGCCCAGCAGTGGGATGATTTGTGATAATTTATAAAATAAGATACTTAAACTTGTTTTTTTTTTGCGACCATGACGCTCTATAATAACCTTCCAATTGTACTTAACTCTTACATACAAATTTAACAAGTTTGTACATTGATTTGGCCTGGTCCGACATGGGGGACGCTAGTGAGCTGTTACACACCAACCTCCCACATGTTGGAGTCAACAAATGCTTGTCTTCTGAGAGAACTTAAACTTGGTTAACTAAAAAAAATGATAAAATTATAAAGAGGATCCCCAAGGCAGCGCGTACAAGAAGTCTGTCGGAGTTCGTGGCTAAAGTAGTCCTAATAAACCTCTTCACCTTTACTTACTCGGTCTTACATATTTCTGACGAAACTCGAGGAAAATCATCGCTATCTTCAATTATAAAACCAAATGTATCGAGAAATCGACTTCCAATACTCGAAGATGACTTTTCTATTTGTACTCCTACCTACCGCCATCAGATCAAAATTAGTGGAAAACAAACTTTCATTGCCTGAGCGTATACGTATTTTTCTTGTATATATTAAAATTAAAATTATCATTTATCTATTAAAATTGTAAAGCATCCTAATAGAATATCTATCTAGGGATGATATACTGTGATGTGCATGGAAAAAATTATAACAAAACAAGTCAAAAATTACAAAAACAATACAAAAACGACTGTTTTTATTTCCATATAATGTAAGTATCTGTTAAATACTCATACTCATTTATTCGACCACAGGAAACACTTGGTTACGTCTTTATATTGTAATATTATACATTTTTTTAAATAAATTTTATTACATGACTCGATCGACAAAGAGGCAGAAGGGCAAAGCAGACCCACTGCATTATGTCAGTGGTCACTAAAAAGTAATTAAAAACTACATTCAATAATAAATAATTAAAAAATAGTAACAATAGTAGGTATTAAATTAAGTATTAAGACAGGGGTCTCGACATCCTTTACAACTTTGTTGCTTTTGGTGTCGAGACCCGGCCCGTGGGGTCCCGGCGCTTGGTCGCTATGTAACGAGATAAGCAAACGAGTAGTAGATGCCACTGGTGACCCAAGAGCTGGCAGCTACCTCGCGCAACGGATAGCATCGCGATCCAGCGAGGTAACGCTGCCAGTGTCTTGGCTACTCTTCCTATAACTCAAAATTTTATTAATAGTTTAGTTTTGGGTTTTTTAAATATTGAATGTATCTTTTTTTATTGTTCGTTTTTGAAATAAAATTTAAAAATTATTATTATAAATAAATTTAGTATTAAGTAGCAGCTGTTCTTGATCAAGAATATTAGAAGACTTTCAAGATCAAATAAAGAAACCGACATAAGTTACTCGAAACACATTACCTTCCTTTTTTCATCAATCGGGTAAAACAGAAGAAAACGTATGTTTTATTCTTACGAAAATGTGAAAGATTTACCGTATTTTTAGTTCAACTTAAACCTACTAGGACTCTACTTCGCCTCACTTAAGATTAGACCATCACTCTACCACTCCTGACTTGTAGAGTTTTGTAACCGTCTGAAGCTTTAAGTGGATAATCCTGGAGTATGAAAGTATGAACTTTCATCTCCTTAATGGATGCAGCAAAAGCCATTTATGGCCGTTTTTATGTGCACTCTATCGGAGAGACATTATTGAGTTTTTTTTCGGGGACACAGCGTGAAAGGGTTAGTAGCAAAATGAATTGAATTTCATAATCCGTTTTTGTTTTACGTGTGGTCGGATGAAAGGGCGTATGCTGGCTCCAATAGTGCTTTTGTTTTGTCTGGCTCTTCGACTGTATTCATTTTAAATTGTATTTTACCCGACTACTGCAAAGGGTATGGTTTTTCGAGGGGACTGTGGAAAAGTATAAAAACGCGACAGTTACTTATTTGAGACAACAGGATTGACAATGGATTACCGCCCGACGTGAACTCAATAGTGACTGGAAACTCCCCTCGCTGGTAAGTCTTCCTAAAAAGAGTAGGCTTCAAAGGAGACGGATCGTAAACACCACATTTCGGAGGCGGCATAACTCTAGTATTCTTCTGCAAAGCTTGAATAGTAAAGGCTGGCACGACTCTAAGTTTACAGGAGATCAATGGCAAAAAACGAAAATGAATCTTAAATCCACGTTCATGGACAGTGGCGGCATAGGCCGTACTTTGAGTATTCGGAAAATGACAGTACGGCGTATGACGTAGTATTTTGATGCATTTAAAAAGACACAACGACATCTCCCGCGGCGTTCGTAGGCGGTTTTCTTTGTGGAGCGGTCCCACTGTCATTCTGTGTAGAAAATAGGTATGTGTACTGTCAAAATAAAGGTTGTAGGTACATTTTTGTCGGTCTTGACACGCACATACTTAGAATCCCCCACGGTTATGACAGTAGTTGAGAATTTTCACTGTCATTTCGTAATTTCTACTGTCCATGAACGTGTTAAAATTATCTTATTTTCATTGATTGTGCAAGTTAAACGTTTAATCAAAGGTAAACCGTGGTAGAGAATTGAAATCAGTTGTAAAATAAAATAATTACAGGCAAAATTCAAACTTTTACGTCAACGCAATCAAAAGATTTGGCCGTTTATGTCGCAGTTTACCGCATATTTGTATGAAAACGCGAGAAACTCAAAACCTATAGGGTACTTCCCGTTGACCTAGAATCATGAAAGTTGGCAAGTTACAGCACAAGTAAAGGAAAAAATCCGAAAACTGTATATTTGAAATTACATCCTTCTAAAAGTATTTTTTGTTATTACAAACTTATATTTGCATATAGATTTAATACTATAAAAGTCTACAATTAATAATTTTATTAAAAAAAGCTATTAGACATATAAAACAGAAAAAACAAACAAATATAAGTGTATTTGCATATTATCATAATCAGGAGTATGTCAATGTATGGACATTCCATTTTGATAATGGCCAAGATAAGTTGGTTTCTAAATCTAGTTTATCTGTTCGTTAGAGCAAAGTTCCGTTTACAGAAGCCTTGGTGCGCGAGTCCTACTCGCAATTGGGCGGTTTTTTTTGACATTAATATCTCAAAATGTAACTTAATCCATCCAAACTAAACAAGTTTAAACAAGATGGCGCTGGAGTTACGAATCCCCATCACCACTGGTTCGCAGTTACCCCTTCATGGGTCTTAATCATATCGGAGATTACAACAGTACCACGACTACATATGCTAAAGAGCTTAGCTGCTTACACTGGCCACAAGGTGTATGTGATGCAAAACACATTTGGCACAATCCATCATGGCGGATTTCAGTGTAGCCAGACCAGACGCCCGTCATACTCAGCGTCTCAGAGCGTCTTATGCTTGCATTTAACTAAATACGATTTAACTACAGCTGCTACTTACTATCTTATGAAATGATATACCTATGAGGGATTGGAATGCATTGAGGGCATTCCATGAGCCAACTAGCGCCGCCAATCTTAAAAAAATAACATCTTACAAATTATTAATTTATATTAAAAAAGCTATGCACACAATCTTTATTAGGATAAACATTATTTTTTAATATACAATACATAATTGCGACAAGCCAAGTTGTAGTTCTCAAATGTGCCAAAAACGGCCGTTTTTCGCAATTATGCGAACTACAACTTACCGACATTGAATCACGTTATAAATAAGCATTTAAAAATTGATTTTATTGATTATATTGGAAGATATTATTTTTTTAAGATTGGCTGAGCCCTTAAGGGCCTGCATAGAGTCATCTAGTGCCGAATGATGTTTATTTCCAGAATAATTCAATATGCTTACACAGTTATTGTATGTCTTCTAAAAAATTATATAAATAACATTTATAATATTTGACAACAAATAAACTATGATACCAATACTGTGAAATGGACCAACCAGACTATGTCATCTGTCTATCAGTAAATCATGTCTAAAGAATTAAACAAAACTAACTTAATCGCGTCAAAACGTAAGTAATCTAATAAAAATATATTCGTGAAGACATGATCGTGTAATATATTTATAATTTTTGAACTTTAAATTAATTGTGGTAAATCTAAAATTTAGACGATAAAACATTTCAAACGGTAAAGACGGCCCTCTATGGTTGAAATTGTTTAAAAAAACATTTAAACGATTTTGAAAATTGTTTAAAAGCTGTCAGATTTAATTTCCTTTTTTATTTATGCATGCCAAAATATTTTTTTTTTGTTTACCTATAAATTGTCCCACTGCTGGGCAAAGGTCAAAATAATAATAATAAAAACTTAATCGAATAAGCCCCCTCTGACCGTTCCCGATGCAAAGGTGCCCATAGTACCAGCGGCGTTACCGCGCTGTATGGCTATGGACAGCCTTTGCATCAGGAACGATTCAGAGCGAGGCCCGAGACCGAGGTCCCGCATTCGACGCCCAATGCCACGCACAAACTCCCTGGCCTCCGCTCCCCAACAACCCGCTGTCTCAACCGCAAAGGGCACAAACGTGTACATTCTTTCTTTTAAAAATAATAAACTACTATCTACTGGATAATTAAACTTTTTTTTGAGTATATTTTATTACAACAACCTTAATAAGGCTAACAGTTGCCAACAGCATACAAATAAGGTAATAAATATACTTACGTCAAGTTTTCTGAAAGTAGGTCTAGAGTTCTTAAAACTGTTTCTCGTGAAGACTTACCTGGAACAAGAAATAAATATTAAAATACAGCAAAATAACAAAACAAACCAAGTGCACCCTTGAACAAGATTATGCCAATTATTTCTCGAAGCATTTTGTTTAAGCTATACAAAAAGTCTTTAGAATATAATGCCTACTGAATTGGTACACGTGTAATTTGAGTTTGAATTCAAATCAAAAATAGAATAAAATGTAAACGCACGTGGAATCGATCGCAGAAAATTTTAGTGTATTTTTTTTTAAATGGTAACAAGTATGTTTTTCATGGTGACTGATAATGATCATGTAATAGTACTTACTCAATTAGATATTTAAAAAAATAACTGTTTTTTTAAGTGCTGCTGAAAGAGCTATGGCACTTTTACCCGTAGAGCGCATTTTTTTTTTGAAAGTGGTATAATTATTAAAATATAAAAACGTCCAAGTGCGAGTCGAACTGAACCGTACCTTTGCTCGAACGAAAAGATAAACTAGATTTAGAAACCAACTTATCATCTGCAAATATAAGTTTGTAATAAGAAATTTTTTTTTGGAGATGTGATTTCAAATTTACAGTTTTCAGATTTTTCCCTTTACTTGTGCTGTAAGACCTAGCTTCTTGCCAAATTTCATGATTCTAGCTCAACGGGAGAGCTCAACGGCAAGGCTTTTTTGAAAATGGCGGCAAACGACGGTTGCGAAATTATTTAATAATTTTCAGTTTAATGTCTACAGTGGGTGGTTTGTGTTTAATATCACGTTAAATTAATCAGAAAATGTTCGCGAATGACAGTATGGTGAAGTTATTGGAGAATTCAAGCAGGATCTGAAGTTTGGCGCCATGGTCAAGATTCCCACTACGAGCTCGGGAGTGAACGTGGCTGTCGAGCTGCTTCGTCCACAGTGATTGACGCTACGGCGTCTCCTCTGGATGAAGACAAGAAGACGCGGCTACCCAGGATGATGACGCTACGGCGACTCCCCTGGAGGAAGATAGAAGACTATTACATATTGAATTTTCTGTAACATGACATTGGCAAATGACGAACTGTCGAGTCCATTGTCGCAGTTGTTTTAGCTAGAAATCAACAGATAAGTAAAATCTTTAAACCTTGTTTTTTCGGTGTATACTGTCAGGCAATCCATTATCTACTTAATTGCAAGATGTACGTACGTAGGTAAGTGTAGAGAATTAAAACAATCCACGAAGCACTCTGAATATTATGTACGAGCTGAAGTCATTTGTTACGGACTTATTACGACGCCCTCTGGGAGGATACTCCAAGATAGGTAGTCTAGGGAAACTGACAAGGAGGTAACGGCATTAGATGTGTCATAAGTAAGAAAATATTGGCACTTGGAAAGAGCCAAAGAAACGAACAAAACGCACGTGCGAATGTACTATTGACATATCTAGATAATATAAGATAAAGATAAATACACCTTTATTGCACCATAATACAGTATTAATTACATTACAAGAGATATGAAAAGCTGATATGTTTTTTTACAAAACGGTGAGCAGACTTACTGATATCGCAGAGACAGTGGACTAATTTTGATAAGATTGTATTATTAATAATAAAAATAAGATCCCTAAAAAATTAATATCGGAGGGGAAAAGTAGCACGCGAAAGAAAAAAAATATTAACACTTCACCTGTAGCTTCAGATAAGTAAATCGTTATTTATATTGAATGGACGAGTCAAATAAGAGTCACGAAAGAGCGAAAAGAGCGAATGTGAAGAGTCGGCAGAGGTAGACCGTGAAGTCTAGCCTATACATGAAGATATTCAGAATTTGTATTACACATTATCCATGCTCTTTGCATTATCAAATTAGAACATGATGAAAAAATTATTGCCGTGGGCAGGACTTGAACCTGCAACCGTCATGTTCTAACATGACGTTTGCAGGTTATATGTACCTATCTTAATAGTAACTCTAATTTACACTAATTTCATTGTATAAATTATTATTTTAAGAATTATTGTAATTAATTCTTGTATCCACTGACTCGGTGCTTTGGTGATATCTGTAAACCAGTCAGTTATAATTGAATAAATAAATAAATGAAGATATTGATGAAAATGATGAATGTGGACACTACTTTGGACTTTTTCTTAAATCAATCGTCGACAAAGAATATTTTCGGCGAAGCATCAAACGATTAATGATTTTTCCGCGAAACAAACCGGCGAAGAGTGATTTTGGTGAAAGGTATTTCAGTATACCGTACGGAGCTCAAACACTATTCCCATAAACGCGATTTAAAATTAGTCTACACTTTAAGCTTTCGGTCCCTAACTCACGTTATTTAACGAAGTGTGAAAGGGGAAATCACTGTTGACGAGTAATGGGTTAAGGCTTCGTATGCGCGTATTTTCAGTTTTTCTACGAAGGCTACGGCATTAACTACTAAAATTAAACGTCTACAAAAATATATAGCAATGTTGGGCTGTCTATTTAGAGACTGATGAATACCGATGCACGATTGGACAAACTTCGTTCGATAGAAAAAAATCGCAAACATACCCCTTCCATGTCTTTTAAAATGAAATTTATATCTAAGCCGAAATAGTTATTCACAAAAAATATATATCAAAATGTATGGTACTATAAATACGAGAGCTTGTTTTATAAAAATATGATTTTTGTTGGCGTATTTTTATTTCCCTGCCAAAATTCATAAAATTACGAATATCGAGGCACTGCGCCGTGCTCTTCACTCCGCCACTGCGGGGTATCTTGTGTCACTCTTGCTTTTGACAACCATATAGCGCCTTAAACTATAAACCTATCGTGTGTGCATGCATGGTTCTTGTATCTTTTACAGACAAAATAATGTCTCTTCCAGTAAACTCCACTATATCACCGCTCCACAAGGTTTTAAATTGTTCTGCCGTGATTGTGAGCAGTTTGCATATCGTTGTAATTGGATGAGATGGATGCTTGGCGGGCGCCGGAATACAAACCGGCTGCTTCAATTAGCTCATCTAGACGGTATTGTTTTAATTCCATGTTAGAAATGCCGCTTCAGACGAAATTATGTTTGTGTAAATAGTATTTGAGAAAACAATATTGAAATATGAATTGTTATTTCATTTTTCATTTCATTTATTTAAGGGCCATGAGCCAACTAGCGCCGCCAATCTTGAAAAATAATATCTTCTAATTTAATGGTCCAAACTAATGCTACATAGCAAGCGTAGCATACTTGCTACGCGTAGCAGAAATCATTATCCCAATATTTAGGCAGTTGTTTCTAGTTTCTAGCTTTAGGCTTAATACATACACAGGCGGCCTGCATGCGGCCTGCGGCCAGTTGAATCGCATGCCCCGCCCCCTTTTCTCCCATCGTTAACGTCCTGCATGTAGCGATCTGAGGCCTAGGCCTAGGGGCATTCGATTCAACTGGCCGGAAGCCTAAGTAAGTTTTAGGCTTTACTCGCTATTCGCTCATCGCCGCCAGTGGAGCAACTGCCTTACCATAGAAAAGGAAATGGCCAATTACTGTAAAATTTACGAATACGAATGAATAGCTATAATCAAGGCCTAATTTGAAGGGCAATCATCGCAAACCGGCAGTAGATACAAAGAACACATCATTAGGTAGTAGGAAAATAACAATTTCAGGTAAACATATCAATAATAACGCTCAATGTTGAACTTGCTACCTAAGTTGAAGGTATCGATATTCTCCCGACATATAAATCTGTATACAAACTACGCGAGAACGTGACCGAGGCATGCGCTTTTAACATTTGGAGTCCATTTGGACTACCAATGGGTTTAGATAGATAGATAAAACATTTATTCATTTCTACAACACACAATACATATACACAGGTTTATATTATAAATAAGAAAATTTTACACGATATTTACTGATGTATGTAATGTAATGTATCTATTTCTAATTTAAAATCTACAAATTACATTCAGGTATTATTTTAAATTTGTTTGTTGTACTAATCACACTAAGACTCCCTGTGTCGTGGGCTCTTCTGTCATTATCTTCTTCTCAACGTTCCTCTTCTCATCGAAGGTCACATCATGGTAATTCTCACCCTCTGTCCGGCTGCCCGGAACAAGGAGACGGTGCTGCAGCCGAACCAATCACGTAAATTCTTTAGCCAAGAGCGTCTTCTCCTGCCAATGCTCCTCTTTCCATCATTCATCTTTCTGAGATTATACTACTTCATTATATTCATATTCCTTCGTAAATTAAAATTAAGATTTAAACCATTTATTGCATAATGTACGAGTACATACGTATAACAATTTGCACGCTTTTTTATTAACTGCATTTTACAACATTTCGTCGCTAGAAAAGGTGTCCCTGATAACGAAGTATAGAGTACATAGAGTTTGTTTTGCCATTCGTCAAGCATGCCTCGTAGAATATTAGCGCTGTCTGTTTCCTCCTGAATATTCTCCATACCTCGCACCCTAATCCCTCAAGGGTATCAGGAAAACCAATGGCAACCATACAATAATACGCCTAAATGAGCGGGGCGAATATCTGCAAATTTATTCCATCTCGCTGTACTTTACTCGTTCCAATAAACAATTTTGTACGCCAATAAAGTTATTTATATTTTTAGCTGGTGTAGTGTGATATAGGGATGCGAG
This sequence comes from Tachystola acroxantha, assembly GCA_963506565.1. Taxonomy (NCBI): domain Eukaryota; kingdom Metazoa; phylum Arthropoda; class Insecta; order Lepidoptera; family Oecophoridae; genus Tachystola; species Tachystola acroxantha. The sequence continues at coordinate 12,926,333 of OY735878.1, forward strand.
AGTGCGGAAGAAATAATAATTCTAGGGTTACCAGATGTTAATACTGAAAAAGATGTGCTGCTGAGGGTTTTTACCGCTTTCAAAGTTAGCACTTTTACCTTGAAAAGTGGTGTAAATATAACTTCAAAAAAGGTTGACGTACAAAAATACTCAATGTAAATATTTACTTGCAATAAAAAGATATTATGATTATCGTTATGATGTTCGGTCGACTACAGAGAAAGGTGTACAGTAGAGTTTTTAAGGTTGAGATTCTCTCAAAAACTATTTGACCTATTGCAACAAGTCTTTCACTGTTAGATAAATAAAAGTTAAAACTATGTACTGTAAAAGAATTATTAAAATCGGTGTAGTAGTTCTTGAGAAAATATCAACCTTATTGAGGCCTGTACACTTATCTCTGTCTTCGACTGTAAGTCGTTTAATTGGCCTCGTTCAGTAGGTACGAGATTTTCTTAAAAGTTTCAACTTACTTGAACTTATGTTTGTAGCCTGTGTAAGTGGTAATAGGAACGATCGTACAAATTAAGCAACGCTGGGCGAGGTCAGTACCTGGATGGGTGACCGCTAGTGACACTTTCATCTGAGCCCCTTCGTGCCTCGGAAAGCACGTTAAGCAGTTGGTCCCGGTTGTTGTCGCTTGACAGCAGTCGTTAGGCCACGTCAGAGGCCTGCGGGCGCCCTGAATAACTCTGACAAATAGGTTTGATCACTAAATCACACGAAAAAAAAGAAGCCTGTAAGTGAATGTGTTTATTTTTACTTTGTGTGTATTGTATGGTGTGTTGTCTGAATAAAATGTATTTTCATTATTTTCTTCTTTCCATGTAAAAAATGTACAGAAAAGGTTAAGAACTCTGGTCGGTTCTACAACCATATCAATCACGTAAGGTCTTCCGCGGTTCTCTTGAAAATGGAGGGAAACGACGGTTGCAAAATTATTTGATAATATTTACTTTAATGTCTAATGGTTATTTTGTGTTTAAAATCACGTTAAATTAATCAGAAAATGTTCGCGAATGACAGTATGGTGAATTTATTGGAAAATTGTAGCAAGATCTGAAGTTTCAAGGTTTTATCAAGAGTCCCGCTACAAGCTCGGGAGTGAACGTGATTGTCGAGCTGCTTCGTCCAGAATGATGATGCTACGGCGTCTCCTCTGGATGAAGACAAGAAGACGCGGCTACCCAGTGTGAAGACGCTACTGCTACTCCTCTGGAGGAAGATAGAAGACTATTATATATTGAATTTTGTAACATGACATTGGTAAATGACGAACTATCGAGTCCAATAATGAAATAAATAATGTATAGTAAGTCATATGCCCAATATGACTTTGTTCCCTTTGGCGTCGAGACACTTGGTCCGTTGGGTCCGAGCGCACACGCGCACCACAAATTCAAATTCATTTATTCATTCATAATGCATGAAACATTACAGACATTATGCCTAAATCGTCACATACATTTAATTATTTAAGTTTAATATAATACATTACGGTCATTTCATTTTTAATTATTTTCTTATATCACAGTTATTTCACATATATATGTACTTATAGCTTTTATTGTATAATATCACATTTTACATCTCAAGGAGCTCAGCCAGCGCCTGAGGGAGGCGACGGGTGACCCTCGTGCTGGCGGCTTTCTCGCGCAGAGGCTGAGCCTAGCCATCCAGCGCGGGAATGCCGCCAGTGTGATGGGCACCCTCCCAAGAGGGCCGAATTTTGTAAACTGTTTTTAGGCAAGGTTTTTTTTGTAGGTAGTTTTAAAGTATTTTTAGGTAGTATTATTAGTTTGTTTAGTTTAGTTTTATTATATTTGTTTTTAAGGTTATTACTAATAATTTGATTTTTATTATTGTTACCTATATGAATAAATACCATAATTTAATTTAAAAAATAAATAAAGTTCTCCCGCTAATACTATCTCATCTTCCCACAGATCTTGCCCTAGATATTCATCTATCAACCCTATTGTAAACTAAAAGCAAAAATTCATAGCCATATCCCTATCCCGTACACCAAACCGCCAAATAATAATGCGTCCCCATCGCTTCGCTAGGTGTATTCAATTTGTTACCAAGTCGTTCGGATGATATAGCACGCGCTCGTATGGTTATACCGGATTTATGTCCGAGAAACATGTCGCGACGGTAATTCGGATGCCGCGGGTGTCTTGGTACACACACGGATTTAGAGGTCGGTGAATGACGCTATCGTTTAAACTCTGTCTGTTGGCGTCTTTAAGAGCCTTCCATGAGCCAACTAGCGCCGCCAATCTTAAAAAAATAATATCTTCCCATATAATCAATTTTATTAAAAAAGCTATTTACGTAATGTTTATTGAAATGAAATGAAATGACAACTGAAAGAGTGCATATTGTATCTCAAATTGGAGTATCAGTTTATTATTCATGCATGACAAATAACTGAACAGTTTTTCGATATTCCAATTTCCTTCAAAATTACATTAGTAGGTACGTAGTTTGTCTAATAATTATAAAGACGTGACGTCAGTTCTTACTATGTATGCTTATTGCTTAGCAAGAAAAAAACTTAGTGTATGTTCAAATGTATGTAATTAGTTAATATGTTTACAACTTATTTCAATTGTTTCCATATTTGATTGAACAATTTGTGTCTGTTTTGTAAAATTAGAGAAAATAACTTAATAAATAATTGTTAAGTTGAAGAGGTACTTCATTTCTTTCTTGTGATACATTGATCTCCTATAAACAACTAGATACACAAAGGTCTTACTAAAACAATTTTAAAAAACGTCCAAATAACGTCCATTGTTAACTTCCAAATAAGGCAAATGATGTCCATTCAACCGTTTGGACCTTCTCTGCGATCGGACTTTTTTAGAAGTCAGACTGTGAATCTAGTCGTTTATAGGAGATCAATGTTGTGATATAATTTAATCTCATTATCATTTTATTTGAAGCTCACTGATATCTGGAATCTGGAGCAAGATGTTTTTCTTATGCTTATTCCTTTAAGGAATATTCTAAACTTGTAATAACTTTATAAATAGAAAAGGTAAAGGTCAGTTTCCAACATTACCTCTGAAGCGTAAGCTTTGAGCCATCCTTGAACCTCTTAAATTTTGTCCTCCTTGTTTAATTATCCATATTTTAATGTGTTGATGGGCGATGAAGCAGGTGCCTTTGTAGAAGATGGCCTCGAATAGGCAAATTGGAACACCTGGCCTTCACTGGAGTTTGTCCAGAGATTATGTGACTCGATAATGGTTATAATTATATGTACCTGGCAAAGCAGAAGCAGTTACTCCTGGGTTTTGTCGCTCGATGTCAGTTGTCATGCCATACTGCCATGCCAGAAGCCTCAACAAGTTTATCTCACAAAAATCGACTTTATGACATTTGAAACATTGATCTCCTATAAACAACTACACAAAGGTCTTACTAAATCAATTTAATAAAGTCCAAAAGGGTCCATTGTTAACGTCCAAATAATGTCCAATAAAGCAAATGAGGGACCATTCATCCGTTTGGACCTTCTTTGCGCTCGGACATTTTTAGAAGGCAGACTGTGTATCTAGTTGTTTATAGGAGATCAATGATTTGAAAGCTTTATTTTCTAGTCACATTACACTCAAAGCTAATAATGTATAAAAAACTTCCGACACATTTAAATCATATATTTGTTACGTTTTGGAACGATACCTATACATTATGTATACAATTCCAAGCAATACATTGTGATGAATTATATTTAATGGGTAGGCGTCGAAATGGGCAACCTTCTTTTACTTAACGTTCTCGTAATTGAATATCGAATGCCTTTCGATGGAACTCGTAACTGATTAAAGTTCGCCATTTTCGACAGCAGTATGTCCCTAAAATCCAGGAGCGCGTAGGGATAACTTAGAGCGTCGTTAGTCTGCTTTGAGTCGATGTTATTTACGATAGCGGCAAATAAAGAGGTTCATTAAGATGTTTTGGTGTGTGGTGATGAGGACTCCTGGGAGGTAGATGAAGCGACTTTAATTTTTACTCACAATTTAGGTATTTGTAAGGGACCAAGATTAATAAGGAAATGTTAAATTGCTTTCTAACCGACTTCCAAGAAGAGGCATTCAGCGAGTTTGTATTTGTGTGCACATAGTTTCTAGGAAATAGTTCAAACTTTATCGTTTTGAAATTTTAAACTTCATCGTTGTTGTATCTCTATACAATGAAACGCCTGTCGTAAAAAGTATGGCACTCCTGCAATAAGTTATTTATTATAATTGGAATGCAACTTTTGCTATTGAGATTTAGGCAGGCGTTTTTGTTGTTTGCATTCTGAGAAGAATTTAATTTGTTCTACCTTGTCCATCCATCCGATTGGCGAAGAGAATGAAGCAGTTTTAAGATCATTAATTTATTTATTTTTCTATAAATAAGAAATAAATGAAACACGAGTGTATTGAACATGAAGGGAAAAATACCTTCATGGTTTTGAACAAGTTGACCGTCGATTTTACCGCAAAACATTAAAAGTCCTGCCATAAAAAATCAACTACCTCTAGCGGAAAAGCATCTTAATTCACGAATTCACGACGTCTCTTTTCGCAGAGTCTAGGGCAGTATCGTCCGTTTTATTCTTAACGTCGTTCGAGCTTGAATCTGTTTTATGGTACGAACGTGAGACCAGAGCCAGTACTTAGCTGGTCGTAAATCAGTCTAGTTACTACCTACCTACATAACTAACTGCTAACTGGACTGGCTAACTGTCTTTGCTTATGTTAGTATCGGTATTAAAACGAACCAAACGTACAAAATACGTAAGTCAACGTGATACAGAGAAAGCTTCGTATGCGCGGATTTTAAGTTTTTCTATGAGGGCTACGGCACTAACTACTAAAATTAAACGTCTGAAAAAAATATATAGTAATTGGGGTGTCTATTTAGGAACTGGTGAATACCGATACAAGATTGGACAAACTTCACTCGATAGATAAAAAAGCGCAATCATATTCCATGTCTTTTAAAATGAAAATTATGTCTAAACCGAAATAGTTTTTCATACAAAATATATATCAAAATTTAAGGTATTATATACAAAAGCTTGCTTAAAAAAAATTTTTATTGGCGTATTTTTATTTCCCTTGCAAATTTCATCCAAAATTAATAAAAATACAAATATGGAGTCACTGGTGCCGTGCTCTTCACTCCGCCGCTGCGGGACATCTTATGTCTCGCGCTCGAGCTTGACTGACAGCTGGGAGAACTTTAAAGATTTCAATAAATTAACTATCAATACGATGTTGAAATATGTTACGCCATTCTTAAGGTACCCTTCCGCGGCCGACGGCAGACAGCAACAGTAGACGACTTGTTGCTGCGACATGCGGTCGGGCATTTACTCGACTCTACTGGTTTCTGTGTATTTTTATGAAATAGGTACCTTCCGACCTTGAAGTATACTTTTAGAAGTTTGGACAAGGATCGATTCAGCTCTTAGGGCATTCCTTTTCTGTGAATACTGTGTAAGCCAATATTGGAACATCTATCTATACATATAATAAGACTGTAAAAAAGTTGTGTCTGTACATTGGATATTTTTTGAAAAGAATAATTGTAATGTGTTTTAGGATCGATACTGATGCCAAAACACTAATTTTTAGAATTTTTGTCTGTGACTTTGTGCAAGTATTACGCCATAACTACTGAAGGGATTTTGATGGCAGTTTCACTAGGAGATAGCTGAAATATCCGTACAGCTCATAGGCTATAAGCCATGGCGGTATGTGATGTGGAAACAAGGATCCAGAGAGGAAGATCTGCCTCCTGATCTCCTCCATCCTCCTCCTCTACGCAAACGAAGTTGCGGGGTAGGTACAGCTACTTTTTAAATATTTTTTTTTTTTCTATAATACTTTTTATCGTCAAAATCCTCAACAGAAATAATGCCTAAGCTTCATTCGATATAAAAAGCGAGTCGAAATCGAAATTGCACAGTCCTGCCTACCAAGCACTGATTCCGGTCACGCTACGAAATTCGGAAACAACAAAAAACTGGTAGTATCCAGCGAAAGCCGGTTTTTTCCGGTTTTCTTTTTTTATTCGTTTTTTCGTTCAAAACCATTGACTGCCCGGAGTTACAGAACAGAAGGGGCGGATGTAGGATGACAAAGTTATAAACGATTTTTTTTTCTATTCACCTGGATTAAATTTTTGAAATATTTGCTTGGAAAAATTAATTTTTACGCGAGACGGTGAAATGTTAAAATTTACACACGTAATTAGGTATGTTTTAGGCACAATTATATTCCTTTGTCGTTGTATTTTAACTTCGAGGAGAAGTAAAAGAGAAGTAATATCAAAAAGATTAATTACTCCTTGTGTAGCCTTAAAAAGTCACTATGTTCTTATTTGTCATAATAACGTAATTAAATTAAACTCTTCGTTAGCATTCTTTCCTTTATTTTGGTGACAGAATCTATAATATGTGACTATAAATTATTTGTTGTGAAGAATTCAGACATTCTATTAACATTAGACCAGGCTGTATGCCCTAGTTGGCTTTGCCTTTCCCACTGGGAAGAATTTTACAATACGACAATACGACGGGTAACCTAATCTAAATATTCGAAATGAAAATGCAAGTTTACAAGAATCCCATATGGATAAAAGGTTTATTTGTACAGCCTTTGTAAGTACGATAACTCTCCTATTTAGTGTCTAATTTGAGGTAGCTAAAAATAAACATTTTTTTGAGCCTGCGCTCTATGGCGCTTTGAACAATGTCCTTTGAAATAATTTCTTATTTTTAGATCTAAACTAGCGGGACGACTCTAGAATTAGCACTAATATTTACAAAAAAATACACAAAAAAAAGTTTAAGGTTCTCTTGAAAATGGCGGGAAACGACGGTTGCGAAATTATTTGATAATTTTCCTTTCATTGTGTATAATATCACGTTAAATTAATCAGAAAATGTTCGCGAATGACAGTGAAGTTATTGGATAATTTGAGCAAGATCTGAAGTTTCAAGCTTTTATCAAAAGTTCCCGCTACAAGCTCGGGAGTGAAGTGACTGTCGAGCTGCTTCGTCCAGAGTGATGACGCTACGGCGACTCCTCTGGATGAAGACATGAAGACGCGGCTACCCAGGGTGATCGCGCTACTGCGACTCCCCTGGAGGAAGATAGAAAACTATTGAATATATTGAATTTTCTGTAACATGACATTGGCAAATGACGAACTGTCGAGTCCATTAATAAAATAAATAAATAAAATAAACCTAACCTAAATATTCGAAATGAAAATGCAAGTTTACAAGGATCCCATATGGATAAAAGGTTTATTTGTGCAGCCTTTGTAAGTACGATATCTCTCCTATTTAGTGTCTAATTTAAGGCGAGGCCATGGGGTCATTTGAGCCTAGTGAGGGGGTGAGGTGCGGGGCGAGGGAGGGGCGAGAGAGGGATGACGCGCATTGATCGGGGTCATTACTCGCGCAGGTACACAGAGTAAGCGTAACCAGTGTCCTCACTGTGACGTCACAGCTCGCTACCCATAATAATACCTATACAAAATGTCCCACGGATAGACGATATACCGAAGTCCACTTGTCGGTGCCAACATTATCGACCCATTTAATGCCAAATAGGGATATCCCAAGTCTGACAGCTTCGGAGTTACTTATTTCAATTTTCGCGATTGTCGGAAAATATTGCTTTCAAATCTTGAACTTTTGTCTATACTAAATGTTGTCGCACATTATGTCAACTCGGAACCGTATCATCATCACCCCTCCTGTTCACCTCTCGCCGCCAACCAGGCTTCAACTTCTACACTGGCCCTAACACGGGCTGTGCTCGTGACAATCCCATACCACTCCCACTAATATTATAAATGCGCAAGTTTGGATGGATGGATGGATGTTGCTGAATGAAACTTTACAATAATATAGCTCATATTATACATCAAAATAACACATAGGCTATAATTTATAATCCTGCGCAGACGAAGTGGTGGGCAGAAGCTAGTTGACAATAAAGTAAAGCAATTTGTACTTTTAAACGTATTTATTTATACGGAAGGTCATAAGCAGACATACGTTAAACCGACCGTCCGGAGTGGGTTCAGTGCAGTCAAATTCGCGTCTACAGGTTATATATTTTAATTATTTTTTAAGTTATTTATATTGACGTAACGTAGCGTAGTAATGTAGTATGACGTAGTAGAATAAAATACTATGTTAAAACTAATCTGACGGAAAAAAAGACCTGGAATAATAGGAATGTCAATTAGGTAATATTGTTGTAATAAAAGTGAAAAATAGGAATAATCAAATTATTTGCTAGGGGAATATATTTTGAAAGTACTTTCACGCGATTTAATAAAAAATTGAGCATAAATTCTTATAAAATACAAAATTTATTAAAATTTTAATAACCATAGAGGTTACATTACAACAAATCTGTTTTTGACTTTAAGTGACAAACTGTCAAGTGTATCAATAAAACTAAATAAATGACGAATTTTGTAACGTGATGTTAGGTAAGTATTATTATTGGTGTCAGGTGTGACGTCAGTGATGGTGAAATCTGGCCCGTGTTATCACTGCGTAGGGTAAAACATGACACACATTATGTGCTGTTGACTGTACTTTTAAAAGTAGGCACAGTGTATATTGCATCAGTCTATAACTACGTAGCTATTGAAATTTCTGTGCTTAGAGTAAAATGTGGCAAACTTTATGTGATGTTCACTGTACATAGTTTTACAAGTAGCAACTACGTACAAACTATTTTAAGTTCGATTGCTGTTTGTTTGTTTGCTCTGTGGGACAAATCACCGTCAATAGTCATTTGTTTTGGCCTGTTCCACTTTGGTCTATTTGGAAGTTACTGATCAGCCCCCCTATTGCCGTTCTCAAAACGATCAAATTATACCATGTCATGGCGCGCCAACCAGAGACGCCGCTATACCAATGCAATAGCACTGTCCCTTTCACGGCCGCTATGACATGGTATGATTTGATCGTTTTGAGAACCGTAATGTTATAGCCCCACTGTAATGTTAGCCGACTTGTCTTCATCTGCAATTATCAGACCACTGCTCGCTCCCAATATACGACACTCGACACTGGTGTTCGTGTCGCGTGTAATATGATGACTTCAAAAACATGGTTCGCGAAAAATCTATTGTGTTAAGGAATATCTGTTTTAGGTTATGAGTCCTTTTTATATTCAAAACGATGCACAATCATTCCGTGATTAGTAAACTAATAATCTTAAAGTATAGGTGTGACCAAATTCGACTCGTATTATTTTAAATTTTATTACGTTATGACGATCGTGGGAGCATTCCAGGTAAAGACCAAAGTGGAACATTTGGCAAAAATCGATACAGGTCCGACCTCGACAGCGCCCAGCGGCGCACTGAAGCTCGTAGCGCCGTGCATTTGTATTTATACAAATTGTGTTTTTTCTTAAATTTTGCCTGGTATAATAAAAACGTTACAAACAACAGATTTTCATCTCATCAAGCTCTTCTATTTATAATAACCTACATTTTGATATATAGTTTGTATGAATAACTGTTTTAGTTTAGACACACTACTCAGTGAAAAGACAGGAAAGGGGTATGTTTGTGATTTTTTTCTATCGAGCGAAGTTTGTCCAATCGTGTTTCGGGAGCCAACAGTCCCTAAATAGATACCCCAAGATTGATATATATTTTTTTCAGGCCTTTAATTTCAGTAGTTAGTGCCGTAGCCTTCATCGAAAAACTTAAAAACGTCCCAACACCTCGCCTTAAGCTATCTAAAAATATCATATTTTTTGAGCCTGCGCTCTATGGCGCTTTGAACAATCATTTCTTATTTTTAGAGCTAAACGAGCGGGACGACTCTAGAAATTAGCACTAATATTTACAAAAAAAAAATCAAAAAAAAGTTTAAGAATTTATTCGATAAAGGTTTCCTTTTTTTAACAACGCAACCAGCAATCATCGGCAATGGCCGCCGACGACACTCGTAGGATGAAATGTTGCTGTATATTTCTTCTGTGTACCACCCCCGCCCCGGGACGCGTATTTCACTGCGGGCTAACAATTTTACCTTCGGAACCGGGGTCATATTCACAGAGACGAACTTAGACGATAGAGAAAGAAAATATAAATTACTCCAATACTACACAGACTATCATGCACGACTGTATTGTACAAAAATAACTAATAAAAATTTTAATTAGTGTGTAAGTAAATAGGTATAAATATATTATACCTATTTATTTACACACTAATTATATTACACCTATATTACATAGGCTTTTTAAAGTTTTAGGTACATTTAATTTTAGCTTCGCATAGTGCGGAGTGTAATAATTCCTGGAAATAAAAAATAGAATAATGAATTACATTTTAAAGTATCTACTTACACTTTGTGAAAGAAAAAAAAACAATAAGCATTTACTTGCAATAAATAGCTAAAACATTAGGCGATTATCACTTTTTAAACTTACACGGTTTGTATACATATTAATTAGATAAAACGGGAATTACCGTGTTAAATATTTATTATTGATGTCTCGATATTTCGACAGCATTGCAGCCATCATGGTCACGAATAGACGTTTTATCTAATTAATATTAGGCGAATAGTTTGCGGGCTGACTGTTTTCGTCCCATATAATATTTTAAATAGAGCGTTCATACCTCAGATCAGTTAATAAGAGTTCATACAATGCGCGCTGTAGGTACCCAGTTTATGCCGTTTCGCCTTATTTAGTTAGCGGCCGATTTGCAGCAAAAAATCGCCCGCAATTTGATTCTCGTCGTTAGCTAGCCCTGAGTCCTCTCCTGTACGGATGTGGTGGCATCGGAAACCTGTATAAATTTCTCCTATGTGATGAATAGCAGCATCCGAAGCCTTTCCAGGTTGTTTTTTATTTCCGATCCGTACCGTTCTGAGTAAAAGTACCGTGCTACCATAGTGTTTAAACAAACCGGTTTTGTGCTAATTGACAAGGTCGAAAAATTATTAACATCCTAAAAGAAAAATACCATTTCAAGATTTTGTCTCTCTGAATAGGTTGAATTTTTTCGTAAATAAATTCCGAGAAAAAAATGTTTTCTGTAAAATTAGGCATTCCGGAAGTACTGTGACCGTAGACAGAGAAGCCTACTGGATGCAAATGGAAGGATAGTTTTGATAAGGCTCTTTGCAGTGAATCCGACAAACGGCAAAAGTTGCTAGCATTTATGGATGAGTAGGTTAGGTACCCTAAAAGGGTCTTCCAAAGTTTAAAATAAATAAATATGACTATGACATACTAAGTGATAAATTTAATATAATATAATGTAAACTAACTAGGTACTTATATACAATATTATTTAAAATTAGATGACATAAAATAATATACTAAAGTAAATGAATTGTAATTATATTTGGAAGAAATAAATGGCTATTGAAATTGAAATTGAAGGTTAGGTCAATCTACAGTGAAGTGAGATGTAGATACACGTAGAGAGAGAAGCCTACTCGACTGGATACTCAGTCTACGACTGTGACTCCGATGTAGTAGGCAAGGGGAATCTAACCCCAGCCAAGTAATACATTGTAATTTTGTTTGTAACACTTTTTCAATGCTTTCTAGGTAGCCAGAATTATATTTGGCGAGTCCACAAGAAAAAATGCCAATTATCACACTCTTACAAATATCGAAAACGTCCGAAACATGGGTATTCACCGATTTTGGAACGACACTATTTCAGTAATGTGACGTCATCGTCACTGTTTAATTTTCTATAAGCCCTGTTCAATTTTCACGATCTTAACTTAATTTTTAAATAATGATAACTACGTTATTTTAATAAAAGAAAAAAAAATCCTATATTTTCATGAAAAAAATATAATAAAGAGGAGTAATAAAAGTCAGACCTTTTCAAATCATATTATAGTCTTCTTTCTTCCTCCATAGGAGTCGCAGAAGCGTCTTTAACTCTACTAAATTAGACCTTATCAACTGTAACAACACTTCTGACGTCATGCACTATTAATTAAAAATGATAGTGTATTAAAAACACTTCCTATGTCCTTCCAAGGTTCATTTGGAACTTTCCTCGGCGATGACGACATATAAAATATAAAATCTCCATAACGCGCACCGCAGCTGATGCGATATTAAATTTTAAATATCGGACCCATATTGGAACCACGTCTCGTTCGCTTTCAAGACATAAGGCTGCGTACATACTAGACAGCGTGACCGCAAAACGGTCAAATCTTGAAGGACATGATTTGAATTCTGATCGACAATATTGTACGGACAACAGCAGATCAATGGTAACCCTTACAGTACGATTTCAACTCTTACGTCGCAGAAAATAAGAACGGTCTAAAGTCAAAAGTGTTACACTTGATCTGCTGTTAGCACGTAAATGATATTTTCATAGATGAACTGACAACACAGTATATGAACTGGCGACATAGAGTATTTTATTAAATTTTACATCACAAGGTCAGTAATGTCTGGTGGGGCAAGCAAAAGCTGAACCGAATAAGTGTGTAGTACCCTCAGATCATAGTACCCATAACGTCTTAAAGTATCTATTAAAAACATTTTTTTTTTTTGGATCAATTTTTAGGGTTCCGGACCTCAAGAGGAAAAGGAGCTCTTATGGCTTATAGGATCAGTTTGTCGTCCGTCTACCTATATCTCAGAAACGCGTAGACGTATCAAGTTGAAATTAATACCAAATATTCAGGTCTGCAACTTCATGCGGCTGTGAAGAAATCAACCTTCTACGTCAACGCAATCAAAAGATATCGCTGTATATGTCGCATTTTCATTTTCATGTCGAAAATGCAAGAAAACCAAAACCTATAGGGTACTTCCCGTTGACCTAGAATCATGAAATTTGGCAAGAAGCTAGGTCTTATATAATAAGTAATGGAAAAAATCCGAAAACTGGTTTGGGGTTCTATCAAGAAATATTTTTTTTTGTAATTACAAACTTATATTTGCAGTTGACGCCTGTTATGTCGATGTATGACGTTATCAGTTTCGAAAACGCAAAGTTATATTTGTGATTGAATCTAGTTTATCTGGTGCGCGAGTCCGACTAGCACTTGGCCGTTTTTTTACCGATATCAATTTGTATCAGGTTCTCAGTTTCTCATAACATCATTATTGAAATATTGAACGTTTTTGTCTATTATCACTTTTTAAACTTTCACGGTTTGTATACATATTAGTTAGATAAAACGGGAATTACCGTGTTAAACATTTATTATTGATGTCTCGATATTTCGACAGCATTGCAGCCATCATGGTCACGAGTAGAAGTTTTATCTAATTAATATTAGGCGAATAGTTTGCGGGTTGACTGTTTTCGTCCCATGTAGTATTTTAGATAGAGGGGTCATACCTCAGATCAGTTAATAAGAGTTCATACAATGCGCACTGTACCCAGTTTGTGCCGTCTACCCGTGACCATGATGGCTGCAATGCTGTTGAAATATCGAGACATCAATAATAAATGTTTAACACGGTAATTCCCGTTTTATCTAACTAATATGTTTTTGTCTATTATTAGGCAACCAGATAACAACTGGTAAAATAACAAATAATATAAGTACTTGGGAAATTGGTTTAGAATTACTGGAGAAATATGATAAAACTTTTCCACAAGAATCCATAGTTTCTTTACTAATTGGCGGAAATTAATACCTTGTTTTGATTGGTCCGAATCTTATCTAATTAATTGGCAAAGTGTAAGGTTTCTAGACTCAATACAAAACATCAAAGAATAAGATTTTCTTATGGGAAGTGATCTTATAAATAGCAAGCAAGGGGCTAATAGTCCAGTTGCGAGTACACGTTGAAAACGATCGTACAAGTTAAGCAACGTTGGGCGAGGTCAGAACCTGGATGGGTGACCGTTAGTGACACTTTCATCTGAGCCCCTTCGTGCCTCGGAAAGCACGTTAAGGCGGAGCGTTGGGCAGTTTTTCGGTGAAGGCTACGGCACTAACTACTGAAATTAAAGGCCTGAAAAAAATAGATATCAATCTTGGGGTGTATATTTAGAGACTGATGAATACCGATACACGATTGGACAAACTTCGCTCGATAGAAAAAAATCGCAAACATACCTCTTCCATGTCTTTCAAAATGAAAATTATATCTAAACCGAAATAGTTATTCATACAAAATATATATCAAAATGTAGGGTACTGTAAATACGAGAGCTTGTTTAAAAAGCATCTAATTTTTGTTGGCGTATTTTTATTTCCCTGCCAAAATTCATCCCAAATTCATAAAAATACTGCGCCGTGGTCTTCACTCCGCCGCTGCGGGGGGCATCTTGTGTCTCACTCTTGCTTTTGACAACCATATTGCGCCTTAACCAGTTGGTCCCGGTTGTTGTCGCTTGACAGCAGTCGTTAGGCCACGTCAGAGGCCTACGGGCGGCCTGAATAACTTTGACAAATAGGTTTGGTCACTAAACCACACGAGCGTAGACAGAGAGTGATCCTCTCTCTACGCACACGAGAGATGAAAAAAAATAGCAAGCAATAAAATATTCAAAAGAGTTTCCTCTAGAATATAATCTGAATATGCCATAAGCATCTTCAGGTAAGTATGTACAAAATATATATTACATGCACATGAGGAGTGCTATACCAAGGAATACCTAATATTAAAATGTAATAAAATTCTTCCGTCGCTAATATAATTCGGTGGCATGAACCGGGCCTAAGGATGGAAACATACGGTTGGAAACTCTGTATTTAAACGCTTTATTGCATCACAAAGGAGGGTTGTTTATAAATTCATGATTCAATAATAATAATAAAATTCTAATTCATTATCACTATTTTCAATCCAATTTGATGATTATTCACAAAGTATTTAAAGTTTATAAACGCATCGTTAGGTAGGTATATGTCTGAATATATGTACGAATCAATGAACAATATGACAAACTACGTAAAAACGTAACGTAAAATATATATATATTTTTTTAAATATTAAAAAACTCATGCCTGATTAGCGGGGGTTACGGGACTAAGGCGTGAGTTTATAAAGAAAAATATTTATTTACCTAATTTAATAATGATTTAATCGTATTGTCAACATATAAATTACTGGTATAATAGAGTCTATTATACGCACAACATAGATGTCTTATTTTTTTTTATTCTATTTATTGCTATTTATAGCAAAACAATGTAAACATTATCGTATGTAACGATAATTTTACCTGCTTTTGATTAAATCAATCAAAAACAATTGTTCGTTTTGTATTATAAAAAAAACAATACTCTCTTTCTGCCAACATTGGCTTTATACAATTTTCTCTTTTGACATTAGTCATGCAAATCAGTAGAAGACTATTATGAATATTCTGTAACATGACATTGGCAAATGACGAACTGTCGAGTCCATTATTAAAATAAATAAACGGACAGCTGTGTGCACAAAACGAACCCATATGTCCCCATCTGAACATAGGCCGCGCGGCGGCGCTACCGTCGGCAATCAATCGATAGCACCCCGTTGCCTAGCAACGATCATGTTGCAAAATAAACAATCAGAACCGGGCCCGGCCGAGAGCAAATTTACTTTCTTATTTTATTACTTGTGTAAACATTTTAGATCGATATTATTGGATTATTTACTCTGAGCGTTCCGTACATTGTTGTATCATGTTTTTTTGATTCTTTTTGAACGTTTTTTCTTGGTGCGATGGTTGTTTTACCTCCGTGTTTGCCTTCTCAGTGCGGGAAAGACTTTCGTTTCACGCTTAGAAAGCCTAGTCCGAACTATCCTTATGGTTGTAAAACTAAAAAACCTAGAGTCGTGCCAGCCTTTACTATTCAAGCTTTGCAGAAGAATACTAGAGTTCTGCCGCCTCCGAAATGTGGTGTTTACGATCCGTCTCCTTTGAAGCCTACTCTTTTTAGGAAGAGTTACCAGCGAGGGGAGTTTCCAGTCACTATTGAGTTCACGTCGGGCGGCAAACAGCTTTCTTGGAAGGTAATAACGAGACCCTTGTAACTTATTATATTGCGCTATGTTGCTTCAATAACTGGAAGATATTATCCTTTGCCTCGTTGGGATTTTAAATGAATATTATCCACAGCAAATTGCAATACAATAGTAATTGCAATGCAATAATAAATGTTTTGCTGTTTTTACACATCTTATCCATTGATCTCCTATAAACAACTAAATACACAAAGGTCTTACTAAAACAATTTAAAAAACGTCAAAATAAGGGTCCATTGTTAACGTCCAAATAATGTCCAATAAAGCAAATGATTCATCCGTTTGGACCTTCTTTGCGCTCGGACATTTTTAGAAGGCAGACTGTGTATCTAGTTGTTTGTAAGAGATCAATGATCTTATCATACAATAGTAGCGATTCTGTAGTGATTTTATTTTTAATATTATGTTTTGACAGTTCTAAAAGTAGTTACATCTCTTTTGTAACTGTGGTGTAGGAAAGAGAGGCATGACATTGTGTACAAATATCCCTAAATAAATATAGACTATTATCTTTTACGTACCTATTTCAAGGTTCTAGAAATTCAATTACGATTTTTGACGGCTCTAGGTAATAGGCTCCAATTTTGTGCCTAGCAAATCATATACTTAATTCTGATTCTGGGTTGAGCTCCCAGAATCATATGATTTGAATGATAAATGGAGAAAAAATTTCATCACGACCGGGATTCGAACCCGGGACCTCGCCTCCGTGGCACGCTCTATTCCAACAGAGCCATCGTGATTCGTATCCAGATAATATGGAGACAAAATTCACGATCTGGATACGAATCACGATGGCTCTGGTTCGAATCGGTCCCGGGTTCGAATCCCGGTCGTGATGAATTTTTTCTCCATTTATCATTTAGATTTTCGTTTCGCATAGCGCATATGCAAGAAAATATCAAAATCATATGATTTGATTGTAATAATGTGTCTATTTTTGCAAGTAAATTTTTTTTTTGGAATTTACTTCACTATGCAAGGAAAAGGTGCCTATGTGCTGAGGATAAAAAGCAGAAAAGAACTCTTAGCTATTATCTTTACTCTTTTAAATTAATACCAGTTACATTTTTTTAAATGTTATTATTTGAAAAATATGTGCTGCTGAGAGTTTTTCTCCTCAGCGTTGGCACCTTTACCCTGCAAGGTGTAAATTGGGTGTAAATGTAAATTCAAAAAAATATGTTGACGTGCAAAAATGTACACAACTTGCAATAATTTGACTTTGAACTAAATAAGATTAGGTTCTCCTCGAGTGTCGATGAATCATCATAAATCCTTAATCTAACCAATGTTCTTTTCAGGTGCCGATCGAAAACCTGGACTTCCACCATTACCTGCCAATGTTCTTCGATGGCATCGCTGAAATAGGGTACCCCTACACCTTCATCGTAGAAAAGGGTATCACAGACCTCGTCTCCAAGGGTTCCTATAAAATCCTGCCGGTCGTCCCACAGCTCATCATACCGATAAAAAGTTAGTATATATACTTGGTTGAGCTGGAATGATTTTTATTAGCGCTCATATCCTGCAAATGTCTCATACAAATAAATGATTTCATTTCGGTTCTCTTGAAAACGACGGTGGCGAAATTATTTGATAATTTTCCTTTTAATGTCTACAGGGGATATTTTGTGTTTATCCTCGGTTTTTTCGACAGATAAACTTACGTACATTTACCGAGTGCTCTCAAAACGGTGAAGGAAAACATCGTGATGAAACCTGCATGTCGTAGAAGAAAAAAAATATATAAGGCATGTGAAATCCGCCAACCCGCACTGGGCCCGCGTGGCGGATCATGGCCCGAGCTCCTTCGATGTAAGGGAAGGTATGTGCCCGAGCAGTGGGGCAATATAAATAGACTGATGATGATGATGATGTAGGCTCTTCAAAATAGCGGGAAACGACGGTGGCGAAATTATTTGATATTTTTTCTTTTAATGTCTACAGGGACTATTTTGTGTTTAATACCACGATAAATTAATCAGAAAATGTTCGCGAATGACAGTACGGTGAAGTTATTGGATCATTTACGCAAGATCTTAAGTTTCAAGCTTTTATCAAGAGTTCCCGCTACAAGCTCGGGAGTGAACGTGACTGTCGAGCTGCTTCGTCCATAGTGATGACGCTGCGGCGACTCCTCTGGATGAAGGCATGAAGGCGACGGCTACCCAGGGTAAAGACGCTACTGCGACTATACTGGAGGAAGATAGAAGACTATTGAATTTTCTGTAACATGACATTGCCAAATGACGAACTGTCGAGTCCTTTAAAAAAATAAATAAGAATAAGACATTTCATTTCAAAATTTCTAGCCGTGGGCAGAACTTCAACCTGCGACCTCGTCGTTCCGTGATTGATTGATTGATTGATTGTGATTGTCTTGTCGCTTCGCCAGGCCCTACGCCCGACCTACCGAAATTCTTCATCGTATTATAACGTTGCAACACCCTTAGTATAAATATCATTCAATATCGAAAGCATCTAAAAGAATTCCTGTCACAAATAATCCGTATTCACGCCATGACGCCCCAATCCAGCCTGAATAGCAGGGCTCCGGTTACGTGGCGCCCGATCGGGTAACCCGAGCCTTTGCCCCTTGATTCTCGATCCTCAATAAATCAAAACAGCGCTAACGGCAGAATCTTAAATCTGATCTTGGGTGGAGTGCTTATTGGTACACGAGGCTTTATTATCACGTAAGATATTGGTGTCTTTATAGATTTACTGATAAGGTCCTGGTTCAGATTCAGGTTTCGAATTCTCCAAAAGCTGAGATAGCGATTAAGCTTTGGTTTATTTCTAAGCTAATACTAAGTTTGACAGTTTTAAAAGTAGTGTCATATTAATATTTTGGAGACAGCATTTTTAGACCAGTCAGTTCTCGGTTAGTTTTTAAAAAATCGCACTTCGTCCCTTTTCAGCAAAACGAACTTAGTCTGGTTAGATTTAGTGAGATGTAACGTCAATTCGATCTAATTTCTGACCTTTAAAAGCCTGTAGGTACAGTCGAAGACAGAGATAAGTATACAGGGGGCCTCAATAAGGTAAGGTCTCTAAAACTACTGGACCGAATTTAATAACTTTTTACAGTTACATAGTTTTCACCTGTATCTATAATAATTCATAATTCATTTATTCCTTGCTTTATGTGGTAACATGGTTCTTAGATAGTACAGGAGGTGATCACATAAACCCTGTAAGGGCACCGCAACATTAGACACTTAAACATCAAACATCAACTTAGACTATCAAACAGTGAAGAGTTTTTGCAATAGATCAAGTAGTTTTTGAGAAAATCTCAACCTTAAAAACTCTCCTGTACACCTTTCTCTGTGTTCCACAGTACCTATCCATTGTTTTTTAAACTTGTTTCTCAGAACTCAATAGTTCAGATCCCATTGCTCAAAAGCATCTTCACTTTACCGACTAGGCAAGCTCTTTAAAGTTTACTGTGTCCTTTGCAAACCTTCGTGTGATATCAAAAAGACATTGCCATATTTCAATGGAGCTTTGCCCCACCTACGAAACTACGTGACCATTTAAGCTGTACCTATCATTTTGTTGGGGACTTATTACAGGTTTCATATTACATAATCATAATCAGTATCATTTTCTACTACTCTCGGAACTCCTATAGAAGAATAGCAAAAACAATGAATAAATCGCTTCGATATCTTACTATTCTCTTAATTCTTAATTAAGCTGTTTTTTTCGAATCGCAACTTGTACAGAACTTTATTTTAAACCAATAATTTTAATAAAAAACGGAGATACTTTCACATTTATTCGTTATCCTGTACCGTATCTCGCAACTTGTACAGAACTTTATTTTAAACCAATAATTTTAATAAAAAACGGAGATACTTTCACATTTATTCGTTATCTTGTACAACTTGCGGTTGATGGTGGGGCAGAATCTGGCATTGTCATTTGTCCATCACAGATGCGCTGGCAACGAAGCGACCTCACGTGATATGCCACGCGCTGAAATGTATCCAGATGATTGTGACGGGCTGTGACAAGGTCGGCGAAGCACTGGTCCCTTACTACCGACAGATCCTGCCCATGTTGAACCTCTTCAAGGATAAAAACCGTAAGTATTATCTAGTCTCAAATATTTTTTATCCTCAACAACACGGACAGAGTGAGAAGACTGAAAAGAACTAAACCTTTTGAGTTATAGTATGACCGCCTAAATCAGTCGCCTGCGCGGTACAGGGATGCGGGGGTAGGACGACAACGGGGACCGAGAGAGGTGCGGGGGCGGGCGCGCGAAGCGTGACAAACATGAGGTGAAATGCGTAATAGACAGTTCTTAAGGGGCGGCGAGCTGTCAAACTCGAGAGCGAGACAGTAGATGTCCCGCAGCGGCGGAGTGAAGAGCACGGCAAAGTGACTCCATATTTGTATTTTTATTGATTTTGGATGAATTTTGGCAGGGAAATTAAAATACGCCAATAAAAATCAGATTTTTTTAAAACAAGCTCTCGTAATTATAATACCCTACATTTTGATATATATTTCGAATGAATAACCATTTCGGTTTAGACATAATTTTAATTTTAAATGACATGGAAGGGGTATGTTTGCGATTTTTTTCTATCGAGCGAAGTTTGTCCAATCGTGTATCGATATTCATCAGTCCCTAAATATACACCCCAAGATTGCTATATATTTTTTTCAGACGTCTAATTTTAGTAGTTAGTGACGTAGCCTTCATCGAAAAACTGAAAATACGCGCATACGAGGCCTTAAGATATGTGACGTCATAGTAGATTTTAAGCAGCCGGCTTCGAATGGCGACGACTGATTTAGACGGTCATACTATAGTGTAGTGTAGTAAAAGCAATTCGTAGTGATAGTGCGCGAATGTAAGACACGTGAACAAAGTGATCGCTCTTAATAGACTCTAAGTAATGTCGTTGGACTAACTCTGAGATATAAGTGCCAATATATGGAAATTTAGATCAAAATCAAATTACTTATTAGTCTTGTATTTAGGCTGGATCGTAATGTGAAAAAATTAAACTTAAACGGTTTGTAAATATTATTATGAAAGCCGATCTTTGCTTCCAAATAAGTCTGCTACCTAGCTCTCTTGGTTTATTCATATTTATGCATTTACTTTATCTTCAAAATATATGCTACCTTATCTAAATAATATTAACAACAATTGAAGGAATCACACCAAAAAAAATTATAATAAATGTACTTGCATCAAACAAACCCATCATTATTCTAATCGATGGTAGAAAATCTTGCATGAATAATATTTGTATTTGTATTTAGACCATAGTTTCGAAATATTAACCATCAAAATCTATAGTTTTACCTTTGCTTCGTATTTTAAAGTGAGTTTTATATTTGTGCAATTTTTTGATTGATAATTATTTTCAGTCTTGTTGCTTCTACTATGTTAACGTCGTCAATATATTCGCTTCTCAAACAAAACTTATAGTGTGAAAAGGGCTTTTTGAAAGTGGCGGGAAACGACGGTTGCGAAATTATTTAATAATTTTCAGTTTAATGTCTACAGTGGGCGTTTTGTGTTTAATATCACGTTAAATTAATCAGAAAATGTTCGCGAATGACAGTATGGTGAAGTTATTGGAGAATTGAAGCAGGATCTGAAGTTTGGCGCCATGGTCAAGATTCCCACTACGAGCTCTGGAGTGAACGTGACTGTCGAGCTGCTTCGTCCACAGTGATTGACGCTACGGCGTCTCCTGTGGATGAAGACAAGACGCGGCTACCCAGGGTGTCGACGCTACGGCGACTCCCCTGGAGGAAGATAGAAGACTGAATTTTCTGTAACATGACATTGGCAAATGACGAACAGTCGAGTCAATTAATAAAATAAATAAATAATAAATAGTGTGAAAAGATTGTCAACATCGATATCAAATTCATGTTTGTAACACTTGCCCAAGCTCCACTTATTTTGACATTTATTCGCAAACTTTGTGAACCTAAACAGTAGCAATAACTCCAAAGCCGACCCTAAACAACTCAGGTAAAGGGAAGATAATGGCACGCAATTTACTACACATTAGCTTACCAAAGTGGACGTAGAGCGGTACAAAAACGACAACCCAAAACCTCGGCAACTATTTTACAGTGAGAGAAATGAGCCGTTAGCTAACACGTGGGACAAAACACTCGTTAGGTCAACACACAGACCACAGTCTATGGGGTATAGACATGAAATCGGTACAAATTTGCTAACGAAAAATTCTGTCACACGATAGGCGCTATTAGACGAAGCGGGGGGCAGGGGCGCCATATTAAACCTGTGTCGATATCTCAAGATTACGCGTGTCGCGAAGCAATTTTGCGCTCATGTGCAGGCAGAAACGGGCGCCCTCCTGTTACAGGTCTATGGGGTAAGTGGTCTGTGGGTAAACATCAACAAAAGAAATTCAGGGCGGTTCACATCTATACATATAATAAGACTGTAAAAAAGTTGTGTCTGTACATTGGATATTTTTTGAAAAGAATAATTGTAATGTGTTTTAGGATTGATACTGATGCCAAAACACTAATGTTTAGAACTTTTGTCTGTTTGTCTGTGACTTTGTGCAAGTATCACGCCATAACTACTGAAGGGATTTTGATGGGAGTTTCACTAGGAGATAGCTGAAATATCCGGACAGCTCATAGGCTATAAGCCATGGCGGTATGTGATGTCGAAACAAGGATCAAGAGAGGAAGATATGCCTCCTGATCTCCTCCATCCTCCTCCTCTACGCAAACGAAGTTGCGGGGTACAGCTAGTGTTAATATAAAAATGTCTAGAAAACTTTTGAATATCGCTACTACAACATTGATGAAGGTACTTCAGATATATGGCATGAATTAATTGCATATCAAAGAATGCGATCAAAAGCATAGTAGGGTAATTTTGTTTATTTGTTCTTCATCAAATTATATGATGAATGTAAAGATAAACGTGCTCTAATCAATGGCAAGTTTGTCCTTGATTCGTTTCCTGAAAAATATTTTCTGGTAAAAATATCACCAATTTATTTACAGGTCAGGAATATTTAGATACTTCTCAGCACAATCTCATAACGTAATAGACTTCCCAAGTTTCGTACTCTTAAGTTTGTTTGCGAGACTTTTGATTTGAAATTTGCCACTTTGTGATAATTTGGACTGACTGTCTCAAAGATCGTCGGACTTTCTCCATTTGATGTTTTGATGATTCCAAAGTACCTTGTAACAGTATTTTTTTTGAATATTCTACGATTATCTCGATTCAGAATTTGAATTACGCATTATCCATGCTCGGTGAATAAATTAGAACATGATGAAAAAATTCTTGCCGTGGGCAGGACTTGAACCTGCGACCTTGTCATTCCGTGACACGCTCTTACCAACTGAGCCACCACAGGCCACGCCGAGCCCACCGAAAATCTTCATCGCTTTATACATACTTAAAGGGTATGTTACGCAATTCCATCTATCGGACAATAGTAGTAGTATTCCGACAACCATGTCTAACATTCGGTTAGAAACATGATTTATGATGATGCGCTCCTATTTTTACTCAGAATTTGAATTACGCATTATCCATGCTCGGTGAATAAATTAGAACATGATGAAAAAATTCTTGCCGTGGGCAGGACTTGAACCTGCGACCTTGTCATTCCCGGCAAGAATTTTTTCATCATGTTCTAATTATCTCGATTATCAACAAAAACTTGTTTTATTTAAAAAAAACTACAAGTATGCAATATTACTTCTCAACAAACGTTATCTAAGACGATAGTTAAACAACTCTTACATAAAGTGATAAATTATCCATCCAGTATATACGTTCAACTTTGTAAATTAGACAATTGTCCTTCTTTATAAGTATTTTAACATCATAGGTAACATCTAAAGCTTCAAGTTTATTATATTCCAGTTGAGTTAAGACTACTGTATTATCATTATACCCAGCAGCACCACGTTTGTACCGTATTTTGTCACATTTCTATCCATCGTGTGCACGGTTGTTTACAAAAAGCGTCACCGGCTGGCGTAGAATTCCTCTAACAATGCGGTCGGGTGCTACCCCGTGGGTGACACCGCGGTTGCGGCGCCCGTGTGACATGCCCGAAATTCGTTGTCACGTCTCGCGAGCGCCACATGTAATTAATCTACTCCAGTGCCCTGACAAGTCTATTAGGTTGGAAACAATATCTCCTGAGCTGGCGTTCTATGTGTGTCAATTATTCTGGTGATTGATGATCGATGAACAAATCGACATGCAAACTTTTGGGGATTGTTACTTGACGTTCATGTAGCTTTGGGACAAATTTGTTTCAGATTCTTGCTTTGAACTTTATTGTTTTGAAATTTAAAAAAAGGGTGTTTTTAGCTAAGCATCCTTTTAAGGCCATACTCTTCATAAGTGTCTGGAATAAACACATTCGCTTGAAAATTTAGAAGACTCATTGGATCTATCGGAATATTTATCGGGAGGGATTCCTGGGCAGAGTTTCAGCATTGTACTTCCTAAAAATTAGCCAAGTTTTTGTGTCTAAAAGTCAGCTAGATTTTATGATAAAGCGAGGCAATAAAACATACCATCCAGCTGACCGCCAATTAGAGATATAATACATTTGAAGAGATTTTACAGACTGATAAAGTTTTTATGCATGGATTTATTGTTACAGGAAACCTAGGTGCTGGTATAGATCATACAACCAAACGCAGAGAAAACGTCGCTGACCTGATTGAAGAAACCCTGCAGATCCTAGAACGTTACGGCGGGCCTGATGCTTTCATCAACATCAAGTACATGGTACCCACATACGAGTCCTGTGTCCTTAATTAGTTAACTAAAGTAATGTTAAATAACTAACAGTTCAATCTTAGCCCGTTCTAATCGTATAACATTGATCGGCTCGAATTTTACCAAGTGGATTAATGAGGGCGACAAAATTGATATTAGAAATGATGATACTCGATTTTTCTAGTCATAAATATTACGTAAACTATTATACGTCTCAATTTAAATAATAAAATCTAGTACTTTGATATTGTACACTAATCTTGTTCTAATTGTTACTAGCATCTAATAATTTTAGTGAATTGAAATTTCATTCCTTAAATAAATACTAAAATTAATATCAGTACATTAGATATTGTTTTAGATGTAGTCGCGAATTATGTTGGAAAGGTTCATGGTTGACGCCCACGCTGAGTTGATCAGAGCGTAGGCGGGCTAATACGTTTATGCGTGGCTGAAAGACGGAGTAGCGTTAAACCGCGACTAAATTTAAACGCCTCGCGCATTCTAGAAGATGTTGAACAATGTTTTCAATTTGTAGCCTATTTATATTGGTGGCTTAATGTGTTTACATTACGATTTCACGACAGACATCCTCCGAGATATTTAAAACGACATTGCTTTTAAATAGAAGTGGTCCAAAAATAGAACCTTGGGGCACGCCCACAGACCACTTACCCCAATAGACTTGAAATCGGTACATATTTGCAAGCAAAACATTCTGTCAAGGCCGGTAACCTAGAGACGAGGCGGGGGACAGCGGCGCACTCGGTGAACTCATTTAAAGAGACGCGGCCATGTCGATATCGATAATATATTATCGATGGGGATTGTTGAACTGTTACCTACACAGTTTCAATACTTAATGTACTTAAGTATGAATCTGAAAGTTAATAAACGATTTCTACTGAGGCAATGCTATCTGTTTAATATTAATATAATAAAACAAGAACTTCTCATTATTAACGTATCACAAAATTTAATAATTACACATTATTTATAATTTAATTATTGTGAAATAATAATTATGCGTAACGAACATCATGATTGTAGTCCAACCAATAGGCATTGATGAATAAACATGGCCATAAAATAATGTAGATCGATATTACATTACGTAGGCTTTCTATAAAGGTTTGTATTATGGTGTTTTTCTCAAACAAAGCGCGGCTATTTAAACAAGTTACGACTGACGATTCGTGATCATTCCTAACGATTGCTTGCGATTCTTGTGATTTTTAGCGATTCTTACTCACCCAAATACATTAAAAGAGAACCTGACTTTTAAAATTTCTGAACGCCTATTTGTTATTTGTGTCAGCCATAAAGTTTATGTTTAGAAATAGGTAAATTCAGTTAAGAACAAAAATTAGTCGATGCTATTTTTATTAATAAAAAAAATTAAGCTTTAACTAACTTTGTTAATTTGCTACGTTTACTTATTATGATACTCCTTACTAGTCGCCGACCTATTATTTTTAACACAATAATACTATTATGATATTATTATGATTATATGAATATTATGATTTCTTGAAATCCCGAATTCCGGTTAGAATGCCGCCCCGTTAAATACCTACCTGCATTAGAATAGGTACCTTAGCTAGATAGCATTATTAAAATATAAGATACCTGTACAACTGGTAGGTATAACGTTGGAATTGCAGTACTATGGAGTTTTCTTCGATAGTTCATATTAATAAAACAATCCGCCGTAAAGTTACGGGAACATATTGTGGTGAAAGACGACAGCCACCAATTTTCCCGCATTGTCTTTATTATCCATTCACTTTTAATGTCTGGATCAACAGGAAAGCTATTTATAAAGAAAGTAAATGAAATCAAAACTCATAAATCTACACAAACTTATTTAGGTGACGTAAGAATATCGATGATTGTATACCACGTCTCTAGCTTACACGTGCCGCGAAACGAAAAAGTGAGATAGGGCTACAATTAGTAGGTGGGTGAAAGAGAGATCTCTCGGAACTACTCGTAAGACACGACAATCGAACCAGTGTAAGTTGAACTCCTAATTGATTTGTCGGATTAAGTAATGAATTGATTTATTAATCAGATACTTACCGATGAAATGTGATACCATCCTTTTTGTAATTGTTCCTCCTACTGTCATTACCACACAACTTTATAGCACAGTTGGGCATGTTAAAATATTTTTTTCTTCCTTTTTTTTACAGCAGTTTATGGGTCGAATATCTGGTCACTACTAATTTGATAGGCGACGTAGTTCGGTTTGTATAGAACTTTTGCGCTCATGTGTTGGCAGAAAGCGGGGCCCTCCTATTACAGGTCTATTGGGGTAAGTGGTCTGTGGGCACGCCTGCCGTGAAAGAGTATTTAAAATGCTGATTAGTGATAAAGTCAGTTATTTTAATGCTTATTAAGTTTAGGTTTGTAATTGTTATTAATTTTGTAGTTGTAAATTGTCTAAGATCTCTTAATAATCGATAATTTTTTTTTTAATATTTTAGTCGTTTAATAAATTTCGTGTGTTTTAACGAAAATGTTTGTCCATTTCTTATTCATCCTACCTACAAACTTTAACATTTATACCTACTTGTAATTTCATAATATTGTGATCTGCTGATCACAATATTATGAAATTACAAGTAGGTATAAATTATGCTTAATGTGATGAAATTAGACGATCCTGGTCTGAGTTGTTAATTTTGATCGAGTTTCTGGAACATCTTCTTGGAATTAGTCATGTATTCCAAGAAGATATACAGAAACCCGTTCAATATTAACAAGGTAAGCAGCAAAATCAGTTACATATCCCAAGTGCTCAATCAACCACCAATTATCTGCAATATACCAAACAGATTATGTAAAGCTCACATACGCTATATCTTACCAATATTCAAGGAACATGCAATGCAAATTGCATACATGCATGAACCGTGAATTTGCTCCACAGATTGTAAATTGGTTCGGCTAGGGCTGATCTAAATATTGACTAGCATCCCCTTGCTCCCTTGAGTCTATGAGATTTGGTTGTCATTGCTGGCTTTGATTATCGATGCATACCACGTAGTCATACCACGTAGTTCAATCTATGACTATAGCTGCTGTCCGCGATTCGTCGCGTTGAGTTGATTTATTTCGGAAGTTCAGTTAACGAGTTTTGCTTACTATGATGTGAGGTTCCTTTTATAATCATCCTTGTATATATCATCATAGGGGTTTATATGAAAGGATTAGGCATATGTTTGCGTCTACATTTTGTCGTGATCCATCGATGTATCTTTTTGTACTTTTATATCTACGATAATGATACCTCGTAGTTTTAATCCTGCTTCGAAACCGAATACATGAAATAGATTTTCTTCGAATTTGTTTTATGCATGGCATAATGCCATGCTCGGCGAACAAATTTAAACATGATGAAATTTTTTATCATGTTTAATAGATTTTCTTGGTAAAGGCCTTCCATGAGCCAATTAGCGCCGCCAATCTTGCAAAATCTTATCTTCCTATTTAATCAATTTTATTAAAAAAGCTATGTACAATTGTACATAATGTTTATTACTATAAATACTATTTTTTAAATGCTTATTTATAACGTGATTCAATGTCGGTAAGTTGTAGTTCGCATAATTGCGAAAAACGGCCGTTTTTGGCACATTTGAGAACTACAACTTTGCTTGTCGCAATTATGCCATTGTATATTAAAAATAGTGTTTATCCTAATAAAGATTGTGTACATATCTATTTTAATAAAAATTAATAATTTGTGAGATATTATTTTTTTAAGATTGGCGGCGTTAGTTGGCTCATGGAAGGCCCTTAAAAGTTCGAAGATATATTTTGGCATTATTATTACGAGTACATGGATTATTCATTTTGTTGAAATTGAAACGAGCTGTCAGGAAATGGCGAGGTTTAAACTCTAGACGGAAATATTGAAACCAAAGATTCCTGATAAGAAACGTTCATATCAGGAATCTTTGGTTCCATTCAAAATCAACACAACACTACCCTATCACCTTATTTTACACACTTTTAACTCCAATACAGTTTCGTCGACAAAATATTAGAGCAAAATTTTTCACCAGCAAGCCGGCTCCTCTGCACTGCAATATTGGCAAAGGTTGTCGTATGAGATACGTGACGTCAAAGGCTTGTAGTACACTATTGGTGTTCTCACCCTATTTGTGGATTTGACAGCGGAATATGAGCCGAGTCTTTGTGTTACCTACCTTACTACGAGCTGGCTAGAATCTTCATCAATTTATAATTTATATAACCAATTTATGTTATCTATACCTGAACTCATCGCAATTATCCCTTCGGGAAACCGTAGATTATATTAGAATTAGAATATTAAGAGCCTTTCATGAGCCAACTAGAACCGCCAATCTTTCAAAAATAATATCTTCCAATTTAATCAATTTTATTAAAAAAGCTATTTACAAAATGTTTATTACGATAAATACTATTTTTAAAATGCTTATTTATAACATGATTCAACGTCAGAAAGTTGTAGTTCGCATAATTGCGAAAAACGGCCGTTTTTGGCACATTTGTGAACTACAACTTAGCTTGTCGCAATTATGTCATTATTGTATATTGAAAAATAGTATTCATCCTAATAAACATTTTGAAAATAGCTTTAATTTTATTTTAAGATATTATTTTTTTAAGATTGGCGGCGCTAGTTGGCTCATGGAAGGCCCTTAAGCATTGAACCATTGTCGTCGAACGAATGTTCGGCTGCTGACAGTTTTTTGGCACTTATTCTTCTCAGCATTGGCACCTTTGACTTACAAAGTGGTGTAAATGTAAATTTAAAAAAAAAATGTTGACGTGCGACAATGTACACAACGTGCTTACTTGCAATAAAGATTTGGCTTTGAATTAAATGATGAAATGACAATGCCAGATTCTGCCCCAACATCAACCGCAAGTTGTACAAGATAACGAATAAATGTAAAAATATCTCCGTTTTTATTAAAATTATTGGTTTAAAATAAAGTTATGTACAAGTTGCGATTCGAAAAAAACAGCTTAATTAAGAAATCAGAAAATAGTAAGAAATCGAAGCGATTTATTGATTGTTTTTGTTATTCTTCTATAGAAGTTGCGAGAGTAGTAGAAAATGATACTGATTATGATTATGCAATATTAACCCTGTAATAAGTCCCCAACAAAATGATAGGTACAGCTTAAATGGTCTCGTAGTTTTGTAGGTGGGGCAAAGCTCCATTGAAATGTGGCAATGTCTTTTTTTTAATGTTCATCATTTAATTAGCTCCAATATTCTTTGCTAACAATACCTTAAATAAGTTATTCACAAATTGAACAATCTCACAACATTTCAAAAGTGATCTACAAGAGTTATATAAGTTGTAGCATAGCTAGTATAAATATTAATATAAATTGAGCGGGGGCCGGCTCAGGAGTACATTTATCAGCTGGTCGCAGACGCCGCGCCGCGCGGAGCCGAGGCGACACCTTTTTAGCCGCCCAACATTTATAACGTAGCGACATGGATCTAAAGAAATTGCTGGATGTGGCTTTGCGAGAATTATTATTTTATTTATTTATTATTAATGCCCCACTGCTGGGCAAATGCCTTCCCCAACCCTTTCACTCATCTCTATTATAAGCAGACTCAGAACACACTTTTCTTAAAAACTTCAAATTGCGACAATTACTGGTGAAAAAATTGGAAGGTCATGAAAGAAATAGAGCGAACGTTGGTGGAAGAGCAGCAACAGCAGATCAATGGTAACACTTGCAGTACGATTTTAAATCTTACGACGCAGATAATAAGAACGGTCCAAAGTCCAAAGTGTTACACTTGATCTGCTGTTAGCTGTACGTCGACCAGATTGGTGATGTTTTATGCTCCGAAGGGTTTAAAAAAAGGGTCAAATGAGGTATAGGTACAACAAACCGATAAACCTATACCTTCTATCCATGCGTTCAAGAACAAGTTAACAGCATGGCTCTTGGAAATAAAATATAGTTATGTGGAATTTGTAGAACTACCTATATCAGTATAATTACATGGACATGGATGACTGAAACTTAATTTCATATCGAATATGACTATATTTTATTTTTATTGACATTTATATTAAGATAAAAGTTTGAATTTTATTTATTTAATTTCTGATCTTTTAATCAAATAATTAATTTAAATAGGTACCTAATTACATTGTTTAATGTACCTACAACCACGACCTGTAACATTTGTTATCAATAAAATTTTCATTTCAAATTCAAATAGGTACACTTTATTGTACATAAAAACACAACAATTACAGAAACAAACAAAAAACCCAAAAAATACAAAACATAATGTACAATTTTGGCGGCCTTATCGCTAAAAGCGATCTCTTCCAGCATTTTCTTTCATTTCGTTTCTCTTTTCTTTGTTTTCGTGTGTACATACTTATACATTTATATTTTCATTATACATGTTTGCAATAGTTATTTAGTAATGTGGGTAGTAGTGAGCGTATTTAATGGTACTGGTCTCTTCCAGCAAAAATCTATGTCACCGCCAGAAGTGACTTGAGACTCGAATAATTTATCTTGGGAGCAATCAAGGCGGTAATTTTCGTGAGCAGTGCGCTCTGGAACTATTTCAGCTGACTCCCAAGTTCCACTGTTGTTTGGGCAAATGACACTTCCAGTTTTATTTATTGCTTATACAGGTAGTTGTAAAATGTATTTTGTAAATTATGTAGGCTCTTCATAGTAGCGGGAAACGACGGTTGCGAAATTATTTCATAGTTCTGTTATGTCTATCTACGTTAGGTATATGATATGCATTGTTTTGTTTTTCTCACTAATATTCAGTGTCTCTCTCAACCAGGACATTGGCGGAATCACCTCCGCCACCGCCTCGGTGGAGCTAAAATACCCACATTGGAATTGGAATTTCATAATTTTCCTTTTAATATCTACAGGCGGTTATTTCTTTTTTTGGGCCTCAATTTTTTATTTATTATTCTCTCTATTTATTTTAACTCTTATTTAATATATGTATACATTTCAATATCAAAAACAAATAGAAAAATATATAAATATAAAAAATAGCCGCCCACCGGCAGCGGGATGCATGCGCATCCAAGCTGCCGGAGGTTAGGATCCCAGAGTGAGGAACCTCCTCACAATGCGTGCCGTGTCCAGCAGTTATGCGAACTACAACTTACCGACATTGAATCACGTTATAAATAAGCATTTAAAAAGTAGAATAGAATACTTTTCCCTTTTCACTATTCTCGACACTACCATAAAAATGATGGATACGAATAATAACAGCAATACTCTAACAAAAAATATCAGGCGCCATTTTCTTTAGGAAGCAAGCTGAATACAACACTAGAAAGCACTAAAGACCTAACTATCTCTCATTTCACGATTGACATTCAGCTGAGGTCACACGGGGAAGATTTTGTCGTAACTTCGTTGTCGTTGTTGCGTCACGTCGTAGTATGTGGGTAATATTTCAACATCACAAATTCCACCTCCATCCTTAGCCTTACATATTTAAATCTATACATATAATAAGACTGTAAAAAAGTTGTGTCTGTACATTGGATATTTTTTGAAAAGAATAATTGTAATGTGTTTTAGGATCGATACTGATGCCAAAACACTAATTTTTAGAATTTGTGTCTGTTTGTCTGTGACTTTGTGCAAGTATCACGCCATAACTACTGAAGGGATTTTGATGGGAGTTTCACTAGGAGATAGCTGAAATATCCGGACAGCTCATAGGCTATAAACCATGGCGGTATGTGATGTGGAAACAAGGATCCAGAGAGGAAGATCTGCCTAATGATCTCCTCCATCCTCCTCCTCTACGCAAACGAAGTTGCGGGGTACAGCTAGTGTTTAAATATAGGTATTCAGTGCAGTTTTTTTTGCAAAAGTAGTCTTCAGTGACTGAATGAGGGCTTAAAGTGGACTATGCATGCATTTAATTAAATTTTTAATAAATTTTACTTTACAACAACGAAACGACGCAACGCGACGCGACAAAAACATGTGCACCTAGCTTTAGCAGAGAAATTGCACCGATTAATACCGGGCCGGTCCGAGGGTATGCCATATTTTTCATCATTATGCCCTCATTAAAAGGAAGGCACTGCCATGGAATCGGATCACGAAAAAAAGAGAGAATAAGAAACGCAGACAAAGATATTTTATTCCGTCTGCCTCGCTTCCGTTGGGATTAAATCGGTGCTTCCTTTTGTGTGTCATATTTAAGTTTATCACCATTTTAATGCATTTGTTTAGTTTTATTTACGTCATGTTACAGAGTAATTTGAATTCTATCTTATAGTACACTAGCTGTACCCCGCAACTTCGTTTGCGTAGAGGAGGAGGATGGAGGAGATCAGGAGGCAGATCTTCCTCTCTTGTATTGTTCATCACATACCGCCATGGCTTATTAGCCTATTAGCTGTCCGGATATTTAAGCTCCTAGTTTTAAAAAAGCTTCCATCAAAATCCCTTCAGTAGTTATGGCGTGATACTTGCACAAAGTCACAGACAAACAGACAAAAATTCTAAAAATTTTTGTTTTGGCTTCAGTATCGATCCTAAAACACATTACAATTATTATTTTCAAAAAATATCCAATGTACAGACACAACTTTTTTACAGTCTTATTATATGTATAGATTACATCTTGTATATAGTTTATTCACAAACATTTTCAAGTCCTGTTTACTTGTTCATTTCTCGCAAATAAAATTCTTATTCAAAGGAATCTAATACTCAATGTTTTTACAACACAAAACAATAGAACGCTAATTGAACCGTCCTCCAGATAAAATAAACAAACAGAAAAACACCTTTTAAAATAATCACAATCCTTCGATGTTTACCGCCATTTTTATTATTTTTATTTTCCATCAATTCGCGAAGCAGCGTAAACAAAATTTATTTATTCCTTTTTAATTTGGTTTCCTTTCCTCTTGTTATGACGAGAACACGAAAGGGAAGCGCTAATTGAATTGCATTGGGAATGGTCAATTTATGATTAATTTGTCTATAACATGAACTGTGGGTATTCATTGTAATAACAAAGAAAATTAATGCACAGATCGTGTGCCACCACGACGACTACCACTTACAACACTGCTCTCTCTTTCGCGGGTTTGCTGGTAGAAATCGCTTTTGAGATAAGCTCGCCCTTTGTGCCAATATGTTTTTCTTGTAATTTTATTTATATATTTGTGTTGTACAATAAAGTGTTAAAACAAACAAACAAACAAGATTATAAGGTGTTGACAAGTATTGAAAATTTAATTATATGTACGTGATTTTTTCTTCTTCAAAAGAAACATATAAAAGAAAGAAAGAAAACAGATTTATTTAACACCACAAATTACAGAAACACATTAACAGAAGAAGAACACATACAAATAGTAATAGTATACATATATTTATTCAAGTATTACACAGAGATAGATATTACATTCAAATATGATACTATAGTAAACTTAATAAAAAATTACAACTATTTTTTTATAAAAGAAATATAAATCAAAGATCAGCTGTGGAAACATATTAAGTAAGTACCTAATCGAAATAAGTTGAAAAATAAAGTAATTACAATTCATTCTTACGAAATTACGAACTACATAGGTACTAAGTTCCTTGACCATCAGTACTTATCTCTGGAATTAATTGGTACATCGAAAAACTAATTTCAGATGTTATTGTAATAAATTGTTTTATTCAACATTTCCATTTCAAATTACACGAATTTATTTATGTCGAGAATTGGTTACGGCCATTGGACCAATTCCGCCGGTTCAAATTGGACCTATTGCAAATACCCTCCAAATATTGCATTTTAAAAGCTTGTAGATGGATGTAAAACTGTTCACAAATTTGAGTTACTGTTACAGCCTAAAGTCGTATTTGTCTTCATTAAGGCGAATAAATTAAAATTAATCTTCGATTAGTAATCCGATTAACATTCTGACTATACATTTTTAAGTATCGAGACATCGGATTATTTTATATTGAGACTTAATCGGGACTTAAGTCAACAGAACGCTTGTTTACTCCGTAAAGTTATATAAAAATACCAGCTCTTTCGCCCAGCACAACAAGATCCATATTAAAATTTTCATTAGTTTGAAAAAACAGGGAATCCACTTTAACAAGCAAGGCAATAAACGCTAGTGCAGCGCGGCTCAAATAAATCGTGGCCTGAGAGCCGCTGTAGGTACCTGCCACTTAAATGACCGTCTGTTACACCGACTTGTAACGTTACATCGTAGAGCCGCTGTAGTCACGTGATATCACCATCATCATCAGCCCGTGTCAGTCCACTGCTGGACGTAGGCCTCTCTCAAAGCGCGCCAATCAATCCTACTCTCGGCCCTCTGCATCCAGTCCCTGCCAGCCATCTTGCGAAGGTCATCCCTGTATCTGGTCGGGGGGCGTCCCACACTACTAGCCTCCATTCGAGAACTCGTCTACTCCATCGGTTATCGATTCTACGACAGATGTGACCAGCCCACTTCAGTTTACTGATTCTATGAGCAATGTCAACCACTTTTGTCTTCTGGCGGATATACTCGTTTCTTATTCTATCTAACAGAGAAATTCCAAGTGATATATTTGTTTATAATTAACTATATACTATATAACAATCCTCCTATTACAATCGTATAAATCCTAATCGAATCTCTCTAATTAGCCAGCAAGAGATAAATACTGAAAAACGAAAAGTCTGTGGTTCAAGTCCTGCCCATGGCTAGAAATTTTTCAGCGTTTGAATGGGTACAGTCGAAAACCGAGATAAGTATACAGGATGCCTAAATAAGGTCGAGATTTTCTTAAAAACTACTGGACCGAATTTAATAATTATTTTACAATTACATAGTTTTATCTATCAAACAGTCAAAGAATTTTTGCAATAGGTTAATTAGTTTTTGAGAAAACCTCTACCTTAAAAACTCTCCTGTACACCTTTCTCTGTGTTCCACCTAACGGTCGAAGACAAAGAAAGGTGTACAGTAGAGTTTTTAAGGTTGAGATTTTCTCAAAAACTATTTGACCGATTGTAAAAATTATTCAACTGTTAGATAGATCAAAGTGAAATCTATGTGCCTGTAAAGAATTGTTTAAATCGGTCAAGTAGTTTTTAAGAAAATCTCAACCTTATTTAGGCATCCTGTATCTCTATCTTCGACCGTACGTTCAAAAATGTATTTTACTTGCAAAAAACATTGATCTCCTATAAACAACTAGATACACAGTCTGCCTTCTAAAAATGCCCCAAGCGCAAAGAAGGTCCAAACGGATGAATGGACCCGACTCATTTGCTTTATTGGACATTATTTGGACGGTAACAATGGACCCTTATTTGGACGTTTTTTAAATTGTTTTAGTAAGACCTTTGTGTATCTAGTTGTTTATAGGAGATCAATGGATAAGATGTGTAAAAACAGCAAAACATTTATTATTGCATTGCAATTACTATTGTATTGCAATTTGTTGTGGATAATATTCATTTAAAATCCCAACGAGGCAAAGGATAAGATCTTCCAGTTATTGAAGCAACATAACAAGTTACAAGGGTCTCGTTATTACCTTCCAAGAAAGCTGTTTGCCGCCCGACGTGAACTCAATAGTGACTGGAAACTCCCCTCGCTGGTAACTCTTCCTAAAAAGAGTAGGCTTCAAAGGAGACGGTTCGTAAACACCACATTTCGGAGGCGGCAGAACTCTAGTATTCTTCTGCAAAGCTTGAATAGTAAAGGCTGGCACGACTCTAGGTTCACAGGAGATCAATGGCAAAAAACGAAAATGAATCTTAAATCCGTTCATGGACAGTGGCGGCATAGGCCGTACTTTGAGTATTCGGAAAATGACAGTACGGCGTATGACGTAGTATTTTGATACATTTAAAAAGACACAACGGCATCTCCCGCGGCGTCGTAGACGGTTTTCTTTGTGGAGCGGTCCCACTGTCATTCTGTGTAGAAAATAGGTATGTGTACTGTCAAAAATAAAGGTTGTAGGTACATTTTTGTCGGTCTTGACACGCACATACTTAGAATCCCCCACGGTTATGACAGTAGTTCCGAATTGTATGAGAATTTTCACTGTCATTTCGTAATTTCTACTGTCCATGAACGTAAGCCCAAGGACCGTTACATCTCACTATTTAATTACGAGACGGTGTAACGAAGTTCGTTTCCAGACTATTTTACAGCATCGCCTAGACAAATTTTGCGGCGAGATAAGAAAGAAACAGGACAATACCCGCATTAAGGTGGCTTCGGACCCCTAATGCGGATTATGCGGGAACGAATGACGGGGTCGATGTGGCCGCCGCTTAGTTTTTGGCGGAGATAATGGTGATTAAATGAATTTCAGGGTTTTTGTCGCTTCATGCTGTTTTGGTTAAAGGGTTGTGGGGATATTATGTGGATTTCTGCGTCATTCTTAGGCAATAAAAGGGATGCTAGGGATTATTCAGTTAGTGTATTCCAGTGCGTACATATTTTTATATGAAATAATTTATAATGAGGAACACATTTTTTTTTAAATTTATTTATTAATTTTTAACAAAATTGCAATGTTACATCGGTCGCCGCACTGCAATGCAGTTTGTTGGCGTAGCTCTCTTACTTCTACACTGGTAGCACACTCGACAGCACATCAATGGCAACGCTCGCAGCACGATTTCTATCTAATGGGACAGATAATAAGGACATGGTTTTATATAATTTATAAAGATTCTGCACATACGAAGTCGCGGGCAGAAGTTAGTACTATCTATTCCAAGGACCCTGATTTGCTTTATTGGACATTATTTGGACGTTAACAATGGACCTTTATTTGGACGTTTTTTAAATTGTTTTAGTAAGACCTTTGTGTATCTAGTTGTTTATACGAGATCGATGATGTAAATGCAATATAATGCATTATAACGCAACTCAATGCGATGTAACGATATGAAATGCAATGCAACGGAATCAAGTGAAATAAAATGTAATGCATTGGAATAGATAGTACTAGCTTCTGCCCGCGACTTCGTCTGCGCAGAATCTTTATAAATTATAGCCCATATGTTATTCTGATTTATGGGCTAATATTGTAAAGTTCCATTAAAATCCATTCATTAGCTTTTGTGTGACAGAGCAACATCCATCCATCCATACTAACTTTCGCGTTTATATATTATTAGTGGGAGTGATTGATTGATAAACAACTAGATACACAGTCTGACTTCTAAAAATGTCCGAGCGCAAAGAAGGTCTAAACGGATGAATGGACCCTCATTTGCTTTATTGGACATTATTTGGACGTTAATTATGTGTGGTCGCAGCTAAGGATGCAAAAAAAGAGCAAACTTTCTTAATAACTATTTAATTTCAAAGATTAAAATTATATTACGAACTAATACAATTAAAAAAGGGTGGCACTCGTCCGATGTTAGGTACAAGAATGCCTTTAAAAGTGGATCGTGACGCTTGCGTTCTTCCGGCGGCGCGTTGGCGTGGCACGTTGCGCAGCGTCAGCTCCTCGTGTCCGATGAGGCTAATAGTTGCGATATTGGGGACAGTGCACACGCAGCAGTGTCCATACAGTAGGCTTGCTTACACGTTAACTTTTTTAAATTGTTTTAGTAAGACCTTTGTGTATCTAGTTGTTTATAGGAGATCAATGTGGGTGTGGGAATATTCTATATGTGGTGTATCGCGGGCCTGGCTGGTATGTCCGGTACGAGATATACGTTACATGTGAGGCATAGGTAACAATAGAGACCAGAACCAGGCAGACAAAGCAACAATTAATAACGCAGGCCACCCGATCATGTCACTGACAGGAAATCAATAGACGGGTATAATGATGACGCCGTTGCAGAGACCAATATAATTAAGGCGCTATGTGGTTGTCAAAAGCAAGAGTGAGACAGAAGATGCCCCACAGCGCCGGAGTGAAGAGGCACGGCGCAGTGCCGTATTTTTATGAATTTTGGATGAATTTCGGCAGGGAATTAAAAATACGCCAACCAAAATCTGATTTTTTTTAAACAAGCTCTTGCATTTATATAATTTTTGTTTTCTTGTTGAGATACTGATATAATTATTACCTATAGTTACTACATTAAAACACATATATATATAAGTATTACAAATTCAAGGTCAAGTTTGGGTAAGTACTTTACTTATACCAAAAGTATTTCAAAAAAGCTTGACGGTTTTAAAGACCCCTCTCATTATAAATACGACAAGACGACGACCATAAAATTAAGTCGGCCATTTTGTACATATGCGGTTTTTTTTCGGCCAGCATTACACCAAGGAGATTTTATTTGAGAATATGAACCTGGCTAGTGAAACATCAAATGAGAATCATCCTCGTAGCTCATCAAAAACCCGAGGGCACCTATCTCGAAGGTTTATCTGACCTCTCATTTCGGTCTACATTTATTTATTTCCTTCATGAGAAAATGAACAGATGTCCGTAGCGACATCTGTTTCCGCTCCAGTAGTTAAAAACGTTCGCTCGTCTAGAGGCGGGGAAATCTAAGCTTTTCATATCGACTGGAAAATGTACAGTCGACCACGCGACTTAATCTATAATAATAATAAGAGACACCTTAAGAGACTCTCGCTAGATAGTTGGGTTAGAAAAGCTTAAAATGTTAGTAGTATTTGTTTACAAAACAAGACACTTGATTTGGGCTTCAGTATACAGGGTGATTGGAAATTCGATACATTCCTTGAAAGGGGTGATCCTAGAGGTGGTTTGCAACAAATTAGGCAATATTAACGAGGGGTCGAAAATGAGAAAAAAAATACAATTATCGTGCTTACGTGCGCGTTTAGGAATCGGGTATCATGTGAATAACGCCGTATTAATAAACAAAACTCAGTTCTCAAGAGAACTGTCAAACTCACACTTGAGAACGTATTTGCTGATTGCAGGCGAACCGCGACTTGAGAAAGACATCACGTGATACGCGCTGAAGATTGATTTATTAATAAACTAGCTGTACCCCGCAACTTCGTTTGCGTAGAAAAAGTTCTATGCTCAGATCACATACCGCCATGGCTTATAGCCTATGAGCTGTCCGGATATTTCAGCTATCTCCTAGTGAAACTCCCGTCAAAATCCCGTCATTAGTTATGGCGTGATACTTGCACAAAGTCACAGACAAACCGTCAAACTGACAAAAATTCTAAAAATTGGTGTTTCGGCATCAGTATCGATCCTAAAACACATTACAATTATTCTTTTCAAAAAATATCCAATGTACAGACACAACTTTTTTTACAGTCTTATTATATGTATAGATGACATACTGGATGGTGATCACGTCTTGAGAGTGTATCAGCTGAATTCGCTCTTGAGGGTTTGAGCTCAGACTATTAATACAGGCCTAAGTCACGTTTGTAGCCATGAAACGGGAACGATATTTGCGTGACATCGAGAACCAATAGTATCAAGATCAGACATCCAGTCTGAGCGTCTCTCACATGACTACACTCACTAACTACGCCCCACGCTTCACTTGCGCGGCTCACTGTACCGTGTGCCATCGTTAGCGTTTCTTAGAAAACGATCTTGTTACTTAGATAAACTGAAAAATTCTTTCGAA
The DNA here is from genome assembly GCA_963506565.1 of Tachystola acroxantha. Classification (NCBI taxonomy): domain Eukaryota; kingdom Metazoa; phylum Arthropoda; class Insecta; order Lepidoptera; family Oecophoridae; genus Tachystola; species Tachystola acroxantha. The sequence continues at coordinate 12,966,756 of OY735878.1, forward strand.
CTGATAACGAGTTTGTGCAAACAATTTTAACAACACAAGTATTGAAAAATAAATTGTTTTTGTAAAATATTATATTAAAGAAACAGTAAATATACAAATAAAAACTATAAATAAAAAATTTGCCCTAAATCACCGACCGCGGGGAGTGTCCCCAGAAGGCTGGCTGCATTGCCTCGCTGGATTGCGAGGCTAATGCGTTGCGCGAGGTATGCGCCAGCCCTCTGGTCATTACACATCCACCAGGCGCACAGAGACCTCTTTGTGGATGATGTGTGCGCCTGGTCCCCAGTCCCAGGGTCTCCAAACCAAAATGTAGTCAACACAAATATGTAGTCTCCACTGAGACCTGCATATTTGCGCCGTTTAGTTGCCTTAAATTGTTTTGGTTAACTTTACAAAATATAGATAAGGAGGACTTGAATTGAAACCAGTTGAAAAACCATAGTAACAGACGGGTATTTGAAAATTAAAAATAATGAAGAGAGTAAAAAGTGACGTTACATTTTCCTAATTCCATGCAAATGAAGAACAATATCTCCGGAATATAGTACTTAGCTTTAGCGTGATAAATCCAATAACGCCAATGAAATGTTTTTCTACCCTATTACTTTTGTGGGAAAGTTTAGGAGTACCTGGGAGAATTCCTTCGGAGTGGCTGCGTTCGGTCTCCACCGTCCGCACAAGAGTTAAAGATGAAAATTTATGATCACAGCACTGATTTGTTCACAAAAATGAATGCACTTTTGACTGTATGGCGTTTTGAGAGTTTTTGAGAGTTTTAGAGCGCGCGCGCGGATTTGCGGATTTCGTCGATATTTTGACAGATCTCGATTCTCGACTGTTCGGTACACAGGGTCGAGGACGAATTGCGGGGTGCGGGGTGCGGGGAAGGATTGATGAATGGATGAGTGAAGGAACAGTGTCCATAGAGTATAAATAGTTATGCGTGAGTGAGTGAGTGAAATGAGTTATTACATATATTTAAATAAAGCGCGCGTACAACTTTAATGATAGGTATTTAATATTGCACAACTACCTATTCATACGCTGAATGCTCTAACCAAAGGTTGTCTGGAAGATATCACTTTGAGCGATAAGACCGCCTATTGAAATACACTAAAGAAATAGGCTAATACAGGTAGTATTAGACAATTTCTTTAGTGTAATTCTTTTTTTTTGCAATAAAGGTTATTTATCTTTATTTTATCTTAATTTGTCGTTAAGATTTGTATTTTTTTAATTTATAATATTTTGATGTAAGTAATATGTTTTGTTAATTTTGAGTCAGGGAAAATATTAAGCAATCAGAGAATATGGTATGATTTTTTAGAGCATGGCTCCAAAGTGAAAGTTTTGGTATGAATGAAGTCTGAAGAGAGAAATGTAGAGTGCGAATATTGATGGAAGAGTCTACAAAGGCATACCGAGGAGGACAGTCTACGCCAGCTACAAATGAAAGCGTGCGTGAAAAGAATGATGATTCAGGAGGAAACAATGAGTCGTCGGCCATGATCGCAGCAGATGGAAGTCTAATGTCTAGGCATTGAAGTATGCATGTCTTTCTTTGACTTGAAAGAGATCTTTGGTAGTTTTGAGAGCAATCGATAATACATAAATTTTCCTTCGAAAAAACCTAGGATACTTGTACGGACAATAGCAGATCAATGGTAACACTTGCAGTATGATTTCAACTCTTACGACGCAGATAATAAGAACGGTCCAAAGTCCAGATTGTTACTCTTGATATGCTTTGACGTGTACATTGCCGATATGGGATTGGAACCCTGTCTTCCTTAACAGAAGCCTAGAATCCAAACCACAACACAACCGAGCCTTTGAAATGCATTAATAACCAATATCACTACTGTCCAAGCCTTCCCCTCCCCCTCGTTTGCAAGTGCACCTGCCGACCTAGTGACCCAAATAGTGACGTCACTGCTGTTATACAACATTTGCACCAATAGCATGCTACGGCCTGTCAATTGGTTAGCGTTATTAACCAATGGTGGGCCTAGGCGGAGCATGGCACCGTGCCAGGCCTGATGCGGGCAAGCCGTTGCATCTTTTATGCCTAACACTTGTTGAATCCAAGCCTTGGGCGGAGACGGTCTTGTTGGGTCGGGCCTTTGCCAGTTATTTTAGGCTGTTTAGGTTGGTGTAGTTATATAGGTACTCATCTTACCTAAAGCAGTAAGTAATGTTGACATGAAGCTTACATGAAGATTAAGTTTCGTGACAAAATTGGAATAAAAAGTCATTGCCACATTTCAATGGAGCTTTGCCACACCTACAAACTACGTGACCATTTAAGCTGTACCTATCTTTTTGTTGGGGACTTATTACAGGTTTCATATTGCATAATCATAATCAGTATCATTTTCTACTACTCTCGCAACTCCTATAGAAGAATAACAAAAATAATGAATAATTCGCTTCGATTTCTTACTATTTTCTGAACTCTTAATTAAGCTGTTTTTTTTGACTCGCTTGATATACAAAACTTTATTTTAAACCAATAATTTTAATAAAATCCGAGATATTTTTACATTTATTCGTTATCTTGTACATCATGCGGTTGATGGTGGGGCAGAATCTGGCATTGTTATTTAACATTATTATTTTAAATATGCAAATGAGGTGTGCTAAATCTAGTGCACCTGTGCAGCCCCATAGCTAGAATTAATGGTTGGGATGGGTCCATTCCGTAGCCCTGGGTTCAGGTCCCTGGTTTGAATCCCGGTCCTGACAAAAGGTCCATTTAATGAGTAGATTTTCCGTTTCGCAATTTTTTACACTATACAGGGTGTAACGTAAAGGGTTATATATGAAGCCGAAGGGAGGGTGTTCAGTATCGGCAACTGAACAACTTTTGTTCTACGACTTTTCCAATAAAAAATAAAAATAAATTAATGTCTCATATAAATCGATCAGCTGACCGGTACGAAATGTATGAAAAGTCAAAAAAATAAATTCGCGAAAATCGAAAAGTCGTAGAACAAAAGTTGTTTAGGTACCGATACTAAACACCCTCCCTTCGGCTTCATTTACCCTTTACGTTACACCCTGTATACAAAAAAAATACCTATCTATACATATACTTTATATCAATTTACGGGAGCTACGAACAGCGTCCTGCATTTATTAAATATGCATCTGATAATGGCGCCTCAAGAAATGGGGCCAAATTTTTCGTTTGAAATATTTTTGTTACGTAAAAGAAGCCTGCTTTATTAACACGAGTATAAATTATTAACTTAAATGTAAGGGAAAATACGAATTCGGTGCATGTCACCGAATTAAAAATGCAGAGAAGAGAATATATAAATAAATATGTATAATATTATAAATACATCGGTACATCGTATTTAATTTCTGTAGCTTTTAGGATCGACAATATCGACACAGCCTTCACGCATCTTCAGGTTCAAAATGTTGAATTTCTAAAATGTTGAATTTCTAAAATGTTGAATTCCCAAAATGTTGAATTCCCAAAATGTTGAATTCCCAAAATATTGAATTCCCAAAATGTTGAATTCCCAAAATGTTGAATTCCCAAAATGTTGAATTTGAAACTAGGTGGCGCTGTAGAACAGTGGCCTTTCGTTATTGAGGTACGGGTTCAAGCCCCAAACTTCTTTATTTATTTAACACTTCTTTATTTAATACTTTATTGTACATAACATAACAAATATATGCTTTAAAAATATATCTAGGAGTATTAAGGGATTTATTCCAGCTGACCCACCAAGATGTGCCTAAAATAAAAACAGATCAAGATACGTCTGTAGTAAATTTCTAAATTGGAAAGTTCAAAATTTGGAAATTACCCCATAAAACGAGAGTGAAAATAAACACCAATTCCTTATTTTCTGAACAAAACCATTTTAAAAATACGTGCATAAGCCTAGTCGTCGAATTACAAAGAACTTTCTCTCTCGTTTTTAATTTCAGGTGAAAGGAAGCTGTAAGACGAAGCCCTGAAAAATCCGCGGAGCTAAATTAAAATTGAAGTTGTTCAAAGTTAATGTAGAGAGGCATTTATATGATGTCCTGGTACCCCTGTACACTCCGAGAGTACCCCTGTATTATATAACTGATAGATATCAATCTGTAATTGGTATAAGTTCAATTTTGATTACCATTCCTGGGATTGGTAATACTACTATGTATTGTAAAGCAACTCAGCAATGGACTTGCTGTATTTATTCCTTGTGGTCTCCTCCTCCCTAATCGTTGCCTCAGTGCTGAGGATCGTGACCCTCAACAGCAGGTGCCGTCTTGGCATGCATGAACTGGCGCCAGGAGACACGGTCTTGTGCTCTTCTCACAGCCTCTTCAAAGGGCACGCCGAGGATTCTGCCAACCGCATCAGTACAGCGGGCTGGTCTCCGGCCACGTGGTCTAGACCCCTCAACTTTGCCGAGCCTTGTGGTCTACTATTTCTTTTATTGCGAAATTCTATTAGGATTTTAAGGCCCAAAATAATAAATAAATCTAAGCTCAAAAGTCAATTTAGAGAACGACCTCAATATGACGTTCCTATTAATCTTAGGTGCGCGTTTAGGAATCGGGTATCACGTGAGTAACGCCGTATTAATAAACAAAACTCAGTTCTCAAGAGTACTATCAAACTTACACTTGAGAACGTATTTGCTGATTGCAGGCGAACCGCGACTTGAGAAAGACATCACGTGATACGCCCTCAAGATTGGTTTATTAATGACATACTTGAGATGGTGATCACGTCTGAATTCGCTCATGAGGGAATCTTAGGCCCGTATTAATAGTCTGAGGTTTGAGCTCAGACTATTAATACTAAGATTCTAATTTGTGACAAGCTCAACTCAAAACGATTTTTTGCCATAAATGTTAAACCTGTTATTATTATTAGGTATTGGTTCAGTCTCAAGGGTCACTGTGACCTCAAAGGTCTACTGTGACCGCGCACTCAATTTTTATATCAAGCTTCCAAGGCCTACTACTACTACTTCAGGAATCGTATTATGTACTATGCGCAATATATTTTATTTATTTATTTATAAACACACGCCTGATTCCCGTAGGGGTAGGCAGAGACGATGGACTTCCATCTGCTGCGATCCTGGCACACAACCCTTGCCTCCTCCACATTCATCAATCTCTTCATGCATGCTCGCCGGTTTGTAGTAGACCGTACTTGACCCTTTCTCAAGACCTCGCCAATTTGGTCGACGTACGTTCTCCTCGGTCTACCTCTGCCGACTCTCCCATATGCGCAATCTATATTAATTTAAATATTATCTTAACATATTTAAATTGATGTAGGTACGATCTTTACTGATAAATTAATTTATCAAAGATGTAATTATCACGTAGGTACTTACATTTCAAATACTTAATAAATTAGCAATGTTTCTTTCTTCTAACTTCGTTCTGATTTGGTCTTAGGTAGAAATACATATTTCATGAAACATGAAAAGTATTATAAAGGTGAAACCCCTAGTGAAATCCTAGCCTTGTAATAAAATTGCAAACTCATAGTTTTTCTCAACAAATTGCTTGCATGTGATCCTGCCTTTGGTCCACGAGAAAAGAGTCAGCGATTAAATATTTAGGTGGATGTTAATAAAAACAGCATCCTGTTTAATAATTCATTACAGTATCGTTGTCAATCGTGCGAGAATATTTGCCATAGACTTCTGAGGGGCCACGGCTCGTTGGCCGGGGCAACTCAACGCCCAACACGCTCAATCCCAAGAAGGGGAGCATGAATACCTTCGTCGTCGTCAATCTCGTCATGCACGCTTGTCGGTTAGTTAGTAGACGACGTTTTAGAATAGGCTCCAGTGCAGGCTACTGGACTACTTCTAGAACGTCGCCAATTCGAAAGAAATCTTTCTAATTTTGAGGGTTATGTGCCTCAAATGTAAAAAAAGGAACTCTTATAGGATCACTTTGTTGTCAGTCTGTCTGTCTGGTGATAGTAAGCCTCCCGGGAGTCATAAGTAACGTCACAGTGATGCCTGCCTGGCATGACTGTGACATTATGCTGAGGCAGCATGCCTATTCCGGCGCTGCACACCAACCCTAGTTTTAAGTATACATGTATAATTATAGTTTTTGTGTTTGTGTGGTGTGTTGTCAGAATAAATGTCTTTTCTTTCTTTCTTTCTTTCTTTCTTTCTTTCTTTCTTTCTTTCTTTCTTTCTTTCTTTCTTTTAAGTAGCGGTGCCAGTTCAATTTGCATCTTGTTTTCAATCCGCTTTCCACTTCTACCTCACACCTTTCGCCATGGCATATCGTTTATGTAAAAGAATGTCGCGGTAGATTGCACATTCCCCGCTCCTAGGCACGGAGCCAAACCACGGCAGCCATTATGGTGTGTTCATCTTCATTCTATGCGATGAGATTGCCGCTTGTAATCTCTTTGACACAAGATATGGATTTATTTACTTTATTTAAGCTTTTACACATTGTGTACAAAAGGCGAGCTTAATGCCTTGCGGCATTATCTACCAGCTGACCTTTGGGCATGCGGAGAAAACATAAGTTAAGATAACACAATTTAAACCAAAAATAATTGGATTGGATTGGATTGTTCGGTGAACTCAGTTTTTGTTAGAAATTTTTCTAAAAGCCACAATAGCTCATTGGTTTAGACTATGCATGAAGGGTAGGTTTGGTTCCCTACCTTTGGAATATTGTGGTTGTATAATCTTTTAGCTTGAAGTTGAAGATACCTTGCTAATCTTCGTTTTATACTTTATCATAATTTAAGAGATGGTACGGCAAGAGTACCAGCAGGGTTACTCTCACCTATAGCGATCCAGTTTAGGTTGATAAACGGAACCGAATCGCTATTTTCTACAATGACGTCAAACGTATTTACAAATAATTCAACAATCAAAAAAAAATTTAAATTTGATGTGCATCGTTACTGTGCTTTGGTGTTTTTACATCTTAAAGTATTTTTAATTTTTAGCAACCATTTTTTTCACTGGAATTTGACCTAATGGTCATTTGTAAGGTCATTGTGTGACTTGTGACGCACTTAGTTCAACTTTAATTGCAGTTTTGATTTACTAAAAACCTTACCAATTTAATATTTATCATGACTACAACCTCCAGTTTCAATTTGTCGAATAAATTCAAGGACACTGTATAATCTAACAGCGAAAACCTGTAATTAGCTATCAGTGTTATATTGTGTAACTTACCCCTTGATAATTGCCGTTGGTTTTCCAATAAATTAAAAATAAAATAAAAATAAAATAATAATATTATCCCGAACAAAATTGAAAACAAAGGTGCACCATTTCCTTCTTTAAACGCTGATTGGTGGAAAATCGTGTTACTATTCTAGAAAGCCATGGGAAGCGACGCGCACAAATTCGAAAGTACAGAGTGAAAATACTTTACGAAATCGACACTGAAGCATACTTTTCACAGTAACATTGTTTAAATAAAATAAAATAAAAATCGCCCAAGTGCGATTCGAACCGAGGCTTCCATGCAACGCAACTTACAGTGCGCGAGGCGTAAGCTCAGGTTTGCATTTGTGTGAGTGCACACAGATAGTGTAGAGTGATATTCGGCCTGAGGCGCGACGCGTTGTACCGGTCATACCGGAATTACAATAGAAAATACTTCATTTAATTTTCTTTTTAGTTCACAACATTAAAGCTTTCATATTTCCACCTTGTCTACTGAAAAGCTACTGAATTTTCTTCGGTTTTGCATTCTTACATGTACCTAGGTAGGATTTCCCGCCGTTCAGTTTTATAATGGAATGTTCCATATAGGTAAAATTTATTATTTTAGATTATTAGGTAGGAGTTATTTAAATGTTATTCATTTAATTCTGAGATTTTATTAGGGAATAAATCACCCTGTAGTATAAAGCCTACCACAAGTAATTTCAATCGGAAGTCAATACAACGAGTTTCGACTTTAGTGTAGTAGGAATAAAGCCTAGTTGCCGATAAGTTAATTAAGCCTAATTAGGAGCGGGTTTTACATAGAGATCACGCCACGACGACACAGGTGTTCATGCGACAGGCAGGCGCCAGTGGTCGATCGTATGATTTTCATTCAACTTTCATAGTATTTTTATGGACTTTGATTTACTATACCCAAGGCCTATAGTAGCGTAGCATTTAATGTTAGTTACGTCTAATTAGGAACTATTTCAGAAAGTCACGCCACTTCGCACAGGTGGCTGGTGCGACAGACCGGCGCCGAAAAGGAGGGGACGAGAGGTGAAGAGAGGAGGGGAAGCAGCGCCTGCTTAAATAGACTTGACCGAGCGTGGCGGGGGCTTCTTCTTCTTTGGATCGCGGAATCGCTGCCGGACGTACGTGCGATCTTAGCTGAGTTTGGCGCGCAATTCGTTGTGCAGTAGTAGTCTCTCTTAATTTTAAACTTCTTTCTATTGAAGTTTAATTTGTGTATTTTATTTATTTATTATATTTCCCCGTAGGGCCCGTTAGGTCAAACTCTTCCTATTTCCACTACCTTATACCCTTTTTCCTGACCACAATTCCTCCTAAACCAACCAGCCCGATACAGGACAAGACACCTTCATCCTGTGTTAGTATTATAACAATCTTGCTTGAGTCTGAGTGAGAGTGTCGGGTAAACCTAATTCCTATACATTCCCAGGTTCCAACTGCTTGGAATCCCAGCGATTTCAAGTGAAGAAAGGTATTTACCATATGTATACTTATTTATTATATTATTTATTCTTTATTATTCATTCATATATTCCCCTACGGCTGAGCGGACGTGAGTAAGGTTTAAATATTTTGTTACTAATCATATTTATTACAGCTATTCTCCGTGTTGGGTAAGTGCTACTATTGTCTTGCTTTGTGTACATTTTAATGTTTCATTATTTTTATTACTATTGTGGGTAATTGAGATTCGTACTTAGGGTTCATGCTTATGCGAAATGTGTTGGCAACCCTATGAACGGATAGTTGATTTAATTATTTCACTTCTTTAATTGTACACTTCTTTCTCCTGGTATTTCTCTTGTGTGTGTGTATATTTATTATGTGCCTATTCTATAATATTCCTTGACTGACATTTTACTGTTGATGAGTTTATTCATATATTTTCTTGTATTGTGTTCATTGTTGTATACTTGTGTATTCAAACCGCTTAGGCAATTAAGGCGTAATATTAAGGGTGGCGGTACGCAAGCGAACCTACCCCGAACATAGATTGAATTGAGGCCTAGCACTATATTGGCCTAAAGTTAATAATCATCGGGTTCGAACCCTGATTCATGCTAACGTAACTCTGGGTTGATTGAGACATATTCTCTGATATTATCACGAGCAAGCTATTCTAAACGATGTGACTTGCTGGTGGTTTTATCGGAGCACGCAGTTACACTATACCCGCAGCTATCAAATTTTCCCCACACTGCACACCGAAGTGGCGTGGTGTGGAACCTCGCTTGGCCGGTGAGGTAATATACAGCTTATTCAACCTTCAACCTTCATTCACCAAACTCATTTAGGCCAGGGTTATTTTGGTAATGAGGATGTGGATTCAACCCACTAGTACGGCAAGTTGCTGGCTTTAGTCTAAATCTATTCCCTTCAATAATCCTCCTAACAATCATTCTCCCATCTTTCTGAACTTCCTACCCACTCCTTTCTGAAGGCATATAAATGCGTATTAAATGTAGCTTATGATTTATTTATGCACAATCACTTCGGTCTGTCTTATTCTTACCGTTACTAAAATTCATTCTATTCTTATATTCCCTACAGGAAATATAAAAGGTATTGAACCTACCTTTTATTTTGTGGAAGGGTATTGAACCTACCCTTTCAGTTGTGGAAAGGTATTGAACCTACCTTTCCAGTTACAAGGTATTGAACCTACCTTTTCAGTTGTACAAGGTATTGAACCTACCTTTGTACGCACAATGTGCAAATACTTCTATCAGTAACTGGGCACTCCAGAAACCACTAGAATGAATCTAGTAACATTAAGAACTTCAATGAGAGGGACTGAAAGATTATTAGTTTTGCGAAATAGCAACTTTTAACATCAGATTCCTCTCCATCATCCTTTCCTGAGGAGACTCGCATTCTGGTTGGAGTCTATCCCCTCGTGGCGTGGTGTGGAGCCAGGGGGGTGAAAACATTTTTTTTTAGAGGTTAATCTCTTACAGGAAATGTTCTCACGTCTAACAGTAATTTCTTACAGAGATTCTGATGTCCGAGTAATATTCTTACTTCCATCCAGGGTTCCAAACCAATAAATTGTGTTCTCTTCCATTATTTACCATTAATATAGTTTTCCTGTAATTCCCTTTCTTTTGTGTAAATCTTATCTTGAAGTCGATATTAACCTATTTTTCTGTTGCAGGAATACTCCGTTACGGTATTTATATTAGTTGTAAGAACCTCTCTCGATTCTAATTATTTATTTTCATTTTCAATATAAAATGTATAAGTTCTTTTGATTTAAAGATTTCATAGGGTTAACTCATAGTCACGGTAGTTCTGTAGGTATATTGTTGCGTTTTAGTATTGTATTCAGGCCTTGGGTATGGTCAATAAGTATGTCAGAAGGTAGGTAGCTAATTAACTTCAATTTCAAATTCGTTTATCTGTAAATAATCTAATTTAATTCTAATTTTAATTAATAACCTTTTATACTTCTATATAGGGACGTTATTTCGAACTTAAGTAACTTCTTAATAGTTGTCAGTACGCTCATTTAGATTTAAGATAACTTAAGCGTAAGTTTTATTAATCGTGCTAGTAATAAGTCTAGTAGTTTTGTATGTTAGGTTATCGCAATAAATATTTTCTTTTCGTTATAAACCTGTTATGCTTTAATTTATATTCATCTACCTGATCTCCTCTGAACCCTTGAAGATTCTGTGTGTTACTACATTAGGAAATAACAACGTAGGGTTAGACGATCACATTTTGGCCTTATTAATTTCTAGTAATTTAATATTCTATTATCCTTAATTTTGCTTTAATTATGATTTAATATTAGTTCCAAGTTACTTTATTTCAATTAGCTTAATATTTTACATAGTAGTATAAAGTCAATTGAGTAGGTACACATAGCTTTAATTGTAAGGAAGTTAGTAAGAGCTTTGGTAAGTATCTTTTAAGCTTAATAATTTTGTAGGTTTATCTAGCTTTCACGTAGGGGTTCCAGAGCTGGTGCTTTTCGTAAGTATTTAGGTAGGTCTCTTTTAGCTTCTTGTAGGTTTTCACCCCTTCAGGGTTGCGTAGGCTTATCGTAGAGTCTTTTTTGGGGGTGTAGAGGTGCGTAGCTTTTTAGGGCGGGTTGGGATCGTCACAATATGGTTGCCTGATTCCCAGGATCTGTATATATCTATGTATAACGTATATTATATTGTGTATTTATGTATATTATTATGTATATATGTATATCTTAATGTGGACTTCGGTCCACAATATGTTTCCGTGTAAACAAATGAGGGGTTCAAGAGATCAGTTGTGGATGGATTGAATTGATGCATTACAGGTTTTACTAGGTTAAATTACAGGTTTACTAGGTTAAATTACAGGTTTACTAGGTTAAATTACAGGTTTACTAGGTTAAATTACTGGTTTACTAGATTAAATTCACGCGTTAATAATAGTCTTAATAAACTAGGTACGTAAAATTACATTTTGTTAGGATTTTCGGAAACTTAAGGAATCGGGGGTGCGTTAGGGTTATGAGGCTAAAGGGCTAAGGTTAGTCGTTAGTCCTAAATAGTACTAGGTAGTGTTAGGTGAATAATATAGGGTCTAGGCAGCGAAGTTGGTTACGTAGGGAGCACAAGTAGCGAGGAATGTGGAGAAGGTATTGTCATCATCGCAGTAGACTGAATTCCGTCAGCGCTTTCAGCACTATGGCAGACATGAGTTTATGTATTGGTATTTATTCGCTTGCATTGCGTAGGTTTATTCAGGTAATTCTGTCATTTTGTCATGGTAATCACAGGAACTGGGGGGTGTTAGGACTGTACTAAATGGGGGGTGTCGGGACTGTAGGATATGGAGTGTTCTCTATTTAATATTCTAGGAAAAGTATTTTTCCGAATATGTTTCGGTCCCCTAGTTACTTCTGATACTTAGGTTGAGTCTGATAATGTGTAGGTTATCCGACTACAGATAGGAGAAGGGGTAATGTATTTCGAATGTATGTATGTCAGTTCTCTCCTGATTTCTTGTAGCTAAAGTTTTGGCTTATTAGGATAGTGTATAAGTTGAGTAGGGTAATGTTTCGTATGTATGTCAGTCCCTTCGTAACTTCTTGTAGCAAAAGGTTTGACTTGCTAGGAATGTGTAGGTTGTAGTTAACCGGTTGCAGATAGGAAGGGTAATGTTTTCGAATGTGTGTGTCGGTTCCCCCGTAACTTCTTGTAGACTAAATGTTTTGCTTTGGTCGGATAAATGCGTAGGGTCATTAACCGACTGCAGATAGAAGGTATAATGTTTTCGAACGTAGGTATGTATTTGACTCGCAACTTCTTGTAGACTAAGGGTCTTGACTTGCTCGGTTAATGTGTAGGCCATTATCCGACTGTAGAAAGGAGTAGGGTAATGTTTTCGGATTTCTGTATGTCTGTCCTCTTGTAACTTGTATAACTATGTTAATTTGTCAATTATTAACAGACTACCGACAGTAGAAGGGTTCTCAGAATATGTCTCTTTGCGATTCTTGTAGGTTAAATTGCTAGTGTATTTTGATGTGTGATGTATTATTACATTAGGGTTGATCAAGAGATTTCTGTAGGATACATGGGTACCGAGCTACCTAGCCGTGGGGGTGAGACCCCCTCCCTTAATAACTGTCACTTGTATGTAGTTTAGATGCGGTTAAAAGTGATACTCATATAGGTTAGGTACTTATGTATGTCGGTCCGTTTGTCACTTCTAGTAGGTCTTGGAAAAATAGAAATCAGGATGGCAGCAGATGGATATCCATCGTCGCTGCCTACCACCATGTGAGGCTGGCGTGAATATTGTATGTGTGTAAATAGTGTATGTAGGATTCTAAGTTGCTTGAGAGTTTCTCAAAATGAGCGGCTACACAGGCCGGGGGTGAGGCCGGCCGAGTATTTAAAAGGGAGTTAGCCGTAAACTTAGGTTAACTTCATTGATCTTTAAACCACGCGTAGTCCTTTTACATTTTGATAAAAACCGATAGGTAGGTAGGATAGGAACCGTGGTTAGATTTGAATCATGCAATTATTTTAAGTCTCGTTTATAGCTAATATATTACGTATTTACTTTAGGAATACTAGGTAGGTTCGTCTGTCTGTCTGTTTCATGTTTTCTCTGTGTATGCGGAAACTGAAGTCAAAATGTGTTGTTGCTTGTTAGCCATAAATCTGGGTTAAACTCATTTCTGTTACCTTGTTCTGACACTTTCACATTTCCGTAAACGCCGTTATACGTTTAGGAATAGCATTGTTTTAGGAATAGCTTATAGGTGTGTTCATCATATCCATCTGCGGATATAGGCGGCAGGTTGTGTTGTTAGTCATAAACTTGATCATCAACATCGAGAAATTATGTCTAGCAGTTTTACGTTTAGGAATAGCATTGTTTTAGGAATAGCTTATAGGTGTGTTCATCATATCCATCTGCGGAGATAGGCGGCAGGTTGTGTTGTTAGTCATAAACTTAATCATCAACATCGAGAAATTATGTCTAGCAGTTTTACGTTTAGGAATAGCATTGTTTTAGGAATAGCTTATAGGTGTGTTCATCATATCCATCTGCGGATATAGGCGGCAGGTTGTGTTGTTAGTCATAAACTTGATCATCAACATCGAGAAATTATGTCTAGCATTGGTTTAGGAATAGCACTAGGTAGGTAGACTATAAAATCCATTAGGATCTTATTTTAACCCGTGGGTTAACGTTAAGCCCCGGTTATGTTTAGCATTGTTTTAGGAATAGCACTAGGTAGGTAGACTATAAAATCCATTAGGATCTTATTTTAACCCGTGAGTTAACGTTAAGCCGCGGCTATGTTAGCATTGTTTTAGGAATAGCACTAGGTAGGTAGACTATAAAATCCATTAGGATCTTATTTTAACCCGTGAGTTAACGTTAAGCAGCGGCTATGTTTAGCATTGTTTTAGGAATAGCACTAGGTAGGTAGACTATAAAATCCATTAGGATCTTATTTTAACCCGTGGGTTAACGTTAGCCGCGGCTATGTTTAGCATTGTTTTAGGAATAGCACTAGGTAGGTAGACTATAAAATCCATTAGGATCTTATTTTAACCCATGAGTTAACGTTAAGCCGCGGCTATGTTTAGCATTGTTTTAGGAATAGCACTAGGTAGGTAGACTATAAAATCCATTAGGATCTTATTTTAACCCATGAGTTAACGATAAGCCGCGGTTATGTCTAGCATTGTTTAGGGATAGCACTAGGCAGGTAGACTATAAAATCCATTAGGACTATGTTTTGAACCATGGGTTGACTTTAAGTCACGTTTATGTTTAGCACCGTTTTAGGGGTACTAGGTAGATACGTCCATCGTCGCTGTCTAGGTACCGCTACGGGAAACAAGTTTAAGTTTATGTATGTGGGTAGGTAGATGTTTGAGCGCGTGCGGTTAAGCTATCGTTTTATCCATTACCTTCCATTTTCAGATGTACGTTTAAATTGTTGTGACTCTGATTGTTGGTAGGTTTGGTTAATAATTAGAGATTCCTAGTCGAGGTGCGATTTGCGAGCACGCGTTGACACCGATCGTTCAAGTTATGCAACGTTGGACAACGTTTGTCTGTATTTGAATGGGTGACCGTTAGGATTTAATTCGTTAGAAAAAAAATGATTGGTTGTTTTGTCACTAGGTATTTGGCTGAGAAATGACAAGGATCGTTCCAGTGAAGGTAGGGTTTGAATAAGTAGTTATTTATTTTGGGTTGTGTTATTAGCGCTTGTTGACACTAATCGTTCCGGTTAAGCAATTGTCGGCGAGGTCTGGACGTGGATGGGTTACCGCTAGGTTTTTTTTGTTTTGTTATTAATTTGTCTGATTGTTCCTTTTTGTTTTGTTGTTGTTGTTCCAGTTGAAATATAACGCATAATGCTTTGGTTTAGCTTCAAGTTAAAGTTCGTCTGTACTCTGTGCTACGTTAAGATAAGTTATTTTTGCTTGCAGTGCTAGTAGGGTAGGTACGGACTGACCTGGATGTCGAACCTGGGCCTCCGTGACCTTAGTTGTTATCATATTTTTTTAAGGTACTTATCCTATTGCTAAATTATTCGAATTTATGTAGTGTTGGGCGGCCCATCCAGATAGACGGAAGATCTGCGAAGGGCCACTGTCACTTTGAAGTCTTGTTGTGTAGCGTGTCTAGGGGAGGTCTATGTCCAGCAGTGGAGTACTTGTGATGATGTCGATGAAATTAACCTAGCTAAACGTTATGCGCTCGCGCAGTAGGTAGGATTTTCGACAGACCTCATATTTTTCTTTGTTATAGATAGATGTGTAATTGCACTTGTATTAGGTAGGTAGTTGTGCGTGTATCACCACAGGTGGAGCTAGCGTCGCCGTTATCGTTGGTTGTGTGGATATAAACACAGGTGGAGCTAGCGTTGTCGTGTCATTTTTTATTAACAGCGCCATCTATCGGCCTTGGTACAAAGTTTTAGGTTTGTTACCAAGTAGCAGACTTTGCAGACGTTGTGGGTTGTTCCATTATCGATGTTTAATTGAATTATAGCAGTTGTGTAGTGGAGTAAGGTGTTACTTCGATTGTCGTTAGTGTAGTTCAATTTATTTAAACTTGTATTTGGATGTGTGGTTCTTATAACCTTTACCTATCTCCTGAAGTCGAAAACAATGTTGTCGTTTTGATCGGTGTTACCAGATTGGCGAAGTAGTTACAAATTCAGGTGATTTTTATAGTTAGTATATTTGTAAGGTTCTTCGAAATTGTTCAGGTTCAGTTATCATATTTGTATTGCGTCATTAGAAACTAATCTTCTTTAAGGTGAAACGAGCGCCGCTAGGGGACACTCCGTTGGTCGGTGGTTCAACATGCTCGTTCGATTTCTTAGCTTCGATAATCAAGTTTAGGATAGTATTTATTATCGTGTAGATTTTTTTAATCGACGTCGCGTCTGTTGTCATTCTGTACGTTTAGGAAATGATAGACGAGAAGTAGGTATATTGTGTGCATAGGGCCGGATGCGAACTAAGCAGTGAATTTTAATTAGTAGTGGAAAGATAATATCTTTCATCGTATTATGTGTAGGTATTGTGATAGGCTGGGAGGTAGCTTATTGTTACGTTAAGTGTTGAATTCTACTTAGAATTCTATTAAGAAGTATTTTCCTTGAATGGTTGGATAATCAAGCCTCAGATATTATAGATAATATCTTCGGTTAATTCTCCAGGGGGTGGTGTACCGGTCATACCGGAATTACAATAGAAAATACTTCATTTAATTTTCTTTTTAGTTCACAACATTAAAGCTTTCATATTTCCACCTTGTCTACTGAAAAGCTACTGAATTTTCTTCGGTTTTGCATTCTTACATGTACCTAGGTAGGATTTCCCGCCGTTCAGTTTTATAATGGAATGTTCCATATAGGTAAAATTTATTATTTTAGATTATTAGGTAGGAGTTATTTAAATGTTATTCATTTAATTCTGAGATTTTATTAGGGAATAAATCACCCTGTAGTATAAAGCCTACCACAAGTAATTTCAATCGGAAGTCAATACAACGAGTTTCGACTTTAGTGTAGTAGGAATAAAGCCTAGTTGCCGATAAGTTAATTAAGCCTAATTAGGAGCGGGTTTTACATAGAGATCACGCCACGACGACACAGGTGTTCATGCGACAGGCAGGCGCCAGTGGTCGATCGTATGATTTTCATTCAACTTTCATAGTATTTTTATGGACTTTGATTTACTATACCCAAGGCCTATAGTAGCGTAGCATTTAATGTTAGTTACGTCTAATTAGGAACTATTTCAGAAAGTCACGCCACTTCGCACAGGTGGCTGGTGCGACAGACCGGCGCCGAAAAGGAGGGGACGAGAGGTGAAGAGAGGAGGGGAAGCAGCGCCTGCTTAAATAGACTTGACCGAGCGTGGCGGGGGCTTCTTCTTCTTTGGATCGCGGAATCGCTGCCGGACGTACGTGCGATCTTAGCTGAGTTTGGCGCGCAATTCGTTGTGCAGTAGGTAGTAGTCTCTCTTAATTTTAAACTTCTTTCTATTGAAGTTTAATTTGTGTATTTTATTTATTTATTATATTTCCCCGTAGGGCCCGTTAGGTCAAACTCTTCCTATTTCCACTACCTTATACCCTTTTTCCTGACCACAATTCCTCCTAAACCAACCAGCCCGATACAGGACAAGACACCTTCATCCTGTGTTAGTATTATAACAATCTTGCTTGAGTCTGAGTGAGAGTGTCGGGTAAACCTAATTCCTATACATTCCCAGGTTCCAACTGCTTGGAATCCCAGCGATTTCAAGTGAAGAAAGGTATTTACCATATGTATACTTATTTATTATATTATTTATTCTTTATTATTCATTCATATATTCCCCTACGGCTGAGCGGACGTGAGTAAGGTTTAAATATTTTGTTACTAATCATATTTATTACAGCTATTCTCCGTGTTGGGTAAGTGCTACTATTGTCTTGCTTTGTGTACATTTTAATGTTTCATTATTTTTATTACTATTGTGGGTAATTGAGATTCGTACTTAGGGTTCATGCTTATGCGAAATGTGTTGGCAACCCTATGAACGGATAGTTGATTTAATTATTTCACTTCTTTAATTGTACACTTCTTTCTCCTGGTATTTCTCTTGTGTGTGTGTATATTTATTATGTGCCTATTCTATAATATTCCTTGACTGACATTTTACTGTTGATGAGTTTATTCATATATTTTCTTGTATTGTGTTCATTGTTGTATACTTGTGTATTCAAACCGCTTAGGCAATTAAGGCGTAATATTAAGGGTGGCGGTACGCAAGCGAACCTACCCCGAACATAGATTGAATTGAGGCCTAGCACTATATTGGCCTAAAGTTAATAATCATCGGGTTCGAACCCTGATTCATGCTAACGTAACTCTGGGTTGATTGAGACATATTCTCTGATATTATCACGAGCAAGCTATTCTAAACGATGTGACTTGCTGGTGGTTTTATCGGAGCACGCAGTTACACTATACCCGCAGCTATCAAATTTTCCCCACACTGCACACCGAAGTGGCGTGGTGTGGAACCTCGCTTGGCCGGTGAGGTAATATACAGCTTATTCAACCTTCAACCTTCATTCACCAAACTCATTTAGGCCAGGGTTATTTTGGTAATGAGGATGTGGATTCAACCCACTAGTACGGCAAGTTGCTGGCTTTAGTCTAAATCTATTCCCTTCAATAATCCTCCTAACAATCATTCTCCCATCTTTCTGAACTTCCTACCCACTCCTTTCTGAAGGCATATAAATGCGTATTAAATGTAGCTTATGATTTATTTATGCACAATCACTTCGGTCTGTCTTATTCTTACCGTTACTAAAATTCATTCTATTCTTATATTCCCTACAGGAAATATAAAAGGTATTGAACCTACCTTTTATTTTGTGGAAGGGTATTGAACCTACCCTTTCAGTTGTGGAAAGGTATTGAACCTACCTTTCCAGTTACAAGGTATTGAACCTACCTTTTCAGTTGTACAAGGTATTGAACCTACCTTTGTACGCACAATGTGCAAATACTTCTATCAGTAACTGGGCACTCCAGAAACCACTAGAATGAATCTAGTAACATTAAGAACTTCAATGAGAGGGACTGAAAGATTATTAGTTTTGCGAAATAGCAACTTTTAACATCAGATTCCTCTCCATCATCCTTTCCTGAGGAGACTCGCATTCTGGTTGGAGTCTATCCCCTCGTGGCGTGGTGTGGAGCCAGGGGGGTGAAAACATTTTTTTTTAGAGGTTAATCTCTTACAGGAAATGTTCTCACGTCTAACAGTAATTTCTTACAGAGATTCTGATGTCCGAGTAATATTCTTACTTCCATCCAGGGTTCCAAACCAATAAATTGTGTTCTCTTCCATTATTTACCATTAATATAGTTTTCCTGTAATTCCCTTTCTTTTGTGTAAATCTTATCTTGAAGTCGATATTAACCTATTTTTCTGTTGCAGGAATACTCCGTTACGGTATTTATATTAGTTGTAAGAACCTCTCTCGATTCTAATTATTTATTTTCATTTTCAATATAAAATGTATAAGTTCTTTTGATTTAAAGATTTCATAGGGTTAACTCATAGTCACGGTAGTTCTGTAGGTATATTGTTGCGTTTTAGTATTGTATTCAGGCCTTGGGTATGGTCAATAAGTATGTCAGAAGGTAGGTAGCTAATTAACTTCAATTTCAAATTCGTTTATCTGTAAATAATCTAATTTAATTCTAATTTTAATTAATAACCTTTTATACTTCTATATAGGGACGTTATTTCGAACTTAAGTAACTTCTTAATAGTTGTCAGTACGCTCATTTAGATTTAAGATAACTTAAGCGTAAGTTTTATTAATCGTGCTAGTAATAAGTCTAGTAGTTTTGTATGTTAGGTTATCGCAATAAATATTTTCTTTTCGTTATAAACCTGTTATGCTTTAATTTATATTCATCTACCTGATCTCCTCTGAACCCTTGAAGATTCTGTGTGTTACTACATTAGGAAATAACAACGTAGGGTTAGACGATCACATTTTGGCCTTATTAATTTCTAGTAATTTAATATTCTATTATCCTTAATTTTGCTTTAATTATGATTTAATATTAGTTCCAAGTTACTTTATTTCAATTAGCTTAATATTTTACATAGTAGTATAAAGTCAATTGAGTAGGTACACATAGCTTTAATTGTAAGGAAGTTAGTAAGAGCTTTGGTAAGTATCTTTTAAGCTTAATAATTTTGTAGGTTTATCTAGCTTTCACGTAGGGGTTCCAGAGCTGGTGCTTTTCGTAAGTATTTAGGTAGGTCTCTTTTAGCTTCTTGTAGGTTTTCACCCCTTCAGGGTTGCGTAGGCTTATCGTAGAGTCTTTTTTGGGGGTGTAGAGGTGCGTAGCTTTTTAGGGCGGGTTGGGATCGTCACAGCGTCCAATACAAACGCAACAAAATACACCCTGCCGCGCACGCACCGCACTTCACCTCTTGTACCGCTATCACTCACACAAATGTAAACCTGAGCGTACGCTTCGCGCACTGTACTAAACAGTACAGTACAGGTAACCTAACGAAAAGATAAAAAAAAAATATTTTTGGTGGGATGTAATTTCAAACAAGTATAGTTTTCGAATTTTTTCCTTTACTTGTGCTGTAAGACCTAGCTTCTTGCCTTTCATGATTCTAGGTCAACGAGAAGTACCCTATAAGTTTTGAGTTTTTTTGCGTTTTCATACAAATATGTGCCAAAATGCGACATATACGGCCATATCTTTTGATTGCGTTGACGTAGAAGGTTGATTTTTTCACGGCTGCATGAGGTTGCAATCGTGAGTATTTGGTATTAATTTCAACTTGATACGTCCACGCGTTTCTCAGATATAGGTCTTGACAGACAGACTGATGGACAACAAAGTGATCCTATAAGAGTTAATTTTTTCAAAACTAATGAATGGATTTTAATATATATATATAGCTCATAAATCAGAATAACACATAGGCTATAATTTATAAAGATCCTGCGCAGACGAAGTAGCAGGCAGAAGCTAATATTTGAATATTTTTTGACAAAAAGTATTGTCGTCATAACGATTTAAGCCAAAAGCTTTTATATTTCCAAAACGAATATTGAACAATGTATAGCAGAGCTTCAGTCACAGAATCTCGGTGCGTCCAATAACAATATTCGTTTTAATTAACATCGGCTCGAACGTACGGACAAAAGACAGTCGGATATCCGCTCAGGGGTGGCGAGGGACTTTGTCACTCGACGACACGATTGCGACAAGAAAACTCACTATAACTTAGTAAATATGTTCATTGCCCTATATTTAATAATCATTTATTAACTTTCGATATAAATTTATTTTATGATAAATAATAATAATAAAAATTATATATAAAAAATATATTTCATAACTTCGAGACAATGTGATCATGGCAGGTGTCCGACGTCTCGCTCTATAGACCAGACTGACTGACCCACCAACACCTCAAACCAATAGCCCCAATTAAGTTGTAATTTCCAATCACAGCAATAGTTTATGCACCTGACGGGGTCTGTCATTGAGTGCATTCTGATGCGCTCAGAGACGGGTCCCGCTAGGTGCATCATATATCCCTTCAAATTAAAGTTCTATAAGTGGCCTCTACGCGTTGGACCTATGTCTCCGTGCAAGCAAAGGACCGGGTTTTCTGAAACCCGTGATACCTGGAGAGATACATAATATAAAAAAATACTTAAGTATAAATAAAAAATTGACGCCAAATCGCTACCCTGTGGGAGTGCCCAAAAGGCTGGCGACGTTACCTCGTTGTATAGCCAGCGATATACGCTGGCCGAGGTAAGCGCCAGCCCTTTGGTCACCCGACGAGTCAATTAGGCGCGACGACAGTTCCTTGAAGGCCCCATGGTCTCTTCACCATGCGGCGCAAATATGTAGCTCTCGCTGCGAGCAGCATATTGCCCTATATTTAGTTGTATATAGTACAATGTGATACGATGCGATTTTTGTGAAATCGATTCAAACCCATTCGATTCAATGAGTTACGATCCATAAGATCGATATTCAAATCAAAAAATCGGGCTTCCCTAATGTTGATGTTGTGTTGTGGAATCGTGACGTAATTCGCTCTGATTGGTGTTTATCCTAACATGGTGGATTGTGCTTGACACCGTGGCGGACCCATGACACCACCGGTAGTGTCAAGGGTATTTTTCAATCTCCATGGCACAACCGGTGGTGTCATGGGGATTATTTTTATATTATTTTGTCAAAAATAATATCAATCTAGCTACGAATAGAAAAACAAATGCGTTTTTCAAAATCTGTGAGTCCTATTTAATTAAATAAATACATGATTTTAGAGATTCTTTGGTACTGTCATCATGCCTATTACTTAATAAACTGATAACTATAAATTATAGGTAGTTTCATTTCATTTTGTGCAACTTGATATGAACCGAAAATGTTAATCTGATGGAGTTACCATCAGATTATCATTTTCGGTACATTTCAGACTTCATACAAAAGTATGACCAAAGAATTCAGTATAGTGAGGTATCGTAGGGTCTAAATACGAAACGGGTTAAATTATTCGGGCTTTCTCGAACCGGAGGGCGTCAGTGCCATTGACAAAGGTCATTCATATTGTACTTCACGCTCGGCCGCCCTCACTAATTCGGATTATGTCTATTTGTGCCTCTATGTAGCTCTACGGCTGTATTGACGGTAGACTGTTTGTTAGACGTCTGATATTGGCCACAGTGCAGCTACGTAGGTGATTTTTCAGTTCAAATAAGTACTAGGTTTAGCGCAAAGGACAGATGCTTGCGAATTAAATTCGATTCCATGACGCAAGGAGGAACTACTACGGAATTGAGTTTTTGAATCATGACAATTGCATTAGGTTTCCATAGAAAACAAGGGTTGACTTGGTCTAAGATGAGTATTGTTTGCTTAATATTCTTGATTTTATTTAAATAGTCTCAATTCTTAAATCAATTATATTATTTAGATAAAACGGGAATTACCGTTTTAGAATTAAAATTATAGTGTGAGCCATTACTACAAATTATTATATATAAACGGATATCACTCACTTATATTTATAGGTTTTTCACCTTGAAAAAGACCGTCGAAATCGGTCGAAACTGTCGGTCTAATTGCCAACTTTAACAATATAAGTGAGTGATATCCGTTTATATATAATAATTTGGGAATTACCGTGTTAAACATTTATTATTGATGTCTCGATATTTCGACAGCATTGCAGCCATCATGGTCACGAGTAGAGTCTACTATGTATACAAACCGTGAAAGTTTAAAAAGCAATTATATTATTATTTCAAATGGAATCTGCCTTGTTCAATCTAATCGTATTGCCCTGGAAATATGGCATACACAAATACCTACTCGTATTGATATACGTAACGTCAATATGTAACGTCTTGACACGTCTCCAATGTGATTTTAACTCGCAACGGGTAACGGGTGTAGCGATGCATGAAAATCGACCAATCACATGCTGTCGAATGGCATTGCGCGGATTGTGATTGGTTTGTTGTTAGTGGATTGCAGATCACGCTACTTATAGCGAGTATGATTAAATACACTATTGGACACTTGTGCCGATAGCACTAAATATTGTGGTAATCGAATACTGTTTTCTAGCTTTACAATTTGTTTGAGAATTTCAGAGATCAGCACCACCTGGGGTCGTTTTATGGAACTAATAACTTTTATGCTACCATTTATTTTATCTAATCGATGTCGATACTGTCTATAGTTAAGGCTAGTTTTAATCCAGCGAGCTATTATTTATGAAAAATATTCCACTTTAATATTGTATTTTTATCTGTTATCGGTGAATTAAATATTTAGAAAGTCCTGCAATTTTTTCATAGATTTTAGTAAGTGTCGTAATTTTAATTAAGGGCATTTAAAAACGGATTGTATATTTAAAAGATTTTTTTTTTTATCCTAATTAAGATTTTCTTCTAAGCTTTTTTTTAAATAAAATTGATTATAGTGGAAGATAAATGGATACCGCTATTTTGTTATGTATAAAATCTGCTTATTTGTAAATTTAATATTATTTGTTTAAGTAGAAGTATTACAAATATATATAGCTCGACTACCACTCACTGACTGACTCACTGACTCACTGACTCACTGATTGACGCGCCCGTTTAGTCTGAAGGAGTTCCCGGAGGTGAAAGTGATGTAGGGAGGAGTTGTATAGTTTAGTGATTGGACCAGAGGAAAACTATAGGGAAGTGAAAAAAACAAAATGGCGGCGGGTCACGTGATGCCATCTCCGCCATTTTCCAACCGATTTCGTTCAAATTTGGAACACGCGTCACATGGTCGACCTACTTTGTGATGAAATTGAAAAACAAAAGAAAAACAAAATGGCGGCGGAAATATAGCCGATTGAAAATTTGGACATTTCAGACCAAACTTTGACGAATTAGCTGGCCTAGCACGAGCGCATGAGGAATATCCAACCAATTCCACTTCGTAGCACATATGATGCAGTATACCAGAAAATTGTCATTTTTGGGAAAAACAAAATGGCGGACGAGCAGTAAACCATAATATTTTTTCCATATATTTTCCTATACGAAACGAAAGGATTACTGGCGTGCGGTAAATATCTATTAGTAACTATAGCGAGGCCGAAGGCCGAGCACCCTCCCGCGAGGCCGAAGGCCGAGCTCCGCGTAGGGCGAAGCCCGAAGCGATAGAACACCGCGAGGCCGTAGGCCGAGCTCCGCGTAGGGCGAAGCCCGAAGCGTCCCCTTGCCAAGCAGAAACAACTCCCCACCTTCCAAGTAACTTTTGCGAGGCCGAAGGCCGAGCCGGCCTGCGAGGCCATAGGCCGAGCTCCGCGTAGGGCGAAGCCCGAAGCGTCCCCTTGCCAAGCAGAAAAAAACTACCTACCTTCCAAGTAACTTTTGCGTGGCCGAAGGCCGAGCTTCGCGTAGGGCGAAGCCCGAAGCGATAGAACACCGCGAGGCCGTAGGCCGAGCTCCGCGTAGGGCGAAGCCCGAAGCGTCCCCTTGCCAAGCAGAAACAACTCCCCACCTTCCAAGTAACTTTTGCGAGGCCATAGGCCGAGCTCCGCGTAGGGCGAAGCACGAAGCGTCCCCTTGCCAAGCAGAAACAACTCCCCACCTTCCAAGTAATTTTTGCGAGGCCGGAGGCCGAGCCGGCCTGCGAGGCCATAGGCCGAGCTCCGCGTAGGGCGAAGCCCGAAGCGTCTCCTTGCCAAGCAGAAAAAAACTACCTACCTTCCAAGTAACTTTTGCGAGGCCGAAGGCCGAGCCGGGCTGCGAGGCCATAGGCCGAGCTCCGCGTAGGGCGAAGCCCGGAGCGTCCCCACGCTACTACTACGATAATGTTTATTTAGTTGCGGCGCCTACAACACGAAAACAAAGCAGTCTCGCGGGCCGCGCGCGGCCCGCGCACCATGCAACACCTAGTTTTTATATAGACTTGTATTATTTAAGCTGTGTATATTGAGTATAGTATCTGTTTTGTATAAATAAATGAATTTGAATTTTGACTATTATTTATTTAAGATTGGCGGCGCTAGTTGGTTCATGCAGGCCCATAACCTTTGTATTCAAAGATAAGTTATGTTGTGCACAGCATGTATATAAATGGACGTGATACCGTGACATGTGTATAATCAGATAATCACATACTGTATGTAGGTTGATGACGGTGATGACAGAGTATTGTGGTAGCTTAATCATATCCAGGGCTCATTAATTATTCCCTAGGGAGGGGGGTGGTCGCGCTAATCCGACCCTAATGAATGGTTTATTGTTATTTGTGCAATTGTTGTGTACTGTACAGCCTAGTGGCTACTTAATTGTTATAGCTTTGTCAACAATTAATATCTTTGAAGTCGGTGATGGTTGCAATGAAAACAATCTTCTTAAGAAACAAAGAGGCAATAATAGATTTCATTGGGGAATTCCTTAAAGATAGCACATAGATTCTGACTTCAGCTCAATTTATACCGTTTTTTTGTTATTGTTATTTGACTATTTATATTGGTTTTGAAATTTTAAAGTAATCACGAATTTTTGTTGTCTTTTTTGTTTTGGACTTAATTCTAACATTTGAGAGAATGTTCTATTTTATTTGTTACTCACTTTTTATTTTACCAATAAATGATCAAAATAATTTTATACAATTATTTTATTGCATAACTTTTTGTTGTTGTAAATAAGGCCATTTTAAAAAGATTTTAGTGAATAAACTCTTACGTTCAAATGACCCTTAGATCGATTTTTATTTACAGTATAAAATAACTTAACTATTACGGTGGCTGAGGTTAGAGTACGTCAGTAATATTGTTTTGTATATCAAAGAATAATCATTTTCATTTTCAATATGGAGGTCCCAGGTTTGATTCCCAGCCAGGGCAGCCATGTACCAATTATCCTCCGTTATCCTCGTTTTTTTCGACGGAAAAACTTACGTACATTAACCGAGTGCTCTCAAAACGGTGAAGGAAAACATCGTGATGAAACCTGCATGCCGTAGAAGAAAAAAATCTAAG
Organism: Tachystola acroxantha; assembly: GCA_963506565.1. Classification (NCBI taxonomy): domain Eukaryota; kingdom Metazoa; phylum Arthropoda; class Insecta; order Lepidoptera; family Oecophoridae; genus Tachystola; species Tachystola acroxantha. The sequence goes on from OY735878.1 coordinate 12,993,046, forward strand.
GCATGTGAAATCCGCCAATCCGCAGTGGGCCCGCGTGGTGGGTCATGGCCCCAGCTCCCTCGATGTAAGGGAAGGTCTGTGCCCGAGCAGTGGGGCAATATAAATATAATGATGATGATGAAAGTCATAATTGTGTATTGATCAACAATGTGGTGGGCTTGAATGACAAGTGACTTACTAATTACTTGCGCTTTTTATTAATTGCAGAACCTTACCTGGAACAAAATTAAAAAAAATATTAATATTTTAGAATTAAAACTATAGTGAGTCGTTACTACAAATTATTATATACAAACGAACATCAGTCACTTATATTCTGTCGGTCTAATTGCCGACTTCAACAATATAAGTGAGTGATATCCGTTACAATAATTTATAACACAGTCATTTGTTTTTCTTAAACATTCGGTACATTAAGCCAAAAAATAATATATAAAGTGTTCATACATAATTAGGTGGTTACAATTTGGTGCCCGAATCCTGGTCAATTTTTTCTCTATCTAGTTCATATTTATAACAAAACCAAAACAACATAATTCCCTTATTGCTTCTAATATTAAAGAAAGTCGATATTTTTGTCGAAATGTTAAATAATGGTATATTATGTTGGCTCTGACATAACTAAGGGTACTGTAACTTATGTCATAAGCTATGTTAACTTCCATTACATATTTATACCAAACGTGGCTTATTATCTTTTACCGCTAATTAAACAACCGATACCTTACAAGAGTTACAAGGCATTAATCAAGTGAAGCCTATGCAATTTATTAATTACCACTTCCTACTCTGTTAATATTACGACCTCGTAACAGATTAAAACAGCGACGTAGGCCCTTTATAATTATTACATAGGCCCTTGCATCTCGCAAGAGCCAAATATTCTAAAGGATCTTTTAAGATTCTAAGGGCGCATTCAATATAGTCACGAAGTGTCGCGCGGCTGCAGCGCTGCGTCCGCGATGCTGTGTAAATCACTTTGTTGTCCGTCTGTCTGTCTGTCTATCAAGACCTATATCGCAGAAACGCGCGGACGGATCAATTTGAAATGAATACCAAATACTCAGGTCTGCAACCTCATGCAGCCGTGAAAATCAACCTACTACGTCTACGCAATCAAAAGATATGGCAGTTTATGTAAAATGGCGCATATTTGTATGAAAACGCAATAAACTCAAAACCTATAGGGTACTTCCCGTTGACATACAATTATGAAATTTGGCAAGAAGTTAGGTCTTATATCACAAGTAAAGGAAGAAATCCGAAAAGTGTAAATTAAGGGTTTCATCACGTTTTTTTTGTAATTACAAACTTAGAAGAGAACTAATTATATATTTAGCATTGATCTCCTATAAACAGCTAGATACACAAAGGTCTTACTAAAACAATTTATAAAAACGTCCAAATAAGGGTCCATTGTTAACGTCCAAATAATGTCCAATAAAGCAAATGAGGGTCCATTCATACGTTTGGACCTTCTTTGCGCTCGGACATTTTTAGAAGGCAGACCGTGTATCTAGTTGTTTGTAGGAGATCAATGATGTTTAGCCATAAAGTTTGGTTAGGTTAGCTTTGCAAATTTTTCTCCATCCACAGATTTAATTCAGAAAAAATCCCACAAGCGAAGTTCTATAAATATCCCTGTCTGCTCTTTTATACAATACCTTATTGTGTGACCTTTGGACAAAAAGGCTGGGGTAAATCTGTGTATCACAATGTAAGTGATCCCATAGTGCTTGTTAGAAACATGAGTATGGGGGCGGGCACTAATGAGCGGCTCAGCTACACCCTTAAGTGGGGTGTTACGTGTAGCGATAGCAATATTGGTTGTTTGATTGATTTGTGAAGGAGATTATGATGGGTTGATTTTAGATAGAATGCAAGGGGAGTGCATACTTTCCATGTTGCGATTTAATTAGTCATTATTTTCTTTGAAAGTTGAAAATTGTCGTGTGTTTGCATTCTATATATTCTATCTATCCTGAAAATCGTAAATACAATTCAAAATATAACATATCCTATGGTGTTATAACCTCATTCATAATTACTTCATTAGCAATAGGTTGGTATTGATCTGCGGGGTTACTTTCACCTCTTATAGCGATCCAGTTTAGGTTCCTAAACTGACAATTTGCTACAATGACGTCATACGTCTTTTGAACTAATTCCAAAATTGAAAGTAACATGTGTTGGTCGCATTGGTCGCATTGTATATTTTTAATTTATAATTCGAAAGACGCATTTAACTTTTTAGTATGTGCATCTATTCTACATGATTTGAGGTCGCATTGACCATTATCTATCTTTAAATAATAATAAAAATATTACAACTTCGATACTCCTTCTGTCGATAAGAGCATTGCATCAGGGAGTATGTTAAAAATAATTCATTGCGCTCATGGTGTCATATTTTTACACGACTTCGCAAGAAAGAGTTATGTTTATCGAGTGTATGTGAGTATGTATGTCTACTTAGAATTTGTTTTATACATTATGCCATGCTCGGCGTACTTTAAACATGATGAAAAATTTCAATTTGTGTGCAGGACATGCCTGCCCAGGGCAAGAAATTTTTCATCATGTTCAAATATGTATGTCTAATTCTTTGGTACGCGCTACAGCCTAAACGGCTTGATAGATTTTAACATGAGGTGTCGTTAGATTCGTCTTGATTATAGTTGTGACATAGGCTATAAAAAATAATAATCAAAGAGGCTTAAATGACAATACCAGATTCTGCCCCACCATCAACCGCATGATGAAAAAGATAACGAATTAGTATAAAAATATTTCAGTTTTTTATTAAAATTATTGGTTCAAAATAAAGTTTTGTACAAGTTGCGAGTCGAAAAAACAGCTTAATTAAGAATTCAAAAAAAGATGAAATTCGAAGCGAATTATTCATTGTTTTGTTATCACTGTCTACTACTCTCGCAACTCCTACTGATTGTGATTATGCTATATAAAACCTGTAATAAGTCTCCAACAAAATGATAGGTACAGATTCAACGGTCTCGTTAGTTTTGTAGGTGGGGCAAATCTCGTCAGGTTTTTGTTTTTTAAATATTTTCTGCTTGTTAATATTGCATTCTCTGACATTCGTCTGTCCTTTCTATTTGTCCTTTCTCAGTTTTGCGAGGTCAGCTTTCTCAGTTTTGCGAGGTCAGCTTTCATGAGACTAATGAGATGTCATTCATTTTGTTGGTCGTCTTTTAGGGCAACGTCCGTCCAGTGTACTTTGAACCTTCATATTTCGAGATGAGCTTTTACAAATATTTTCTGTTACAGTATGTTTAACAAGATTAATATTACATTTTAAATGAATACCTTAGATAAAAACACTCAATCAAAAAGTAAATTCAGTTAATTAAACCATTATCTTTTCTTATAATAACTCGATAGAGTCTATTGAATATGAATTAATTGTTTGTTAAAATATAACTAAACTAAACTAAAACTATATGTACAAAATAGGTCGGTTGAACTATCTGAATGGCTTGCATTACAGATAGTTCAACCGATCCCCGCTGTCCGGCAACGTGCCCAAAATGCTGACGGCATTTCCCCTCTGAATAGCCAAGCTAATTCTTTGGGCGAAATACAGGCCAGCACTTTGGTCACGTGTGGACTCCACGAGCCGCCTTGACAGATCTTTATAGATCTCCATCGCTCCCGGCGCCCACGGACCCAGTGTTTCTACCCCTTAAATACCTTAGTATATTACATCTACATCATCATGCTGATTTTGCTTGCAATTTTGCATGCATTTTTTTAGATGCAATTTTTAAATGTCCGCTTTAAAATGTTTACCTCGAGTAAACATTTTAAAACGGACATTGGAAAATTATCGTTTAAAATAATTGAGCATTCCACTGAAACATAATTTACATTTGTTACATACAGGTATTCAGTCAGACTGCTTTTCGACTGGAAACCAACAATATTGCAAAATGAAACAGACACACTTTTTGCACGCAATTAATTTACTTTGATCCTGTGACATGATCAAGGAATTTCTCAACAGGTATTCAGACAGACTGCTTTTCGACTGGAAGCCAACAATATTGCAAAATTAAACAGTCACATTTTTTGTACACAATTAATTTACTTTGATTCTGTGACATGATCAAGGAATTTCTGATGAGGAATTTAACGGCCATCAAAATTGCTGATGATAAATGATGCTACAACCATCATCATCAGTCTATTTATATTGCCCCACTGCTCGGGCACAGACCTTCCCTTACACCGAGGGAGCTCAGGCCATAATCCACCACGCGGGCCCAGTGCGGGTTGGCGGATTTCACATGCCTTAGAATTTTTTTTTTTTTTCTTCTACGACATGCAGGTTTCATCACGATGTTTTCCTTCACCGTTTTTGAGAGCACTCGGTAAATGTACGTAAGTTTTTCCGTCGAAAAAACCGAGGATAACTCATTGGTACATGGCTGCCCTAGCTGGGAATCGAACCTGGGACCTCCATATTGCAAGTCCATTGACCCAACCACTGAGCCACCGAGCTCTCCTGATGATGCTACAAACGATCTCCTATACACGTAATACTATCCATTTCGTCGCCAAGAGCCTACATACTCGCCAATATAATCGCCCGACCTCTCGTACCTGTCGACCTGCTTGTTCATAACATGACATCAAGTAAACATGTTACGCACGCCTCTTTTATGGGATCGGCTAGGAGCATTACTCAAGTGCGGAAGCCGTTCGATAAAGTCGACGATTTTCCAGATTTAGATTACCTATGTACGAAACACAGCAGGCGTCATATATTTCACATTATGACGTCATTATTGCAGCTGAAAACATTTCGAGCTAGGTAGGGTCTCTACTTCAAAACCTCAAATGAAATTAAGTGACCAAGTACGGACAACAGCAAATCAATGGTAATACTTGCAGTACGATTTCAACTCTTACGACGCAGATAATAAGAACGGTCCAAAGGATGTTACACTTGATGTGCTTTTTCGCCTTGAGTTAATATTGTAAATTGGCTCACTAGAGACTGGGTAATATCCTATTAATAACGTACGTAGTGGAAGGTGATTGGATGGGTTTTAGTCCCGCAATTGGTCGCTAGTGGTGCAATTAAAATCGTTTATGAGGAGACAGCCCAGTTGCAAGTACACGATGAAAATGATCTTACAAGTTACGGATGTTGGGCGAGGTCGGTATCTGGATGGGTGACCGTAGTGACATTTGCATATGTGCCCTTCCGTGCCTTGGGAAATACGTGGTCTCGGTTGTTGCAACTGTGATTAGGAAATGTCAGAGGTCCACATGTAGCCTGAACTACTCTGACAATAGACTCGGTCACTAAAACACACGAAAGGAAGGAATAATACCTAATGGTTTAATGCAACTAAAATGTTCAGTAGAAGTAGGCGTCCTGTCATGATAGAATTACAGCTAACAGCAGATCAAGTGTACCAATTTGGGCTTTGGACCGTTCTTATTATCTGCGTCGTAAGATTTAATATCGTACTGCAAGTGTTACCATTGATTTGCTGTTGTCCGTACTTGGCCACTTAATTTCATTCGAGGTTTTGAAGTAGAGACCCTACCTAGCTCGAAATGTTTTCAGCTGCAATAATGAATCATTGAATACGACCTTATTGAAATGTTTATGCACGATGTCACCAAATTCTATACAACACCAAATAAAATTCCGAATCGCCTTTCGCGACTCTACTAGGATGGGATCGGCTGGTGTTTTTACTTTACTTGAGTAAGTCGCCTTTATTACCAAGGCTTGGCGGTACTTTGTGGCGTTAATATCCATTGAATTGTATGGCCGTTAGATTGATGTCATTTAGGTCAGCTATGTAAATAGTTTACCTAGTCATATTCTGAAACAGGACCCACGAATAGTCATTTGAGGAGCTGTGAAGGCGATATTTCTGCATGTCAATATTCTCTCAATATATTTACACCACTTTGCAAGGAAAAGGTGCCGACGCTGAAGAGAAAACGTATAAATAAAAACTTTCAGCAAACTATGTGCTTTATGCATTATGCCATGCTCGGCGTACAAATTTAAATGATGAAAAATTTCTAGCCGTGGGCAGGACTTGAACCTGCGACCTTGTCATTCCATGACACGCTCTTACCAACTGTCACGTGTCACGGAATGACAAGGTCGCAGGTTCAAGTCATGTCCCCGTGGGCAGGACTTAAACCTGCAGAAATTTTTCATCATTTAAGTGACATTGCCACATTTCAATGGAGCTTTGCCCCACCTACAAAACTAAGAGACCATTGAAGCTGTACCAATCATTTTGTTGAGGACTTATTACAGGTTTTATATAGCATAATCACAATCAGTAGGAGTTGCGAGAGTAGTAGAAAATGATAAGAAAAACAATGGATAATTCGCTTCGATTTCATACTATTTTCTGAATTCTTAATTAAGCTGTTTTTTTCGAATCGCAACTTGTACAAAACTTTATTTTAAGCCAAAAATTTTAATAAAAAACGGAGATATTTTTACATTTATTCGTTATCTTGTACAACTTGCGGTTGATGGTGGGGCAGAATCTGGCATTGTCATTTGTTCGCCGAGCACGGCATAATGCATAAACCAAATTCTGAATATTAATCTCCATTGTATGAAGAAAAAGTTTAACCTACGATGGATTCTTTTAAAATCGTAATAGATCCTCCTACAATCTCTCACCAACCAGCAACCGTCTACGAAAAACTGCTGATTAATCAAAACTCGTCGTCCATAATATATTAACAACTTTCAAAGTATGCATCTCTAAACCACCGTCGCGAAGGTATCTCGGTCCACGTCTTTCAACCGAAGGCAGAGAAAGGGGGGAGGTAATAGAGTGTCATCTTGACATAATAAATGATCACGCTCCGTCCTCCGTCGGTAAAACTCGTCCGTACCTCGACACTGTTTTTGCATTTACCGCACCAGATTACGGTACCCTTCCCGTGAGGAAAAATAAATGAAGTAACGGAATCAATTCTCTCGTATCTCGTGAAAGGGTAAACACTCTACACAAGAGTATAATACAAATATGGAGGTGTTTCTACTCTAAAATAACGTTGGTATGAAAAGAAAAAGAAAGAAAAACTGATTTATTTAACACTACTTACACTACATAAAATCACACAAGATAATAATAATATATATAAACACACTGATTAATCAAGACCAGATACTTAAAATAATAATAAAACAGATACTATCGAGCAGCAGTGTGCAGCATATATAGGTATGATGACTGTGTTCAAATAATTTGAGATTAAAATTACTAAAGTGATACTATTTATTCTAGGTATTTGTTTCCAAGGAATAATTGAAAATTACACAGAAGCATAATTGAAAATATACGCAACTATTTCATATGGCGGACGGAGTATTTAAGAAATTAAATATTGAATGGAGAAAAAATTTCAAAAGTCAAATTTCTTTATTGCCAGTAAGCACGTTGTGTACATTTTTGCATGTCAACATATTTTTAATATTACATTTACACCATTTTGCAAAAAAAGAGGTACCAACATTGAGGAGAAAAAGTGGCAAAAAGCTCTCAGCAGCACATCTTTTAAAATAATAATTACACAACTATTACTATTATTGCATCATGCGGAACGACCACACACACCATATACTAGGATTCGGATAGAGCATATGCAAAAAAAATCAAATCGTTTGTAAGAAATTGCACTCATTACGAAATGAGTCAATGAAACGAAAGATTTTGCTCATTCTGTTCTTGCATGCTCCTCAGTTATTCCGTTAAGAGTTTTAAAGATACTAATAGCTTCCACCCTTCACTAGTAAAGACTTATTCGTCAACTGGCGAGTGTCGAACTCGCGAGTGCGCGCTGGTTGGCACCTTCTGTTTTTACCTATTTTTTTTGTCGTCAACTCGCGCGCACGTGTAAAGTACAGTCATATAAAAAAGGATTGAATTCAAAAACTTAAATAAATAACTATTACCCGCATTGCCCGAGTTGGCTAATTCGGTTAAGTATAAACTCCAAATATGAAAATGTGAAATTATCTAATTACTATAATTTATTGGTTAGAAAGCCCAAGTTCTAGGTTTTGTGATTTCAATATTCATATTCTTCAATCGTGTTGTCCGCCAAATGTTATCTAGTGAATACCCGACTTAATCAATAGTAATAGTTGTGTAATACCTAGTTATTAAGTAATTGTGTATTATTATTATATTATTTTAAAAGATGTGCTGCTGAGAGTTTTTTGCCACTTTTTCTCCTCAGCGTTGGCACCTTTTCCTTGCAAAGTGGTGTAAATGTAAATTAAAAAATATTTTGACGTGCAAAAATGTACACAACGTGCTTACTTGCAATAAAGAAATTTGACTTTGACTATAAATCGTCCAGTTTTTGTCACAAACTGTAAAGTTTTTAACTACGAAAATTTCGAAAGGTAATATCTATCCCGGGAAAATTCAGACGAAGTTAATTTTCAAAATTCGAAGCTCTGTCAACCAACTCCCTGGAACGGTTTCCGTTCACCTTTCCAACTAGTTCAACTACAGAACAAATGCCAGAACAATCCCCGAACTCCAAAAACATAAAGCTATGTTAAGGCTAAGACTTTCTTCAGATGTTTTATCACTTCAAGGATAAATAAATCAAAATTCCTTAGTAGTGACAGAAAACTCAGTAGACGTCATCATCTAGAACAAAACATTTAATAAATTTAAATAGCGCAATAGTAAATATTTCTACCTTTTTTTGTAGAAGTCAAGAACTTCGAAATTTCTCGATACATTGAATTGTTCATCTGTTTCAATCCAAATAGTAAAGACCAAAGACCATAAACCACTTACCCAATAGACATGAAATCGGTACAAAAGGCAATGGGCACATTCGTATGGAGGGTGGTGCCTTTTTTTTTTCGCGCGGCCAGAATCAGTTTCATATCTACTGTGTAGGATACCATACAAAAAGAGAAAAAAAGTTGTTCCCGGGGTTCTAACCGCAGTCCGGGCCGAGATAATAGAGTTTAACTTTTACCAAAAGAGAGGAGAATGTCGCAACTGCCATCTACAATATACTCCCCCTTTGCGACAATTTATTGGTTTCCGGTCTTCAAAAGCGGAAATCCGGTGCACCATGTGCAATATACCTGCCCCCCCCCCCCCCCCCCCGTCCAAACCAAAAAGAAATTGTGTTTCCTATTATTCCTTAAGATGTCGCATCCGCCATGTTCAATACACTCCCCCTAAACGTTTTTTTTGCGGTCAACCAAAGCGGAAATCCGGTTCAACATGTACATTGAACAATATCCTCCCCCTCACCTAAAAATAAATTGAAATGTATTTTATTTCGTAAGGCGTCGCATCTGCCATCTATAATACACTTCCCCTTTGATCTTAATTTATTTTTTCTCCTCCCCCCGTAAAAAACATATTTGTTTCATTTCCCATAATAATTATTATCCTCCTTGGTGTAACTTGTGTCCGGTGTAGTTGGATTCTCCCCGTGTAAACTTGACGAACTGAACACTAAATGGTTCCTCAGCATCCTCTGGCTAGGTGATCGATGTACGGTCGACAGCACATAAAGCGTATCACATTGGCACGCTACGCAGGGTTTATACGACGTACTTTGCAAAGTTTGGTTTTTGTAGGTTGATGTGCCGTCGACTGTATACAAAAGTTAAGACCTTTTGAAAAAAATACACAGAAGTATAACATACGCGGTAACAAGCTCAGTGGCTTGTTAAAAGAAACCATTGTAAAATATATCGTATAACTCCTGCGTATGGTGCCAGTGTGATACGCTTGATGTGCTATCGACCGTACATCCATTGTTGCGGCGTATGTTACACTTCAGTGTGTTTGTATGTGTTAGAGGATATTTTTGCACACATAAACACTCCTACATATTAAAACACTCCCAAACTCACACCAAACGAGATCCAAATACAAAAAGATACTATTCTTTAGGCTTTATTATGTCTTATTTAAAAATTGTAAATCCGTAATTGGCAGTAGGTTTAGCTCATTTGTGTTTTTTAAGTAGCATTAAGTGCTGTGGATTTTGTAATAATCAATAATAATAATAAAAATCCTAATATCGTCGATCTGGTTCGAGTCACGTTTTTCAACAGAGCATTAGCTCAACATTAGTTGAAAAAGAATGGCAAGGTCTCTGGTTCGAATCCCAGTCGCGATGTAATATTTAAAAAGATACCGTAAATCACAAATTACACTCGGATGAGCAAAACACACCCTAAATAACACAAAAATACTGGTACATAAAAACTCTCTTACACATAAAAATTCCCCTAGATATCGTACTAATTAGTTTTGCGCGTCTGAGCATGGTAGTGTATTTTGAAACTGAATGTAAGTACCATACAGTGTGTTGTGAGTATTTGGGAGCATTTTTTTTATGTTAGGACACGAAATAATCACAGTTTTCGTTTGTCTATGTATTTTTTTTGCGTAAAGGTATGTTTGTATTTGAGGAGTGCGTTGTTGATTCTAGGTGTTTTGTGGGGCGTATTTGTGTGTATTTGCATATTGTATTTTGTACGCTAAAGAGTATTTTTGTTTGGCTGTGTGCTTATGCATAAAGATGACTGTATTTTGTGTGTTACAAATGCAGTTGCCTGTGTTTTGTGTTGTTCGTAAAGGTATGTTTGTGTGTAGATGGGTGCGTTTTTGTTTCTAGTTGTGTTTTGAGTGTTTGCTTCTTTCTGCGGTAAACAGGGTTTTTGTATCGTAGGGTATGTATATATAAGGGTGTAATTTGTGTGCGAAACTGTAATTATGTTTATCTGGTTGTTTTTGTATTAAGGTGGCGTATTCAAACGTGTTTCAGTGTCTAGGTATATTTTATTATGTTTAGGGGTGTGCTTTGGAGTTAAGAGTTTATTTTTGTGTATGTCGGATTCTGGATATAGTTATATGAGTCAGCGTGTGTTTATATCCAACGTGTTTAACGCTCCTGTATACTTTTCTTTAAATGATAGGGGTTCGTGATAGTAGCATAATAATTATGTATCCTAGCTAGGCGATGCTGATAAATGACTGAGATCGTCTGGATCCTTTATTGGATGTTTTAGGGGAACCGGAAAGTTTTACTGTTTTAGGGGGGGGGGGGGGGGGGGGGTCCTTACCTCAATAGAGAAAAAAGGAACCTTTATTTAAAATATTTTCAGTCTCCGCGATATTAGAGTTTAAATAAAATGACAAACTAAAGTAACATGAGAGAGAAAGTATTTATTTATAACAGCCGAGTCGTGGCCTTTCGACGACAGTAGGGTCTTTAAAACCATGGGAATTTGCGAGATATTCGATTTTATTCTTTCCTTTACGTAAACTCAAATATCTCGGCCCCGGATGAGTGGGGAAACATAGACGCAACATTTTTACGTTCATCGTGAAGTCCGGGATTCTTACTTTCAGTCAGGGTATAAATATTTAAGTAAAGTCATAAACTTGAGAGGGTGGTTCCTCTCACATCTGGTGTATCTTCTACACCACACGGTGTAGAAGATACACCAGATGTGAGAGGATTCTTACCTTCCGGGATTTTTACCTTCGGTCAGGGCAGAGATATTTAACTTTAAGTAAACGACAAACGTGAGAGGGGGGGGGAGGATGTGCTCATTTTAGATGATGCACCGGCCATCTAAAAAGAACCGGAGTTCTAGTGGCCCAGTCGGGAAGAATTATAACAAAAGTTATAGTAGATGGCCGGTGCACCATCTAAAATGAGCATATCCTCCCCCTCTCTCACATTTGTCATTTACTTAAAGTTAAATATCTCTGCTCTGACTGAAGGTAAAAATCCAGGAACAACATTTTCTTGTAGACGACCTCATAGAGCATGTAAAAATGTTGATTCGACGTCTCTACCCTCCACCGGGGCCGAGATATTTGAGTTCAACGGAAGTAAAAAGTTAAAGTCGAATATCTCGGCCCGGACTGAGGTTACAGATGAGCTGCCATAATATGTTTTATTTACTTTGCCAATATGTACCTAAATAACCATATTTGGTTTCTGGCTGCGAAAATTTCAAAAGGCTCCAAAACCGCCCATTGGCTTTTAAAAATTCTGTCAACGATGAGCGCATAGAAACGAAGCGGGGCACAGGGGTGCCGTATTAAAGAGATACGTCCATGTCGATAACATCTCTAGGTTACACGTGTTGCGAAGCAATTTTGCGCATGTGCGGGCGGACACGGGCGCCCTCCTGTTACAGGTATATGGAGTAAGTGGGGGTAAGTGGACTGTGCCAAAGACCAACCAAATATAATTATGGTCAATTAGTGACCAAACCTAGTCCTACGATAGAGCATTCTAACGTCTGCTGCCGAGCGACAACAACCTGGACCAATTGATTGACATGCTTTCAGGGGCACGAATGGGCTCCGATTAAAATCTCAATAGTTGTAACCCATCCAGGCACCATACGTTGCTTAACTAGCATCATTTTCAACGCATACTCCATAATAACTAGTCCATATTATATGTGATAAACAGCATGCAAAGCTTCTCTGAAACACAACTGTCCCTTAAATTCTATCCGTAATATTCGTACACAGCAAACAGGAAGCCAGCTACAAAGAGCAGGAAATTGCCTATCACGAGCCTGTAGTAATCACACCGGTGTACCAATCTAACTTCGCTGTGGACGCTGTATTCAACTTAATGAGATATTTCCAGAAAGCACGCTGGAAATAGAGTGCTGGTGGTCGCTAGGATTTGTTTTATTGGTTTCTGCTTTGACGGCAGCGGGCAGTGATTGGATAACAAAACTGGTGCATTCCATTTGAACTCTGGGGGATGCAAATCATATGTCGAAGTTATTGCTACGAGTAGATGCATATCTTGATACAAAAGAAGAATTTTTAATTAACTTATTGCTCAGAACTGATAAAATCAATTAATCTATAACAACTTCAGTCGTCCGATTAACAGAAGACGTCGCACAAGAAGTGAAACTCTTTGGTTTAAGAGATTTAGGTCTACCTTAAGTTAACGGTAAATTGAAATTTCATTGCTCATTAGTCCGATTTCGATGAAAGCAAATGTATGTCATTGTGGAAATAAATATGTTTCAAGCCTAAATGCAATGCCAGATTCTGCCCCACCATCAGCCGTTTGATGAACAAGATAACGAATAAATATAAAAATATCTCCGTTTTTTATTAAAATTATTGGTTTTAAATAAAGTTTTGTACGTCAAACGAGTCGAAAAAGCAGCTTAAATTAATAATTCAGAAAATAGTATGATATCGAAACGAATTATTCATTGTTTTTGTTATAATTTTCTACTACTCTCGCAACTCCTACTGATTGTGATCATGTAATATAAAGCCTGTAATAAGTCCCCAATAAAATGATAGATGCAGCTTCAATGGTCTCGTAGTTTGGTAGGTGGGGCAAAGCTCCATTGAAATGTGGCAATGTCATTTTCATAAATTATATCATTATCAATCTCGGAATAATTTACCTCTTCTACCTAAACGCTACTGTGACAGCTTAATTTTCTCATGTCGTTTAATACTATCTCATCATAGATTGTATTGGACGATGGTTCTGCACCCTAGTTTCAACTATTTTCTTTTAGTACATTATGTCTGTAAGGGGGAGGCCTGGTGACTCAAAACACAGGAGAACTCCTAGCTTGAGCACCAGTCTTCCACCAAACTGTGTCTAATAACATGTAATAAAATGTACCGAATGTGGAAGGAAATAAATAACCAGTTAACCAATAATAATCAGTTGGTAAGAGCGTGTCACGGAATGACAAGATCGCAGGTTCAAGTCCTGCCCACGACAAGAATTTTTTCACTGAAATAAATAACATTTGAATGGTTCTATTGATCAACGCCTCATTATCTGCTACTCCGATAGATACATTGTCTATCATCATTCTTCCTATTTGATCATAACGATTAATATTCCCGTTCTAACTCAAATAGGCAGTCTCATTGCTTAACCATTTATAATTGACATATAATTGTCTATCCTGCCTAACTTCAAGTTTCACCCACCACTTGCTACCCTAACTTCTACATTCTCCGTTGCTTCCGATTCAATATCATCTACCCTTCAAATATTGACAAACTTTACGTTAGCGAGTGGAACGGAGAGCCTCGTCCAACTTTTAAGTGTCCCAGATAATTTAAGATTCCGGTTTGTATGCTTTATAATACCTCAATCGATATTCAATCAGCTGGGTTGTGTTAGTTGGGATACATTTCATGAGCAGATAGTCGAGGCTGAGAGTTATTTGCCACTTTTTCTCCTCATCGTTGGCACCTTTTCCTTGCAAATTGGTGTAAATGTAAATTCAATAATTTGTTGACGTGCAAGAATGTACACAACGTGCTTACTTGCAATAAAGAAATGACAATGCCAGATTCTGCCCCACCTTCAACCGCAAGTTGTACAAGATAACGAATAAAAGTAAAAATATCTCCGATTTTTATTAAAATTATTGGTTTAAGGAAAGTTTTGTACAAGTTGCGATTCGAAAAAAACAGCTTAATTAAAATTCAGAAAATAGTAAGAAATCGAAGCGATTTATTCATTGTTTTTGTTATTCTTCTATAGGAGTTGCGAGAGTAGTAGAAAATTATACCGATATGATTATGCAATATGAAACCTGTAAGAAGTCCCCAACAAAATGATAGGTACAGCTTAAATGGTCACCTAGTTTTGTAGGTGGGGCAAAGCTCCATTGAAATGTGGCAATGTCTTTTGAATTTGACTTAGTGCTGCTAGACCATATTTAATATTATGTTTTAAAATAGGTATGATAGCGCTTATACCAAGGTATATTAGATGTTAAGTTTAGGTAAGCAAGACCGACCCGTATTTATGATCGATGTATTGATTTTTTTATGGATTCCAAGCTCTGTAATTTTTATTATTAGATAGGTAATAATTTTCTTGCTGTTGTGTTTTGCGTCATCATCATCAGTATATTTATATGTCCCCACTGCTCGGACACAGACCTTCCCTTACATCGAGGAAGCTCGGGCCATGATCCACCACGGGCCCAGCATTCGGTGAATATAGGTAAGTTTTTCCGTCGAAAAAACCGAGGATATCTCATTGGTACTCTGGCTGGGAATCGAACCTGGGACATCCGTGTCGCAAGTCCATTGACCCAACCACTGAGCCACTGTGTTTTGCGTGTACTACATTTATTTGTTATTTATTCTATTATTCAGTATTCTACTTACCAATATCAATAAGATTTATATGTGCTTGCAAAACACCATTAGGTATTTGTATGATTCAGTGTCCCTTTAACATGAAATTCATTAAAATTTTCCCTTTGATGTTCACAATTTCGCCATCAGTTCTACGCAGAAAAAAATTGTACCAGAAATAGTTCAGTCGAATATTACCGACGCATTATAGCAAAGAATGCTTTTGTTCCCTCCGGCGTGGCCTCGTAGATGACATATTGGTTACCATACAC
The DNA here is from genome assembly GCA_963506565.1 of Tachystola acroxantha. Classification (NCBI taxonomy): domain Eukaryota; kingdom Metazoa; phylum Arthropoda; class Insecta; order Lepidoptera; family Oecophoridae; genus Tachystola; species Tachystola acroxantha. Next base: position 13,008,506 of record OY735878.1, read on the forward strand.
ATGTACGTTACAAATATTGGTACTACTATTGGTACTCGAAACAAAACTGAAAGAGTTGGTTCGTTTAAAAGTTGCAACATCACTTTCGTAAATAAGTCGCACGTTAGATGTATCTTTTTAAATATACAGGGTGAAACGTAATGGGTATATATGAAGCCGAAGGGAGGGTGTTCAGTATCGATAACATAACAACTTTTGTTCTACGGCTTTTCGATTTTAGCTAATTTATTTTTTGACTGGTTAGCTGATCGATTTGTATGAGACATTAATTTATTTTTATTTTTTATTCGAAAAGTCGTAGAACAAAAGTTGTTCAGTTGCCGATACTGAACACCCTCCCTTCGGCTTCATATACCCTTTACGTTACACCCTGTATATCTTGAAATTTTCTAAAGTCTAGAAGTCTAGCGCGGTTAGCCTTCGGTCCCTTTCTATTCTAACTTAAAGTTTTTTTAAGAAAGCGTAAAAATACTAAACGCAGTTAAAGGAAAGTGAGATTATAGGTTTATAGTTATTAGACTAGAAGTGTTTCATTGCAGACCTTGGAGACTTCTAATAATAGAACGATACTATATATATAGTAAAGATAATTTTATTTTTGTGTGTATTTTTGGTTTCTCCCAGACAGTTTAAACTTTAATGCTGTTATTCATAATCCTAGTTCTCACTTACCTTACATCGTGTTGTTGTCCTTTTCACACTTCGTTAAAAACATTAAGATAGACAGGGACAGGGCGATCTGAACGGTGGAATAACTTCAAATGACGATTACGATGAATACGTGTCTTTGTCATTCATTATTACCTATTATTTATTATTCCACAGTTTTGTCTCAGTGATTTAAGTTAAACTTTGATGGTTTTAAGTAGAATTTGTTAAGTAACTCACTTTTAACTCGAACGATAAAATCTACCGATATTCGACCCGCAGTACCACTGCGGTTGGAATATTCAAATTCTTTGCCATATCCGATAATACCGCTCTCATGCAAAATGCATACAATATCATTCTTTACTTCATACGCGAATGCTTTCCGGACGTAATTCATGTAAACTGGCTTTATATGAATTTTATGCGTTCGAATTTTTGGTGTATTTTAGCTCTTACCTGAAATATTGCCTTCAGGTACATTTGCAACTTCCCGTTTTACTGTCATGTTTGTTATAATGTGGTTTACTTTAGTCAATTTAAGGAATTTAAGGAGGCCTTTTCTTTGTAATAATTCTTTTTACTATTTCATATCGTCAATGGAACAGACAAAACGCTAAAGCGCCATTTTGGTAATAAATATATTTAAATAAGTTGAATATATGGTTGGATTGGATTTTCTTTTCTGCATCGATCTGTATTCAAGTCAATCAGAGCACTTTCTTTGGCGCTTTAGCAATGCGAAAATTCGTGAAATTTTCTTAAGTTTAATGTCTAAAACGACGTTTTTTCGTTTTTTTAAACATATTGTAATTATTCTATGGTACTTACTTATTTACACGTACAAATTACCCTTAAACCAATCAATGGATATTTGACTAAATTTTTTTCAGTCATCCGTGTTGTTGAATGTATTGAAAGCCATAATGTTCAACTACAAATCTAGGCATTATGTTGAATAACGATGATTCAATCAAACGTATATGTCAACCAATTGACTGCGACAGACATATCAGAAGTTAGTTTTTCGATATTACAATTAACACTGATAAAAGCTCATTATTACAATTAATGTAACTTAAACACTTTTTTAACAATAAATTTAGGATTTAAACCTGAATTTAGACGGTAGTAGGATTAACTTACAAGTAGAAGCTTGAAAGATATTGGCTTAGCTTTCCTAAATTCATTACTGCCAAGATCAATCTTCAATTTGTAATCTAGATCTACTCGTAATGGCCTAGACAAAACAAATTACGTTAAGACTAAGGATTGTCTAATTATTTGTGACCTAGATGTCGTCAAGTAATTATTTTAATTGTTATAGCCCGGTTTTGGTGCAAAGTCAAATTTCTTTATTGCAAGTAAGCCCGTTGAGTACATTTTTGCACGTCAATATATTTTTTGAATTTACATTTACACCACTTTGCAAGGAAAAGGTGCCAACGCTGAGGAGAAAAATTGGCAAAAAACTCTCAGCAACACATCTTTTAAAACAATAATAATAGATAATTTCTAAACAAGCCTTTCTTTAATTAAATTTAACTTCTTTTTTAAGCATTTTATGTAATTTTAATTTAATTTCACGTAACGTGTATTTACTTTTACGAAGACAGGGAAAACTTATATACAAGGGACCTCAATAAGGTTGAGATTTTTAAAATAATCTCGACCTTAAAAACCCTCCTGTACACTTTTCTCTGTGTTAGACCGTACATTAAAGAATTGCAGTTTTCAAATGACCATGCCAGATTCTGCCCCACCATCAACCGTAAGTACAAGATAACGAATAAATGTAAAAATATCTCCGCTTTTTATTAAAATTATTGGTTTAAAATAAAGTTTTGTAAAAGTTGCGATTCGAAAAAAATAGCTTAATTAAGAATTCAGAAAATAGTAAGAAATCGAAGCGATTTATTCATTGTCTTTGTTATTCTTCTATAGGAGTTGCGAGAGTATTAGAAAATGAGAGTGATTATGATTATGCAATATGAAACCTGTAATAAGTCCCCAAAAAAAAGGTACCTACAGCTTAAATGGTCACGTAGTTTTGTAGGTGGGGCAAAGCTCCATTGAAATGTGGTAATGTCTTTTCCTCTCCGACTTATCGCAAATTAGATAGCTGCGACCTATTTTCATCACCGTACATAACTATAGAGATTTATATGAATCCATACACACCCGAACACAAGTTGTAATCTATTCAAATCAAACTTTCCAATTAAACTCAACTGTAACATGGTTCAATAGGTTTCAATCACAAATTCGCAAAATAGTTACTTGTTTAGAGGCATTCAATTTATATATTCATTATACGGCCGCGCTATTCATAAAGACCTCAAGTGGGGGTGTTACCATAGATACAGGGGGGCAGGGCGTTGCTATAGGAAACTCCAGGTTGCCTCGGCATCCGCCGGGCTTCAACACCTTGTGGTACAAGTCATAGAAACATCGCTTTAAAAATACTTAATATTATTTTTCTTTATTTATTTATTCAAAATTAGGAAATAATATTTACAAATAAATACAAATTAAATCTAAACTATCTAAACCTACCTAACGTGTAAAAATTATAAATAAAAAACCTGCGCCAAGTCCCCCACAATTGGCAATGTGCCCAAAAGGCTGGCGGCGTTGCCCCGCTGTATAGCGAGGCTGACCCGTTGGGCAAAGTAGCCGCCAGCCTTTTGGTCACGCGTGGCCTCGACCAGGCGCCGGGAGATTTGCTTCACTAGGCGGTGTGCTCCCGGCCCCCATGGTCCCAGCGTCTCAACCCCAAACGGCACAAATACGTAGTTATCGCCGATGCCTGCGTTTTTACGCCGTTTGAAGCTTTCAGCAGAACGGCGCTAAGGTACCTATCGACGCAAGTTGCGTCCCATACCAAAGGCCGCCCCATCGTCCAGGGCATAAGAGTCATGCCGTCTTTATTATTTTTCTTGATTTAAAATGTCACACATAATTTTAACAAGAGATTCAATTCAAATTCAATTCAATTCAAATGTTGTTTTTTTATTTTATTCCACATTAGGGTACATTTTCATGTTATTAGACACAGTTTGGTGGAAGACTGGTGCTCAAGCTAGGACTAATCCTGTGTTTTGAGTCACCAGGCCTCCCCCTTACAGAAAAGAGCGGTGTGTGCGTTTGTGTGTAGTGCATGCATGTGTGTCAGTGTGACGAGTGTATGTTTGTGTGGTATGCATGTGTATGCATACCACACAAACGTACGATAAATACTATTTTTGAAATGCTTATTTATAACGTGATTCAATTTCGGTAAGTTGTAGTTCGCATAATTTCGAAAAACGGTTGTTTTTGGCACATTTGTGAACTACAACTTAGCTTGTCGCAATTATGCCACGTATTGTATATTGAAAAATAGTATTTATCCTAATAAACATTTTGTAAATAGTTTTTTTAATAAAATTGATTAAATTGGAAGATATTATTTTTTCAAGATTGGCGGCGCTAGTTGGCTCCGTGAAGGCCCTTAGAGATTCAATTAAAATATATAAAAAAGTAATATTCAAAAGCTTGTTACTTTTCCCCTCCGCTGTAGATTTTCCAAGTCCTCATTACGAGTTGAACAACAAATAAACATTGCAGGCTATCGCAGCCCTCGTTTATTGGACATTATTTATGGAGCCTCATTGTACCTGTAACATGTACTATACAGCCTTTAAAGAACCTCCCAGCCTCCCTGGCTGCTTAGAGGCACCTTCACGAGTAGTGATGTAATTACACCGAAAGCCCAAATCAATTGTCTTATTTTGTAAACAAATATGATCGTCTATGTTGTGATGGCTGAAGGAACTGATTAGTTGAACCTGTTTATCATTGTGACAATAATCCGATCTAATAATGTGAAAATAACTATGCAAGAATCACTGAAAGGCTTAAAATGTTAGTAGATTTTGTTTACTAAACAAGACACTTGATTTGGGCTTCGGTACAGAGCCTTGTAGTGCAAGACCATTTTGAGTGCAAGTTAACGTGAGTTCGCTCTTATCAGTATAACATATATGTAAAGTAAGTATAATAATTATGGAATTTGGCGTTTAATCAAGTTAACGCTAAGCTCGTGCTCAAAATAGTCTATAAATCTCGGCTTTAGACCTAGATTGAGCATCTTTGTAAATTTAAAATGTATAAAGGTTTAATGAACTTCCCTTATAGAACCTGATTTAAAGAAGCGATATCGAGGTGTTAGTTATTATAGGTTCGTTTACAATTGTTACTGACAACAGCAGATCAATGGTAACACTTACCGTATGATTTCAACTCTTACCACGCAGATAATAAGAATGGTCCAAAGTGTTTGATAAAGTTTGATATGTAGGTACTTACTACCGAATGAATTTACTTACCCAAATATATTTTTATCTACGGTAAAACTTATTATATCGCCACAGGAAACAACTATCACGCGTATAGATCTCTAATTGATAATTAGTATTTTTGTTACCAAGTTGCAATCACGACGGGTCCCAAAAATTATTTGGTCCCATCTCTATGGTGAAGGATCAATTCATGGCGTATGTCGTGTTACGAGGGGGGGATTATTTAATTGCTTGTTATTGCCAATTACGAGGATTTTTTATTAACGCTTCAGTATCGATTAAATATTATTATACAGTCGACATTTCAACTTATATAACCTTGCCAGTTTCAAGGTTCAAGTCCTGCCCACGGCAAGAAATTTTTCATCATGTTTTTTGTTCACCGAGCATGGATAAAGCGTAATACAAATTCTGATTAAATATCATAATTCCTAAAATGTTGAATTACCAAAACTTAGAATCGCCAAGGAAGAGAAGATCAGTGGCGCAGTGATTGGGTCAATGGACTTGCGGCACGGAGGTCTCAGGTTCGAGCATGTGTCAATGAGTTATCCTCGGATTTTACGACGGAAAAACTTACGTATGTACATTTACCGAGTGCTCAAAAACGGTGAAGGAAAACATCGTGATGAAACCTGCATCCTTGATGAGAATCGCAAAATAATTTGTGCAGTCTTTCTATTATAAGATTGAGGTAAGTAGGCAGGCTCTTACTTACATTCTTTTGCAAATAGGTACGTCACTTGATGTAAAAAAAATTTTTTTATAATTTATTAACGAACTTAATAACCATCAAATTTTTATTTGACCTAAAATATTTGACTGTTTTTCTGGCAATTTCACGAACAATATTTCCAAAAAATATTTCAGCCCGATTTGTTGCGAATAAATTATAAAATAACCAGCGCCACCTATGGCTCCGTAGCTGTACTTCCCAACGTGAGCGGGCGGTTAGGGAGGGCGGGACTGCAGCCCCACTGAGATACATAGAGCGATGATAGATGTCGCTACTGACGCGGAAAATACTAGAACCTTGCGGGAATCGAGAATGTTATGTTACAGGGAAGATGGCGCCTGTGAGGGCGTTTTAGGCTATGATTGGGAAAAATCCACGAATAAATGAAAAGTGATTTAGTATTTTACGAGTGCGTAACGCAAGTTCGATCTACAATTGTTCGATGAATGTTTGATCGACAGAACGATTAATCGAAGAATTGCAGTTCGAAAGAACACGTTTATGAATCATTTGATTGCTAAATAACTTTTATAAATTCGTATAAGTACTTTGATAATAATAAGATTTAAAAGGCGTTGCTGTCGTAACGTATCAGCATAGAATCAACATTTTGTAATTAAAAAAAAACATTACTTATACATTCTTTGGAATAAAATATATCGTGATGGCTTTTGAAAATGGCGGGAAACGACGCTTGCGAAATTATTTGATAATTTTCATTTTTATTGTCTACAGTGGTTATTTTGTGATTAATATCACGTTAAATTAATCAGAAAATGTTCGCGAATGACAGTATGGTGAATTTATTGGATTATTTGTCCAAGACCTGAAGTTTCGTGCGAAAGTCAAGAGTCCCACTACGAGCTCGGGAGTGAATGTGACTGTCGAGCTGCTTCGTCCAGAGTGATGACGCTACGGCGACTCACCTGGAGGAAGAGAGAAGACTATGATATCTTGAATATTCTGTAACATGACATCGGCAAATGACGAACTGTCGAGTCCATTAATAAAGTAAATAAATTTTATTTTATTCATTTTAAATACCTAAAATATATCGTCAATCTCGTGATCAAAACCTATCAAAACGAATGTAAGTATGATATCTCTCACATCAAAATCTATCAAGTCGTTTAGGTTGCATGAATAAAGGAATCTACATGTATGTAAATTCATAAAACATTACCTGCCTTCTTTCGATGGACGGTAAAAATCAAGTTTTTGTAAAAAAAATCTAGAATTTTTGAAAATTTTCAATTTTGCAGATTTGTTTGTAAGTAATTGTGCAGAAATTTTCTCATTTATAGTGGTTTCATTTGTCAGTTACTAAATCACCCAATTAAACCATGTAAACATGGCAAAATCCACAAGTACGAAAATCCTTAAACCATCTTAACGTTTTTATTACAAGTCTTAATGCCTTTACAATAACTCTTAATTCACAAAAACATTCTTAATCCCCAAAACAATCATCAACAATCCAAAAATTCCAAGCATAAATCAGCTGCGACACCAGCACGCCTCAGGCAAAAGTTGCACGGTAATTTGTTCAGCGCAGCGGCGGTGTGGTGTCAGACACTATCAGGTCAGGCGACACCGTCGCCGAGAGCGGTCCCGCCGGGCTATGGGGGTAGCAACGGAAAAAACTTAAGCAGGAAGCAGTATTGGAGATTTTGAGAGATGACAATTTTAACTCCTTTTATTACGAACGCTGCAAAGTGAACTCAAAAGAACTGGGCCCCGTACTGCCGTTATCAATACGATGAAATGTGATGATGGGATGAGATATTATAGAACAGAGAAGGCATATGATAGAACTGAGAAGGTGCTATACAAACGCACAGTAGTATTAGCACATAGTACTATGACTGTCACGCACGTCTACTAAACTCTACAGATTTGTAGAGTTTAGTAGACTAGAGAAGAAACAGATTAGAAAGAAAACAATCAACACCAAAGAATGTTAAAATTAGACGATTATGAAATCAAATGTAAAAATATCTACATACCTAATGAAGAAAAACCTGTAATATGGAAGTTCCTTGAGACAATGTACATATCCCATAATGATCTAAGTAACAAATTGGCACAACAGACATTCCCAACATTGAATAAAACCTGGTGAAGTTTCCCCGAATCCAAAACACTTGTAGTAATGGACAACTGACAGTACCCGTAGCATACAAGCCTATCATAGAGCAATCCATTTAAATGCATTTCAATTAGTTAAATCAATACCAGTAAGGGATTAATTGTATACGTTTGAGTATGTATATCAACATTGTAAAGGATAATGTATTACAAGATGGTTCTCTCGGTCAAATTAGATTTGATTGATTTTCTCGTCACTAGTCAAAGCTAATGGATCGAGATTGTATCTCCAGAGCCTCAGGGAAGATAAACGATACTTGGATACAATATCATTCGTCTTATAGACAGATACTTACATTTACAGTAGGTTCTTTTGATTTACCACAGCTTTTTTATTAATTTTTGTATGTAGTTCTTTAACATCCATCTTTATGAGATAGCGAATTGGAATAATTCAGGCCAAAACAAATATCGAAGTTTATTATTTTGGCATTCAGCATCTTAAAAAATGTTTAGGTGTGAGTCGTTCCAAACGCGATGCGTTGAACACCTTGGGGTTTTAGTGGGTATATGACCGTATTATGACGGAAGTCCCACATACTACATACTCACCGCACGCCCCTCCTCATTCGCGCGGTGAGATGCGAGAAGCATTTCTCCAAGTAAAAAAAATATGTGATTCTGTCATAGTCGCCAAGTCTGGAATCACCACAAATGTTCACATAATAAATTCTATATTTATAAAAATACCTATTGTGAATATTATTTGTGTTTGCATCTCCATTTAAGCGCAAGTCAGAGAAACAACATTAATAGTGAAACTAATAATTGACACAAATAGAAGAAGGTAAGATAATTATTTATCGACGCCAGAAAAGTTAGACATTTTATTGGTTAGTTCTAAGCCTCCAATAGAAGATCTCCCAGCTCCATACAATGGCTATACGATTTCACAGGCAGTGTCCAACAGTTTTACCTGGTGTTTATTTTCGACTATTGGGTTTCGTGGAGCCGAGGCGAATGTAAATTTGAACTTGTTTCGTGTAAGGAAACTCTACAGAGAGTAATGATTTCTGAGTGCAGTGTTACAGTATTTGAACTGGCCGTAGCATTTACTGTTTATGTTGTGTAAGAATTCTCTCTAGAGGTGTATTTTTAGCTATCATCTTTTGTTAGTAGAATTGTACCCAGACTAAGGCTTGCTTGTTCATTTTGTGTTTCAATATCATTGTCGTCATAATTATTAAAATAATGTGTATTCATTGCGTTTATACTGTGTTTTAAATTAATCTTAAGTCTAAACCGAGTTCGAATTCTGGTAGTGTTCAATTTTTTTCTTCATTTAGATATTTCTTTATCTATACATATTATAAGACTGTTCAAAATTTGTGTCTGTACATTGGATATTTTTTGAAAAGAATAATTGTAATGTGTTTTAGGATACAGATGCCAAAACACTAATTTTTAGAATTTTTGTCTGTTTGTCTGTGACTTCGTGCAAGTATCACGCCATAACTACTGAACGGATTTTGATGGGAGTTTCACTAGGAGATAGGCGAATTATCCTGACAGCTCATAGGCTATGAGCCATGGCGGTATGTGATGTGGAAACAAGGATCCAGAGAGGAAGATCTACCTTCTGACCCTTTTCCTCCTACATTATTGGAAACATCATCATCATCATCAAAGTTCTCGTAAATACGTTCACATAATAATTTCCTGCGCTTGAGAAAGGTTTTTCTCGACTTCTGTACGTTTCATTCAATCTAAATTTTCACACCAGATTCTCTGTATAAAAAATACGAGCTAGGTGTGTTAATCCGGAACCTGCATGATGCATAATGCATTTCAGGGTACATTCAAATCCGTAAACAGGAACAGACGTTGTTTCAGATTCTCTGCCTGTGTTTTCAGTACAATTCCTTTAATAATTTAGCTACGTCATCCAAATAAACTGGGTTTATGTTTTCTCAGACTACAAAAGACTGTTGAGTATTGTAGGACATTATTAAGTATCATCATCATCAGTCTATTTATATTGCCCCATTTCTCGGGCACAGACCTTCCTTTACATAGAGGGAGCTGGGGCCATACATCACGCGGGCCAAGTGCGGATTGGCGGATTTCACATGCCTTAGATTTTTTCTTCTTCCATGGCATGCAGGTTTCATCACGATGTTTTCCTTCACCGTTTTGAGAGCACTCGGTAAATGTACGTAAGTTTTTCCGTCGAAAAACTTATTAGGTATACTTTCGTCTAAATGTATGCTGCTATGTCAACTTATTTGTACGGTGGAACACAGAGAAAGGTGTACAGGAGAGTTTTTAAGGTTGAGATTTTCTAAAAAACTACCTATTGCAAAAAATATTTCACTGTTAGATAGATAAAAGTTAAACTATGTACTGTAAAAGAATTATTCTATTCGGTCCAGTAGTTTTTGAGAAAATCTCAACCCTATTCAGGCCCCCCATATACTTATCTCTGTACATGGAGTGGCAAAATTCTGCTTCTGGGTTTTATCCGCGATCAGTCTCTGAACCATAAACGAATGAGATGAGCGGAGATTGAGTTTCGGTTCACAGCCTCCATTGAGCCTGAATCCTCTTAATTTGAGTCTGGGTGTTATTCATTCAGCTCCATTCTTATATGTTACCTTAGACGCTTTGCGTAAGGGGCGGGCAGCAATTCAACGGCAAGTACAATACTAGGGTGGCAAAATATTCTAAAACTATTCTAAAACTGCTCAATATTTTCTTGACCCACAATTAGTAGTGTACTTAACAGATTTTTTAATGAACAAGGGCCTTTAATGTAATCTACAAACGTGAAAAAAGAGGTTATGATGTTTGTTTTAGATTTTAGGCAGTACCTATTTGTCAGAGTTATTCAGGCCGCCCGTAGGACTTTGACGTGGCCTAACGACTGCTGCCGAGCAACAGCAACCGGGACCAACTGCTTAACGTGCTTTCCGAGGCACGAATAGGCTCAGATGAAAGTGTCACTAGCGGTCACCCAACAAGGACCTCGATCAACGTTGCTTGACTTGTACGATCGTTTTCAACGTGTACTCGAAACTGGCCTGCGAACCTCTTTACAATAGCTATTATTTTTTCAATGTCTTAACAATTTTTTACGGGGAAAGCCTTTGTAAATTCCCGAAAAAAGGCTTTTCTTCCCAAATTCGTAAATACGACAGTCAAAATTAGCATGTTATTCAAATCAAAAGACAGCGTACCCATAAACAGTCCAAAAACTCCGCTATATGCAAACTAACCCCCTAGGGTTCCGTTCCGTTTTATCGTCTGGCGTTTTTCCCTGCGTCCGGTCTGGTCCGGCCGAAATTCCGTACATACCTCGCTGACATAAATCCGTGTCTAAATGAGGTTGGAGGGGTATTAGAATCGTTGTTGTGTCGCCTCGTGTACGATTAGTTTTTGCTGTCACAAAATGTCGTGGATAGTTCGAAGACAAAACGAAATTGCTAATTACGGCTCCAACTGCACCATTTGACGCATCAGTGGTTAAAGGCAATGGATACGTAAATCTCGGTTTCTATATAAACTTGAAGAGTTAACTATAACAAATAAAAATAAGGTTAACTACCAATTACCAGTAATTATTAAAGCTGTGATTAAAGAAATGGACATAAGGATTTTCGGAACTGAATAACGCGATAATCTCTATAACTTGGCTAACGTTCAATGGATACATAGAACAGAAGATAGTTCATTTACATTTCGTTTACATTTAGAAATGGACCGATATATGCCTTCAATTATAATGACAAAACTATACAAGACCGGGGAAAATAGTTACCTATGAATTTAAGAAAATAGTATCGAGTAATCCAATGTCAAATAGTATATCTCTAGTTATAAACAAACCCCAGCCAGGAAATGTCAAGCTCATAGATAATTAACCGTTGACATTTACTTTCATTATGACACGAACACTGTAAAGTTCAAATCGACACGTTAGTTCTACCTTTCCGTCCACGTCATAGTAATTAGAACTTTACCTGCATGACATTTTGATAATAAATGCTACAACTGAAGACTCGAAGAAACTGTTAATTGTACAAAGACAGAAAGTGGGTAATTGCAGACGAGTTGTCGTCTCATTGTTGAAGGCTTGCAAAGTCCTGGAATTATTCGAGTTTACAAAAGCACTAGGAAGAAGCGAATTTCTGTACTTTCACTATATGACTATGGCTATACTAGAAGAAAAGTATGTAGTTTATTTACTCGTAAAGTATGCAAATGAAATGAAAAATATTTATTACACATACAAGGTGACTGTGACGGAAAGGGCCTGCGAGGAGTATGCTGCAGCACAGCCGCGTTTGGGATGAAAGGAAAACGATAATGAAATATAAATTAATGTGAAATCGTGTATTTCTGATAGGGCTTTTAGAGCGAAAGTGACAGATCTGTTATTTTCTACGTAACCAAGCTACTTAGCAACTGTTCCGTCACAGTGACCTTATTTATACACTTAGAACTAACTTAAAATAATATGCGTGATAGGACTATGATCAGCTGAATTGTTGTGCCCAGCCACTTGTGACTGCGCACAGCGTTGATTTTCATCACAACCCTTACTGTGTTCACGGTGTTGTGCATGCATTTTTGCTAAAGGTTGTCTGGAAGATATCTCTACCGTCAATATTGGTTTATACCTATTTCTTTGTGTAATACTTTTGCCCCCGATATAACCTGCTGCAATTAATAATCCAGGGCAAGATTTGTAGAAAGAGGAGCGTTGACAGGAGAATTTACGTGATTGGTTCGGCTGCAGCACCGGCTCCTTGTTCCGGGCAGCTGGACAGAGGGTGAAAATTGCCACGATGTGGTCCAACCTTCGATGAGAAGATGAACGTTGAAAAGAAGAGAATACTTTTGCAAAAAGATTATGTCTTTAAAAGTAGACGATCCTAGTGTCCTCTGGAGGATCAAAATGAATACAATGACAGCCGGGTGACAACACTCCGGTGACTCCTCTGAAGGAATAATGAAGACAATAGATTAAATACTCTGTAACATGAAGTTGGCAAATGACAAACTGTCGAGACCATTAATAAAACTAATAATAATGTACCGTCGTTATTTCTCACAAGAGACATTTAAATTGACACATCGCTTCAGATTTACAACGGGCCGCATTTCATTATTCACGCGACCCTTCGATTATTCGCTAGCCCTCGGTTGGCAGCACCTGCGCTCGATAGAGTGATTATCTTTATTAATACCTATACCGGTGGGTAGTTTCCAATTAATTTGATCGGAGTTTGATTGAAGCTTATTTCAAACGTAGGAGTATGATGGATGTGTTTTATCTAATTGTGTTTTTGTTAAAACAGTGATGCCCCCTTAACTTTCGTTAACGAAAAATAACGAAGAACAGAAAGAAAAAATGTAAGTAAGTATCGGTTTGCCATTTGATAATGAAAAAGCAAACTTCAATCCCATTTTTCTTACCATTCTTCTAGTGTTAACAATAAAATCACGTGGCTATATCCTCTAGTAATGAGCATAAATTGCCTGGATTTTTCCCGATTGCCGACAGGAGGGTAATGTGTTTCGACTCTAAAGCCCGTAGATATTAATTAATCACTCTCAGCTCAAAAGTCAATCTTGAGAACGACCTCAAGATGGCGTTCCTATTAATAAACGTAACATAGGTGCGCGTTTAGGAATCGGGTATCACGTGAGTAACGCCGTATTAATAAACAAAACTCAGTTCTCAAGAGAACTATCACACTCACACTTGAGAATGTATTTGCTGATTGCAGGCGAACCGCGACTTGAGAAAGACATCACGTGATACCCCCTCAAGATTGGTTTATTAATAAATGACATACTTGAGATGGTGATCACGTCTGAATTCGGTCTTGAGGGGGGTTTGAGCCAAGTTTGTCAGGACTTGAACAACTGATGCTATTCCATTGAAGACTTTTGAGACTTTTGTAGATAGAATTGACTAAATTATTGTAATCAAAGTTGTTTAATAAATTATTATTATTTATATAAATGTTTTTTTTAAATTGAATTTGTGTACTTAGTAATCGATAGTTAATTATTTATTTATTTAAAAAATAAAATATAAGTTATGAATTATTTTATAATACTAAAAACTTAATCGAATAAGGCCCCTCTGATCGTTCCCGATGCAAAGGTGCCCACAATACCAGCGGCGTTACCGCGGTGTATGGCTATGTACAGGCTATAGTTAATTTAAATTATTATTATTGTTATTATATTATGTAAGTCATTCGAATACAATGTTAATTGTTTATGAATAAATGAAATAAAAATGAAACAATAAAAATTGTTGATTCTGCTAACCCCTGTGCATTGCTCGACGAAAACGCGTTACATAAAAATATTAAATCATCCACTAAAAATTCTAGTAGGCTAACATTTTCATACGTTTCACCTCATTCGGGGTGCTATTGTGCCCAAATTCTCGGCAAACATTCTGAAGGCCTACTCGAAGGGGTTGGGGGCCAATTCGCGATCGACCTTGACCCCACCGTTCTCAAATATTCCCTCAGGTGAGTTTCCACATATTATTACCTACGAAAGTACTTTTGAAGTATTATACTAAAGTACTTGTGTCAATGAATTTAATTGCACTCATAAGATGTAGCGTTCAAAAGTAACATGTTCATTTTAAAAGACTTTTAATTGAGATGAACTTTTCATTTGATACTACTGAGTGTGAAATAGTTTCACATATATTTCGCCAGGAGGATATATTCTTAACACTTTATCTCATATACCTATAGTATTTTGGCTACAATTGACAGCATTATCAAGTGTTTGTAGCTCTTTCATGCTTTCTTCCTTTTTATTCGTATCCAACCAAAGTATCAGTGTCATATTTTCATGAGTAGCGTTCTGATCATCATCATCAGTCTATTTATATGCCCCACTGCTCGAGAACAGACCTTCCCTTACATCAAGGGAGCTGGGGCCATGATCCACCGGGCGGATTTCACATGCCTTAGATTTTTTTCTTCTTCTACGGCATGCAGGTTTCATCACGATATTTTTCCATTGCCGTTTTGAGAGCACTCGGTAAATGTTCGTAAGTTTTGCCGTCGAAAAACTCATTGGTACATGGCTGCCCTGGCTGGGAATCGAACCTGGGACCTCGTATCGCAAGTCCATAGACCCAACCACTGAGCCACCTATCTAGATTGTCCATATTTATTCCAAAGCAGGTAATACGGATTAGATTGCGATGATTCCGGTGTAGTTATCGACTGTACCTATATGAAAGTCAGTAGCCAAACATTTGCAAGTTCCCATACTATTGTTGGCATGAAGGTCGCCTGTGACTGTGCGATTCCTTTATTCAATCAGGGCTGTAAGCGCCTTTGAACGGCTTACAAAGGGAACACTCGGCCGGTTCCGCTTAGGTAATTTGGTATGGTATTTAGGGCAATGCTCGTGGAACTAGTCAATTTTGTAGCAATTTTGATATTAACTGTTCATAATAGACGTAAGATTACTAAGGAAAATGAAATCTCTGGATTGCAAGAAGTATTCATGAATTACAAGAGAATAGTCTGAAGATATTAGGAAGGTTGTATAGCCAGATGAGAGCTAAAACCAAATGTATGTGAAAATAAAATGGAGAACTAATTCTGAAGAGGTCGTGAAAATATTTAAAAAATACAAAATAAATAGATAGATAGATAAACACTTTATTGCACAAAGAAGCATATAAATAGAAAACAGATAGTAAACACAGATAGCTTTTAGCGATAAGACCGCCAAAATTGTACATGCTTCTCAATTATGTAATTAATACTGTATTATGGTGCAATAAAGTGTATTTATCTTTATCTTTATCTTATCTTTAAACAATTTGTACAAAGGCGGCCTTATCGCTCAAAGCGATTTCTTCCAGGCAAATTAAAAATTTAGTTGGATCAAGTACAAAGAGTGTTATTAAAATGTCTGACAATAAAATGGGGAACAATGCATTTCAGAATTAATTAGGCAATAACAATGATCTTAATAAAGAAGAAGACTACTGATAATGAAATTACTTAAACACAGTCTAAACAGCTGATACTGATGAACTTAACAAACTTAGTGAAAACTGTAAACATAAACTGAGAAAACATGCAGACCCTTTTTCATATTCCCGTCTCCATCAAGATAATCTGCGAAAGTAAACTAAAGAAAACCATATTTCGTAAATAAGGTAGCTTGAAAAAAGCGAAAAAATATACCGTCTACAAAATGCCAAAGGAAAGGTGGAGAGGCAAAAGAGCTTTTATGGAACAACTTTGGCGTACAGTGTCGCACCGAGGGCGTTTACTATGCTAGGGGTCGGGACGCACTTACAGCGGATGTTGATAAAGTTTTATAAAAATAATTGGTTCATAAAGGTTTTTTTTCAAAAATGTTGACTTGCAAAAATGTTACACAAATACAGATATGATTCTCACTTTTTAAACTTTCACGGTTTGTAAACATATTAATTAGATCAGTCTACTCGTGAACATGATGGCTGCAATGCTGTCGAAATATCGAGACATCAATAATAAATGTTTAACACGGTAATTCCCGTTTTATCTAATTAATAGATATGATTCTGATTCTTACTAGCATTATTGCAACAGATACATAAAGACGAGACTGTCTTAGGATCAACGAGAGATAAACGATGCATCTGGATTATTTAAAAATCGCGAACTATGAAATAGAGAAATTTTGAAGTAAATACTTACGTAAGAAGAAGACATTGCATTGAAGATATTGCAGTACAATAACCGGTTAATTTAGTACAGTATCAAACTGAATTGTTTTAACGTCCTTTACAATTAGGAAGAAGACTTGAGAATAGGTAACAACTTGTTAAAATAAAAATAAGCAAAAAACTTAATATAACATAAAGAAGCAGACGAAGTTAGTACGAAGATAAATCTTAATGTGAAATTGCAAATAAACATCCACGCTCTTATCTATGCTGAAAAAGAAGTAAATTTTAAAATAATCGACGTTGAAAGAACAACCTATTTCAATAAGCAAGTACGGGACTATTTGGACGGTAAGCTAAGTGCGCATGACTGGGTGCTAATATGACGCTAAATGGACTATTGCAGGAGGTAACAAAGACTAAATGTATTCTAATCAGACTTCCTAAAAGATTAAGTCACTGGACCAAAGAAATCTAAAAATAGATATCAAGTTACATCTAATAAAGTGGAACGTGACACAAAACGCGGTTACTTGTACCATATCCCGCAGAAACAGACGGAAAAAACTGCACCAGCGGGCGCAAAACGTCTACGACGACAAACATCGTTGCCTTGTTCCACCGATCTCCGTAGATATGCAAAACATCGTCCTTTGTAGCATGATCTTATTGTGTTCGCAAATCCCAAGCCCCCGCCTGCATACGAAACTGTGTTGCCAGATCACTTTACTATTCCCTATAGTTCTTTCCTTGTTTATTTAGATGACGTTATTCGTACGACCAGTAGTCATTTCTAGAAAAGGAACCAGAGGTTTTGTTTTATCAATTTTATCATCAGTTGTTATTTCAACCGTTCTTGTAATACTTTCTATAATATTATCGAAATTTTAGTTTAGTCATTGTAAAGTCATTACTTTCCTGCAATTTCTATTTCCACTTCATTATCATCGTCTGTATTTTACCTGGTTACTCACAGTCCGTTGTTGGACTAATTTTATAATTTAGATGTGTATCAGTTATACGAGCATCTAGAGATAAAATCTGCATCGCTGGAAGAGCTCAAGGCTGTACTAAAAAGTGCTTATCAGAAGTACTTTGAGGATTGGAAGAAGCGTTGACACAAGTGTATTATAATCTAAGGGGATTAGTTTGAAAGGAACGATATTAATATTGATGAATAAAGAAACAGCTTTTCATAAAAATATAAAGTCACCTCACTTTATAACACACTGTTATAATTTAGGATTTACCGAGTCAATAATGTGTCGATGTAGTCGTCAGTCAACTATTAAAATAATTGAGCCGTCTAACAAAAGCCCATGAAAACTAAAGCCATTGAAGAGCTAGCAACACTGAATACGAAACGACTTATGTCGATTTAGAAATTTATTAGGATTCGAAGCTATTTTTATGCGAAGCGCGAACGCCCGACGTGCAACGCGCGAGTTATTGTTGAAATTCAGCTTTGCATTCCCAAGTTTACCTTAGTTTGATTTATGCGAGTACCTAAATGTACGTGTATTGGCGTCGAACCATACGTTTTAAACTTTACTACATATTTAACTGTGTATAAGGTTGTTACTACAAGTATTGCAGTTTTGTTACAATCTAGAAATGTTTTCTAGAATAAATAAATAAATGTTCTTAAAATCCTAACATCTTCATTTGAACGTCACATTCCGTGTCATTATTCGAAATTATCATTTGTTTTCATTACTTGATTGCAGGTTTTTACCTTATTCATTTTGAAAACAACAATTATGTTATTTAGATGACATCCTTATTGTTGCATATTATAAGTTCTTTTAATTATTCATCACTCAATAATCAAAATTAAACTTTTCTTTATTCAATTTTCGTCTTTATAAGAGGTCCTATAATAATATAACCAAGATGCCTCCTTTCTTCTGCATCAACGGAATCTTGTACAAAATTGTCTTGTGTCTTTGAAATACCTCCATAATGATCTCCCAAAATCTCCCCGGCAAATCATCATAGCGATCTCTAACCCTAACAAAACCATATATCACGCAGACCTCACTCAGACCTCGTTTCGGTGTCCATCTACGGGCCGCCGTGACAATGACAAGTCGAAGATTGCATCGAACGGTTGCAAATCCCAAGGGTTCTGTACCGAAATTGATCGTAGTAATTTGCCCGCGTTCAGGCTGCCAGCGCTCAGCGATTCGTCTCTGCGGTTGGGCAAGTCTTGAGAGGATCGTGATGTGGATTGTCTAGAGATATTCTTTAGGGAGAGGTGAATTCGGCAAGACAAAATGGATATCGAAAATGATATCCAATGTGGATAATCCT
Organism: Tachystola acroxantha; assembly: GCA_963506565.1. Taxonomy (NCBI): domain Eukaryota; kingdom Metazoa; phylum Arthropoda; class Insecta; order Lepidoptera; family Oecophoridae; genus Tachystola; species Tachystola acroxantha. The sequence goes on from OY735878.1 coordinate 13,027,350, forward strand.
ATTGGTAATTTGAATAAAGAAACTCCAATAGCCCTAATAATGAGTAACAATAACAACGCGTTTTATTCAATTAATCTTACAAGGAAAGATGAAGAAGACATGTAAGAAGAAGGAAATCATGGCTCAAGAACCTAACGTTACATCGCCAATGCTGTAAGAGTTTACCTAGATATTTATGCGGCGTTGTCGAGAATGTAGATTAATTTTATTTAATTAAAGTCAACCTTGACAAAAGAGATGTTCCTGACGCAGGACAGAGGAAGATATGCAAAGCTGACGGCTAACCTTCAATTAGTGGTAGTGGTGTAAATGTAAATTCAAAAATATTTTGACGTGCAGAAATGTACACAACGTGCTTACTTGCAATAAAGAAATTTGACTTTGACTTAGTGAAAAGGCACCGTACGAAGAAACCTTCGCGAAAAGACTACGTAATCATAAGAATAAATAGGTGGAACATTAAGAAAAGCTGTAACCCATTAGACTTATGATCGTTCCCGGTCCGCTATCCTATCACCACTTGGCCAGCACCCCGACTACAATTGCCAATGATCCATAAAACACATTACTCAAACACGACACAGAATCGTCACACTCGCGCGTCGTCCACGGAATAAAAATATACCAATTTCTCGAAACGTCTCCTGTCTCCGTACAATTTGCGCAGAGAATAGGTGGTTGGGTGACTCAGATTGATAATATTCTTTCTTCTGTCGTGCATTGTCAATGTTATTACGTTTCTATGTTGTTGTTCTTGATCACATTAATGTTTTAGTAGTTGAGGTAAGAGCTTTGATCTCCTATAAACAACTAGATACACAAAGGTCTTACTAAAACAATTTAAAAACGTCCAAATAAGGGTCCATTATTAACGTCCAAATAATGTACAGTCATCCGTTTGGACCTTCTTTGCGCTCGGACATTTTTAGAAGGCAGGCTGTGTATCTAGTTGTTTATAGGAGATAAATGGGTAAGAGCAATAAATTATCTATAAATCCCTATCACATTGGGAAAGTTTGTATTTGTTTTAAAAACTGGAGTGCGTTCTGTAATTTAGCTAGTGTTTGACATTAAATGAATGACTGTGCTTCCAATATGGTAGATAATATTAAAAAAATATAGAAACAAAGTAATACAGAATACCTTTTGCATAACCGCTATGAGACAGACAAATAAGCAAATATACCGCAATAAGGTAAAATGACATTGCCACATTTCAATGGAGCTTTGCCCCACCTACAAAACTACGTGACCATTTAAACTGTACCTATCATTTTGTTGGGGAATTATTTCAGGTTTCATAATCATAATCAGTATCATTTTCTACTACTCTCGCAACTCCTATAGAAGAATAACAAAAACAATGAATAATTCGCTTCGATTTCTTACTATTTTCTGAATTCTTAATTAGGCTGTTTTTTTTTCGACTCGCTAGATTTAAGACTTTGTTTTAAACCAATAATTTTAATAAAAAACGGAGATATTTTTATATTTATTCGTTATCTTGTACATCTTGCGGTTGATGGTGGGGCAGAATCTGGCATTGTCATTTATACGCATGAGAAAACACACATGGAGAATGAACTATAGGTACAATGAGAAGATGAGAGAGGATGACCTACAAGGTGAAAAGACAGGGACTGCATGTGCAAAAAGTAAAAAAATCGGGTTTAGTAGCGCGCCTTGGGGGACGCCTATATTCCAGTAGACTGATACAGGCTGATGATCATTTTTTATTTTATTTTATTATGGGCTCGACAGTTCGTTATTTGCCAATGTCATGTTACAGAAAATTCAATATATAATAGTCTTCTATCTTCCACCAGAGGAGTCGCAGTAGCGTCTTCACCCTGGGTGGCTACCCAGGGTGAAGACGCTACTTCGCCTTCATGTCTGCTTCCAGAGGTGCGTCTTCATGTCTTCATCCAGAAGAGTCGCCGTAGCGTCATAACTCTGGACGAAGCAGCCCGACAGTCACGTTCACTCCCGAGCTTGTAGCAGGAACTCTTGATAAAAGCTTGAATCTTCAGATTTTGCCCAAATTATCCAATAAATTCACCATACTGTCTTTCGCGAACATTTTCTGATTAACTTAACGTGATATTAAACTCAAAATAGCCACTGTAGACATAACAAAAATTATCAAATAATTTTGTAACCGTCGTTTCCGATGTTTTCATGAGAACCAATGATGATCATAGTTGCAATCACAATCAAAATGATACAATAGTCGAGAGGTTATCATAGAAGCCTGAGCTGATGTGGTTTCCATTAATTACGGCAAATGCTGATGAAAGTGTTAGTATGCTACATAAAACTCAAACAAAAGGTGTCCTTAAAGTGAGGGCATCAGCCTTCAGCGCAATAACATGCAACTATCCTGTTTTATGCGTCAAATCTTAGTTTTATGTCCCTAAGCCGTCACCATCGCTTCGGCGTTTAGACGGCTCTGCCAACTAAAATGCCGAATTTACGTCTCCGTCTGACTATAAAAGCCAGGCTTGTCAAAATATAACTTTTGTCTGGCCGTTTCGGTGAATTCGCTTTTTATTGTGGCCAATTTCTAGATGCCGTGAATTGTGTATATAGTTTTATCAACCTATCTATCTTCAAAATATAGGTACATCCATTCCTTTCTTCCGTATGGATAGGGACTTCCATCTATTGCGATTCTGCGTATACCAACATCGCATCGTTCACATTCATTTTAAAAATCATTTGCACTCTTTAGATCTAGGACATCACTGGTAGCCGCCAAATCGAAATCCACGTTCAATTGTCTGATAGTGACAATTGACTCATTGCTACATCACGTAAAGCTAGACACACACAGCCGCGACCTAGCCGCGATCTGCGATCATTTAAAACGCATGCCCCGACTCATTTTCTGCCGTCGTTACCTACTGGACGTAGATCGCAGGCCTATGCCGCTATGAGCTATGATCGCTACCTACCGGACGTTAAAATGCCTCGAAAATGAGGCGGCGCATGCGTTTCAACTGCGCGGCTAGGTCGCGGCTGTGTGTGGAGGGCATTAGAGTGAGCATGATAATATCTGTTTAGAGTCGATTAAATTTAGCGTGCGCAATCTAGAATCGTCACAAATATAGTTGAACATGGTCATGTATTTTAATGAGATCGTCTCAGTAAGAGAAGTCTAGTAGTATAATGAACTACAGCGCAACGGAGCTCTCTTATACTTAATAAAAAAGTTAAATTAGTGGTGACGTATGCATAATAGGAATAGACTGCTCTTTGAAAAGGCTTGATACTTGCCAAAATGCCAACTACCATACCCACTATACTCACAAAAGTTACTACTTGTCTTTCTCACTCCCTGTAAGCAAGTGAACGACCGACTTAGCTTGCTCCAGACAAACTTGATAAGGTCAAAGCTAATGTCATCGACATTACACCAATACCCGTTCGGTGCACGCGTACCTAATATTGCAGAAAAGCTACTCGACGACATTTACAAAGAACTAGTGCCAACAAAAAGATTTTAGAAAATTTGCCTCCGCGAACGTGCTCGGAGCGATCCAAAAAGCGATACGCCATAACAAAAGTCATGAAGTTCTCTTTGAGTCCTTTTTATTCGTTCGGAAATAGGGAAAAAGTGTTCGCAAAGCCTTCCCCCGTCCGCTCCGTGTTCGCAGCCGTTCGAGATATACTTTGAGTCTATACTTTGTGCAAACGAGCGTTTGATAGGGGCCGCCGTTGATGTAGAATCGTACTAGAAGTGTTTAATTATTATTTTTTTGAATACAGTACTGCTACGATAAGATAGATCGCAGTATCTCCAAGGAACGCACTTTTGACATAGATGCACGTGCGACAATTTTCAAAGATTCATCATCACTATCATCAGTCTATTTATATTGGCTACAATTGACAGCATTATCAAGTGTTTATAGCTCTTTCATGCTTTCTTCCTTTTTATTCGTATCCAACCAAGGTATCAGTGTCATATTTTCATGAGTAGCGTTCTGATCATCATCATCAATCTATTTATATGCCCCACTGCTCGGGAACACACCTCCCCTTACATCGAGGGAGCTGGGGCCATGATTTGGGATTTCACATACCTTAGATTTTTTTCTTCTACGGCATGCAGGTTTCATCACGATGTTTTCCTTCACCGTTTTGAGAGCACTCGGTAAATGTACGTGGAAAAAACCGTGGATACATGGCTTCCCTGGCAGGGATCGAACTTGGGACCTCCGTATCGCAAGCCCATAGACCCAACCACGGCGCCACCGAGCTCTTTAGCTTAGATGATAAAGCGTGGTTTTATCTAGTGCTAGTAAAAGTCCAATCCTCGCTATAAGAATGAAAATTTCAAACATACTCCTACATTTTTAGAATTAAAACTATAGTGAGCCATTACTACAAATTATTATATATAAACGGATATCACGCACAGAGGGCGCTCATCTGCAGTGCGCGAAGAAACGTCACCGGCGACGCGGGCGTGGCGCGCTCACCTTGAAAAAGGCCGTCGAAATCGGTCGAAACTGTCGGTCTAATTGCCGACTTTAACAATATAAGTGAGTGATATCCGTTTATATATAATAATACTCCTACATTTTTCAAAATTTCATTTAAGTAGTAGATAAGATGAAATAGCTTTGATACCGGTTTTTCTAAATGACGATGAAACTTAATACAATAGAATAGAAAATATGTTTATTGCCATACACGAATTACATAAGCTCACAAAAAATCAATTAAGGACTAAAGTTATAAACTAATATAGTAATGGCGCGAATTCGTAAACTTGATATAAAGGTACGCCACCCGTTTAGGCCCCCTGTGCCTTTCCATCTTGACATAAGGGATATCAAGGCGATTTAATGGAAGTGAGGTTTAACTAGGTCTATGAATAACAGCAATCCTTGAACTTTATTATGGAAATTTATCGTCGCTTCCAGTGACTGCGTCTCTATGGTATTCAACATATCGTGTGGTATCGTTCGCCGAGAGAGAGGGATTACTAAGGTCCCGGATTATATCCCTTTATGATAAAACGGTGGCATTATGGAGGTCTGCGCCTTAATAACTTGTTCGGTAATTAATCTTGTTGGTAATAATTCGCGTTTATCTTCGTATTGGCTAAGGCGATGAATGGCCGTCTGACCCTAAGATTATATACCGGAGCCCAAATCAAGTGTCTTATTTTGTAAACAAATATGATCTTAATGATAAATGGAGAAAAATTTTCATCACGACCGGGAAATTTTTCTCCATTTAGATTTTCGTTTCGCATAGCGCATATGCAAGAAAATATCAAAAAATATGATCTTCTAATTACCTGTTGTGATGTAAAACGGAAGGGACTGATTGATTGAATTTGTTCATCATTGTGAAAATCAAGTAATCCGATCTAATACTGTATAAATAACTATGCAATAACCACAGAATAGCTTTAAATGTTAGTGGGGGAGGGTAGTTTTTGTTTACAAAATAAGACACTTGATTTGGGCCTCGGTTTACGTATACTCTGTCCCAATCCAATTTTCCATGGAGGTAAATAAACATGACGTTTGAAAGTTCACTAAAACAATATTAAACTAATTAATGATTGCTTTCTATCATTTCACTCTGAACTGACGCATTTGAGTCGTACTGGTTAAAGCTGGCTAGAGCAATGGATAGTGATCATGAGTAAATAAGTAAGTCAAAGTCTCTTTATTGCAAATAAGCACGTTGTGTACATTTTCTTCTACAACTGATTCTTCAGGGAAAGATCCAGGGCAGAAGAAGGCCAGGTAGAAGGAGAATATCATGGCTCAAGAACTTACGCCAATGGTACGGCAAGAGTACCAGGTCTCTGTTCCGTGCCGCGTTGACGAGAGTGCAGATTGCCATATTGATCGTCAACCTTCGTAATAAGACGGCACCATAAGAAGGAGAAGTATACATTTTTGCACGTCAATATATATATTTTTTTAATTTCGCTTACAAAATTGTACTGCTAGGGAAAAGTTTGGGGAAAAGATTTTCAAGCTGTGACTAGACCATGCTCAAAGTTTCAGCTGACTGCTAAAATTCAACTCAGAAAACGCGTCTCTTGACATGGTGGTCTCGTCAATCGTCGTTTATGTATATATACAGGGTGTAACGTAAAGGGTATACGAAGCCGAAGGGAGGGTGTTCAGTATCGGTAACTGAACAACTTTTATTCTACGACTTTTTGATTTTCGCAAATAATTTTTTTGACTTTTCATACATTTCGTACCAGTCAGCTGATCGATTTGTATGAGACATTAATTTATTTTTATTTTTTATTCGAAAAGTTGTAGAACAAAAGTTGTTCAGTTACCGCCCCGGACCGTCTCTTTGGCTTCATATACCCTTTACGTTACACCCTGTATATAAAACTTCAACATTATTATTATAGTGTATTTATTATTGTATTAAAAAAAGCAATATTTTTTTCAAAAAGTTGTCATTTTGGGGATATTTTTTTGACAATCCGGTAATCGGAATTTTTTTTACAAACCCTGTGCGTACTCGCAATATCTACCCGAACTTACGGTACCCATGTTGCGTCAATTTATGCACAAAAGCCGCTTCAAAATTGCTGCAAATAATTCCCGGTTACCGCTTCACACTCTAGCTCACCACGAGATTGCAACCATTTTTCCCCGAGACCAGAAATTCGCCTCCGTTTCTCCCCAAGAATACCCACCGTTCAGCTAAACGGTTGCTTCAGTATGAAAGAGTCTTTCAGATCTACAGACGTGTCTATAATAGGTATGCGTCACAGGCATATTGCGTAGTATTGCACTGTGTGAACTGTCCAGGCACTTCGTGATAATACGCTGCAGGTTAAAATGTCAACATTAAGTCTTTCTTCTTAATATTCAAATGACAATGCCAGATTCTGCCCCACCATCAACCGCAATATGTACAAGATAACGAATAAATGTAAAAATATCTCCGTTTTTTATTAAAATTATTGGTTTAAAACAAAGTATGTACCAGACATCTAGCGAGTCGAAAAAAACAGCCTAATTAAGAATTAAGAAAATAGTAAGAAATCGAAGCGAATCATTCATTGTTTTTGTTATTCTTCTATAGGAGTTGCGAGAGTAGTAGAAATTGATACTGATTATGATTATGCAATATGAAACCTGTAAGTCCCCAAAAATTATAGATACAGTTTAAATGGTCACGTAGTTTTGTAGGTGGGGCAAAACTCCATTGAAATGTGGAAATGTCATTTGAGGCTGCTATTTCACGAGAAACCTAGCTGAGATTCATGAAGTAAGGGTCCATGATAAATCTGACCTATTGTGTTGAATCTATGTTTATGGTGGTGCAATGGTCTATACCTTTACAGTCATTCGCTTATTCTTTATTGTACACGAAACACTTTTACAAAAGTGAGAGAGATAATGGATGTACATAGGCGTGCTTATCTCTTAGGAGAGATTTCTTCCAGCAAAGCCTACTTTAAAAAAACCATAAAGAGACATAAGTAGTAGACAGGCATACAAGCTTACGTGCACAAAATCTATTATATTGAATGATAATACCAATAAATAAATTATTACTGTCGTAATTAAACCGAAAAACAAAATTATCGATTATTGAAAATGACCATGGGCTTTATGGCATGATTTTCAGAAGTCTCCAGCACTAGAATGCAATTATAATCGACTAATTAAAATAGAGCCTATTCAGATAGTATAAAAAAATTAGAACGAATATCCCTCTTTTTTCTCAATTTCCGTTATTTTGCAAGTATACTGCGTTTTTAATTAGCACGATCTGGCCAAACCTAACAAAGTCTTCTTTTTTTTTCGAGTGGTTTAATGACCAAACCTATTTGTCAGAGTTATTCAGGCCGCCCGTTGGTCTCTGACGTGCGACATCAACCGGGACCAACTGCTTAACGTGCTTTCCGAGGCACGAAGGGGCTTAGATGAAAGTGTCACTAGCGTTCACCCATCCAGGTCCTGACCTCGCCCAGCGTTGCTTAACTTGTACGATCGTTTTCAACGTGTACTGAACTGGACTACCAGCCCCTCATAACCTAACCTAACGAAGTTGTGGGTCGGAGAGAAGATTCGTATAAAATCGCGACACTCTTCGGCCCACCTACCCCCTCTGGGAAACCACTAACTTTAGGAACTAACCAAGAACCCAACAGAGAACCAACTAAGATAAAAAAAACCTAACGAAGTGTCTAGTCGCATTGTGAAGTGCATCTTTTTATATTAAAGCTACGACATTGTACATAGCTATGTGGCTCGCAGAATTGTATGCGAAATCTCCCGTGAAATTGACGCTCCTCGTCTATTCTTTAGACGTCGGATAGAGCGATGAATCGTCGCTGAATTGATTTTTTTTTACAAGAATTTCACATTGTTAGTTCGCAGCTGATATATTAAAGTTTCAAGATACTGAATGGACTTACAATGTGGATAGAAGGAATACATTTTTACCGACGATTTGATGAATTTGCGAAAATTTTCTTTATAAAAGTCAACATGTTTTAGGAATTTTTATTATTATTTACAATTATATGATAGTAGGTACTTGTATATATATATATATTTGTATATATGTATATACATACATACATGTAATAAAATTGACTATTAAAATATTAATTTAAATTGTAAAATTATTTTTCAATTGACCATAATTTAAAATTTCTAACAAATTGTTTATTTTCTTATTTTTGTTATTGTGAGGCTATGGATTGGTATTTACCTAGCTGGATAGTTGTGTGGCGTAGTCTGCATTGCGTCTGAATGGACGACTGAAGGTCGCTCAGCATCGGCCCTTACATAATCCCTTGATAAGCTCATAGGTACGCACAGCCAGAGGTTCCGATACAGATTTATACACGCTTTTGTTTTGAAACTGCGGTTGATGGTGGGGCAGAATCTGGCATTGTCATTTATTCAAATTCAAATACACTTTATTGTACAGTCGAAGACAGAGGTAAGTATACAGGGGGCCTCAGTAAGGTTGAGATTTTCTCAAAAACTACTGGACCGAATTTAATATTTCTTTTACAGTCACATAGTTTTCACTTTTAGCTATCAAACAGTGAAATAATTATTAATCAAGTGGTTTTTGAGAAAAACTCAACCTTAAAAACTCTCCTGTACACCTTTCTTTGTGTTCCACCGTACATAAAAGACACAAACAATTACAATACAGAAATACAAAACAATATGTACAATTTTGGCTGCCTTATCGCTAAAAGCGATTTCTTCCAGGCAACCAACTGTTGATGGAATTTAAAAATATTAAAGTGAAAGAGGTAGAGGTAGAAATACAAGAAGAATAAAATGAAAAATAATATTTATGTACCAAAATATAACTTATGTAAGTAACTTTTATATAAGTCGACTAATTGTCAATTTCTATATGATTTTCTATGAACCAGTGGTTAATTCAACAAATAGATAATTAAATATATGTGCTTATGTTGAAGATTTTTTATACTTATCCGATCCATTAAAAGTTTATCCAAATAAATTGCACTACAGAAATGCACTGCAATTTTTCTAAATCATCCCCTCAACTAACCTTTACCCTCTCAATAAACGACCGTTCTTAGTTTAAATATTTAAACCTCGTAGGGTAAGCTGGCCGAAGCTGGACACTAGGTGCTCAAAATCAATTACCTGGCCGACGATGGAACAATTTGTCGGCGACTAATCCCCTGACGACGATCGATATAAGCTAATGATCTCATCAGGTAGCCTCCCCGTTAAACGGCTTAATCGCATGCCGGGGGTAATGAGAAAATGGTGTATCTACTCTGTTGCCATAAGATTAGTTGCTAATATGTCTCTGTTTAATTAGATAGAATAGAATAGAAATATCTTTATTAGGCAACAAAATCCGGTCTTAAATAAATACAAACATATGTGAGTAGTTAACTGTACAGATATGTTAGTATACGTAAGTATATACTCCACCTATGTGAGTAGGTAGGTATATACATTGTGGTTTTTGATGCTAAAAGGCGCCACGCTCAGCATAATGCTGAAGGAGCTGACTCCGCCGAGCGCTGATTTTCAGCGTGGCCCTTTTCCTTAAACTAAACCCACCCCGTGTCCCTTTACTGTGTCTGTCTACAAACTAAAACACCGATAGACTCATCGCCGACCACACCACTTATTCCTACCACGACCTGTGCCGCACCACACCCTACTTGCGATGACGATTTCTTTAGAAATTTAGATTTAGTGCCGCAGAAAGTATTTTTAAACTCTGTTTCCTGGTCTTGTAGAACTACTTTTTTATACAAAGTTTTAAATGATTTTATGTTTTATAAGAAATTATGGTTTTGTTTAGTGAAGTAGTATTTTGAGTTGTATTTGTAGCAATCGGCTACCAAATATTCATAATATAAATTATGAATTTCATAACTTAGCTTATTATGAAACACAATTGTCTTGAAATTATTATATATAAATGGGTATCACTCACTTATATTGTTAAAGTCGGCAATTAGACCGACAGTTTCGACCGATTTCGACGGTCTTTTTCAGGGTGAGCGCGCCACGCCCGCGTCGCCGGTGACGTTTCTTCGCGCACTACGTGAGTGATATTTGTTTATATGTAATAATTTGTAGTAATGGCTCACTATAGCTTTAATTCTACAATTGTCTTTTTCTAAAAAAAATCTTTTTAGACATTGCCACTTTTCAATGGAGCTTTGCCCTACCTACAAAACTACGTGACCATTTAAGCTGTACCTATCATTTTGTTGGGGACTTATTACAGGTTTCATATTGCATAATCATAATCAGTATCTTTTTCTACTACTCTCGCAACTCCTATAGAAGAATAGCAAAAACAATGAATAAATCGCTTCGATTTCTTACTATTTTCTGAATTCTTAATTAAGCTGTTTTTTTCGAATCGCAACTTGTACAACTTTATTTTAAACCAATAATTTTAATAAAAAACTGAGATATTTTTACATTTATTCGTTATCTTGTACAACTTGCGGTTGATGGTGGGGCAGAATCTGGCATTGTCATTTCATAAAGAACAAAGGAAAAAAAGTGGATCCTTTACAAACCCCAAATGATCCAGTAGTAGCCACTGGATTGTAGTAAGGTCGCGAGCGCCAGTGGATTTGATAAGGTCTCCTAAGCAAACTGGGAGGATGAAACAATTTGTGAGCCCTAATCAAATAAGTGTAAAGGGAAATTTAAAATTCCTGGCCCGCCATTTGCATAATGACCCCTCCACGTAACGACTCAATCTGGAGGGGCCCGTTTTATTATTATTGTATATCTTAGTCACGAATGCTATTTACTTGTAAGTACGCCGATCTATCGCGTCTCTGCTCGCAAATTTCAGAGTCCATAAAAAAAGAAAAAAAAAAGTGTCAAGTTCCGCCGCCCCACCCAAACGGCCATTGCTAATCTTTGCGTCGATGCCGCGTGAGTGTTTTTCCTACAATTTATGGAAAATTTTGCTGAAAACGAAAAATTTCGTACTCGATCAGTTATTAGAACTGGCTAGAACGGCTTGATATCGCCTGGGGAAGATGAGAAGAAGATATCGAACAAATGCCGTGAGGTTAAGTGAAGTTTACGAATAACCTGAGTGACGAAGAGTTGTTTCTTCTAGTGATGCTTGTACAGTGTACACCCATGCGATGGGTTGTAATTTGGAGTGATAGTTGTGACGTCTAACGTCCAAACTCGGGTGAGGAATATATATGATATTTCCACCACGACCATACGTGCAAACAATTTGATGCGTATCTATCACTCCCAGCGAGAGGCTGTATTGAGAGCCTGGGCTCCTTTCACGATATACATGCGAACAATCGATATGTATTGCCTCAGGCAGGTCACGTCTGGCGTTTAGTGTGTTAACATAACCTAACCTAAAATGAATCATAGAAAGGCAAAGTACAGTAGATCGTATGACTATGTACCTTCTTACAATACATACTGGACGACATGTCACAGTCCATTCTTGAACAACGCCAACAACAGACAGACCCTGTAGACAGTCGCAGCGGTGCCCATGGGGAAAAATACCTCGGCCACTAGATAAAGAAATGAAACAAGATGTCCTGATCCAGAGAAATGTTATACTTGCCATACATTGTTCCTATTTCCAACTCAAATACTAAGGCTGTGATGTCAGAAATAATATATGTACATTTTAATTTTGACTAATTATTTAATAAATATCCTTCAATGTGAGGGAAGGTCTGTACCCGAGCACGGAGACATATACCTAAATAGACTGATGATGATTTAATAAAGCAGAAACATATGGGCTGTGTTGTCTTTTGCAGTGGATACTGCTCTTAATCTCGTCCTAAAAGGAACGATTAAAGTCCTGAACACTATTGTATCAGTGTTGCTGGCTGACTGTTATACCGATAACACTTACAAAATGTGTCTAGCCTAGACGCTTAGACACCGATGCAGTTGATAAATATCATTGCAATATAACTTGTCTGATAAATTGAATGAATGCAAGCAATTGTGTGAACATTTCTAACATATTGGCTATACCAACATCAAAACTTTTCAATTTCCGTGACCTGCTTATACCTAGCCAACAAATTCAACAAGAATCTGTTAAAATCTTCTGTGGAACCTAGGCACACCAGAACAGCCTAGCACGACGACCAGCAAGCCTGTATTACCACCAGTATTGGATGGAACACACAGCAGCAAGGACGGCGCCAGACCAGTCCTACCCGCATTAGCCCAAAGGTAGGCTCACGGGTATATGTGCCTGTTATATACATGATTTATACAATATATTATTATTATTAATTACAAGACGGCCTTGTCATGACTTGAGGATTATAAAATACCCCTTAAACAGCAGGTATCACAGATGAATCTGCCATGCATACATACTTAAATATCAATAATACATATTTAAATGTCAATAAATCAAAAACATGTGAAATTATTCATTTGATTTTTTCTTGCATATCCGCTAGGTATGCAAGTCGTTTCATACAATCGTATGCGAGGTGTGAAATTCACCTGCATATAGGATAACTTTCAACTGATGGGGCAATTACTCCCCGGCCGTACAAGTTGCATAGGCCAACTCCGGGCCAAATTTTTTCCTTCATTTCGTTAATACCAAATCTAATAGAGAAAGGGTAAACCTATTCTTCTAAGATACTTCACTTTAAATGCCTTAATTAATTCATATAAATAAATAGGTATCTCAAATAATTTGATACATACTTGTAAAGCTAATAGACATTGTATTATAGCGTGCATACACTTAAATATTTAAAAGACACCGGAAATTCCTTCAGTTTCAAATACAGTGTCTTGAGGGGGCCCAAAATTATGTAATGAGTGATATGTTACCTAGGATCACTAGGTCTTATCTCTACAGTTTATTTGGAATCTTAAATGACTTTCCCTTATTGTAATTTTATGAAATGCTTATATCATTTCATATCGCTGTGCCGTGCTGTGTGTTGTGTATGTTATATCAAAATACCTAATAATTAATCAACATACATTTTGACATTATGTATGCAATTTTAAACAAACTAAAACTCAAATATTTGGATGCTTATGTGCAGAATATTTGAATAAAGCTACCCTGACAGCTTAAGCATTATGAAAATTGGCTTTATTATGTATTAATGCAAACAATTGATGTTTCATGGCTTCAAAAACTGTTCCGCCCTTAAGCATAACCCTGTATCAGAGGTGATTCCACACTAGCTTTCCACAAGGAAAATGGCTAAAATTACTGGCATAATGTTATAATGGGTTTATAACCAAAATAAATGCAAAATATGAGATTTTGGCCCTCTGACTGGGACCATTAACCGTTGCATGCATTGCAAAATTATTATGGTTGGTTGGCTATATACAAAGATATTTGAATGGGCCAAGCACAATAGACTCTTATAAAATAAAGATAATTATCAGATAATTAGGTATATAAATACCACATAAGTTACAAGATGATTTCGACTAGTAACTCACTTGAATAGATAGGTCAGTGATCATCAGAAGAAGTTCTGTGCCTATTAAATATTTTAAAAATTAAACGACCTAGGGTTGCTACGGTGAGGCCCGCGTATTTACGCGATTTCCAAGACATTCTATTTACATCAGACCAGGCTGTAGGCCCTAGTTGGCCTTGCCTTTCCCTCTGGGAAGAATTTAAAAACAACAATTAAGTATTTTAAATCCTTTCAAACTTTCTTGCTATAAAAACGTATGCTGGACACATGTCTAGATGAAAATAATGTTCACAATACCTTTACCATAGCATGCCAGAGCCTTATATGGGAGGTACACAATTAGGGACCTACCCACATTTAATCACATTATTAAACTACTGTGGCAACTATATAGTGACATATATATTACATACATTATTATTTGATATTGAGGTATTGGTAGAAGCCAAAGGGTCACAGCGGCCACAAAGGTGTAGTGTGACATACATATATATAATGTCATCAGAAGAAAATATTTAATCAGACCCCGAATCCAACCGAAAACAGGCACGCCGAACCGGATTCGTAGACTTGCCAGTCAAAACAATGCAAAATGGGATTTTATTATGTACATTTCCACTACGTTTATTATCGTTATTTTCAATTTAGGTAACAATCAAAATATGATTTCAGAACAAACTCTGTTTCCAGGGATTTCTAATCAAATCAATTTATTGCCTCATGCATGTGGTACATACAAGGCGTTAAGTGCTAATGCCCAGACTAATTATTAATTTATCAATTATTGATTATTTGTTAATTATTAATTTATGAAAAGTGATTTTATTGACCCAGTGGTTACCCATAACCTTGGATTAACCATAACCAGGGGTGCGCTGATGGGAATTAATCGGCCAAGTACTTCACATAGTTCAGGATTTAGTTTGAGCAAAGCAGTACAATATATGTACAAAACAGTACAATACATGCCTCTGACAAGCGGCTTGTGATGTTGTATTTATGAGGATACATTCATGTGATACCTCTATTTCACAGATCACTATTGAATATGCTGTATGTTTGCTCAGCCCATTATGCTTAGCTCATTAAATTGTGCCAAATCAGCACTACCCAAATTACCACGCCCTCAAATTAATAACGATAGCGACTTGATCAAGTAATTCTTTAGGATTGATTCTTCAGTATGTCGCCTTTACCTAACAACATATTGCCTGGGATCCAGAATCCAGTCACAGGCTTGAAACATTAATTTTTTGGTTGTTTGTTTCTTCTTTCTAAGGAGACCTTTGGAGATTCTTGCAAAAAATCAGTAGTTTTTATTTATACTATACTCCTTATAGTTTTTGCACTCCAGATGCAGACCTTAATAAAGGTGTGAATTATTGAAACCCTGCCTAACCAATGGTTAAGAAATAGTTCCACTCCTATAACAATATACTTAACCTCATTTAAATTTAATTTATTTAATTTTTCATTTTAATCCAGAATATTGCTAATATTATATATTGCTTACATACCTATTAGGTATAGTCATTGCGTACCTATCTCAACTAAACGCGTTTAATTCGCAAGTAAATTGATACTGTACTAACAATAAGTCACAAGAGACCTTGATAGGCATAGGGTTCATAATCTGTTAGCAGATAAAATATACCTTGGTGGTGTGAACTGATCTATATTTACTGCTCAAAGCATTAGACATGCTGATACATCAGCTGCGAAATGGCTTGACATCAATATATTCAATTAGATCATAACTTATTAAAATTAATGATTATGTAGATTCATCACACACACATTCACTAAATTATATGATGGAGACGTATTGCACTCCAATAATTCAAATTGCCAGAGCTTGTCAATCCCACCTTAGCTTATACACAATGCTACTGCACTAGGTCCTACCTGATCAGCACAATATCATATTAAATGGTTCAGTGACTTCATGCCGTCAAATGTTGTACACTACAAAATTGGAATTTACGGGGTTCATACCTATCAATTAATAACGATAACGTAGATTGATTGATGTGCAAATGGACATACATTCATGTAATAATAATTCATAACTTTTGTGTCGTCAACGACCATATTGCATTATGTTGGAAGAAGTAAATATAGCAAATACTTAATTAAAACAACATAGTTGCCCTAGAATATTTATCCTGTTTCATGATAGATGACACTTTCAACATCTACAAGTAAATAGCATTCGTGACTAAGATATACAATTGTAAATTAAACGAACTTACCTGTTGTGAAGTTCAATTATAATTGTATATCTTAGTCACGATATGAATAGTCCCACCCACCACTAACACTCCCTAGTAACTTGTCATGAAACAGTTATACTTATACTTTGAACTACAATGGCCGTTTGGGTGGGGCGGCGGAACTTGACACTTCTTTTTTTCTTTTTTATGGACTCTGAAATTTGCGAGCAGAGACGCGATAGATCGGCGTACTTACAAGTAAATAGCATTCGTGACTAAGATATACAATTATAATTGAACTTCACAACAGGTAAGTTCGTTTAATTTACAATTGTAGCCTTATTTGGGGCAGCCTTCTGAAATCTTGTAAGTCATCGAACACAGACCTGTAACAGTAGTCCGTGGCGGGCAGCACATGAGCGCAAAATTGCTTCGCGACACGTGTAACCTAGAGATATAATCGACATGCATCTCTTTAATACGGCACTCCTGTGCGCTTCGTCTCTATGCGCTCATCGTTGACATAATTTTTCGATTTACCTGGATTAGAGTTTCTTTTCATTCGATTTCATTTAAGTTTCCTATAAATGATCACACCCAGGTACCTAAGGTAAAGCCAAAAATATTTAAAAGTATACAGGCATCTTAATAAGACTTGACAATGAACTTAATAATAATAATAATCTGAATAAGACTTGAAAAGACAATGCCACTTTTCAACGGAGCTTTGCCCCACCTACAAAACTACGTGACCATTTAAGCTGTACCTATCATTTTGTTGGGGACTTATTACAGGTTTCATATAGCATAATCATAATCAGTATCATTTTCTACTACTCTCGCAACTCCTATAGAAGAATAACAAAAAAAATATATACTATACTATTTTCTGAATTAAGCTGTTTTTTTTCAAATCGCAACTTGTACAAAACTTTACTTTTAACCAATAATTTTAATAAAAAACGGAGATATTTTTACATATATTCGTTATCTTGTACAACTTACGGTTGATGGTGGGGCAAAATCTGGCATTGTCATTCTTACTTTTCTCTATTTTAGATCATAAAGCAATACTGACAGTTTTCAAAAAATATTGTCACTTCTTATTTCCAAATCACTCTAAATCAGTAACTTGCCGAAATTCGATCTTCAATCAACGAAAATTGCAGTTTCCTGTCTGTTATATTTAATTTTGTTGAAACCAATTTGTCGGTTTGACCACAGCTTATTACGCTTTAGCCTTTAACAATACGGCTGAAATGATGCGTAAATTACATAATTCAAGGTTCATTACGCAGATTGGACCGGACCGTACCCGATTCCAGTACGGAACCACCGACTGAGCAAATAATGAAATTTATAAATCAACGTAACGTAGTCGTGACGTATTACGCTAAACCGCAACGGGCGTTTATTTTGCAGCCAGTCCACTACAAGCGTGAAGCATGCTAAATTATTAATTGAAATTAATTAAATGAACGAATTGGTCGAATATTTATACTGAAAATTGTAATCAAGTGTTTTATTTTGTAAACAAAAACTACCCTACCCTACTAACATTTTAAGCTATTCTGTGATTATTGCATAGTAATTTTCACATTATTAGATTGGATCACTTTATTTTCACAATGATGAACAGGTTCAATCAATCAGCCCCCTTACCATGAACTCTTATAGCAGGATTACTTCAATAATACTTTATTATTTCGTACCATGACAATTTTAGTAGCGTCGTAGACTTCACAGAAAAACTTAAAATCCGCGCATATGAAGCCTTGTACCGTGTTTCAGGCAAATAAATATCGTTACAAACATAGCTTCGTAGCTTAGCTTGGTCCTCTGGTGTAAACGTATCCTAAAACAGAAGTTTAACAAAATCTGTAGAATTTCCCTTAACTTGAAATTAGTAAACTCAAGTTCTGACCAGCACTCGACGGAGTTATTAAGCGTCCAACTCCTTCGGTTCCAACTTGAGTTTTAAGTTTAAATAATTTCGCGGAGCGCCTTAAGCAAATACACTGGGCGGCATAAAAGTTGGCTGCCTTTATTATTTGTTTCAATAATGCAAAAGAGTTTGTCTTTTAAATATTTCAGACGAAGAGATGAGACTGAGATTTTACAATATTCAGTGAATGTGTCTTTTGGAACTCACTTATGTACAGTCGAATACAGAGATAAGTATACAGCGTGCCTTAATCAGGATGAGATTTTCTCAAATACTACTGGACCGAATTTAATAATTCTTTTACAGTTACATAGTTTCAACTTTTATCTATCAAACAGTGAAATATTTTTTGCAATAGGGCAAGTAGTTTTTGAGAAAATCTCAACCTTAAAAACTCTCCTCTACTTTCTCTGTTTTCCACCGTACCTGAGTATGAATATGAGAAGATTGAAGGTACTTTTCTAAATTGTTAAAGTACAATAGGGATTTCGACGAAACGTTATATAGGTGAAGGGTTTTTCGGTATACCTTACGTTCCTCTGATATTATTTATTTTAAATTTTGAACAATTACTCCTTCATCTGGTCGGGGGGCGTCCCACACTACGTTTACCCGTTCGTGGCCTCCATTCGAGAACTCGTCTACAACATCGGTTATCGGTCAGATGGAGGGATGACCTTCGCAAGATGGCTGGCAGGGACTAGATGTAGAGGGCCGAGAGTAGGGTTGAGTGGCGCGCTTTGGGAGAGGCCTACGTCTAGCAGTAGACTGATACGGGCTGATAATGATGACTCTATCATCCTCTAATCATCATCTGAATGGATTTGGTCAGGCAGTAGTTTGAATTCCGTTATTTCTGCCTCCTATGAAACATGGACATGAGTTTATGTTTGTATTCACTCTATCTACAAATATAATTTACCGAAAGATCACGTTCACCAGCATAACTTACCTGTAAGAAAAAAAATATTGTTAATACTCGCATATAAACATAATATTTTAATATTATTAGCCTATTATAGTAGAAGGACGGTAATGTTTACATGTTCTACTTTATCGTACAATTGACAAAAATCGGTATTAATGATATAAAAAAAACCGGCCAAGTCTGAGTCGGCTGTTGGACTCACGCATCGAGGGTTCCGTGCAACTTCACCATAACATTTGCTCTAACGAAAAGATAAAATAGATTTAGGGACAAACTTATCTTTGCGTTTTCGAAATTGATAACGTTATACATCGGGCGTCAACTGCAAATATAAGTTTGTAATTACCAAAAATATATATTTCATTTGATGGAACCACAAATTTACAGCTTTCGAATTTTTTCCTTTTCTTGTGCTATATGACCTAGCTTCTTGCCAAATTTCATGATTCTAGGTCAACGGGAAGTACCCTATAGGTTTTCAGTTTCTTGCGTTTTCATACAAAATATGCGCCAAAAGTCGACATAAACGGCCATATTATCTTTTGATTGGGTTGACGTAGAACGTTGATTTATTCACGGCTGCATGAGTTTGCAGACCTGAGTATTAGGTATTAATTGCAACTTGATCCGTCCACGCGTTTCTGAGATATAGGTCTTGACAGATGGGCAACAAAGTGATCCTATAAGGGTTCCTTTTTTCCTCTTGAGGTACGGAACCCTAAAAATAAACCCTATAAAGTCAGCACTCACATGACAAAATTATTGACTCAATAAAATATAGCATTCTGTTCCAATTCCGCTAATTTGGAAGCAGATTGCATAGCAGATTGTATTGTTATCTAACTCTGTGTGATAGCAATTGGATAGCAATTGGCATGCCACAGGGGAAACTAATCGCAATGAGATTTGAATCGTAATTCTCGAACAAAGATTTAATATTAACACGTTCCCAGTCCAGAAAATGTTCGCGAATGACAGTATGGTGAAGTTATTGGAGGATTCATGCAGGATCTGAAGTTTGGCGCTATAGTCAAGAGTCGCACTACGAGCTCGGGAGTGAACGAGACTGTCGAGCTGCTTCGTCCAGAGTGACGACGCTACGGCGACTCCTCTGGATGAAGACGAGAAGACGCGGATATCCAGGGTGACGGCGCCACAGGACTCCTCTAGAGAGAGAGAAGATTAAAATATTTTGAATATTCTGTAAAATTCCATTGGCAAATGACGAACTGTCGAGTCCATAAAAAAACCTTTACCCTTTATGCTAAACAAAACAAAGTCTCGAAAACTACCTAACATAAACAAAACAAAATCAATTTTCGTGGAAACCCCACATCGTTAGGCGCTATTTCTGAAGCTATCGACATTTCGTATCCTATTTGTTTACCAAATTGACCCCTATTATACCGTCCACTACATACTAGACACTGAAAAACAGATGCAATTTACGTTCCACAAGGGTGACCAAGAGATATATCTTTCGTCGGGATGTCTTATAACTAAAGATTTAATTACTATTGGTATCAAGAATACTGCAACATACGAGTATTTCAAATGAACCAACTAAAAATTCCCTATTTTCAACTAGGTAAATAGGTAAGTCAAAGTCAAATTTCTTTATTGCAAGTAAGTACGTTGTGTACATTTTTGCACGTCAAAATATTTTTGAATTTACATTTACACCACTTTGCAAGGAAAAGGTGCCAACGCTGAGGAGATATACCTGCAATCCATTCTTTCTTTTTTAATAGATAATAATCCTACATCAGGTCAGTACCTGGATGGGTGACCGCTAGTCACATTTTCATCTGAGCCCATCCGTGCCTCGGAAAGCACGTTAAGCAGTTGGTGCCGGTTGCTGTCCCTTGACGGCAGTCGTCAGGCCACGTCAGATGCCTAAGGGCGGTCTGAATAACTCAGACAAATAGGTTTGGTCACTAAACCACACGAGAAAAGAAGAAGCCTACATAACAATACCGAATATATCATAAATGGCATAATGTAGCCGATTGAAGATATCAAAATGAAATAATTAAACTGAGAAGAAGTGAGATCGAATGAGAGACAGTTTCCTATGCTTGTTCGATAAACGAGTGGAGAACGGTATTAATTTATTATCCGCAGAAGCGGAAGGTTTATTACAAATTCGTGAAAAGATGGCGAAATTTAAGAGAGTTTATGTCTACTGAATTGATGATGATGAAATAGTTAACTTAATAAACAAGTGGAGCAAGCGGTGACAAAATTGAACGCATGACGTCATACCCATCCTGGGACAATGGATAACGCGCTATGCGTATAAGCCGGAGGTATAGTAGAGGGTTTAATTATCGATTGTTGGCAGTGTTTTCTTTGCTATTCTGGACTAGATGCAGAAAACAGAGAAGTATGTTGAGTGGCGCGTCTAGGGAGAGACCTACATCTTACCTTACCATGAAGTCTTATAGCAGGATTACTTCAATAATACTTTGTTATTTCGAACAAACATGACGAACTTAAAGTAAGGTTATTGAGGACGTCATGGTACGAAATAACAAAGTATTATTGAAGTAATCCTGCTATAAGAGTTCATGGTAATGACACATGGACCGTCTGATGCTGATAATTCCATATGATAAATACGTGGAAAGGCTTCGAAATGTTGGTTACAAATTCCAGTAATATCCTAATAAAATCCAAACGCATGGGCACCAGTGTTCGACGTACAAAATTGCTATGTTCCAACCGTTATTATAGCTTCAGCCACAATTACATGTAATTGAAAACGCGGTGGTTATGTTGTGACGTCATTGATTGACGTCATCGCGCATGCAACTATGCAGTTTGTTTTCGATAGCTTTTTAGATAGCATCGAATTTATACTCAGGCACTTGAAAGTGTTTAATACTAGGGTAGCATGCTGCAAGGTCTTTAGTATCTAGCTAAACTTTTAACGATACTTTTCCATCTGTGCAAAACAATAAATTCCCTTACTTGCAATATTATATTGCAATTAATCATTGATCTCCTATAAACAACTAGATACACAAAGTTCTTACTAAAATAATTTAAAAAACGTCCAAATAAGGGTCCATTGTTAACGTCCAATAAAGCAAATGAGGGTCCATTCATCCGTTTGGACCTTCTTTGCGCTCGGACATTTTTATAAGGCAGACTGTGTATCTAGTTGCTTATAGGAGATCAATGCAATTAATAGTTATCTTAACTCTAGCGACTTAACCTGGAGTTTTCTCGGGTTAACTATTTAACCCATGGTTATCTCGATATTGCAAGAGACCCTTAAATGTTATATTACTATGGTGAGCACACTAGTTCACCTTTTTAATACCAATCAAGAAACAAAAGAATCTTAAAATGTCACCATAGAAATGTCATTACAGTGGTTTATTTTATTTTATTCACAACTTTTATGACGCTCAGACGTTTGATTCACATTCATATCACAAGAGGTAGGTTAACAAATTAAAAAAAAATCTAAATCAATTGATAATGTAATTAATATTAATTTTATTTTAATTGTGTTGATTTGACATTGACGGACCCAAATAATTAAATTTTTGCATGCCAAACTATAGGTGAAACATGTATAGTAACTAATTTTACCACATCATCATTTCATGTACCGTGTTTCTAGCAAATAAACTTCATTTCATTTCTTGTAATATCTATGCGCTGTATATCCATTTCCAAAAATATAATTGAAATTTACAAAAAAAACGCATTACATGGCCGAGCTGTTTTATTATTCAAACCCGTAACCGAAGTCACGTATCCTTAACAACGATACCGAGCTGTTTACTAATAAATAAACAATACAAAAAATATTTCAAAACTACTTTTTAACTTGCAAAAATATGGAATCCAATTACAAATTAGACCTCTCAAAACAATGGCTCATAAAAACTGGGACGAGACGTAGCCTCAGCTCTCAACGAGTAGAGTCGCTTTTTTGTCCCGTTTTCTCAGCTTCTCGTGGTACAGGAAAACAATTAAACCCTTCGCTTGTCCCGCTGAAAGTTTGCGGGGAGACCGTTGCATCCGTCTCCTTTGTATCTAGAGTGGTCCGACCAAGGCACAGGATGAAGCGATAGCGATTTGAAAAATTAAAAGTAATTGTGAGTGCAAGGCACAAACTGAAGCGAAACACAAGTAAAAAAAGCTTTTATTTATTCTACATCATATTATATTCGCAGATAAATTTTCTTCAGTTGTTCGCCAATACGCCCAAAGAACTTGAACGAATGATGCAACAGCTACGCTAAAACATATGGAAACTCACTAATTAAGCGCTTATGCTCCCAGAGGCGGAGAGCATGTGCCGTTGGCCGCGGTGGTTATCACTCGATAGCACTCGGCCTAAATAATTCTGTATTGTCAGAATTACTTAGGCCACTACACAGTTTGACCACTATACCACACGAGACGAGGGAGTGTTTGCAACATAAAATCTCTTTTGTATCTATCTTTTTGGTTCCAATGTTTACTTTTTTATTCTACTGTCATTCTTCTTTTGTTTTCTTTTATTATTACATCGATTTTATCAATTTACAGTATTTTATTGGTTTATTATATGAGTTACCGCTGAACGCCCACACCAACCAGCTCTACTAGCTCATAACACCCAGCAGCGTATCAAACAGGGAGAATGCACCACAGTCGTGTATCTGGATTTCATTCTTAGTTTGTATTCATCCATTATCTATCAAGGATTTAGCCATCCGCAAACACTAGATACACTCGTTATGAACATTCGCTAAATTCATCACTCATATCATCTCGTTCGCTAATGCACAAATGCCATTTACCCGCTGCCTCTCAAGGATTGCACTATCAGAAAACACTATACACACCCGCTAAATACAGCACTCATGCGTGCCTAATATCTCGCTTGATCTCACAATTGCCATTTATTTATTTATTTACAATTATATTTACGGCCTTACAGACATACCAATGCACCGTAAACATAGACACATTATGTACAGGTTTACAATATAATAACAACACTGGACACCCTATCATCCGTCACCTCACAATATCTCAGGCACTCACAATACACAGCCGCCCATCGACTCGCAAACACGTCACACTCAGGTGCTGTGGTTAGGAGCGCATTGGGCAGTGTCAACGCCCGGAGCAGTGGGGGCACCGCTTTTTACGCTGTCTCTCAAGGATTGTACTATGCCTAATATCTCTCTCGCTCTCAAAGTAGCCATTTAACCGCTGCCTCTCAAGGATTGCCCCACCCGCAAACACTAGACACACTCGCTCTGAACATTCGCTAAATACAGCACTCGTGCCTATCATCCCGCTCGCTCTCACAGTTTAAACGCGTACTTGATATGTGCACGCTTAACTGAGCTGTAGTTTCAGTTATTTCTAGCTTAATGACTTAACAGAATTACCATAGGACATGAAACAAATCGTTTTTCTTCGCCGTTTTGAGAGCACTCAGTAAATGTACGTAAGTTCCGTCGAAGAAACCGAGGATAACTGATTCGTACAGTCGACGACAGAGATAAGTATACAGGGGGCCTCAATAAGGTTGAGATTTTCTCAAAAACTACTGGACGGAATTCAATAATTCTTTAACAGTTACATAGGTTTCACTTCTATCTATCAAACAGTGAAAGAATTTTTGCAATAGGTCAAGTAGTTTTTGAGAAAATCTCAACCTTAAAAACTCTCCTGTACATCTTTCTCTGTGTTCCACCGTACATGGCTGCCCTGGCTGAGAATCGAACCTGGGACCTCCGACTCTCCGATGAATGAATGATGTAATGAAAATAAGTAATTTATTCAACGCTAAGACATATATCTTTATATGACTTAGCGTATATTTAAAATTTTATTTTCGATAAGTAGGTATGTGAAATTGCACTATTATGCTACCACTTCCTAACGCACTGCTTCTCTACCCAAATGTTGTCTGGAAGAGATCGCTCTCAGCGATAAGACCGCCTATTGTATAATAGTTGTTTAAGCTTAGTATGTGTATCTGTTTTTGTGCAATAAAGAATATATATCTTATTTTATAGAATTTCAATAACCTCCAGACGTCTCTATTCAAGTTTATGAGCCAAGCTGTATTCTAAATTACGAAAAACCTTACTACATCTGTGACTCGTAAAATAAGTTGAGTGACTCCAGGAATGCAGTAAAACGTCCTGAAAGGCGACGAAAGTTCTTGGAATAGTTGTGAGTCATCGAACCTACGCTTTCAGATAACTGAAATTAGGTACTAACTTACATTGAAAAAGTTTAAAGTCAAAAGTGATACTGGAGTGAAAGTAATAGTTGCACTTAGGTTTAGATTTTTTTAGAAAGAAAGAAAGAAAGAAAGAAAGAAAGAAAGAAAGAAAGAAAGAAAGAAAGAAAGAAAGAAAGAAAGAAAGAAAGAAAGTACATACATTTATTCAGGCACTTACACAAATACAAATATTACAAACTCCTTAGCTAATCTGACATTGATGTGCAGCGCCGATTTGATTTAACCTATCTTAGAAGGGTCTCACCATGGTGACCACCATCAAGAGGAGGAAAGTGGGCTATCTCGGACACGTGCTGAGACACCAGCTCCTCCAACTCATAATGATGGGATTGAGGGGAAGAGGCGGGTTGGCAGAAGAAAGAAATCGTAGCTACGCAATATAAGGGAGTGGACAGCGACAGCCAGCGTCGAAGAGCTGTTCCGACTGGCTCAAGACAGAGGGAGATATGCGGAGCTGACGACCAGCCTTCATTAGTGGAGAGGCACTGCAAGAAGAAGAAGAAGAAGAGGGGCCTCAAAAATGTGTTTAAATGGATATGAATATAGGAATTAAAAATATATATTAAAATTCTTTTACAATGCAATTATATATATGTCGCTGGTTCAAATCCGCCTCGAAGGACAATGTTTCATATGCTACTATGGTGGTGTGATCTCATAATTACCGACAACTCATATTATTATAAATCAGTTAAATAATATTGTAATTATATTATTTAAATCGATGTAATAAGTATATTGTAAATCAATGACACTATAATAAATAAAAGAGATATTTCGTAGACAAACTATGTACGAAATAGGACACGAATGGGTAAACGTAGCGTGGGACGCCCCTGATCAGATGGAGAGATGATCTGCACAAGGTGGCTGGCAGAAACTATCAAAAGGCCGAGCATCGTGTTGATATAGAATACTATGCTGATAATGATGGTGATGGAATACTAATGAAGTCAAAGTCAAATTTCTTTATTGCAAGTAAGCACGTTGTGTACATTTTTGCACGTCAATATATTTTTGAATTTACATTTACACCACTTTGCAAGGAAAAGGTGCCAACGCTGAGGAGAAAAAGTCGCAAAAGGCTCTCAGCAGCACATCTTTTAAAATAATATAATAATACACAATTACTTAATAACTAGGTATTACACAACTATTACTATTGTTAGTAATCTAGACTTTATCCCTCATGCGGAACCGGCGACACACACCATGCATGTTCATCGTTTAAATAGTCATCTATCCTGTAATACGCCTTCTTAACAAGTGTTCCTTTAATGAAATTTTTAAATTTCCTCTCTGTCAACGTCGTGACACTTTCTGGCAACTTGTTATAAAAGCGAATACAGTGCCCCATGAAGGATGTACTAACCTTACCTTGAAGACTTTTTACAATCGATCTATAAATCTCAAAATACTCGTAAATGAGACATTCTGTAGACATTTCTCTAAGCTAGACCATGCCTCTAACTCTAATGTGTAGGGTGCCTGAATCCATCGTGTTGACAGACTAAATCCCCCTTTTGTTAGCAGATTACTGCCTGTCCCCGGCGACTAGTATTTTCACCGGGACTTTGTACTTAGCTCAGACTGTTAATCAGTGTTATTTCATAGAGTTTATCGGGTTTCAATTAAATCTGCAATATCCCAATGGCTAGGTTATGAGACTGCGTCCCGACCTCTCTAATTGATGTGATCCCTTGTTAAATGGAGTGACTGAAGATATTAGAGGATAGATGACGATTTAAACGATGAACATGCATGGTGTGTCGCCGGTTCCGCATGAGGGATAAAGTGTAGATTACTGACAATAGTAATAGTTATGTAATACCTAGTTATTAAGTAATTGTATTATTATTATTATTATTTTGAAAGATGTGCCGCTGAGAGTTTTTTACCACTTTGTCTCCTCAGCGTTGGCACCTTTTCCTTGCAAAGTGGTGTAAATGTAAATTCAAAAATATGTTGACGTGCAAAAATTTACACAACGTGCTTACTTGCAATAAAGAAATTTGACTTTTGACTTTATTATTAATATCCAAGAATGCCAAAACATTGCCAATATTTCCTAAAAATTGAACGAACTTAGTGTTATTGATTTTGTTTTTCTGAATAAATAATGACATGTAATGAGAAAGGGTAAGGTATAAATCACTTAAGGGCCTGACACGAGACAACTAGCGTCGCCAATCCTAAATAAAATTGTTTTCCAATATAATCAATTTTGTTAAAAAGGCTACTTTTTCTAAATACAATACATATAAATAATTGCGACAAGCTAAGTTGTAGTTCTCAAATATGCCAAAAACGGCCGTTTTTCGCAATTATGCGAACTACAACTTAGCGAACTTGAATCACGTTGATAATAAGCATTTATAAAATAGTATTTACCCCAATAAATGTTTTTTTAAGTATCTATTTTAATAAAATAGATATTGGAAGATATATTTTTTTGAGATTGGCGGCGCAAAATAATATTTTTAGTTTGCTTGCAACAAGGATGTATGAAGTTTTCGCGGGGTATGACGCTAACTCTCGGCTTATATTTTATTGCAAGTAATCCATGTAGTATTAAATTATATTTTTATTATTTTTAATTACTACCATGAATTGTCAATTTTATTATAAACTACCATTACGAAGAAACATTAAGACTATTGAAATTAAAACAGTATGAATATTCGAAATTACATTACTGCAATTTCTAAACAGTAGAAATGCGGTGTGAAAATGTTATAAAGACCAAGAAAAATATGTTGCAGCCAAAGAATATTCGCAGTCCATAAAATATCGTGACAAAATACCAAGTAGCTCAGCAGCTAAAAGGTCGTTCCTCCGAGACAGTCGACTCGACACACCCGGACCATTAATTGAAACAAAGTAGGTGCCTTAATTACTTTCTAACTACGTCAGCTTAACTTTGGGAGTAAAAAATTTAACAAGTCGCGTTCTGGGTTCATTTACTTACACGTAAATACAAAGTTTTCAATAGCTGTAGCATAACTTAAATAATAATGATACGACGAGATTGGTTTGGTTCAGAATATATAAAACAAATTCTCGAAAAGTAAATATAATAAACTAAATACTGAATAATAATACAATTTTATTATTCCAGGATTTCATAGAGTGAGTCTGCATGGCAGGGATCCCGGAATTAACTGGACACTGCAGGCTAAATAAACATCTTAACATAATGGGACTGTCCGACACCACTACCTGTAGATTCTGCTGTGAAGCCGAGGAAACCCTCATGCACATCCTCTGTAAGTATGGAGCACTCATTCACAGCAGAAGCCGAGCCTTAGGTGGGCACATAATGCCACCCGAGGATATTAAAACTCTCTCACCCAAGTGCATCATACGATTCCTGAAGGACGTTGGCCTTGGGAGTGAGATATAAGAACTCGGTGAGGGCCACAATAGACCTTTGAGGGCGCAGTGACCCTTGGGCTTGTACCAACACCCTGATATCAAATAATAATAGGAGTGGCTCTGCATTAAGTTGAGGATTTTAGAAAGCAATTAAGTTCAAAATCAATTTGACAACATTATACAAGATTAAAAACATTGTTAAACCAAGGTAGCTAGACTATGCTGGCCACGTCGTATTGTTGTGAAAAGCGACCATTGACGAGAATACCTGAGACATTCGGACGGATGCCAATCGATCAATAGTCTCAGATAGAAATACAAGCCTTCATGAACTACTGGACGCATGAAGCAGTGAACCATCAGATCCTGACTGCAGGTCAATATGGAAAGAGTTGTGGCAGTACCGGCAAGGAAAACTTGTGTCTAGTCATTTGGAACTCGAAGTTTATCTTGATCAATTTCGAGCAGTTGAGACATAGAGATAAATAATATTGAATTACCTATACGAAATATTGTGTTGTTAGTAGCCTACCTTTTAACCTCACTTCACATGAACCGTGTTTTTGTCACTTTCACGCTGCGTTAAATGACCTTATGTTAGAAAGGGACACAAGGTTTAAACCGTGGAATAACATTAAAATTCATGAACTAACAATGAGGGGTTTTCAAGGTTACATTTAAAAAAGAAAGAAAGTACCGATAGCCCCGGTAGATGGCACTGACTGTTCTAATGTCAACACGTTCATGGACAGTGGCGGCATATGCCGTACTTTGAGTATTCGGAAAATGACAGTACGGCGTATGACGTATATTTTGATGCATTTAAAAAGACACAACGGCATCTCCCGCGGCGTTCGTAGGCGGTTTTCTTTGTGGAGCGGTCCCACTGTCATTCTGTGTAGAAAATAGGTATGTGTACTGTCAAAATAAAGGTTGTAGGTACATTTTTGTGGTCTTGACACGCACATACTTAGAATCCCCCACGGCTATGACAGTAGTTGAGAATTTTCACTGTCATTTCGTAATTTCTACTGTCCATGAACGTGTTAAATGCGTTGTTATTGCTTGTAACTTAGGCTTTCGTATTTTATGTCTAGTATTAATTTGTACTGTATTGTTTAAATTACACAAACAAACCAATAATAATAAATTGTTCAGCTGACATTGAATTTTTTTAAAGGTACTGTGTTTTTTACGATGATATCGCACTTCGGTGCAACGCCATTTACTATCAACTTAAAAAGCTTGTTTTTTTTGTTACAACTGTCACTTTGAAACCTGAGGAATAAAGGAATTATTTTATAGTTGCCATTTCCAGTACGGTTCCATCTGTGGTATCGATTTATCACGTGTAAGTACAAAATAGTTTTTGTCAAAGTTAGTTTAGCTTTGTTATTTTATTTGTTCAGCAAATTGATGAGTTTGCAGTGTACGAAGTTTTTGGCGCTGCCACCGAGTTGATAGATGATATTTATCACTATGTGTCAGCTTAATCGTCTTTTACTTTAGCGTCGTCTCTGAAGACAAAGATATTAAAGGAGAAGAGACCACCCACGCACGGCTCGGCTACATGACATTAATATACGTACTTGCTGTGTTACGGTAAATGTGTGTCCAGGTTTATTTCAGAACATATTCGACTTTATCTAACCCCTTTAGAAATGACAATGCCAGATTCTGCCCCACCATCAATCGCAAGATGTACAAGATAACGAATAAATGTAAAAATATCTCCGTTTTTTATTAAAATTATTGGTTTAAAATAAAGTTTTGTACAAGTTGCGATTCGAAAAAAACAGCTTAATTAAGAATTCAGAAAATAATAAGAAATCGAAGCGATTTATTCATTGTTTTTTTTCTATAGGAGTTGCGAGAGTAGTAGAAAATGATACTGACTATGATTATGCAATATGAAACTTGTAATAAGTCCCCAACAAAATGATAGGTACAGCTTAAATGGTCACGTAGTTTTGTAGGTGGGGCAAAGCTCCATTGAAATGTGGCAATGTCTTTTAACGATGACGACTCCTATTTTTATTCAGAATTTACTGGTTTACGCATTCATCAAATAATCAGAACATGATGAAAAAATTCTTACCGTGGGCAGGACTTGAACCTGCGACCTTGTCATTCCGTGACACGCTCTTACCAACTGAGTCAAAAATTATGATGAATGATGAAGATTTTCGGAGGGCGTGGCGTGGCCTGTGGTGGCTCAGTTGGTAAGAGCGTGTCACGGAATGACAAGGTCGCAGATTCAAGTCCTGCCCTCGGCAAGAATTTTTTCATCATGTTCTGATTATTTGATCCCACTTCGCTTGCAGTTCACAAAAACATTTTTTCTGTAATGGATTCAATGTCAAATTTCTTTATTGCAAGTAAGCACGTTGTGTACATTTTTGCACGTCAACATTTTTTTTGAATTTACATTTACACCAGTTTGCAAGGAAAATGTGCCAACGCTGAGGAGAAAAAGTGGCAAAGAAACTCTCAGCAGCACATCTTTTAAAATAATAATGACAGCACAATTACTTAATAACTAGATAATTACATAACTATCCCTATCATTACCAATTGGAATGGCGGATTGATTTTTTATTCGTTTAATTTTCTATTTACATGAATACTCTAAATAATTTATCAAACCTGTCATTTATTTTTAGTATTGCTAAAAAACAGTGACCTAACTACCTTGGTTTCAAATTCCAGTCAGCGATTTTTATACAAAAATGGCCATATTTGATATGCAAATCGCTGATTGGAAATAAAAACTAAGGCGTAAATTGCAATTTCCCGCAAAAATAATTAAAATCTACACACGTTCATATAGAAATGGGTTGAAAGTGTGATTACATAAAAAGTTATGATGATGATGACCTTTTAAACTTGTCATCATTTGAATCTAACTTACAATAATCCTAGATTATCTTTATTGGAGAAGGTATAAGACCGAAATAACATTCCTTGATCATAGCTGTTTCTGACATAAAACTGGAGATATTTGCCGTAACATACGAATATGTAGGTATACGCTGAGTTTTAACGGTTACATTTCAGTAACCGCGTTATTTCTCAACTTTTTCCTTTTGAGCGCATCTGATGGTCACACACACAGAGCACTTACCCCATAGACATGAAATCGGTACAAACTTGCAAGCGAAAAATTATGTCAAGCGATAGGCGCTATTAGACGAAGCGGGGGGCAGGGCGTCATATTAAACCTGTTTCGATATCTCAAGATTACGCGTGTCGCGAAGCAATTTTGCGCTCATGTGCAGGCAGAAACGGGCGCCCTCCTGTTACAGGTCTATGGGGTAAGTGGTCTGTGGTCACACATCACTTTTAACGAAAAAGCCTTCGTCTTATGTTCACGAATTTAGGCATGCATATCTTTGATATTAATCAGCATGTGCTCCTGTAAATCTAAAGATTGATCTACCTAGCCATATCAAGGATTGTCACTCTAGACATTTTAAAGCAAAACTTACACAATGGCTAGGAGACAAATACTACTACGTAAACGAATATCTTAGTGATCAGAACAAATAGCTACTGAGCGTTTTGAAATCTTCTTACGGTACATATATTTTTCATTTATGATTTTCGGATATAAACTGCCAACACCCTTCACGGACACCCAGTATAATAATTCCCTTATTGTCATTACTTTCTTTATTCTTGATTATAACTAGTAGTTACCGCAGTAAGATACAGTGCGCGAGGCGTAAGCTCAGGTTTATATTTGTGTGAGTGATAGCGGTACAAGAGGTGAAGTGCGGTGCGCGGCAGGGTGTATTTTGTTGCTATTGTATTGGACGCGTCGCGCCTCAGGCCGAATATCACTCTACACTATCTGTGTGCACTCACACAAATGCAAACCTGAGCTTACGCCTCGCGCACTGTAACAGTTGTCTAATGATCTTAGATACTATTCTAAGCGTCTATGTAGTAACTTAGGATAGGATAGTAACAACTGGTTAACTTAGTCAAGTTCACTACTCATTATCATAGTAAGGGAACTTGTGTTTACGCTCGTACGATTTATTGTCAAAGTTTATTAATTTGAATCAGTCGAGTTTGATAGTTTGTTTATGTTGGGGATGTTAATTGGATTTTGGTGAATAATCTACTGTGTTATAAGTACATATACGTTGTGGAATAAAACGTTGACTTTATTCAGATTTAAGGCATTTAAAAAGCAGCAGAAAGGCAGCAATAGATGTATTATATGAGACATGAACGATGACAGTCCAGCAAGCAGTGGTTTAGTGGAGGCTGTGGGGAGAAAAACGGCCTAGAGGGAGGTCACAGAAGAGTTGGCGTGATGACATCCGAAGAGCAGCCGGTTCGAAGTGGATCCAAGTGGCGCAAAATAGACAGGAGTGGAGAAATTTAAAGGAGGCCTTACACCAGACTGGTAGAGAATGGCTAAAAAGAAGAAGTGTACGTCCAGCAATTGATTAATACGGGCTGATATTGATGATGGACTTAGAAATAAACCGTCTCAATTAGGTAATTGGTCTTGCCATTGAGCTGTTGCACGCCCTACACAAAACGCCTAAAGCAACACACAAAGCTGGATGAATGATCCTGAGACACAAGTTAAGAGGATGTCAGTCTCAAAGGAGGCTGTGAATCGAAAGCCAATCTTCGCTCACCGCATTCGCTTATGGTCCGAAGACTGATCGCGGATAAAACCCAGAGGAAAAAAAATAATAGGTAATTATCGTCTTCAGTTAAACCTTCAGTTTCTATTTCTAGAATAAGTACACTTACATGAGACGATTATGTAAATAATAATAATAATAATAACCGTAACCGTGAACGGGTTAATAGCGAAGAGTCTCGACCAACATCTTAAGAGACTCTCGCTAGACAGTTGGATCAAGAGCCGGATGCAGAAGGCAGTGCTGCTAGACACGGCACGTATTGTGAGGAGGTTCCTCACTCTGGGATCCTAACCTCCGGTAGCTTGGATGCGCATGCATCCCGCTGCCGGTGGGTGGCTATTTTTTATATTTACATATTTTTCTATTTGTTTTTGATATTGAAATGTATAAATATATTAAATAAGATCAAAGAGAAATAAAGGAATGATAATAATAATAAATATCTTTATTTCAGGCATTAACTTTTACACACAATGTACAGTCATACACCCATATTAAAATAAAATAAAATTAAAATTTGCCGTTCTCACATCTATAAATGAGTCTCATTTGTGTCGATCCCTCGAGTAGTAGTAACGGAGGCACTCATTTATTTAAAACTACGGACCATATGGCAGTCTGTTACAGTGAATAAATTATTACCTTTGGTAAGGTTTATTCACTTGAAAACAAGGCATTACTTAGTTGATTTACCTCTTACTTATAAAAAAAACTCGGCGTAGGTGGAGAGACGATATCGTTAGATACAGGGATGGGTGGCTGGAAGAGGCTCAGGACAGGGATGGATGGAGGAGGAGGGGGGAGACCTTTGCCCAGCAGTGGGACAATTTATAGGTTTAAAAAAAATGACATTGGCAAATGACGAACTGTCGAGGCCATTAATAAAATAACTAAATAAATTTTGTCTTTCGCTGGCAACTTTGCCCAATGACTTTAATTATGTTACCATGCCATTATTAAGGACCCCTTTTAGGCGAACAGTTAACTGTCACAATTGTGTTAAGAACAAGTTTAACTTTTGAGACGCTGTTAAGGCTTAAATGACGTCCGTGTATTTCGCCTTAAGTCTTAA
Organism: Tachystola acroxantha; assembly: GCA_963506565.1. NCBI lineage: Eukaryota > Metazoa > Arthropoda > Insecta > Lepidoptera > Oecophoridae > Tachystola > Tachystola acroxantha. The sequence continues at coordinate 13,061,784 of OY735878.1, forward strand.
CTTTCTGTTCCCATTATTCAGTTTCAAAACTGAATGAGGTCATATTAAAGTGACAATGTCTTTCCGTTTGAATTCTGTGGGTCTTTCTCGTAAATTGTATGTTAATTTACTCAGGCAACCCGTTGAGCTAGGATTTACTAGGGGAGAGAGCATTAAATGCTCAATTAATGGGTTTGGATTGGATGATATAATTTCAAAAGGGTTTGGGTGTTCATTATTGCTTTATTTATAGACATTGTTAAGGACTAGGTGCGCCATCTGTTGAACGTAGAGGAGAAAACAAGGACACGTCGATACAACAGACTCAAAAAGAACAGTGGCTCCGATCCATCATGATGATGATTATTAAAATTAAGTTAAAATAGTAAAAAGCAAGAATAAAGCATCGAAACACATCAATCATCATCATCAGCCCGTATCAGTCCACTGCTGGACGTAGGCCTCTCCCAAAGCGCGCCAATCAACCCTACTCTGGGCCCACTGCATCCAGTCCCTGCCAGCCATCTTGCGAAGGTCATCCCTCCATCTGGTCGGGGGGTGTCCCATACTACGTTTACCCGTTCGTGGCCTCCATTCGAGAACTCGTCTACCCCATCGGTTATCGGTTCTACGACAGATGTCCAGCCCACTGCCCCTTCAGTTTACTGATTCTATGAGCAATGTCAACCACTTTTGTCTTCTGGCTGATATACTCGTTTCTTATTCTATCTAACAGAGAAATTCCAAGCATAGCTCTTTCCAGAGCTCGCACACATCAATACTAATTTTCAATTACAACCTGCCCCCTTACCTTTAACTCTTATAGCAGTATTACTTTCATAATACTTTGTTACTTCGTACAATGATGACCTTAAAGTAAGCTCATTAAGGTCGTCATTGTATGAAGTAACAAAGTATTATGAAAGTAATACTGCTATAAGACTTCAAGGTAAGGGGGCTGACCTGCGCCCACTAATCAACAGACATTGTACTGCGTGGATAGTCTTGGATCTATACATATAATAAGACTGTAAAAAAGTTGTGTCTGTACATTGGATATTTTTTGAAAAGAATAATTGTAATGTGTTTTAGGATCGATACTGATGCCAAAACACTAATTTTTAGAATTTTTGTCTGTTTGTCTCTTTGTCTGTTTATCTGTTTGTCTGTAACTTAGTCCAAGTATCACGCCATATCTAATGAAGGGATCTTAACTTTACAAGCGGTGCCTAAGAGTAATTATTCCAATTCAATAGAGATTTTTTCCCAGCGGTGGGACAATAGGTATATAGATTATTAAAAAATATAGATTTCTATGACGTTTCTTATATATATATTATATTTCTACATAATAATGATAAACTTAGACCCTCCTTCGTGCTACCCATTACTGCATCCTTTAAATGCTATAAAGTTTTCCATATCCTACGGTCACTCCCGTAAGATATTCAGAAGTGACAATGTTGCCAGAATATTCGGGGCCATGGCGACATCTTGGACGAAACTCGCAAACTTGATTATTAAGGGGGGAGGGGGAGTCCAGGACTACATTGCTGTGCTGTTTCCAATAATTTTGTAAGTTTGTATGATTTTTGTGTTGGAAACCGATCCCGGTATCGGTGGAGACAAACTGCCGGGATCCGTTTCTAATCCAAACGGATCCCGGGATCGGTGGAGACAACCCCTTTTTAACGAGTAAGTTTAAATAATGAAAAACATTTTTAAAAGCAGCAGAATGGCAATGGCAGTGATGATGTGACGAATTTACAATAATCAAAATTAAAAATGAAGAATTCACTTCATAAAATTAGATCTGTGACGAATTTACACATACTATTTTCCGTGACGAATTAACTTTGTGACGAATTTACAATAACCCGTTGCAAATAGTTGCAATGTAGGTATTTAACTCTATGAAAAATCAGAATGAACGCAGCAACGGAAAATCAACGGCAAGGAAGCAGCAACCGACCGGGACGTACAGTCTGTCATCTTTCATGGAGTTTCATAGGAAATGGTTTTGGAAATAGCTCAGCCCCCTTACCTTGAAGTCTTATAGCAGTATTACTTCCATAATACTTTGTTACTTCGTACAATGACGACTTTAATGAGCTTACTTTAAGGTCGTCATTATACGAAGTAACAAAGTATTATGGAAGTAATACTGCTATAAGACTTCAAGGTAAGGGGGCAGCAGCAATTTTTCCGAATTACATTTTATCAATATCAACATATATTATCAACCTTAACAAACATAAAACAAGCTCTTCGCTTGATTTTAACTAAACCCTCCTGCCAGGGTAATTAGGAAAATTAAAAAAAGTTCCTCATAATACATTAAAATAAAGGTTTTTTTAAAGAAAAACCCGTTGACATTTTATTCACGGCCGACGACCGGGTACTCAACTAATGAATGCAAATTTCATCAGCCATGGACGCAACACACGCTTTTCATAAAATGTTTAATTTAAAAAAAAAAGTTAAAAGAACAACGTTACATTATTAAATCTGTAAAGTTTATTTATACACGAGGCTTTTGCTGTTGGAATTTGGATTCTTTTAAAATTGTATCGAATTGTGCTGTTATTCATAAAACTAGCTAAACCTCACTTCCATTAAATCGTGTTGCTATCCCTTTCATACTTCGTCAAAAAGGTTAAATATGGGGACAGGGGCCTTAAGGCTTCATATGCGCGTATTTTCAGTTTTTCTACGAAGGCTACGGCACTAACTACTAAAATTAAACGTCTGAAAAAAATATATAGCAATCTTGGGGTGTCTATTTAGAGACTGATGAATACCGATACACGATTGGACAGACTTCGCTCGATATAAAAAAATCGCAAATATACCCCTTCCATGTCTTTTAAAATGATAATTATATCAAAACCGAAAAAGTTATTCATACAAAATATATATCAAAATGTAGGCCTACTATAAATACGAGAGGTTGCTTTAAAAAGATCTGATTTTTGTTGGCGTATTTTTATTTCCCTGTCAAAATTCATCAAAAAAAGAGTAAATAGGCACTTGCGCGGGGCATCTTGTGTCTCACTCTTGCTTTTGACAACTATACAGCGCCTACTTTAAATCGCGTATACGAATTCGCGCCTTGGTGTTTTGCTAATAACTGAACCGATACAGCTTACGGAATTTCTATTCTACTTACGGTAACGAAAGTAAAAACAACTTTGTCTAAGGCCGGACGCACAACGTCACGGCGCTGTCCGCTTGTGACCGGGCGCCGTCCGACATCATGCACCGGTAGACGGTACCGGCGGACGCCGTACCATGCGAAGGCACGGCACCGCGCCGTGGCGTTGTACGTCGGCCCTAAGGGGGCTGGGTTTCCGTTGACCATGTTTGTAGCTCATTCGATTGGAAATGACACATACCTGTAATCAGTTTTCGGTTCAATGACTTTACCACCTTGTAAAGTCATGTATTCCAAGGCCTGACATGAGTTAACTAGAGCCGCCAATCTTTAAAAAAATAATATCGTCCAATATAATCAATTTTCACTCAGAATTTGAATTACGCATCATCCATGCTCGGTGAATAAATTAGAACATGATGAAAAAATTCTTGCCGTGGGCAGGACTTGCGACCTTGTCATTCCGTGACACGCTCTTACCAACTGAGCCACCACAGGCCACGCCACGGTTCTAATAATCAATTTTATTAAAAAAGCTATGTAGCAATGTTTATTATGATAAATACTATTTTTTAAATGCATAATATCAACATAATTCAATTTCGGTAAGTTGTAGATCTCATAATTGCGAAAAAGTATTTGGCATAATGAAAACTACAACTTAGCTTGTCGCAATTATGATTTGTATTGTATATTGAGAAATAGGATTTATGCTAATAAAGATTTGCTACATAGCTTTTTTAATAAAATTGATTATATTATAGGAAGATATGTATTATTATATATCAACGGATATCACTCACTTATATTGTTAAAGTCGGCAATTAGACCGACAGTTTCGACCGATTTCGACGGTCTTTTTCAAGATGAGCGCGCCACGCCCGCGTCGCCGTTGACGTTTCTTTTCGCACGAAACAATTATTATTTTAAACGATTAAACGATTATTTTTTAAAGATTGGTGGCGCTAGTTGGCTCATGTAAGGCCCTTCATAGACTAGTGGTATTTATCAAAGCTACTGATTTTATGTCTTCCTATCAGAACTCTCTCAGGATGCTTTCGGTTGCCATCGCAACTATGTTTCGCAACCAGTTTCGATGGAAAAAAGAGAAGAATAAGGAGAAGGATATTGTTTTATCTTTATTTCACAGCTTTACTTAGAATTAGGCTTGCATTATGATCTAAGAATTGATTTGAAACAATGTAAAATATTACTCATAACAAGACCAAAGCACGCGATTAAAAGACTTAGGTGGCAGCTCGTCCACACAAATCTCGACCGATGGTCGAGCAGCCACCTGGTGAAAAGTCGACCACAAATCTCTCGGCCGATGTTCGAGTGGAAACCCTATCAGGAACTGTCAGAAACAAACACACCGACTAAAAACTCAAAACTACTCCACTCCAAACTCAAAAGCACAACGATGTCAGAACAGAAAGTTTTATCTTAATCGAGATTTCAAATTAAATTGCACCTAATTATTTAGTTTGTACTCGTAGCTGCAAACAACACAAACTAACGAAACTGCTGCAGTACACTGCAGGTGGCAACGTGACGAGCAAGTGTGTTAATTAGACTAACTTTATCTGCGCTAAGCAGTCTGATGATGTAGGGGGATGCGACTTAGTCACTGGGACTTACGGTCCTCTAGTTTGTGCAACAGATCTGGAAAAAAACCTGTAGTTTACGAAAACTCCAAAAAATCTGCAACTTGTGTAATTAGATTAACTATATCTGCAGTTTGATGATGTAAAGGAATGCGACTTACTCACTGGGACTTACGGTCCTCTAGCTTATGCAACATATCTAGAAAGAAACGTATAACATGTGTCTTTGTGTTAAAATATCCACAAATAACGCAGTAACGTGCGTAAATAAGACTAACTTTATCTACACTAAGCAGTATGATGATGTAGGGGGATGCGACTTAGTCACTGAGACTTACAGTCCTCTATTTTAGGCTACATTATCTACAAAGAAACCTGTAGTCAGCCTGATAAATTCATGTTGCTACATTTGGTAGTCTGATGATACAGAGGATTTAAAATTAGTCTCCTACACACATGATCCTCTAGGTTATGTAAAACTACAGAAAACATCAATTTATATGGATGATTCTATACGACGACATATATACTATACAGTACGACTATACAGCTATTAGACAGCTTTGTCTATGAGACGTCTCGTTTGAAGTGTGCGCGCTTCATAATGTTATTTTTTTATTTATTTTATTGATGGACTCGACAGTTCTTCATTTGGCAATGTCACTTTACAGAAAATTCAATATATATAGTCTTCTATCCACCCATGTCTCCAGGGGAGTCGCAGTAGCGTCTTCACCCTGGGTAGCCGCGTCTTCATGTCTTCATCCAGAGGAGACGCCGTAGCGTCATCACTCTGGACGAAGCAACTCAACAGTCACGTTCACTCCCGAGCTTGTAGCGGGAACTCTTGATAAAAGCTTGAAACCCCAGATCTTGGTCAAATTATCCAACAAAATCACCATACTGTCACTCGCTAACATTTTCTGATTAATTTAACGTGATATTAATCTCAAAATAACCACTGTAGACAATAAAACAAAAATTATCAAATAATTTTGCAACCGTCGTTTGCCGCCATTTTCAAGAGAACCTCTTCATAATGTTTGTAAAGCAATAGTCTGTCGTCGTGACTCTGGTCTGCGCACTGCCTTATGGTGATGAATCTATGAAGCAGTATGTCTCGAGACCTACGTTGCGACGCTTGTGAGAACTAAAACCCTCTTTCACAAGAAGAGGAAAGCTGATTCGGATTAAACTTTGAATATGTAGGAGAGACTTTAGTTCGGCGACATTGTTGGATACTCTGCCTGGACGCTCGAACTATTGTCACGCTATTGCTGCTATTGTAGCACGACAAAGTTTGGGAAATGTTCTTTTAGATAATCAGAGCTGCTGATAATTACGACAGTTGAAGTTTCGAGTTCTTTAAAGTATTTCCTTTGTTAGAAAAGCTTTGTTCCCGCAAACTGTCGTGGCTTCGTGTGCGCGGGTTTATAGTTTTTCTATGAAAGCTACGACACTAACTACTAAAATTAAACGTCTGAAAAACATATATAGCAATCTTGGGATGTCTATTTAGGGACTGATGAGTACCTACAATACACGATTGGATAAACTTGGATCGATAGAATAAATCGCAAACAAACCCCTTCCATGTCTTTTAAAATGAAAATTATGTCTAAACAGAAATAGTTATTCATACAAAATATATATCAAAATTATAAATACGAGAGCTTGTTTAAAAAATAATATGACGTTTATTGGCGTAGGTATTTGTATTTCCCTGTCAAAATTAATAAAAAGACAAATATGGAGTCATTGTGCCGTGCTCCGATCCGACATCGATCGATCAACGATCCACATCAAAGTGCTCCGATCCGACATCGATCGATCAACGATCCACATCAAAGTGCTCCGATCCGACATTGATCGATCAACGATTCACATCAAAGTGCTCCGATCCGACATCGATCGATCAACGATCCACATCAAATTAATAATTTTTGATAAGTAGTTGAATTTATTGCACGGTGGAACACAGATAAAGGTGTACAGGAGAGTTTTTAAGGTTGAGATTATCTCAAAAACTACTTTCACTGTTTGATAGATAAAAGTTAAGCCTATGTAACTGTAAAATAATTATTAAATTCGGTCCAGTAGTTTTTGAGTAAATCTCAACCTCATTGAGGCCCTGTATACTTATCTCTGTCTTCGACTGTACATATTTTTATTTCTCCCTAAATTGTTTAATTTACTTAAACATTAATTCTGCACAACGTTTAAGTATACAGTATATAGACAGTATACACCCTATATACTGCCTACATCATGTACTAAAGTTTCCTTAACTCCAGCCATACATCACCCAAATAAATAATGTATTGCATTTTTAACGTATCTCAAAGCGAGAACTTATCGCAAATTCATTGCGTTCTACGAATAGTTTGCTTCTTCGTCGTTATTGGTACACAGTTATAAGGTACTTTGTATACTTTGGCAATAAATATTTCATCGTTTTTTATTTATAAATCACATATTTAAACAATTCAGTCTCTGATATTTGAAGTAATCCTTAAGCATATATCAATATAGAGATATTATCACTCCCTATTAGGTAACTGGTATAAATTGCACAATAAATTATATATTTCTTTATAATAAGAATTATATAAAAAAGATTATTTCATTGTTCACAAACTTATGTAGTAAGTACAAGTTCGGCAAATAATTTGAGTACCAGCCAATTTCCAAAAAAGATGTTCTTATGTAGTTTATTTTTTAACTGACTACCGAAAGGTAAAGGTAATGTTATTTTCTTCAATTTGTTTATAAAGGATTAAAACAAGCTCGTAATAATTATATAGATACCAAATACTAATGTAGTTTTAAATAAAACTAATAGGTACCTAAGTAATATAATTATTATGAACCTTAATTTATTGCTTTATTTGAACTACAAACTGACGAGCGTGCATAAGGAAGCGAACGAGAGTTATGTAACAGGATCGCATCAGATAAAAGTCCATCGTCTCTGCCCCAAGTTCCTACAGGAAAGAGGTGTATACGTTTAATTGTACGTGTTTATTTATAGGTAGATATCAGTATACAATACCACAATGCCTGAAAACTAAGGTCTTCAACCAGTGCGTCTTGCCAGTGATGACGTACGGAGCCGAAACATGGACATTGACGGTGAGACTGGCACACAAGTTCAAATCGCTCAGCGAGCTATGGAAAGAGCTATGCTTGGAATTTCTCTGTTAGATAGAATAAGACAAAAGTGGTTGACATTGCTCATAGAATCAGTAAACTGAAGTGGCAGTGGGCTGGTCACATCTGTCGTACAGCCGATAACGGATGGGGTAGACGAGTTCTCGAATGGAGGCCACGAACGGGTAAACGTAGTATGTGACGCCCCCCGACCAGATGGAGGGATGACCTTCGCAAGATGGCTGGCAGGGACTTGATGCAGAGGGCCGAGAGTTTAGTGGCGTGTTTTGGGAGAGGCCTACGTCCAGTAGTGGACTGATACGGGCTGATTTATTTATTCATAATAGCATTTGCACCCTTACAGCTAATAACCATCGCGGCACAAATTTAATAATCAATTTAACAAAACACAACATTTAAATCAGATACATAATTAAGTCAACTAACAACACAACATAAAATATTCAAGTCAATAGCATCACATTCACTCTATCGTACTCTTATTTATTTATTTATTAATGGACTCGACAGTTCGTCATTTGCCAATGTCATGTTACAAAAATATCAATGTATAAATAGTCTTCTATCTTCCTCCAGGGGAGTCGCCGTAGCGTCATCACCCTGGGTAGCAGCGTCTTCATGTCTTCATCCACAGGAGACGCCGTAGCGTCAATCACTGCGGACGAAGCAGCTCGACAGTCACGTTCACTCCCGAGCTCGTAGTGGGAATCTTGACCATGGCGCCAAACTTCAGATCCTGCTTGAAATCTCCAATAACTTCACCATACTGTCATTCGCGAACATTTTCTGATTAATTTAACGTGATATTAAACACAAAACACCCACTGTAGACATTATACTGAAAATTATTAAATAATTTCGCAACCGTCGTTTCCCGCCATTTTCAAAAAGCCCTATCGTACTCTACTGATGATGATGACGATCAGTATAGTTTAAATTAAATAGACATATGAATATATAGACATGGCGTTAATTACAATTTACACTACTTTACTAAGATTTAATCCCAGACAGACAATTAAAAATTCAAAAGCAATTCGAGCGATCATTAATATAAATAAAGAAACACAGGAGCCTCGCCCCTCCTGTAGTAACTCGCGTTTCCAACGGGACTATCGGGTATCCTCAAAATTAATTGGAGCGTTTAGTAGTAATCTCCTCAGTAATAATTTCATCAGTTTTCCGAGCCGCTGCGTCGCTGTAATAAAGCGGTAAAGCGTAATTTCCTTTCGCCTCACTAATGGGAGTTGTAGCGATATATTTTGACCAGAAATTAGGTTAGGGTATTGACACAGACCATTCACCCAATAGACATGAAATGGGTACAAATATACAAATACATTTATTTACCAAAAATATTATTACAATTTACAAAAATATAAATGTAAGTCCTCATAATGGGTCGTCAAAAAACTCCTTCACTGAATACAGTGTTCGATTCAATAAGTGCTTCGTTAGTGAAGATTTAAATGCGTTGGATTTTTGTCAGCTTGTAGGTCCACCGGGAGACTGTTGAACAGTTTGACACCAAGGATTCTGGCATTTTTTTTCAGTGGTCTTTAGTCTGTGCTTAGGCATTATCAGTTTATGCGCATTCTGAGTACTTCGTATAGCATGAGTTGACGTGGATCCCACAGTATCGTATAAATCTCTGCTCGTGAACACCCATGATGACATCCCGTATGTATAGCGATGCAACTGTCATAATTTCCATGTCCTTGAAATCATAAAACAAACACGCACGTACAAATTTGCACGCGAAAAATTCTGCATATATGGGCATAGGGACGAAGCTGGGGACATGGGTGCCGTATTAAAGATATGTGTCCATGTCGATAATATCTCTAGGTTACAAATGTCGCGAAGCAATTTTGCGCTCATGTGCGGGCAGACACGTAACTCCTGTTACAGGTCTATGGGGTAAGCGGTCTGTGCCTTCAACAAACAGCTCCATGTCACTGCATGGCGTTTGGTTCTCTTGAAAATGTCGGGAAACGACGGTTGCAAAATTATTTGATAATTTTTATTTTATTGTCTACAGTGGTTATTTTGAGATTAATATCACGTTAAATTAATCAGAAAATGTTCTCGAATGACAGTACGGTGAAGTTATTGGATTATTTAAGCAAGATCTGAACTTTCAAGCTTTTATCCAGATTTCCCGCTACAAGCTCGGGAGTGAACGTGACTGTCGAGCTGCTTCGTCCAGAGTGAAGACGCTACGGCCGTCTCCTCTGAATGAAGACATGAAGACGCGGCTACCCAGGGTGAAGACCCTACTGCGACTCCCCGGAGGAAGATAGAAGACTATTGTAAATTGAATTTTCTGTAACATGACATTGGCAAATGACGAACTGTCGAGTCCATTAATAAAATAAATAAATAACATGCCATGTCAACTACATGGCGTTTAGGCGACAGTTCCATTGCTTACGTCAGTCACGCAGTGATGGAATGCGGGAATATACGCCGCGATCGAAGTCGGTATTCGATCAGCGTGTTTCGCGAATTTTTTGGGTTCATTTACCACGAGCCATACGGAGTTACAGAGGGGTTTAAGTCATAAGCATAGCGACAGGCGATTATATGTCAAGACATATTAATTAGATAAAACGGGAATTACCGTGTTGTGTGCTGTCGAAATATCGAGACACCAATAATAAATGTTTAACACGGTAATTCCCGTTTTATCTAATTAATATGTATACAAACCGTGAAAGTTTAAAAAGTGATATATGTCAAGACGTTTCGTTCAGGTTTACCGATAATTTGTGTAATAGCATCGCAGGTTTCGTAACCCATAAATATTAACTAACGGCCATCGGACATTTCCCCCACACTTCATCTGAAACCTTCAATGCGGTAGATATGCGCGCTGGTTAGGGGCACCCGGGGTCGCGGGCGGTCAGATTAGGGGATCTGGCCGTCCAGTCGGATAAATCCGGCAACACGCGGAAGGCAGCGGGTACAGAGTGGTCCTGTCCCGCTGCAGCCAAGCGCTGCGAGCGTGATGGGCCTGCCTCGAGTTGCCCGAGGCGTGCGTATAGCAGGCGCGTGGGGAACTCTGGTGTAGTTCAACAGAGATCCCAGAGTTCCCCACAATGCGCGGAGGAGGCCACCGTGGGGTTTTAGTCGGTGCGAGTTCGACATAACCCGTCGCTACCCATAAGGCGGCGGGTATGCACAAGCATTTCCCCACGAAAAAAAAAGTGCGCGCACATTTTTAATTAACTATTATTTTACTGTGAGTGTTTTAAGGATTTTCCCGCTGGGGTGAGTTCCTATTGTGTAAGTGTTTAGGCTGTTTCTATTATATTCAGTTCTGCCTGCCTGTCTGCCAAGCTGCTAACCTGACTAGATCGGATCGCTGGACTCTGGATCTGGTAGCAGTTGGTGGCGAGGCACTTTCTGGACAGCCAGCTAATGCTGAGCTTGGCTCCCATGATCCACGTCACGAGCCCAGCCTTGACTTCAATTTGGGCTTCATGATGACTGGCTGAGTTCCGGCCTATACCTACCTGGACACGGATCAGCAAGTTCTGAGCTGCTGATGTTCGAAGACTCAAGGCCAGTGAGTGTGTGTATAGTCTAGACCTAGAGCGTATGGAGGTAGTGTGATTATAACTGCCTACCTACCCTATCTGCTGGTATGTTTGGGCTGGCCTAAAATGCCGCACCGCTATCACTTTTAAATTGGACCACTCCGTTAATGTTCAGTTTATGTAAATATTATGAGAGTTTAACTATTCAGTTATTCACTTAGCGTCAGCTCTCTCGCGGGTTGTCTTTTTGTATCGCCAGTCGAAATACTGCCATTTCCCTTCGACAAAATTGTTTTTTTGTTGTTGCGTCCAACTTTTCTAAGTCGATTTTAAATGTACTTAAAACGATTAATTCGGAGCGAGTTTAAAAGTTCTGAGTGAGAATTGAATTTGACTTAGGTTCTGTTTAGACGGAGCACGCGACCAGCCGCACGGTAGCGACAAAAGTGTCGCCGGGTTAAAACTCAAGGCGCCTGAGCCTTGAACTGACCACACATGTCATTTATTTGTGTGAATGGAGTGTTTTCATACAAATCAGTCAACGTATTCTTGGACTCGTATCAACATCCATGCTCCCCGATTATGTACGACATCTGTCAGCTTCTTCCAGGACATGTCGATCGTTATGTTACGAAAGTTTATGTAAACACAATAATAATTATTTATTCCAAACACTTTGCGTCGTGCCTGTACTTGACAACAAAAACGAGTGGGGCATTGTGGAATAACCATTAGAATATTCCAATTTGCCCCACTGAACTGTGAGTGGGGCGCTGGTGGGGCAAAATGGACGGATTTTAATGCGATTCCACTTTGCCCCACCAGTGGGGCGTTTTTGGTGGGGCAAAATGGAATAGGCCGTATCTACGTGACAGGACCTGACATGGTAGTTGTTAGAGCTGAAGGCTGGATGATGGAGGAGTAAAATTGCGGAATGTGTGAAGATATGTGGTTTATTAGAGCAACTTTGACAGACTGAAAATAAAAACGTAAAACAAAAGCATTCAAAAAGTGATATAAAATTTCATATCAAAATGACGTCATATTTCCAGCCAGTTGCCAAGTCGTAATATCTTCGACAAGAGACATTTACCAGCCCTCACACGCACCGTGGGCGGTGCCGGGGCTCTCCGATCTCGCTCGCCGTGCTTTACAGCGCAGTGAAAAACGAGACCTCGCCAGTGTGGCGCACTCTAGATAAAGACTGTCGAAATGTGTAAGTATCAGTCTAAATACCAGATTATACCAAAAAATAGTATTATCCGAGTTGTGTAATACCTAGTTATTAAGTATTATTATTTATCGTGTTATTATTATTTTAAAAGATGTGCTTCTGAGCTTTTTTTGCCATTTTTTCTCCTCAGCGTCGGCACCTTTTCCTTGCAAAGTGGTGTAAATGTAAATTCAAAAATATGTTGACGTGCAAAAATGTACACAACGTGCTTACTTTCAATAAACAAATTTGACTTTGATAATAATTTGCTGCTTATCTGTTATATGATGGGCGCCATGTGGCTTTCGCCTCTTTGGTGGATGCCATTCTAAAGGCTCTTCTTGAAGAATGTTTATCTATCTTCTTAAGATATACGAAGAGAATCTCGCCCTTTCTTGTTTCAGTCAACCTAATCAACCCAGCGACATTTTTGTTGCTACAGTGTCACTGTCGCGTGGTAGTCGGGTCCGTCTGAATAGATCCTTAGACTACCAACATACATTTAGGAAAGTTAGTTGACGGTTGACAGTCGTAGCCTGCAGTCGTCTGTGTATTTAAATTTAAATGAAGTCTGAACGTTTCTATAGTTTTGGGTACTTTTTGTTGTATATTTCATTGTTTGTTTGACCTTCTGCAAAGGGATTTTGAACTTAATTGTAATAATACTTAGTATCAGAGTATAATATATGTTATTTATCTCATGCAATAACTTATATCAATAATGTTATTGTCTAAAAATCACTTACAAAATGTTGTTTTATTTTAATGTTTACACTTGTAGTTGAAGTTCTTACCTGTAACCAAAAGTAAATAAATATTAGTAATGTTTTACTAAAATGTAAGTAGTAATTTATTCAATAATAATCTAAAAATACAAACAAATGACAATAAAAACCTATATAACAATAAAGCTGAAAACTTGATTAAAATAAATACCGAACTAAATTAATTAATTAAATAACCCGCCCCTTGTCGTACACGGTGCAAAGGTGCCCGTAACGCTCGCGGCGTTACCGCGCTGTATAGCTATCGGCAACCTTTGCACCAGGTAGGACCCGGGCGAGAGTCATAACCTCTCTAAAAAAGAAAATAGTTAGAAATTAGTTTTATTACCGAGAAGATTATTGGTATTTATAAAGTAGTAAACCCCTGATCAGTAAATAAAAGAGAACTGACTTTTATTACAGATTAAGTCAGAAACCTTTTACAGAAATAAGTAGGCATGTAAAAGCTTTTCCTTAATTCAGCTTTCACTATAAAATAACAAACTACCGCACATTGAATAGATTCTATAAATAGTTTCAAAGAATTCTTTTGACAGTAAATAAAGTTACATTGAATACAGAGGGTATCTACAATCTAGTTACCAAACACGCGTTAAGTACATAGCCCACTGGACTAGCTCAGAATTAAGTTGGGTTTAGACTGAGGCTATGAAACCAGCGAATGGATTATAGCGGATTGAAACTTTAGCAGATCGGAATCCGCTTTGTTTCAAAAATCTCTGATCTTTCAAAGTCAAAGTAATTTATTTGATATAAATGTGGTAAATATTACAAGATGTTATATAGTTTTGTGTTCGCACATTTAGCCATTTTCTAGCATGCAAATGTTAACACAAAATATATTGTGAAGGTACTGGCTGGCTACATAATCCTAAAATACATTTTTTTAACAACATTTCCTTATAAAACAACCGAATCTTTTGATATTAAATCGCATTTGCAATGTCAAAGACTTATTTTCAATATAATAAATAGTAGGTAATTATAATGTCATACAATTTTGTAGTTAGTTAACTTTGTTAATATAAATGATAAAATGGAGAAAAAATTTCATCACGACCGGGATTCGAACCCGGGACTTCGCCATTCCGTGGTACGCTCTATTCCAACAGAGCCATCGTGATTCGTACCCAGATTCTCGTCTGAGGGAACGGTAGCGACATCTATCCAGTAATAGCGCAATTACTCAAATTCATGTCTAACATTGCAGTTAGAAATCATGTTTTTAATTGATGACGCGTTCCTTTTTCATATGTTTTGATATTTTCTTGCATATGCGCTATGCGAAAAGAAAATCTAAATGATAAAATTGAGATTTTTTTTTGTTAATATTATCCTAATCTTTACACGAATAACTTTTTAGAGATGATTAAAATTAGAGTGGGCAGTCGAAAATCGCTACAACTACGAGAATGAACCGGTTTAAATCAAATCGGTACCACCGCTGTTTTCTTGGCCACACCGCCAGTCCAGAGTCAGCTCACGTACCATGCCCCACGTCTAGTGTGTCCACCTTGCGAGAGACTTGCTTTCTTCCCCGGATTAAGGAGAATTAAGATCTCAGTTACGTATCTTTATCTTAGCGTCGAAGATAAAATCTAAAACGGAACGTTTGGGGATTGCTGAGGTGGCGATAGTCTTTCGGCGTAGTTTTAAAGTGTTTTATTGTCTGTGATATAATAATAATAATAACGTTCATTTGTTTCAAATCTTATAGCCTATTTCTTATCTTCTTCTTATCCTGATTGGGTGCCAATGTGGCGGCACTTCGACCCATTGGGATCTTTTGTGCTCTCCCCTTTCCTTTATGCTCCTTCCTCCTCCCTAAAGATATAACTCAGTAGGTCCGCTATGCAGCTCATGGGAAGGAGCCTGTAGTCTTCTGGTTCCGGATAGGCCGACCCCAGGAGTATCATTATTCGCTTTCTAGCCAGTGAGTCACATTCACACAGTAGGTGTTTCATGGACTCCGTTTTGTCACCACAGGCTCTGCAGGTTGGAGAAACAGCTAACCCCATCCTATGCAACAGGTCGTTCGTTGCTTGATGTCCAGTTAGCGCCCCAATTATGAGCCGCATCTGGTTTCTGTTGTTTCCAGATTTTCCTGCACCAGCCTGTGTCTGTCTCGCCAATGAAAAGTATGGAGTGTTTCAGCTCTTTGATGTTTTTCCACTCCAGGTTGTGCAAGTCTTTGGCCTTGGCCCGTAAGGCCATTTTGATGGTACTCGTTGAGAGTCCCACAAATGGCTCAGGTCCGGTTAGCGAGGACTGTGAGCCCTTTCTAGCCAGTTCATCAGCCGCTTCATTGCCCGTTATGCCCACTTACATTATATATATTATGGCCTATTTACATTGGTACCTATACATTTGAGTTGTAATACAATTTGAGGCCGTAGGTCTCACTATCCTGGTGCGGCTGGTATTTAAAAAAGGAAGATCCTGTACTATAAATACCATCCCCCTTCCTTGTTGGAATCTATTTAGCCAGTGTCCTTAGGTATAAATGTTGAACAATAAATATGTAAAACAAAACCGAAAATTTAAAGCTACAATAATTCAAAGTTATACATTTTTGAATAGGTTATAAGATATGAAATCGTACATCAAATGTAACCATTGATGTGCTGTCGAGAGTATCTGTTATTATTGTTCTATGACTTTTTTTATTTATTGCTCCTACTTCACTTAGCTATTCGTATTTGCGTATTTGTTATACTTGCCATGTTTGGTTGGTATGTGTGACAAAATATTCGTCTTATTTGTCTATTCGACGCACAATATGTTGACAAACATATCATATTTGTTGTTCCCGCTTCACTTGCGTGTGTCTAGTAATAGGCAAATAAGACGAATATTTTGTCACACATAGGTACGGTGGAACACAGAGAAAGGTGTACAGGAGAGTTTTTAAGGTTGAGTATTTCTCAAAAACTACTTGACCTATTGCAAAAATTATTTCACTGTTTGATAGATAAAAGTGAAACCTATGTAACTGTAATAATTATTAAATTCGTCCCAGTAGTTTTTGAGAAAATCTCCACCTTATTGAGGCCCCCTGTATACTTATCTCTGTCTTCGACTGTACCACCCACACATGGTAAGTGTAACAAATACGAGTAAACAAGTGAAGTGTGAGCATAAATGGTTTGTACAACACATTGATCTCCTATAAACAACTAGATACACAAAGGTCTTACTAAAACAATTTAAAAAACGTCCAAATAAGGGTCTATTGTTAATGTCCAAATAATGTCCAATAAAGCAAATGAGGGTCCATTCATCCGTTTGGACCTTCTTTGCGCTCGGACATTTTTAGAAGGCAGACTGTGTATCTAGTTGTTTATAGGAGATCAATGGTACAACATAACAAATACAGTTTCAAGATTTTTTCCTCTCTTAGGCAACACCTCGAAGGAATTGTGTGCCAATGGGGGATAACCTCATTAGCTCAGTTAAGAGTATCAATATCCTGTCCTAGATTCTTCCTTTCTTTCTCCAGAGGAGTTTGACGCGTCATCAACCCTGAACGAAGCAGCTCAGCAGTCACGTTCACTCCTGAGCTCTTTAATGGAACTCTTGAATCTAGCACAAAACTATAGATCTTGCACATATTCGAATCAAAAATAAAAATAAATTAATGTCTCATACAAATCGATCAGCTAACCGGTACGAAATGTATGAAAAGTCAAAAAATAATTCGCGAAAATCGAAAAGTCGTAGAACAAAAGTTGTTCAGTTACCGATACTGAATACCCTTCCTTCGGCTTCATATACCCTTTACGTTTCCTGTTTTCTTACATCTCTCTATTCGTCACGTTTGTTTAAGCGAAAAAATAGGGCCTATTATTCCATCTAGTCATACACTTAGTACCTATATATATATCATATACCTTTATACCTACTACACGTATGACTAGTTATTATTATTTCCAAAAAAAAAATTTCTACTATTAGCATATTTTTTTATTTATTATAATTACACAACTTAACTTCACAAATAATAATAATAATAATAAAAGTACCTATTTACAAAAAAATTCTAAAATTAAATTATCGAATATTTAAATAACTGTTACATTTCAGTCGTTTTGAAAAGTTACTCTGAGGACTGTACCATGACAGCTGTGTACAAAGTATAATACGGTACAGTAGATACTGTGACGAGCTCACTCGAGCGATGTATAATTCAGGGCGGTGTCGGCGACAGGCCGCTCACACGGATTTAACAAACGGGCTGGGCGTTTCAATAATTCCACAGCAAACATTTTGTGTGATGGCCTGATGGGCTAGTGTTTGTATCGGTGACGGCATGTCTGTCAGTGATTGATGGTACGGTGTATCTCGACAATGTATTTTTGCGTAATTATTTCATAATACATACATAAACTCGCACCTGCTTTCAATAGAGCTGGCAGAGACGATGGATTTCCATCTGCTGTGATTCTGGTACATCATATTTATCAATCTCTTCATGCACTCTCATCGGTTGGTACAACATCGTCAATTTGATCAACGAATCATCCTTGGTTTACCTCTGCCGACACTTCCACTAACATTCGCTCTAAATGTCCAAAACAGCGTAACATTCCTACTCTTTTGAATCTGATCACATATTTCTGGTATGAAATAATAACGTAAATTCAGATGAATTTCAAAATATTTAGTAGTAACGAGCTCACTAAGTAACCTATAGAATAAGGCAATAGTTTTAATAGATCTTTAAAAAAAAAATCTCGTTGAAATTCGAAATGCGTTGGTTTACAAAATATTTAGAAATACAAAAATTCATCGTTGTCTATCATCCCTTACTTTTTTGGAGACCATTAATCTGGATATACAGATATATGAGCACTACCTATCTGGTCCATGAAATGCCTAAAAGCTCTTGCAATTTATCAACCCTAGTTTTTTCCATAAAATTACTATTTTCGCTACAAAAATACATTTTTCCGCTCCCAAGCCGGCTTAGCCGCAGCCAATACAGACATAGCACTATATCTTCACGCCGTATACATTTGCAGCACACCCCCGCACCTGGCCGGCTTGTGCTCGCGTTCTCACGATATTTTCTTGTTGGGATCGGTCTATTTCCAACTACGTTATAGCATTTTGGTTCTGGGTATTTTTTTGCAAGAGCCACTACTACTTTTACATCTACTTTGTGCTGCGTTTAAGTATACTTGTTAAATGTGTATTTCCCTTCAATGTTTTTCTCTTAAACACAATAATTAATTTTAATATCGTAGTCGCAATTATGCCTTGTATTGTATATTGAAAAATAGTATTTATCGTAATAAACATTTCGTAAATAGCTTTTTTAATAAAATTGATTATATTGGAAGATATTATTTTTTTAAGATTGGCGGCGCTAGTTGGCTCTATGAAGGCTCTAATAAACGTCGCCTAAACCCGTACGTCTCGCATACGTGCATCAGGCTGAGACGTGTCTGCCGTAGCGACCACAGGGCTAGACGGCAATAAATCTGGCCGTACGCAGACGTATCCTATGGACGGACTTAACACCGAAGCGTAAGCTAACTGTATCATATTACTACTTGCCAGAAATGCATTATCACACAAGAAATTATATTTAGTTCTTGTAACCCAGGCAGTTGGTCCACATTCACAGGAAAAGGGCCACGCTGAAAATCAGCGCTCGGCGGAGTCAGCTCCGTCAGCATTATGCTGAGCGTAGGGCCTTTTAGCATCAAAAACCACAATGTATATACCTACCTACTCACATAGGTGGAGTATATACTTACGTATACTAATATATCTGTACAATTAATTACTGACATATGTTTGTATTTATTTAAGACCGGATTTTGTTGCCTAATAAAGATATTTCTATTCTATTCTACATTCACCATCATCAGTCTATTTATATTGCCCCACTGCTCGGGCTTAGACCTTCCCTTACATCGAGGGAGCTGGGCCCACTACGGATTGTCGGATTTCACATGCTTTAGTTTTCTTCTTCTTCTAGGAGATGCAAGGTTTTATCACGATGTTTTCCTTCAGCGTTTTGAGAGCACTCGGTAAATGTACGTAAGTTTTTCCGTCGAAAAAAAACGAGGATAACTCATTGGTAGGCTGCCCTGGCTGGGAATCGAACCTGGGACTTCTGTATCGCAAGTCCATTGACCCAACCACTGTGCCACTGAGCTCTCGCATTACAAGGACAATATTATGGTCATATCTAATTAAAAGAAAGTCCTGATTGAAATGCCAAACAAAACCCAAGCTTTTGTAATTCAAAGTATAGATGACACAAATTCACAGTCCCTTTGAATATTTAACAGAGTGACAATGAACTTCTGCTACTCTGATCTCTTTTCCATTTTTATAAATTTAACTGTAAAAAGTACGTGAAATCCGTACCTATAATATTCGTGAAACGAAAAAAATCGTGTAAATAAAACAGCGTAACCAACAGTGAAAGTTTTAGCTACGGTTTACCGGACGTACTATGTAGCGAGCGAACTAACTATTTAGCAGAGACTTTTGAAAATGGCGAGAAACTACGGTTGCGAAATTCATTGATAATTTTCAGTTTAATGTCTACAGTGGTTGTTTTGTGTTTAAATACTCAGTCGGTCACATTAAATTATTCAGAAAATATTCGCGAATGACAGTATGGTGAAATTATTGGAGGATTCGTGCAGGATCTGGAGTTTGGCGCTATAGTCAAGAGTCCCACTACGAGCTCGGGAGTGAACGTGACTGTCGAGCTGCTTCGTCCAGAGTGATGACGCTACTGCGACTCCTCTGGATGAAGACAAGAAGACGCGGATACCCAGGGTGACGATGCTACGGCGACGAAGAGAAGGCGATATGATATTTTGAATATTCTGTAACATGACATTGGCAAATGACGAACTTTCGAGTTCATTAATGAAATAAATAACTATTTAGCAACTCATATTAGAGTGGTACTATCCTGTGTATCATAATAGGAGGACAGAGTATTTGAACATACATATCGGTGTGAGAGCATCCAACTGCACATGTCTGCCCCGTCATGCTGGCGCTACGCTGTTGACGACAACCGCCTATTGCGACATGACAAACGACTACACCGCACACACAATAAGTGCTCCTAGATTTGGCAGACTGAAGTCCTAAGGTGGCATTTTAATGAGGGATGGCTCACCATTTTCTACGTTGGGAGTTGGGAGCCACCATAATATGAGAACTCATTTTTGATTCATACAGACGCTTGCGCTAACGGGTTAGGTGTTATTCTGTTTCAAAAATTCTGATTAAGATTTTTTGGTTTAGTTAGATGTAACTCTGCTAAAATCAATATTTACAGCAAATCAGGCGAGTTTAAGATAGACCTATCTTCGAAGACAAGCCACTTGTTTTTTCATTAGACTATAAGATACGCAAATTATTAATAAATACATACATAGATTGGAACATTCCCACAAATTCATCAATGACACTAATACTTTTATTATACATTAGGTATCTAGTATGTGTTAATAATATACAAAAAAACCAGACCAGACCGTTCACCGTATTACCGTTCTCAAAACGATGAAATCATACCATGTCATAGCGCGCCGAACATAGACGCCGCTATACCAACGTAATAGCACTGTCCCTGTCATGCACGATATGACATGGTATGTTTTGATCGTTTTGAGAACCGTAATAGCCCCACACGAACGAATACCAGCATCCTTAGGCGTGGTAACCATATAAGGAAGATGTTAAAAACTCGACATAAGCACTGTATTAGAATGCTTTGGTAGAGTTTGCCGACATAATCAAACTACGTGAAACTTGTCTCGAATATGATTACCCAATCAACACTGAGATACTGAATTATTACTACACTCATACCTCATCAGATTCTCAATCAAGCCTAGTTCAATTTCAATCAAATGCATGACCGCCGGAGTAATTGCCTGGCCTGTCACTTACATCTGATATATAGTCCGTATGTACTGGTGTTTATGTATGCTAATGGGGATCTGGAAGCCTGCAAGCCTTGAATATAGATTGCTGTTACTTGAGACGAGGATAAGATGCAGTTTAGTTTGGACTAGCCGCCGCCTGCGGCAATGCTGGCACGGAATATTAGTTTAAAACTTAGGACGAAGTTTAGGCTGGCCGGAAGTTTTTGGGCGGAGAAGAATCTTTCTCTGTCGAAAATACTGGTTGTATTTTACTTGAATAGATGAATGGCTATGATAAATGTAATATATTGACGGTCTTACACATGCTATGGTCTTTACCACGACAAAGATAAACACGCGTTGAATACATGCCTAAAATGGTACTGAAATTTTATAAGGTAGGTATGAACTTGTTTAGACACAGGTTTAACTTTTGTAGTAGGACTACTAGGTCCTAATATTGTACCTACATTAAAGACAATGTTCTAGTTTCAAGTCTAGGTAAGGCGATGCCTCGATCACAATATGTCCCACAAAGATCTTCATAGCGTAACTTTCTACCGAACCAAAGCACATAATTCTACTATCAAACCAAAATAAAGTATAAATCTCGACAACTTTGAGATAGAACGACGAATCGAGACGATTTTAATGCGTTTTTGCCCCCCAGTCACAGAAAACATAAAGGGTCGTCCTTCAGACATCCCACAGCGGGTGATATGGATTTCTTATCAAACTGAAATCGTACGAAAAACAAGAACCCTCGAGCGTCGAGTGCTGATAGAGCGAAAGGCTGCTAATGCGAAATCGATGTGAATGACGGGACAGTGGACGGTACTGGACGGAGTCCGGACGTGACGAGACGGGACGCCCGTGTGCTGACAGGGGCGTGACGGATGTCCCGCGAAGCGATGGACGATTATGATTGGACGATTATCAATTTACTGAATTTTTATGGACGTGGTGAAGATGACAAATGATATTAATAAGACGTAAGACACGGCCGCGAAAGGACCATCGCAACGTAGGATAACCGCAGATGTTATTGTCGGAAGATGTCTTGCACATAAATCGGAAAGCATAGATACGTGCAGCCAGAAACAGGAGACAGTGGAGGGATTGAGAGAAAGCCGGCGTCCAGCAGTGGAACGATACAAAATGACGACAACGATTAAGATGAAGAAAAAACAAACTAGAATTTAAACATAGCCCAAACTTGGATTCCATGTGAATGAATACAAATTAGACTTAGCCTATTCAAATCAGTTATACCTAAGGTATATAAAAATACGCTGGACGAGTTTGAAGCCCAGCTCAGCCATGTAACAATAAGTCTTCCTAGGGGTTTTCGGAAGAAAATGACATTGCCAGATTCTGCCCCACCATCAACCGCAAGTTGTACAAGATAACGAATAAATGTAAAAATATCCCCGTTTTTTATTAAAATTATTGGTTTAAAATAAAGTTTTGTACAAGTTTTGGTTCGAAAAAAACAGCTTAATTGAGAATTCAGAAAATAGTAAGAAATCGAAGCGATTTATTCATTGTTTTTGTTATTCTTCTATAGGAGTTGCGAGAGTAGTAGAAAATGATACTGATTATGATTATGCAATATGAAACCTGTAATAAGTCCCCAACAAAATGATACATACAGCTTCAATGGTCACGTAGTTTTGTAGGTGGGGCAAAGGTCCATTGAAATCTGGCAATGTCATTTGTACATTTACCGATGACATGTAAACGAAATGTATGAAAACTATTTTGGTCACTAAGGGATACAAGAATTGAGATGAAATATGAACCATATCACTAATAAGATCAAAATTCAATCTTTATTCCCATGTAAACAGACACAAGAGCGAACCGAAAATCAATGGCGGCGTGACAAATGACGCGGACGCCGGTTGTGACGGGAGATCAGAGACGGCGCGAGTGACGGATGTACGGCATCTAGGCTGAGGGATAGGGTTGCCAGCAACTGTAAATAGTCAAGTTTTCGACGGCTGATGACATCCATATGGTGGCAAAAACAGACGTGGATAGAAGAAATTTTGGGAATGGGAACTTATATTTCGATGTGTAATTATAATGACAAATAATAACCTAGTTTCCAACTAGATTCGTAACTTGAATGATCACCTTACCGTTCTCGAAACTATTATTATTATTATTTGATATCACGGCGTTGGTACACGCCCAAGGGTCACTGCGACCTCAAAGGTCTATTGTGGCCGCGCACCTAGTTCTTATATCTCGCTCCCAAGTCCAACGTCTCTTAGGAACCGTACAATGCACTTGGGTGAGAGAGTCTTGATAACCTCGGGTGGCACCATGTGTCCACCCAAGGCTCGGCTTCTGCTGTGAATGAAACGTTCTCGAAACTAACCTCCTATTATAGGTTTATGTGGATGATATAGCTATGTTTTTAAGATTAGACAGCAATAAGTTGGGCTGTTTACATGGCAAAGATCGCTTGTGCCAATAGTTAAAACAATGACTAAATGGGATGGGTGGCTGGAAGAGGCTCAGGACAGGGATGGATGGAAGAGGAGGGGGGAGACCTTTGCCCAGCAGTGGGACAATTTATAGGTTAACAAAAAAAAATGTATCACTGTTCCACTTGTTACTGTATGCACACTGTCCGCTACGAGACGGCCACTAGGCCAGTGTAGTAGGATAAAACTTGTATGATACAAATTCATATTAGTCAATAGTGACAAAATAATTATATGTATTGTTATGTTCTTTGTTATATGTGTATGTTGTCTTTAATAAAATTATTTATTATTATATTATTAATAAGCCGGTTTCCCGGTCGGTAGTATCACAGAATTCATTGCATTTTAAGTACAAATCATTTGTTGTGTGACAACCCTATAAAGCAGATTACTTCGTACATACTGAATGGATTTTCTGTATCAAGACTGCAAATGTGTTGGGACAAAACCTAATTTGAGTGTCAATTTGAATCATTCTAAGCAAAAATCTACTATGATAAGTATTTGTTTGTTTATTAATTAGATTATAATAAATGATTGACACGGTAATTCCCGTTTTATCTAACTAATGTGTATACAAAGCGTGAAAGTTTAAAAAGTGATATTTGTCTGTTATCATATACCTACTTATCTACATCTTATTTTCTGTCATTTACTGTAATAAATGGCGAAAATCGTTTCAAGTGGCGTGATTTGGGAGAGGCCTATGTCCAACAGTGGACTGATAATGATGACTGTAATAAATGTATCACAAATAGGTAATATTTATAAATTAAAACAAAATGCGTTTAAACTGTGTAGTCTTCATATACTTTGTTGATGCAATAAATATGTACCTATATAAACAATGAAGGGTTATCTATGTATATATGCTATAGATGCTAATTGTAAATGAATAGCTGATGATGATACTAATTCGATTGTGAAGATTCTTATACCAAGATTCATAGATAGATTTAGGCACGAGCTTAGCGTCAGCATGCTCTTACAACTGTCAATGGAGTCTCATTGTAAGAACGAACTCATTATACACACAGTGAAACAGTAGAAAATCCATCTCATTGTACGAAACAAAATATTCAACCTATAAACTTACGTTCCGTGGTTTCTACGACCAGTTTAAATGTGCATTATCATAAAAGAGACAATGTAACAAAAACAGTTCCGCCGCTTACAGGAACACTTCTCTGTAATTAACGGGCTGCAAACAATACATGACAGTTCAAAAACTGCCCTCATAAACACACCTCAGAACTTTTTGCTGAAATGTGTAATGATAATTTTAACGTCTGGCTGGACGCGGACGGCCATTTGTGTATATTAAACCCTATGCAGTGTTGCTATAATATGAAGAAGAGGTTTCATTTTAATAATAACTATTTTTATAATAATTGTGTGTGGGATGTACGTACGTAAGAATATCTTTTTCCAAAAATCAGTGACACACGTAGTTACAATACAAAAAACCGGGATAAACTTACATTTCCAGGGTTCAGACAACGTAAGGTCAGTACATCCTTCATAGGGCACTGTATTCGCTTTTATAACAAGTTGCCAGAAAGTGTCACGACGTTGACAGAGAGGAAATTTAAAAATTTGATTAAATGAACACTTGTTAAGAAGGCGTATTACAGGATAGATGACTATTCAAACGATGAACATGCACCATGCATCGAATAATATATTTGAAGCAGAGAACCTATGCCAATATTCCATAGAGAGTTTTGAGCATCTCTTTATGGAATATTGGCATAGGTTCTCCAATTCAAATGTAATATCTCCAATTAAAAAATAATGCATGGTGTGTGTTACCGGTTTCGCATTAAGGATAAAGTTTAGATTAATATTGATAGTAATAGTTGTGTAATATCTATTTATTAAGTAATTGTGTTATCATATTTGAAAAGATGTGCTGCTGAGAGTTTTTTTGCCACTTTTCTCCTCAGCGTTGGCACCTTTTCCTTGCAAAGTGGTGTAAATGTAAATTCAAAAAATGTACACAACGTGCTTACTTGCAATAATGAGATTTGACTTTGACTTTGAACACCATATTATAGTCAACAACGAGATTGATAGGAACAACAATATCGAGAGTAAACTGGATAAAATAGAATAAGGAAGTAGATTCAGCCATATATGACATGAATTGTTAGAACAAGAAGGATATTTTGATTTTCAGTTACCATATTTGTACATTATTCTGATCATTGAATGTTTTGCCTCCTAAATTTCCTTCCATTCCCCGGAAATCCCTTATTTATTGGCGTTAATAACTTCCATCCAAAGTAATTATCTTTACACCTTTACGTCTCTTTTCACTTACATTGTTTTAGTTAAGGTTCAATCCAACCAGAGAGTAATCAAAGTATAATAAAATTTCACCTTGCATTTGAAACTGCAACGATGGTTGTAAAGGAAAGCGGTTCGCCTCTCAGCCAATGAATATCAAGTTTCGGGCCACGAAACAATCAATAAATCTTTGAAGTGTTCACAGCGGAAACGAAATTTCATTTTCTTCATGTCGTAAATGCTCGGTCCCTAAAAAATTGATCACAGTATTGAGATGCCAGTGGGTACCCAGTGACAAAAAGTAGTAAGTTGTGCTGCACCAATAATTTGTGAATCAAAACGTAAAGTTATTACTTCAGGCGAGGGAGACTCTCATCAAGACCCAAAATCCTGCATATATAGACGAGCAAGTCACTAAACTCGTATCGGGCAAGTCAATATACCAAATTATGATATGCAGCTATATATCACTGTTGTACATTGCGGCAAAAAAGAAGATAAAAAAGTGGCGCAGGACCAGTTGTGATTGGTCTCAAGAGAGATCAATTCGTTACTAACGTCATTTTGTTTAAGTTTAGTTCACCTAAACTGAACTTAAACTAAAATGACGTTAGTATTGAATTGATCTCTCCTGTGACCAATCACAACAGGTCCTGCGCCCCTTTTTATCTTCTTTTTTGCCGCAAGTTTAGTTTAGGTAAACTAAACTTGAACTAAAATGACGTTAGTATTGAATTGATCTCTCCTGTGACCAATCGTTGAATTGAACGTCGCAAATCGCTACCGCTACCTCTTCGCTTGTGCATCCGCTAGTTTAACGGCCATTGCACCTAAAATGACGTAGCCCGACACAAAGTTTACTAACAAGACAATAAAGCCGTATAACCCGGCGGGCAGGAAGTGTTTGTTAGTATTTCACGCGGGAGAGACTCGCCCACCGCCGGCCGCGGACGGAACTGCGATGCGAATTATTGCGACACTCGTGTTCGCTTCATTGTTTTGGATTTGCAATTGTGTATTAGAAACTTCAATCGCAAATGGGTGAAATGGAGGCGGGTACAATGTCTCCCTGAATGGGGGAAATGCAACTTGTAATTACGAAGCTTTCTATCTCGAAATGCAATCATGAATTTCCTTTTCACCTGTCCATTGATTCTCCATTTTTAAAACTATAAGCTGTCCCACTATTAAATCTTCCCCATCCTCCTAATCTCGTCATTGGCGTCTTCCGACTAATGTCAACCATAGTCAGAAAATGGCAACTTCACATAAATTACATACATCTTTGCACACCATACATTCACTACTATTATTTACGTACATATTTTATTTATACACCACAACGGCTACTACTTATAACACCGCTCTCTCTTTCGCGGGTTTGCTGGTAGAATTCTCTTTTGAGGTAAGCTCGCCCTTTGTACCAATTTGTTTCTTTTGTATGTTATTTATGTTACAGACAAATACAAAACAAACAAACTACTTTACTACCACCAGCGGGGTTACTCTCACCTCTTATAGCGATCCAGTTTAGATTCCTAAACTGACAATTTGCTTCAATGACGTCAAACGTCATTGTAGCAAATAGCGATTCGGTTCAGTTTAGGAACCTAAACGGGATCGCTATAAGAGGTGAGAGTAACCCCGCAGCATTTGATTATCCTATTTCAGATTCCCAAGACCATCAAGAAGCGTAAAGTGGCGTACTTAGGACATGCTCTGAGGCACGAGCGCTATGAGTTGCTTCAACTTATTATGATGGGAAAAGTCGCCGGAAAGAGAAGAATCGGTCGCAGGAAAAAGTCGTGGCGTAACATCCGGGAATGGACTGGAATCGCGAGCTCCGCAGACCTGTTCCGCCTCGCGAGAGATAGGCACAAATATGATGAACTGATTGCCAACCTTCACTAGTTAGAGAGGCAACCCCCAAGAAGAAGAAGATTCACAACTAATGTCGCTTAACTTTTACGTATTATTTATTTATTTTATTTTTTAATTTATTTGAAAACCAACAGCAATTATCAAAGGGTAAGTTGCACAATATAAAACTGATAGCCAATTACAGGTTTTCACTGTTAGATTATAGACTAAATTAACTATATCAAGCACTTAACTAGGCACCATTTGCACTCACACACATACCTACACTACATCACTCGTCGAAAAACATACTACTACTACTATGACTTTCTTATCTAAAGCCTTTCAAACTCCAGGTAAATCTGAAAGCATACTATTGTTAACCCCTCACAATCATAGAACCAAAGTATCAGACATGAGACAGAACATGTGACTTAGATGTGAGTATAATACCCCGAGTTAGACAGTTCAAACCATTGGAACTGTTTCATTCCATTCTTTCTGGCACATTAGACGTGCGGCCCCAAAGCCCAGTTGCATGTGAAACAAAAGCTGACTGCATGTAGTTTCCTTTACAACCGGATGGCCAGCTACCTGCGTTCCTGTTATTACAGCATCCCAGTATAAAGAGTAAACGGAATAATGCATTTATCTCTTGTGGATTAGAGATTTTCAGAGGTTTTTTTTACGGTTCTAACAGGATCCTATTTGTAAACTCCTGATTCTTTCGCAACAGACATCAACATCATCATCAGCCCGTATCAGTCCACTGCTGGATGTAGGCCTCTCCCAAAGCGCGCCAATCAACCCTACTCTGGGCCCTGTGCATCCAGTCCGCAGCCATCTTGCGAAGGTCATCCCTCCATCTGGTCGGGGGGCGTCCCACACTACGTTTACCTAGTCGCAGTCTCCATTCGATAACTCGTCTACCCCATCGGTTATCGCAACAGACGGTTAAACATAATCGATATTGGAATTTGAAAGTTGAGATTTTTTGTTTAGTTAAGAAGTAACAAAGCTGGAATTTTCCCCCTAGATTGGATTTTTAGGATTCCTAGCTCGGTTGTTATTAATTATACAATATATTTTAGCATTGTATTGATAATAAACAAGATGATACTTACCTAATACATGCCTGTAAATCGTAAAAGACATTCTTGTAAATTGGAAAACTTCTTGTAGAACAGAAAATCATTGGAAGACTTTTCAATGGATGCAGTCAATTATTTGGAACAATAAACTAAGAGTATAAACCTGCATGCTACATATTGTGATCTATGGTAGAAGAAAAATAGGTTTGACATATCGTTGTTATATCGATCGTGTGTGCTGTACGTTGAAAATAAATCCTGACCATCTAAATATCCATGAGCTTTATTTATTTCCTAACAGAAACGACTTAATGTAGGAAGACTATTTCAATTTCACTGCCTATGTAATGAAATAATCCAAGACATTTAACCGCACTAGGCTCTGGGTTTTCTAAAGACGCCAGAGGAAAGAGGAAATATGAATATCCTCCATTTAAGCGAGCAGTTAAGCAAAGTAACTTCTCGGTCATAATCTGTAACAGCCTTGTATCGCCCGCTTAGTGGTCCTACTCGTAGTTTCTTTTAACGATTATTGTCCACTAGTCTCAGAAGGAGCTGTAACCAGGATTTTTGCGCCCTCTTAATTCTGGCAAAATTGTGCGCCCCTTCTTGAACATCAGGTGTAGCAAGTTTGTCATGTTAAGAACCCTAAAATCTAATGGAATTGGTATTAGAAAAGATGATGATGACGATGGTAATGCTATAAGGCTGTATAATCTTTTGGCGCATTTGCCTTACTAAAAAACGCAACAACAACTGTCATTCTCACTCTCGTGGTTCGCCTTTCGAAAAACCGGTGGTGGTAATTGTGATTCGGATTGATCAGAAATGTGGTGCTCATTGATGTAACTCAGTGAATATTGATGTGGGCAGTGTGGCTGTGGGATGGTTCAGGTGGTCCTATCTGTGTGACGACAGCGGAGCTGCAATTCGGTGAGATCAATCCAATCTAGTATTCCTTGCCATCTCCCAGAGGCCCAGATACCATACCTCGTAGGGTGGCTGCCTTTTACAGTCAAGACGATAGTCTTACCATCATGTGCCTTGTCTACTTGTCTAACTCCCATTGTTATAAATAATACCAAGTGAGGTTTATTTTTTAGAAAAGAAGGTTCACAGATTATAAAGTTATAAAATTGTTCCATCCATCCATAAATTCACCTTTCCTATATCCAATAAGAGCTCGGTGGGTCAGTGGTTGGGTCAATGGATTTGCAATACGGAGATCCCAGGTTCGATTCCCAGCCAGGGCAGCTAAGTACCAATGAGTTATCATCGGTTTTTTCGACGGAAAAACTTACGTACACCGAGTGCTCTCAAAACGGTGAAGGAAAAACATCGTGATGAAACCTGCATGCCGTAGAAGAAAAAATCTAAGGCATGTGAAATCCGCCAACCCGCGTGGTGGATCATGGCCCCAGCTCCCTCGATGTAAGGGAAGGTCTGTGTCCGAGCAGTGGGGCAATATAAATAGACTGATGATGATATCCAATAACTCGCATTGGCCGTGTATCCTCCATAATATGATTCTTCTGCGTGAGTCAGCTTTTGTTTTGATAATGATGCTTCGTATATTATCAACTCTGAATCTATGAATCATACGTCAATAAGTTGTTCAAGGTGAAACTGCAATACCGGAGGAATATTGCTGCTTCCAGATGCATAGACAGTGATTTGTGTTACATTTCTGCGCCTTTATACTTTCAGGTTTGGTTCTGATGAATAAGTTCCTAATTACGGCCCTGGTCTAAGGAAGTCTATAATAAGACCGAGCGGCAGTAATGGAAACAAATACGATGGTTATGTTAATTGAGGTTAATTTTGAAGAAAGTATGTGATAAGACGAAGTTAGTGGAATATTTTGGGAGTTTATGTGTTTGTATAAGTCTAGAAGCCTAATTACTATTATCTACGCAGAATCCATCATCATCATCAGCCCGTGTAAACTGATACTGACTGAAGATGATGACTTTTTTTTTTAATATCGCGATACTGTAGAGGGTCGGGCATGTTCGCCTCAGCCAGAGTCCCTGACTTCTTCGCGATCATGCGATCACGAGTTGCCTCCTTTTGGCAGCGTCTCCGTGCCTCTGACAATGGGATTCTCCGTGCGATGTGCGAGTGCCTGGACAGTCCTATCCTAAAATACTGGCTCTCCGTGCAGCGTGACTCGAACCGAAAGTAGTGTAGTCAGTCTGGTCTATAGAGCGAGACGTCGGACACCTGCCATGATCACATTGTCTCGAAGTTATGAAAAAATTGGCAGGCGGTGACTCGCCACTCACTAGATGGGCCCTCAACATGGTCGTCAGAAAGACAACTGAGAGCAACACCGGTGTGAGCGGCTAAGGGGTGTCGAGAGGTGTGCTGCAGTTTCACCATTACTGGAATGCCAGAAAGTGGGTTACTCCCGGCTTTATGCCTTTAACACTTCCACTCCTTCGACCTATATAGATGTAAGTTATAGCTCTAACGACTCCACTCTGGCCGGCCAATATTATTATTATATTATTAATTTGGTGTCCTCATATTCTCGTCTTGTTTAGTGATTAAACCTATTGTTAGAGTTGTTGCGACCTCTAACATGGTCTGATGCTGCTCAGTGACAACAACCGGCACTGACTGTTCAAAGTGGTCACCTATTCAGTTTCCGACATCGCCCAGTGCTGCTTTACTTACGACTATTTAAACGATAAACATGCATTGTATGTGTCGCCGGTTCCCCATGAGGGATATAGTGTAGATTACTAATAATAGTAATAGTTGTGTAATACCTAGTTATTAAGTAATTGTGTTATCATTATTTTAAAAGATGTGCTTCTGAGTGTTTATGCCACTTGTTCTCCTCAGCGTTGGCACCTTTTCCTTGCAAAGTGGTGTAAATGTAAATTCAAAAAATATGTTGACGTGCAAAAATGTACACAGCGTGCTTACTTGCAATAAAGAAATTTGACTTTGACTTTGATCGTATTCAAAGCGTTTTCTGCTGGACTATATGCCTCTACAACTATTTGGTGTTAAAACTTATAAATTCAAAGGTTAAATACGTGAGAATTGGACATGAGAGTTATCATTGAATTGCGATTACAGTCGGTTAGGCTTTCAAGTTTGTATTGATAAGATAAGATAAATATTATTTATTGCAAAAAAATAAAAAGTATTATACAAAAGAAATAGGCTAATACAGTTAGTATTACAATTGGCGGTCTTATCGCTCAAAGCGATCTCTTCCAGACAACCTTTGGGTAGAGAATTCGGCGTATGAATAGGTAGCTGAGTATGTATTGAATTCAAAAGTTTGCCCAAATAATTCTAATTCGGACCACAGTAGAACAATAATTTATGTGCAGTTCACGCACCGCTGCGGAATCGACGCGATTAGTACAACTTTACCTCTCATGCTTAATGACGTAGAAACTTCGCAACTGATATTAATTTCAGCTATTCATGTTCGAGGAGAGTTCAGGTAGAAGTGATACAGTACTGGTAACTTTGAAGCTGGCTACGATTGCAACTTTATTGTTTTAAAGTGACAATCATGGTATTTTATCAATTTATGAGCCAACTAGCGCCGCCAATCTTGAAAAAATGATATCTTCCAATTTAATCAATTTT
This sequence comes from Tachystola acroxantha, assembly GCA_963506565.1. Taxonomy (NCBI): domain Eukaryota; kingdom Metazoa; phylum Arthropoda; class Insecta; order Lepidoptera; family Oecophoridae; genus Tachystola; species Tachystola acroxantha. The sequence goes on from OY735878.1 coordinate 13,094,495, forward strand.
ATTAAAAAAGCTATTTGCAAAATGTTTATTAGGATGAATACTATTTTTTAGTTGTAGTTCACAAATGTGCCAAAAACGGCCGTTTTTCGCAATTATGCGAACTACAACTTACCGAAATTGAATCACGTTATAAATAAGTATATATTTTTTTCAAGATTGGCGGCGCTAGTTGGCTCATATCAGGCGCTACCTACCTGTGACACCTAACTGTGACAGATGTGGAGTGGTAGATGATGTCCAACATTTGTTGATGGAATGTTCTGGAAACGTTTTTGAATCTTGCAGTTTTGTTAAAAGCAATCCAAACAATTTTCAAAGACTAGGCGATGATCCGGACTATACGAGACGGTTTCCAAATGATCTAAGGTTTCCAAAAGCTAATACTGTTCTATACAACAGAAGTTGTTATCCAATGGCAATACGGTTATTTAACAAATTACCTGATAACATAAAAACCCTACCTACTACTAAATTCAAATCTACATTAAATAAATGGCTTGTTCAAAAATCTTTTTATTCGGTTAAGGAATTTACGACGTTATAAGCTGCTTGTATTATTGACCAAACTATGACCTAGACTAGAATATTAAAAAGTTATGTGAATTAGTAGATGAATTATTATGACATCGATATTAATAGGAAATAATTGAATTATAATTATAACAGTCATTGAAATGTAAATAATATAATAGGAATAAGTTAATATGTGACCATAATATTTGCATGTCAGCAATGACTGAGTGTGCCGGACATAACTAACAATGTAAGAACCTTGTAGCCACATTCAAGGCTCCCACCTGGGAATCAATATATGTAACGGGAGCTTCATAGCATTTTGGACCGAACCGTCTTCGGGAGCGGCCAAAATGCTATATGAACTGGTGAGTAATAGGCCAGGCTAGATATATGCTACTATAAAATAAGTATAATATTTGTTAGGATATGTTAGGTTAGGTTATGATATGATGGGACCGACATATAATGTATAAATGTCCCGAAATAAAATATAGAATAAAAATGGCTTCAACTAATAGAACTTCTTTACTCCGTCTTATATGGGCTTATTCCACTTTGGTCATAGTAGACTTTGGTCACACCTTGGAATGCTTCCACGTAGGTCACACCTAATAAAGTTTAAAATATTTACTATTGGATGCTATCCTTTATATTTCCAATAACTCTTGCTATCATCTTGTTGGAGGCCATAAGTTTTTTCGTTGATCTCTATACCGACATACTTTATACTTTATCCGCTCGACAACTAATCTACTCCATAAGATCTATTCCTTTTTTCAATTTTTCTCATCCAGCAAAGCCAAAGACGCATTTATAAAACATAAAGTTCTTTTAAAAGAAATATCAGCTTTTATTGAAGCTAATTTATTTTCAGAAGTAGAACAATTCGTGTTCCAGTTTTCTCTTGCGATTCTATTTCCCAATTTCAACAATTCGACTTTATTTTAGATATATTTTCTATTCCATGATTATTGCTGATTAAACCGGACGATCTATAAAGTTTTATGAGTCCGATTGGCTACTTTTATAGCCTCTGGGGACGGCTGGGTCCTTATCTCCTCCGTGCATGCATGCACTGTGGCTTAGTCACGTTATGTCTCAGATGGTATGTGCTTTGCTTATTGCTTGCTCTTTATTGCTGGCCATATCAACCAACATGCGGGTTATGCTATTTATATTTGCGCCCTTTGTGTCGTATATACTAAGTGCATTTTTCGTTATTACACACATGTCTGGTGACTATAGAGTGGTCGTTGTCTAATCATGCATTGCACTTTCCATCTCTGGCAAATTATTGCATTGAATTGGACGTTTTTAAGTTGAAATTAGGTGATTTGTTGTGTATTCTTTCAGTAAAATTATAAATGTAATAGTAATTATATAAAAATGTATTATATTTCACTTTTTGACCATCATTGAGCGCTGCCATTGTTTTTATCACCGCTACTCCTATGAAGGAAAGAATATGGCCCCTATGGAGTGAGCTATATTAGCATAGAAGGGTCGCTGTAACATGACAATTTTTCCATCTCCGATCTCTCTTGTTTTTAATTATTTAAATTTTCAATATAAGTCGAAACATCAAAAGCAGATAAGTACTTATTTCTGATGTAGGAGAGTGAAAGTTACACTGGTATAGGTTATGGGTCCTTTTTTAAATTCAAAACGTTGCAAATTCATTCCGTGATTGGTAAACTATAATCTAAAAGTATGGGTGTGACCAAAGTCGACTCGTAATATTTTAATCTTTAATAGATGTGACGTACGTGGATGCATTCTAAGGTGTGACCTAAGTCTACTAAGACCAAGGTGGAATAAGCCGGGCAACCAGTTTATGGCTGACTGTCAAAAAAGCATACAGTACGCATTGTTATGACCACTCCATCTAAAATATATTGCAGGCAAGCAGTCAGGCATACAATCTGTCGCATACGTAGAGGGAGAATCTAATAGTGGGAATGTGGTCTTCTGTCTCGCTCTCGAGAGACAACAACAACATCATATGGACATCGTAAGCGTGAAAGAGAGAGATTTATATATTTTTTGTCCTTATCGCTGTAACCACTTTTTATTACTGACTACCTACTGTCATGGCTAAGGCCATGTCACGGCGTCAGAATGACAGTTGTTATTATTATTTTAAAAGATGTGCTGCTGAGAGTTTATTGCCACTTTTTTTCCACAGCGTTGGCACCTTTTCCTTGCAAAGAGGTGTAAATGTAAATTACACCACTTTGCAAGGAAAAGTGCTTACTTGCAATAAATAAATTTGACTTTGATAGTGCGTGACTGTCGTTGTAAATTCTGATAAAATAATATTTTAGTGTCACCTTATGTGCTAAGTCAGTCAGCATTTGCTCAAGTCCACAATAGACTTTCTCCATGGGTGCGAGGAATTTTTTCCTCCACCCCCACCCCCTAATGCACCCAGCCAATGCAAGCCGCACGACACAAAGCCTAAATGTCCCGCAGCATGCAAATGCAGTGGACATTACTGTGAAACAGTCGCCGCCCAGTTTTCCTCATAAATAGATTATCCAGTTGTCAGTGGACTTGTGAGCCGAAGCGAATCTATTAAGCGCGTTATTTCCGTTCGCGCAGACCGACGTCGATGTAGAGTGATCACAGAAGTGGCATGGATGTTTTGAAGCTGTGTTCAAATGTTCATTTAAAAATATTAAGAAGGCGTATTACAGAATAGATGACTATTTAAACTATGAACATGCATGGCGTGTCGCCGGTTCCGCATGAAGGATAAAGTTTAGATTACTAATAATAGTAATAGTTGAGTAATACTTACCTAGTTGTTAAATAATTGTGTTATCATTATTTTAAAAGATGTGCTGATAAGAGTTTAATGCCAGTTTTTCTCCTCAGGGTTGGCACAGTATTGACACTGTTCCGTTCAGTTGTCGCCGGTTCCGCATGAGGGATAAAGTCTAGATTACTAACAATAGCAATAGTTGTGTATTACTTAACTTAGGTACTAGTTAGGTATTTATTAAGTGATTGTGTATTATTATATTATTTTAAAAGATGTGCTGATAAGAGTTTATTGCCACTTTTTCTCCTCAGCGTTGGCACATTTTCCTTGCAAAGTGGTGTAAATGTAAAGTCAAAAAATATGTTGACGTGCAAAAATGTACACAACGTCCTTACTTGGAATAAATAAATTTGACTTTGACAAGGACACAAGTTCCTTAGCCAAGAGTGTCAACTCCTGCTAACACTCCTCTTTCCACAGGTCTTGCCCAGGATTACAATCCGATCAAACCTGTACTTTTTTTAAATTGTAAGACGCAGCCACCCTACGAGGCTCAGCTACGAGGCATGGTCTCAGGGGGATGACAATGTATATGAGATTCGATTGGTCACCGAATTGCAGCTCAGCACTCTTCCCAAACCAAGCCACTTGAACCATCCCACAGCCACACTGCCAACACCAACGTTCTCTGACTTACATCAATGAGCACCACATTTCTGACGTATTCGAATCATAAATTATCACCAGTTTTCGCGCGAAGGGACAAACGACAAGACTGACAATGACAGTTGTTGTAGTGTTTTGGTAAGGCAAATGCGCCAATCATACAGCCTTATTATTATATTTTATTTTTATTTTATTTTTTATGGTATTAGATTTTAGCTATAATTCCATTACATTTTAGCATTTACAATCCAAACCACGCTCTGCCACTTCCAGCGAGACTCAACATCTGTTTAATTCCGCCTACAATTCGAACGTAAAGCTTCCAAAGCAATCGATTTCCGGCCTATTCGACTTTAAACGGGGAATCAAACCCAGTACCCGAGCGGCTTTAGTTGCGGACCCGATAGTTCGTAATGAATAGAGTGGCCCACTCCGTTTCGTGTTTCAGTTAGAATTAGGTTTAACCATTTTGATGTTCCTATTAAAGAAAGTAGATTGATAGAAACACATTACTGCGCTCTATGCTAGTAACTTTATTCTAGTTAAAAAGACTACACGGCTTTATTACTTAAGGGTCTGACATGAGTTCACACGAAAAACATTATCCATCTCATATCGACAGTCGGACAAAAATAGTTATGATACTGTCCAATCTTGGATAGGAGAGAAACCCCCAAAAGATGTAAAACCAGTTTAATAAGTACGTATAATATACTTCTTGGTAAGCTTAAAATATGCTATGAGAAACCCTGAAAACCAGAAGCGTCATTTTACAAGAAAAGTTAATAGCTATACAACCATGATTAATTATCAACACTCACTTGAAAAATGTACCGAAAAATACGTTGCCAGAAACAGTGGCGTGCAACAAAAACGGCCAAATTAAAAACGCACTCAATCATCAATCAGTTAATGGCGTTCCGGCATTACCTACTGCGTTTTATTTCGATGATGTATGCACTTTTCATTGCAACATTTGTATGCGAATATGGGAGTACTGGAACTCGATGGAACGAGTGTTTAATTCAGGGATATACTCGTATCTGGGTAAAAAGAATTTAGAATAGAATAGAAAATGTGTTTATTGCCATACACCAATTACATAAGCTTACAAAAAATCAATCAATCAATCTCGGGCCCGGTTGGTCCACATCTCGGGCCCGGTTGGTCCACATCTCGGGTGATCCCAGAGCTGGCAGCTACCTCGCTCAGCGTTTAAGTATTGCCATACAGCGAGGAAATGCTGCCAGCGTCCTGGGCACCATGCCACAGAACGGGGACCTCGACGACGTGTTCGTTCTTTAGTTTATAGTTTTATTTCATAAGTATTTTTTTTTAGATATTAAGTTAGTTTTATTTTGTAGTAGTTAGTTTTTTTTTATCAAGTAGTAAGTTATAATCTAATATAGTTATGCTACGTGGTGTGGCAAAAGGTGCATGTTTCAGCTGAGCTGACACCGAGGTGTGCAGCGCTGTGACTCGACATGCACCTCTTCCCTGCCATGTATACCTGATATTCGGTATGATAACGAGCTTGAACTAAGATAGCCTAGTTCTATCTTCCCTTTGAACTATACTAGGATGGGTGACTGGGTGTGTAGGTGTGTAAGGTGGGTGAGTATTTGTGTGAAATGGATATAGTAAACAAGTGTGTCTTTGTATATAGATAGTATGCTAAGTAGTGTTTTATTTAATTTTGTTCTGATAAATAATTTGTGACACATGATATTCAATAATCACAATCGCAATACTTGTAGCAAAATAATTGCAATGTTTTTTCAGAATGTCTGAATATATTTTTTTACAATCGGTTAAGCATTTTTTTTTTAATCTAAAAGAGATTATCACTTTTTAAACTTTCACGGTTCGTTTTTGTTTACAAAATAAGACACTTGATTTGGGCTTCGGTATACATAATAAGGTCCCAGGTTCGATTCCCAGCTAGGGCAGCCATGTACCAATGAGTTATCCTCGGTTTTTTCGACGGAAAAACTTACGTACATTTACCGAGTGCTCTCAAAACGGTGAAGGAAAACATCGTGATGAAACCTGCATGTCGTAGAAGAAAAAAAAAATCTAAGGCATGTGAAATCCGCCAACCCGCACTGGGCCCGCGTGGTGGATCGTGGCCCGAGCTCCCTCGATGTAAGGGAAGGTCTGTGCCCGAGCAGTGGGGCCATATAAATAGACTGATGATGATGATGATACATAATAACACCCGAAAAACATTACCCTCCTTCTGGTCAGTCGGGTAATAAAGAAGGTATTTCTTGTGTTCATTGTATAGTTCAGTGTTCGTGTCCAAACAGGGCAGCAGAAATAAAGCAGTGATGAATGAGACGGCGTGCCGTTGACGGCACAGAAACGGCCACTATGACCCAATTATAAAGTGAGATATAATGACATTTCGTATTGATAAATGAATTCGGTTTCATTTTATAATTTGTGTATTTGGAATGGAGTTTTGAAATGTCACTTTTTAAACTTTCACGGTTTGTATACATATTAATACAACACATTGTAATACTCGCTACAACTTCTATAAAACACTAAACTAACTTACACGCCGCTGGTATTATGGGCACCTTTGCATCGGGAACGATCAGTGGGGGCTTATTCGATTAAGTTTTTAGTATTGTATAGTTGTATACTTTTCGCTTAATTGAACATTGTACTTACTTATATTTTTAGTTAGTTAGTTTAGTGTTTTATAGAAGTTGTAGCGAGTATTACAATGTGTTGTGTTCATAAATAAATTGTATACATATTAATTAGATAAAACGGGAATTACCGTGTTAAACATTTATTATTGATGTCTCGATATATAAATAATGAAATATCGAGACATCAATAATAAATGTTTAACACGGTAATTCCCGTTTTATCTAACTAATATGGAATTTTGAAAGTTATTCGAAAATAAAATCGTCGTTATCAAGAGCTTTTTTTTTCGTGTGGTTTAGTGACCAAACCTATCAGAGTTATTCAGGCCGCCGCACATAGGCCTCTAACGTGGCCTAACTACTGCTTACCGTGAACCGGGACCAACTGCTTAACGTGCTTTCAGATGAAAGTGTCACTAGCGGTCACCCATCCAGGTACTGGCCTCACCCAGCGTTGCTTAACTTGTACGATCGTTTTCAACGTGTACTCGCAACTGGACTACGGTCCCCGAGGAACAATGTGTGTATATTGGTGCCTGAAAATGTTTACAAGATTTGCAAAAGGGTATACTTACTAAAATCAACTTAGGTACAGTCGAAGACAGAGATAAGTATACAGGGGGCCTCAATAAGGTTGAGATTTTCTCAAAAACTACTTTACCAAATTTAACAATTATTTTACAGTTACATAGTTTTAACTTTTATCTATCAAACAGTGAAAATTTTTTTTGCAATAGGTCAAGTAGCTTTAGAGAAAAGCTCAACCTTAAAAACTCTCCTGTACACCTTTCTCTGTGTTCCACCGTACTAACTTTTAAGACCTGCAAAATCGACCTGAAACCTATTCCTGAAAATTACGACTTTAAGAACAAATCGAACGAGCAAAAGTTGTATTAGAAGCAAAATTGTGTGAGATATCATACACCATTAACTCCAATAGTTTTCCATCGCTATATAAAGTAGCCTAATGTTACTAGAGTAGGGATGCAAACGATATAGGTATCGATGTTTTGAAACTAAAAACATCGATGTATCGATGTTATTTGTGACGCGATGTTTCATATCGATATTTGGGCTTTGCAACTTTGACTCAATGAAGTCGATCACGGAAGAGGCTAGATCGATCTATTTCACTCTTCTGGTATTTTATACTTACCAACTTCAGTCTTTTTGTGACCACAATGGCTGCTCATTGATATATCGGAACTTTAATCTTCAATGTTAAACACGATTTTTCTATTATATCTTTTACCTTGTTAGCTAGAAACGTAACTTAAGGTTATTCCACGGTTTAAAACCATCGGTCTCTTTATAAGTTAAAATCCAACGAAATGTCAAAGTCAAAAAGGTTATGGGAAGGATTAAACCTGATTTATGGCTATTTGGCTACAGCACTTGAGTAATTTAAGTCAAAGTCAAATCTCCTAATTGCAAGTAAGAACGCTGTATACATTTTTGTACGTCAAACAATTTTTTGGAATTTACATTGTAAGGAAAAGGTGCTTAGGAGAAGAAGTGGCAAAAAAACTCTCAGCAGCAATTTAAAAAAAAGATAAAATAATATCGATATTTTTTCTTTTCGATATTTACATCCCTATTACTGGAGCTACAGTTTTCATGCTCGCTTGCCTGATTAGCTCCTCTGTGTATTAGCTGTTAGCTGCTCATTGCGTTCATAGCTTGATTATAGTTTCCACTGAACAAGATGGAGGAATGATTTCAAATTACGGCCATAAGTTTATGGTGAGCTATTGACAGCTCGGCTACTATTTATACATCACAATACTTTTAACAGACCGAAATCTTAATACATCTTTTTTTGGTCCTGCAGGAGGGGGAGATCCTATTTTATATCAACATCTATTTTGATTTTTTGGTCAAAAAATAATAACCAGTGTGCAAGTTACTTCATTATGTTTACTTTAAGGGTCTGCCAGCTGCCAAACTCAAGCGCGAGACAGAAGATGTCCCGCAGCGGCGGAGTGAAGAGCACGGCACAGTGACTCCATATTTGTATTTTTATTAATTTTGGATTAATTTTAGAAATAAAAATACGCCAATAAACAAGCTCTCTTATTTAAAATACCCTACATTTTGATATTATATGTTGTATGAATAACTATTTCGGTTTAGACATAATTTTCATTTTAAAAGACATGGAAGGGGTATGTTTACGATTTTTTTCTATCGAGCGAAGTTTGTCCAATCGTGTATCGGTATCCATCAGTCCATAAATTGCCCAACATTGCTATATATTTTTTTCAGACGTTCAATTTTAGTAGAAAATCCGAGCATACGAATCCTTAATACGGACTTACGGACAATAACCCTAATGTAACATTTTTTTTTGTAAACCTATAAATTGTCCCACTGCTGGGCAAAGGTCTCCCCCCTCCTCTTCCATCCATCCCTGTCCTGAGCCTCTTCCAGCCACCCATCCCTGTATCTAACGACATCGTCTCTCCACCTACGCCGAGGTCTGCCCCGACGCCGGCAACAGTCCGATGGCACCCATTCTGTGACAGTCCGGGCCCATCGGTCCGGCTGCATGCGGCACACGGGGCCCGACCAGTTCCACTTTAATGTAGCTGCTTTGCGGCCACGTCTGCTACGCCAGTTATCGATCGCAGGGTTGTGTTTCGGACACAATTGTATGTATCATTTTATTCATTGGAAAATAAAACAATCAAAATTAGAATAACAAAATTATTCACATTAAGAATTTAGAACTAGCATGTTATGATTAGTAGTGCCGCGAATTAGATAACATTCAACAATGCAAGAACATTATTCTCTAAACATGATAATCCTAACAAAAGCAGTGAAACCCGCTAAAATGTTTGCTGTTGCATGCAAGCGTTGATTGAGCCACGTTACGGTTTGAGGAACGCAATTGCATTAGTTAATGCACTGGTAGCAATGAAAAACGGCATCGTATGCATTATACATCATAGATATATGGAAAATGGAAGTGACAGTCAAATTGGGGTCGGAATTACTCGCGTATGTTTATGTGCCTATCTCGAAAGGGATGCAAGTCTAAGACCCGTATTAATAAATTGTTCTCAGCGCAAAAGCCAATCTTGAGAATGACCTCAAGATGGTGTTCCTATTAATAAACGTAACTTAGGTGCGCGTTTAGGAATCGGGTAGGTATCACGCGAGTAACGCCGTGTTAATAAACAAAACTCAGTTCTCAAGAGAACTGTCAAACTCACACTTGAGAACGTATTTGCTGATTGCAGGCGAATCGCGACTTGAGAAAGACATCCTCAAGAATGGTTTATTAAAAATGACATACTTGAGATGGTTATCACGTCTTGAGAGTGTATCAGCTTGTAACAAACCCCCTCTGACGAAAACATACCCTAAATTACCAAAATAAAACTCGCAACACTCCAGGCACATGATCGTCTACTAGAACTCTACATTGCGTAACGTATTAAATATAACCCAAGAACTTTTAGAGTTGAAAGATTAAAATATGAGGAACATTAGTTATATGATGTAACATTCAATCAAATGATTGAATGACAATGCTGAAACAATACAAAATAAAAGAGATAAAAACAAAGCTGGAATAATAAAGAACGATATTAGAATAAACAATGCTGAAATAAAATAGCAAAATATTAACTTCAAGCAACCTTGAAGAGGAGATAGAATTAGATAGGATTTCTAGGATTGGAAAGGAAAGAAATACCATAACAAATAATTTAATATTTGTTTTGGGAAGTGGAGCCCCGTCAACGCCCTACTTCTATGAGGACCAGCCACTTTACCTAATGCCCTCTCCTTGAGTGGAAATTGGATCAAAGGTAATATTGACTTCAACGTCACGCTTCGCAAAAGCAAAGTAACCATTCAATCCAACATATTTGTTAATTTCATAATCATAATTATTAGACAAAGTCTAATGATTGTAAAGGCGTAGCCATCGTTGGAGCTTAAGCTCAATATTATAAAACTGGAGCAAAGCTGTGTGATTCGTTGGAACAACAGCTTATTAAATAGTTGGAGCAACAGCTCAATATGTAGTTGGAGCAACAGCTCTAATTGTAGTTGGAGCAACAGCTCTACTTGTAGTTGGAGCAACAGCTCTACTTGTAGTTGGAGCGATAGCTCAATATGTGGAACATCAGTTCAATACTTAATTGGAGCAATAGCTCAATATGCAAACAGAGCAATATTATAACTCTACATGTCGTTGGAGCATCACAGCTCAATATATTAATAGAGCAATAGCTCTTAGTGATGTTGGAGCATTAGCTCTACATGTCGTTGGAGCAGCGCAGTGGCTCTGTATGAATAAGAGCAATAGCTCAATATGAAAACATAATAGTCGAATTATCAACTGTTTGGAGTATTAGCTCGTGAATGATATTTCATTTCATCTCAAATTAATAAATTATGATTATAAAATCACAGTTAAGAAAATATGCTAGGTTTGAAATAGTTTTCAGTTTTTAAAATGTGAATTTACATTTATCTATATTTTGGAAAATAAGGAAATTAAGGATATGGAAGGGAAAATAGAGAAAGAAGGAAATGATAGGTTTCATTACTTAACCTAAAGCATGAGAATGCCCCACCACCACTTACTTCTATGCCAATTGCTATTTTGCATAAGACTTCGAAGCAACTGACTCAGCCTTTGCTGACAATGTTTGATAATGTATTGGGTTGAACTAATAATTCAACAACTTATTTGCCGAACAAATCGTTGAATAATTAGCCCGATGTAAGTGTGGGGAAAAGTATATCAGCCGCGTGTATAGTAATATGCGTACAGTCATTATTTCCACAAATCAAAGCTCTCAAGAAACAGACTACATAGATTGCACGGTTTGAAGGGCCTTACAATTGTATCTGTCCCAGAACAAACCACTGACTTATGAACATACTCCAGTGAGTAAAGCGTAAATCAGTCGAAACCAAGTCAGTTCATTACTAATTTACTATAATTAAAATATAATTCAAATAACAAACTTAGAAATCTTACGCACTACGCTTATTGCTCTATGTTGTTGAAACTCTTAAGATGATGCTGATTAAGATTATGCTGAGGCTGTTTGATAATGTATGGGTTGTACTGATACACATTAACCCGCTGGCTAGACGAGCTACTATATCTCAGTACGTTGTACAGTGTGGGGAATAATATGTCAGCTGCGGGTATAGTAAATTGCTAGCTGAAATATATATACAAATGATCAGCTCTGCGGCAAAGGAAAGCACCGATAGACGTCTGAAGGGAGATCTAACCTTACCGTCCGAACAACGAACAAGATCACTTACATAAATATACCTCAGAATGTTTAGCGCTACAACAGTCTAATCATAGTCAGCGTGGAATTGATTTAAGTTAAATAAATAAATATCTTAGGAACCCCAACTAACATAGTATTATTTACGCCTTTTGCATTTATGCTTTGCTTCGCCTTATTATCAATACGCCTTATTTTCAATAATACCAATCGGACCATGTAAGTGACTGATGTGCTTGATAACAATGTATTCTTTGAATATTTATCGCAAATGTATTATTCAAATGATCAGCTCTGCGGTAAAGGAAAGCACCGATAGGCGTCTGAGCGAGACCTAACCTTACCGTCCGAACAACGAACACGATCACTTAAATTCCACACCAGAATGTAAATGTAATGTGTATTATGTATGTTCAGTAATAAGTCAATAATCAATAATAATAATTACATGTAAAGTGTCATTGCCCGCAGACCTATTTTTATAAATGATCAGCTCTGCGGTAAAGGAAAGCACCGATAGGCGTCTGAGCGAGACCTAACCTTACCGTCCGAACAACGAACACGATCACTTATAAACAGTATCAGAATGTTCATCAATTACAGGTCAAATTTGCATTGACTTAGGATCTACCATCACCACAATGCTATGTACAATAAAGTATGAACATATAGTTCATGAAATCTGCCATCTACTGAATCCAGGAACCTCCTTCTTCTGATGTATGAAGTAATACAAGATATTATACAAATACTGAAATGTAAACACATATTAGCGTTTGCTCGATCACTGCATCTTTGCTCAACCTCGAACGCTAACAAATATAATAAATAAGCTCAAGCCATAAAGTAAGAAAATTAAGAGTCAATTTAAACCTGTATGATTAAGTGGAAGAAATTGTACTAAATGATTTAAAAAGGTATAATTGCCTGGAAATCATATTTAAAATAAACAAACTTACAATAACATTGTAAATAACTCAAATGAGTAAAGTAAAGTTCAACATAAAAACATTATCATCTGTAAAGTAAATAAATATCAATTTAAAACTAAAGTGTATAATATCTAACATGCGTTGTCTATCATTGTACAATAAGTGATATATCCCTTTACTATTGTTAAAATTATTTACTACAATCACTTATTATGACAATGGACTATACCAACTTGGTTCTTAACTCTCTCTATGATGAGTATAATATTATATTAGTAGCTAATCAAGAAAATGATAATTACTGCAAGAAATTAATAGAACCAAGTTAGTGCTAAATAGTACAATACACAAACCTCCGTCGTCTTCTTTTAATCTTAGGATTATCATACTTAACCGCTGTAATAGAAATAGTGTGACAGTTTTCTTCTCAGAACTCTTGAAATAACTAAGAACAGTTATTTTCCCTTTACTCAAATAACTATAATTCACTCCCACACCCCCATAATATTCTAACTTCTAAGAAATTATAATAGAGAGTGAATTTACTTACTTACTTATCTTTTAAGCATACATACATAAATTCTCTTATAAACTCTATGGAATATCGAAGAACTAGTTAACCTTACTCAGATAATTATAATAAATTCACCCCCATGATATTTTAACTTAACACAAATTATAGCAGAGAGTGAAATTACTTACTCACTTACTTATATTTTAGACACACATACATAAATTCATGCAAACATACATACATAAATTCTTATACAGACAGACGGAATTAATTAATTAATGAAGTTATGTTACACTTCACTATGATGACTTAATTCTTCTTCTCCAATTTATTTAAATGCAACTTCTTGTTCTCAACGAACCATACTGCACCTACTTACAGTTGAATCTTTTAACAACAATATACCCGATAATTCCTAAACAATCGAATGATTGACAATTGTAGTATTAACTCACTCACTTACTTACTTGATGCCACATACATACATAAACCCTGAATACTCATTTTTGTTCTATCTTCTTGTTTCATACCTTACCTATTATTTGTAAAATAACTCTGTTTTATTACTAATAATGTAATTCGGTGTCAATAGTTTCTGAGTATTATTTTCTCATTTTATTTCCCGAAACTTCAAATGTCTAAAGATGCCTTAACAAAGACTTAAATTCAAAATAAGGAAAACACTTAGGAATCTGATATTCTGGAACTCCTTAAATAGTTTCTTATAAATAATAGCTTTCAACTGATAAAGATAAAATATTGACGAGTATGATAATCCCAGATTCTGCAATTTTACTTCTATAATAACTCCGCACCGTCTGAAAGAAGCAGAATTAGGTTCCCTTTCCCAAATATATTTATTGTCGAAATAGTTAAATTATTTTAAAGTTTTAATAAAAAATGTATTTAATTCGCGAGAAAGTATGAAGTGGTTTCAGATTAACGGATCACTCCGGGGCCAGTGTTGTTTGGTTAGTACTTAACTAATTCTTATATTTACACGTGGAGGCTGAAATAAAGATTTATTAGCTTAAATTACACTGGCCTCCCCGTCACGAGATCTAAACCACGTGTGATTTGTCTTTTGTTGTCACATACTTTCTTTACATTAAATTAAAGAACAACACAGCAACTACTTAAGACACTAATCTCTTTCGCTGACTTATGTTGCCCTTAGATTCAATGTTTATTTATATTTCCGAACAACATTTACAATATAAACTTTCATATATTTTAAACTCATACTGCGTTCATTATTATACAACAAAAACAAATAACTAAATAGGCTCCCCAGCACATAAACGATCCAACCCCACATTGTGACCGCTTACTTGCAATAAAGATATTTCTAATAAATACATATTATGAAATCTCGTTATTGTTGGCCTATAGTTACTTATTAGTAACAACCAATGTTTTTTTAAATTACAATTTTATTACAATGTAGCGCAGTCCCTAATACCCATATCAATATTAGTGTTAGTAAACTATTTTAGCTGAAAACCTGATGAAACACTCTTTTTGAATTTAAAGTTATATATTATAGTAAAATACTACAATATATAAAATAATTACAGAGATCTAGTCTCTAAGCCTTGAAAAGGGAACTTCCCTACTTAATCTAAATTTCGAGATATCTCTACATTGATATCCAACTACCGTCCCGATTCATTTGCTTGCTAGTATTTGTAGAGTAAGTTAAACGTGTAATTGTGTAATATATTTTTATTATACATACATGAATTATTTTATGACTTAAGCTAACTTAAATTATATTTTGAATTCATGATTTATTTTATCCTCTTTCGAGAAATAAATCATTACTCAGATTCTAAATCCTCCACCAATCCCTATTATTCCTTCGATTAACTACTAAAGCATAGTCTCACCGAAAGAATAGAATAACCCAGTGAATTTAAATTGATTTGTAAAGTAAGAGTGTCTCATTACAGAATACACAAGAAAACAACACAATAAAATAAAACAAACTCAAAATTAAATGCTGATGAAACGTCTCTCAAATTAAAATTATTACAGTTTAAAGAAAGATAGTTTTGACAGACATTTCAACAAGTAGAATCAAATAATTATAATAACATATTTGATTCCATAATTATATCTAAAACTCACGACCTCTGCCGAAATAAATCCTATCTAAAACACAACACAACACTAAACCATATTTTAAATAAATTATTTTACGCGTCGCGAACCTTTTATAGTTTAATTTATTCTGTATTTATTTTCATCATTCAACCACTCATCACTTCACTAACTTTCATATTAAAAACTACAAATAAACTAACACTGATAAAATAGAATTCTGAGCTTAATATCTTCACCTAATAGAACATTCACTGAATTTAATAATTGAACACACTCTCTAACCGAAATCAACCTAACCTCAAAATTTCCAAAAGATGCGCATGCGCACGTCATATATCACGTCCCACGGTCACGACTTGACTGCCCCTCTTCCTTCCAAAATCCCACATTCGTCCACTGCGTCCTCCGTAAATAAGTACATCTCTTTCTAACTCGTTTCTTTAACAAATACACGCTAACTCTCTCGCACTTACGAATCCTTATGGGTTTGGATAACAAAGGAGCCGCTTTTGTTGTTTAAATGTTTCTGTCTCTATTATTTTATAATTCCGTTTCCCTCACTCCTGTGCAGCGGCTTGCCTTTGACTTTTTATCTCACGGTTATTAACGCTAACTATACCTATCAATAATTGACCTTGTGGTCTTGTCATAAAGTTGATTTTAAAGTAAACCTAATATTATTTTAATTAGTTCTTAAAAAAAAAAATATTTGTTGCCGAGTGGCAAAGGCGCATTCCATGAAGTCTTACAAAATAAATAAATGAAGCTAGGGTGGGATGTTACATTCACCCCCCAAAATTTCAAAAGGTATAACCGATTGTAATTTTGCAAACTATTATAATATGAGAACAATTATAAACACCTGTAAACGTCGAACCCCCCAAACCCATTAATCTCTTGAACACCCCCTCGGCTTTAGACTCTATTTCATTCTTTATCTCTTAATAATTCATCTTTTCTGTTACAAAATAAAATATTAAATCCTTAACTTTGTAATTTGCCTCATCCCTTGATAATCCGCTCAATGATAATCTACACATTCTGATCTTTAAACATCCATCATTCTCTACATGCTTACAAACATACACCACTTACACACTCGCACAAACTCTCACACAAATATACATTCATGCACACACACCCTACTAAACATATTGAAAACATAATATTGAAATCATTCTACCTTTAGTTAAACTTTTGGATTTCATATAAATGCTACTGTAACCTTTTCAGTAATTTCTACAATAATTTGAATTTACATAATTACTTTTAACATACTAACTTGTATTTTGACTGTACCCAGTACCTTTAGCTTCGTCTACAAAACTTGTTTCTGTATTTACAATTCTTTCAAAGTCACACGGAACAGTTCCAACCTAGTGTGAACTTCACAGATCACTGAGGCAATGTATAAAAAGGTATGATAATTAAATAAATTCACTAATCTTTTGAACGGCCCATTTGTTTGAAACTATTTTCGTCTCCCTTCTCAAACGAAACTTTCTATATTTGTTCCTATATTTGCATTTTACCTAATTCCTTAGTCATTCTCTCTCTGACAATCTAATCTAAACTTTCTTATCCTTAAACACCCCCAAGCTAATTAGACTCTTTGACACCGTCTACTCTTGAGAATTCCTATTCACTGATTATTATAATAATTTTTAAAACATTAAATTAAATTACATAAGCTAACTTCTGTTTACACAGCGGCAACTGCTAACTACTATTCTCGTTCGACTTTAAACTATAAATACTATTCACACTTACCAAATCTTCATCCTTTCTTGTTCAATACATATACATCAACATTTCTACTCACTTTAATAATCGCATTCTTTCAATTCTGACATACTGTTCCTATAAAAACTACTTTACATTTTCTATCCACATTCCACATCATTTTCATTCTTATTACCTTCCTCATTTTCGATCTCATCAGACTCTTTCCATTTCACGAACACCAAATTGTGGCCTGAAAGGCCTACATAGTTTAGAATATTACGAGTTATCCTGGTCACGGCACCAAATTGTAACAAACCCCCTCTGACGAAAACATACCCTAAATTACCAAAATAAAACTCGCAACACTCCAGGCACATGATCGTCTACTAGAACTCTACATTGCGTAACGTATTAAATATAACCCAAGAACTTTTAGAGTTGAAAGATTAAAATATGAGGAACATTAGTTATATGATGTAACATTCAATCAAATGATTGAATGACAATGCTGAAACAATACAAAATAAAAGAGATAAAAACAAAGCTGGAATAATAAAGAACGATATTAGAATAAACAATGCTGAAATAAAATAGCAAAATATTAACTTCAAGCAACCTTGAAGAGGAGATAGAATTAGATAGGATTTCTAGGATTGGAAAGGAAAGAAATACCATAACAAATAATTTAATATTTGTTTTGGGAAGTGGAGCCCCGTCAACGCCCTACTTCTATGAGGACCAGCCACTTTACCTAATGCCCTCTCCTTGAGTGGAAATTGGATCAAAGGTAATATTGACTTCAACGTCACGCTTCGCAAAAGCAAAGTAACCATTCAATCCAACATATTTGTTAATTTCATAATCATAATTATTAGACAAAGTCTAATGATTGTAAAGGCGTAGCCATCGTTGGAGCTTAAGCTCAATATTATAAAACTGGAGCAAAGCTGTGTGATTCGTTGGAACAACAGCTTATTAAATAGTTGGAGCAACAGCTCAATATGTAGTTGGAGCAACAGCTCTAATTGTAGTTGGAGCAACAGCTCTACTTGTAGTTGGAGCAACAGCTCTACTTGTAGTTGGAGCGATAGCTCAATATGTGGAACATCAGTTCAATACTTAATTGGAGCAATAGCTCAATATGCAAACAGAGCAATATTATAACTCTACATGTCGTTGGAGCATCACAGCTCAATATATTAATAGAGCAATAGCTCTTAGTGATGTTGGAGCATTAGCTCTACATGTCGTTGGAGCAGCGCAGTGGCTCTGTATGAATAAGAGCAATAGCTCAATATGAAAACATAATAGTCGAATTATCAACTGTTTGGAGCATTAGCTCGTGAATGATATTTCATTTCATCTCAAATTAATAAATTATGATTATAAAATCACAGTTAAGAAAATATGCTAGGTTTGAAATAGTTTTCAGTTTTTAAAATGTGAATTTACATTTATCTATATTTTGGAAAATAAGGAAATTAAGGATATGGAAGGGAAAATAGAGAAAGAAGGAAATGATAGGTTTCATTACTTAACCTAAAGCATGAGAATGCCCCACCACCACTTACTTCTATGCCAATTGCTATTTTGCATAAGACTTCGAAGCAACTGACTCAGCCTTTGCTGACAATGTTTGATAATGTATTGGGTTGAACTAATAATTCAACAACTTATTTGCCGAACAAATCGTTGAATAATTAGCCCGATGTAAGTGTGGGGAAAAGTATATCAGCCGCGTGTATAGTAATATGCGTACAGTCATTATTTCCACAAATCAAAGCTCTCAAGAAACAGACTACATAGATTGCACGGTTTGAAGGGCCTTACAATTGTATCTGTCCCAGAACAAACCACTGACTTATGAACATACTCCAGTGAGTAAAGCGTAAATCAGTCGAAACCAAGTCAGTTCATTACTAATTTACTATAATTAAAATATAATTCAAATAACAAACTTAGAAATCTTACGCACTACGCTTATTGCTCTATGTTGTTGAAACTCTTAAGATGATGCTGATTAAGATTATGCTGAGGCTGTTTGATAATGTATGGGTTGTACTGATACACATTAACCCGCTGGCTAGACGAGCTACTATATCTCAGTACGTTGTACAGTGTGGGGAATAATATGTCAGCTGCGGGTATAGTAAATTGCTAGCTGAAATATATATACAAATGATCAGCTCTGCGGCAAAGGAAAGCACCGATAGACGTCTGAAGGGAGATCTAACCTTACCGTCCGAACAACGAACAAGATCACTTACATAAATATACCTCAGAATGTTTAGCGCTACAACAGTCTAATCATAGTCAGCGTGGAATTGATTTAAGTTAAATAAATAAATATCTTAGGAACCCCAACTAACATAGTATTATTTACGCCTTTTGCATTTATGCTTTGCTTCGCCTTATTATCAATACGCCTTATTTTCAATAATACCAATCGGACCATGTAAGTGACTGATGTGCTTGATAACAATGTATTCTTTGAATATTTATCGCAAATGTATTATTCAAATGATCAGCTCTGCGGTAAAGGAAAGCACCGATAGGCGTCTGAGCGAGACCTAACCTTACCGTCCGAACAACGAACACGATCACTTAAATTCCACACCAGAATGTAAATGTAATGTGTATTATGTATGTTCAGTAATAAGTCAATAATCAATAATAATAATTACATGTAAAGTGTCATTGCCCGCAGACCTATTTTTATAAATGATCAGCTCTGCGGTAAAGGAAAGCACCGATAGGCGTCTGAGCGAGACCTAACCTTACCGTCCGAACAACGAACACGATCACTTATAAACAGTATCAGAATGTTCATCAATTACAGGTCAAATTTGCATTGACTTAGGATCTACCATCACCACAATGCTATGTACAATAAAGTATGAACATATAGTTCATGAAATCTGCCATCTACTGAATCCAGGAACCTCCTTCTTCTGATGTATGAAGTAATACAAGATATTATACAAATACTGAAATGTAAACACATATTAGCGTTTGCTCGATCACTGCATCTTTGCTCAACCTCGAACGCTAACAAATATAATAAATAAGCTCAAGCCATAAAGTAAGAAAATTAAGAGTCAATTTAAACCTGTATGATTAAGTGGAAGAAATTGTACTAAATGATTTAAAAAGGTATAATTGCCTGGAAATCATATTTAAAATAAACAAACTTACAATAACATTGTAAATAACTCAAATGAGTAAAGTAAAGTTCAACATAAAAACATTATCATCTGTAAAGTAAATAAATATCAATTTAAAACTAAAGTGTATAATATCTAACATGCGTTGTCTATCATTGTACAATAAGTGATATATCCCTTTACTATTGTTAAAATTATTTACTACAATCACTTATTATGACAATGGACTATACCAACTTGGTTCTTAACTCTCTCTATGATGAGTATAATATTATATTAGTAGCTAATCAAGAAAATGATAATTACTGCAAGAAATTAATAGAACCAAGTTAGTGCTAAATAGTACAATACACAAACCTCCGTCGTCTTCTTTTAATCTTAGGATTATCATACTTAACCGCTGTAATAGAAATAGTGTGACAGTTTTCTTCTCAGAACTCTTGAAATAACTAAGAACAGTTATTTTCCCTTTACTCAAATAACTATAATTCACTCCCACACCCCCATAATATTCTAACTTCTAAGAAATTATAATAGAGAGTGAATTTACTTACTTACTTATCTTTTAAGCATACATACATAAATTCTCTTATAAACTCTATGGAATATCGAAGAACTAGTTAACCTTACTCAGATAATTATAATAAATTCACCCCCATGATATTTTAACTTAACACAAATTATAGCAGAGAGTGAAATTACTTACTCACTTACTTATATTTTAGACACACATACATAAATTCATGCAAACATACATACATAAATTCTTATACAGACAGACGGAATTAATTAATTAATGAAGTTATGTTACACTTCACTATGATGACTTAATTCTTCTTCTCCAATTTATTTAAATGCAACTTCTTGTTCTCAACGAACCATACTGCACCTACTTACAGTTGAATCTTTTAACAACAATATACCCGATAATTCCTAAACAATCGAATGATTGACAATTGTAGTATTAACTCACTCACTTACTTACTTGATGCCACATACATACATAAACCCTGAATACTCATTTTTGTTCTATCTTCTTGTTTCATACCTTACCTATTATTTGTAAAATAACTCTGTTTTATTACTAATAATGTAATTCGGTGTCAATAGTTTCTGAGTATTATTTTCTCATTTTATTTCCCGAAACTTCAAATGTCTAAAGATGCCTTAACAAAGACTTAAATTCAAAATAAGGAAAACACTTAGGAATCTGATATTCTGGAACTCCTTAAATAGTTTCTTATAAATAATAGCTTTCAACTGATAAAGATAAAATATTGACGAGTATGATAATCCCAGATTCTGCAATTTTACTTCTATAATAACTCCGCACCGTCTGAAAGAAGCAGAATTAGGTTCCCTTTCCCAAATATATTTATTGTCGAAATAGTTAAATTATTTTAAAGTTTTAATAAAAAATGTATTTAATTCGCGAGAAAGTATGAAGTGGTTTCAGATTAACGGATCACTCCGGGGCCAGTGTTGTTTGGTTAGTACTTAACTAATTCTTATATTTACACGTGGAGGCTGAAATAAAGATTTATTAGCTTAAATTACACTGGCCTCCCCGTCACGAGATCTAAACCACGTGTGATTTGTCTTTTGTTGTCACATACTTTCTTTACATTAAATTAAAGAACAACACAGCAACTACTTAAGACACTAATCTCTTTCGCTGACTTATGTTGCCCTTAGATTCAATGTTTATTTATATTTCCGAACAACATTTACAATATAAACTTTCATATATTTTAAACTCATACTGCGTTCATTATTATACAACAAAAACAAATAACTAAATAGGCTCCCCAGCACATAAACGATCCAACCCCACATTGTGACCGCTTACTTGCAATAAAGATATTTCTAATAAATACATATTATGAAATCTCGTTATTGTTGGCCTATAGTTACTTATTAGTAACAACCAATGTTTTTTTAAATTACAATTTTATTACAATGTAGCGCAGTCCCTAATACCCATATCAATATTAGTGTTAGTAAACTATTTTAGCTGAAAACCTGATGAAACACTCTTTTTGAATTTAAAGTTATATATTATAGTAAAATACTACAATATATAAAATAATTACAGAGATCTAGTCTCTAAGCCTTGAAAAGGGAACTTCCCTACTTAATCTAAATTTCGAGATATCTCTACATTGATATCCAACTACCGTCCCGATTCATTTGCTTGCTAGTATTTGTAGAGTAAGTTAAACGTGTAATTGTGTAATATATTTTTATTATACATACATGAATTATTTTATGACTTAAGCTAACTTAAATTATATTTTGAATTCATGATTTATTTTATCCTCTTTCGAGAAATAAATCATTACTCAGATTCTAAATCCTCCACCAATCCCTATTATTCCTTCGATTAACTACTAAAGCATAGTCTCACCGAAAGAATAGAATAACCCAGTGAATTTAAATTGATTTGTAAAGTAAGAGTGTCTCATTACAGAATACACAAGAAAACAACACAATAAAATAAAACAAACTCAAAATTAAATGCTGATGAAACGTCTCTCAAATTAAAATTATTACAGTTTAAAGAAAGATAGTTTTGACAGACATTTCAACAAGTAGAATCAAATAATTATAATAACATATTTGATTCCATAATTATATCTAAAACTCACGACCTCTGCCGAAATAAATCCTATCTAAAACACAACACAACACTAAACCATATTTTAAATAAATTATTTTACGCGTCGCGAACCTTTTATAGTTTAATTTATTCTGTATTTATTTTCATCATTCAACCACTCATCACTTCACTAACTTTCATATTAAAAACTACAAATAAACTAACACTGATAAAATAGAATTCTGAGCTTAATATCTTCACCTAATAGAACATTCACTGAATTTAATAATTGAACACACTCTCTAACCGAAATCAACCTAACCTCAAAATTTCCAAAAGATGCGCATGCGCACGTCATATATCACGTCCCACGGTCACGACTTGACTGCCCCTCTTCCTTCCAAAATCCCACATTCGTCCACTGCGTCCTCCGTAAATAAGTACATCTCTTTCTAACTCGTTTCTTTAACAAATACACGCTAACTCTCTCGCACTTACGAATCCTTATGGGTTTGGATAACAAAGGAGCCGCTTTTGTTGTTTAAATGTTTCTGTCTCTATTATTTTATAATTCCGTTTCCCTCACTCCTGTGCAGCGGCTTGCCTTTGACTTTTTATCTCACGGTTATTAACGCTAACTATACCTATCAATAATTGACCTTGTGGTCTTGTCATAAAGTTGATTTTAAAGTAAACCTAATATTATTTTAATTAGTTCTTAAAAAAAAAAATATTTGTTGCCGAGTGGCAAAGGCGCATTCCATGAAGTCTTACAAAATAAATAAATGAAGCTAGGGTGGGATGTTACAAGCTGAATTCGCTCTTGGGGACGGGTTTGAGCTCAGACTATTAATACGGGCCTAGGTGAATTTAACATAGAGCTGTTTGATTGCTCGTATTAATATGAGTTTGAAGGGTAAACATAGCATAGAATCGTAAAATACAAGAAAGCTAACGTCAATACTAGGCATTTTTCTTTATATTCTACTGGCGCTAACGAAAGTCAATGCCACTAAGCTAGGAGAGCTGATAACATTTATAAATCCCCAAGTAAAACGAAGAATATAATGACACCACACAATGACACCACCGGTGTGTCACTTTTGTCCGCCCTGAGGTGAGTCCGCTCGTTCGTTTCCTATGACACCCCGGTGGTGTCATTGTGTGGTGTCATGAGAATTAAACTACATTCTTTGTTTATTTTGCAAAATTAATTTAAAAGATATTTCAGTAAATGTTAAAATGCAGTAATTGTGAGAGCCTATTAAAGTAGCAATCTAGAAATTAAAAAGGCATAAAACTCAGAGGACAGCCTTTGCCACTTAAAGCAAAAGTTATACAATAACAAACTCCAGATGAGAACAGAAGAAATTCATAAGATTTCAACAATTTTCTTTTAACAACTTAATGGCTTTTCCATGTTTATAACGTCCCGGTTATAAGCGTGAATAATTGCCAGTACTTTTTGCGAAGTTATTTCGCTTTGTAAAGAAAAGGACGATGAAATTTAGTCGTTTCGCGAACTAAATAGGTAAGAAATGTTTGCTCGAGTTTTATTTAAGATATTATAATTACAATATTTCAGAATTTAAAGGTGACGAAGAAGAAACCAAAATGGCCACTGCGAACTAAGGCTTGATTCAGACATACCAACAACAGCAACCACGCGACAATCACAAAACCACAGACTGCTTTTTCGCACAGAGGCTTTGGTGGCTAGCTTATTAGCCCAGCTATTCAGCGCGGGAATGCCGCCATCGCCAGTGTGATGAGCACCTTACCTTACCGAGAGGATCTAATCTTTTATTTTTAAATTATGTTAGGTAGTTCTAAGGTAGTATTTAATTATATTTATAAGTTTATTGAATGGGCAAAGAGGTAGAGATTCTTAAGACCATTAAAAAACGGAAACTCCAGTATCTAGGTCACATAATGAGGAATAAAAAGTACGATCTTCTACAACTGATTCTTCAGGGAAAGATCCAGGGAAGAAGAAGGCCAGGTAGAAGGAGAATATCATGGCTCAAGAACTTACGCCAATAGTACGGCAAGAGTACCAGGTCTCCATTCCGTGTTGTCGAGAGTGCAGATTGCCATAATGATCGCCAACCTTCGTAAGAAGACGGCACCATAAGAAGAAGATAAGTTTATTTAAGGCCTTTAGTTTGTAGTCGTATAATGTTTTCTAATTTTACACCTGATTTCCATTGGGTCAGTCCTTTTTTATACTACTAAAAGTTCTATTAGTAGAACAAATGGGACTCGACAAGTCCCGTCTATACTACTTCCTCTGTAAGTTAGTAATACAAAAAGGACTCAAAGGGAAGGACCCTTTCTGTATTATCTACTAATTCTTCTGTATATCATTTATTTCGAAAACAATAAAAAATAAAAATATCTATTATAATATTAACCTAGAAAATATAAACTAAACTAAAAACTATATATACAATAGGTCGGTTGAACTATCTGAATGGCTTAGCATTACAGATAGTTCAACCGATCCCCGTTGTCCGGCAACGTGCCCAATATGCTGGCGGCATTTCCCCTCTGGATCGCTAGGCTGATCCTTTGGGCGAAATACAGGCCAGCACTTTGGTCACGGGTGGACTCCACGAGCCGCGCCGACAGATCTTTCAAAATTATCTACTAAACCTAAAACAAAGAGGACCAGTCCTTTTCTACTTCCACAGTTGACTTATGTATGATTTGTAATCAATTAATAGTAATAATTAAGTTTTAAATACTCGCTTTTTAAGATCTTCTAGTGCCCTATATCATTGTCCGCCACATTAGCTGGCTCGCAACCGAATAATGTTCAGTTTCGACCGAAAATTTTGGGATTTCGTGTAATTGTGATTTAGTGCATCGGATCTGATACGATAAACTTATCGGCCGAAATAGCCGTGGATTTGGAAGCCGTGGCTAACACGGCATTTGCGGCTTTAATTCAGTACTATGATGCCTTTTGTGAATAACTATGTAGGCAAGTAGCGACATTTTAAAACTTTTTTTGCGTTGTCCTGCGCGAGTCAGAAGATGTCCCGCAGCGGCGGCGAGTAAGCGAGTAATTCCCGGCCATTTTCTCGCCCAAGAAACGTACAAAAGATACTACATTCCGTGTAAACAAAAGAGATGCATATATTAATAGTTCATCGCCGACTGTTCACACCGCCGGCGAGTACTCGCTCGGCTATTTTGTCGCCGAGCAAGTACATCCCATCGCTCGGCGACACTCGCCCACTCGCTGAGCTACACTGGCGAGTGGGCGAGTCTCAGACCCCTTAGACATGAAATCGATACGAAAAATTATGTCAAGCGATAGGCGCAATTAGACGAAGCGGGGGGCAGGGGGCTTCATATTAAACCCGTTTCGATATCTCAAGGTTACGCGTGTCGCGAAGCAATTTTGCGATCATGTGCAGGCAGAAACGGGCGCCCTCCTGTTACAGGTCTATGGGGTAAGTGGTAGCGAGTAATCGCCCGTAGCTCAGCGACACTCGCTGTTAGCTGAGCTACAAAACTATCGCCCACTCGTTTTATAGTTGATAGCTTTACTCGCTACTCGCTACTCGCTACTCGCTCATCGCTGGCAGTCGGACAACTGCCTTAATTACTACGAATGCCATGAAAAATTAAAACGTTTTGAATACTCAGCATGCCTAAGTTAAGATTAATTTGTTAAACTTACCTCTTTTCACTTTTATTTTTTCATTACCAATGCTTGCTGTTTCGGAACCGATGTACCAGTTTTAAGTTAACTAGACCTAAGAAAGAGTGGACCTTCCTGACACAGACGAATTTTTAATTTGCCTACTAGGAGGTAGCTTATTTTTGTATCATTTATATGCTGGTGTTTTTGAAAATAAATTTATTATTATTATTAATTTATTATTATTATTACTCTTTCTTCGTTCTCCGACGAAGCACCGTCCCTTCATTTGACGTAGTTACAGTAACGTTTTCTGGTAGTATATTTTTTAATTTCCATTCAACTAAATGTGGGCTAAAGCGTCGCGTGAAGTGTAATCTACTCATTAGCGAGTTCACACATTATTCGTCATACTCACCGGTTATGACTGGTGACGTAAATGACGGTCATTTATTACGGTTACAATGGAAGAAATTATTTCTTTGACACACAATGAGTTACAGCTATTAAAGGTGTTGACAGTCCCATACATACTCGTACCTACATACATACATAAACTTCTGTGTCAAGCATCGGTGGGCAGAGATGATGAAATTCCATCTGCTGAGATTTTGGCACACAACTATCGCTTGCTCCACATTCATCATTATTCTTGTCGTCGGTAATAAATATCATGAGTTAATTTTTTTTGACAATGTTCCCGAATGTTTTTTTTATCAAAATAATATTTGAAACGGTAGACAAACTATTCTTGACCATTTGAGAAAAAAAATTAGAATAAAATTAGCTCATTTGTACTCACAAAAAGACAGATCTAAAGTGTAGTTTTCTCGAAAAAATCAAAAAATCTTAATATCTCGAAAATGGTGACACTTTTATTAAGGTCAAATTTTTATTACAGGTACACCCCCCCCCCCCCCTTTCTCTATCTCCCGTTTTCGTTTGTCGTACTACTTACAGGACACACGTTTGTCTTACACATCGCAAATTTGGTCGACGTATTTCCTCCTCGGTCTACCTCTGCCGCCAACATTCGCCCTACGTGTTTCTTACATGACTATTCTTTCAATCAATCGCTCCAAACGCCCACGTAACATTCTCTTGCACTACTTCTGGAAGCTGGAACTGATTCTCACTCGTTTTCCTCTCGAATAGTATTCTACGATTCCAGGAAAATATCTCCGAAATAGACTCTATCGATTCAGATTCAATATTGAAGATTAATTTTCCAAAAGATGCTATTTTTGTTGACGCTGCATAACATCATCCTGAAGGGCATTACGGATACCCATGTACAGTCCGATTCTAAGACACTGGGTGCACTTACATGTCCCGGGGTCTCGGAGTCGGACCTAAGTCGCATGTTATGGCGCGTAATACACCTCATGTAAACACTAACACAGTTTTAAGTACTTACTAACACTTATATGGTCTTTGTGACTGCAATAAATTGTTTGAATTTAAATAACTATATACACACTATACAGCAACGTTTTTTTTCTAAATCGAGGCCAACCAGCAGCATTTCCAAGTTTCAAATGCCCAGAGTCCGCCATTTTTAATATTTACAAGCACATTTATATCAATTTAAAGGCGCTTTACCCTCAAACGCAGCGTTACATAAAAAATGTATTTAAACGTTTCAGCTCAGCCGAAATTACAGCAACAAATGAAGCGGTCATAATTCGCACAAATTGGCATGGCAATTACACTCGTGCGGTGGGATATAATAGTCGCTATGAGCTTTATGCATTAAGCTACATATCGTCAGGATTTTCGCTTGTTAAAAAATTTCAATAATTTTTTCAAATTTCCTAAATTTTCATACACAACTTTTATTTCTTACCCATAAGACCCGCCCATAATAGTGCATAACATCATACATAACAGTACCCTACATAATAAGCCATAACAGGAGTTCCGGCCCTACCTTTAAAGAAATCTTAATATATTCTAATATAATCCATTTTATTTAAAAAAAACCTATGAAGACAGAGAAAAGTATACAGGAGGTTGAGGTATTCTCAGAAACGACTGAATCGAATTAATACATCTATTAAAGTTACATAGTTTTAACTTTTATCTATCTAAACAGTGACAGAAATCTTGAAATAGCAAGTAGTTTTTGAAATAATCTAACGTGATAACTTCAACTTACAATTTATTGCGAATAAAAGAAATGAAACATAAAACCAAATTTAGTTAGTGTACAGACAGGCGGCTTTATCGCTTTAAGCGAATCTTTCCAGGCAAACTTTGGATGACGTCTTATAATGTAGAAAAACTTGCGAGAGCGTCAGTCATCCGATTAGCGACAGGACGATGTCGGAGGGCAAGATCCAGTTTGGATTTTGGCATGGACATTACACATCGAGAATTCTCGTTAGTTACATGGTTCGTGTACAAGTTTACAGCATCATTATAGGCCTTGTACTAAATGCTAATGTTCCTACCCACACAGAATAATCAATTGACTACGCTTCGACTCTCCCATAATAGGGTTATGTTATCATAGCATAGATATTATAAAGCTGATGTAGTAATAGTAATGGGTTGATCCTTTAAAAATATATATATTCGTTTTCATATTTGATAATTTTCATTTTAATAAAAAAACAATAATAAAGCGTTTATTTTCGAACAACATAGGTAAAAGACATTGCCACATTTCAATGGAGCTTTGCCCCACCTACAAAACTACGGACCATTTAAGCTGTACCTATCACTTTGTTGGGGACTTATTACAGGTTTCATATTGCATAATCATAATTAGTATCATTTTCTACTACTCTCGCAACTCCTATAGAAGAATAACAAAAACAATGAATAAATCTCTTCGATTTCTTACTATTTTCTGAATACTTAATTAAGCTGTTTTTTTCGAATAGCAACTTGTACATAACTTTATTTTAAATCAATAGTTTTAATAAAAAACGGAGATGCTTTTACATTTATTCATTATCTTGTACAACTTGCGGTTGATGGTGGGGCAGAATCTGGCATTGTCATTTTGTGGTTGTAACAGGTACCTTATCCCATGTTAGTAGTTAGTTACTAGATTAGTTTTGGTACATTTTATAATATACCTCAGCAGCGGCCAATCCCACCTGCCGGCGAAGTCTACAGTGGTTATTTTGTGTTCAATATCACGTTAAATTAATCAGAAAATGTTCGCGAATGACAATATGGAAGTTATCAGATGATTTGTGCGAACTTTCGAGCTAGAGTAAAGAGTCACACTACGAGCTTTGGGAGTGAATGTGACTGTCGAGCTGCTTCGTCCATAGTGATGACGCTACGGCGACTCCTCTGTATGACGAAAAGAAGACTATGATATGTGATTACCAACTTCCGGAACCCCACTTGGTATAGGTACAAAATTTGGTAGCAGAGCGTGGTTATAAAGTGCTTCATGGCCCTTTATAGGTCCAGTAAATTAATTTGCTTTTGTAATTCAGTGCTTCCCACTACGCTTTGTGGCCACTATAGGCGCGTTAGGTAGGTAGGTTATATTCCTTTAATAGTGCAGTTTCAATTTAGATAAGCGATATCGCTTATGCTTACGGTGTAACTAATTGAATTGGATTCTAAATTTGTGTATTTACGTCATTGTCGATCCAATTACACCTAAATTCAAGGGATTCTTTGATTTGTAGCCCATCATGGCCCCCACTACGTCCTATTCTCTTGCGTCGGGAAGAATTGCTTCAAACTTCCATTGGTTGGCCTCTGTCAAGGCCTTGGTTGATAGACCCGATAGACAGAAAGAATTTAAAAAAAAAATCATACATTGTTATATAACATGACATTGGCCAATGACGAACTCTCGAGTCCATTAATAAATTAAATAAAAAGATAAACTATTGAAGAAATTCAGGTTAAGCTTCCGTGTTAGTAAGTAAAATGTATACCTACCTAAGATTGCTCTATAAATAGACGGACGTAATGAAACATTTGGAAAATTGAGATCATGACCGCATTTAGACGGTCGGTTAAAAGTTTTATGATTTCTTGTGTATATTGTTGGTTTCCATTATACTATACGATACTAGAAGGTTCCTATGTACTTCAAGGCTTTCATGAACTATTTTAATATTTTATGATGTTGTGTTCTGATATGAAAACGTTAATGACCGGATTTCTTCACTTATTAAGCTGACACTGTTCCTCTTTCCAATTATTGTAAAAAAAATCTAGTAATAACTAGCAATAAGTAAACACGGAAGGACACTGATTCCCGCAACACAGGTCACCCTAGTTCGGGAGTTATCTAAATCGTGCTAATGATAATGCTGACTCTGACATACTTGCACTATGTTACATATTAAGCACATTGTAAAAAAAATATAAAAAAAAAAAATCCATCTCTACAGTCCATCTCTACCCCCAGCCACTTTTGCACTTGGTGGTAAGTGCGGAACGCATGAAATTGACCATTTTTGAGGAGCTATAGATAAGTCCCTATGAGGTTTATAGAGCTACGGTTTGGATTAAATTATTGATTATTTAATTGACTTTCTAATAATACTGAATACTGTTTGTCGGAAATGCATAGTTTAAGATTTTTAGAGTAAAAAGTGAAAAAAAATCCCAAAACTTCGCATTTTATCGCGTGGTGCGCAGCGAGCACAAGTTTTTCGAAGTTGCAAAAGACATTGCCACATTTCAATGGAGCTTTGCCCCACCTACAGAACTACGTGACCATTTAAGCTGTACCTATCATTTTGTTTGGGACTTATTACAAGTTTCATATTGCATAATTATAATCAGTATCATTTATCAGAAGAAAAACAAAAAAAAATGAATAAATCGCTTCGAGTTCTTACCATTTTCTGAATTTCATAATTAAGCTGTTTTTTTCGAACCGCAACTTGTACAAAACTTTATTTTAAACCAATAATTCTGATAAAAAACGGAGATATTTTTACATTTATTCGTTATCTTGTACAACTTGAGGTTGATGGTGGGGCAGAATCTGGCATTGTCATTAAATGCAGAACTACATCATGCTTTGCGATTTTAATGTCGATTTCTACGGGGCTATCACGTTTAACTGCTACTCTCGTCTCGGTAGAGTTCAGTGGCATACCGAATGACGTCACAAATGCTAAAATGGAAACACTCATCCATCTTGGCGTGTTTCGGGCGCTATAAAATGTAAAATATTTACAAGAGGTCGTCTCTATCGGGTTACGATGCGGTCAGGGAACGCTTCGCTCGAACTGTTTTGCATTTACTAATCTCTACATAGATGTAGAGTTCGACAGTTATCGATCGAATAAATAACGAGAGATAAGTAGGTCTTTAAATCTAGTTTATCTTTTCGATAGACCGAAGTTACGGGGTTAAGGGGCTGCAAGCTGTCAAACTCAAGCGTGGAACAGAAGATGTCCCGCAGCGGTGGAGTGAAGAGCACGGCACAGTGTCTCCATATTTGTATTTTTATGAATTTTGGCAGTGAAATAAAAATACGCCAACAAAAATCAGATTTTTTTAAACAAGCTCTAGTATTTATAATACCCTACATTTTGATATATATTTTGTATGAATGACTATTTCGGTTTAGATATAATTTTCATTTTAAAAGACATGGAAGGGGTATGTTTGCGATTTTTTTCTATCGAGCAAAGTTTGCCCAATCGTGTATCGGAATTCATCAGTCTCTAAATAGATACCCCAAGATTGCTACAAAAAATCAAACTTCTACGCCAATGTAATCAAAAGATATAGCCGTTTATAATCGGTTTTTTTAAACTTGTGTCACTCTATTACTTGACGAATTAACTTAATTTTAAATTTTGTTACAACACTCTTACCCTTTCTGTTTCACCCTTTTTTTTTTTTTTTTTTTTTTTTTTTTTTTTTTTTTTTTTTTTTTTTACTTGGGGAAATGCTTTTCGCATCTCACCGCGCCAATAAGGAGGGGCGCGCGGTGAGTATGTGGGACTCCCGTCACAATACGGTCCTATACCCACTAAAACCCCAAGGTGTTCAGCTCACCGCGTTTGGACGAGGTTGTGGGAACGCAGCGCCAAATACCACAACCTCGTCGGCGGCCGCCCGCGTGGGCCCGTCTTCGGGTTTATACCCCTAAACCTCCGCTTAAGGCGTCTCGGAACACAGGACGAGACGCCTTACAGCTCGGGACCTCTAAGCGAGCGCCGGACCCCCCGACCCGACGCCCGCAAGTCCCCGTTAGGGCGGCAGGCGGCGGACGTACGCCCGTCGCCTGCGGCCCGCTCGCCGTCGGCGGATCGGATGCGAGAGAGGGTCGACCTCGCGCTCCCGTTCCGCTGACTCTTTCGCCTTCATGATGGTGGCGCAGAAATCCGCCACCATCTTCCATCCTTCCTCGCTGCCCATTGCTCGCACTATGGCGGGCAGCGAGAGGTCGCCTCCAGTGGCGGCCGCGATGTCTCGCCTCGGCTCGGCCCATGCGGGGCACACGGCGCGGGTGTGATGCGCCGTGTCCACGTCAGCACCGCAGTGGTGACACCGGGGGTCCGGCTCTCGACCCAGCACCTCGCACAGGTACCTTCCAAAGCAACCATGCCCCGTCAGGACCTGCGCGAGGTGGTAGGTCATAGACCCGAACTTCCGTTCGACCCATGGTCGTAGCACAGGTCGAACGGCCTCCAAAAGTTCCCGGCTCACCACCGGGTCGACCATTCTCTCTGCCCAGTCGCGGAAGAGGCTATCGCGCGCCAGCTCGCGCCAGCGTTTGACCTCCTCCGGGAGTGGGGGAGAACCCTCCTCACGCGCTTCCGCGCAACGCCGGTAGACCGTCTGCAGGACCCCGGCCTCTAGGTCCCACGGCGGGCTACCGGCCAAGACGCACGCCGCCTCTCTGGAGACGGTGCGGTACGCTCGGGCCGCCCTGAGCGCTATGGCCCGCTGCGGGCGTCGCAGCAGGACCGTTGTTCGGGCGCTCAGGGAGTCCGCCCATATTGGCGCTCCGTAGAGTGCCATGGAGCGAACTACACCGTCGTACAAACGGCGGCACGCTCCGCTCGGACCCCCGATGTTGGGGAGTAACGACCCGAGCATCCCGGCGAAGGCCACCAGCTTTGGCGACAGTCGCCGGAAATGCTCCTCGAACCTCCACCGCCCGTCCAGGACGACGCCCAGGTACCGCATCGCCTTACCGACGGCAATGGAGGTCCCCCCAACAACAATTTGCGCCCCAGCCGGAGGCGCGTTCCGAGGTCCGTGGAATGTCAGGGCCTCGGATTTGTGCAGCGCGACCTCCAACCCTAGCGCAGAGATACGCCGCACCACGTGCGCGACTCCCGCCGTGGCGAGAATGGCCGCCTCCCTGTGAGTGCTGCCGCGAGCGGTCACGAGGGTATCGTCTGCGTAACAAGTTACGTCGACCCCCCGGAGATTATCGCCGCGCAGCACCCAGTCATAACCGATGTTCCACAGGAGCGGACCTAGGACCGACCCCTGTGGGACGCCGCACGCCATCGCCTTTCTCGCCCAGCCGCCACTGGTCGGGTACTCAATCGTCCGGTCGGCGAAATAGTCTGCCACCACGTCTCGCAAGTATTGCGGGACGCGGTGGAAGACTAGTGCCTCCTTGATCCCTGTAAACAAGGTACATCCCTGTAAACAAGGTACATCCCTGTAAACAAGGTACATCCCCTTGAACAAGGTATATCCCCGTGAACAAGGTACATCTCTATTGCATGAATTCTTTCACTGATGATAGATAAAAGTTAAAACTGTGTACAGTACAAGAATTATTAAATGACAATGCCAGATTCTGCCCCACCATCAACCGCAAGTTGTACAAGATAACGAATAGGTGTAAAAATATCTCCGATTTTTATTAAAATTATTGGTTTAAAATAAAGTTTTGTACAAGTTGCGATTCGAAAAAACAGCTTAATTAAGAATTCAGAAAATAGTAAAAAATCGAAGCGATTTATTAATTGTTTTTGTTATTCTTCTATAGGAGTTGCGAGAGTAGTAGAGAATTATACTGATTATGATTATGCAATATGAAACCTGTAATAAGTCCCCAACAAAATGATAGGTAGTGGCAATGTCTTTTTTTATTACAACACTCTTACCCTTTCTGTTTCACCCTGTATCATGTATAGTCTATACTCTATGGTGTGTTCGCAAAATGCGCGAATAAAAATTATTGCAATTTATTCCTTACATCTGGCACAACTGTTTCAAACACAAACAACTGAGCAAAGTTTGTCCAATTGTGTATCGGTATTCATCAGTCTCTAAATAGATACCCCAAGATTGCTATATATTTTTTTCAGACGTTTAATTTTAATAGTTTGTGCCGTAGCCGTCGTAGAAAAACTGAAAATACGCGCATACGAAGCCTTAAGTTGCGTTGCAAATAAGCCTCGGTGCGCGAGTCGGACTTGCACTCGGCCGGTTTCTATTATTATTATTGCGCATGAAACTAAACTGAAGTCCAAATCAAGTGTCTTATTTTGTAAACAAAAACTACCTTTTTTTTTTTAACCCAGGTAAAACATGCTTGCAAATCATGTGTCACCACGCCCGGGGGAGCGTGTTGGTTATGTCGGGCTCACCGCCCTGAATTGGCAGCATACCGACTAAACGTCCTGGGGTGTTCCACCTCGTGCCACTCTCGCCGAGCCACGGGAAACTGTGATACAACCAAGACGGCCGCGTTCGAGGAGCTGCTGGCGTCACTAAACAAAAACTACCCTACCCTACTAACATTTTAAGCTGTTCTGTGATTATAGCGCAATTATTTTCACATTAATAGATCGGATCACTTTAATTTCACAATGGTGAACAGGTTCGATCAATCAGTTCCTTCAGTGTTACATCACAATAGGTAATTAGACGATCATATTTGTTTACAAAATAAGACACTTGATTTGGGCTGCGGTATAGATGTTTTGCGCATGTGTGCATAGAACCACGAGAATGGCGTACAATAAACAATAAAATAAAAGCTACCGGAGATTTCAATGATAATAAATTCGCATCGAAAGCACTGTACCGATTTAAAACTGCAAACGAGTCGCAACAGTTTCCGAAACAGTTGTGCCAGATGTAAGGAATAAATTGCAATAATTTTTATTCGCGCATTTTGCGAACACACCATAGAGTATAGACTATACATGATACAGGGTGGAACAGAAAGGGTAAGAGTGTTGTAATAAAAAAAGACATTGCCACTACCTATCATTTTGTTGGGGACTTATTACAGGTTTCATATTGCATAATCATAATCAGTATAATTCTCTACTACTCTCGCAACTCCTATAGAAGAATAACAAAAACAATTAATAAATCGCTTCGATTTTTTACTATTTTCTGAATTCTTAATTAAGCTGTTTTTTTCGAATCGCAACTTGTACAAAACTTTATTTTAAACCAATAATTTTAATAAAGAACGGAGATATTTTTACATTTATTCGTATCTTGAACAACTTGCGGTTGATGGTGGGGCAGAATCTGGCATTGTCATTTGTACCGATTTCATGTCTATTGGGTAAATGGTCTGCGTATGGAGCTAGTGGGATAATAAGTTCTTAGTTCCATCATGGAACTAGGCTATCTTTTTTTTACAGATAAATGAGTATCTTAATGATCAAAATAAATAGCAGCAGCAAAACTTTGCATAACCTTATCGCTAGAAAGATATTTTAAAAACCTGTTATTTTTCTACTATGTTTTCGCAAATTAACCATTTCATTTTATATCCTAAATGTAGAATTAAAACTATAGTGAGCCATTACTACAAATTATTATATATAAACGGATATCACTCACTTATATTGTTAAAGTCGGCAATTAGACCGCAGTGCCCGCAGTGCGCGAAGAAACGTCACCGGCGACGCGGGCGTGGCGCGCTCACCTTGAAAAAGACCGTCGAAATCGGTCGAAACTGTCGGTCTAATTGCCGACTTTAACAATATAAGTGAGTGATATCCGTTTATATATAATAATCCTAAATGTAGTTCCAATTCCAATTAGTCTTTAAATCGCATCTGCCAATAATAAATGGATATGAGGGTAAAAAATAACGAAACCGATTTAAAAACGCGAATGCGAATAAATCCGATGAGTTATTGGCGGCATCTGCTGCAATGCAAGTGTAATTGTTTCCGCAAGATATAATTAATACTGCACTTTCCATCGATGGACGAGAAAATTCATTGTTCAATTCAGACCGAACTGAAAAATGATCGCGGACTTGTTTTTGATGCCACTATTTATTTATCCTGTTACAGGTCTATGGGGTAAGTGGCCTGTGGTTCCATGGAATAAAAATACGATAAATTCGGACTCAATAGTTCCTTCAATAGTTTTCATAGCCTAGTTATATTAAGGAATTATGGGGTATACTTGTCTTCCTTGATCAAAGTGATAAATATTGTTTTCTCTGGTAGATCAGTCGTTCTATATTCCCCTTAAGTTTGTCGTGCTATTTACGGGATACCCGTTTTTAATTGGAATAATAAATTCCTAAAATTAATCGTGTCGCGGCCCTGTTTTTGCGCGTTCATCTAGAAATGGGTACTTGGAATTCTAAGTCGTTTTCTGCACGGCGCATCTCTACGTTTTGCTAAAAAGTTCGGTCTACACTATGGACTTAATATCTTGCAAGCTAGTCAGAGATTTCATTAGGATTCGATTCGGGTCACAGTCGATTGTTGCTATTTTGGGATTGTAGTTTATTTATTCAAAATGTCTATCTACGGTATTTGACCGCTCATCGCCTGTGCCGACCGCCACTACCGCCGGTGCCAGCTGAAACCAGCGCTGTGGCCCGTTGCAGACACAGTACATGCTGAGCTGCCATTGTAGGACGAGTCAGCGTTAGCGATCGACGCAACGCCGCGGAGCTGTCAAAGTGACATTATTACAAGGCGTTTGACATTAGATTGACAGCTCCGCGGCGTTGCGTCGATCGCTAACCCGACTCGTGCCGGCCCCGCTGTTCTCTTTTGGCGCTGCAAGCCGCACCAAGTACCATTGTCTTATGTTACTGCTTATAGATCGTTGATATGTTTTCATGGTGTATGTATTGTGGTATCAAATAAATGTTTCTTTCTTCCTTTACGGTTGTAGTGATTCCAAAGTTAAATTGTATCGTCGCTAAACGAGATATCTCGCTCACTCTTACGTGACGTAGCATCGGATTTGATTTATTATTTATTTATTTTATTAATAGACTCGTTAGTTCGTTATTTGCCAATGTAATATTACAGAATATTCAAGATATCCTAGTCTTCTCTCTTCCTCCAGAAGAGTCGCCGTAGCGTCGTCACTCTGCTCGACAGTCACGTTCACTCCCGAGCTCGTAGTGGTACTCTTGACTTTAGCACGAAACTTCATATCTTGCATGAATTATCCAATAACTTCACCATACTGTCATTCGCGAACATTTTCTAATTAACGTGGTATTAAACACAAAATACCCACTGTAGACATTAAAATGAAAATTATCAAATAATTTCGCAATCGTTTCCCGCCAAGATTTGATTTAGCGGCCATGACACATCACACCTGCCATAGACAAAAATACATTGTATTTTCCCCCTTTATTGTATATTTTTGGATTGTTTCAAAAGGCAAAGGTAATTTTGGAACAATGGTCAATTCTTCAATATTTTATCAAGTTTTCTTGCAGTTTTGGGAGTTTCCTTGTTTATTAAAAATTTAAAAAAGTTTTTGAAGTTTCCACCGTCTATGCCGAACCTTATCCAAGCGACCTATTTCTAACCCTAAAATATTCAGGGGCTTGAAGGCACCGCTAAGTACAGCTGTTGGCGAGCATACTCGGTACTTGGCTATACAGGGTGCCCAATAAAACTTTTACGAATATTTAACCACTACCTAGACGGTGACAGTTATATTACATGTCAAGACCTCAGCAAAAGATCACTGATAACAAATGACAATGCCAGATTCTGCCCCACCATCAACCGCAAGTTGTACAAGATAACGAATAAATGTAAAAGTATCTCCGTTTTTTATTAAAATTATTGGTTTAAATTAAAGTTATGTACAAGTTGCGAGTCAAAACAAACAGCTTGATTAAGAATTCAAAAATATAGTGAGCCATTACTACAAATTATTATATATAAACGGATATCACTCACTTATATTGCCGACTTTAACAATATAAGTGAGTGATATCCGTTTATATATAATAATTCAAAAATAGTAAGAAATCGAAGCGAATTATTCATTGTTTTTGTTATTCTTCTATAGGAGTTGCGAGATTAGTAGAAAATGATATTGATTATGATTATGCAATATGAAACCTGTTAAATAATCTGAGGCAAGGAAAAATATTCAAAAAATTTAGGCAAACATTTTAAAATCCAAAAACTCGGCTGCAGTTTCATTTCAATCAAAAGTCCTTTCGAGCTAACGGTCACCCATCCCATTTGAGATCGGGCCCGACATTGCTTAGCTTTATGTATATCTGGCTCACAAAGGAGCTATACTTTTTCTCTCTTTACAAAGAGTACAGTATGTACTTAAGCCTATTTAACATAAATAAATAATACTGACGGCAGTTAAGGGTGATTCATGGGATCCGTAGTAATTTTTTAGCGCCTTAATTGAAAAAAGAAGTTGGGAGCAGACGGGAGTTTCGAGGCTGTTTCGACTTTAGTATAAATACATTGTTCTGAAGGTACCCCGCGGCGTTTTAGGGTTGCGCAAGGAAATAAAGCAACCATTACCTATTTATACATGAAAAAAATGATTTATTATTACTTCAAGGCTATTTACACCGAGATACACACACACACACACATACACAGAGAGAGAGAGAGAGAGAAATCCAGACAGAGATATGTGTACGCACGCGCACACATTCTTGCATATAGTTTTGTAGCTCGGCTATCAGCGAGTGTCGCTGAGCGACCGACGGGCGATTACTCGCTTCACTTGCTCACTCGCCAGTGTAGCTCAGCGAGTGGGCGAGTGTCGACGAGCGATTGGATGTACTCGTCGGCGGTGTGAACAGTCGGCGATGAACTATTAATATATGCGTCTCTTTTTTACACGGAATATACTATCTTTTGTACGTTTCTTGTGTGATAAAATAGCCGGGATTTACTCGCTTAATCGCCGGCGGTGGGACAAGTGCCTTAAGTACACCGTAGACCTACGGTGTACTTAAGAGCCTTCATAGAGCCAACTAGCGCCGCCAATCTTAAAAAAATAATATCTTTCAATGTAATCAATTTTATTAAAAAAGCTATTTACAAAATGTTTATTACGATAAATACCATTTTTCAATATACAATACATGGCATAATTGCGACAAGCTAAGTTGTAGTTCACAAATGTGCCAAAAACGGCCGT
Source organism: Tachystola acroxantha (assembly GCA_963506565.1). Lineage (NCBI taxonomy): Eukaryota > Metazoa > Arthropoda > Insecta > Lepidoptera > Oecophoridae > Tachystola > Tachystola acroxantha. The sequence goes on from OY735878.1 coordinate 13,134,395, forward strand.
TTTTCGCAACTACGCGAACTACAACTTACCGACATTGAATCACGTTATAAATAAGCATTTAAAAAATAGTATTTATCGTAATAAACATTTTGTAAATAGCTTTTTTAATAAAATTGATTATATTGGAAGATATTATTTTTTTAAGATTGGCGGCTCTAGTTGGCTCTATGAAGGCCCTTGTCCCATCTTATTCCATGTCTTGTATTGTAATTAACTTTGTGTAAGTACATTAATTTACAAATTATGATTTCTTATACAGAACCATTAATTCGCACGAATATTTCTATGAGAATGGATACCCTGTCTCACGTAAGGTGAATGTACGCATAAATTCATCATACGAAGGTCAGATTCCGTTTGCAAAACTAATGGGGATGATAAACGAAAGTGCCTTGAATATTTTATTCAGCGAAATATTTATCGGTTACGTTACCGAGAATTTGTTTAGCGTGTCAGCTATATTGTTTATGGAATTGGGGTAGAAAGTAGGTAAATTACAGATATATATATTTTTTTAAATTTATTGTTTAATGACATTTTATAAAAAATACATTTAAAATACACTTTCCCATCTCAGGCGAAACCACGTATGGTTTGTATGCCGATGGGGAGTTCTAATTTTAATATAATATGTAAATACACACGGAGTCACCAACCCCCACCAGAGGACGCGCGCGGCGTTCCTCCACAGAGAGGCTTCAGCTCCACGAGAGACACAGCTCCCCGACCCCCAAAACACCAATGTTTGGTAGACTAACAAAATAATCACTAACCCTCTTACTTATAAAAAAACACTAATCAGGATCACCATATTAACTAATCATTATTTAAATTCTCAATAAGTGATTACCCTTTTTTTTACTTATAAACGTTATTTAAGCAATGATTAGCTAAACGTCATTTTAAACACCAAAAAATATTTAGGTACGGTAACACTGCTGAATGAATTCAAAAAAAGAATGAAAATTTGGCCTAAATTCGGGTAATGCCTACTCCAAAGTCCTTAAAAAAGTAATCAGGAGTGTCAAATGTATCAGCTGTTCCGAATTCGGTCCGCCATTTTGTTAATTACCATTTAAACAAGCCTACGACGTTGTTTAAACTGACATCTACTTAATCGGTTCTTCAGGAGTTGATTTACTTTAAATAGCGTTCATAAGTAAACATTTTTTTTTAAACAATTGTTAAACAAGGTATTAATTTTAATCATCGATTATAAGTAAGGCTGTAGTACTTAATACCTATATATTTTAAGTACAGTTTAATTATCATTATATACTCAATTCAATACTACTTTATCTGAAGTGCACATGTAAGTTACCACGTTGAATTTTCTCGACCTCTAATAATATTTTCTTATCGTATTAGAGGCAAGCAAGACATAAATGACATAAAAAGATGACGCGTAGGAGGGTTTAAGACGCAGAAGGTCCAATTCTCAAAATGGTAACAGGGTCGCAAAAGAAATAGTTATCTGGATACCTAAGTCTGTAACTGTCCACCTTTCTGTTGTTTGTTTGCTCACTCACTCTCTCACACACACACACACACACCTTCTCACACACGCCCTCATTCTCACACCCTTATACACGTGACTCACAAACTCGCGCACACCCACAACACACATCCTCTCTCTCACACACACACGCACTTACCATATAACTGGGTAGCAACCAGCCACCGCGATACAGGCTCGCCTAGTGCAGCGGCTGGTATTGACAAGTGTCACACTAGGTACTTACAAAATGTCAAAATTGCGACTCAAAACCTAGTATGCTAATTGTATTTATTATTGTGAATTGTAATCTGTGTACAACAATATACTATAACTAAATATGTTAGTTAATATAGAAATGCAATAATACTTATATGAATGAAGTGAAATGTAAATTAAATTGTACTCAATAAAACATACTAAAAAAAAATATAAATATACTAATTCTTAATATGGTAAAGGTCTACAATTGGATTTATTCAATTCAATTCAATTCAAATGATTTATTGCAGTCACAAAGACCATATAAGTGTTAGTAAGTACTTAAAACTATGTTAGTGTTTACATGAGGTGTATTACGCGCCATACATGCGACTTAGGTCCAACTCTGAGACCCCGGGACATGTAAGTGTACCCAGTGCCTCAGAATCGGACTGTCCATGGTATCCGCAATGCCCTTCAGGATGCTGTTAGGGCTGCCGCGAACCCGTCGCATCAGGGACGCGACTCTTTTATTCATAATAATAAATTATTTCTTAATAAGTATGAATGTTTATTTAATCAGGGCTATAATATGTAGATGTACAGATACTTTCCCCAAAACTGTCAACATTTCTATTAACCCTATTACGGCACACGCAAAAATGGACTCTATGGTAAGTGGTCACCGTTCGTACATTTCAAAGCGTGCATATTGCATAGTCATTTTGACGACGCGCCCGCCTCTAGCTAATGGACTAAGCCACTCCGAAGTTTTAACGATCTTTACTTAGAGCTAGGGTCACACCTGTTTCGGCTTCGGTTTTCATTGTCTCGGCCTCAAACTACTTGCACATACATGTGCCTAACTCAATCACGTGGCTCGGTTATTTAAAGTACTACACTTCAGTGAAGGGGAACCCAGATTCGGTCAGGCTAATGTATCAACGAGTTTTTTTCGAGATAATTAAAGTATCAAGCCGTTCTCTTAATTCATCTTGAAGAAACCTGTATTTATTGTATGGATAACAGCAGATCAATGGTAACACTTGCACTACGATTTTAAATCTTACGACACAGATAATAAGAACGGTCCAAAGACCAAAGTGTTACACTTGATCTGCTGTTAGCTGTTCGTATAGGAAAGGCATGCATTGTACCTTTGTATGAAAAAGGTAAAGGCTCTATTTATAGAAATCATGTATGCAGCGAACGATTGTGCCTACTGTCATGTTTAAGTATAAACCCTATAAATAAATCAGAACAAGTTAATTGTTACGAAAACAAGCTCTAACGAGATATATTAGAATGCTAGTTCAATATAACATAAGGCCTATCGATTGGCACAAAGTATTTGAGTCGTAAAATATGTTAATTAGGTTATCTGGCTAATTCCCAAAAGAATTTAACGGCTTTTAATCGATAACTGATTTTCATTAATCTTGGTTGAGTGAGACCCATTATCGCTTCACCTATGACAGCTTAATAAACTATAGTCTACAAATCAGTGTTTTATTGGTGTCAATCTTTGGTTTCGGTCAAAATTTTACAGTAATATCGGACTCTATTTGGGCTAATGCTGTTTTACAAAATGTTGCCTCGCAAATGTATTCCGTGCGTACTTTAAAGTTTAAAGTTGAACTAAAATAGCATTAGCTAAGGTGTTGAAAACAAAACACTGAAAGTTTACATCAGATATTTTACTAAATGGCTCTATTTTCAGAACCAGAATAAAATCTGAAGATAAAGAGGTTTGGATATTAAATTGTAACTAAATATTATAATATAATATTATGTATATTTTTGTACGTCAATATGTAGGTAAATTTACGCCACGTTGGAACGAAAAGGTGCCAACACCTGAGGAGAAAAAGAGGAGAAAAATCCCAGCATCTCTCTTTTCAAATAATAAAAGTTACGTGTTTAATAACTAGGTAGTTAAATAATTGTTATTATAACAATCAAAATTATTTTCACTATTTAAAATTACCTATTAGTAAGTATTTTTGTCAGTAGATAATATAATTAGAAAGTTGAAAATAATGAAATTATTCAGCGATATATAGTCAAAATCAAATTTCTTTATTGCACGTTGTGTACATTTTTGCACGTCAACATACTTTTTGAATTTACATTTACACCACTTTGCAAGGAAAAGGTGCCAACGCTGAGGAGAAAAAACTCTCAGCAGCACATCTTTTAAAATAATGATAACACAATTACTTAATAACTAGGTAATTCACAACTATTACTATTATTATTATATTGTTAGTAATCTACACTTTATCTCTCATGCGGAACCGGCGACACACACCATACATGTTCATCGTTCAAATAGTCATCTTTTCTATATGAAAAGATACAGAATTATGATCAGTAACAAGTTTTTTCACTTACAATATTGATATGAAATCGCCACAGCTTGGTCCAAATATATTGTATTTCTGAACTTACCTGTAATAAAAAAGACATTTAATTAGTAAAATAATTTATTATAAAGTAATTAACATGGGTCATAGGATCAGCAAGATGAAATGGCAGTGGGCTAGTCTCATCTGTCGTAGGCTAGTCTCATCTGTCGTAGGCTAGTCTCATCTGTCGTAGGCTAGTCTCATCTGTCGTAGGCTAGTCTCATCTGTCGTAGGCCAGTCTAATCTGTCGTAGGCTAGTTTCGTTTGTCGTAGGCTAGTCTCATTTTGTCGTAGGCTAATCACAAAGGTTATGGGATGAGGTGTCTAACGATGGAATCGAATGCAAGTCAAATGAATTTTCATTCCCATTTAACAGCATTCGATAAGGGCTGTAAAGGTAAGTTTCCCTTTGGAAAAGTATTAGGCACATGTATTATTTTCATATCATTTTTTGTAATTTCTTAAATATGTAAGTATTTTATTTTGTAATTTTCTTTACGATGACTTACGTAGTCTTTCTTTGTTACAATATGTGTAATCTTGTTTTGGTATGCACTATTTTAAATTTAATGTTATCATTATGTACTTAAATGCTGTAAGATTATCTGATAAACAAATAATTAAAAAATAAAAACTTGAAACAGTATTACGGTCTACTGACGAGGGATCGAACCTAATACCTTCGCACACGCACAACGACCAAGCACAGTGACCCAACCACTGTACCATCTAGCTCTTCTAAAACAAATCGAAATGCCTAAAGGGTTCATTGACCAGATCCCAATTAAAGATCACAGAATTCAAAACCATTTCCAGCTATCGACTGCAATAAGGATAAGCAGAAACAAGTCGATCGGAAAGGGGTAACTGACCGGTCCCCAAGTCCAATTTAGCTGTATAGGGTTGCCATCCGTACTATATTAAACAGGATGTTCGGCACATAGACCGACAAATGACGATGCCAGATTCTGCCCCACCCATCAACCGCATGATGTACAAAATAACGAATAAATGTAAAAATATCTCCGTTTTTTATTAAAATTATTGGTTTAAAATAAAGTTTTGTACAAGTTGCGAGTCGAAAAAACAACTTAATTAAGAATTCAGAAAATAGTATGAAATCGAAGCGACTTATTCATTGTTTTTATTATCATTTTCTACTACTCTCGCAACTCCTACTGATTATGATTATGCAATATGAAACCTGTAATAAGTCCCCAACAAAATGATATATGAGCTTCAATGGGTCACATACTTTTGAAGGTGGGGCAAAGCTCAATTGAAATGTGGCAATGTCATTTTGGTTGATTGGTGGGATAATTTGCAAGGTTTTAACTTGTAACGTAATGGGTTGAACGACATATGGTATGCCGTTGGAAAGGGAATCAACTAGACAACTTTTTAAAAGAAAACGAAGTTCTCAGTTGCTGTTAGATTAGTAATAGGTGTTATTTGTAATACTAGGTTGTAGTACACATCAAAGCATATCAAGTGTAACACTTTGGACTTTGGACCGTTCTTATTATCTGCGTCGTAAGAGTTGAAATCGTACTGCAAGTGTTACCATTGGTCTGCTGTTGTAATGGTTGTTGCAACGGTTTTTGGTTCATTCTGTACTATTACTACTAGGAAAACTAATAGTATGACAAACAGAACGAACCCCGAAATGACATTGCCACATTTCAATGGAGCTTTGCCCCACCTACAAAACTACGTGACCATTTAAGCTGTACCTATCAATTTATTGGGGTCTTATTACAGGTTTCATATTGCATAATCATAATCAGTATCATTTTCTACTACTCTCGCAACTCCTATAGAAGAATAACAAAAACAATGAATAATTCGCTTCGATTTCTTACTATTTTCTGAATTCTTAATTAGGCTGTTTTTTTCGACTCGCTAGATGTACAAGACTTAGCTTTAAACCAATAATTTTAATAAAAAACGGAGACATTTTTACATTTATTCGTTATCTTGTACATCTTGCGGTTGATGGTGGGGCAGAATCTGGCATTGTCATTTATGCCGTTTTTTTTAAATAATAAGTACCTACTATTTTTCTTAAAAAAAAAGGTGACAACCCTAGCTGTACAGTCCCCAGTGGACGGTTACGTCGTTTCGCCGCAAAGTGCAGTCTGAAACGGACCACACCTCGGCTTTTCGGGGTTCCGTACGATTGGAAACGGAACGTTTGTTTGACAAGGGGGATACAACGGCCTCCAATCAGGATTGATTGGAAGTAAGAAATTCACCAATGGATAGCCGAAATTGACTTTTCATACACAAATTAGACATAAATTGAAGGTCAACTGTGAAAATCAATTATTCTGAAAAATAAAGTCATTTGAAAATCGGGAATATGACAGTGAAATCATGTAAAAGTCACGTTTTATTAATTCCATACAAACTTGGTTTACCAGTAAATGAAGAAGCACGACTTTGACGGTATTAATTGTAATATCGAAAAAATAATTTCGGATTTTCAGATTCATTTAATAAAATAAAATTCACGGGTGGAACCGAACTGTAAGCTACCAGTCTCCAAAACTTTAACTGAAAGCTGTCCAGAGCCCCACAGTCACATAGGATACATATTCAAACTTTTAAATCGTAATTCACAAGGTCTAATAATTACTAACATCCTAAAAGAAATATATCATTTCAAGATTTTGTCTCTCTGAATACTTAGAATTTTTTTTTCAGAATTTTTCCTTAAAAAAATTCCGAGAAAAGAAATATTTTCTGTAAAATTAGGCATCCCGGAAGGAATGTGGCTCTGATGTAGTAGGCAAAGGGAATCTAACCCATACAGTCAAGTAATACATTGTATTTTTGTAACACTTTTTCAATATCAACAACTTTTCTCAACGCAGTCAGCGAACACGAAAGAGGGTAGATCGTTTTGTGTCACCCTTCTGACGTTTAACACTCACCGACTTCAATCTACTCGTGACCATGATGGCTGCAATGCTGTCGAAATATCGAGACATCAATAATAAATGTTTAACACGGTAATTCCCGTTTTATCTAATTAATATACTTTTTCAATGTTAAATAAATCAGAATTGTCATCCTATGATAATAATATGGGATGCTTGTGAGAGTGTTTCAAGTTCGGCAGCGATTGAGCAACCCCTCTGGTGTAGCAGTGTCTCTAGCTTGCGATCAGTAGGGCTATTACGGTTCTCAAAACGATCAAAACATACCATGTCATATCGTGCATGACAGGGACAGTGCTATTGCGTTTGTATAGCGGTGTCTCTGTTTGGCGCGCCATGACATGGTATGATCTCATCGTTTTGAGAACGGTAATAGCAGGTGGCTCGTCGGTTTCTCATAAAAAAAACAGTCTACAGAACCCTTAACCAACTATTTAGGCACATACCAGACCACACCTCTATTTTTTTGCTGTCCATTTAACCCTAAAACGGATAGGCGCGGTGTCGCACCGACCGTGGGGATTTGAATCACGAATTAGAGATTAACGATAAAGTAAAATGGGATCGAATTTTGCTTTGTTCGGGTTCGGAATTGAATTTTGTTTTGGGTTTACGGTATTTTTTGCCGGTTGATATTGAAAGCTTATTAAACATATTCTGATGGAATTCGTGAATTTGTTTTTTAAGGTATTATTTTAGGGATTTGTGACGTCGAATTCGCGTTTGGTTAATACAGTCGACAGCAGATCAATGGTAACACTTTTTACTTTTGACAGTTCTTATTATTGGCATCGTAAGACTTGAAATCGTACTGTAAGTGTTAACATTGATCTGCTGTCGACTGTACTATAGAGGAAAATGTAGCCCCAAAATATTACAAAAATAACTAGGTACTTACTATTTTGTGAAAATTGTGTCATGCCTCCTTAGTGTTAATTGACAAGATATATAAATATTAGATATTCTCTTTGAATGCCTATTTAGTTTCAGTTTAGATAGGTTTTAGTTTTAATTTTTTAAGTTTTGTAATTTTATGGTTCTATATTTGAATGCCAGATTTGGGTACTTTCAGATCCATTACAGTACTTAACTGTTACTTTATTATATCTGTCAATAAATTATTCTAATTCAAGTTTTAAAAACTGCCCTTCATACCTAAATACAACAATCACTGATTTTCAACTACGATTAAGAACATACAATCAAAAACATATCAACCTATACCGCGGCCCAAATCAAGTGTCTTATTTTGTAAACAAATATGATCGTTCATCATTGTGAAAATAAAGTAATCCGATCTAATAATGTGAAAATAACTATGCAACAGTCACATAACAGCTTAAAACCCTCTCACTCTCTCACACACATACACACCCTCCATATCAAACCAACACACACTTAACTTCCCTATTATGTGTTCATTTTTAAAATTGTAAATCCGTCATTGGCTGTATGTTATGACTTAAACTGAAATGTAACTTATTTAAGTGCTGTGGATTTTGTTATGACGAAAAAAAAATGTTAGTAGGGTAGGGTAGTTTTTGTTTACAAAATAAGACACTTGATTTGGGCTTCGGTATACACAAAACTATTGAAATCTAGACTATTACAATCATATAGAGGACCCCTGAGGTACACTGGATGCAATGTTGACTGAACATAATATTATGTAGGTAGGTACCTATAGGAATTAAGTCCGCAGCCCTTAAAAGGTTCATCAAGAGTCCCCTCCATTTGCATCCGGAGTGTCATTAAAAATTCCGCCGCCCCAGATAGGCCGATTATGCTGAAACGCCTATTTTAAATATCTCAAGTGCTATTGGAACAAGTGAAGATGTAATACGATCGGCCGATATATATGACATGTCGATGAATCTTTGTACGAATATATGTCAGCAGATATGTCCATTGCTATGTATCTTATTTAATATGTGTATCGAAAAAGGGTGCTACCCGGACGTTTTAAAAAAGGTCAAAATAGCACCTGTTTATAAGGGAAAAGGAAACAAATCATCTGCAAAATGTTATAGGCCGATCTCCATAATCCCCGCAATAGCTAAAATCTTAGAAGTAGGTATAAATAAACGACTTCTTACCTTCCTCAATGGTAGTAATATTTTCACGGACCGCCAGTATGCTTACCGCCCCGGGAGATCCACCACATCCATGGTGCGCGAGGTGGTGTGGAAGGTGCTTCGCGCGCGCGAAGACAAGCAGCACACAGCCATAATTTGCTGCGACCTATCGCGCGCCTTCGATACAGCGGACCGCACACTGCTTCGCCATAAATTGGAACACTATGGGGTTAGAAATCAAGCTCTGGACCTTTTTTTTTTTTTTACCCAGGTAAAACATGCTTGATGACTGATTTCGTCACGAACAGGAAACAGATTGTTGTGGGAGATTCGGGAAGAGTGCGCTCCTGTGAAGCATTGTCAGACCTTGGCGTGCCACAGGGATCGTGCCTCTCGAACACTACTTTCGCTTTACTGCTTAACGATCTCCCTTCGTCGATAGATGAAGCGGAAATATATATGTACGCAGATGATGTTGCAGCCGTCATCCGCGCGCCTGACACATCATCTCTGAAAAACCAACTTACACAGACAGCCCAAAAATTGCAAGACTGGTTTCAGGCTAACGGGCTCGCATTAAACTTACAAAAAACATGTTATATGCATCTAAACCTGTCAAACAGAGCGCAGCCACCTATACCTGTCGAAATCAACGGTAGCCAGCTACAGCAAGTGACTTCTGTCAAGCTGCTCGGATTCGAGATAGACTGCGCCCTGTTGTGGGAGGTGCATATTGACAGCATGTGCACAAGGGTGGGCCAAACCTGTTTTGCGCTCAGGCGCCTGGCGACGATGGCCCCGCGGCACGTCGTCCGGAGCTGCTACTTCGCCTCGGTGCAGTCCGTACTGATGTACGGCACTGAGCTGTGGGGGGCGGCGGCCGACCGGCAACGGGCCCTCGTGCAGCAGAAGCGTGCGGTGCGGGCCATCGCGCGCGTACCGTGGGACGAGTCAGCACGACCACACTTTGTGGAACTTCGGATACTTACGGTGCCGTGTATATACATATATCAAATGTGCTTATTTGTGCACACTCATTTAGACCAATTCGATCGTTTGGGTGCAACACACAGTTATGCAACGAGAAACAAGCATACGATATGCTCAGTCACACATCGCTTAAAAAAGTCAAAAGGATCGGTGTATGTAATGGGGCCTCTCATTTACAATAAATTACCGGAGGACGTCATTTCTGCTTCTTCCACCGGCGTGTTTAGGAATAAATTAAAAAAGTGGCTATTGCAGAATCCATTCTATTCCATCGATGAATATGTGAACCGCCCAAAATGACACAATGACATTACACATACATTTTTAGTATGAAACTATTATATTATTATTTTATTATTCTACTATAAATTAAATTTGTAAACAATTATTATAAATTATGAAAATATGACAGTGTAAAAATGAAATGCCCATCTGACGTGTAAACTTGTTTTTTACCAATAAAGTATATCATATCATATCATATCATACGTCATCGAAAATGCTTAAAATTGCGACTATAATCTTATTTACTTTATTAATGGACTCGACAGTTCGTCAGTTGCCAATGTCATGTTACAGAAAATTCAATATATTCATTAGTCTTCTATCTTCCTCCAGAGGAGTCGCAGTAGCGCCTTCACCCTGGGTAGCCGCGTCTTCACGTCTTCATCCAGAGGAGTCGCCGTAGCGTCGTCACTCTGGACGAAGCAGCTCGACACGTTCACTCCCGAGCCTGTAGCGGGAACTCTTGATAAAAGCTTGAATCGTCAGATCTTGCATAAATAATCCAATAACTTCACCGTACTATCGTTTCTTCGCGCACTGACGTCAACCGTCAACGGCGACGCGGGCGTGGCGCGCTCACCTTGAAAAAGACCGTCGAAATCGGTCGAATCTGGATAGGTAGCGAGCTGAGGCCTGCGATCTACGTCCAGTAAGTAACGACGGCAGAAAATGAGGCGGGTATGCGTTTCAACTGATCGCAGGACGCAAGCTTTAAGCGTTCGATAAACTATTATTGTGTAAATTGCGCTTTACACGACTGCACTACGGAATGTCGATGTTCAAAATACCGATGAACGGTATACCGAAAGTACATGAGTTCGAATTACGTAAAGTACGTAATACCGAATGTCTGAATATCGAATGTTCGCTATCGCGATGTACGGAATATCGAAAGAATGCTAAAACGAATTACTTAATTGTGAACGTCGATTGCCTATAATATAGTGACTCAGATTTCATACAATTTTAAATGTTCGAAATTATATTTGATTTGGAGAACCTATGCCAATATTTCATAAAGAGATGCTCAAAACTCTCTATGGAATATTGGCATAGGTTCTCCGATTCAAATACAATTTCGAACTCATTAAGTGGACTTCAGAAGTTGACTTCGCCCCTTGAGGGCTAAATTAGGCAAAGTCCGTCTTAGAGACCGGTAAAGGGTCCAAACTCGAAACTAGTTATCGGATTCCAATGAAATTGAGCATGCTTCGGGCACGGATTAACACTTCCTGGGTCCGAATGATAATATTGATGATAAATAAGCCTGAGGATGTTAGAATTATATCGAACCTAAAGTTGATATTCTTAAGCTATTATTCTTAAGGCGCTGACATGAGCCAACTAGCGCCGCCAATCTTAAAAAAATCATATCTTTCAATATAATCAATTTTATTAAAAAAGCTACGTTCACATTGTTTATTGCTATAAATATTATTTTTTAAATGCTTATTTGTAACGTGATGCAATGTAGGTAAGTTGTAGTTCACAAATGTGCCAGAAACGGCCGTTTTTCTAAAATTGATTATATTGGAAAATATGATTTTTTTAAGATTGGCGGCGCTAGTTGGCTCTAGGAAGGCTCTTAAGCTAGGGTCTCGTAGTCCAGTTGCGAGTACACGTTGAAAACGATCGTACAAGTTAAGCAACGCTGGGCGAGGTTGGTGCCTGGATGGCTGACCGCTAGTAACACTTTTATCTAAGCCCTCCGTGCATCGGAAAGCACGTTAAGGAGTTGGTCCCGGTTGCTGTCGCTCGGCAGCAGTCGTTAGGCCACGTTAGAGGCCTATGGGTGGCTTGAATAACTCTGACAAATAGGTTTGGTCACTAAACCACCTATTTTGAAGTTTTTTTTTTCTCTCTTTGTATTTAGTTTTGTAAGGAATAATAGTACAATAAAGTGTATACAAACAAACAAACAAACAAACAAACAAACCACACGAAAAAAGAAAAAAAAGAATAAGCTATTAATGTATTCCTTCACGATAAGCTTCATCATCATCAGTCTACTTATATTGCCCCACTGCTCGGGCACAGACCTTCCCTTACATCGAGGGAGCTCGGGCCCTAATCCACCACGCTGGCCCAGTGCGGGTTGGCGGATTTCACATGCCTTTTTTTCTTCTACGATAAGCTTAATGCATATAATACATTTATTTTAGTATCTATGTGAATTATTTTAAACACGGAGTGAAATATTGTAAGTTTTTTCAAATTTTATTTTGCATCTAGGTATGTCACTTTCTAAGCAAAGAAAAGCACCTCAAATTAACAGATAGTCATAATTCTAGAATTTTCGCAATTGGACATTATATTTTCATGACCAAAGCTCATATTTGGTCATGAAACACTATATTTTCATGACCAAATATGAGCTTTGGTCATGAAAATATAATGTCCAATTGCGAAAGTTCTAGAATTATGAATACTTAACGCTCAAATATTTTAATTATTTGATTAAATACAGATATAGTAATGATCTCTATAGGCGCGTATTCATAAACGTGATTTAAAGTTACGCCACCGTTTAGGCCCCTGTCCCTTTTTATCTTAACCATTTTTAACGAAGTGTGAAAGGGATAGCAACATAATTTAAGGGAAGTGAGTTTTAATTGGTTTATGAATAACAGCGCTAGGTATAAAAAATACAGGCACTAAAAAGACATTGTCACATTTCAATGGATGGAATGGACCTACAAAACTACAAGACCTTTTAAACTGTACCTATCATTTTGTTGGGGACTTATTACAGGTTTTATGTTGCATAATCATAATCAGTATCATTTTCTACTACTCTCGCAACTCCTATAGAAGAATAACAAAAACAATGAATAAATCGCTTCGATTTCTTACTGTTTTTTGAATTCTTAATTAAGTTTTTTTTTCGAATCGCAACTTGTACAAAACTTTATTTTAAACCAATAATTTTAATAAGAAACGGAGATATTTTTACATTTATTCGTTATCTTGTACAACTTGCGGTTGATGGTGGGGCAGAATCTGGCATTGTCATTTAAACCAAGGTATAGATTATTTTACTTATATATAACATAGACTTTTGATTAAATCCTAACATAACAACGATCTGATTTAGCCTTAGGCTATCTGAAGGTTAAACTAAACCCATGTCTAGCAGAAAATCTAGTCCTAAATTTTTATTAACAATTAGATAGGACTAATAGTAGGAAAATACTGAAATCTAAACCCGAATGGAGGGTGGGTTTGCCTCTTCCCTTCTCTGTATAAAAGTTTAAAATGAAGTTGATGTATGAGGTTCGTTAAATACCTTAGCTATTAGGGTTGGATTGGTGAGATTTTGGTTCCATCCAACAAAAATTTTGAACGCTGTAAGCTAAATTGTAATTTTTCCGTGCATTATGACACAATTTGTTAAACTTACCTCATGTTTTATTTTATTTTTTCATTACCAATGCTTGCTGTTTCGGAACCCATGTACCAGTTTTAAGTTAACTAGACCCACAGAATATATAATAGTACAAGCTAGACCTAAGAAAGAGTGGGCCCTCCTGACACAGGCGAATTTTTAATTTGTCTACTAGGAGGTACCTTATTTATATGCTGGTGTTTTTGAAAATAAATTTATTTATTTATTATTTATTTATTTATTGGCTAACTTCATACGTATCGCTGAATAACACGTGCGTCATCAGGTCGCTTACTGACGCTTTATTACAGCATATCGTCCATAAATTGGTTACTTTCTGTCGAATACACTTCAAGATAGCACCACCTCTATAAACTTACAAAGCCATTAAGAATTTTATGTTGACCATTCCCTAACAGCGGTTTTACAAGGGCGAATACAGATATTGGTATTGTTATTGTAACAACTGTTGTTATGGATATCACTTTTTAAACTTTCACGGTTTGTATACATATTAATCAGATAAAAACGGATGATGGCTGCAATGCTGTCGAAATATCGAGACATCAATAATAAATGTTTAACACGGTAATTCCCGTTTTTATCTGATTAATATGTTGTTATGGAGTTATTTCGATTTTAATCTTTCATCCTAGGGTATCCTAGTTTGGGAGCTGGTCCTTTTCGACATTTAAAATATAATTAAGTACAATGCTATTTAAATTTCGATTAAAATAAGAATATGTGTACTGTAATTTCCGAATTAATAAACGATTTTTTCTTCTTTTTCTTCTTTTTTTTATCATTGATCTCCTATAAACAACTAGATAAACAGTCTGCCTTCTAAAAATGGCCGAGCGCAAAGAACGGATGAATGGACCCTGATTTGCTTTATTGGACATTATTTGGACGTTAACAATGGACCCCTATTTGGACGTTTTTTAAATTGTTTTAGTAAGACCTTTGTGCATCTAGTTGTTTATAGTATTTCATGCATAATTTCCATAAAGCATAACTTTATATACGAAACTTACACAATATTATTTATATTTATTATTAACTCACTTATTTACTGAATTTTAAGTTTCTTTGGAGATTCTCTGAAAACATAACTATACCAACAAAAATGAGGGACAGGTATTGTGAAGTATATGGTGTAATAATTTTGGTAAAACCAGTTATCGAATTCTCGCAATACCGTATCTAAAATGGTAAAAAATAAAAAAATCTAACGACTGATTCTAAAAACTGTGTATATAGTTTAATTCTCTGAGATGTTTAAATATTTTAGAGGTTATATTATTTAGTAAAATATAAAATGACAATGCCAGATTCTGCCCCACCATCAACCGCAAGTTGTACAAGATAACGAATAAATGTAAAAATATCTCCGTTTTTTATTAAAATTATTAGTTTAAAATAAAGTTTTGTACAAGTTGTTGTTTTGCACTATTTGTATTTGTACTTTACTATTTGTCTGTGTTCTTCTTCTGTTAATGTGCTTCTGTAATTTGTGGTGTTGAATAAATCTGTTTTCTTTCTTTTCTTTCTTTAAGTTTCGATTCGAAAAAAAACAGCTTAATTAAGAATTCAGAAAATAGTAAGAAATCGAAGCGATTTATTCATTGTTTTTGTTATTTTTCTATACGAGTTGCGAGAGTAGTAAAAAATGATACTGATTACGATTGTGCAATATGAAACCTGTAATAAGTCCCCAACAAAATGATAGGTACAGCTTAAATGGTCACGTAGTTTTGTAGGTGGGCTCTATTTCAAAGCTCCATTGAAATGTGGCAATGTCTTTTTTATTACAACACTCTTACCCTTTCTGTTCCACCCTGTATCATGTATAGTCTATACTCTATGGTGTGTTCGCAAAATGCGCGAATAAAAATTATTGCAATTTATTCCTTACATCTGGCACAACTGTTTCGGAAACTGTTGCGACTCGTTTGCAGTTTTATAGTCGTTTGAGATATTAATCCATTATTAATTTTGTTTTTAATCGGAAATCTTAGGTCGTCGTGCCCATCACTGCATTTACCAGTTTCAAATTCTAGACTTAATAATACAACAGTTGTTTCTAAACTACAGTCAAAACGATCCTTACAAGCTCCGAATCGCATACAAAGTCACGTGCAAGTTTTAAGTATTGACGACAAAACAAGTAAGTTCATTTGGCGAACTTGAAAGCGACTTAGTTCGTAATCGAAGTTCGTCTGCTCGTATCTACAGCGAGATACGAACTCGCGAAGTATTTCAGGGTTTCGGCGACGAATTACTCGCGAACACGTGACGCTCACATTCTTTGAATATTTTCAGGCGAAATACAAGGAGGAATTAGTGTTTTTAGGGTTCCGGGCCTCAGAAGGAAAAAAAGGAACCCTTATAGGATCACTTTGTTGTCTGTCTGTCTCTCTGTCAATACCTATATCTCAGAAACGCGTGGACGGATCAAGTTGCAATTAATATCAAATTTCACGGCTGCATGAGGTGAAAAATCGAAAGACATTGCCACATTTCAATGGAGCTTTGCCCCACCTACAAAACTACGTGACCATTTAAGCTGTACCTAACATTTTGTTGGAGACTTATTACAGGTTTTATATTGCATAATCATAATCAGTATCATTTTCTACTACTCTCGCAACTTCTATAGAATAATAACAAAAACAATGAATAAATCGCTTCGATTTCTTACTATTTTCTGAATTTTAATTAAGCTGTTTTTTTTCGAATCGCAACTTGTACAAAACTTTATTTTAAACCAATAATTTTAATAGAAAACGGAGATATTTTCACATTTATTCATTATCTTGTACAACTTTTCATGGTGGGGCAGAATCTGGCATGGTCATTTCTACGGTAACGAAATTAAAAGATATGGCCGTTTATGTCGCATATTTGGATGAAAATGAAAGAAAACCAAAACCTATATCTACTTTCCGTTGACCTAGAATCATGAAATTTGGCAAGAAGGTCTTATAGCACAAGTAAAGGAAATAATTCGAAAACAAACTAGTTTATCGTTTCGTTAGAGCGAATTTGCGATGCACGGAAGCCTCGGTGCGCCAGTCCGACTCGCACTTGGCCGATTTTTTTTTAACAGCTTCTCCCAAATAAGGGAAGGTCTATACTCCAACCAGGGGGACCAAAAAACTAGACTTCCTATATACAGGATGTAATGTAAAGGGTATATGAAGCCGAAGGGTGTTCAGTATCGGTAACTAAAGAACTTTTCAACTACGACTTTTCGAATAAAAAATAAAAATAAATTAATGTCTCATACAAATCGATCAGCTGACCGGTACGAAATGTATGAAAAGTCAAAATCGAAAAGTCGTAAAACAAAAAATTGTTCAGTTGCCGATACTGAACGCCCTCCCTTCGGCTTCATATACCCTTTACGTTACACCCTGTATTATGCACGTAACGATTTATCTTGACCTAAAAATTTAAAATTTTATTCTTGACTTAAAAAATCACCATTTTCTGTAATCATATGTTTATTACAACATTCAACTATAGTTAAAACTATGTACAATAGCATATTAAAAAACAAATAAATATATACCTATACATAAAAAATTGGGGCCAAATCGCTGCCCTGCGGAAGAGTGCCCAAAAGGCTGGCGAAGTTACCTCGTTGTATAGCCAGCGATATACGCTGGCCGAGGTAAGCGCCAGCCCTATGGTCACCCGACGAGTCAATGAGGCGCGACGACAGTTCCTTGACCAGTCGCCGCGCCTCTGGTCCCCATGGTCCCATGGTCTCTACACCAAACCATTTTCTTAGATTTACCATTCGTTTGTAAATACAGTTTTAGTAAATACTCTTCGTAAGTAAAACATTTAACGCTTTGCAAAGATGCTTTATGTAAAGGATTTAAACCCCAGCCCGAGCGTCTTGCGGTATTGAGATAAATAGAAGACGCGGCTTTTAACTCAACTCTCATGAAAAATCTCTGCTGCAGGCGCTAACCGGCAAATAAATACAGCGAGATACATTTTATAACTGATATCTATGCTTTAAACTCGAGGAGAATTTATTAAAGTGTTGAAAGTGGAATGGGAAATTATTGATCTGTAGGATGGGTTAGTAATAATTTTACAAATTCTTTAAATTGATGAACACGCGTAGTTAGGTAAAACGTTAATATTTATTTATTCGGAATGCAGTATTTATATAGTATAACATAAAAAAACAAACTAAAGTAAATATACTAAAACTATATGTACAAACAATATATATATATATAAAGTTATAGATCAAAAACATAGGTAGTTAGGTAATTTTCTGTAAAATTATTAGGAAGTTGAATTGTGTAAAATATTAAATTTTTTTTAACTACGGTACACTAAGAAGAAATTATTTAAAAAAAAAACGACTGCAAAAAGCTATCCATTTTAAGATTATTTTTTATACCCTAATGATACTCCCGTAATCAAGACGAATCTAACAATACATCATACACCAAAATCCTTCAAGCAGTTTAGGTTATATGATGGCAGGAAGGAATGGATATACATACATACACTCTGAAAACATTACCCACCTTCTGGGGCAGTCGGGTAAAAATACAATAAAATAAATAAAAATAAAAGATCATTTATTTGCCACATTATTCGTACATAAAAGTTAAAATATTATTATAAATAATTACATTGCATCTATCGTACACTGTGGCAAAAAGGCTAAGAGTGGCTCAGTCCTAAATGTAGCATTTAATAACACTAGGTTTCCTATCAGAAAGCACAAATACGTTGTTATTTTCAAACGTAAACTTTTTTTATTGTCATTAAGGAACAAAGGTTACACAAACCTTCAGGAGAATATTTAAAAAAAGAATGTATTAAAAAATCTTTATATATTATTTTCAACCAAAAAAATGCAGTTTAACAAGGATTGCCTTGATCTACGAATTCTTTTTTATCCGTGTTACACGGGACCTTGTAGTCTGACCCTAACAGACCGCCAGTCATCCGGCTGATTGATATAGGCCGGCCGATTGCGGGCCAGTGTTTTATGGGCTCGTGAAGGCCTCCGCCCCATCGCGGGAAGTGGCAAGCCTTTACGGCCATGTTAAACTTTAGCCCGGTTTTTTCGTAAGTAGCTTCGTAAATATTTCAACAGATTCCCAGTTGCCGGAGTGAATTTTGTTTAAGGCTTCGTCGGCGGATTTACAGTTTTTCTATGAAGGCTACGGCACTAAGTACTAAAATTAAACATCTGAAAAAAATATATAGCAATCTTGGGGTGTCTATTTGGGGACTGATGAATACCGATACACGATTAGACAAACTTCGCTCGATAGAAAACAAACATATAGTCCATATAGTCTTTTAAAATGAAAATTATGTCTAAACCGAAATAGTTATCCATACAAAATATATATCAAAATGTAGGGTATTATAACTACGAGAGCATGTAAGTATCCTTTATTATAAGAAGACAGTACAATCTTCTACAACGGATTCTTCAAGGAAATATCTAGGGCAGAAGAAGGCCAGGTAGAAGAAGAATCATGTTTCAGAAACTTACGTCAATGATACGGCAAGAGTACCGTCTCTATCTTAAGCTCTAACCTTAAAGATCGTCAACATTCGTAAGAAGACAGTACCGAAGAAGATAGGCACAATCAATAGCTAAATATGAAGAGGCCACAATAAAAACTTATTTATTCCTTCCCCTGAAGTCTACGAGACGCGACGCTTTTAAAATTTAAAGTAAATATCATAACCGCAGGATAAGATCATAAAAATGTCGTAAAATATCACCGTACTATCTTTATTGCTCAGACGACTTATCGGCTAAAAACTGCATTAACATAGTTATAGTTTTGCTATAAATCCTCACGCCATTGGCTGCATCACAAATTCTTCACTGTTACTTGCAGCGAGTTTAAATCTACCTTTTTGTAAGATTATAACAATAGTCACGTAGAGATATGTCAGGAACACTTTGTGCTTTCTTAGAGTACCTACCTATATGCCTTAAGAATCGAAATATTTCTTTTAAGTTCAAGTTTCAGAAGCGGTACATTGGACATAGACATCAGTACCTCTGAATACTTTTGTAATGATGAGTTTGTACTAAAACCAGAATAAGCAAGAATCCTGATTGACTCACAACCTGAGTTTGTTCTTATTTATGAAAAGAACTTATCGTATTTTATGCATTCGATATTTTCCGGAATGGTCGATCAAGGGGTCTCCAAGGCCATGACTTAATTGCTACTTATCACGCCAGCTTCTATCTTCGACCTCTTATTGACCCATGCAATGTCAGGATTGAGTTTCATTAATACTGTTTTAAAAATTCACAGCCATGTGTTAGCCGTTGATAGTGTTAGTGGTTGATCATGACTTTCTTCGATGTTAGGGAAGACCTGTGTTTTTATGTGACATTTAAATACGCTCGTGATGATTACTTACTTAATTGTACAGTTGAAGACAGAGATATGTATACAGGCCTCAATAAGGTTGAGATTTTCTCAAAAACTACTAGACCGAATTTAATAATTCTTTTACAGTCACATAGTTTTAACTTTTATCTATCAAACACTGAAATAATTTTTGCAATAGGTCAAGTAGTTTTTGAGAAAATCTCAACCTTAAAAACTCTCCTGTACACCTTTCTCTGTGTTCCACCGTACACGAAAGAAGATTCATAGACATTAGAATGATTTCCTGTTAACTACTCTAATTTGATTCTCTGTCATCTCATATCATTCGTCTCTCTTACGTGCATAGCTACTTACTTACTAACCAAAAGATTTCCTTCATAGTTTCGCCACAGACTGTCTTTCTTAAAACTTACTTAAAAATAATCCCCCACTGAACATAAATCACTTCTTGGCTAAGTTCGGAGCTCATTTCTCGAAAACCAATATACCATTGCAATATCAATAATCAATTGGTGCATTTCTGGCTCGGGTTCAAGTCTATTACGGCTCCGTATAAGCGATGCACATTCAAATGTATTGCACATCCTTTTGTGGGGGAATCTCCCATCTGGCTGGTATTCTTCTTATTTCCCTTCTTATTGGCGATTGCGTTTTGTTGGTTCTGTTGTGGTGTTGTAGCGGGTTTAGATTGTGCCTATCTTTAATCTTTCTTTCGATAATATTAAAGACTGACTAATAATATTATTGACTGTTCATTTGTTAGGTAGATCAATGACTATAATTATATAAATGACGCTTAGATTTGAAAACTCTTGTTAGATTAGTAAAGGTACGATAAAATTCAACCTTTAATGGTTTAAATAATTTGTATGAAAAATACAATTAGTATATCGGAAAGTGGATGACATAAAAAGGCAGGTACGGACAATAGCAGATCAATGGTAACACTTGCAGTACGAAATCAACTCTTATGACGCAGATAATAAGAACGGTCCAAAGTGTTACTTGATCTACTGTTAGCTGTACATAGGCAATGAAAAAGCAATTATTTATGGCCGAGTAAGATAATTTAATTCACCTCCTAAAAATAACCGCCATGGAATGCACCAGGGTAGTATTTTGGGACCGTTACTGTTCTACCTTATGAAATTCAATGTGTATGTTAACTCGAGAATCGGTAACCTGATTTTGAGGCAGTTTCATTTTATTCTAGAGGTTTCATCCATGTATCTTGGTGATTCGGTTGTAATCTTTCAGTAGCATGCATATCATCACTCAGCTCCGATTAAAATTACATGTTTTATTGAATTGTTCCTACATTTAATTATAACGGAACACAATTAATGATTATTACAATTTCGTCCTGGCTTCTAACGAATATATTAAACTAGTAAATTGTCTACGAATCTCGCTACTCAGCCTTCCCTTTGATTGAGCCTTGCCAAAATTCGGTGTTCCACAAATAAACAGTTCATTATAATCAAATTTAATTGGCTAGTCATCGTGACTGATAAATTGTGTTGTCGTATCATCGCCTTCACAAACTGAAGCGAACCCTTCCTTGTAGGTGTTAAGCAAATTTGTTGTGAATAACTTCGGTAATTAAGTCTACAGAGCCTTATATGGCGTATAATCGATGCCTACAAAAGCGTTCGTCTGTGAATGAATGTAAAAGTTCATGCAATATAATCGAAGTTAGAAGTGATATAGAACATTGCTATTTGAGCTTTGGCAAAGGGAAATGCGATGAGTAAAGTATTTTACTATAAGCACAGCCTACGTCAGCTGTTCTTAAAGTGTGATAATAGACCCCAAAAGGGAGCCTAGAACTTACTAGGGTTACTGTGCTGACCATTTTAAATTAAGATACGACACCATTGTTTATCACATATTTCTTATAATTTGCTGTTCCAATCTTGGCTTCAGTCTCAATGATCTGTTTCACAATTATTTATCAATCCATATGAGTGAAAAACTGTCTTATAAGATAAGATAAAGATAAGATAAATATTCTTTATTGCAAAAAAAAATAAAAAGTATTACACAAAAGAAATAGGCTAATACAGTTATTATTACAATTGGCGGTCTTATCGCTCAAAGCGATCTTTTCCAGACAACCTTTGGGTAGAGAATTCGGCGTATGAATAGGTAGCTTGTTGAGCAATATTAAATACCTATCATTAGCTGGTACTTAAGATAAGTACCTACCTACATAAATAATATATATATAAAAAACTTATTTACCTACTAATAATAATTGTACTTATGAGTATAAAAATAGTCCTGATATGTACGCTTGATGTGAAATCTATCAGTACTTATAATACCGACTCTCCTACCAGAAATTCTCTCTAAATTCCTAATACAACTAACACAATACACTTTCTTCAGTCCAGTACTGAACTTACAAAAATATCCAAAAGAATTGCAGGCAAAACGAATACGAAAGAATGCAAGCGTGCGTTTCGAATTTCACACCATGTTCCCAAAACAGCACGGAAATAAATTTCCACACGTGATAACATTACCCATTTGTCGACACAGCCCCCGAACATAATCGGTAATTTAATAAGTCACGCAGGTTAATTCTGTTTAATTCTTAACGACGTATGTAATGGACGGTAAATTTCGGCACTCATGCAAACATGCCAGGAATATTAATGGAAGATCAAAATATGATGTTTACACGTTCATGGACAGTGGCGGCATAGGCCGTACTTTGAGTATTCTGAAAATGACAGTACGGCGTATGACGTAGTATTTTGATGCATTTAAAAAGACACAACGGCATCTCCCGCGGCGTTCGTAGGCGGTTTTCTTTGTGGAGCGGTCCCACTGTCATTCTGTGTAGAAAATAGGTATGTGTACTGTCAAAAGTAAAGGTTGTAGGTACATTTTTGTCGGTCTTGACACGCACATACTTAGAATCCCCCACGGTTATGACAGTAGTTCCGAATTGTATGAGAATTTTCACTGTCATTTCGTAATTTCTATTGTCCATGAACGTGTTAAGGATAAAACAATTATTTAATCAATGGTAATATTGGCGACGGCAGAAAGATCTGATTCGCCTAACTAGTCGGAGATAGCAAGTAGTAGCGATCTTTAGTGCTGGGGGTAAAATTTAATATTAGCTTAAATAGCAACCTGAGTTAAGAAATATCACAAAATGTACAGGATAACATAGGTAATTTTATCGACAACAAATGTTTGATTAAAAAGATAAAACTTAAACAAACGATCACGAAGTAGATATCTCTGTAAATTACCTACATTGAGGCTAAAGAAATGAAATTGAAGAGTCTAACAAAACCATGATTATCAGCACTTTGAATATGTACTCGTTTCCAGTCAGATAATATAATTCTAGAAGCCGAGTCATAATAGATTCAGCAAGATATAAACTACATACAAATACAGTTAATGATACAAAATGACGAATTGTTAATACTCAAACACGATATTACGAAACAGAAGAATTATTGGCAAAGGAAACCCTTAACCAGAAATTTTCCTCTTAAGCACTACTTTAAGCGAATATGGCTTGCCTCATAAGTCCTGTAAATTATCTCCCCGGCGCCATCCCCGCGACTTTTGTTCACATTGCCGGTCCTTTGTCGATGGTTCACAATAAAATTTTATCCCGGAAACCTATTCGCAGTTACCTTTTATTATAATGTTGCAGATGGTATCCGGAGTACTTTTCAGTTGGGGCCATTGTTACCCCCGCATAATGGGGGCCAACCTTTTTATTCCGCTTCAGATTTTTGAAAGTACGTCGAGAGTCGAGACGACGTGCTATGACGTTTACGTACGATTAGGGATGGGATACTATGGCCCGTATTATTAAATCATTCTCAGCTCAAAAGTCAATCTCAAGATGGCGTTCCTATTAATAAACGTAACGCTGTATTAATAAACCAAACTCAGTTCTCAAGGGAACTGTCAAAGTCACACTTGAGAACGTATTTACTGACCTTACTTACCGCGACTTGAGAAAGACATCATGTAATACGCCTTCAAGATTAGTTTAATAATAAATGACATACTTGCGATGGTGATCATGTTATAAGAGTGTATCAGTTAAATTCGCTCTTGAAGGTTTGATCTCAGAGTATTAATACGGACCTATAAGAAGATAAACCAGTCAGTTTGATGAGGTAAAGAGGATTACTCATTTAAGGAACGTTAGATTTACTTACATCTATAAAGACACAGGCTACCAGTTAAAGTACAAATTGACAGCGAAGTCAACAGTCTCATTTATTTATCAAACAGAGGTATTTAACATTTAAAATGTAACAACAGATGAGATGAGATGGACAGAAGTGATTGAATCGTGCAAAAAAATAGTCACCTCGGTTTTAAGAGATGCTTTAAGTACTGATGATGGGAGATCCGCCTCCATTTTGGAATGTTTAATTTTCTATTTACATGAATTCTCTAAATAACTTGACATTGGCGAAATTATCTCTTGAATAAGAGTAGAAGCCATTAAAATAAGAATAGAATAGAAGTTCTGATGATATTGTAATTGATTAGATGAACATGCATGAAGACATTGGTCAATATGGAAGAAGTGAAGATGGCGTTCCGAGATCAGTAAATTTCTCAAAGAATTGACAATCTGCCGGTAGATATTTTGTCGCCCCTTAATTTTTTTAACAGGGACGAATGTACAGCTAACAGCAGATCAAGTATAACACTTTAGACTTTGGACCGTTCTTATTATCTGCGTCATAAGAGTTTAATTCGTACTGCAAGTTTTCCCATTGATCTGCTGTTGTCCGAGCATGACTTCTATCAAATATGCTGCCACTTCTATCAACCCTTTGCTTTTTCTATCCAATTGTTCGTTATCTTCTCTCCAAACCCTCATCATAACCCTTTTAAATTCTGATATTATCAGGTTGTTTTTACCTTTTTGAGGGTATTTTCAAGCATCACAACCCTGCGTGTGTACGTCTAGATTATTTTTCGGGTCTTTTGTGTGTGACACAATGAATGGTCCGCTTTGATAGCGGTCCGAAAGTGTTGCCTTTTTGGGCCGAGACAGGATTATTTTGGGAGGTCAAAGTGGAGTGAACTAATGTTGTATCTGGTCTGAAGCTTTCAAGCATTCGTTTTCATGAAGAGCTGCAAGCTAACGAAGTTTTCAATTCAATCTAAATCGCGATAAGAACCCGTTAGTAAATGACAATGCCAGATTCTGCCCCACCATCAACCGCAAGTTGTACAAGATAACGAATAAATGTACAAATATGTCCATTTTTTTATTAAAATTATTGGTTTAAAATAAAGTTTTGTACAAGTTGCGTTCGAAAAAAACAGCTTAATTAAGAACTCAGAAAATAGTAAGAAATCGAAGCGAATTATTCATTGTTTTTGTTATTCTTCTATAGGAGTTGCGAGAGTAATAGAAAATTATACTGATTATGATTATGCAATAAACCTGTAATAAGTCCCCAACAAAATGATAGGTACAGCTTAAATGGTCACGTAGTTTTGTAGGTGGGAAAGCTCCATTGAAATCTGGCAATGTCATTTGCAAATTGACGTTCAACCAGTCCTCTGAGCGTCGTCTACCTGTAGTGTTGAACACATTTAGATGTTTAGTTGGATGGCGTGGTTCAATTAAAGTGTTAGTTGTTCAATCAAACGTCTATTTTAACCAGTTGACTGCGACATAATTACAAAAAGTAAAAAAAAAATTGAACTATCACAAACATGTCAGTCCTCCCCCCGCCCCCGCGAGGTAAACACAGTACTGGATATGTTCCGTTTTTAAATTAATTAAATATGGCAAAAGTTACTATTAAGTCGGTTGAAAGTGCAGTGCGCGAGCTCATTACGACAGTCACTATGTTGGTGAATAAAGTTGATGCCCTGGAGACCAAGATCAGCCAGCAAAATCAGATGATTGAACAGCTGACGAGTGATAAAAAGCCGCCATCATTGTCGGTCAAAGCGACGGTAACTCGAAAATCAGGCATCGCTCCTCCGACAGCGCTGCAGCGACCGGTGCGTGCGACTCGTCTAGGAGCCGGCGCTACTGGTGGCCGTGATAGTGCGACAATAAAGCGCTTTTCTGATGTAATGAAAAGTACTCGTGCGTCCAATGCATCGTCTCTGAACTCGTCGCCGGTAACTACTAGCAAGAAGACAGATGACGACATTCCCAGTGTGGCCACGAAAACTGCGGAAGTAGAAAGTTCGCAACTGACTGTGATGACAACTAAACAGAGGGACTTGAATGAACTATCGCCGGACATTGAATCTGATGATGACAAAGGTTGGAAAACTCAGCGTACGAAGAAGACTAAAAATTCTCGACGAGCAGTGCAAGTTGGCTCTGCAAAGAATGATAGCATTCAAGGGGTCGAGCAACTGAAATACATTCAGGCATGGTCCTTTAAGCCTGAAACGACGAGGGAACAAGTCCTGAATTTCTTGAACAACGTGAAAGCGTCGGAAGAATACTTCGTTGAAAAGCGAACGCTGCAATCTGCCAGACACGCCTCATTTATAATAGGTGTACCGGAGGGCTTGTTCAATTGCATCAACACGCCCGCGGTGTGGCCCCAAGGTGTGCGGTATAGCGACTGGTTTCTGCGGCGACCCCGCAGCCAACAGCGGCTGCGGGGTGAACAGGACAACGCGTGCGACGTCACGCACTGACGTCCCACTCTCACACGGAGCCCGAGCGCCGCCGGCGCGGGTGTCAGCTGATCGCCGAACTACAAGTGCTCAGAATTGTAAACATCTAAGTGTGATATTACAAAATGTTAGGTGTTTACGAAATAAAGTGCCCTACGTTGAAAATCTAGTACAGTCACAGTCAAAATGCGATTTGCTCTTATTGACGGAGCATTGGTTGAAAACGAATGAGCTGAGTGTGATTAGCATCATAAATTATAATCTCGTATCGTCGTACTGCCGTCCAACTCGTGAGCACGGCGGAGTTTGTATTTACGCGCATAATAGTGTGACTGTGCTTGAGAGAACCGACTTGTGTAAATTTTCAGTAGAAATGAATATAGAAATAGCCGCTGTGCAGTTGATCGAACTAAATATTATTGTGATATGTATATATAGATCGAACACGGAAGGTCAAATTGACGTGTTTTGTAACCAATTGCAAGCGTTATTGAGTAGTATAATTAATGAAAATGCATATATTTTAATAATGGGTGATGTAAATGTCAATCTTTTACAACGATCTAAACAGAAACGAGAGTTATTGAGCCTTCTGGATTCATTCAATGTTCGGTCCGTTGTAAACTTCCCGACGCGGATTGACGGCGAGTCGGCGACGTGTCTGGACCATGGTTATACCGACATCCCTAAAGATCAGATAAAATCCTTCTCTGTGGATCGCGATATAAGTGACCACTGTGCTGTGTGCTTGGATTTATCAATACCTGTGAATGTAAGTACCACACGACATATCAAAAAAAGACAGACAAGTAATCAAAATATTGGAAAATTCTTAAACTCTTTAAGGCTAACTTACAATAGGAAAACATATTTACACAATGACCATGTTGACTTTGATCAACTTTTAGATCATATAGTTGGTACTTTTGAGTTATGCTGTCCAGTCAGAAATGTGCAAACATTATGTAAAGATAAATTGTGGCAAAACAGTGCTACTAGGAATAGTAATGACTATTTACAACTACTGGGAATGTTGATCCGATTTCATCCCAATAACGTGGAATTACACCAATTGCTTTTAAGTCATAGATGTCGACACAGTGGGCTCCTTAGAAAAACTAGAAAGGAATTTCTTAATAATATGATCACGTCCAGCTCGTCCGCAAACCCCGCTCGTGCGCTTTGGAGCGTCATCAAGTCGGAAACTAACAAGGGTATCCAACGCGGCGACCCGCTTGCGGTGCTCCGGCACGCGGTGTGCGGCCCTGGTCCCGGCGGCCCACCCGGTGCGGCCGGTGCGGGCTGTCTGCTGGCCGCCGCGCTCAACGAGTACTACCTGTCTGTGGTGCGCGATACGCCACTCAGGCCTTGCGTACGCGACGCGATGAGACTACTGCAGTCCAATATACCCAGGGTGGCGCGGACTATGTTCTTCTTCCCGTTCACTGTTGAGGAGCTCATTAAAATCATAAAACAAATAAAGCCAAAGGGAACGAAGGACGTTTATGGTATACCGACGCGTATGCTCCACCAGCTCCCTGTGGATCTACTCGATGCTCTATGTAGGCAATTTAATTTATCAGCTTCAAACGGCCGCTATCCTGAGTCACTAAAAAAGATAAAAGTCACTCCTGTATACAAGGGGAAGGGATGTAAAAAGGAACTCAAAAGCTACAGACCGATATCTCTGGTGCCAGCAATTTCGAAAATATTCGAAATGGGTATCTGTAGTCGCCTGTTTAGCTTCCTCCGCGGCAACGAGTCCCTGTGCGCGCAGCAGCATGCGTACCAGGCCGGCCGGTCCACAGTGGGCGCCGCGCGGCTGCTGCTGCGCACGGTGCTCGCTCACCTAGACTCCAAGAGGTACGTCGCTGTGATATTTTTTGATTTATCGCGTGCTTTCGACCTCGTGGACCATCACCTTATTAATGTTAAACTAGAACACTACGGTGTGCGAGGTATTCCCCTCGAACTGATTACGTCATTCTTGTCTGGTCGCATTCAGCTGACAGAGGCGAGCGCTGAGAGATCGGAATTCGGTCCTATCGGTGACAGGTCCGTACCCCAGGGTTCGAATGTCGGGAACAGCATCTTCCTGCTGCTGATGAACGATCTGCCTTTCGAATCACCGCACACAGATTTCATCATGTATGCTGATGATATCTGCTCGGTCGTTAGCGCCGGTAGCAGAGAGGAGCTGAGTGTGCGAGTGCAAGCTGTAATTGTGAGGCTGTCTGAATGGTTCATCGCAAACGGAATGCAGCTGAATGTTGAGAAGACCAGTCTCATAGAGTTCTCCCTCCGAAGCGGCACCGTTCAGCCGCTGAGTGTGCGTGTGGGTGACGTCACCGTCTCCAGCGCTCCCGGCGCGCGCTTCGTCGGCTTCACATTCGACGCCCAGCTCCAGTGGCACGAGCACATCGACACGCTCTGCGCCAAGCTCAACTCCGCGTACTATGCGGTCTCGCGCCTCACGCCGACCCTGTCCAGGGAGAACCTGCTAAAAGCCTACTTCGGGTACTTCCACTCCCACCTAACGTATGGCATTGACCTATGGGCTCGAGCGGCGGATAGGGATAGGCCTTTCATGGTCCAGAAAAGGGTTATTAGGAGAATGGCGCGCGTGCCAGAGGACACACCGGCTCGTGGGCTCTTTGTTGACTTTGGCATACTCACTGTTCCGTGCCTGTACATTCTCGAGGTGGGTAAATACGTTAGGAGAAATCTAAACGAATACCAAACTAAGAAATGGATAGGCACGAGACCTACTAAAGTGAGACAGCAGGAACTGGAGACGGTTGTTAGCCGACTGCATAAGAGTGGCCAGTCCACACACGCCGCCGGCCCGCGCATTTACAACAAGTTCCCGGCTACCGTCAGGGACGCCACCAGCTTCAATAGTTTTGTTTACAAATTAAAACAGTGGTTAATCCGGAAGGCTTATTACTCGGTGAATGAGTTTCTGGATAGTGATTAATTCTATGACGATACCTTGGGTATATATTCTTAATATTTTTATTGTTGTAAAAATTTATTTATACAATTTGACATAATTTTTAATGAATACTTACTTACTTGACATTTAATTTTTAAAATATGATGACATATTATGATTTGTAATTTTATTATTATTATTGACCTGACCATGTATGTTTAATACTAGAAATAAATGAATATGAATATGAATATGAATATAACTGTATGTCATTGACCTTCTGTTTTAAATACTGAAAATGTATTATTCTTTGAGAGATTGCACTGAAAACTTAAATTTTTTATACAGTTTATTGTTAGCTAGCCTTTAAAAAAGTACTGGCTTCCGTTTTCCGTCTACACTGAAATTATTTTGGTTCTGCTACGGATTTAAACTAGCCTACGAGTAATCGTCGTTGATAAGCTACCCGCATTAATTATTTCAGACTAGACTAGACAATTGGTAGCTTGCAATGTGATGCGATGCGTCAGTCTGAGTTTGACTACAATGAACCTCTTCGTAAGATAAGACATATTGCATGTTCATAAGACGCTGTGAAGACCAGTTACAAGTACAACGTAAACAGTTAATAGTAAGCTGTAATGAAAGTATAGTGATACATTGGTAGAAATTTTGGCGTGCGTTTTATAAGGCTTCGTATGCGCGTATTTTCAGTTTTTCAACGAAGGCTACGATACTAACCACTAAAATTAAACGTCTGAAAAAAATATATAGCAATCTTGGGGTGTCTATTTAGAGACTGATGAATACCGATACACGATTGGACAAACTTCGCTCGATAGAAAAAAATCGCAAACATACCCCTTCCATGTCTTTTAAAATGAAAATTATATCTAAACCGAAATAGTTATTCATACAAAAGATACATCAAAATGCAGGGTACTATGAATATACGAGAGCTTGTTTAAAAAAATCAGATTTTTGTTGGCATATTTTCATTTCCCTGCCAAAATTCATCCAAAATTCATAAAAATACGAATATATAAATAATATAAAATAATAGGAATAATGACGACGAAAAGGTGAAATGAATTATAAACTGCAATAATCGTTTATGAAAATGTAGTCAATTTCACACACACCGAAGTAGCAAAGGAGGAGTAAATAAAGCTTTTCTAATATAAAATAGGTAAGAAAACACAAAGGCTAAACGTTGAACGTATCAATCAATTATAAAGGCTGACGCCTCGAGCGATATACGTCGTAGATAGGGCAGGCCGTGCCTGTACTTACATGCCGGCATTGTGGTACAAACACAAGCTACTGTCGTAGTTAAAATTGTTTCAGAATTTAAAATTCTAGTATTAATCATTCAACTGTTGTAAAAGGAGATATACAATACTTCTAATATGAACTTTGCACACTTCTTCGTATCTTTGTAATTTTTTTTGCATATCTAGTAATTTATATGAAATTAGGTATTAACATTCATACCTTATTTAAGTAACAGCTACAATAGAATATGTAATTGCTAAAGCTTATTATTAGGTCATCCCTCCATCTGGTCGGGGAGCATCCCAGTCTCCATTCGAGAACTCGTCTACCCCATCGGTTATCAGTTCTATTTTTTTTATTCAAGTTTTTGATGAGGCTTTTGAGTCCGTTATGTCCCATGCCAGCCTCATAGGAGCACACATCCATTCGCGCTCTGCCTGATGTCGTGAGACAGCGATTACCGAGTGCGTACAGTCCTCTTGCAATCTCTGACGTGGGGTTACTCAGTATGATGTTGACTTGGCCATTGCGCCCTGCCTCGTCTCCCAGTAACCGCCGTCTCAGGGCCGCGGCCCGGCCCCACTCCACCAACAAGTGATACACATCGTCCACCTGGTTGCATGTACTACACAAAGGTGTCTCCGCTCTGCCCATTAGATGGTAAAACGTCCCACACTACGTTTACCCGTTCGTGGCCTCAATTCGAGAACTCGTCATCGGTTATCGGTTCTACGACATGTGACCAGCCCACTGACACTTCAGTTTACTGATCCTATGAGCAATGTCAACCACTTTTGTCTTCTGGCGAATATCTCTCTGTGGTCGGTCCGTCATGTCTGAGGATAGTGGTCAGAATCAGGTTTGCATCTGGAGCGGAAGTTTTGTCTCCACCGGTTCCTTTCCAGCGCGTCTCTTACGATCGTGTAGAATTTGGAGGACGAAGGTTCTTTCACTTGATCGGTCCATCTTGTTGGTGAACGACCCTGCGATCTTTTGCCTTCGGTGTTCCCAACCACGATCAGTTTCTCCAAATTTGGCGGATATACTCGTTTCTTATTCTATCTAACAGAGAAATGCCAAGCAGAGCTCTTTCCGTAGCTCGCTGAGCGACTTTGAACTTGTGGGCTAGTCTCGCCGTCAATGTCCACGTAAAGGGCTTAAACAGTTCACTCACTCAATTCCCGCTATCAGCACCACTCTTGCGCCAACAAAAGATCTATTGCTCACAACCCTAATCAATATCCGCGTGCTATTTGCCGACATGACGTTTTTATTAAATAAAACGCCAGTATGAACCGTACTTATCGCGAATTGGATGTTTCTTGTAGGCTCGAAGAACATTATGACGGATTGCTGGAATAATGAAGCTTTTTATTGAAGACAAAATAGCCTAGGCCGATAGTCAGTGGAGTTAGAGTTCGGTCTTACAATTGTCAGTTTTCATACAATATGACAATCAGCATTTTCTCTTTTTCGCCGGTTAGTCAAAAGCGTGCCGGCTGGGTATGCGCGTATTATCAGTTTTTCTATGAACGCTACGCTAAAATTAAATGTCTGAAAAGAATCGTAAACATACCCTTTCCATGTCCTTCAAAATGAAAATTATGTTTAAACTGAAATAGTTATTCACACAAAATATATATCAAAATGTAGAGTATTATGAATACGAGAGCTTGTTTTAAAATAATCTGATTTTTATTGGGGTATTTTTATTTAAATGCGAGAATAAATCCAGAATTAATAAAAATAGGAATTTGGAGTCACTTGGAGTGCCGTGCTCTTCACTCCGCCTCTGCGGGACATCTTCTGTTTCGCGCTAGAGATTGACAACTGGCACCTTAAGTTACTCTTTAACTTGACATTGACATACAAAACAGTCGAATCAACCCTCAGCAGTCAATACCTCTCATGTCGTGACGTCATCATTTCGGAACACAATGGAGAAATTATTAATATGGCAGCCCCGCGGCCTGGCGTGATGGAGGAATTTGTCCCCATTCTTTGCTGAGGCACGCCGCAGCTATGTCGGCTTTATGAATATTATGCACAGGGATATTGAGATTATTGCAGGAGGGCGCATTTCGCCCTGGCATTTTAGGAGATCAACGCCTGCTGAAGAGAATTTGGTAATCAATGATGATGTCGTCGAAGACGAAATGCCTAAGAATATAGTGAATGTCTTTTTATTGACTTGAATATATTATGTTGTGTGCTGTTAGTTTGTTGCGCAGCATATATAAATTAAAATAGGAAATACCGGGATAAACATAATATTCTATCGTAATCTTTGTTTCTTGATCCAGAAAGGTCTCCTGAAGAGACTGCAATTTTGGTCGGAGAAGCTCAGAAGTCCACGTCTACACCTGACTGAATATAGTGGGACGGGACTATTGAATTTAGCTCGAAATTGCAAATCTTACATTATAATTATTGGGAAACTCCAACATATTATATATATACTCGCAAATATTTTCTGATTAATTTAGACACAAAACAACCACGTACTTAACGTAACATACAATACAATTAAATAAAAATAACTTACACTACGTAACATACAATAAAATTAAATTATCAAATCATCATTATCATCAGCCCGTATAAGACCGTTGCTGAACATATGCCTCTCACAAAGCGCAAATTAGGAAATAATTTAAACTGTTTAGAATATCGGCTCAAGACCATTAGATCGGAAATTCCGAAATCGCATCAAAACAAAATCAATACCCCGAACAAACTTTACGTTAAACGAAATATAAGTACTTGGCAAAATCAGAACCCTTTTCTTGAAGCATTGTTGTAGAAAGTCCACGAACACATTAATCATCAAACAATGACAGGGGGGGATCGAGGAATAATGGGGCAAGTGCAACCGCCGACAGGAACAAAGGTGTTACAAACGGCGCCCCAGTAGATATGGAAATGATTAATGATGGATACAAAAATGTCGTGTGAAGTGAAGGTAGGTTGGGGATTCAGGGCTTTGGAAAACATATGGGAAAGCTGATTGTATCTGTAAGAAGAGTGGCAGCTAATAAATGTACTATTTAGCCGAGATTCACAGAGAATTTGGCTCGCTCTTATAACTGTCAAACGTCTATAGAATTTGATATTTGTAAGGACGATCCTATGCTAAGCTTGCACTCAAAATAATCTACGAATCGTAGACTTGTTCTATTTGTAAAGTCGACATCACATCACTTGAAGTATGATTTTAACTCTCATGATGCAGAATATTAGGTGTGCCAAATCTTATCCTAAACCGCAGAGGAACTTTCATTGTCACTCATATGTTACATCGAGTAAGAGTGAGCGAGAGGATCGCCTCAATTTATAATTTATGTTTACAAATTATGCTTACCTATACAATTTAATTTTAGTGTAACACTCTAAATCGACGCGATTAAATACCTAGTTAATAAGAATGATTTTACTTTCTGCCCTTTCCTTTTTGGATTTGTACAAATATGTATTTATAATATCGAAACTCAACAAGTTAAGCAACGTTGGGCGAGGTCAGGACCTGGATGGGGCCGAGCGATTGCGAGAGCGTCGCAGGGAGTGGGCTACCCGGCGCAATACAGTTCCCACATTTATGCGGGGCCATAGCCAGCCACTTCACGACCGTAGTGCGTGGTGAAGAACCACATCCTACCCGAGGTGGCCCTGTTTTCTACTAAACACTACGGATCTAGGCTGGAGAGCCGATAAACACTCCTGAGTGTGGTATGTGCGCAGCGCACCCAGTACCGGGCCGGGCCGACGAGGTCGATGTAGTCCAGGTAGACCCAAGGGCTGGCACCGGAGAGCGGTCGGCGGAGTAGATGGGTACTACCCCTACTATTTCGGCGGGCGCACTGCAAACTCGGAAGTTCGTTTTAGTGATGATGGCACAATTACAAGAGAAACTACCCCAGGAGGGTACCGGCTACGCCGGAGAATCCCTCCCCGAGCTTAGCTCGGGCTGCCCCTCGTATTCTGGGGGGGGCAAAATTGTGCAGGAGTCAAAGAAGGGTGCAAACGAGGTGGATCCTTTCGCAAGGCGAGATTCTATTCTTAGGACTCCGCCGAGCAAGGGGGATGAGGCGTCGGCAGTGATCGACGTATGCGAGGCGAGCGACCTGCCTTGTGACCGGGCCGGACCGAGCCAGGGGCATACTGCAGGAGACGAGTCTGACTCTAGCCGTGCACCTAGCATGGCAGACACAGAGCTCGGTCGGCTCTGGCGTACAGCTAGTGGGAAGAGGCTTCGCCTCAACCAATTGACCGGAAGTGACGTCCCATCTACCAGTGGTGACGAGACACCGAACATGGATGAATCGGAGGAAGTGCGACGCAAAAAAGGCCGTCCGCGCTCTATAAGTCATTATTTCGGGCTTGCAAAAGCACAGCAGGCTCTGTCCGTAGCCCAGCGCGAGGATCAAAAGCTCAGAGCAGAGGAGGAAGTGGAGCGACTAGCGCAGAAGATCCGCCGTCCCCGGGTACCGCGCCAAGCTGACGCACGGCCTCAGCCGGAGCTGCAACTGGCGCACGAACTGAGAAAGCAGGTGCAGGACTCCGTGGCTGTGATAATTAACGTCGCCACGAAATCCTCAAATCTGAAGGGCACCTTTATGAAGGGCTTAAAAGATGCTGCAACAACAATCACTGAGGCCACCACCGAGCTAAGTCGGCGTTCGGCCTCTCAGGAAGTAGCAAAACTGCAGGCGGACAATGACCGCCTGCGAGCTGAGGTGGGTAGCCTCCGAGAAGAGTTGGCGAAGTTAAGAGTGGATATGGACGAAGTGAGAAAGCCTATCCCTCCCAAGAGGACAGAACAACAGATGCCAGGCGCTTCCTATATGCAAGACCTCTCGCGCAATATCATGGAACAGGTTGGGGCCATGATGGACACCAAACTCCGGGCGATAGAAGAAAAACTTCTTCCTACGAAGCGTTTGCGACCCCCTCTAGCTACAGAAAACGTCAGAGCTACAGCCACTGCCGCGGCAGTCGGGGTGAAAGAGCCGCAGAGAAAGCTACCGGAAAAAGCGACCCAAGACCATTCGGTATCGAAGCCTACCCGGAAGCAAAAGAAAGCTAAAGCTACTCGCTCCGGGCAATCAGAGGCCGTCCAGGAGGAACTACGCCCAACGATACCAGCGACTCCAGCTGCAACTGAGCAGTGGAAGGTGATGGGCAAAAGGCGAAATAAAAAGCCGGCTAGCAAGGCGCAGCCGCAACCCCAGCAACACCGTGCGGGGAAGACGCGCAAGCTCCGCCCACCCAAGTCGGCAGCGGTGGTAATATCGTTGCGCCAGGAGTCGGAAGAGAAAGGTGCGACTTATGCGGATGTACTAGCCGAGGCCAAACGGAAAATAGACCTTCCTGGACTCGGCATCACGGCCCTCCGCTTTCGCCGAGCGGTCACAGGCGCGCGCATCCTGGAAGTGCCGGGGGCTACAAGTGGCGACAAAGCCGACGCGCTGGCCGAGAAGCTGAAGGCCTCACTAGGTGGCATTATCCTGGTCTCTAGGCCAAGTAAGTGCGCAGAAATGCGAATCTCAGGCCTGGATGACTCGGTCACGGCCGTGGAGGTGGCCGCTGCCGTGGCGCGGGTGGGTGGTTGCCCCGAAAACATGCTCAGGTATGGTGAAATTCGCCGTGGTCCCGCAGGCCTAGGCACACTGTACCTGCGCTGTCCAGTTGCGGCGGCAAACAAGATTGTAAAAGGCGGCCGGCTATTGGTGGGCTGGGTGGCGGCACAAGTCAAGCTGCTGGAACCCAGACCAATGCGATGTTTCCGATGCCTTGAGATTGGGCACATCGGAGCTCGATGTACTGCGGAGGTCGATCGCAGCAAGGAGTGCTACCGCTGTGGTCAGTCGGGCCACAGGGCGGCCATGTGCTCCGCATCACCGCACTGCACTATATGTGCGGCGGCTGGAAAACCGGCGGCGCATAAGCTGGGGAGCAAAGAATGCGTAGCACCGTCCCCAGAAAGAAGAGAAAGAAAGCTGGAGATGGCCCCAGGGTCCCCTCCCAGCCCGTCCGCCCACAGGGCAATACAGCTCCGGTTGAGGAGGTACAATCAACGGTGGTTAATTAGATGGCTTCACGTTATCTTCAGGCGAATATCAATCACTGCGCCAGAGCGCAGGATCTACTGCTCCAAAGCATGGCGGAGTGGCTGATACATGTGGCCGTCGTAGCGGAGCCATACTACATTCCCGACAGAGGCAACTGGGCGGGGGATATCGACGGTGTGGTAGCCATTGTCACGCAGCCTGCCGCAGGATCGCCTACATTCCAAGAAGTGACTCGGGGTCATGGATATGTGGCGGCTGTCCTGGGCGACATAACGGTGGTCGCGGTGTATTTTTCGCCAAATGGGATCCGAGCTGATTTCGAGCACCTGTTGGTCAAAATAGGCGCAATCATTAGCCAAAGCCATCCGAATGCAATCATCGTCGCTGGGGATCTCAATGCCAAATCTGCGGCATGGGGCTCCCCAGTGCCGAATGTACGGGGTGAGCTACTGGAGGAGTGGTCGATTGCGTTTGGACTAACGGTGCTAAATCAGGGAACTGTTGACACATGCGTGCGGCAACAGGGCGGCTCAATTGTGGACGTAACTTTCGCGAGTGCCGCCCTGGCGCGCCGTGTACACGACTGGCGGGTCTTGGAGAGTGTAGAGACCCTATCAGACCACCGGTACATCCGGTTCGGCGTCTATGAGCACTTGGGGAGGCCAAGAGGTCGAAGCAGTCCCTTGTATGATGGCGGTCCTCGCTGGTCAGTAAAGCGACTAGACAGGGAGGCGCTAAGAGAAGCCGCCCTCGTGCAGGCCTGGCTTGTGGCGCCTGAAGATCCGGTTGACGTGAACAAGGAAGCGGAGCAACTGAGCGCTGTCATGACGCAGATATGCGACGCGGCGATGCCTCGTCACAAAACCCTCCCTGCCCGACGCAAGGTGTGCTGGTGGTCCGAAGAACTTGGCCAAATGCGTGAAGAGTGTGTAGCTGCAAGACGCCAGTACACCAGGTGCAGAAGACGGCGGCGCCGGGATGTGGCACAAGAAGAACAGACGTACGCCATCTACAGAGAGAAAGTGAGGGCCCTCCACGTGGGCATAAGCAAGGCCAAAGCTGCAGCCCATAAGTCAATGCTCGAGACTCTAAATGTCGACCCGTGGGGGCGTCCATACAAAGCGGCGAGGAGCAAGCTTCGACCCTGGGCGCCCCCCCTGACAGAGAGCCTAGAGCCCAAACTCCTGGAACAAGTAGTCACGGCACTGTTCCCGGAGAGGGGGCAGCATGTGCCTCCTTCGATGGCACGGCATGCAGCTGAAGACAGAAGTGATGGCGACGCGGCCGACCCGCCAGAGGTGTCGGAGGGTGAGCTGACGGCTGCGGTCCTACGGCTCAAGGCCAAGAATACCGCCCCTGGTCCGGACGGGATACCCGGACGGGCCTGGGTGCTTGCCATGGAAACCCTGGAGCCTACGGTGAGAGGATTGTTCACTGCATGCCTAGCGCAGGGCCAATTTCCGAACAAGTGGAAGACGGGGAAGTTGGTTCTGTTACAAAAAGAGGGGCGGCCGGTCGACTCGCCGTCGGCTTACCGCCCCATCGTGCTGCTTGACGAGGTGGGCAAACTTTTCGAGCGAGTCATCGCCGCGCGCATAGTCCAGCATCTGGAGGGGCCCGGACCTGATCTAAGCGACAGCCAGTTTGGCTTTCGCCGGGGTCGCTCCACGGTTGACGCAATAGCACAAGTAAAAGCTCTGGCCCTGGAGGCTGTGGCTGGGGATGAGGTCGTCTTGGCGGTGTCCCTGGACATTGCCAATGCATTTAATACCTTGCCCTGGGCAACTATAAACGAGGCTCTGTTGCACCACGCCATGCCGGAATACCTGAGCCGGATCGTGGGAGCCTATCTCTCAGAGAGGGCTGTTGAATACCCGACAGGCAAGAAGGGAGGTCGTCGAGCAATGTCGTGCGGTGTTCCGCAGGGTTCGGTCCTAGGGCCGCTCCTGTGGAACATCGGGTACGACTGGGTACTGCGAGGTGCCAACCTGCGAGGGGTCGACGTCAACTGTTACGCCGACGATACCCTTGTGACAGCCCGTGGCACATCGTACAGACAGGCTGCCATTCTTGCAACGGCCGGAGTCGCCTTGGTGGTGGATAGAATCCGGAGGCTGGGCCTTGAGGTGGCCCTAAATAAATCTGAGGCCCTTTGTTTCCATGGGCCTCGAAAATCGCCACCGGCGTGGTCGCAACTTGTGGTGTGTGGAGTCCCGATCGGCGTCAAGTCCACGATGCGGTACCTAGGCGTCGTCCTTGATAGCCGGTGGGATTTCAAGGAGCATTTCAAGCGCTTAGCGCCCAAACTGATCAAGACAGCTGCAGCTCTCGGACGGCTTCTGCCTAACCTGGGTGGGCCTAACGGGTCTTGCCGACGGCTGTACACGGGTGTGGTTCGGTCAATGGCACTCTATGGCGCGCCGATATGGGCAGACGCCCTGAACGCCCATAACAAGACTCTCATGCGAAAGCCGCAACGGGTCATGGCTATCAGGGTCGCGAGAGGCTATCGCACCATATCCTGCGAGGCGGCGTGCGTATTGGCCGGGACCCCGCCCTGGGACTTAGACGCAGAGGTGCTGGCGGACGCCTACTGGCGGGCCGCACAGGCAAAGGAGATGGGCGAACATCCATGTCCGGAGGAGAGTAGGCGATGTAAACAGGAATCGCAAAAGGCCCTCCTTAGGAAGTGGATGGAGAGATTGAAGGAGCCGAGTGCCGGCCAACAAACCGTGGAGGCGGTACGACCCGTCCTGGAAGGATGGGTCGACAGGCGACATGGTGTGCTCACTTTCCGCCTCGTGCAGGTTCTCTCGGGACACGGTTGTTTCGGGAGATACCTGTGTAACGTTGCGGGTGGGGAGCCCACCATGAAATGCCACCATTGTGAGTGCGCCGAGGATACGGCGCACCACACATTAGCTGAATGCCCCGCATGGGCGGAGCAACGCTCTGCGCTTGTCGCGGCAGTGGGAGCCGACCTGTCGCTGTCGGCCATAGTTAAAACTATGGTGGACAGCGGCGGGTCGTGGGACGCGGTGGTCGCCTTCTGTGAACAAGTAATTTCGCAGAAGGAGGCGGCGGAGAGGGCAAGAGAGGTTGATCCATTGTCCGAACGAATCCGCCGCAGGAGAGTCGGGCGGAGGAGGCTGGCGTATGCCCGTAACCTCCCCCCATAATGAGGGCTTCCGGGCGAGTGGACACGGGGTAGTCCAACGCTCGGTAACAGGTCCTCGAGTTGGTTGGCGTGCATGTGTTCCAGCACACCGCTAACAGTCGGATGGGGTCAAAGACCCCCGAGAAGGGTCCCCCCGGACACACAGCCGGCGTAGTCGCGGAAGTAATTCGCAAGTCTCCCCGTGACTCCGTCATAGGGCGGCGAGACGGAACACCGAGGGGTTTTTAGTCGGTAAGAGTCCGACATAACCATCCTCGCCTCCCCGTGGCAAGGAGGTATCATAATATCTGGATGATTTTCCCCCCGAAAAAAAAAAAAAAAAAAAAAAAAAAAAAAGGTCAGGACCTGGATGGGTGACCGCTAGTGACACTTTCATCTGAGCCCCTTCGTGCCTCGGAAAGCACGTTAAGCAGTTGGTCCCGGTTGCTGTCGCTTGACAGCAGTCGTTAAGCCACGTCAAAGGCCTACGGGCGGCCTGAATAACTTTGACAAGTAGGTTTGGTCACTAAACCACACGAGAAGAAGAAGATCGAAACTCTAAATACTTACACTATCAAGTGTCTTATTTTGTAAAAAAAACTACCTTGCCCTACTAAATTTTTAAACTATTCTGTGATTATTGCATAGTTATTTCCACATTATTAGATCGGATCACTTTATTTTCACAATGATGAACAGGTACAATCAATCAGTTCCTTCAGTATTACATCACAACAGGTAAATAGATGTTCATATTTGTTTACAAAATAAGACAGTTGATTTGGGCTGCGGTACAGATCTATATTCAATTAAAGATCCATGAAGAGATTTCTTTCGCAAAATATAAAGAAGAGAGACTTTCCGTCTTTAAAGAACCTTTTGATAAAGCACTCCAAGATGAAACAAGAAGTCGAATCCAGCTGTAAAAGTCTAGGGAGCTTTTGTTACATCAAAATTGAATGCAGCAGAAGTTACATGAAACTGCAGAGTGGATGAAATAAGTATTACTGTTAGTGCCGACGGCTTAGGTACAATTTGTTCTAATGGACGATAAAACGTGACTTAGAAGGACATAAAATAAGATAATGCGGATTCTTTATTTTAAGTAAATTACCTGCTACTCCTTGCCTTGTATTCTACTGGTCATGACCACTCTGAGCAACTTCCAATGAGGTCGTTTTCAACATTAAGACCATCGTAGAATCCGGTATCAAAGATGATGTTATGTTCAGACCTAGTAAGCTCGTAGGCTAGTTGCGAGTGCAAGTTAAGCAACGATGGGCGAAGTCAGTACCTGGATGGGTGACCGCTAGTGACACTTTCACCTGAGCCCCTTCGTGCCTCGGAAAGCACGTTAAGCAGTTGGTCCCGGTTGTTGTCGCTTGACAGCAGTCGTTAGGCCACGTCAAAGGCCTACGGGCGGCCTGAATAACTTTGGCAAATAGAGAAAAATAATTCAGACCTACGATATTTTCTATAGTTCCCTTTTAACTATTGTACCTTAGGCTATTTGAACCATTATGAAATTAAACACTCGAAAATCTAGAGCTTATTGAAGTCAATCACTAATTGTTGAAAATTATTCAATATTTTCCTGAGAGTTTGTCAAAAACTACTGGACCGATTTTAGTGAGCTTATTATTAACTATAGTGAGCCATTACTACAAATTATTATATATAAACTGTCGGTCTAATTGCCGACTTCAACAATATACGTGAGTGATATCCGTTTGTTATATAATAATTACTGGACGGATTCTAAAAATGATTTTACTACAATCACATTCTGAAACATTCAATTAGTGAAAAAAAAAAATTACTTTTGAGAAAATCTCAACCTGAATTATTCCTTCCTTATTATGGTTCCTTCACTGTTTTTTGGAGCTTAATTAATAAGGGACCTAAATATTTATCAATAATATCTATTTCTGGCAGAGAAGACGAACGACGCCCATCCATCCTATAAACACCTCACTACATTCAATCAGAAGAACATGTCCCTAAAGCCAATCACAAATGAGATTCAAAATCATATTTTACTGTTACCATTCCGTACTATACAAATAGAACGGAACAAGTATCTCTAAAATGAAGCTGCAACTTCCCCGATTGGAGTTAATTAAAAGAAAGCAAGCACGTACATAGCAGGCCGAGATACGAGTAGAAACAGCAGCTCGATGCCACAGTATACGTATACAACTCGAAAATACCGGGATTGATACAGGGACGTCTCTATAATGAAGCAGAAGGGGCGACATGACAGAATTATTTTACTTATTGAGTCGAGTAGCAATAGCATGCAGTTTGATACCAGAGACTACTTATAC
Organism: Tachystola acroxantha; assembly: GCA_963506565.1. Classification (NCBI taxonomy): domain Eukaryota; kingdom Metazoa; phylum Arthropoda; class Insecta; order Lepidoptera; family Oecophoridae; genus Tachystola; species Tachystola acroxantha. The sequence continues at coordinate 13,177,002 of OY735878.1, forward strand.
AGTTCTAAAGTATCAGGATTCGTGTCAGGGGCGTATTTACAATGAAACGCAAGGTGCGAAATGACAGCATTATTTGACGTATTGAGTCTAGTAGCAATATTATGCAGTAGGATAACAAAAAAAGTATTATTTGAATAGGTATGTAATGAATATTTTAACTGTCAAAACTGACAAAATTTGACAAGAACTGTCTAAACTGACAAGAACTGTCAAAACTGACAAGAACTATCAAAACTGACAAGCAGTGTAGAAAAATTGTTTTTAATAATAATTTTTGAAATAAGTCTAAAATGATTCTATCATAATTTCAATAAAAATGTTGGTAGTACCACAGGGAATAGATCTATAGAATAATAGGGGCAAGTCTCACCGAAAGAATGAATTTCGATCCTATCCAATTAATGATGTGGATATTTTTCTGAACTTTTTAGATTATACGCACATAATACATACCTATTATTTTATGCTTATGGTAGTGTGGTAGTTGGGGGCGCTATTTAAATACAATACATGCTAGGTCCGGCCCTGTTTGCTGGCACAGCACGAGTCGCTCGTAGCTTGCATGCATGCAACGCAAGATGTTTGGTAAGTTTGCGAGCTCATAGATATTAGAGTTCAATTAGAAGTTCTATTCGATTTGCTAGGAAGTTATAAGTATGTGAATTATATATATTCATTTATACATTGATTGCATATGCAGTTTCATGCTCTTCAGGTCAATCAATACGATTGCTTAACAAATTGGACGATCAGATTGAATAGATAGGTAGATGTTTTGATATTTTCTTGCATATGCGCTATGCGAAACGAAAATCTAAATGATAAATGGAGACAAAATTCACGATCTGGATACGAATCATGATGGCTCTGTTGGAATAGAGCATGCCACGGAATGGCGAGGTCCCGGGTTCGAATCCCGGTCGTGATGAAATTTTTTCTCCAGTTATCATTTAGATAGGTAGATAACAATACAGTTATGAAGTAATAATAGCACTTAATTGAGAGGTGACGTGTGATTGATATTTTCTCTGCCATCACATATAGGGTAATTAAATTAAATTAGAAATTGTATTCTAGGAATTCATTGTAGGAGTAGAATGCCTGCTCGACAAGCCACCGTTTTTGAAACTGGTCATACTTGATGAGTCTGTGATGCTGGCAAGCAGCTTATTATACAGGGTGTAACGTAAAGGGTTATATGAAGCCAAAGGGAGGGTGTTCACTATCGGTAAATGAACAACTTTTGTTCTAAGACTTTTCGATTTTCGCGAATGTATTTTTTGACTTTTCATACATTTCCTACCGGTCAGCTGATCGATTTGTATGAGACATTAATATATTTTTATTTTTTATTCGAAAAGTCGTAGAACAAAAGTTGTTCAGAGACGAGAGGATATGTATTTTGAATTACCAATCAAATGACAATGCCAGATTCTGCCCCACCATCAACCGCAAGATGTACAGGATAATGAATAAATGTAAAAATATCTCCGTTATTTTATTAAAATTATTGGTTTAAAACAAAGTCTTGTACATCTAGCGAGTCGAAAAAAGCCTAATTAAGAAATCAGAAAATAGTAAGAAATCGAAGCGAATTATTCATTGTTTTTGTTATTCTTCTATAGGAGTTGCGAGAGTAGTAGAAAATGATACTGATTATGATTATGCAATATGAAACCTGTAATAAGTCCCCAACAAAATGATAGGTACAGCTAATGGTCACGTAGTTTTGTAGGTGGGGCAAAGCTCCATTGAAATGTGGCAATGTCTTTTAATTCGACCGCTCATTCGCCCTAACCCTTTGACTGCAAGCATTACATTAACCGACCGCGATAGAGCGGGATATTTTTAGCTCTAACACTAACAACGAATGCGCGTTCGATTCTCCGGCCGAACGGATTATTTACGATGTTACTCCCGATTAAAATAGAAACAGTGGCCATGCGGCTAGCTTTGCACGAATTACAAGGCAAGCTAGTAGGCCGGGAGAAGCACTACCAATTTTATAGCACTGTATAGCACGCAGCATATTTAGTGTCTCTAAGATGGCTAGACTAGCGTAGGCCTCTACATCGCAAAAACAAAACAAAAAATAGATGAAGCGAGAGTTACTGTTGTAACGGAACGCAGGTGGTAAATAAATATTCCTAATAAAGAAATGCTCTTCCAATTTACTTGCGCAGGCCACCGCTCCATTTGGTGGGAGGCACTCTGCGTTTACTAGCGTATCTGGTTTGAGGCACGAGCCTGGCGGCGCATCGAGGGGGCTCGGGCCGTGAGCTAGCGCACGGGTCCAGTGCGGATTGGTGGCGCTAAGAATGTCTAGGAATACACGACACGTGTAAAGAGAGTCCAAGGCTGGGCGGTGAAACATTAAGGAAGCGGTTTTTGATTGTGCCTAGACCTTAGTATCAACAAGCGCTCATGTTATTCAAAATTAGTGGGATAGGTAGATGTAAGGAGAACCATGGCTAGGTATGATGCCAGGCGGCAAAACTCAAAAGGTGAGACCTTCGGTTGTGGCTGGATCGCAGCACAAACAAGAGCTCTGTTGTTTAGTATTCGGCGCCGTCAAAGGCTATTTCAGATAAAGCTGTAACATGAAGCTGAGAAGTCTTAGGCATCGATGAATGTTCCAGAAACATAGATTAAGTAATCGAGGCGCAGATGCTGAAATAGGCAGCAACACATGTCTTATACAGTCATCGGAAGTCAGGTGTGAGGCTTCGGTCCTTGTATGGTTCTTATTGTAGTCGCCTTAGGAGTTAGAATGATTGCACTTCAAGTAGGTTGAAAATAGGTGTAGGAGCGACATATTGGGCGAGTATATCTAGGTGACTTGTCTATCTGAATCGCCGCAATTTTATTATTGGAAATCATGTGAATTTATATTCATACTGTTATTTTAAATTATTGCAAAGCCTCTGAGAGACTAACCAAAGAAAATGGCCAGTCTCCGAGCTCGCTTGCTCATTGGAGTAATGTTTACATTAAATCATAACAATAATAGTGTCACACGAATCGAGTTAGAGGATTAGGTTTATTTTGACCAAGCACTTCGGTCTCGGTCTCTCGAAAATAATTAAAACTTAGATATTTTGTAGGGAAGTATTATACCAAAAATGAATTATGGAATTGTATCGGTGTCCAAAATTGTCTACTAAATAGTCAAGTGTCTTAGTTTACAAACCTCTAGCGAATATGAATCTTTGGGTCACTCTGGTTTCGGTTTCGGGAACGGATTCGTTCATTTAGGGCATCTCTACGAATTTGAAGTGAAATAAAACGGATTGCGTGACCTGGGAGAGGGACAGTGAAGGGATAGTCAGTGGGCAGTCAGTCAAGGGTCAGTGCAGGGGTTAATTTTGGATCAGTCAGGCGAGAGTCTAGAGTCAGTCAAGGGGTTACTCTGAGGGACTCCGAAAGTGTCCGGTTTGCATTTAATTAGCTTCACGCCGCGGAGAGCAGTACCTAGGAAACCTAGCTAGGTCGTGACGGACCTAACCGCTTAGGTTTACCGTCTCCTAGAGGTTTCCTCACGCGATTCGGCTGATTCGATCTCATCGATGAGAGTTAGCTGATAGGGGTAGCATCCCTTCGCGAGTGTAGCGTATATCGCAGTGCTTATTGTGTCGTAATAGTGATAAAGTCTCGTCGCGAACTTATAGCTGTTGATCGGTTCCTTTCGCATAGGAAATCAACTGTTTACGCGAATATAGTGAAGTGAAGTGTAGTGAAGTGTTGTGTTAGGATTTAACTTCGAGATTCTAGGCACTCTAGTACGCGGGCTGGGTCATTTATATTAGATCTCAGCAAATAACAGTTTAGACTCCGACTATAAAATAAACTAGATGTCTCGGTGTTTATAAAATAATTACAAGTTTGGATTTTAAGTGCTTGCTAATTTTATTTTCTATAGCCTTTGGTACGAGTGGCAGAAGGTAGGGTTTACTTGCTACAGTAGAGTCTTTGGAAAAATAAGCTCTGGTAGATTTTACATTTTCTTTAATTTATTTCTTTATGTAACATTTAATCATATCATGTAATGAGAGGTACATTATCAAAACTTTCATGAAATTCAAGGACTCTATTTTATAGGTAAATCATTTCTATTATTGATTGATAATTAGATTATAATTACAATCGGAGAAATGATTTATTTTGCATGCTTATGCTTCGCTTCTTTTTACAACGTGTGCAGTCGAGGCTCCTGGGAAGTCTGAGGAGGACTTATCACATTAGATTTTAAAGATAGAGTCAGTGAGAGTGTTTATTAAATAGACTGGTTGCAGAAGTCAAAGACTAAGCTAGATTACATTTTCTACCTGAACTGATTGGTGATGCAGAGACCTATTAACGTATAGTGAAGTGAAGTGATTGTTTTTGTTTGGGTTTTGCTAGAGTCCTCCTTAGCTGGGGTTGGTACTTTATTTGCTAGGCTTTATTGGATCTAATCTAGGTTTCCTAAACTATAATTTTATGCCTCTAGTATTTGTCTATTAGAATCGTCTTAGATCCAATTTAGTCATCTGTATGGGAAAAATAGGTGCAAAAATATTCGAATTTGATATCGAAACGATTAATATAAAATTAAGTAAGTAGGTTATTTTCACCTATTATGAACATACTTTTGCTGCTTTCTATTTTGCATTGTTTTATTTTTGACCACGATGTTTTATGTTTATCTCCACCTTAACTATTTAGCTTTGAACTTTAAATAATCATCGAGTTTTACATGAATATTCCGAGCCTGTTGCCTAGAGCTTTCTAGCCAGGTTTATTTGAACTACCTATGTTGGGGAGTCGCAAGACATTAGGGTTTTTCACCCTATTATCTCCAAGTACTTAAAATATTATAATTATGTGATGCGTTAATTAACACCGAGTGTCCTTTTATGCTCTTTTGGTGTTCCCACGGTAAAATATTATAAACATTTGATGCGTTAACACCGAGTGTCCTTGTATGCTCTTTTGGTGTTCCCACGGTAAAATATTATAAACATTTGATGCGTTAACACCGAGTGTCCTTTTATGCTCTTTTGGTGTTCCCACGGTAAAATATTATAAACATTTGATGCGTTAACACCGAGTGTCCTTGTATGCTCTTTTGGTGTTCCCACGGTAAAATATTATAAACATTTGATGCGTTAACACCGAGTGTCCTTGTATGCTCTTTTGGTGTTCCCACGGTAAAATATTATAAACATTCGATGCGTTAACACCGAGTGTCCTTGTATGCTCTTTTGGTGTTCCCACGGTAAAATATTATAAACATTCGATGCGTTAACACCGAGTGTCCTTGTATGCTCTTTTGGTGTTTCCACGGTAAAATATTATAAACATTTGATGCGTTAACACCGAGTGTCCTTGTATGCTGTTTTGGTGTTCCCACGGTAAAATATTACAATTACGTCATACGTTAACACCGAGTGTCCTTGAATGCTCTTTTGGTGTTCCTACGGTAAAATGTTATAATCATCTGATGCATTAACGCTGAGTGTCCTTGAATGCTCTTTGGTATTCCTTCGGGAAAATATTAGATTTATGTTCATCCTGAGTACTGAGAGTCACCGTATGCTCCTTGGTGTTCCATTGGGAAATATTATGGTTTTGGAAAGCTTATGTAAAACGAATAAACGTCATACTCATTATTAATCTACGTTCGCAAATATTATTCAATTTTTAATTTATGTTCCATCTGAGGAATATAAAAGGGTTTCATATTATTCTCCATCTGAGGAGGAAGATTAGGTTAGATTAGGCTAGGCAGGTTTTGCAGTAGGCTGCTGAGTTCTTTACTGGTTTCTCTCAGCGGATCCCCTTTGGTAAACCAGAACCTAGAGTCATTAGTGCTTTTATGCACTTACCATTATCAAGTCATCATATAATAAGGCTTTGCCGTTTATGTCTCTCTTTGTAATACATGCCTGGCTATAATAATCTAATTCAATAAATAGCTTTGGTTTTAGAATCTTCGATTGTTTTGTTTTATCAATGTCATGTCAATTCTCTATTTATCTCTTTAACGTTAATTATTCCTCTAAGTGAGAAGTTGTTGTCGGTGTTGGTTAAAGCCTATACAGTTTGGTGTTGTAAATTACCTAAGTAAATATATTTCTCTACATATTGGCGCTCCGTCTCACACACGCTTTCGAAGCATTATTGGTGGAAGTTAGTTTGGACATAGAGTTATTTAACCAGCGGGTCCACAGCCTGCCCGTTTGTAACTCCATGGTATCTTTGCTAACCGATGATAATAATGTGAACAGGAGATAGTCTAGGGAATGCGGTATTCTGGGACTATCTCTATACTCTACACGCAGCTCGCAAATTTTCCCTACACTATACACAGATAGGGATACACACACAGCAGTGAGAAAGTACCAATATGAGCCTTATTAGACCATCTATACTGGGGACTCACGACCCCTGGTATTAATGGTTTATGGTGGCATCGCGTAGTCTATTTAGATACAATACCAAGCGTAGTACGGGTTGAGACTGACATTCGGTGGCAGTGGATCATTTAGACAAGTTGGCAATTTTATATGCCTTTGCTTTTGTTCTCCTCCCTGTATTTCAGTCAATCCCCGGCCCTTTAGGCCAAAAGAAAACTCCCGCTTCAGGAGGACCTGGTAAAGTCCACTCGGTACAGCGAATATAGCGAAAAGGCTGTACCGCTCGGTCAAGTTATTCATTTAGTGCGTTGGTAAGTCGCATTGGTGGTTTCTTGAAGTAGGGCCAGCTTCTTTCATAACGTTCAGGTGTTATCTTATGTCCAGTAGGGATCGAGCCCGCTCATACCTCTATCAAAGAATCTTAGGTTACTACATCTTCAACACAACGTATGGGTCCGCCCTTGACGATCTCAGCCAGCACAGCTATCACGGCCATGATAGTTTATGAGTTTATGTATGTATGTCCTTTTATGGATGTTCGAATTTATGGATGTATGTACTTCCATATTTAATTAAACCACCCAGAGGGGAGGTTGTTACACTGTGAGAGTACAAATGACATATCTCAATGGAGCTTTGCCCCACTTACAAAACTACGTGACCATTTAAACTGTACCTAACATTTTGTTGGGGACTTATTTACAGGTTTCATATTGCATAATCATAATCAGTATCATTTTCTACTACTCTCGCAACTCCTATACAAAAACAATGAACAATTCGCTTCGATTTCTTACTGATTTCTGAATTCTTAATTAGGCTGTTTTTTTCGACTCGCTAGATGTACAAGATTTTGTTTTAAACCAATGATTTTAATAAAAAACGGAGATATTTTTTCATTTATTCGTTATCTTGTTCATCTAGCGGTTGATGGTGGGGCAGAATTTGGCATGGTAATTTGCAAGCGAAAAATAATGTCAACGATGAGCGCATAGAGACGAAGCGGGGGACAGGGGCGCCGTATTAAAGAGATCTCTAGGATACATGCCGCGAAGCAATTTTGCGCTCCTGTGCGGACAGACACGGGCGTCGGGCGTCCTGTTACTGGTCTATGGGGTAAGTGGTCTGTGCTCAGATGTCTGCTTCATTTAAAAATAGTGATTTTCCGTCAGACTCCCGTACCATTAGCGGAACGTAGGCACTCGTAATGTGGCAACGGTTGAATCGAACCATATACAACTAGGCTACTAGACTTTGAAGTGCAATTCGCAGCGTTCGCGGACAAACCGTTCGACTAGAAACTTTGATGCGGATTGTTGATTCCTAAACGTTCAAGAATTCTAGTTTAGCTGAAATTCTGGAGAAACAGGAAGGGTTAAGTAAGCAGGAAGACGTGAGGTTTACATTTTTGACACGTCTGCTACAAGAAAAATTCTTAGAAAAAAATCTCGTTATACATACAATGAAATAAACAAAGTTTTGTAGTCATAGAAAGGACTGTTAATTTCTTAAATAAGACCATGAAGAAAGGAATGACTGCTGCGATCTTTTAATACCCTATGACACTCCCGTAATCAAGACGAATCTAACGAAACCTCATACATCAAGATCCATCAAGCCGTTTAGGCTACAAGATGGGACATAAATACATACATACACCCGAAAACATTACACTCCTTCTGGGGCAGTCGGGTAAGAACACTTAGAGCATGATTTCAACTCTTACAACGCCGATAATAAAAACGTTTCACAGTCCAAAGTGTTACACTTATGTGCTGTCGACTGTACCACAGCCACACCACATCGCAACGGCTAAAAGTAGGCAAGCAGTGGTTACGTGTTAATCGTAATCGCTGCAGCCCCTTGCAGTTGCGTTGTGGTTACGTTGTACTAGCCATGTTTGCAGACAGACAGATTGACGTAACGTTGTGTTTGCGTAGTGGTTGCAAAGACGTCGCTATAGGCCACATGGTTAAATTTGAAGGCGAAATGTGGTCCGTGTTAATTAAATTGTTCAATCAATCAAATATATTTTATTTGCACACAAAAGGAATGCATCGGTTACATATGAAATCAAAATTATCAAGTGTACAGACAGGCGACCTTATCGCTTTAGGCTTTTTTAATTATTCATTTTCGTACAATTTAAGTAAGTACCTATTGTTCGTTTTTATCACGTGGTTGCGGTTTCGTAGTGGTTGTAATACGTGTGTAACAAGCCTTAGAAACTACTACAACCTAAATACGATAACACCATTCATTAAGTCCAATAACAGATAATTTATTTAAATGCACTTGTATGAGTAGATTTCGTAAATAGCTACTCATTTTTGCAAACAAATTAAATTTCGGATATAATTCAAAAGCCGATATCGAAGTAAAATAATTATCATACTAATGGAAGGAGGCTCCAATAATGAACTCAATTTAATATTCGCCCGTATTATGGAGTGATAATCAGATTTGTATTAAAGATAATTCGATGGCGGGGGTGGGTCCGACATTGTTCGTTTCGACCGATATTTTATTTTCGGTTGAAACTTTTCGATGCAGATTTAAATTGACGTAGATAAAGGATTAGTAGATATTATAATAAGTTTTACGGTCTAACACAGAAAACAGAGCTCGGTGGCTCAGTGGTTGGGTCAATGGACTTGCGATACGGAGGTCCCAGGTTCGATTCCCAGCTAGGGCAGTCATGTACCAATGAGTTATCCTCGGTTTTTTCGACGGAAAAACTTACGTACATTTACCGAGTGCTCTCAAAACGGTGAAGGAAAACATCGTGATGAAACCTGCATGTCGTAGAAGAAGAAAAAAAATCTAAGGCATGTGAAATCCGCCAACCCGCACTGGGCCCGCGTGGTGGATCATGGCCCCAGCTCCCTCGATGTAAGGAAAGGTCTGTGCCCGAGCAGTGGGGTAATATAAATAGACTGATGATGATGATGACAGAAAATAGAAAAAAATTCGGGTTGATAATTTCTCAAAAAGTACTCGACTAAGGGCCGGCGCATGGCTTGGCGTGTCGGCGTCCGCCGGCACCATCCACCGGTGTACTATGTTGGCCGTCGCCGGTCACAGGCGGACATCATTCGTGGCGGCGGACGGCGCCGTCCACTGGCGCGGTACACGGCGTCGTGCGCCGGCGCCGTTCTGTTGTACGCTAGCCCTTAGGCAGTTGTCCGCCGGCGGCGATGAGCGAGTAAAGCTATCAACTATAAAGCGAGTGGGCGAGCAGCGAGTGGCGAGTATAGTTTTGTAGCTCGGCTATCAGCGAGTGTCGATTTGAATAAATTATCTTCTTTAAAGGTACGACATGTTATAGACGTTATTGTGAACGATTCAGCGGCTGAAAGATTCAGCTGGACGAAAATGAGCAAATCTCGCGAGATCGCGCATGATTTTGAGTGCAAGATTGATCTCACAAAATTGGTGCGAGATCTCAGTATACCGAGATTGCATTCCCTAGTAGAAAATCATTTTGTACCAAAATCTACTAAAACGCCTTAAAATCAACCTTCTAACTTTGAGAAATGTTACAATCACCGCTAAAATAAGCCGAGTGCGATTCGTTTATTTTTTAATTTGCCCATTATTTTACGAATAACGGTTTTGAAACTAGACGCCTCATATGTCACTATTCGTTATCTAAATACAGCTACTTGTTATTATTCTAATACAAAACATTGGTGCAAAAACCCAACAGTCTAAAACCACTGGTTACCGAAATACCCAAACCGAAACGAACCAAATTGTAAAACAAAGTGTAAACTGGACTTGTTTTTATTGCTTCCATGTGAAACTGGTGCAACAGTGCGTTTAGTTTCTAAACATAAGGGTGCTAACACACTGAGGCCAAATAAATATCTAAAGCCGAGTCCGATGCGACATGTTACGGTCGGTGTTACAAAACACAGTAACATATTATTATATATATTATTACATATACTCATACTCATTTATTCGGCCTTAGGTACACTATGGAACACTTGGTTACGTCACGTTTCTTATATATTATATATTTTCACATATTAATTATATTTCAAATCACATGGCTGGGTGATATAGAATAGAATAAGAAGAATAGAATAATCGTTTATTTGACAGCCAAACAGCACACCTATGCATACACTTACAATATAAGTAATAATATTTAAAAAGAGAAACTAAATTTAGTATGATATGAGAGCAAAGAGCAGCACAGTAACACTGTTCTTCACTAACACGGTATAAACGGATATCACTCACTTATATTGTTGAAGTCGGCAATTAGACCGACAGTTTCGACTGATTTCGACGGTCTGACATTGTAATATGTTTTGGTAACCGATTTAACAAAGAAAATTGTTACGCAAAGCCCCTAAATCCGATGTTACGGTGTTTTGTAACATCGTAACACGTCGCATCGGACGCAGCTTCAAAGTAACACGACATGGATGTCTAGCCAAGTGTCATTATAGAGAAAAAAAGAAAAAAAAAATAGCTAATACTAGCAATGCAGTCTGAATGACTTGTAATTAGTAATATTTCAGTTTTATCAATATGTGACAAAAAGCTGTTGTTCATAATACTGTCTTAAAAAAATTAACTTAATAGAATGTTTGGCTTTTCTTGAAAACAAAATATATCGACGACGAAGCTGTATTAGGCAAAATAACGGTAAATTGCTTGCCACTGTCTATTTTCCTATTGGAAGTGGTAGTCATTTTTGCTATGCACACATAATTTATATTTCATTCATCATTAATTTAATCGATGCTAAGCAAGATGTCCCGCTCACTCTTAAGCGTTGCGGCATATGACTGACAGTGACAGGGTGCTTTCAGGTTTTTGATTAGACTTGGCTGCCACTATATATAATCACAACTATTATCTTTCTATTAGGAAAATATTTTAAAAATCATCTAAAAAAGCGACTACCAAAAATTTAAGCCGGTTTCATTAAATTTTTATAATCACTTCTACAATCAAGACGAATATAACGACACCTCATATGTTAAAATCCATAAAGCCGTTTAGGCGTGCCAAAGAATTAGACATACATACATACACTCGAAAAACATAACCCTCCTTCTTGCGTCGTGTAAAAATAATAAAATCGGCCTAAAATACCCAACTTCAGTATGTTATCAACTTATTGAAGCAGAACTATTCTTCATTAGAGTTGTGTGCGTCATTGTTTCTCCCTCGCGAGGCGCTCGAAGGCTCTAATTGTTATTGGTCGATAACTGGCGCTATTCTAATTGTAGCCGATAATTACCCGCCGCGTTTCAAAGGCCTCGGTGTGAGCGCGCCCTAATTTATTTCATAATGTGTTCAATTATTGGCGAAAATTTGCGAAAGTTATGAAATGGTGGAAGGTCTGGCAGAGACGATGGGACTTATTATTGGAACTTATAAGATATTAAAATATCTATACATATAATAAGACTGTAAAAAAGTTGTGTCTGTACATTGGATATATTTTGAAAATAATAATTGTAATGTGTTTTAGGATCGATACTGATACCAAAACACAATTTTTTAGAATTTTTGTCTGTTTGTCTGTGACTTTGTGCAAGTATCACACCAAAACTACTGAAGGGATTTTAATGGGAGTTTCACTAGGAGATAGCTGAAATATCCGGACAGCTCATAGACTATAAGCCATGGCGGTATGTGATGTGGAAACAAGGATCCAGAGAGGAAGATCTGCCTCCTGATCTCCTCCATCATCCTCCTCTACGCAAACGAAGTTGCGGGGTACAGGTACAACTAGTATTAAATAAGAGGAGTAATCTTGCTAAAGCTTTTAGAAAAGTGAGAGTCTTTGCATATTTTAATAAGAAAAAAATAAAATGTATATTTTTTTTAAATTTGAAAGTTCTCCGCGGTTCGACGTGGAACCGAGCTGTGGATCCAAGTGGACGGAGCGCATTGTCAAATGAAATGAAAAATATTTATTGCACATTTATTTAGTTTTATTAAGGGCCTTCCATGATCCTGTACACACAACTTTTTTACACTCTTATTATGTGTAGGTATAGATTGATAACCAAATTATAAGTCAGGTAAAGGATTGAATCCCTCCTCCCACAATCCACAGTTCGGCTCCGCATGTTGATCCGCGGATACCTTTATCTCCTCTTCAATCCACATTGAGGGGAAGATGCAGATGTGGATTGAAGAGTACATAGAGGTAACCGCGGATCCACATGCGGAGCCTAGCTGTAGATCCAAGTGAGAGGAGGGATCCAATCCTTGACCTGACTCATAATGACGAAACGTTTGGTCGCTGAAATGCCTTTTATTGGATAGTGAATTGTATTCCTTTAAGGAATTTGACTTATTAATGTTAAAATCATAATTTATGCAATGCATAATGTTATTATACATAGTTATTATTATTTTAAATTGACGATCAAACTAATGTGTATTTTAAGTATTGACATAGGTAACTGTAAAAAGACTTTGGTGCTAATTCTGAAAGTACACTTTTAAACTACACTAAAATTAAAATTAGTAGGCTACTAAGATTCCGGCAAAAAATTTGTTATTCTGCCGAGTCCAATTCGTAATGTAATCTGAAATAAATGAATCTATCTATCTAATTTGGCCATCAATATTGAAGAAGAGGAGACATCTTACAAGAGCTTTTAGAAAAGTGAGTCTTTGCAAATTTTACTAAGAAGAAGAATTTTTTTTTTTTTAATTTGAAAGCCCTATCTATACAAGTCTATTTCCGACATAATCCTGTGGCTTCCGAGCTTTGGAGCTCAGCAGGTAAAATTTAAATGGGTTTAATTACGATTTAGTTATTAATCCAGGTACGGTTAGGTTAAGCTAAGGTTAATCCGACCTAGACAAAGTTTAAACCCCAATTTAGACAATTTACAATTAGAACACATTAAAAAGTTATAAGAGAGAGGCAGGCGAAGCACTTGACGGTAAGCGGTCATCGTCGCCTAGCATACCTGTAAAATACATTGCCACATTTCAATGGAGCTTCGATTTCTTACTATTTCTGAATTCTTAATTAAGCTGTTTTTTTCGAATCGCAACTTGTACAAAACTTTATTTTAAACCAATAATTTTAATAAAAAACGGAGATATTTTTACATTTATTCGTTATCTTGTACAACTTGCGGTTGATGGTGGAGCAGAATCTGGCATAGTCATTTAACTACGTTATAACTAAATATCTAGACAGCTTAAGGCTTATTCCACTTTGGTCATAGTAGACTTTGGTCACACCTTAGAATGCGTCCACGTACGTCACACCTAATAAAGTTTAAAATATCCCGAGTCAACTTAGGTCACACTACCTAATGGTTTCCGATCAGTAATGTTGGCCGACTAAAACATAGTGCGCGCTTTTATTAAGAGCCTTCATAGAGCCAACTAGCGCCGCCAATCTTATAAAAATAATATCTTCCAATATAATCAATTAAAAAAGCTATTTACGAAATGTTTATTACGATAAATACTATTTTTCAATATACAATACATGGCATAATTGCGACAAGCTAAGTTGTAGTTCACAAATGTGCCAAAAACGGCCGTTTTTCGCAATTATGCGAACTACAACTTACCGACATTGAATCACGTTATAAATAAGCATTTAAAAAATAGTATTTATCGTAATAAACATTTCGTAAATAGCTTTTTTAATAAAATTGATTATGGCCTGTGGTGGCTCAGTTGGTAAGAGCGTGTCACGGAATGACTAGGTCGCAGGTTCAAGTCCTGCCCACGGCAAGAATTTTTTCATCATGTTCTAATTTATTCACCGAGCATGGATAATGCATAATTCAAATTCTGAGTAAAATTGATTATTTTGGAAGATATTATTTTTTTAAGATTGGCGGCGCTAGTTGGCTCTATGAAGGCCCTTAACTTATTTGCATACACACGAGCATCTTGACACAGTGTCCCTTGCATGGTGCGTCCTAATAATTTATTACTTAAAGGAATCGTAGTGTAATGTTAAAATAAACCAATTGTGTAAATATTTGCATGCTAGCCGAATAGAATGATACTTTTAACAGTCAAGTACCTACATTATGAGAAGGTTATCCTGTATTTTCCTCTAAGTTAAATCGTACAGTCGATGACATAGATAAATATACAGGGGGCCTCAATAAGGTTGAGATTTTCTCAAAAACTACTAGACCGAATTTAATAATTCTTTTACAGTTACACAGTTTTAAATTTTATCTATCAAACAGTGATAGAATTTATGCAATAAGTCAAGTAGTTTTTGAGAAAATCTCAACCTTAAAAACTCTGTACACCTTTCTCTGTGCTCCACCATACATGGCTGTCATGTCTATGTCACAAACTTATGGAACACAAATATACAGAGTATCAAAATAAATAAAACGCCCCAAAACCTACCAGCTCATCGTAGTAATTCGCAATATGCGAATAAATCAACGAATCGTAATCCATTGTTAACGAAACACTGCACACTGAAACACTTTATCCACACCAATGAAACGCGAAAACGCGAAATATTCGCCACAATAGGCGCCCGTCGCGATACTTGGGACGGAAAAGCTCGCGAAATCGCGGTGATATAGCGGAAATCACTAGTAATTTTCTCCGACGCCGGCCGACGTCGATTTAAGACGCATTGGTCGAGTAACGTCTGACGTGTACTACGGTCTGTAAAGCTAAAATAAGACCAAATTTTAAACACAAATCTTTGGTGCTGCTGCGTACAAATATAGAGCGGTAATAACTACTGCATTGGATTGAAATACTGGCGCGGGTCGTAAAATTCGAGATGGAAATAGACGAAAGTACATTTGCCAGTACTGTTGAAAGAATATCGAGTGGAATACTATGGATTTGGTACTGTTCATTCGTCACAAGAGTTGATGTCGCGCTTCAAGTGTTTTCATATAAATAAAAAATTTTGAGAATAAATAAGCTTTAATATACTACAATACGATGACAATATGATACAATATGATTTTTTTGAGACAAACTCTATTATAATATAATATAATATTTATAACACTGAACTTAATCTAGTAATATAAGGTATATCACTTAACTTCGACGGTTTTATAACTATATTACGGGTTTATCTA
Organism: Tachystola acroxantha; assembly: GCA_963506565.1. Lineage (NCBI taxonomy): Eukaryota > Metazoa > Arthropoda > Insecta > Lepidoptera > Oecophoridae > Tachystola > Tachystola acroxantha. The sequence goes on from OY735878.1 coordinate 13,192,480, forward strand.
TCTTACTGCGACATATATATTATTATTGTGGAATGTATATTAATATTTAGAAAAAAATATCCCTGACAAATGTAAATAAATGTATAAGTAGAATATGAAGCAAGCACATAGGTAAATGTTCATTTCAGGTGGTCGAGCAGAGTATTTAAAAATTAGTTAATACCGACAAACTAATTTAATGTACAATTTAGTCCTAAGATCTGCTCTAATTTTAAATTGCATACTTTAAAAAACGTCATTTGCGAGCGTCATCTATTTACACAGACATACTAGAAACTATACTGTCACACCCAACCACTCTATACATATCTCGCTCTTACGTTAGAAGAGGAAGCGAGTTATAGCGTATGCGCCAGTCATGAGTTCCTTTAAATATTTTTATGTTCGTTTGTTTTGTAATTTCTCGGTAATATTTTCTAATTTTTTATTGTAGTAGAGTTATATTATTATGTTATAGTCTTACTGGATAATGTTCGCACATTTATTTAATTGTTCAAATTCAAATACTCTTTATTGTACATAAAAGACAATCAATTACAATACAGAAATACAAAACAATATGTACAATTTTGACGGCCTTATCGCTAAAAGCGATTTCTTCCAGGCAACCAACTGTTGATGGAATTTAAAAATAGTAAAGTGAAAGAGGTAGAAGGTAGAAATAGAAGAAGAATAAAATGAAAAATAATTGAAAATCAAATGGTATTTACAAAGAATTTAATTTATTTTTGTTTATTTATAACTATACTTAATAAGTACACAATTTTATAAATATTTTAAAAAAAATGTGAAATAGGCCATTTAGATAAATAGTATAAAGAGCAGAGGGGAGACCTTTGCCCAGCATTGGGACGATTTATAGATTAAAAAAAGTATAACTTAGTACGTAGTTTTAAATTTTTCACAAACGTAAGGAAGGACAGTCAAAAAACATCTTTTTTATACAAATTACTTCAGCGTCTAATGTATTTTGTATACAACATACAACTGTGTCTCACTAATATAAATCTTCGTAGATGGAATTGAAACGCAGTATTGCCAGTCTTGTACGGACAACAGCAGATCAATGGTGTAACACTTGCAGTACGATTTTAAATCTTACGACGCAGATAATAAGAACGGTCCAAAGTGTTACACTTGATCTGCTGTTAGCTAAATATTAGTTCAACGCCTAAATAACGAGTTTTGCTCTTATTCATAAACCTAGTTCATCCTTCCTTAAGTCGTGTTGCTATCCCTTTCACACTTCGTCAAAAAAGGTTAAGATAGAAAGGGACAGGGCGCCTCGCCTTCGACCGCACAAATCTCAGCCACCTTTCGAAAAAAGGTAGGTGTCACAAAATAATATAAATTGCATAAATTGCTATAGGTACATTGACTTACTATAAACAACTAGATACACAGTCTGTGGGCGTGGCGCGCTCATCTTGAAAAAGACCGTCGAAATCGGTCGAAACTGTCGGTCTAATTGCCGACTTTAACAATATAAGTGAGTGATATCCGTTTATATATAATAATTTGTAGTAATGGCTCACTATAGTTTTAATTCTAAAATACACAGTCTGTCTTCTAAAAATGTCCGAGCGCAAAGAAGGTCCAAACGGATGAATGGACCCTCATTTGCTTTATTGGACATTATTTGGACGTTAACAATGGACCCCTATTTGGACGTTTTTTAAATTGTTTTAGTAAGACCTTTGTGTATCTAGTTGTTTAGAGGAGATGAAGGAGGTATAAAATTCTAGTCATTTTAAGTAAAACACCACCACAATATCATTAATAAACTCCATCTCTAAAGTGCACAGGACAACATAAATGCCCCGCACAATCATCCCAGATGCAACGCACGGCAATGTCGCCCGAGCAAGACATCTGCCCGACAAAATGTCGCCCCTGGCCGGCCGCAACGCAACATACCGCATCGTAGCAATTTATTGCGGTGTGATCGCACAATGCGGTCTGGCAAGGCATGCTTATACACATACAGCCTAGGATTAGGAAACGTGGATACGAGGCAATGAAAATCTTGTACAGAAGTCTTCCTTTAGAAGCCAAGCTAGTTTAGAAATAAAAGATGTCAGCCGACAACATTGATCAGCACGCCTGTGTACATCCTTTCTCACTGTCACTTATATAAAAATATGTTTCGTGTACAATAAACGAATAAACGAATAAACGAATCTCCTATAAACAACTAGATACACTCTTACTAAAACAATTTAAAAAAACGTCCAAATAAGGGTCCATTGTTAACGTCCAAATAATGTCCAATAAAGCAAATGAGGCATTCATCCGTTTGGACCTTCTTTGCGCTCGGACATTTTTAGAAGGCAGACTGTGTATCTAGTTGTTTATAGGAGATCAATGGCCGACAATGATCTAGCAATGCTAGTGTTAATAAGAGTTTATAATATAAAAAATATATACAGGTCTCCTTGAATTCATTCGATAAATTGAAACGGGGGGTTGTACCTACTCATGATAAATATTAAATTAGTAAGGTTTTTTAGTAAATCAAAACTGCAAAAAATTTAACTAAGTACGTCACAAGTCACACAATGACCTTAGAAATGACAATTTTTTTAAATTTATTTATTTATTCACTATACAGAAATATATAACAGCATGGTATTTTGGTTATTCTAATAATTATATGTATTGAATATATGCATGGAGAGGGTTGGGGTTTCCGCTATTGGATACGTTTAATCCATCCCCCTTCCAAATTAATACGAGTTTTTATTATTATTTCCTCTATTTATTTTATCTCTTATTTAATATATTTATACATTTCAATATCAAAAACAAATAGAAAAATATATAAATATAAAAAATAGCCACCCACCGGCAGCGGGATGCGCATGCAGGTTAGGATCCCAGAGTGAGGAACCTCCTCACAATGCGTGCTGTGTCCAGCAGCACTGCCTTCTGCATCCGGCTCTTGACCCAACTGTCTAGCGAGAGTCTCTTAAGATGTTGGTCGAGACTCTTTGCTATTAAACCGTTCACGGTTAAGACTATCGGAACAATTATGGTTGAGTCCACATCCCACATGGCGGTAATCTCGTGAGCTAAGTCTAAGTATTTACTTAGCTTCTCCTTTTCGGCCTTATTATTATTATTACCTCGCCATCTAGTGATATACTAAATAAAAATTATTATAACCTAATAGGTTAGTACAGTCGAAGACAGAGACAAATATATAGGGGGACCCAATAAGGTTGAAAAAAAAATTACCATTAGGTCAAATTCCAATGAAATAAATCGTTGCAAAAGATTAAAAATACCTTAAAATGTAAAATCTCCAAAGCACAGTAACGATGCATATCAAAAGACATTGCCACATTTCAATGGAGCTTTGCCCCACCTACAAAACCACGTGACCATTTAAGCTGTACCTATCATTTTGTTGGGGACTTATTACAGGTTTCATATTGCCTAATCATAATCAGTATCATTTTCTACTACTCTCGCAACTCCTATAGAAGAATAACAAAAACAATGAATAATTCGCTTTGATTTCTTACTATTATCAGAATTCTTAATTAGGCTGTTTTTTTCGACTCGCTAGATGTACAAAACTTTATTTTAGACCAATAATTTTAATAAAAAACGGAGATATTTTTACATTTATTCGTTATCTTGTACATCTAGCGGTTGATAGTGGGCCAGAATCTGGCATTGTCATTTATAATTTTTTTGATAGTTTATTTTATTGTAAGTAAATAGTTTTTTTTTAGTTTAATTTAATGAAACGCTGTGCAGAAACATTTTTTGCCGATGCAACATCTCTTTAGAGTACGGATTGTATTTTGGTTTTAAGTATAAAAATATTTTAAATTTATTTTTGTTTCGAATGTTTGGTTTCTATTTTGTTTTAATAAGATGTTTGTTTTTAATGTGGAGTCGACTACAAGCTATTATGCACTCAGGTCGTATTTTCATTTTATCTGGTCTGCCTCTGGTCTTCCTATCCTCTTCACCATTCTAGCGTACACAGATTCTCTTTAGGGACATACGAATTCGTACCCCCATGTTTACGTTCGTTACTAGAATTTTAAATCCGATCTGGCTAAGGCACGTCCTTCTAATTCCAACATCCATGGTGTACCACGCATGACCTGTTGCCTTCTCACTGGATCCCTTCCAGTATTTAAGTGAAATACAGTCAAATAAAAGCACTGTTACTTATCATTTACATTTTTCAATTCTCAAACAGTTTCGTGCCAAGTGTGCGTGGGGGTTTGCCATATTTTTTATTTTCATTTTTATGGATGCCTTAACTTGGGTTTAGGCTCGCGATTAAATGATATATCACGTGTTGGAGACTTGGGAATTCGTTGTCGCTCGTAAATTAAATTAGGTTTTTATTTTTTGTGCCGCTTTCATTATCGTAAACGTGTTTTGTTTAGCTTAGTTTCAGTATGTGGTCTCCTTTTAGGTCTGTAACTAATATTGTTTTACTGATAAATATTTTCATTTGCAAATTCTTTAAAGCTGTTCTCATACCGCCAGTTTTAATATGTCATAGTATTAATTATATAATGCAAGTCCAGTTAGTTTTTTACTGATTGGTTTTTGTGTTTCTTTGTTTATTTAAACTTTCCTTTAAGTTTTACATTTATTATCATCATTGTTAACCTCCATTGATAAACAACTAGATACACAGTCTGCCTTCTAAAAATGTCCGAGCGCAAAGAAGGTCCAAACGGATGAATGGACCCTCATTTGCTTTATTGGACATTATTTGGACGTTAACAATGGACCCTTATATGGACGTTTTTTAAATTTTTTAGTAAGACCTTTGTGTATCTAGTTGTTTATAGGAGATCAATGTTAACCTCTTCATATTTGGGGTATAGATGTCTTAAATGTTTTCAAAGTAACCTTCAGGTAACATAATGTAAAGCGTAGTTTCCTTCTTTAGTTTTAGGAATCTAAGATAGGTACATAGACAGTTTTAAGCATGAGCTTAGCATTAGCTTGCTCTTAAAACTGTCAAACGTCTATGGAATTTGACGTTTGTAAGAACGAGCTTACTGTAAGATTGCGCTATAAACTGTTTATAAATCTAGGCCTTATATCAATCATATCACTACATTGAACACTTATCGTTTAGGTAGATACTTAAGTATATAGATACGTCATATATTTCATTGCAAAACCATACTTTCATTGCAAAAAAGGCACTTAAGTTCGTTTTGGACAATATTTTTACCCGACTGCCCCAGAAGGAGAGTTATGTTTTTAGGGTAATATATATATATGTATATATATATATATATGTCCATTCCTTCCTGCCATACAGTAGCCTAAACTGATAGATTTTGGTGTATGAGGTATCGTTAGATTCGTCTTGATGAAGGGAGTGTCATAGGGTATACAAAACTAATCAAAAGGGGACAGTTTTTTTGTGCATTCGGTTTTTTTGTTATAATTTCTTTTAATTAGATAAAACGGGAATTACCGTGTTAAACATTTATTATTGATGTCTCGATATTTCGACAGCATTGCAGCCATCATGGTCACGAGTACACTGAAGTCGGTGAGTGTTAAACATCAGAAGGGTGACACAAAACGATCTACCCTGTAAAAAGTGATAATTTCTTTTAATTAACGTCTGGTTCTTTTAATACTTCATACCAACATGTGATTTTTATAGCTTTAGGGAGCGAATTTGTGAGTTTCTGTATTCATAAGATATCTGCAACCTTTCCCAGTAAACGCCAATAGCAACGTAGATTACGCAGGTAAGTATTTACGCCAACATTTTCCCGATTTGCCAATACCGTACACGTATTATATTTTGTTATGATTCTTCAAAGATCACGTACGGTTCTAACATATGTATTCTCGTTACTGTTTCTGAGAGAATCCCTTGGAGATTGGTGGAATATATGGCAGCCAAATTTCCTTATGAAAATGTTATACAAAACACCTATGTAGGGTTTTTGTGTTTTGCGGTGTTTTAGTTATTATACTACGTAGTATAATGTTGTATTTATCGTAGGATCGTTTTATTTCGTTGGAATGGTTATGTGTTACAGTTTTGTGGTAAAATACTTATGGCCTTGAATTCATTCGATGAAATTAAATGGATGATTAGGCTTGTGACATAAATTTATTCTGCACAGCGTTTAAGTAAATTAAACAACTGGGCGAAAAGTACAAAAGACATTTACAATAAATTCAACTATCAAAAAATTACAATGCCAGATCTGCCCCACCATCAACCGTATGATGAACAAGATAACGAATAAATGTAAAAATATCTCCGGTTTTTATTAAAATTATTGGTTAAAAATTAAGTTTTGTACATCAATCGAGTCGAAAAAACAGCTTAATTAAGAATTCAGAAACTTGTATGAAATCGAAGCGAATTATTCATTGTCTTTGTTATCATTTTATACTACTCTCGCAACTCCTACTGATTGTGATTATGCAATATAAAACCTGTAATAAGTCCCCAACAAAAAGATAGGTACATCTTCAATGATCTCGTAGGTTTGTAGGTGGGGCAAAGCTCCATTGAAATGTGGCAATGCCTTTTATTAATTAGATGTGCATCGTTTGTCGAATGAATTCAAGGCCACCCTGTATTTATTTTGTGTGTGTAAATCTAAATAACATCATCAATGTATACCAAAGTGTAGGTATACGAAAGATGTACGTATACACAAACATGCAGAACAATTCACTTTCTGCACAAAATGTACATTTCTTTGTTCCTTAGCCAAATGACAGCGGTTAGCCACTTACAAACCAATTAGTCTTTTCACTTGGAATTCCTTTTTCTTTCCCGAGGCCCACATAGTTACATGTTGTCTAGTCTGAAGTGAGTAAGAATACTTGTTATTTTATTTTATTAATGGACTCGACAGTTCGTCATTTGGCCAATGTCATGTACCTACGGAATATTCAAAATATCATTGTCTTCTTTTTCTCCAGGGGGATTCGCGGTGGCGCCACCCTGGAAATCCGCGTATTATTGTCTTCATCCAAATATATTATTATGCAGACAAGACAAACGTAAAATCAACAGTAATCGAATAATGAACTGATGTCATAGCATTGGCATCTTATAGCAGCCAGTAACCTTATGTAAATTATAATGCAAACTCTAACACGCTCCCTTAATTTACATTACCTAAATCAGTTAATCCAAACCCTGAAACACAGTAGTTATGTTTGTTAATTGGTAACGCTTTCGTCAATACGTCAGCTACCATTTGGCCCGTCGACCTATGTCTAAGTACAATATCCTTTTCTTTAAAACCGTTTAATTCTATTATTCCATTGAGCTGGTCAGCTCCAATATAAAATACCTTTAAACGACTGCCGCCATCCGTTACATAATCACAACCCAGTTCCGAGCCGTCTGAAGTCAAGGAAAAGTTTTGTGACAAACCCGATCCTGCAGCACAAAACAGCGCGAGAAGCACGTGTCCAGGCGTGGAAGGCCACACTAAGCCCACAGGACACGGTTGTGGACCCAGCTGAACAATTGCCTGCCGGAGCAAAACAGGATTGGGCGGTCTGGAGAACGTTGAACCGACTCAGGGCGGGGGTTGCACGATCCAGAGACAACCTGAAAAAATGGGGATTCCTGGATTCGAGTGCTGACGTCAGGTTCAGTTGTGGCCAAACCCAAACTACCACTCATCTATCTCAGTGTCCTCGGTGTACAAGCTCGTGCACTCAAGATGACCTAAGGAGGGCTACTTCCCGGGCTATAGAGGTCGCAAAATACTGGTGCGGGAAAATATGACAAAGCCTAGAATAGCCTAGGCTGCTTTAATCACCTTCACACGTTTAAAAAAAAACTAATGTGTCTGGCTCACGCTTATCAGGAAAAATACCATAAAAAATTTAAAATGACCTCTTAAGCATGCAAGCACTTAATTGTTAAAGGTGATTAATCTTTGGTTTATAACGTCACGATAAACCAAGGCCTTGTAGGTAGGCTAGTGTACTCGGACATAGTAAATAAGGCTTTATTTATGTTCAGTGCACTTTATGATGGATATTAAAATAAAAGTTGATATTGTTAGATTGTTGCAACTTTGTAGCTGTTACGTGAATATATTATGTTACTATGTATAGATTATTTCATAATGTCACTTTTTAAACTTACACGGTTTGTTTAATTAGATAAAACGGGAATTACCGTGTTAAACATTTATTATCGATGCTGTCGAAATATCGAGACATCAATAATAAATGTTTAACACGGTAATTCCCGTTTTATCTAATTAATATATTTTCATAATGATTGTTATTCGTTCGTTAATAAATCGTTAACAAGATAAAGTTATCATAAAATTCAACAGTTTAAAAATATTATATTTAAACATTTTAAAGAGAAAAATAAGTACCTAAATAAATGCCTTCATTTTTATTCATACATCGACACACTCATGTTTTATGTTTTTATTGATACTTGCCTGTTTTAGTTATAATTATTCGGGTTTTATTTTTTTAGTTAAGAATAATTAACACTATTTATTTAGATGTAAAATTTTATTTCAAAAAGGAACAATAAAAAATAAAAAAGAGACATTCAATATTTAAAAAAACCTAAACTAAACTATTAATAAAATTTTGAGTTATAGGAAAAGTACCCAAGACACTGGCAGCGTTACCTCGCTGGGTCGCGATGCTAATCCATTGAGCGAGGTAGCTGCCAGCTCTTGGGTCACCAGTGGCATCTACTACTCGTTTGCTTAACTAAAGTTTATTAAGTATTATATTTTAATTGCTTTCCATACATTTTAATGTGAATATAATTTTTCAATAATCAAACTGTATAACCTCGGTTTTAATTGAACAAAATAAATATCAGAATTTAATTAATCTCTTTAAACAATACTCTCCTACAAATTCTGCAATTTACATTGACATAGACAACGAATCTCATCAAATTGCACTTTACGATCATATGTGAAGTAGGTTTTTGCTACAGTTAAGTCTTCGTTAAGTCAGTATGTTTCAGGCTTTAATCGTATAGTAGGTTGTATGCAGTCGACCCTTTAGTTAATTAGAAGCAAGCCGTGTAATAGAGTTCTTATCAGTCCATCCTTATCAGTGGAGTGACTGAAGTTTGTAGTATGTGGATTCAGTCTGAAATTGGAATAGGTATGGAAATAGAAATACAATTCCTAGGTTTACCTATGGTACTATCGACAACTTAGGAAAAGTAAATACCTAATACAGGTGACAAATTGAAACGGGGGGTTGTACTCATGATAAATAATAAATTGGTAAGGTTTTTAGTAAATCAAAACTGCCAAAAAAATTAACTAAGTACGTCACAGTCACACAATGACCTTAGAAATGACCATTAAGTCGAATTCCAGTGAAAGTAATCGTTGCCAAAAAATTAAAAATACCTTAAAATGTAAAAAAAAAACTCCAAAGCACAGTAGCCATGCACACTAAATTAAAAAAATTATAGTTGAATTTATTGTAAATATTTTTTTACTTTTCCACAATTTGTTTATTTTACTTAAGGGGCGGCGAGCTGTCAAACTCGGGCGCGAGACAGAAGATGTCCCGCAGCGGCGGAGTGAAGAGCACGGCACAGTGACTCCATATTATTTGTATTTTTATTGATTTTGGATGAATTTTGGCAGGGAAATTAAAATACGCCAATAAAAATCAGATTTTTTTAAAACAAGCTCTCGTAATTATAATACCCTACATTTTGATATATATTTCGTATGAATAACTATTTCGGTTTAGACATAATTTTAATTTTAAATGACATGGAAGGGTATGTTTGCGATTTTTTTCTATCGAGCGAAGTTTGTCCAATCGTGTATCGGTATTCATCAGTCCCTAAATATACACCCCAAGATTGCTATATATTTTTTTCAGACGTCTAATTTTAGTAGTTAGTGCCGTAGCCTTCATCGAAAAACTGAAAATACGCGCATACGAGGCCTTAAACGCTGTGCAGAATTAATGTACTCGTATTTATAAAACGTCTAAATAAGGGTCCATTGTAAAGTCCAAATAATATCCAATAAAGCAAATGAGGGTCCATTCATCCGTTTGGACCTTCTTTGCGCTCGGACATTTTTAGAAGGCAGACTGTGTATTTAGTTGTTTATAGGAGATCAATGACTCGTATGTTACTAGCCTTACCATCCATTTAATTTTGTCGAATGAATTCAACCAATATGATCGTCTAATTACCTGTTGTGATGTAACACTGAAGGAAGTGATTGTACGAACCTGTTCATCATTGTGAAAATAAAGTGATCCGATCTAATAATGTGAAAATAACTATTCAATAATCACAGAACAGCTTAAAATATTAGTAAGGTAGGGTTTTTTGTTTACAAAGTAAGACACTTGATTTGGGCTCGGTTTACCTAGATTTATGCGATAACAACATAATATATTTGCACAGTGGATGGATATAGAATCTGACGCTACTTCATGTTGTTATTTTATTCTTATATTATATCGGAGATTTGTATATGAAATAGACGAAAAGCTCTATAAAAAAAGTGTTTATATTAGCGAGATACCGGATTCAACATCGCATGGTGTGTGTCACCGGTTCCGCACGAGGGATAAACTTACTAACAATAGTAATAGTTACGTACTGTATAGTTATTAAGTAATCATTGTTTTAAAAGATGTGTTGCTGAGAGTTTTTTGCCACTTTTTCTCCTCAGCGTTGGCACCTTTTCCTTGCAAAGTGGTGTAAATGTAAATTCCAAAAAATATATTGACGTGCAAAAATGTACTCAACGTGCTTACTTGCAATAAAGAAATTTGACTTTTTTTTTTGACATCGCGTTGAATTTTTTTTCCATCTATTAAATATTTAGATTTTCGCTTTGCAAGTAATTATTATTAGACTAATTTATTTGTGAATCAAGTACATATTATATCCAGAATTTTAATTACGCATTATCCATGCTCGGTGAATAAATTAGAACATGATGAAAAAATTCTTGCCTTGACCTTGTGTCACGGAATGACAAGGTCACAGGTTCAAGTCCTGCCCACGGCAAGAATTTTTTCATCATGTTCTATTACATATTATATGTTCCAAATAAATCAAAATTATTAGACTTACATTTCATTTATTTCATCTTTACATAATTTTCTCACAAAAGTTAATTTTTGTAGTCGTATTTAAGGATGATCGTCCTTTTTTAAAATATAATAATAATAGTTAATAGGTTGCTAATATCATTAACAGTTACACAAGACTAAGTATTAGACGATCTACTGAATTTAATATTAGTACATTCAGATTCAATGTAAGTCATAATTTATGTCCGTTTACAAATGATATAAAATGTCAAAGAGGATATTAAATCTAATTATAATTATTTGTAGTGATGCCTTATTCGATTTAAATATCAAAAATAGTAAGTTAATGTCATAACGTGTTTAAGGGCCTGATATGAGCCAACTAGCGCCGCTAATCTTAAAAAAATAATATCTTCCAATTTAATCAATTTTATTAAAAAAGCTATTTACAAAATGTTTATTACGATAAATACTATTTTTTAAACGCTTATTTATAACGTGATTCAATTTCGGTAAGCTTTAGTTCGCATAATTGCGAAAAAGGCCGTTTTTTGCACATTTGTAAACTACAACTTAGCTTGTCGCAATTATGCCATGTATTGTATATTGAAAAATAGTATTCATCCTAATAAACATTTTGTGAATAGCTTTTTTAATAAAATTGATTATATTGGAAGATATTATTTTTTCAAGATTGGCGGCGCTAGTTGGCTCATATCAGGTCCTTAAAACTAAAGAACAATTAAAACTTAGTGTCAATAAACTTCTATCTTACACATTCAAAATAAAATTCATGTTTTTCGGCAAGAAATGTTAAAGAAATTCACAAAATATTAACGTGCAAGTAAATGATCGATCACCCGCTCCGCAAGGGATATAAGAGTAATGGGATATTAATACTGTATATGACTGATCTTTTTGCATAAAAGAACAAATTATTTTTGGTTAAAGGAGCCGCTGTAATTAAAATTCTTAGGGTGGCAACTCTTTTTGTGAAGGGTATGTATGGATTAGAATATGCCATAGAAACAGAATTAGTGTTGCCCAAATTCAGTCTTGGTCTTGCAGTCTTGGTCTTGTTCTTGCGTTTTTGCAAGACCAAGACCAAGAACAAGACCGCGTATTTTTAGCAAGACCAAGACCAAGACTGACCGTGCAAGACTTGAGCAAGAACAAGACTAAGCCTGCAAGACTCTTGCGTCTTGCAGCTAGGACTTAGCGCTATTTCACGGAGTAGTTAGGTGTAACAGTTCGGTGTATAGGTACGCTTAGGAATTCTATGAGACGCAAAAAACTGTATCAAAGAATATGAAAAACTGGACCTGTGCGCATTACGACTAATACCAGAAACATACCTACATAGCGAATAAAAAAATATCCATTAAAATCAAACTGAGTGCATGCATAGTTATGTTTTAACCATCGGCACTTTGATAATGCGGCATCAAAGGTTTTGTACTTACTTCTCAAAGAAATTTGCCGCTTTTCGGAAGTACATGGTTATAATACACGCGCCGGCGGCTTCTTTTGAAATCATATACAACAATCGTTGCCGCCGCGCCGAAATCACAACATTTGACACTATTAGATTGCCGCCACAGGGCGTAGGTATACTCATGCAAAATAATTTCGAATTTTAAGAGTACCTCTCTAGAGTAGTCTCTTTCTAGACAGATATTGTTATTTAAAATACAGTCAAGTTATTGTAGTTAATTTGTTTTTTTACATGTTTTAGCAAATGTAAGCTTATAAATCATAAATGTTTATTAAGAAACAGTTACTTCCATGGAAAACGACATATATAGGTCAGTTGATTTTTCGACTTTCTTATCAAATCTTCAGTTATTTATTAATCTGATTGATCTTTACTATGGCTATGTTAATTCAAGCTCACAATGTTCCAATTCTAATACGTTTTTCTAAGATTTAAAGTAAACTTTAATAAATAGCAATAGACTAATAGGTAATTGCAAGACTTGCAAGACTCTTGCTGCAAGACCAAGACCAAGACCAAGACCAAGACTGGGAGCGCAAGACCAAGACCAAGACCAGGTGTATTGGCGCAAGACCAAGACCAAGACTGGCTAAGTCTCGTCTTGTTCTTGCATTTGGGCAACACTAAACAGAATTAGGATCTCTTGAAAACGGCGGGAAACGACGGTTGTAAAATTGTTTGATAATGTTTTGACATTTTCTTGCATATGCGCTATGCGAAACGAAAATCTAAATGATAAATGGAGAAAAATTTTCATCACGACCGGGATTCGAACCCGGGACCGGGTTGAGTAATTGCACAATTACTGGATAGATGTCGCTACCGTCCCTCAGACGAGAATAGGGAGACAAAATTCACGATATGGATACGAATCACGATGGCTCTGTTGGAATAGAGCGTGCCACGGAATGGCGAGGTCCCGGGTTCGAATCCCGGTCGTGATGAAAAATTATCTCCATTTATCATTTGTTTGATAATATTTACTTTAGTGGTTATTTTGTGTTTAATTACGTTGGATTAATCAGAAAATGTTCGCGAATGACAGTATGGTGAATTTATTGGATAATTGCAGCAAGATCTGAAGTTTCAAGCTTTTATCAAGAGTCCCGCTAGCTACAAGCTCGGGAGTGAACGTGACTGTCGAGCTGCTTCGTTCAGGGTGATGACGCTACGGCGTCTCCTCTGGATGAAGACAAGAAGACGCGGATACCCAGAGTGACGATTCTACGGCGACTCCCCTGGATGAAGAGAAGACGATATGATATTTTGAATATCCTGTAACATTGGCAAAGGACGAACTGTAGAGTCCATTAATAAAATAAATAATAATAACAGAATTATTTTTGTCAACGAAATTATTATTATAAATAACTACAAATAGATATAAAATCATTTTATTGCATATTAAGTGTAATATTTTGGACTTGGGCTTTGAGAAATTAAATCAAACTTCAAGTGTTACGTATATACCTAATGATTACCTACGAGTTATTTTACATAGAAATGATATATACTACATAGGTAAAGGGAGAATTTCTCCATGATAAATAACGCCCAGTGCTCCAAATATCCTGGCATTATCGCCCAAAATCGCGCAATCTTTCAAACAAAACGAGAATGTCATCGACATCCTATAAAATAGTAGACGCTTAGACAATTCCTATCTCCAAACAGCGAACCCATTACGTAACCGGAAAATCGATTTATACGAAACAAAAAACGCGCAAACAAAAAAATTTCATCGCGAAATTTTCTCCATAAATCATTTTTCTGCGGCAAAATTTTATCTCGATGATTTACACCTACTTTTGTGTATAGGGAATATTTAAAGCGACAGAGGATAGAAAAACATACACGCACCATAATGCGAAAGCTCGCGTATTCGCTCGATGTGTTAACCTTATTATTTATGAATGCCGTTATGGGCTCAAAATTTCTTACGCCTGAATTATTTAATCTGCTTTTCCATTAGGGTTTTGGTAAAATGACACAATTTATATTCAGGGCGTACGCTGGGAACTCGCGTGTATGACTTTATGGAAAGATTAGGGTTGAGATCAAAAATTAAAATACGTACGGTATCGCACATGCACGGTTTTTGCGTTATTTTTTTGTCTGTGTTTTCCAGCTTTCGACACACTGTGTTTCCTTTTAGGTTTTATCAAATAATGATAAAGATAATCTTGAGTTATTAAAATAATCATTTGATTTTCTTTTCGCTTTATTATTGGGAAGCCTATTGTCAGAGTTGTTTCAAAGTCAAAAGTCAAATCTCTTTATTGCAGTAAGCACGTTGTGTACATTTTTGCACGACAACATATTTTTGAATTCACATTTACACCACTTTGCAAGGAAAAGTTGCCAACGCTGAGGAGAAAAGTGTCCAAAACTCTCAGCAGCATATCTTTTAAAATAATGACAACGCAATTACTTAAGTTAGTATTTTTAGCTTATTACTGAATAAATTGAAATTTAGTAGTATCCATATAAATATCTATTATATATGTGACGATAATTGATATTTATAAGTTGGTTCTCTAGAAGAAATCACTTTTAGAGTTAAGACTTAAGGAAATGGTACATTGAAAAAAAATATGATCTTATTGTTACGTATTCTAACTTTATAGTTTCACAAATTATGTGCTGAATATGAATACTTAATAACTAGGTACATAACTATTACTATTATTAGTAATCTAAACTCTATTCTTCACGCGGAACCGGAGACACACACCATGCATGTTCATCGTTTAAATAGTCAACCGTAAATTCCAATTATCATTATCACCATTTTTATTTTTATTTTATATAGTTTTGGATGTTATCAAAATTGTAGTTAAATCTCAACATCTGGCCTCTATTAGCTAGATACGAGGTTTTATCTAGGTCAATAGGTAAATCGGAAATTGATAAAAATAGTTTTCTAGTTCATAGGCTAGCAGCGATCGCTCGAAGCTATGCTCAATATTGAATAACCGTTGTTCTCATGGGTTATACTTTATATATATAACAAACTTCCTCAGACTATGAGGTTGTTAGAAGGCAGACCATTTAAAACGCAGTTGTCAAGGTGGTTCTTACAAAGTATGTTTCACAGTGTCAAGGAGTTTAGTGACCGTCATCAATGTGTATAACATTTGTACGCCTCTTAAGGGCGTTCCATGAGCCAACTAGCGCCGTCAATCTTTGAAAAATAATATCTTCCAATTTAATCAGTTTTATAAAAAAGCTATATAGGTACATAATATTTATTACGATAAATACTATTTTTTAAATGCTTATTTATAACGTGATTCAAGTCGGTAAGTTGTAGTTCGCATAATTGCGAAAAACGGCCGTTTTGGCACATTTGAGAACTACAACTTTGCTTGTCGCAATTATGCCATGTATTGTTATTAAAAAATAGTGTTTAACCTAATAAATATTGTGTACATAGCTTTTTTAATAAAAGGTAATAATTTGTAAGATATTATTTTTTTAAGATTGGCGGCGCTAGTTGGCTCGTATCAGGCCCTTAAAACTAAAGAACAATTAAAACTTAGTGTCAATAAACTCTTCTATCTAAACTTCTATCTTACATAAACATTCAAAAATATATAGGTTTTTGGCAATAGGTATTCAGCCTGTAAAGAGCCTTCCATGAGCCATGACATCATTATTAATGAGTATAACATCTCGTATTCTGTGTAAGTATTCTGACAAATAAATGTATTGAGTTGATTTGACACTTGATTTGGGCTGCGGTATATAGGTACAGTAAGTAGCAGGCAAAACACAGTGTCCCTAAACGTACGTAAGGGAAAATAAGCCATCAAGCCGAGGCCTGGGCGCGATTACGATGATACAGCCATTATACGGGAATCGTTTTATGCCCTTAAATAAAATTACTTTCGTACGGAATTCTACGCTGCGAGAAGAATATAAAGTACTAGTTAATTTAACGTCCGGTTTAAATTTAAGATAAGAGTCATTCAAGGTTCATCTGAAATTGGTCCCAGGTTAGGCATGTGCGAATGAAGCGTTCTTAGGTCCGTATTAATATCAAGCCCTCAAGAGCGAATTCAGCTAATACACTCTGAAGACGTGATCACCTGTGTTATGAACATGTATTTTTATAGGTACCTATAATATCAATTATTATATGCATTATAATAATAATGATATATTTATATATATATATATTTTTTCATAACTTCGAGACAATGTGATCATGGCAGGTGTCCGACGTCTCGCTCTATAGACCAGACTGACTGACCCACCAACACCCCAAACCAATAGCCCCAATTAAGTTATAATTTCCAATCACTGCAATAGTTTATGCACCTGACGGGGTCTATCATTGAGTGCAGTCAGATGCGCTCCAAGACGGATCCCGCTAGGTACATCACATATCACTGTAAAATAAAAATCTCTAAGGGGCCTCTACGCGTTGGACCTATGTCTCCGTGCAAGCCTTTCAAAGGACCGGGTTTTCTTAAACCCGTGAAACCTAGAGATGATATATTATATAGTATGCCAAATGTACACAAAATTGCCTGTAACATAATGTTATAAATAAACTTTTCATTTACAGTTTCACCATCTCAATTATGTCATTTATCAACAAACCAATCTTGAGCGCGTATCACGTGATATCGCGTATCTCAAGTCGCGGTTCGCCTGCAATCAGCAAATACGTTCTCAAGTGTGAGTTTGACAGTTCTCTTGAGAACTGAGTTTTGTTTATTAATACGGCGTTACTCACGTGATACCCGATTCCTAATCGCGCACCTAAGTTACGTTTATTAATAGGAACGATATCTTGAGGTCGTTCTCAAGATTGACTTAGATAGATTATTATATTTAGATAGATATTGGATATATTCTTAAATGTAATTAAGGACTTAAAAAATAATAATAAATGCTATACTAGCACTCACCCCAGGCAGTGTCCGTTTTTCATGTAGCGCCGACTGTGCGCTCGACGCGCTCTCTGGGTTGAAATATGTCAGGAACGCACACCCTGCAACCAAAAAAATAACATTTGGTAATTTGCACAACGAAGTATAATAAAATAATAATAATATACATATTGAAAAACAATGACAAACAACAAACTATAAATGTTATTAATGATATGCTAAAACTGCCGCGGTTCGGCGATTACTTCTTTCATGATTTTTCGTAAATTGTTGTATTACAGCAAAACTTTAAGTTTAATTTTGTCATAGGTAATCATATTAGGAAACCACAGCCTTCTTATCCTAATCTTTTCCATTGTTCATTTATGGACTGCTGCGATACTGATTCGAATAATGTGGATTACAATGACAATACAATACCTACACATTGTAAATAATTTCTAGCAATAAAGAATATTTGTATACTTGAAATCTGGAGGATTGAAAAAAAATATATATTTTATTTTATTTTTCTTGCAACCCAAGATCCACTGTGGCAACACCACAGAAAACGAAATTGGTAACGAAAAGGAAAATAAATTGGTAACACAAACGGAAATAAATGAGGGTAGAACACTTAACACAGAGTGAGGTGCAATAAAACAGACTTTATAACTCATGACGTCGAAATAAGGCTGGTCTCACCCATTCGGTTCCAATTCCCATTTTACTACTCTCGGTTTATATCGGTTCAAGTTCTGATTCAACGAGTACAGCGAGGCTAGCACGAGTCGCGTCAGAGATCGACGTAACGCCGCGGAGCTGTCAAACTAATGTCAAACTTCTTCTTTTTCCCGTCTATTCGGGGCCGGCTCTCCTCGTTCTTTTGCGCCAGGTCGATCTGTCCTAGGTTGTCGCAGTTAGTTGGTCTCTCTCCAGGTCTTTGTGGACTGTGGATAACCAAGTGGCCGGCGGGCATCCTCTAGCCCTTGGTGCGTCCGGTACTGTCATAGCTTTGCGGACGATGTGGTTTTCGTCTCGCCTCATCACATGGCCGTGGCTTTCAATTTTTTTTTCTAAATTAGGAGCGACCTTGAAGCTATCCCTTATATATTATGTCAAACTAATGTCAAACGCCTTGTAATAATGTCACTTTGACAGCTCCGCGGCGTTGCGTCGATCGCCAACGCTGACTCGTGCTACAAGGACTGTAAACTGTTGGGTCAACAGCTGACCCAACATCGACTGAAAAAACCTTTGGAATATTCATCATGATGATGAATAATGATGAATCAGCCGTTAAAGTTTCCGTGACACCCGATTTTGTATGAATCCTTACACATGAGTAAGGATTCATACAAGATTTCACGTACGTTGTTTTAGTTTTTTTTTTACAACAAATCGCTACCACTATTTCAATATACATTTCATGAGGCTTTTGAAAATGTCGGGCAACGACGGTTGCGAAATTATTTGATAATTTTCAGTTTAATGTCCACAGTGGTTGTTTTGTGTTTAATATCACGTTAAATTAAATGTTCGCGAATAACAGTGGCGAAATTATTGGAGAATTCATGCAGGATTTGAAGTTTGGCGCTATAGTCAAGAGTCCCACTACGAGCTCGGGAGCGAACGTGACTGTCGAGCTGCTTCGTCCAGAGTGATGACGCTACGGCGACTCCACTGGATGAAGAGAAGAAGACGCGGATACCCAGGGTGAGGACGCTACCGCGACTCCCCTGAATGAAGGGAAGACGATATGATATTTTGAATATTCTGTAAAATGACATTGGCAAATGACGAACTGTCGAGTACATTAATAAAATAAATATGTATAATAATAATAATAATAATAATAATAATAATAATAACGTCAACGACTTGTCAACAACAAACATGTCATTTATTTTCTTGTAGTGAAAAATGGGGAAAATTTATGTTTTTTACTGGTTTTTAACATGTTTTCCATCATAAGAAAATGATGTTATGATAACGAGATCGAAGACTGCAAACAGAAACGCACGCCCACCACCCCCGCCCGCCTCGCCGAACTCCACGTCGTCGTCGTCTGAGGATGAGTTCCTGACGCCTCAGACCGACACTAGTGTGAGCAGCGATGGCGGGCCGCCGCCGCCCGCGCCGCCGCCAAGACCTGCGCGACGAGGACGGCCTCCGCTGCCAGCCGGCTTGGAACGATCGGGGCGCCCTGCCCCGCGCACCGCTCCCGCCACTAGCAGCCAAGTGCGCCGCATGAAATGGACGAAGAGCATCAACGAAAACGTCATGCGCGCCTATTATGGATCCACAGAGGGGGGAACTAGCCTCACTGCGTACCGTGACCGCATGCTGTCTTTGTTTCAGGCTCTTGAACCGACTGTAACCGTTTCCACTCAACGATTATCGGATCAAGTGCGGGCTATACAGCGGTTACACCTAC
The DNA here is from genome assembly GCA_963506565.1 of Tachystola acroxantha. Taxonomy (NCBI): domain Eukaryota; kingdom Metazoa; phylum Arthropoda; class Insecta; order Lepidoptera; family Oecophoridae; genus Tachystola; species Tachystola acroxantha. Next base: position 13,212,344 of record OY735878.1, read on the forward strand.
TCGCTGAGCCTGTACTTGAGCGACTGCGATCTGAGGTAGGTCCTATCCACACAGCCAACGATTCGCGACAGAGCCCGCCGGACTTGTTGCCGACTTTAATGTCGACAAATGTTCTGGCGGACGCTGTTGCCGAGTCGGATGGCTGTGTGGATATAAACGTAGACAGCCAGGCTAATGAGCAATTGAGGAGGGCTTTGGAGGACGCGATTTTGGAATTCCGTTCCGCACCGCTAGACTCTAGGCCTCGATTACCACGTTTGCCTACTCATAAACGTAATATGGCGCTAATGGGGGCCCTGAACGCTATACTAGAACCATATCTACAGTCTAGTATAGATTTAGCTGATACTCACTCAATCCTATACTGCGCGGCCATTGCCGCATGCCGAGTAGCTGGTGTGAAGTTTAAAAACAACCACATCACTCGACCATCTCGTGATAAGCCAGCATGGCAGACAAGGATTGAGCAACGTATCAGCACGTTCAGGACCCTCATTGGCAAGCTAATCTGCTTCAGAGACGGCAATAGCCGCCCCAGAGTTATGCGCTTTGTACACCAGGCCTTTGCTGGGACCAATATTAGGCCCCAGGAATACATGACCTGGGTTACAGAGCGCATTGACTTTCTGAAGCAGAAAATTTATGCGTGGGCAAATCGTATTCGACGCTACAGAGAGCGTGCGGATAGGTTCCACCAGAATCGTGTCTTCCAAAGTGACCAAAGGAAGGTGTATAGAGGTTGGGAGAAACCCGCTGATCATGTGATTGATGGACGACTGCCAGATGGAACCGCCATGACTACGTTCTGGCGGAGCATTTGGTCGGTGCCTGTCAATCACAACGAAGGTGTTTGGATTGATGCTGTCGAGAGTGCGTGTGAATCGATCGAAACCATGGCAACTGTGTCAATCAGTGAAGATGACATTAGGTGTGCAATCCATCCGACCCAGAACTGGAAAAGTCCCGGACCGGATGGGTTGCACAACTTTTGGCTGAAATGGTTTCGGGGATCGCACGCACTGTTGGCAGCTCAATTTCAAGATGCCATTGACCGCGGATCTCTCCCAACCTTTATGACCACAGGAACCACCTACCTGCTCCATAAGACCGGAAGTACCACGGATCCTAAAAACTATCGACCCATTACATGCTTACCTACCATCTATAAGCTCCTTACATCAGTTCTGAGATCAAAAATAACAGCACATATAGTTGCAAATAATATCTTGGCCCCCTCTCAGAACGGATGTAGGGCTGGGTCCCGTGGTACGAAGGAGCTCCTCCTCATCGACATGGCCATTTGCCAGCAGGTTCGTCGAGTCAGAAAGAATTTATCTGCCGCCTGGATTGACTACAAGAAGGCCTATGATTCGGTGCCCCATTCATGGCTACGGAGGATACTGGAGTTGTATAAAGTAGATACAACTCTATGTGACTTCCTTAGCTCATGCATGGGGCAGTGGACCACAGTCCTTCGGCAACCAGACGGTGGTGATCTTTCTGACTCGGGTGACCCTATAAGGATTGAGCGAGGCATATTTCAGGGCGACAGTCTGAGTCCGTTGTGGTTTTGCCTGGCCCTCAATCCTCTAAGTACTTTACTTAGGGATTCAGGGCTAGGTTACCGACTTCGGAGAGAGGGTGAGTCCATTTCACATTTGTTGTACATGGATGACCTCAAGTTGTTTGCTCCGAATAAACCAGACCTGATGACGCTGCTGAAAATAACTAAAGATTTCAGCAACGACATCAGTATGGAGTTTGGGACAGACAAGTGTGCGGTTATCCATGTACAACGAGGTAGAGTTGTAAATTCTGACGATTTGCAACTCTCAGAAGAAATGTCACTCAGGTCTCTCTCTGAAGTCGAAACATACAAATACCTTGGTATGTCGGAGGCCTTAGGTATCGCTGATAGGGACATAAAACAATCGGTGAAGGAGCGCTTCTTTAGCCGCTTGACAAAGGTACTGAAAAGTCTGCTGTCAGGTGGTAACAAAGTGCGCGCCTTTGACGGTTGGGTTATGCCCCTACTCACATACACCTTTGGCATACTAAGGTGGACTCAGACCGAATTGGACGCCCTGGATAGAAGAGTCCGTCGCCTGCTGACGACATATCGCATGCTACACCCACGATCATCTGTTATGAGATTGTACATCCCACGGAAGTGTGGGGGTCGTGGCTTTCTAAACGCCAAGAACCTACACAACCGTGAGGTGTGCAATCTCAGGGAGTACTTCCTAAACACAGATTGTGGGATGCATCGTGATGTCGTAGCAGTGGACAGGGGTCTCACGCCGCTCTCCTTGGCGAACGCGAACTGGCGCAAACCACCGGTGCTCAGCACTCAGGACCGCATGGACGTATGGAAGGGCAAGGAGCTACACGGACGGTTCTACCGGGCTCTCATGGGGCCCGACGTAGACCTATTACCATCTGTATCCTGGCTACGCTTCGGTGACCTTTTTGGGGAAACCGAGGGTTTTGTCTGTGCAATTATGGACGAAGTTATCAAGACGAACAACTACCGGAAGTATATCCTGAAGGACGGTACGGTCGACATATGTCGAGCATGCCACCGTCCCGGAGAGTCACTCAGGCATATAGTTTCCGGTTGTTCTCATCTTGCTAACGGCGAGTATTTGCACAGACATAATCAAGTAGCCAGGATAGTCCACCAGCAACTTGCCCTTAAATACGGTCTTGTCAGTACTGAGGTGCCGTACTATCAGTACGCACCAGCGCCAGTTCTCGAAAATGGCCGTGCCACGCTCTACTGGGATCGGTCTATCATCACGGACAGGACTATTGTCGCCAATAGACCTGACATCGTGCTGATAGACCGATCGTCGCGTCGGGCAATTCTGGTTGACGTCACCATCCCCCATGATGAGAATCTCGTGAAGGCCGAAAAGGAAAAGCTAAGTAAATACTTAGACTTGGCTCACGAGATTACCGCCATGTGGGATGTGGACTCAACCATAATTGTTCCGATAGTCGTAACCGTGAACGGTTTAATAGCGAAGAGTCTCGACCAACACCTTAAGAGACTCTCGCTAGACAGTTGGGTCAAGAGCCGGATGCAGAAGGCAGTGCTGCTGGACACGGCACGCATTGTGAGGAGGTTCCTCACTCTGGGATCCTAACCTCCGGCAGCTTGGATGCGCATGCATCCCGCTGCCGGTGGGTGGCTATTTTTTATATTTATATATTTTTCTATTGTTTTTTATATTGAAATGTATAAATATATTAAATAAGAGTTGAAATAAATACAGAGAATAATAATAATAATAATAAGCCCGCAGGGCAGCTTTGTGGCGAGCTGTTGGTGCGTAACGACACCACGGACCCGAATGCTCCAGAGAGTGGTCCAGGTCCCCGTCTCCGGCTTGCCGCAATGGCTTGTTCGGAGTGGACTCCCAAGGGGACCTGCAGGACTCTCGCCTCTGGCTTGCCTTAGCCAGCCGGCCAGAGTGGAGTCGTTAGAGCTATAACTTACATCTATATAGCTCGAAGGGGTGGAAGTGTTAAAGGCATAAAGCCGGGAGTAGCCCACTTTCTGGCATTCCAGTAATGGTGAAACTGCAGCACACCTCTCGACACCCCTTAGCCGCTCACACCGGTGTTGCTCTCAGTTGTCTTTCTGACGACCATGTTGAGGGCCCATCTAGTGAGGGGCGAGTCACCGCCTGCCAATTTTTTCATAACTTCGAGACAATGTGATCATGGCAGGTGTCCGACGTCTCGCTCTATAGACCAGACTGACTGACCCACCAACACCCCAAACCAATAGCCCCAATTAAGTTGTAATTTCCAATCACTGCAATAGTTTATGCACCTGACGGGGTCTGTCATTGAGTGCAGTCAGATGCGCTCAGAGACGGGTCCCGCTAGGTGCATCACATATCCCTTCAAATTAAAGTTCTCTAAGGGGCCTCTACGCGTTGGACCTATGTCTCCGTGCAAGCCTTTCAAAGGACCGGGTTTTCTTAGACCCGTGAAACCTAGAGAGATACATAATAATAAAAGTCATTTATTCACATCACACATATTAAATACAATTACACAATATTTAGAATAATAATTAAACATACTACATTAAAATTATGTGTGGGTGAACGGGCGAGATCTCAGCACAGATGCTGTTTTTCAGTCCCCGCCCGGAACCCTAGTTGCCACACACATGTGCCACAAGTACACAACAAATAATACACATAAAAGAAATATTACGCGATAAACATAAAAGAAGAATTTAGAAAAATATTACATGTAAAATCAATTCAAAAGCTGTTAAAAATAAGGCTTTGGAATTAGAAAACTCAAAAATACATATACAGTGATGAACCCATAAAATACCTACAGGCAAAAGAATTGCACAAGAGTGAAAAAAACGAGAATGAACGACCATGTCACTATTAATATAGTGTCACGGCAAAGAAAATCTCCTATGGCACTACTGGTTGTGTCACGGGCAACAAATGGCGAGAATCGCTACCACTATTTCAATATACATTTCAGCTATCACGTGCTGTGTTTCTGTGCCGCGGCCGCGTACGGTAATCGAATGGGAATGAACTAACGATCGCATTACTGCCGCGCTGTTGGCTGCTACACGTGTGACTACAGAAATGACTTTTATTTTATTTGTTATTTGCTGAAAAGTTCCGAAAATTTCCGGGTGTTTTTGTGGAATGTTGCTGGCCAGCTTTGGGGTTTTACGAAAGAGGCGCTGTATTTATTTATTCAAAGTCAAGTGTACATTTTTGCACGTCAACATATTTTTTTAATTTACATTTACACTTTGCAAGGAATAGGTGCCAACGCTGAGGAGAAAAAGTGGCAAAAAACTCTCAGCAGCACACCTTTTACAATAATGATAACACAATTACTTAATAACTAGAAATTAGACAACTATTACTAGGTATTATTAGTAATCTAAACTTTATCCTTCATGCAAAACCATCTCATCTTATTCTACATGACGACGCATCGGCGACTCCTCTGGAGGAAGAGAGAGGATTATGATTTCTTGAATATTCTTTAACATGACGTTGTCAACTGTCGAGTCCATTAATAAAATAAATAAATATAAAATAGGTAGCGTTCGCCATAGATCCTAGATTCCCATTGGTTGTAGTGCTGTCGATTGTACAAATTAATCCATAAAGTGTCACGCCAAGTTTGTCCAGGGTCCAGTTACCGACGGGAATAAATCACCCGTCGCGGCGGCCATCTTGGATCGCGCTAACGGGTTCATTTCCTGCGCCTATACACTTCCGGTCCGGCGGTGTTGCCAGCCAACTCATAATTTTGTACAGTGCAATTTTACTTTTATTATTTTGTGTTTATTGAAGGTTTAAAAGTTCTTTTTGATAATAAACTGGTTTAAGATCAGAATCTTTATTGCAAATAAAAGTATTATTGCACGTCATCATTTTTTATTGAAGTAATTATTACGCCACTTTGCAAGGAAGTTCGCCAACACTAATAATAATAATACCTACACACATTAAAATCACACAGATATACCAAGCTCCATCTTCACATTCAATCCCTCGCACTCTTCGTCTTGTACCCCTTATATCTACTAGTCTAAAAACCCTAATTATTGAAATGACAATGCTAGTTTCTGCCCCGCCATCAACCGAATGATGAACAAGATAACGAATAAATGTAAAAAAATATCTCCGTTTTTTATTAAAATTATTGGCTTAAAATACAGTTTTGTACAAGTTGCAAATCGAAAAAACAGCTTAATTAAGAATTCAGAAAATAGTATGATTTCGGAGCGACTTATTCATTGTTTTTGTTATCATTTTCTACTACTCTCGCAACTCCTACTGTTTATGATTATGCTGTATAAAACCTGTAATAAGTCCCCAACAAAATGATAGGTACAGCTTCAATGGTCTCGTAGTTTTGTAGGTGGGGCAAAGCTCCATTGAAACTTCGCAATGTCATTTAAGTCTTGACTCTGAGCCAGCCAATCACTTGTAAATATTTTCTAGACCATTTTATACACAATGTTTCATATTCTGTAGTAATATAAGTACCTATAAGTATTCACATGTCAGCTATCCTGAGTCGACCTTACCATCCAGTTTAATTATATGTATCAAATAGGCACAACAGCACGCGAATTAGCCGACATACTTGCGCAAATTTATACCGAATGGTCGAATTTGCATCCACCACCGGCCGTCGGCCACCGACCACCACTAATTAGCAGTTAGCCGGCTTTTATTTCCGAGTCGACGTTATCTGAGCCTCTGTAATCTGCCACTGCAACGCCCCTCACTATACGTTGGTCGAGCGACGGGGTCGCTGTTAGGTTTTATGCGCCCCATTGAATTGACAGTCACCACTTACAACGAAATTTTTTTCGGAGTCGACGTTATCTGAGCCTCTGTAATCTGCCACTGCAACGCCCCTCACTATACGTTGGTCGAGCGACAGGGTCGCTGTTAGGTTTTATGCGCCCCGTCGAATTGACAGTCACCAATTACAAGGATTTTTTTTCCCGAGTCGAGGTTATCTGAGCCTCTGTAATCTGCCACTGCAACGCCCCTCACTATACGTTGGTCGAGCGACAGGGTCGCTGTTAGGTTTTATGCGCCCCATCGAATTGACAGTCACCACTTACAACACTATATTAACTTACAGGCGAGGTTGTAATGAATCACCCTGAGGGGGTCAACCCTGGGTGTCCACTGACATTAACCAGGCTACCTCTGAGGGAGGCTGAGACTAGAATAAGGACTTTGGTCGGGAATGAAACTCGCATTACAACAGGGTTTACAATACTCGTTTATTAACGACTAAGTTACATACACATGCCATATACGATAGATGCTTACGATTACTAAAGCCTAGCTCTTAAGCTACAATTTACTTATAACTATGAGTCGGTTGTTACACAGGAGCCTAGTTCTTAGACTATAAAATGCTTCTCTCTAGAGATCTCGACAAGTTAAAATAAACAGGGGTCTGGTTATCAGACTATAAATGCTTCTCTTTAGAGATCTTGATAATTTACAATAAACAGGGGTCTGGTTATCAGACTAGGTACAAATTGCAATCTACTTACATGAGTCTTTCGGCGGTTCACAATTCACCGGTTTCGTTACACATTCCCACAATTCACACCTTGCGGGTATATCGCTCGCGCCACCCTGAAGGGGTTGGGTGCTCGCGTCGTTACTACGATCACAATTACTTCTATCAGAGTGATAGATTCACTACGCACTTCGCAGCTGGATTAGTAATTGCGGACACCAGTGCCCGTGCGTCCCGAAGGCCGCAGCACAACACTGGATCTACCACAGCGGGGTTATGTTTGTTAGGGTTAGTGTGTCACCCGTGACTGTGCGTCCCGAAGGCCATAGCACAACACAGGATCCACCGCATTTGCTGGTTAGTTAGTTGTTACGCTTTGCACTTAATAATAATTCTAAAACTAACCGAAGCGGGGACGATCCTCAACCGACCTGTGTGGGGCAACACCCAGTGCGTCTCGAAACTATGCCGACCCGCAGCTGGAGATGTTCCCACAACCATACGTCTCGGAAGACCGAGACGCGAGCAAACTATTCTTGGAAACGGAGCCGTGCGTCTCGAATATCCCTCAGGCCGCACGAGGCTCCTTCTAACTAGCCTACCCCTCGAACGGATACCGTGCTTCTCGAATTAACCCACGAGCCGCAACGGTACGCAATGAACAGCTCGTTTTCTGACTTGGCTACACCAATGGCACGGACGCGGATCCTGAGGATAAACGCCTGTACTCGGCGTGCGAGTTGAATAACGAGTGCTGCCGCTCCCAGGCGGGCAGCGGCTTTTGTAACGGCTCCGCGGTGGCTGCGCTGCGGTGCGGGGCGAGTGGCGGCGGCGCCCGCGCGCGGTGCACGTGGAGTCGCCTGCGCGGTGCGGTGAGGCGGGGCGGGGGATCTGGCCGGCGGCGGCGCGGCGGCGGGGTGCTCGGGCTGGGAACCGTCGTCGTGGCGCGTGTGCGGGTCGGTAGACCCGTTACATACTCCTCTCTCTTTTGAAGAATTTTTACCTGTAAAAATTCGCCGTCAGACCTGTACCGTCGACAGCACATCACACACATACACAATCATTGCAAACCGGGCTATATTACCGTTGTCTCGACTGTCCATGTATTAATCTTAATGTGCGGTTTACCGTACATGTTTTTATCGCCACAAAGTTATTACAAATTATGTTTCTTACTTTAACAAACAACTGGTTAAATTATCCTAAACTTATTCCTAGTTAAACTTATTCGTATCTTATTTTGTTAATTTATCGGAACTTCATTTCTTAAAATGCGGGTAGTTTTGTTTTGTATGAAGCCTATTCTGTTTAGCTTCATTCCAATTGTTACAAACTTATATTTGCTACAAATAAACTTGCTCCCTCATACTATCTTCATACAATTAGCATTTTTCGGGTTACATAATTAACTTTGTCGGGTTCCAACCATGTGGCGACCCGTTTATAGTCGGAGAGCTAGTTATATTTTAAACAACTTATTATCTATTTGAACCTATTTTTCTTATACAATTAAAATCTATTTAAAATTACGTCTGTCTGTACGTATGTTACGGTAAATGTTTGCCTTTAGGGTATTATGAACATTACCTAACCTATTGTTTCTTAAAATTTTCTTACAAATTAACTAAATTACAGTAACCTGCGTACAGTAATTCTGGTATTACATTTTTGGAACACGGCGTATGCTTTGTAGATGTTTGTCTATAAGCATTGGCTGCCTTCTTCGGTAGTTTTTCATTATCTTCTTTGATTTTAATGCTGGTTTCTTCTGTTTTCTTTTGTACTTCTTGTGTAAGTCTTTTGCAATTTACGCAAGTCTTTACATACTTCGATACGTCTCTGTATAAACCTGGCCAATAATAGTGTCGTGCTATTGTATTGACGGTTTTCGACGTGCTCGAGTGTACTGCGTCTGGTGGTTTGTGGCTTTCCTTCATAATTTTTCCTTTTTGATTACTCGGTACACATAACCTCCATTCGTATTCCTTTTCTAATTTGATACCGTAAGCAGCGTGTGTTATTTTCCTATATAGTTTGTTCTTAGTTATGCGAAAATTTTCATGTTCTTCTGGATTTTGCGTCGTTTCATTCAATTTTCTCTCGTACCAATCTGTGACTTTAGTTTCTTTTATCGCATTGACTACTGGGTTCTCGACTTGTTTCTGGAATTGTTTCTTTTTCTTCTTCTTTCTTTTCTTCTTGTTTTTAGGTTCCTCTGCGGGTAGATTTATTTTTGTATCTTCTTTTGGTGTACTGTTGGTGTTTTCCCATTTAATTTTCAATCCAACTTTTGACAGGATGTCCATGCCGATGATAATATGTGATGCTCTGGACATGACACACATTGGGTGTGTTATCGTGACATCGTTTATCATCATCTCCAAATCAAATGCTTTATTAACTACTATCTTGGAGTCATCTGCGAGTGTTATTTTCTTGTAAACCTTTTTCGTGGGTACTACTTTTCTTGTACATATTAACTGGTGTACTTCATCGTTAATGTAAGAATTAGTAGACCCTGTGTCCAATAACGCATTCCAGGTTTTGCCCAGAAAATAAACTTCGACGAATGGTCTATTGTCGCCAATTGTCTGACCATTTGCCGTGGAAGTATGCGCCGAATCCTGTTGACCGTAACTCCAAGAGTAAGTTGCTGGGTTAGGATTCTGCGTATGCGTTTGTTGTCCGTCGGTTTGTTCTCGCTGACTGTATCTTTGCTCCTGTTTTCTTTTGTTGTGGGTATTTTCCGAAATGTCTTCGAAATCACTGGCTAATTGGATTAATTCTTTTATATTTTTAAATTCTTGTCTCTTTATGTAGTATTTGTATTTGGCGTTCATGTTTTCGTAGATTCGTTCTAATTTTTCAGCTTGTGACATCTTTCCGTATCTACGCATGAGTGTCTGCAACTCTGTTAAATAGTCGATGAAGTTTTGCCTGTAGTACTGTTTCTTCGTAATAATTTTCTCTAGGAGGTTAGCTTCGTAGTTTCTCGGGTAATAATAAAGTTTGAAATCTTCTTCGAAATCTGACCACGTCATCCACGCTTCTTTGTTATTACGGTACCATAATAAGGCCTTCCCTTGTAGGAATCTGGGTAACCACTGGAGCAGTTTACTCGTTTTCACGTCGTTAACTATGGTTAGCTCTTCTAATCTTTCCAAGAATTCAATTGGGTCGTTAGTCGTATCGAACGATATGTTCCATGCAGGTACGTTGTTTGATACGTCGCCTGCTGATGGTCCATTGTGTTCTTCTTGTTCCTCTGCCATGATTTCTGGTTGACTTTCTTCTTGTCTTGTTTTACCTTCTTCTTCTATTTTCTCTTCACGTACGGTTCTTGCCAAGGTTTTTCTTAATTCTTCTACTGTCTTCCCTTCGGTTGGTATATTTCTTGATTCTGATTCTTCTACTAACTTAGGTTTCTTTAGTTCGTAAATCCACGATGTATATGACATTGGTGTTAAATCCGAGTATTCCCGTGATACAGAGTCCTTTAAATTAACGTGAGTTTATTTATTTGGGCGCCAAATGTAATGAATCACCCTGAGGGGGTCAACCCTGGGTGTCCACTGACATTAACCAGGCTACCTCTGAGGGAGGCTGAGACTAGAATAAGGACTTTGGTCGGGAATGAAACTCGCATTACAACAGGGTTTACAATACTCGTTTATTAACGACTAAGTTACATACACATGCCATATACGATAGATGCTTACGATTACTAAAGCCTAGCTCTTAAGCTACAATTTACTTATAACTATGAGTCGGTTGTTACACAGGAGCCTAGTTCTTAGACTATAAAATGCTTCTCTCTAGAGATCTCGACAAGTTAAAATAAACAGGGGTCTGGTTATCAGACTATAAATGCTTCTCTTTAGAGATCTTGATAATTTACAATAAACAGGGGTCTGGTTATCAGACTAGGTACAAATTGCAATCTACTTACATGAGTCTTTCGGCGGTTCACAATTCACCGGTTTCGTTACACATTCCCACAATTCACACCTTGCGGGTATATCGCTCGCGCCACCCTGAAGGGGTTGGGTGCTCGCGTCGTTACTACGATCACAATTACTTCTATCAGAGTGATAGATTCACTACGCACTTCGCAGCTGGATTAGTAATTGCGGACACCAGTGCCCGTGCGTCCCGAAGGCCGCAGCACAACACTGGATCTACCACAGCGGGGTTATGTTTGTTAGGGTTAGTGTGTCACCCGTGACTGTGCGTCCCGAAGGCCATAGCACAACACAGGATCCACCGCATTTGCTGGTTAGTTAGTTGTTACGCTTTGCACTTAATAATAATTCTAAAACTAACCGAAGCGGGGACGATCCTCAACCGACCTGTGTGGGGCAACACCCAGTGCGTCTCGAAACTATGCCGACCCGCAGCTGGAGATGTTCCCACAACCATACGTCTCGGAAGACCGAGACGCGAGCAAACTATTCTTGGAAACGGAGCCGTGCGTCTCGAATATCCCTCAGGCCGCACGAGGCTCCTTCTAACTAGCCTACCCCTCGAACGGATACCGTGCTTCTCGAATTAACCCACGAGCCGCAACGGTACGCAATGAACAGCTCGTTTTCTGACTTGGCTACACCAATGGCACGGACGCGGATCCTGAGGATAAACGCCTGTACTCGGCGTGCGAGTTGAATAACGAGTGCTGCCGCTCCCAGGCGGGCAGCGGCTTTTGTAACGGCTCCGCGGTGGCTGCGCTGCGGTGCGGGGCGAGTGGCGGCGGCGCCCGCGCGCGGTGCACGTGGAGTCGCCTGCGCGGTGCAGTGAGGCGGGGCGGGGGATCTGGCCGGCGGCGGCGCGGCGGCGGGGTGCTCGGGCTGGGAACCGTCGTCGTGGCGCGTGTGCGGGTCGGTAGACCCGTTACAAGGTTTTATCGATCAAACATCCTGAGTCCCTGTAATATCCTTCATCATGTCTTAGCATCTGATAATAATTAAGATTAGCATCAGATTAATTTGCCCCAAACCAAAATACCAAAATCTTTTATTACAAGACAATTTATGGTATTTTTTTGTAAATAATACGTAATTTTTTCAATTAAGAATTAATTTGTATACCTACTTATTATATAAAAGTAACACGTTTCGGTTAAAACGTAAAGTTACATTTACGACCAGATAAACCAGATTTTTTGCCAAATATTAATTTAGTCCGATCATTTGGCGGCGTTACGCCAATCACACAAGGAACACCAAAACAGTCACTGATGAATGCATTTTGCAACATAATCATCGCAGATCGCAGTCAATTCCCGCCCCGCGCCCCCAAATTAGGCGCCCCATACCTAGCTACGCCTCTGTACGTTAGCTATGCCACCACTACAAGCGGACTGTGTTTTCTGTGAAATAAAGCTGGAAATGTTAGAGTGATATGTGCGGACTGGAGGATGTCATGACTCTTTTCCACTTAAAATGGCACGGTTTGTTCGTGGCTGAAGTTAAGATAAGTAAAAATATGCAGGTTTTATTGTATATTCGCCAGAGCAGCAATGGTAACACTTTATGTACAGCCCAAAGGACATAAGTGGACTCGATATTATATATTTAAGGCTTCTATCAAGGTTTACTGATTTACAGGTTTTCTATCAAGGCTACGGTACTAACTACTAAAATTAAACGTCTGAAAAAAATATATAGCAATCTTGGGGTGTCTATTTAGAGACTGATGAATACCGATACACGATTGGACAAACTTCGCTCGATAGAAAAAAATCGCAAACATACCCCCTTCCATATCTTTTAAAATGAAAATTATATCTAAATCGAAATAGTATACAAAATACATCACTATAAATACGAGAGCTTGTTTTAAAAAAATACGATTTTTGTTGGCGTATTTTTATTTCCCCGCCAAAATTCATCCAAAATTCATAAAAATACGAATATCGAGGCACTTCGCCGTGCTCTTCTTGTGCCTTAACGTAAATTATGTAATAAATATGAACGTAATATGTGTATTTAAACTACATATAGTAACTACGTATCCCTGAAATGGTCTGACATGAAACTGAAGACACTTGTACAGACGACAGCAGACCAATGGTAACACTTTTTACTTTTGACAGTTCTTATTATTTGCGTCGTTAGACTTGAAATCGTACTGCAAGTGTTACCATTGGTCAGCTGTCGACTGTACTATACATGTAAGTGACTGTGCATCCAGGATTCTTCAAGACGATCTTGTCTACGATTAACACAAAGAAGTAAATGAAAATAACGCCTCTGCATTTTCATTAACCAATTTCCAACAGGGTATTTCGCCGGCGTCGGGGCAGACCGCGGCGTAGGTGGAGAGACGATATCGTTAGATACAGGGATGGGTGGCTGGAAGAGGCTCAGGACAGGGATGGATGGAAGAGGAGGGGGGAGACCTTTTCCCAGCAGTGGGACAATTTATAGGTTCACAAAAAAAAATTCCAACATAAAAAAACCTGCTGAAATCGTAATAAAAGCCGAAACTTTAAATCAACAATCGCAACGAAAACTACGGAACAACAGAAAACTTTTTAATGAGCATATTTCTAACTTATGAATGCGAAATCGTTAATGAGAAAAAAATTCGCGAAACCTTCCCCGAAGTCTATAGTTGGCGAAAGTTTCCTTCCTCCAGACCTCCAGACGCTGAAAAGATGCAGCGTTGCATTTCGAGGCAAAACTCCTAAGGCCGTAGCTCTCACCAACGAAATTCGAAAGTTCGACCTTCCTGTAGTATCTTTAAAAGACTTTTTCTTTGATCGTGTGATTGAGTTAAGGCTTTTTTGGTGAAGCGAGCTAAAAGTTTGCTTTCAGGTTTACATTGTAGCCTGAAATTAGTTCCAGTTGAATGTCAGAGGAGATATAAAGAGTATTCAATCCTTTTGTATGTATTTACTTCATGTGTAAGTGAAGGCTTGTGTATTCGAGTAGTTTTGTTAGTAGTTCTATCAGAGATATCCACATTATTTGGGTCGAAAAGCTGATTTTTACATGAAAGTTTGAAATTACCTAATACAAATGACAATGCCAGATTCTGCCCCACCATCAACCGCATTATGGACAAGATAACGAATAAATGTAAAAATATTTCCGTTTTTTTTATTAAAATTATTGGTTTAAAATAAAGTTTTGTACAAGTTGCGAGTCGAAAAACAGCTTAATTAAGAATTCAGAAAATAGTATGAAATCGAAGCGAATTATTCATTGTTTTTGTTATCATTTTCTACTACTCTCGCAACTCCTACTGATTGTGATTATGCTATATAAAACCTGCAATAAGTCCCCAACAAAATGATAGGTACAGCTTCAATGGTCTCGTAGTTTTGTAGGTGGGGCAAAGCTCCATTGAAATGTGGCAATGTCATTTCTTTATTTACACAAACTTATTTTATGAATACTTATAAATAAAAAATTGAGGCCATATCGCTGCCCTGCGGGAGAGTGCCCAAAAGGCTGGCGACGTTACCTCGTTGTATAGCAAGTAATAGTACGCTGTACGTATAACGCTGGCCGAGGTAAGCATTTGGTCACCAGATGAGTCAATTAGGCGCGACGATAGTTCCTTGAACAGTCGCTGCACCTCTGGTTCTTATGACCCCATGGTCTCAACACCAAACGACGCTTGAGGCTTTTTTTTGCTTTCTTTCTTAAAAATTACATTCATATTTGGATTGGATTGACTTTGGTATATTGAATTTCAAAGGCGTCGAAAGTATTTTTGACATATGTCTATTTTTATGCCTCATACTGTTCGGATACCTTACCTAAAATCGAGGGAGCTCGGGGCCATGATCCACCACTTGAACCCATTGCGTGTTGGATTACACATGCTTTATAATTTTTTTCTTTGGCATTCAAGTTCTCACACTATTGAGAGCATTCTGTAAATGTAATTTTGAAAACTTATTGTTACATGGCTAACTAGACCGGAGATCGAACCTGGAACCTCCGTAAGTCCAGTGGCCATAGCTATTCCACTCTCTCCACGTCTCATCTTAAAACTCAAAATCTCTTAGCGCATAATTCGGCAAACTAAATCACGTTTCCCTGAGCCGGTCTTAAGATGCGGTCTTCTCAAAAGCGATGCGATGGCAAGACACCGCCTCGGGCCAAATTGCGTTATCACCGGGCCTTAATTAGTCACTCACAAAGAAATAGTACATGTACAGCTACTTTGCGAAGGGCTACCCTCGTTTTCATTAGCTACAAAGGAGATGGAAGATAGGGAGTGATATAATTGAATTTGTGTATAGAAGCTATGAAGACTTATAAATATACTGTGCACTTACAAATTATTCCCATTATTAGCAATCTACACTTGAGCCACCACAGGCCACGCCACGTCCACCGAAAATCTTCATGGTTTTATACATACTTAAAGGGTATGTTACGCAACTCCATTTATCGGACAATAGTAGTAGTATTCCGAAAACCATGTCATTCGGTTAGAAACATGATTTACGATGACGCGCTCCTATTTTTACTCAGAATTTGTATTACGCATTGGCCATGCTCGGTGAATAAATTAGAACATGATGAAAAAATTCTGGCCGTGGGCAGGACTTTAACCTGTCACGGAATAACAAGGTCGCAGCTTCAAGTCCTGCCTACGGCAAGAATTTTTTCATCATGTTCTAATTTATTCACCGAGCATGGATAATGCTTAATACAAATTCCGAATCTACACTTGATCCACCATGCGGAATCGGCGACACACACCATGCATGATCATCGTTTAAATAGTCGTATATTCTGTACTCTTTCTTAACCAGTGATTTAGATTTAGATTCCTTTATTTCACTTTTACATAATAACATACTATACAATAATAATCATTATGTCAAATATAGTCTTATATGTAAAAATGATCGTCAGATAATAAATAACTTAGTCAAAAGTAAAATACAATAATGTTAACTATAACATTGTAAACGCGTTATTAAGTAAATAACAAATAAAAACAAAATTAAATCAGGTGTATGTCAAAATGTTTATGGGATAAAACCGTGCCGAAACTAGTCGCCGCTGTTTTCCAAAATGACCCCCCAGCCCGCAGGTCATGAATCCTGAACTTTCATGTAGCGTCACGTGCACGGTGGATGCCACGGATGTGTCCGTAATTTGTTTTAACAAACTTAAAACAAGTAGTCAGAACGGGATTACGCTAGAGCTCTCGGTCTAGATGCTATTTGGGGGCGCAAATTTTTACGTTATTACGTTTTTAATAATATGAAACTGAGAATTTGAATTACGCATTATCCATGCTCGGTGAATAAATTAGAACATGATGAAAAAATTACTCCGTGACAAGTCCTGCCCACGGCAAGAATTTTTTCATCATGTTCTAATATGAAACTGTTTTATAAAATAGTTCTAGTTTTTAAGGTCAGAGTTGAGGTGCATTCATAATCGCAGATTTATTGCTATAATTGTGGCATTTATTGCGTGATTGGCGTGAAATGTTGGCAATACCATCAGATGAATGGATGGCGTGAAAATTGAGGTGATAAATACGCGGTGTTACTGTATGCTGAATGTCGCTTTAGCGATGTAATATTTTTGTCATAGCAACTTATTTGAATACATCTCTCGTCCCAAGAATTTTGACGCAAAGTGGCATAGGTATATGTTCTAAAAATAAACTAAGGAACCCTGCTTAATATAATAACACGTAGACGTTTTCGTATAAGTATTACGATAGTGTAACTACTTAAAGATCCTTAGTCTATACTTTTTAAATTACATAATAATAATATTTGTCATCGTAGCACATTTTATCGATAGAAATACTTTGCCGATCTCATAAATCTGTAAACTTTCCTAAAAATCTCAGAAGCACGTGTTCGCAATAGTACTGGAATGAAACTGAATTCTCTTTAGCAACACAAGCATTTGCCCGCGGTTCTACCTGAGCATAAAACCTTCTTGGCATTCTATTATAAGAATTAGCTAGATCCTCTCGTCCAATAAAATGATTCCTAATTTTTTTATAAAGGACGGTAAATTAAATACCGAACCTCTATTGTTAAATGGTCATTCTACTATTAAATATCTACTCCAGAAGGCTTATGTAAACGAGGCACAAAGGCGAGTGCGTGCAAACGAGCGGACATAATTAGTTTTTTTTTTTGCAAAATGGGGGTACCTGCAAATATCAACAACTTTTCTCAACGCAGTCAGCGAACACGAAAGAGGGTAGATCGTTTTGTGTCACCCTTCTGACGTTCAACACTCACCGACTTCAGTCTACTCGTGACCATGATGGCTGCAATGCTGTCGAAATATCGAGACATCAATAATAAATATTTACCGCGGTAATTCCCCTTTTATCAGATTAATACTCAAGAAGAGTTTCAGATGCTGTTGCAGCCCTAAGGACTGTAATGTAACACTTCATATGCCTTTAATTAAACTGGCTAGATAATACACTGTTATTTGACAGCAGCCATAGGTAAAGGGATGTACTCATTCCAATCATCACCATCATCAGCCCGTATCAGTCCACTGCTGGACGTAGACCTCTCTCAACACGCCACTCAACCCGACTCTCGGCATTTTGCATCCAGTCTCTGCCTTGAGAAGGTCATCCCTTGCGAAGTTTACCGGTTCGTGGCCTCCATTCGAGAACCCGTCTACTCCATTGGTTATTAGTTCTACGAACGGATTCCAAACGAAGTACAAGTCGCGTCATGTAAAAAGAACGCTGGAAGAAAGTGGGAGGGGGGGGGGGGGGGGCATGGGTACGAGCAAAGGTTGACTGACGAACCAATAGCGCAACGGCAAGCATGCAGCGCGCAATGACTATTCCTTAGTCATTGGCAGCGCGTGACCCGCCCTCCGCGCGCCGCACCTCATACCACCAAATAGATCGATAAATCGCCTAAAGGTGCTCCCTCACCGGGAGCATTCGCGTGTAATGTAACGTTGCAGATTCGACTTTGAGCATTACATTACAATACTACCTCCCTGACTGACGCTGTTTTTCTCCCTCACTGATGTAATGCTCGAATCTGTAACGTTACATTACACGCGAATGCTCCCGGTGAGGGAGCACCTTAATGCGCAGCTTGACCGCCAGCGTTCTTTTTACGTGACGCGACCTGCCCCCTTACCTTGAAGTCTTATAGCAGTATTACTTCCATAATACTTTGTTACTTCGTATAATGACGACCTTAAAGTAGGCTCATTAAGGTCGTCATTGTACGAAGTAACAAAGTATTATGAAAGTAATACTGCTATAAGACTTCAAGGTAAGGGGGCAGGTCGCGTCACGTAAAAAGAACGCTGGCGGTCAAGCTGCGCATTAAGGTGCTCCCTCACCGGGAGCATTCGCGTGTAATGTAACGTTACAGATTCGAGCATTACATCAGTGAGGGAGAAAAACAGCGTCAGTCAGGGAGGTAGTATTGTATAGCAGTATTACTTCCATAATACTTTGTTACTTCGTATAATGACGACCTTAAAGTAAGCTCATTAAGGTCGTCATTGTACGAAGTAACAAAGTATTATGAAAGTAATACTGCTATAAGACTTCAAGGTAAGGGGGCTGTACTAATCCAGATTTATAAACGAACAGACATAGACGTAGAATTTAATTATTATTATTTCCAAGGGGCGCCAAACTCGTGCTTAGCCCGGGGCGCAAATTCTCCTCTACGACCCTGAACTTTACCCTTTAAACTAAATAAGATTAAAAGCAAAACTTGAGTTTTTGCCCGTCTCACATTTAGACGTCTCGCTGCTTGAGGCGACCATAAATTCTAGAGGACTTGTGATTAATTAAGTCTTGGCGATATAAAATAACTCAGCTGTGGTCCTATCTTTCTAGCTTGTAGTAATTGTGTTATTTTAGTGGTGCATCATGATGTAGAGACAATATAGAGTCTATAGAGCATTGTATTATGATTTGATACATCTTGGAGAGTTTCTGTAGCAGAAATTTGTTTTATTTATTTATTAAATCTTTATTTCGGACCGACGATCTTAAAATGTTAGTTACAGAAGACATTGCCACATTTCAATGGAGCTTTGCCCCACCTACAAAACTACGTGACCATTTAAACTGTACCTATTATTTTGTTGGGGACTTGTTACAGGTTTCATATTGCATAATCATAATCAGTTTCATTTTCTACTACTCTAGCAACTCCTATAGAAGAATAACAAAAACAATGAATAAATCGCTTCGATTTCTTACTATTTTCTGAATTCTTAATTAAGCTGTTTTTTTTTCGAATCGCAACTTGTACAAAACTTTATTTTAATGGTTTTAA
Source organism: Tachystola acroxantha (assembly GCA_963506565.1). Taxonomy (NCBI): domain Eukaryota; kingdom Metazoa; phylum Arthropoda; class Insecta; order Lepidoptera; family Oecophoridae; genus Tachystola; species Tachystola acroxantha. The sequence continues at coordinate 13,231,677 of OY735878.1, forward strand.
CGGTTGATGGTGGGGCAGAATCTGGCATTGTCATTTGCAATTGTCACAATGAATGAATGTTTCACCTAGTTTATATACTATAATAGCAGCTGTAAATAGGCTTTGTCATTCAGTGTATACAATTAGGGAAATTATTGTGAAATGTCAACTATTTTTTAAATCTATCATTCTAACATCTATCATTGTTCTATGACCTTATACCTATTCCACATGAAGATCTTTATAAACCAGTTCATTTCGTGCCAGTGAATTGTTAAGAAAACAGTCTCACATAATGTCTTCTACATTGTGACCACAAAAATATAATCCACAATCTGCAACATGATCGGCGACGCTCGTATTTTTAACTGTTTATTGCACAACATTACCATAGTAAAATAAAAAGAGTAAGCTGTCTTCAAGAAAAGGTATTGAATGAGCTTGTGTCGTATACAGACGCACACAGTGACACGAACTCAGACGATCAGTTGGGACCGCGCAGGCACAAACTATGCACACTCGGACTGGGCGCTCACGTCCGATTTGCACTTTTGTTTTGTTTCCTTGCGCGGCAGCGATACAATTTTAATTACAATGCAATAATGATGTAAGGCCCTGGTTGATATTTATGATACGTGATCGACAGGCCTACGAAGTAGGTAATTAAATGACAATGCCAGATTCTGCCCCACCATCAACCGCAAGTTGTACAAGATAACGAATGAATGTAAAAATATCTCCGTTTTTTAATAAAATTATTGGTTTAAAATAAAGTTTTGTACAAGTTGCGATCCGAAAAAAACAGCTTAATTAAGAATTCAGAAAATAGTAAGAAATCGAAGCGATTTATTCATTGTTTTTGTTATTCTTCTTCTATAGGAGTTGCGAGAGTAGTAGAAAATAATACTGATTACGATTATGCAATATGAAACCTGTAATAAGTCCCCCAAAAAATTATAGGTACTTACAGCTTAAATGGTCACGTAGTTTTGTAGGTGAGGCAAAGCACCATTGAAATGTGGCAATGTCTTTTCGTAAGTGGCCGGAGGCAGCCTGCTATTCTTATTTTACTATGCCACTACTGTACACTGCCGGCCACTCGCAATTCCCTCCAACCGCCGCTTTCCCGCGAATTTCTTTTTAGACTTAGCAATTTTCACATTGCTACCTGGCTTTATGTTTCCTTTTGTCGGTGGATTTGTTGGACTTTTTTCAGTGGCCTAACGTGTAACGTGTTTTTCAGCATTTAATTGCGTAATAATGTAGCACTCCGTTTTACGTTAGATTTGTGGTTGTTTCTATGAGCGCGGTAAAATAATACGTTTCTTTTATTCTTCGACGAATTGGTTGAACAATGTAATTCAAGTGCAATTTAAATAGGGTAGGACTCAATGTATTATCAATGTAATAATTGTATTATCATTGTTTTAAAAGATGTGTTGCTGAGAGTTTTTTGCCACTTTTTCTCCTCAGCGTTGGCACCTTTTCCTTGCAAAGTGGTGTAAATGTAAATTCAAAAAATATATTGACGTGCAAAAATGTACTCAACGTGCTTACTTGCAATAAAGAACATTGACTTTGTAGGATCCCTTTAGGTAGGTACCACCATCGTTACCTATTTCTGCGGTCAAAATAGAAGGAGTAATAATTACGGAACGTTAGGTACAGCTAACAGCAGATCAAGTATAACACTTTGTAGTTTGGACCGTTCTTATTATCTGCGCCGTAAGAATTAAAATCGTACTGCAAGTGTAATTGATCTGCTGTTGTCCGTACGGCAGGGCGGCTTTCACAATGTTAAAAATATTATTTAACTTTTTATATTTATTTATAAACTCACGCCTGATTCCCGTAGGGGTAGACAGAGACGATGGACTTCCATCTGCTGCGATCCTGGCACACCACCCTTGCCTCCTCCACATTCATCAATCTCTTCATGCTCGTCGGTTTGTAGTAGACGGTACTTGACCCTTTTTTAAGTAACTTTTTAAACAATTTTATGTATAAAGGCGAACTTACGCCTTACCTACCTGTTGACTTTAGGTCATGCTGAAAAATTAAGGCAGGGTATACATAATAATATAATATAAAACAGAATTGTAACATGTCCCATCGGATGAGGCATCGACTCTCATTGAGTAAATGTAGAATTTTTTTAACAAGAATATAATATTTCATACCTACTTCAAGGACTAATGAATACAAGGACAACCTGTATACTTTTTACATTTTGCCTTCATTGGCATACTTCATTATGATTCAATTCCAATCGCCCCCTAACCTTGTCCCTTCGAACGGCTCTGTACAATTATTCGGAAGCACCACTCACCGTCAAAAATATCTCGTCGAGTAACAATTCGATCCCGGGATTTTTTGTTCTTTTTTTAAATTTTTTATTTTTTTCCCGCCGCCGTCACTTGTCACTTCTGCCGTGATGTTTGGTAATGGTCCGTCAGTCACGCCATGATAATTAGTGTTGTTTTGTCAGACCGCGGGCTTTCTTGTTGACACGTTTTCACGAGTGCTAAACCATGCTAAACTGAGGTGCATATTTATTAGTAGTTTTTTGAATTAAAAATAATATAGTCAACCATTACTTATATGGGTTGTTAAGAATCCTAAAATCTAATGGAATTGGTATTAGAAAAGATGATGATGACGATGGAAATGCTATAAGGCTGTATGATCTTTTGGCGCATTTGCCTTACTAAAAAACGCAACAACAACTGTCATTCTCACTCTCGTGGTTCGCCTTTCGCGCGAAAAACCGGTGGTGGTAATTGTGATTCGAATTGGTCAGAAATGTGGTGCTCATTGATGCAACTCAGAGAATATTGATGTGGGCAGTGTGGCTGTGGGATGGTTCAGGTGCTATCTTTGTGACGACAGCGGAGCTGCAATTCGGTGAGATCAATCCAATCTAGTATTCCTTGCCATCTCCCAGAGGCCCAGAGACCATACCTCGTAGGGGTGGCTGCCTTTTACAGGGTGAAGCCGACAATTAAACCTAGGCCCGTATTAATAAATCACTCTCAGCTCAAAAGTCAATCTTGAGAACGACCTCAAGAAGGCGTTCCTATAAATAAACGTAACTTAGGTGCGCGGTAAGGAATCGGGTATCACGTGTACCGCCGTATTAATAAACAAAACTCAGTTCTCAAGACTGTCAAACTCACACTTGAGAACGTATTTGCTGCGGCGGACCGCGATGTTTGCTTGAGTTCTTCAACTTGAGAAAGACGTCACCATAAGTCGAATTGTACTATTTAAAACCCAAACGCAACTGTCACTGTCGTCCATATGCTACATCGCGTAAGTGCAAGCGGGATACCTTGCTTATAATCTACTCGTATGTAATAGGAAAGTTGGTCGCCGAATTGTTGTATTTATCACCAAAACGTACTAAAAACGTCTACAACTTTGCGACAAATAGGCGAACTAACGAAATATGGAATAATGGTCAAAAATACTCATAAATATTTTCGAATATGATTCGTTAATTCCTTTATTACAATACAATTCCAAAGCAAAACCCAACTGGCCACCAAAAAACAAGTAAAACACCTAATCCAACTCATAAAGTTGTAGTTAAGGCTGCAATTAAGGATAATATGATCGAACTCCTTAATCCGGCCCGTGCGCATTATACCTATTTAACGGGATTCTCGAGCGTTCCCGGAATGCGTAATTACAAATCCCTGTCGGTTTCAGACAAGATTGCATTGCACTTGGTGCCGTCATCCTCCAGAACTCCATATAAATTCGAAATATAAGACATCATCACACTCATCGTACAATTTAGAATTGCCTATGTTTCCAGAAACATATATTTTAATCGTCTTTACAGCAGACATAAAAAACATAAATACCATTAGTCTTCAATTACAAGTCAGTCTTAACCGTGAAGGAACTTGCCACTTTCATTCTCATTGTCAGAAAGACGATTGTTTCCCGATTCTCCATAGAAATTCGGTACGTCGCACTAGCATTTCTGCGACCAAATTATCAAGTACTTAAAAAATCGTAGTGCGTGGAACACCCAAGGTAGTTAATAGCAGATCACTGGTAACAATTGCAGTATGATTTAATCTCTTATGACACAGACAATAAGAACGGTACAAAGTCCAAAGTGTTACTTACACTTAATGTGCTGTCGATTGTACAGCCACTGTTGGTAGTACTGAGATAAGAAAGGTGAATTTTTCTCTATGTAATCTTTCCTATCGAGATTCAAACATCCAAAAGTACTTACTCACAACTTACAGTATACGTAACTGAACAGGATTTGCAAATACGCTTCCGGTATATTCCCAGGACACGGTTATGAGTCCCGGACGTAATCCCGGTATAATTGTTGTCCGAGGAATGCCTTGGAACTTCGCGGCCGTAATTACGGGAATAAATATCCCGGGATTCGAGTCACGTAAGGGTTGAATTCCAGTTTCTATAAGTACGTTTTATAATCGAATTTGTATTGTCTAGAAAACGAAGGGTTGGGCATTTCAAAGCTTTCAATTAGACTTGGAAAGTCTGAAATGTTCTAACTACTATACCTCCCTGGTTTATTTTATTTATTTATTTATTTTATTAATGGACTCGACAGTTCGTCATTTGCCAATGTCATGTTAGAAAATTCAATGTATAATAGTCTTCTATCTTCCTCCAGGGGAGTCGCCGTAGCGTCGTCACCCTGGGTAGCCGCGTCTTCTTGTCTTCATCCACAGGAGACGCCGTAGCGTCAATCACTGTGGACGAAGCAGCTTGACAGTCACGTTCACTCCCAAGCTCGTAGTGGGAATCTTGACCATGGCGCCAAACTTCAGATCCTGCTTGAATTCTCCAATAACTTCACCATACTGTCATTCGCGAACATTTTCTGATTAATTTAACGTGATATTAAACACAAAACACCCAATGTAGACATTAAACTGAAAATTATTAAATAATTTCGCAACCGTCGTTTCCCGCCATTTTCAAAAAGCCCCACCTCCCTGGTTCTATGTCATAGGCAGGTACAGAGGCTTCTTCCACCTTGGTCATAGTAGACTTAGGTCACATCTTGGAATGCTTCCACGTGGTCTAGTTCACGACATCGAAAGTCACTATATCGACGGGTCACTGTATCGACAGTACGCTATATCGATGGTACGCTACATCGACGGGTCACTATATCGACAGTACACTATATCGATTACGCTACTTTGACAGTATGCTATATCGATGGTACGCTACATCGACGGGTCACTATATCGACAGTAGGCTATATCGATGGTACGCTACTTCGACAGTACGCTATATCGATGGTACGCTATATCGATGGTACGCTACATCGACGGGTCACTATATCGACAGTACGCTATATCGATGGTACGCTACTTCAACAGTACGCTATATCGATGGTACGCTACATCGACGGGTCACTATATTGACAGTACGCTATATCGATGGTACGCTACTTCGGCAGTAGGTACGCTATATCGATGGTACACCATATCGATGGTACGCTACATTGATAGTACATCATATCGACGGTACGCTGTATCGACGACTTAGGTGAGAGCTCGACCACACAAATCTCGGCCGATGGTCGTGCAGCCACCTTTTGAAAAAAGGTAGGTGTCAAGTCGACCACTCGAACACAAATCTCTGGATCCTTTTTTAAATTCAAAACGCTGCATATTCATTCCGTGATTGGTAAACTATAATCTAAAAGTGTGGGTGTGACCAAAGTCGACTCGTAATATTTTAATCTTTAATAGGTGTGACGTACGTGGAAGCATTCCAAGGTGTGATCTAAGTCTACTATGACCAAGGTGGAATAAGCCCTAAGTTGAATCAAAATGGCGGCGAAATTGTAAACAAACTCTTCAATGTTACAGTCAAAAACACACCAAGTGTAAAACTTTTGTCTTTGGATCGTTTTTATTATCTGTTGTGTAAGAGTTTAAATCGTAATAAGTGTTACGATCACTTTGCAGTCCAGCCTATTTTCACGAACTGCCGCCATTTTAAGATTAAATTAAGCGATTATGAAAATAATTATCAAGGTAATTTGATTGTAATTTGTTGATATTTTGCTATTGTATGTGAATAATATAGCCACTTCGCTAATTGACACTTAGTTGTTTGGTTGACATCGTTCAATTAACGTGCTAGCTGTTCAATCAAACGTCTATTTTAAGCAGTTGACTGCTACAAATGTATGTGCTTTTATTCTACAGTAATATTTTCATTTTAAGTAACTTTTTTTACCGGTTCACACTACCATCCTAAGGGGTTGCGAGTACACGTTGAAAACGATCGTATAAGTTAAGCGACGTTGGTCGAGGTCAGGACCTGAATGGGTGACCGCTAGTAACTCATTCATCTGAGCCCCTTCGTGCCTCGGAAAGCACGTTGAGAAATTGGTCCCGGTTATTGTCGATTGCCAGCAGTCGTTAGGCCACTTCAAAGGCCTACGGGTGGCCTGAATAACTTATGACAAATAGGTTTGGTCACTAAACCACACGAAAAAGAAAAAAAAAGAACTACCAACCTGTATAATGGTATTTGTGGTTATCGCGTTGCTGTCATATAACCATCGCGTGATCAGCAAATACAGGCTTAACTATGATCACATAATACCTTTTATCCATAAAAATAGTTGCAATAAAGATCAAAGACTAACCTTTCAGCGGCCTTCGCAGTTTGCGCTCGTATCAAATTATATTTTGGCACAATCTCAAAAAGCGCTCGAGTAAAAACAAGCTAATATTGAGGACGTGTCTTATGTATGGGCGAACAGTTTGAGAACAGCTGTTAGCAGCGGCTGAAAAAGCTGAAGGTTCGAAAGTTATAGAGATTCAAAATTAAACTGGTGGATATGAGTTAAAATTGAGTTCGGAGATTCAATATTAAATCGAGCTTTTGGTCTTGGGATAATAATGTAGTTTTGCTTTTCAGGGTCTGTTAGCAAACTAGGTAAAGAAAACATCCTAAACGATTCAGAATTTGTATTATGCATTATCCATGTTCGGTGAAATTTTTCATCATGTTTACATGATGAAATTTTTTTTGCCGTGGGCAGGACATGAACCATGTCACGAATGACAAGGTCGCAGGTTCAAGTCCTGTTTAATTTAATTTAATTTAACAGTGGTTGAATCACCGATTTTACAATATACAATTAGTGGTCAATGTTCAACGTAATTGAAATCACTTTAAAAGGCTCGTAGGGTTCATAGTCCAGTGGCGAGTACACGTTGAAAACGTGTTTGGGCGAGATCGGTTGGTACGGTGGAACACAGAGAAAGATGTACAGGAGAGTTTTTAAGGTTGAGATTTTCTCAAAAACTACATGACATATTGCAAAAATTATTTCACTGTTTGATAGATAAAAGTTGAAACTACGTACCTAACTGTAAAAAAATATTAAATTTGGTAAAGTAGTTTTTGAGAAAATCTCAACCTTATTGAGGCCCCTGTGATAAAACACTCTAAGATAATCTAAAATAAAATGATTATAAACGAATAATAAAGATAAATATAATTAAATTGAAAATTACATAGCTTTTTAATAACAGTATTTTAACTAAGAAAAAGACAAGTCAGAGCAGAAAATACATAAAACATGGCCTCAAAGAGGTTCCATAACACCCTGTATACTTATCTCTGTCTTCGACTGTACCTAGATGGGTGACCGCTAGTGACATTTTCATATGAGCCCCTCCGTGGTTCAGAAAGCATGTTAAGCAGTTGATCCCGCTTGCTGTCAGCAGCAGTCGTGAGGCCATGTCATATGCCTACCGGGCGGCCTCAATAACTCTAACAATAGGATCTACATGATCGCCTTGATCGATTCGACAAATTGAAACTCGGGGTTTTTTTTTTCGCCCATGTACCTCCGACAAGGTGGTCGGAGCCTTTATTTGGCTTGACATGATTTTCGTAGTTTTTTTTTTAACCTTGCTCTATTTATTGGGATCAATGCATACATACAAACTCGGGGTTGTACTCATGATATATTTTGAATTGGTAAGGTTCTTTAGTAAGTAAATAAAAACTGCAAAAAAAAAACTGAACTAAGTACGTCACAAGTCACACAATGACCTTAGAAATGACCATTAGGTCAAATTCCAGTGAGGAAAACCGTTGCAAAAAATTAAAAATACCTTAAAATTTAAAAACTTCGAAGCACAGTAACTATTCACATTAAATACATAAAAATGATAGTTGAATTTAATGTAAATATTTTATTTTTATTTTGTCACAAATTGTTTAACTTACTTAATTAAATGCTGTGCAGAATTAATGTATGTCACAAGCCTAACCATCCATTTAATTTTGTCTAATGAACAGCCTGTAACACTTGAATTGTGATTTCAACTCTTATGGTGCAAGCAATAAGAATTGTACAAAGTGTAAAGTGTCATAAGTACCTGCTTATTGCGCTACTGTGCAAAGTCGCAACGAATCTGAGAAATAATTCAGAGGTAGGAGTCCCTCCCTCAAATAAGGAAAAGGCCGGACATAATGAATTAGGTGTAAGAAAAGTAGGTAAAAATGAACGAGAGAGAAAGCAATAAAACGCTAGGGTGTGACACGTGAGACAGATTTGCGATTCGGTTTTGGTCTCATTTCACTTTAGGACCCAGGTAGAATCATAATTTAAGACTAATTTAACATTTAACAATTAAAAAGTACATCATCATCAGCCCGTATAAGTCCACTGTTGGATGTAGGCCTCTCCCAAAGCGCGCCACTCAACCCTACCCTCGGCCCTCTGCATCCAGTCCCTGCCAGCCATGTTGCGAAGGGCATCCCTCCTGGTCGGGGGGCGTCCCACACTACGTTTACCCGTTCGTGGCCTCCATTCGAGAACTCGTCTACCCCATCGGTTATCGGTTCTACGATACGATACGGGCTGGTCACAGCCCACTGACACTTCAGTTTACTGATTCTATGAGCAATGTCAACCACTTCTGTCTTCTGGCGGATATACTCGTTTCTTATTCTATCTAACAGAGAAATGCCAACCATAATAGCGACATTGAACTTGTGGGCCAGTCTCAGCGTCAATGTCCACGTTTCGGCTCCATAGGTCATCACTGGCAGGACGCACTGGTTGAAGACCTTAGCTTTCAGGCATTGTGGTATTGAAGACGAGAAGATATAACGAAGATTAAAAAGTACAGACGGTAATATAACCCAGTAGGTATCTATCTACCTAATGGTTTTGTATAGGTTAAATAATCATCATCTGCTGCCTATTCTTACGACATCACATTGGGACACAGACCTTCCTTGGGTCATGATCCTTCATGCGTACCTACAATAAAATACCCCTTATTCTTTTTTGAACCAAGATTCGGTTTCGGTCATAGATATTTTGGCCCCATTCGTCTCTAGAGTCGTCCTTGATCGTACTCAGTTACAAGATCGCAATCAAGCGAAAGGGTCCAAAATACCTACGAGATATGGAGCCGATTCCACACTAACCTACCGGGCCTAAGAGATTGGACAGATTGTCCGATATCCACGTGTTATGGTAAATATATGGTTCTGGTCCTAAGGAAATCTCGGTTCGACAACTAGTCTAATCAAAAAGCCGAAAAATATTGCTCACATTTTATTCCCAATCGTTGATTAAAATAATAATAAATAAAATATTTATTAACAAGCTGTACCCCGCAACTTCGTTTGCTTAGAGGAGGAGGATGGAGAGGATGGATGAGATCAGGAGGCAGATCTTCCTCTCTGGATCCTTGTTTCCACATCACATACCGACATGGCTTATAGCCTATGAGCTGTCCGTCAAAATCCCTTCAGTAGTTATGGCGTGATACTTGCACAAAGTCACAGACAAACAGACAAAAATTCTAAAAATTAGTGTTTTGGCATCAGTATCGATCCTAAAACACATTACAATTATTCTTTTCAAAAAATATCCAATGTACAGACACAACTTTTTTACAGTCTTATTATATGTATAGATTAGATAAAACAATTACTGTTTTTATCGTGTTAAACATTTTATTATTGATGTCTCGATATTTCGACAGTATTGCTGCTATCATGGTCACGAGTAGACTACGGTCCACTCAGTGGTGTGTTGGTACTCGTGACCATGATGGCTGCAATGCTGTCGAAATATCGTCGACACATGATGGCTGCATGAGGCTTTGGTATTAATTTCAACTTTACCCGTCCACGCTTTTCTGAGATGGTCACTGTCTTGACAGACAGACGGCCAACAAAGTGGTCCTATAAGGGTTCCTTTTTTCCTCTTGAGGTTTGGAACCCTAAAAACTTATTCTCAAATGAATGTAAATTTAGAAATCCATATTGGTACACACGAATACAGAGATAAGTACATAGAGGGCTTCAATAAGGTTGAGATTTTCTCAGGAACTACTTGACCGATTGTAAAAATTCTTTTACTAGTAAGTACATAGTTTATAGTATAGTACGTAATTGTAAAGAATTTTAAAAAAATATTCGAATACTTTTTGAGCAAATCTCAACCTTAATAACGTACCCACTATAGTATGTACAAAAAATAGTTCATATGTTTATGCAACCGAAGAAAGTTTTCTTCTCATCTCAACTGCGCTCGGTCAGTGTATACACGCCTTAAATGGAACCACGTGAATCAATAACTGCTGACCGTCTCATTACAAGCCCCCAGTTTCAATCAACGTCAGTCATGGGAATGTAGACTTTATCAATGTTAGCTCATAGTCGAATCTTGCTTGGGGTTTAGCCGGTCATAAGGCTTTTAATCGCTACAGTTTGCAATAAAAGTGTCAAACTGTACAGTCAGGAACATAGGTCTAGAGTTTAGATTGTAGATAAGATAAAATATATACTTACCTACTTAGGATTTTTTTTAAGTCTGAAGGACTTTTTTAAGAGTGTACAGGACTTTTTCTAAAAGTCCTGGATGTATGTTTTTTGGGGTTTGATGATGATATAAAATATTGATGGTATAAAAATATCAAAGTAGCTCTTTAATAGAAAAGCTAGTATTAACTTTTGACTGTTTTCTAGAGAGAGTAGAATCATTATTGTTTATTTAATATTTTAAACATTTCTGATTTAAACAATGAGGGGTTTTCAAAGTGACAGTTATAAGAAAAACAAGGTTTTTAAGTTGATAATAGATGGCGTTGCACCGCAGTGCGATATCATCTTAAAAAAACACAGCACCATGAAAAAAAATTTCAATGTCAGCTGAAAAAATTATTTTTATTGGTTTTTTGTGTAATTCAAACAACACAGTACAAATTAATACTAAGAATGAAATACGAACAGCCGGAGTTACAAGCAATAACGAATAATAACAACGTATTTAATGTTGACATCAGACCAGTCAGTGCCATCTACCGGGGATAGCGGTACTTTCTTTCCTTTTTAAATGTAAATTTTTAAACCCCTCATTATCAATCATACAATCATCATCAAGAAAATAATATTATTCTTCAACCAAGTAATTATTTTTATCACTTTTTAAACTTTCACGGTTTGTATACATATTAATTAGATAAAACGGGCCATCAATAATAATAAATGTTTAACACGGTAATTCCCGTTTTATCTAATTAATAATTATTTTTAATTATATAGGATAAAAAAATATGATTAATTTAAGGATTCTTTTTTGTTTTTATTTGAAACGTCTAATTTCAAAATATTGGAGATCTTTATTTTTTTCTAAGTAATAATTTGAGTGGCTGACTGTACAGGGTTGGGTAGGAAAATAGTGAGCCTTTATAGGCCATTAGTAATAAAATAAAAGGAAATAGAAGGCCGGTGGATATGATAGCGATGTTATATTTAGTGAATATGTCTACAGGAATGAAGGAAAAAATTTCGCCGCGCTTCATGGAGAGAGTCTAAAGTATATTTTGTACGGCGGCAGCTCACTCACTTTTCTAATAAATAAAGTTTCATAATGGAACTTTATTCATAGCCTAAATACAGTAGAGACTAATAGGTAATTTATTTTTAACCTAAACTTCTTTCTTTAATTTTTTAATGCACGATCGAAGACAAAGAAAGGTGTACAGGAGAGTTTTTAAGGTTGAGATTTTCTCAAAAACTACTTGACCTATTGCAAAAATTATTTCACTGTTTGATAGATAAAAGTTAAAACTGTGTAACTGTAAAAGAATTATTGTTGGAGCGTCAATACTCTTTTGACATTAATGACTGGCTAACGAAGACCATCGACTAACGACTGACAGGGACAATAACAGTGACTAAACAACAGGACAAAATAGAGACGAATTTTACAAGACGACCGATCAATTATTAAATTCGGTCCAGTATTTTGAGATAATCTCAACCTTATTGAGGCCACCTGTATCTCTGTCTTCGACGGAAACACGACAACACAAAGTTGATTACAATACAAGACATGAAATAAGATGTACATAAGGTGTGCTTAACTCTAGATTAGAGTTCTGTACCAGCAAACCAGTGTGAGAGAGAGAGAGATGATGAAACTTCTATACCTACATTGAAACTTATTTATATCTAAGAGTTAGTCCAACGACATCACTTTGAATCTATTATCTTATAACCTTCGCCCTTGTTGTCACTTTCACTCTCATACGTCAGAAAGAGACATCTGTTTTTATATGTTCGACTTCTATTGAAAATTCAGACAATGGAAAAACAAGTGAGGTGGTACAGAGACGCGAAGTTATGCAAGAGCGGATTCAGTAAATATGGCTAACTCTATCGGCGGTTTCTTGCTTTATGGCTGTGGATATAAAAGCCATTTTGATGGTCAACTATCAAGTTTTGACAACGGTGCGTTTCTTTTTCTTATCTAAGCCTTATTTCACACGTACGAACACTTGCAACTTGCAGTTCGATTTCAACTCTTGCGACGAAGATAATAAGAACGGTCCAAGGTATTATTCTTGATGTACCTAAGTACTTTTGGTGACAACCAAACCACAACCGCAACCACGCGACGGGGCTCGTAGGCCAGTTGCGAGTACACGTTGAAGACGATCGTACAAGTTAAGCAACGTTGGGCGAGGTCGGGACCTGGATGGGTGAACGCTAGTGACACTTCCATCTCAGCCCCTTCGTGCCTCGTGGCGCACGTTAAGCAGTTGGTCCCGGTTGTTGTCGCTTGACAGCAGTCGTTAGGCCACGTCAGAGGCCTACGGGTGGCCTGAATAACTTTGATAAATAGGTTTGGTCACTAAACCACACGAGAAAAGAAAAGAAACCACGCGACTACTACAATACGTGGGCGGGCGCTTATTTGTATGAAAATGAATATAGTTTAATTCAGACGGACCACATTTAGCTGCCAAATTCAACCGTGTGGCACAACAACTTCGCAACCACAAGTTATATCGGCCACCCAAGACAAAAGCCGAAGAACAAAGAGACATTGCCACATTTCAATGGAGCTTTGCCCCACCTACAAAACTAAGTGACCATTTAAGCTGTACCTATCATTTTATTGGGGACTTATTACAGGTTACATATTGCATAATCAGTATCATTTTCTACTACTCTCGCAACTCCTATATAAGAATAACAAAAACAATGAATAAATCGCTTCGATTTCTTACTATTTTCTGAATTCTTAATTAAGCTGTTTTTTTCGAATCGCAACTTGTACAAAACATTATTTTAAACCAATAATTTTAATAAAAAACGGAGATATTTTTACATTTATTCGTTATCTTGTACAACTTACGGTTGATGGTGGGGCAGAATCAGGCATGGTCATTTGTTCGGCTACCGACACCTGTGCTGCCAGCTGTCAAACTCAAACGCGAGACGGGAGATGTCCCGCAGCGGCGGAGTGAAGAGCACGGTACAGTGACTCCATATTAGTATTTTTATAAATTTTGGTTGAATTTTGGCAGGGAAATAAAAATACGCCAACAAAAATAATTTTTTTAAACAACCTCACGTATTTATAATAAACCTACACTTTGATGAACGAACTGTCGAGTCCATTAATAAAAAAAACACTGCGTATATTGCAGTGGTTTTGTATTGGTTACTATGTTATGGATTGTTCACCGCATAGCAAATTGAAAATCTATTGAAAATACGCTACATTGATATGCATTGTTAGAAATAATCTATGATTGGTCGACACGCAAGCGCTTTGCTCATAATTTTGTTGCATTGAATTTTGGTATTTTGTAACGGTATTCGACAAGTTACGTATTTATGTAACGTTATTATGAGAGATTGATGAATGGAAATGAACCGAGAGTTGTATGCCAAGATCGCAGCAGATGGAAGGCTATTGTCTCTGTCTGATGATGATGATATGGCATACAATAGCACACATATCCTGGCATACAAAGCACATACCCTGGCATACTATAGCATACATACCCTTGCATACAGTGACACATACCTCATACAATTTATCTAACATCCCTCCCTGTACATTCAATAAACTATTTACCAAGATATTAATGGACTTCCATTAGACAACTAGCGCCGCCAATCTTGAAAAATTAATATCTTCCAATTTAATTAAAAAAGCTATTTACAAAAAGTTTATTAGGATGAATACTATTTTTCAATAATACAATACATGGCATAATTGCGACAAGCTAAGTTGTAGTTCACAAATGTGCCAAAAACGACCGTTTTTCGCAATTAGGCGAACTACAATGTTACGGAAGTTAGATCCGTAGACAGGTAGAATTTAGAATAGATAGTAATTTAGAATAGATTAGAAATAATAGAGTAGGTAGTTTAAAAATAGAATTTATTACGAATAGTGCTCAGGGTCGAGGGTACTTGGTCGGTCTAGATCTTTAGTCTAGCTAGGTTGTAGATTGGGTAGGACTGGCCTGCTCTGTGCCGAGGGTCTGCAGGGCAGCCAGTCGTCTTCTCTGGAGCTGGAGTTCGAGCTGGAGCTGGAGCTAGCACCGGAGCTTTCTACTGCAGCCTAGTACTGGATCCCTGGAATGATCATCCAGGTCTGAGCTCTCGACCAGCACGTCTCCACAGCCTCAGCAGTTGCATCAGCACAGTCCATACCCGGAAGCTATATGCAACTACTGAGTCTGTCTAACGGCTAAGGAAGAGAAAGCACAGGAAGAAAGTAGCAAGAGAAATAGTAAAATAGTGGCAACTCACCCTAGAGGGGATCACAGCACTCGCAATCACATTGTAATGGTTTTAGATTAAATAAAAATTAAAATATTATGTCCATGTCGATTGTCCGTTTGCAGCGTAATGATTAGCAGATTTTGAAATTTGACATCTGTCATTTTGCTCAATTTAGGCGCGAGTCATTGCTGCATTCGGATACACAGCCATGTAGGTAGTTGGATATATATTAGAAATTATAATTGTTAGTATTTTATGTGTGCAGTTTGTGTTATAATTAATATATAGATAGATATTTAAGTAAAATATAATAGTAAATAGATAATTAGTAATATATTTTATTGTTAAACTAGCTTATAAATCTAAAATTAACGTTCGTCTGAACGCAACGTTACAATACCCGCCCTTTTTGGGTAGGATTTTACCTATGTAAAATTCGCCTAAAACTCAGAAAAACCTAACTGAATCTCCACTTTCACTCAGACTCATCTATACTTCCTCATCCATATTCATCCATTCTTCAAAATCACACTGTCTTATAAATGTTTAGGTCATTCATAAGACTCCTGTCACACAGAGTAAACAACTTTAGTTAGCGTTGAATACTCAAAAGAAACAGTAGGTTAGTATTCTTAGTCTTAGGTAGTTTACTAGGTAGGAAATATTATGCACTAACCAATAACTATGACAGTGTAGTGTGTGTATAGTAATAGATGTATGTTAGTATATAGGCTTATTTATTGAGTTACTTCCGCTCATGTATTAGTATATTAAGTTGTGTAGTAAATAGGTAAGTAAGTATGTATAGTAAGTGTAAGTAGTAGTCTTGGGGCTTATTTAGTGAGTTACAATCCGCTCATGTAGATTTGATACAATGGTGTAGGGCCATTGATATCGTAGGGCACGCTGAAAGACTAGAGGTGTAGGGCCAATAGCTTCATTGCGCAGCAGGTAGTTGGTAACCATTGGTGTAGGGCCAAATGGTTCCTAGTGTATGTAGGTAGATACAGTAATACCAATTATTGGTGTAGGGCCAATAATGTTACCGTATTTTAGTTAGATAGTTCAACTATGTATAACTAACGGTGTAGGGCCAGATAGTTACAATAATTTACTTAGATTAGAATATTGGTAGTGCATAGGTAGTTTAAATAATTTAAATATAATGAATATACATACATTCAATCAAATACTTGAATACATAACATATATTATGTACGTAGATAGATAAATAGGCAGTAGATAGAAGCTATGGTAGAATTTTTAGAGTAGGTATAGAATGTAAGGTATAGATGTGTAGTGTAGGTAGGTAATTGTTAGAAATTAGTTAAATTATAATCAGATTCAATTGGCATTATGATGACGTCATTAGATTCGTAGATACTATTAGGGATATGATAAAATTAGTTAGTCAATTATTTTTAGTCAACATGTTCAATTTATATTTATTGTTAGATAATTAGAATGTCAAATAGATTATTTAATTAGTATAGAATAAACATGTCAAAATAAATCGTCATCATAAATAAATAAAAAATGTCCCTATTACTCGTAAGTACGATGTCCGTCTTACTCGTAAGTAACTGCGCTGCAAACGCGAGAACATTCGAACAGAATCAGTAGGTCAACATCAATTCGAGTCATATTAGAAGTTAAACTAGAGTGAGATGCCAGCACATACACACAAAAGACAGGTAGACAAGAAAAAAATTAAGAAACAACATCAAAATAAAATGGTCTCAATTTGAGGGTGGAATTAAGTTAGACAAAAATAAAGTTAAAATTTGAGGGTAAAAATATGCTCTAGGGAAAAAAATGAGGGCAGAATTTTTTCCGAAAAAATTATTACGGAGGGTAAAATTTTTTCGATAAAATGAAGTTAAAATTAGCCGTTTTACAATAAAAATGAAGTTAAAACAAAGACCGAGACGGTTGCTAAAAGATTATGTTGTTTCCGCAATGAAAATATAGATATTAAAGTGTAAAAGAACAATAGAAGTACGTAAGCAACATGCACTACTATTGGACTAAGTCGAAAGCGTCTATCATTAGGGATTCGAACTAATGAGTTTTACAGTAGTAAAAATTTAGCAAAATTAAGAATTTAGTATTAAGTTTAAGTAATTTAGAATCTAGTTTTAAGTTAAAATTAAGTTATAATAGAAGTTAAGTTGTAATATCAAGAATTTAATCAGCAAGTATGAATTTAAATTAACAAAAAGTGAGTTACGTTCGAGAATGTTACGAGAGTGAGAACAAATGGTAGTTAGTTTTAACAACTCATTAGTTCGCAACAAAATCAGCTGCAAGACCGAATCGTTTACAAATATAGTTAAATAAACGACTCAGTAGTGCGAGAAAACACTAGATTAAGACCTAGACTGACCGTTAACCGAGTATGGGCGCCACTGTTACGGAAGTTAGATCCGTAGACAGGTAGAATTTAGAATAGATAGTAATTTAGAATAGATTAGAAATAATAGAGTAGGTAGTTTAAAAATAGAATTTATTACGAATAGTGCTCAGGGTCGAGGGTACTTGGTCGGTCTAGATCTTTAGTCTAGCTAGGTTGTAGATTGGGTAGGACTGGCCTGCTCTGTGCCGAGGGTCTGCAGGGCAGCCAGTCGTCTTCTCTGGAGCTGGAGTTCGAGCTGGAGCTGGAGCTAGCACCGGAGCTTTCTACTGCAGCCTAGTACTGGATCCCTGGAATGATCATCCAGGTCTGAGCTCTCGACCAGCACGTCTCCACAGCCTCAGCAGTTGCATCAGCACAGTCCATACCCGGAAGCTATATGCAACTACTGAGTCTGTCTAACGGCTAAGGAAGAGAAAGCACAGGAAGAAAGTAGCAAGAGAAATAGTAAAATAGTGGCAACTCACCCTAGAGGGGATCACAGCACTCGCAATCACATTGTAATGGTTTTAGATTAAATAAAAATTAAAATATTATGTCCATGTCGATTGTCCGTTTGCAGCGTAATGATTAGCAGATTTTGAAATTTGACATCTGTCATTTTGCTCAATTTAGGCGCGAGTCATTGCTGCATTCGGATACACAGCCATGTAGGTAGTTGGATATATATTAGAAATTATAATTGTTAGTATTTTATGTGTGCAGTTTGTGTTATAATTAATATATAGATAGATATTTAAGTAAAATATAATAGTAAATAGATAATTAGTAATATATTTTATTGTTAAACTAGCTTATAAATCTAAAATTAACGTTCGTCTGAACGCAACGTTACAACAACTTACCGAAATTGAATCACGTTATAAATAAGCATTTAAAAAATAGTATTTATCGTAATAAACATTTTGTAAATAGGTTTTTTAATAAAATTGATTATATTAGAAGATATTATTTTTTTTAAATTGGCGGCGCTAGTTGGTGCATGGAAGGCTGAGTCATGTAAATCATGTAAGCAATGACAACGGCAATGACGTATGCGTGCGAAACGTGGACTCTAACCTCCGGAATGGTGCACAGGCTGAAGGTAGCACAAAGAAGCATGGAACGCACGATGCTCGGTATATCCCTACGCGACAGAGTGAGAAATGAGACCATCCGCCTACGGACCTGTGTCACCGACATCGGCAAACAAGTGGCAAAACTGAAATGGGCCTGGACGGACCTCTGTTGCCGAAACGATGGTCAATGGAGTAAGTGCGTTCTAATGTGGAGACCCCGGACGGGTAGAAGAAGCGTGGGCAGACCACCGGCCAGATGGTCCGACGACATCAAGAGGGTTGCTGGCTCGGTGTGGACCAGACAACCTTGGGATAGGGCCACATGGAGGATTCATAGAGAGGCATATGCCCAGGTGTGGGCTGCTGTATGCTGAAGAAGAAGAAGAAGAAATCATGTAAGTTTAAAAAGTGTTAACAAAGCGTTCCTTAAGGGACTCTTTTCTCTATTTTACGTTAAAATGGAGTCAAATGCCCTATTCAATGCCTGTCCTAAAGAATGTATCGACGACTACACGTAATAGGCATCTGTTTATTATTCAGGCCCTATTTCCTATACGACGTGGTCGCGTCCGCTGAACAGAAGGGAGTACGGAAAATGTACCATTTATAATTTAAAAAGGGAAGCGAGCGATGAAAGAAATTACAATAATATTAAAGATCCGTCCGATGGAATTCTTTGAATGGACGTTTTCCTGTTATGAGAAACAGGGGTCTGCTGTTATTAAAGGTATAAATATAACAGTTATCATGCAAATGATAGCCTTGAGACTTTTAATGTTTTGCTATTTTGTTTTAAGAGTTTAATTAAATGGAAGCACAATTGATGTTAAAGTAAAGGTCAAAAGAGAAGGGCTTTTAATTAAAATGTTTATTCGGTTGTACAGTCCAAGACCAGAGATAAATATACAGGGGGCCTCAATAAGGTTGAGATTTTCTCAAAAACTACTGGACCGAAGTTACATAGTTTTTACTTTTATTTATCAAACAGTGCAAGAATTTTTGCAATAGGTCAAATAGTTTTTGAGAAAATCTTAACCTTAAAAACTCTCCTGTACACCTTTCTCTGTGTTCCAGTTACTTATTATCAATAATATTCATTCCTAGTATCAATCATGTTCCAAAACCGGTTTACTTAATTCAAACAATAATGCCACTAATTTCAAAACAAACCCACAGGGCAATGACCCTCATTGTGCCACAGATCCTAAGAATTAACAAGTCTGTAGGCGACGATGACCAAATAATATAAACAAAAATCAAATAATGACACTACTAAACTAATTAAACCACAAACCAGTTCTTGTCACTTTTGACAGTTAAAATTAGTACAGATGTTGACAATAAATAAATGACCATGCCAGATTCTGCCCCACCATCAACCGCAAGTTGTACAAGATAACGAATAAATGTAAAAATACCTATCTCCGTTTTTTATTAAAATTATTGGTTTAAAATAAAGTTTTGTACAAGTTGCGATTCGAAAAAAACAGCTTAATTAAGAATTCAGAAAATAGTAAGAAATCGAAGCGATTTATTCATTGTTTTTCTTATTCTTCTATAGGAGTTGCGAGAGTAGTAGAAAATGATACTGATTATGATTATGCAATATGAAACCTGTAATATGTCCCCAACAAAATGATAGGTACAGCTTAAATGGTCACGTAGTTTTGTAGGTGGGGCAAAGCTCCATTGAAATGTGGCAATGTCTTTTGATATCTCAATAAACGTAACCTTTGGAGCAGGATGAGTTGACCACCTCTGGGAAATAGTCAACTCACCCAAGTGTTGAGTGAAGCGACCACGGTGGCATCTCACCCATAGGTAAGATTTTTGGTGGGTGAGTTGCCACCTAAGCCAAGCTAACACTCAAAGGGTCACTGAATAGTGAATAATGGTCTTATTAAAAGAACCGTATAGACTTTAATTATGCAGAATCAGTGATATACTACCTATTCGAGGTGAAAAGGCAGAGGCTGCACGTTTTTAAAATGAAACAATGGCCAGGAAATGAAGACCTGCAACCGTGTATATGTTGGAGGTAATAGTTTTGTAAGGGGTAGTTCAGATGTGCGGTAAATGTCAGGCATCAATTGTAGCCATTGCATAGTGTCTTATGCTAAAATATGCGTCTTATGTCACGCCTAGAGTCTCATAACATACTGTCCAGCGTCTGTGGGGTGTCTAAAAGACATTATTACTTTTCAATGTAGCTTTGCCCCACCTACAAAACTACGTGACCATTTAAGCTCTATCATTTTGTTGGGGACATATTACAGGTTTCATATTGCATAATCATAATCAGTATCATTTTCTACTACTCTCGCAACTCATATAGAAGAATAACAAAAACAATGAATATATCGCTTCGGTTTCTTACTATTTTCTGAATTTTTAATTAAGCTGTTTTTTTTCGAATCGCAACTTGTACAAAACTTTATTTTAAACCAATAATTTTAATAAAAAACGGAGATATTTTTACATTTATTCGTTATCTTGTACAACTTGCGGTTGATGGTGGGGCAGAATCTGGCATTGTCATTTAATCGTTGTTAAACCAGGCATCCCGCTCACTCTAACGTGATAAAGAATATAAATGACAGTGATAATTGTGTATAGATTGAGATCTAGATTTTGGTGATACTATCAGATACGACAGTGTCACGCCTACGCGTTAATCTTCAGGTAAATTAATTCAATTTTTTTATTTCAGTTATTTTGGGTCTATATGGGTTAGTTACAAGGAAACTTACAACTATGTTAGACTTTCACAAACTTAATAAGTAGAGTACATGTAGATGTACCTACTGTAAATAGCAGCCACCCTACGAGCCT
Source organism: Tachystola acroxantha (assembly GCA_963506565.1). Classification (NCBI taxonomy): domain Eukaryota; kingdom Metazoa; phylum Arthropoda; class Insecta; order Lepidoptera; family Oecophoridae; genus Tachystola; species Tachystola acroxantha. The sequence goes on from OY735878.1 coordinate 13,253,049, forward strand.
CAGCTACGAGGTATGGTCTCTGGGAGATGACAATGGATATGAGATTGGATTGGATTAAACCATCCCACAGCTACACTGCCAACACCAACATTCTCTAAGTTACATCAATGAGCACCACATTTCTGACCAATTCGAATTACAAATTACCACCGCCGGATTTCGCGGGATGGGACGAACGACAAGACTCCTTCATGGTTGTTTTTTTGGTAAGGCAAAATGCACCTAAAAATCATACAGCCAGCTTGTCAATCTTTTCTAATACCGATTCCATTAGATTTTAGGATTCTTAACACTATTTTAATTGTCAATGTCTAATAATTTACTATGTACTCATACTACGAATGGTGAAGTAAACACTAAGGGGACTAAGTCCGTTCGGACGTGGTAAAATGACTCTTGGGCTGCGTAGAAGCAGGTGTTTGTTTTGCCAAAAAATTGGTTTTACTAAATTATGAGTTCTATGCCGACATCAAAGTTATGTATATTACATTAATGTGCTTTTAAAAAACGCGCTGACATATCACTTTACATGTTATTTTTTAGCCAGCGTTGTTTTCCACGGAACAGCTCGTATTTCGCCGCATCATCCCGCATGAACGCACCTTTATGGGCCGTTCGCCGTTTATTACTAACGTTTTCGCTGACCTAACCACCTCGATGAGAGACGAATAGGCCTTTTCAGTTGTGGCGCAAAGACTAAAGGCAGAGATATGCCTGTGATATAAGGCAGTAATGCCTACTACTACTGGTCCACACAGAGTCCGCCTGAGTAAGTGTCACGCATTCTTGACAACTGATCTACCTATCTGGACTTTAGGCATTTTATAGCTAAACTTTGATTTATATTATCTGAATTAATTTAATTGTGCTTTTTATAGCTTTTAATAGCGCTATTGTTATACATTAGTGCTATTAAAAATACACCTGAGTTGTTCTTTTTCTCAGGGCGGCAACGGCATCTGGCACTAATCAGCTTCTTTGACTTTCATTAGAATATTAATAAAATTGTGTGACGTTTACTTTTTCGTTAGCTAATGTCAATCCCATACATTTTTCTTTCTATTCTACCATTATTTTTTAGTTATTCTTTTTAAGTGCTCTTCGAGATTAGCGAGACTGTACGAGAGTAGGATAGGCCTGAAATGCAGCGTGTCGCTGAGGCCTTTCCTATTCATCTGTAACTATCATAACTAAGTTATTTTTAAGCTCTAAATTATGTACAACCAATGTTTCAGATGAATAAATGTATATTTATTTTTATTTATTTCTTACTAGTTATCGTCAGTCAAAGCCACTTGGATGTAGTTATTGATATCTAAATGCAATAATGAATATTTAAATTGCTATCTGCATGCGTTTACCGTCTCGTAATGGTGGCACTTCACTTGGCTATTCGTATTCGCTATTGGTTGTTTGTATTGTTAATAACATAATCTATAAATAATCTATACTTAACAACGTTTATAATGTATGTAATTGGCAAGAATAAAGGTTAATTTATTTTATTTATTTATCATCTGCCTCAATAATTCGTCGTGTCTATATCCTATCCGGTTGATCTATGCCTGTGTTTAACCCGGCCGCATTTCATTCGGCTAGATTGGAAATTCTTTACATGGGCTCTCTTTTGATGCATGCTTTTGGCCACCAATTGAATTCTATTGGTTTAGTTCCAAAACGGTTACATTGCTAAAGGATAGTTTGGTATTCGCAACTTAATTGTGAAGTGTATTGGATAAAAATAACATTGATTATTTCTATCCAATTTGGCTAGTGAGCCATTACTACAAATTATTATATATAAACGGATATCACTCACTTATATTGTTAATGTCGGCAATTAGACTGACAGTTTCGACCGATTTCGACGGTCTTTATCAAGGTGAGCGCGCCACGCCCGCGTCGCCGGTGACGTCAACGACGACGCGAGCGTGGCGCGCTCACCTTGAAAAAGACCGTCGAAATCGGTCGAAACTGTCGTTTATATATAATAATTTATTCTTTATTGCACAAAAACAGCCACACATACTAAGCTTAAACAACTATTATACAATAGGCGGTCTTATCGCTGAGAGCGATTTCTTCCAGACAACCTTTGGGTAGAGAAGCAGTGCGTTAAGAAGTCATATCATCATCATCTGTCTCTTTTTATGTCCTAACTGCTCAGGCCTTCCCCTACATCTAGAGAGAACGGCCCTTGATCCACCACGCGGGCCCAGTGCGGGTTAAGGGATTACACATGACTTAGATTTTTCTATGGCATGCATGTTTTTCCTTCACGATCGTACAAGTTAAGATGATGATGGTGATTGACTGTTTCAATATTGAGAGTTATGATTATGAAAGCAAATAAGCATACAACAATAAGGTTATAGAAACGTATTATATACGTATGTATATGCCGGGATACGTGTGATTTTCTATGCCAGGGTATGTGTGCTATTGAATGCCAGGATATGTGTGCTATTGTATGACACGATACGTGTGCTATAGTATGCCAGAGTATGTGTGCTTTGTATGCCGGGATATTATGTGTGCTATATATATATTCATCACCCCCTTTTTTCCCGCAGGGGTAGACAGACGAATTAATATACGAATAGCGTAACAGAACGATGGACTTCCATATGTTGCGACTGGCAATACAATAGCACACATATCCTGGCTTACAAAGCACACATACCCTGGCATACTATAGCACACATACCCTGACATACAATAGCACACATACCCTGGCATAGAATAGCACACATACCCCGGCATACAAAGCACACATACCCTGGCATACTATAGCACACGTATCGTGTCATACATATCCTGGCATTCAATAGCACACATACCCTGGCATAGAAAATCACACGTATCCCGGCATACAAAGCACACATACCCTGGCATACTATAGTACACGTATCCTGTCATACAATAGCACACATATCCTGGAATACAGTAACACAATACCTCATACAATTTATCTAACATCCCTCCCGTACATTCAATGCAGCAAACTATCCACCGCCCACTTTTCGCCACTACGTGGGCCATGGCGTGATAGATGGCGAACCTCATCGCCGTCTCCGAGCACATTTAGTTTTAACAGTCTCATCTCAACACAAAATGCTCTCATTAGATCATTAACAGAGTAATAATCAATTTCGTTTCAAAACTAACACTAATTACAGTTTTAAAAATGTTCATGACCAAATGTGAAGCAATTAGGGACTGAGAATTACTTATAATTAAAAGCGTAGGCTGCATAATGATGAATAATTACAGCGCTGAAACGCTAAAATGCTTCATTTGGCAAAAGTAGAGTCGGAGAGAAACTAATATGCTGAAATTAATATCACTGCTGAGCTGCCGTAATATGGATATAAAATTTAAATGGGTGCCAACTGTCAAACTCAAGCGCGAGACATAAGGGCCCGTATTAATAAATCACTCACACATGTAATAATGGAAGAAACAAAAGAAGAATGACAGTAGAATAAAAAAGTAAACATTGGAACCAAAAAGATAGATACAAAAAAGATTTTATGTTGCAAATAGGTAGTATTAATAAATCACTCTCACCTCAAAAGTCTATCTTGAGAACAACCTCAAGATGGCGTTCCTATTAATAAACGTAACTTAGGTGCGCGTTTAGGAATCGGGCATCACGTGAGTAACGCCGTATTAATAAACAAAACTCAGTTCTCAAGAGAACTGTCAAACTCACAATTGAGGTATTTGCTGATTGCAGGCGAATCGCGACTTGAGAAAGACATCAGGTGATACGTCCTTAAGATTGGTTTATTAATAAATGTCATACTTGAGATAGTGATCTTGTGAGTGTATTTTTTTTTTAATTTATTTATTTATTCACTATATAGAAATATATAATAACATGATATTTTGATTATTCAAATAAGTGATATCTATTGAATATATGCATGGAGAGGGTTGGGGTTTCCGCTATTGGATACGTTTACTCCACCCCCCTTCCAAATTATGTAGTTAGTCAGGTAATACAAACTCGTATGTTTGTATTACCTAATTTTGTGATTTTTGTTCAAATCAAGAAACGAAAAGTAAAATAACTGTTGGAAGATGGGAAACGGATAAAATGTGGACATCAGAATATAACGTCGAGCTTCCTGATGACAAACAAAATAATGGGAGTCGATTAAGGGGCATCGAAAAGATGATTGTTGCGGACCCTGACTTCGCTGTTAGTAAGATAGAGAAAGGTGGTGCCGGAGAAGCGCTTGACCCAGAAGTTGGTAATCAAGTTTGCATGGACACAGACAATGACATGGAGGAATCGATAAATGATGTAGTTACTGTTCATCAAACAGGACGTTGTGAAATTGGAAGTCAAGCCTCGAACAGGCGAAAAGTTTTACCTCAAGCTCATAAGTCAAAGACGAATGTCGTACTACCGTTCAAATCAAATGATGACAATTCTGTCAGCGAAGATATCACAGATGGTTTACAAAACACAAAGAAACGCGAAATATTGAAAGGTGTAATATCTATATTCGCCCTATTAGGGTTACTGTGTGAATTTTTGATCCAAGGAAAGATACTACTGCAAGTCGTATGGAAAAGTGTGTATCAAACTCTTTGCACTTCCCGCAGATACATTTCTGAGCTACTACTACGACAACGGGGAAAGATGGGCTTTGTAGTTGCTAAATGCCGAGTGCCCCTGAAATCAGCGACAGTACCACGCTTGGAATCGCAAGCTGCACTTGTGGTAGCACGTCTCAGAGCGGTAGCTGACAAGAATATTGCTTTCAAAATCATCAAACATTGGCTTTGGACAGATCCCGGGATGGCCAGACACTGTGTCCAAAATAATATTTGTCACAATCAACCCTTTAAATCGAGGAGACTCTCAGAGATCGATAAGTTGACGAACCTTGAAGAATTAAGATGGTTACTCGTACAATTGAACATAGTTCGAGACGACCGGAGGAAATAAAATATTAGAATCACCAGAACTTGAATGGCCTCTCGATACTCCATCGTTACGTCAAAACGAGGAGGAGTTAAGCATCTCATTTGATGACGACAAACAGGATAAACAATCGGATATTGAAGATTCGCATATTGTTAGAAATATCTGGCCTATGGATATAATAGAGGGGGTGTTTCCAAGACCTGATGGAAAAGTTAAGAGTCGTCGAAGTACGGACGAAGGCAGGATTGCTGAAGCGACCGGTTACAAAGATTGTTCCATTGCCAGTCACGGAAACAGCAGGCCATCTACCATTATTGAAGAGATGAAATTATTATTTGACCAATGAGTACTTCACCCACCACCATAGATTAACGAGGAGGAGTAATGTTGCGAACTCATTAGTGTTTATACTTTTTTTTATTGAAATGTGTCATTGTTGTTTTGACTTTACGTGATATATGGAAAACTAGGTGTTGCATGGTGCGCGGGCCGCGCGCGGCCCGCGAGACTGCTTTGTTTTCGTGTTGTAGGCGCCGCAACTAAATAAACATTATCGTAGTAGTAGCGTGGGGACGCTCCGGGCTTCGCCCTACGCGGAGCTCGGCCTATGGCCTCGCAAAAGTTACTTGGAAGGTAGGTAATTTTATCTGCTTGGCAAGGGGACGCTTCGGGCTTCGCCCTACGCGGAGCTCGGCCTATGGCCTCGCAGGCCGGCTCGGCCTCCGGCCTCGCAAAAATTACTTGGAAGGTGGGGAGTTGTTTCTGCTTGGCAAGGGGACGCTTCGGGCTTCGCCCTACGCGGAGCTCGGCCTGTGGCCTCGCAGGCCGGCTCGGCCTTCGGCCTCGCAAAAGTTACTTGGAAGGTGGGGAGTTGTTTCTGCTTGGCAAGGGGACGCTTCGGGCTTCGCCCTACGCGGAGCTCGGCCTACGGCCTCGCGGTGTTCTATCGCTTCGGCCTTCGCCCTACGCGGAGCTCGGCCTTCGGCCTCGCAAAAGTTACTTGGAAGGTAGGTAGTTTTTTTCTGCTTGGCAAGGGGACGCTTCGGGCTTCGCCCTACGCGGAGCTCGGCCTATGGCCTCGCAGGCCGGCTCGGCCTTCGGCCTCGCAAAAGTTACTTGGAAGGTGGGGAGTTGTTTCTGCTTGGCAAGGGGACGCTTCGGGCTTCGCCCTACGCGGAGCTCGGCCTACGGCCTCGCGGTGTTCTATCGCTTCGGGCTTCGCCCTACGCGGAGCTCGGCCTTCGGCCTCGCGGGAGGGTGCTCGGCCTTCGGCCTCGCTATAGTTACTGATAGATATTTACCACACGCCAGTAATCCTTTCGTTTCGTATAGGAAAATTTATGGAGAAAATATTATGGTTTACTGCTCGTCCGCCATTTTGTTTTTCCCAAAAATGACAATTTTCTGGTATACTACATCATATATGCTACGAAGTGGAATTGGTTGGATATTCCTCATGCGCTCGTGCTAGGCCAGCTAATTCGTCAAAGTTTGGTCTGAAATGTCCAAATTTTCAATCGGCTATATTTCCGCCGCCATTTTGTTTTTCTTTTGTTTTGCAATTTCATCACAAAGTAGGTCGACCATGTGACGCGTGTTCCAAATTTGAACGAAATCTTTTGGAAAATGGCGGAGATGGCATCACGTGACCCGCCGCCATTTTGTTTTTTTCACTTCCCTATAGTTTTCCTCTGGTCCAATCACTAAACTATACAACTCCCCCCTACATCACTTTCACCTCCGGGAACTCCTTCAGACTAAACGGGCGTGTCAATCAGTGAGTCAGTCAGTCAGTCAGTCAGTCAGTCAGTCAGTCAGTCAGTCAGTCAGTGAGTGGTAGTCGAGCTATATATATTAGTAATAATAAACTAAATGCCGACAAAAATTGAGATTTATCATTAATATTACCACAATATTAATGATAAATCTCAATTTTTGTCGGCATTTAGTTTATTTTCCATATATCCCGTAAAGTCAAAACAACAATGACACATTTCAATAAAAAAAAAGTATAAACACTAATGAGTTCGCAACATTACTCCTCCTCGTTAATCTATGGTGGTGGGTGAAGTACTCATTGGTCAAATAATAATTTCATCTCTTCAATAATGGTAGATGGCCTGCTGTTTCCGTGACTGGCAATGGAACAATCTTTGTAACCGGTCGCTTCAGCAATCCTGCCTTCGTCCGTACTTCGACGACTCTTAACTTTTCCATCAGGTCTTGGAAATTTTGTGAGTGTATTAGCTGAATTCGCTCGTGAATCTCCTGATCTCGCTCTCTTCGCTCGGGTTTGAGCTCAGACTATTAATATGGACCAAGATGTCCCATAGCGGAGTGAAGAGCACGGCACAGTCACTCCATATTTGTATTTTTATTAATTTTGGATGAATTTTGGCAGGGTAATAAATAAACGCCACCAAAATCATATTTTTTTTAAATCCAGCTCTCGTACTTATAATAACCCTACATTTTGATATATATTTTGTATGAATAACTATTTCGGTTTAGACATAATTCTCATTTTAAAAGACATGAAAAGGGTATGTTTGCGATTTTTTTCTATCGAGCGAAGTTTGTCCAATCGCGTATTCATCAGTCTCTAAATAGACACCCCAAGATTGCTATATAGGTATATATCAAAGAACATTATCGTAGTACCTACTAAAATTCAATACAGCATCTAGTTTATATTTTATTACTAGAAATACTAGATTGATTTAGAATTTTAGAAGCGAATTAAAAAGTTTCAGAACTACACTTCATTTCTTCTTCATTTAAATGTATATCAGTTTTCTTCAGAAACCATGATATACTTGTACAGCCGACATCACATGAATGGTAATACCTGATGTGCTATTTCAACTCTTATGGCAAAAACAATAAAAACGGAACAAAGTCCAACATTGATGACATCGAAAATACTGACTTATAATTAATATATAAGCGATGACGAAATAATATATAAATAGCGATGAAAAGACTTATAAAATACTCGTCCAATTTTTTTATTCATAAAACCATGTTTTATGAAGATCTTTGTAACGAGAGGACAGTAATAAAAGTCAAAATGAAATGCAAATTACGAAAGCGTAAAATCCGAGGGCGCGTAATTCGGACGTTACAGGCCAGTGTCTATTACGCGTAAAAAAATACAGAAAATATTCTTGTGTATTTTTTTTCATCTAGTCGGGTGTATAAAGCTTTGGCCAAACGAGCTTATGTACAGTATATGCATATTTATAAATGACCATGCCATATTCTGCCCCACCATCAACCGCAAGATGTACAAGATAACGAATAAATGTAAAAACATCTCCGTTTTTTATTAAAATTATTGGTTTGAAATAAAGTTTTGTACAAGTTGCGATTCGAAAAAGCAGCTTAATTAAGAATTCAGAAAATAGTAAGAAATCGAAGCGATTTATTTATTGTTTTTGTTATTCTTCTATAGGAGTTGCGAGAGTAGTAGAAAATGATACTGATTATGATTATGCAATATGAAACCACTAATAAGTCCCCAATAAAATGATAGGTACAGCTTAAATGGACACGTAGTTTTGTAGGTGGGGCAAAGCTCCATTGAAATGTGGCAATGTCTTTTCTTTCACAAAAACCATATTAATATTCTGACCTCAGCTCTTCATATAAAACACTTTATTCCTTTTTATATTACACTTTATTTTTGTCCAGATCACTTGTGTATGAAAAAAATAAATTACTTTGTAAATACGAACTGTTTTTCGAATGAAAAATGGAATTGGGAATTGTTAACGTGCCTTTGGGGACGCAATTTTATTGTAATTGAATTACATGGACGTGATACAGCCATGTGATAAGGTTTCGTGCTTTCGTGTACAAAACTACTAGAAAATGTAACCTTTGTAGAGGTCAGAAATACAGTCTTCAAGATCTTTATTGTCTAACATAATTATGGACTGACGGCATTAATTTTACCTCATTATTAAAATCATTATCTTCAATTTATTGTTTTAGAACTTGTACATTTTGCTGCAACAAATCTCAAAACACCTTACATTTTATTATGTATAAACTGATATCACTCACTTATATTGTTAAAGTCGGCAATTAGACTGACAGTTTCGACCGATTTCGACGGTCTTTCTCAAGGTGAGCGCGCCACGCCCGCGTCGCTGTACTGCGCGAAGAAACGTCACCGGCGACGCGGGCGTGGCGTGCTCACCTTGAGAAAGAAAGTCGAAATCGGTCGAAACTGTCGGTCTAATTGCCGACTTCATCAATATAAGTGAGTGATATCAGTTTTCTTTATATTTTATAGTAATGGCTCACTATAGTTTTAATTCTAAAACCTTACATTTGCATGGTTATTGTAATTATTCACCAGCAATAACGCAATGCGCTCAGAACTTGTATCAGTATTTTCATACAAAGCGTCCCCGCAAAGTTTCCGATCCTCAAGTCGAGGGATAAAGGCAACATTATGTAAATCTGGCCGAGGTTCATGATTAACTCCACTCCCAAGGATCTTATCAGGGTGCCCCGGTTTTTTGTTTTAATACTGCTTCGGCGAGGTTTTTTCTAAGATGAAGTTTTGTTCTTGAATGCGAGTTGTAGTCGGCATCAGATACTCAGAAGTTTTCTGCGTTATTTAGTTATGTACGGGGAGCAGTGTGATCACCGAAAATGTTGCAGGATCAGTAACAATTTTTAGGGTTCCGTGTCTTAAAAGGAACCCTTATAGGATCACTTTGTTCTCCGTCCGTCTGTCCGAGTGTCCGCCTGTGTGTCTATCAAGACCTATATCTCAGAAACGTGTGGACGGATTACGTTGAAATTAATACGAAATACTCAGGTCTGTAACCTCATGCAGTTGTGAAAAAATCAACTTTCTAAGTTAACGCAATCAAAAGATATGGCCGTTTATGTCGAATTTTCTCGCATATTTGTATGAAAATGCAAGAAAACCAAAACCTATAGGGTACTTCCAGTTGAAATAGAATCATGAAATTTGGCAAGAAGCTAGGTCTTACAGCACGAGTAAAGGAAAAAAATTCGAATTTGTAAATTTGAAATTACATCCCTCCGAAAATATTTTTTTGGTATTACAAACTTATTATTTTGCAGATGATCAACTTATCAGTAGTATGTCGATGTAAGTATTACAATTGCCGGTCTTATTGCTCAAAGCGATCTCTTCCAGAAAACGAACATTTTCTGATTAATTTAACGTGATATTAAACACAAAACAACCACTGTAGACATTAAAATATAAATTATCAAATAATTCTGCAACCGTCGCGTCGCTTCCCGCTATTTTCAAGAGTTACCCTTTTTTATCATTAGTACTTTGTAGCTCAATTGAAATAAAAAAACAACATGGCTGCCATAATTTACATGCTATGCACGGAATAACTATGAAATAACTGCGGTCTCGATTATCCGCGGAATGGATACAGCTTTTGTAACCGAAATATATTTCGGTTTAACGATCAAAATTAAATTTTATTCGGGCGATTTATTCTTTTGCGATATATCCCCGATGGCGTTTAAAATTATTTTAATTGTTTCATACTGGCTTTTGGCCCACGAAAATGGATTGTTGGATTTCCACAGAAATTCTACAGGAATGATGACTGACTATGATAAAAGAAAAAAATAAGCACAATAAAAAGTTGTGTCTGTTTGTACATTGGATATTTTTTGAAAATAATAATTGTAATGTGTTTTAGGATCGATACTGATGCCAAAACACTAATTTTTAGAATTTTTGTCTGTGAATTTGTGCAAGTATTACGACGTAACTACTGAAGGGATTTTGATGGGAGTTTCACTAGGAGATAGCTGAAATATCCGGACAGCTCATAGGCTATAAGCCATCGCGGTATGTGATGTGGAAACAAGGATCCAGAGAGGAAGATCTGCCTCCTGATCTCCTCCATAGTCTCCATCCTCCTCCTCTACGCAAACGAAGTTGCGGGGTACAGCTAGTCATAAATACACGCATAATAAAATTAATTTAACAAGCTTTTTTAATTCCATGGGCATCAAATAAAAGGAAAAAGAAACTAGATTTAGAGACCAACTTAACTTTGCCATTGCCAAAAACATCAACATACTCCTGATTAGTGAATCTCAACAAGTGAAAATCAACCTTCTGCGTTAACGCAATCAAAAGATATGGCCGTTTGTGTCGCGTTTTCTCGCATATTTGTATGAAAATGCAAGAAAACCAAAACCTTCCTGTTGACCTAGAATCATGAAATTTGGCAAGAAACTAGGTCTTATATCACAAGTAAAGGAAAAAAATCCGAAAACTGTAAATTTGAAGTTACATCTCCCCAAAAATATTGTTTTTGTTTTGTTATTGCAAACTTATAGGTATTTGCAGATCAACTAATCAGGAGTATGTCGAAGTATGGACATAATATTTTGATACTGTCAAAGTTAAGTTGGTCTCTAAATCTAGTTTATCTTTTCGTTAGAGCAAAGTTACGGAGTTAAGGCGCTGACATGAGCCAACTAGCGCCGCCAATCTTAAAAAAATAATCATATGTTCCAATATAATCAATTTTATTAAAAAAGCTACGTTCACATTGTTTATTGCTAAGTATAAATATTATTTTTTAAATGCTTATTCGTAACGTGATTCAATGTAGGTAAGTTGTAGTTCACAAATGTGCCAGAAACGGCCGTTTTTCGCAATTGTGTGAACTACAACTTACCTACATTGCATCACGTTACAAATAAGCATTTAAAAAATAATATTTATAGCAATAAACAATGTGAACGTAGCTTTTTTAATAAAATTGATTATATTGGAAGATATGATTTTTTTAAGGTTGGCGGCGCTAGTTGGCTCTAGGAAGGCTCTTAAGTAAGTTGTTTGCACGGAAGCCTCGGTGCGCGAGTCTGAATCGCACCTGGGCGTTTTTTTTCAGTGCATTCTCATCATCTAAAATTCCAAACCATTAAACTTACATAACACTATTCTCAGCATCGTGACACGAGCAGTCACATACATTAGTACAGTCATGCACAGCCCCATACATCTGTACAGTCACGCTCAGTAATATATTGTGGCCGGCTGGGATCGCGGGATGCGAATTTAATATCTGTCAGGGCCAGAGTGCCCCGCGAGCGGTGCTTGCGCGGTAATGACGCTAGCTTTGACCCTATTATGATGGTGCGAATGATCAGAGAACAAGTACAAGAAAGTTTGGCTTTGTGAAATTAGCCACTGAGCTAAATATTGCTTAGAGGATGGTTATGTGTAGATTTAAGTTTCGTTGTGCTCTTGAGTTGTCTAATTTATATCAAGTTTAAATGTTTAATGTGAAATAATTTTCGCCACAATCCTCGCCATTCCATGACATGATAGTTTCCAAAAGAGCGTATGCGATAGACTTCTATTGTAAATTCAAACAATGGAAAACCAGAGTGTTGTGAACAGGCTAAAGCTGTCATGTTCAACCGACGTTTAGATGTAAATATGGCTTACTCCCCCCCCCCCCCCCCCGGCCTCTTTTCATGTTTATTAGTGATTTTTTTTCAAAATAAAATCTTTGAATATTATGTCAATAATACTTACTGATATAATTAATGCTGAAATGAAGTGAAGAGGTAATAACTGTAATGCTATACTTTTTAATGAATAAGTAAATAAATGGATCTTTGTGTACGCAAATTAGTATATTTTCACAACCAAAACACTAAAAGTATAAAAGTATACCACAGCCCAAATCAAGTGTCTTATTTTGTAAACAAATATGCTCGTCTAATTACCTGTTGCGATGTAACACAGAAGGAACTCATTGATCGAACCTGTTCATCATTGTGAAAATAAAGTGCTCCAATCTAATAATGTGAAAATAACTATGCAATAATCACAGAACAGCTTAAAATGTTAGTAGGGTAGGGTAGTTTTTGTTTACAAAATAAGACACTTGATTTGGGCCTCGGTTTAAAGTCTTCATTTAGTTCAGTCGAAATTGTGACGAAATCAGCAGTACGTTGCTAAGTTACTACTTGTTTGTTGTGTACTCTGTGCTTTTGCTATTGTAAAATTATTAAATATTATTATCCCATAATGTCTGTCCTTATCGATCGCAGGGTTGTGTTTCGGACACGGTCCGTTCTCCTCACGCCCAATATGCTGCGTTCCATTGCGCGTTGGCAGACCTTGAGTTTGGACGTCTGATCTTTAGTCAATGACCATGTCTGGGCACCGTAGGTTAGGATAGGCAAGATAAGGCTCAGGACAGGGATGGATGGAAGAGGAGGGGGGAGACCTTTGCCCAGCAGTGGGACAATATATAGGTTAACAAAAAAAAAATGTCTGTCCTTATTGTAATGTGGTATATTAGTCTGATAGTGCTTATAAAGCTTTGTTAGACTTGATAGAAATTCTTAATAGCATCGAAAGCAGCGTACATACCGCGAGTGGCTTTATCTCAACTCGTATTCGTGTTATGAGACATCTCATTTCACGTGTTCATTCGTATTGTGTGAGGCAGTGTTGTTTACACCACGATTTGCGTGTTCGTTCATGATGGTGCCCTTCGGTGGGGACACTTCAGGTGTATCGCTTCTCAAAATCTCTCCAAGATTTTGATAACTAAAACCACCTTTTATGTATTACAATGGATCATCAGTCTATTTATATTGCCCCACTGCTCGGGCACATACCTTCCCTTACATCGAGGGAGCTCGGGCCATGATCCACCACGCGGGCCCACCGCGGGTTGGCGGATTTCACATTACTTTAGATTTCTATTCTTCTATGGCATGCAGGTTTCATCGCAATGTTTTCCTTCACCGTTTTGTGAGTACTTGGTAATCAAAATGTAAGGTACTATATATACGAGAGCTTGTTTTAAAAAAAATCAGATTTTTGTTGGCGTATTTTTATTTCCCTGCCAGAGTTCTTCCAAAATTCATAATAATACGAAAATTGAGTCGCTGCGCCGTGCTCTTCACTCCGCCGCTGACATCATCTGTCCCACTTGCTTTTGACAACCATATAGCGCCTTAAGTAGAGATTACTTATACTAAAACCAAAATTTCGATATCAAATCAAATAGAACAATTAAAAGAAGACAAAACTTAAAACAGTTCAAAGTTAAGCAAAGTTTAGCAAAGCAATGTCCCGAGTGTAAATATAGCGTTATCTTTCAAGGAATCTTTGTATGTAGAAGATAAACTAGCATAAGAATAACATGAAAAAACTAATCAAGTAACCGTACCTAGTGCTTTCATGAATGCCTAAGTCTCTAACGCGATGGGGTAAGTAGGGAAGGTAGTAGTTAAGAAGCAGAAATCATACGTTCCATCAGAAACGCAAACACACCATGCCGGTTTAAGTCAAACATTACTCGCTGGGTGTCACACTTGAGTGCGTGGTGCAATTTATAAGCTAGAGAAATTCTGCCAACTTGCAAAATGCAGGCAAATGAAAAAGCGAGGAATAGTCATTTCTATAATATTTTTCTAGTATATTTCTATTTAGAAACCTATTTTTTTTTAACAAATTTAAAATTACGCAAATGTCGATACTGCGTTTTTTATTAGCAGGGCAGGAACTGAAGCGCACGAGGTGCCGCCGCCTAAATAAGGGCCCGGGCCCACGGACGCAGTGCGCGAACCGCACGGCGCCCGAGTGGCTCGAGGCTCAGACGGGGAGGAGGAAGGTGATGGAGACTGGATGATGCATTGTGGGCTATTACAGCCCACAATGCATCATCCATTTTTTTTCTGAACAAGTCAGAAAATTCCTAAATAAAATTAAAACTGCCGTAACTCAGAAACCACTCATTTTCGACCCCTCGTTAATAGGGCCTAATTTGTTGCAAACCAACTCTAGTATCACTCATTTCAAGGAATGTATCGAATTTCCAATCACCCTGTATAAAACTACCGACCAAAACAAGCAACGAAAACTTAATTTCTTTTTAAGTACTATAACCTTATTTTCAACAATTCCTCATCACAAAGCTTCACACAAACCCGTTAATAAAAGCCACAATGACAAATCCAATAACAACAAGGCAATCAATCATCATCACGTCATATTACCCGCTTCCTCCTTTCCCTTACACTACGTTCACCCCTTAGGTAATTCCCCCACCCAGCGAGGGGTGATTACCCCTTTATTAGTCCCCCGTCGTCGCCCTAATGCATGACTATTACGCTAGATGCGGACTAATGCTCACAATGTCTTTTTATAACGAAATTGTTTAAGGCGCGGACAATTAAAAGATCTTTGGGGACTCTGCCTTGTCCCTAATTTAATTAGTTAATAGTAGCATGAGTCACACCTATTTCGGAATGTTTGTTATTTCTAATTGCATTGGCATTAATTCGGGTAGTTTTGGTATTGCGTTGGTCGGTATAATATTTTCATTTGTTTTTGTTAGCTGTGATGGATACGTCTGTCGTGAGATGAACGTCGTGTGTGCAATTATTTTCAAATTATGACCTCCAAGTAAATAACTGTAACGTAGTCGGACGTATACTGCGCGCAAATCAAGTGTCTTATTTTGTAAACAAATATGATCGCCTAATTACCTGTTTTGATGTAACACTGAAAGAACTGATTAATCGAACCTGTTCATCATGAAAATGAAGTGATCCGAACTAATAATGTGAAAATAATTATGCAATAATCAGGGTAGTTTTTGTTTACAAAATAAGACACTTGATTTGGGCTTCTGTATAGATGAAAATGCAAAGAGTGCAAGAATTATAGGAAAGATAATAGCAAATTACAGTCATATTCATCTTCTTCTTAAAGATTCAATTATTGGCTAATTTGAAATCTTAATTAATAATTTTAACTCAAATCTTTTTCCTCCATACCATATCCTCAGATGCTAAAACTATTTGAAGATATACCAGACAACGAAACCACTTCTATCTATACTAAACATTTAATTTAACTTAGCAAATCTTACTTAGTTTCATAAATTCCTTCCGAAGTTTTCGTTCAACATTTTCTAGACTAACAGTCTGAAGTAAATTTTCATTTCTAGCAGAGTTGGGAGTAGCTAGCCCACTCGAAGAGTGCAGGTGTCATTCTACAATGGCGCAGGTTTAAGAGGGTCGCCAGAAATTTAAGGCATCTTAGAATTTCACGAGGTAACACAGATATAGAGAAGACTGGAAGAGGTAGAATAAATAATATTTTGGTCTAAAGAAGTAGAAGTGGTGGCGTGATTGTGAAAAGCAACACAAAAGTACCAATAGTAATAATAGCCACAAATGTAACTACTTAATCAAAGTATGCATATTTTAATTTAGATTAATTTATACAATATTTATATGTCATTTTGAACTAAACATACTTAGGTTTAACTTTCAAAATGACATTGCCACATTTCAATGGAGCTTTGGCCCCACCTTTGGTCACCTACGTGACCATTGAAGTTTATATATCATTTTGTTGGGGACTTATTACAGGTTTCATATTGCATAATCATAATCAGTAGGAGTTGCGAGAGTAGTAGAAAATGATAACAAAGACAATGAATAAATCGCTTCGATTTCTTACTATTTTCTGAATTCTTAATTAAGCTGTTTTTTCGACTCGCATGTTGTACAAAACTTTATTTTAAACCAATAATTTTAATAAAAAAACAGAGATATTTTTACATTTATTCGTTATGTTGTTCATCATGCGGTTGATGGTGGGGCAGAATCTGGCATTGTTATTGCCAAATGACTACTCGGAGAAATACGATTTGGTATTTTACTGACAAAGACTTTTGAAACTGAAACTGAATAGTAATAGTAGTAGTGATAGTGGTATTAATAAATATCTCTATTTAGCCAATGCACATAAAAATTCTAAGCGTATCACATTGATAATGGTGCTTGAAGATGATAATGATGATTATGTAATCAAATCTACACGTCTCTGATTATTTCTTGACGCATTATCGATGGCCAATGATTAAGTTGACAGTACACTCCACACTAGACTACCCCTATCCCATGAGGCATCATAGCGACTGCAAACACTAATAAATAAACCGACAAATTAACAGAATAACATATTCGATATGTTCTGATATCGTGCCATGAATAAACACGCAACATAATTCAATTCGATGGCAATATGAATCAATACAAATACACAAACAAGTTTAATATTTATTTGTTTCTGAGTTTTTAGTTGAATTTGACGACTTCCTAGCGTAGTTGGCAATCACCTCTTCTATGCAAGGAGTTCTGGGATCGATTCCTGGTCTGTGTCCTCATTTTGTCACGTTGTTTCTGTCTCTTTCTACCTCTTGATTTCAAAATACTTGTATTTCATTTTTCAAATTTCAATTCAGCTTCTACACCATCGCTGGAAGGCGGTATTATACATATACAGACAGAGAAAGGTGTAAGTAGAGTTTTTAAGGTTGAGATTTTCTCAAAAACTACTTGGTGTATTGCAATGATTCTTTCACTGTTAGATAGACAAAAATTGAAACTATGTAACTGTAAAAGAATAATTCAAATCGATCCAGTAGTTATTGAGAAAATCTCAACCTTATTGAGACCCCCTGTATCTCTGTCTTCGTGTGTTCATATGTCAGTAAAGTGGTTTTGTGGTTCAATAGTCTTATCAGCATCACAAACAGCATCCTGAAGGGCATTGCGGATACCATGGACAGTCCGATTCTGAGCCACTGGGTACACTTACATGTCCCGGGGTCTCGGAGTCGGACCTAAGTCGCATGTATGGCGCGTAATACACCTCATGTAAACACTAACATAGTTTTAAGTACTTACTAACACTTATATGGTCTTTGTGACTGCAATAAATCATTTGAATTTATCGGATTGATGAATATTGTGTGAGGTATCGTTAGATTCGTCTTGATCAACGCTATTGACATAGAGGGCATTGTCTCTCCTATTTTTGTTAATAATGGGAGACTTTAAATTTACGATATTTAATTTTGACAAATGCTCATTCCAGTGTTCTTTATCATAGTAATCCACTCTTGCCAGAGCAAACACTGGGCCGATGATAAGTGGATTGGACCGCTCTCATATTGCGGCCCTGTTTCAAATTTAAACTGTGTGCCTTGAATTCGAACCACTATTCCAGAATTTACTTTATTCTCGATACTACTGTTTCTGTTTCGAAATGATTTTATTTTTCACATCGTGATTGGCTTCGTGCGGGATTGAATTTCGTATTTCTTTTTCGTTTTATTATTTTGTCGCTTGTTATAAAGAAGTGAACTTATTGTTTGCAATATTTAAACGAATACAAACAAATATTCTTTCTACTCAATCCGACCGTGTTGTATTGTATTTGTATCGGGTTTTTGAGATTCACTGAACCGTTTGGATTTAACTTGCAGCAGTTAAATCGTTATCCATGGAAGTATGATGGCTAAAGAATCCAAAGACTGCACCTAAGTTGCCTTCAGCTTCTATTAATTTTGATGTGCGAGTCACTTTAAGATTTTGAATCATTGATCTCCTATTTTGGTAAGTACGAATTGTAAATTAGCATCATTACTAATCTGTAGATGAGAGTTGTAAAACTATGTTACTAAATATGTTGGCAATATTTAAACTAACATAAACTTTAAAAAAATTGAACTTCGGTGTCAAGAAAAATCCCAAGGTTGAAGAAATTTTGAAACTGATTCATTGTCATATTGAGTTCACTTCATAAGATCAATGACAAAGAAGGTTAATGTTGATAATATCTTTTCGAATTGAGTAAGCCATTTGCCACTTTCACTATTCCAAATATTTTCAAGGTTGACAGAATGTTGAACCTGAATTCAATGGGCCAGTGTTCTAACATAAATATTTCAGATATTCCGTAGTTAACCTCACTTGATTATATCAATGTCAAAGAAGGTTAATGTTGATCATATCTTTTCGAATTGAGTACGGCATTTGACACGTTCACTATTCTAAATATTTTCAAGGTTGCAAGAATATTGAACCTGAATTTAGGCCAGTTTTCTAACTAATAACCTAGCTCAGCGTTTAAGTATTGCTACACAGCGAGGAAATGCTGCCGGCGTCCTGGGCACCATGCCACAGAACGGGGACCTCGACGACGTGTTCGTTCTTTAGTTTGTAGTTTTATTTCATAAGTATTTTTTATATATATATTAAGTTAGTTTTTTTTGGCGATAAGACCGCCAATTGTAATACTAACTGTATTAGCCTATTTCTTTTGTGTAATACTTTTTATTTTTTTGCAATAAAGAATATTTATCTTATCTTTTGTAGTAAGTAATCAGTTTTTTGTTGT
Organism: Tachystola acroxantha; assembly: GCA_963506565.1. NCBI lineage: Eukaryota > Metazoa > Arthropoda > Insecta > Lepidoptera > Oecophoridae > Tachystola > Tachystola acroxantha. The sequence goes on from OY735878.1 coordinate 13,272,245, forward strand.
TGCAATATTTACTAATAACCTATTAGGTAGGTTTTTATTTTGAAGGTATTTAATTTATTCAGTAATAAGCTAAAAATACAAACAAAAAACAATAAAAACTAACACCTATAATAAAAAATAAAACTTGTTTAAAATAAATACTTACCTAAATTAATTAAATAAATAACCCGCCCCTTGTCGTACTCGGTGCAAAGGTGGTAACGCTCGCGTCGTTGCCGCGCTGTATGGTCAACCTTTGCACCAGGTAGGACCCGGAGCGAGAGTCATAACCCCTCTCTCTAAGGCGACGGCCAATTTCTGACACCTATTAAGTAGGTATAATAAATGTCTCAGATATTCCGCAGTTGACCTGTTGATCACTTCATTATATCAATGACAAAGAACAAAGACATTTTTTTCGATTTCAGTAAGGCATTTGACACGTTCACCATTCCAAATATTTTCAAGGTTGAATTGAACGTATATTCAGTCGGCCAGTGCTCCAACTAATATATAAATGTCTAAGATATCCCGCAGTTGAGCTCACTTGATTAGATCAATGCCCCGGAGCAGGCAGGCTGCCATTTCAAGTCTAGAAAATTCTAAAGTTAGGTAAGTAGTCGGGCTAAAATTCTCAGCAAAATTGCCAAAGAGTTTCGGATCAAGTGCTAGGTAACATTTTATTTAGTTTAATTTCAAGAGAGTTTCTGGTGCCATTTTTTTAGTTTCTGATCGGTGTTCATATAAATACTCCTTTGGACTATTTATTATATAAGATAAATATTTTTTGCACCATAAATACGGTATTAATTACATTAATGAGAATCATATAAAATTTTGGCGGTCTTGTCGCTAAAAGCGATTTTTCAGATAACCAAACAAACTTAGTTTCTAGACGCTTTTAGTAATGTCAAAAATCTCACTTTTTATACATATTAATTACATAAAACGGGAATTACCGTGGTAAATGCATACGTGGTACCTACATATTATAAACATTTGTACGCCGACAGGCAGGATTTGGTGCTACATTTTTTGGTCATTTTTAACACCGTTGTATGTAAACAATTACCCAAATAAAGATTCTGATCCCATTTTACCTAATTAATATGTCAAAAATCTATGAAATCTGGCAGTGGTAAGATCGATCTCAAACTTAGACCGTAATCATGGACACTTTTGAGTGAGAACTAGTTTAGAATGAGCTTGCTTTTACAAACGTCAAAATGCATAGACGTTTGACAATTATAAGTAACTGTCAATCTAAGTTACGTTCAAAATTTATTCTGAATCACACGGATATTATCCTTGTTCAAGGTGAGTTAAAAATAAAATTAGAACAACACCTTTTGCAAAAGGTGTTCTTATTTTATGTTATCTTTTAAACTTATTACCTCGTAAATTCTGCGCAGAGCAAACTTTTAATAGACTGTCAAACTTTAGTAATAATGTACACAAAGAGCGAGTGTTTGAGAACATTAGTATTCATTGGACATAGGTTTGTATGCAAGCATGTGCGTGCATGCACTCGTGGCATATGCAATGTTTTACAATGAAGCATTTAATTGGGTTCGCGTCTCATTTCGCGAATTAAATTTATGTGTCTGAGAATCTAGAGTGGCAATAAAAATTCTAGAAAGGATTTCAATAAGAATATGTCGAAGGAAGCGAATTAAAATGCTACTGATGAATTACTCTGAAGATATTGAACAATTGTGTAAAAGTCGTTTCATAAAGTTGATCGTTTGTCGAATTTTAACTTAAAATGAATAAATTAATTCTGGTTTCATTAGTTTTACTACTGTGTGTGTGTGTATGATGGTGTGAGAGGGTGTAAGTGTGTGTGTGTGTATTTGCATACGTGAAACAATATTAAATCTTTAAAAAAATTGTGGTGACCGTTTGATATTGTTTATTTATTTATTTATTTATTTATTTAGGTGTACATAACAAGTGACAATCAATACATAGTAATCAGGATACAGAACAGTGGTTTAAATCTAGATTGTTACCCAAACACAGTACACACAGCATGATAATAATACACACGATATTGTTATGAAAAATTTTTTAGTGTAAATAAACTATATACTAACATGGTTGATGAGTATAAATAAACTACATATTAATAAACCATATAATATATATACATAATACATATTTTATATAAGAAAACACATATACTATTTTAGAAGATCCTTTACACATTTTTTAAATGTGTAAGGTCTTGAGTCGAAGATATCCAAAACTTCATTAGCATCAGCCAGCTCATTGTATTCACGGCACATTCTAACAATGGGATTATAATAGGATGTGTTGTTTCTATATACCTGTAGTACAAAGGTTTTAGGCTTAATGCGTATGCCATATCTAGTGCTCATATTAATAAGGGACAGCAAATATGGCGAATCAAGTTTAGAGTGTAATATTTTGTGCAAGTAGATCAAGTCTTGCTGTTTGCGTCTTACATGTAGGGCTGTTACATTGAATTTAGACAATCTCGCATTATATGATGATAATCTGCGGCCATAACCCAATCTGTATGCCAATATCTTTAAGAATCGTCTTTGTATACTTTCGACCCTGTTCGAGTGAACACCATAATATGGTGACCAGACAACCGAACCATATTCCAAGACACTCCTTACCAGACTATCATAAAGTAGCAGAGAACTACGTGCCTTTTTAAAATGCTTAGTATTCCTGACTAGGAAGCCCAGAAGTTGATTGGCTCTTTTAACTATATGGTCATAGTGTTCCCTAAAGGAAAGTTGTTCGTCGAACAGGATGCCCAGATCCTTAGCCACAGATTTACGTACTAATTTTTGCCCTTCAAGTTCGTAATCAAAGATAAGTTTATGTGTTTTTTTCCTAGTGAAAGAGATGACAAAACATTTCGCCACATTAAGGTACATTTGATTGGCAAGACACCAATCAGAAACTTTATTCAGATCATCCTGAAGTATGGCGCAGTCATTGGAGTCATTAATGACAGAGTATATCTTCAAGTCATCTGCATATAGGAGACATGGGCAGGACAAACGGCCTACGAGATCATTAATAAAGACAATGAAGAACAATGGTCCAAGATGCGACCCTTGAGGCACCCCAGATTTAATTGTCACCGGTGAGGAAATGTGTCCCTTTACTGAAACTAATTGACTTCTCCTATCCAGGTACGACTGAATCCATCGCAGTAGTGAGCCATGAATACCATGATGATAAATTTTTTGACACAACAGATGGTGATTGACTTTATCAAACGCCTTGCGGAAGTCTGTATAGATAGAGTCCACTTGACCCGATGTAGCAAACGAAGAACATAAGTAGTTTTTATATTCCAGAAGATTCGACACTGTAGATTTACATTTTACGAAACCATGTTGACTCTGAGATATTGCAGGTTTAACCTGGTTATAGATATGATCGTATACCAAAGACTCAAAAAGCTTAGCTGTACTAGAGAGGATACTAATTGGCCTGTAGTTGGCACAATCGGATTTGTCACCCGATTTGTAGATAGGAACAAAATGCGCAGATTTCCATTTGGTTGGAAATGTACCAGATCTCAGAGAACTATTAAACAGAAGTAACAGAGGCGTACAAAGTTCCTTGGAACATTCCTTCAAGAACCTAACCTTGTTTATGTATGAAATTACAGTTGGTTGGAACTTCTTATACTTTTTGTTGTATTTTTTATAGACCTAAGTTAACTGGAATTTTTTATATCTACTCTATCAAAAATTATTAAGTATTTTTTTTAAGTACAGTACCTAAATCAAATCATTTCAAGCTATATGTTAAATTATTCAAATGGGCAACAACGATGTTGAGTTGAGTTGTGATTTATTTTGGTAATGTAAGAAAATAAAACTTTTTTGGGTGTTTACCCATTTTATACGAACTGTAAATAAACATCTAATTATCAACACGTGAACACTCTCTTTGAAATAAATACTTGTATTTATATTTAAAATTACGCCGCGTAGAATTCCCGTGCTGAAACGAGTCTAGTAGACAATTCAAATGACATTGCAACATTTCATTGGGGGCTTTGCCCCACCTTTGGTCACCTACGTGACCATTGAAGCTCATATATCATTATGTTGGGGACTTATTACAGGTTTCATATTGCATAATCATAATCAGTAGGAGTTGCGAGAGTAGTAGAAAATGATAACAAAGACAATTAATAATTCGCTTCGATTTCTTACTATTTTCTGAATTCTTAATTAATTCTGTTTTTTCGACTCGCATGTTGTACAAAACTTTATTTTAAACCAATAATTTTAATAAAAAACGGATATATTTTTACATTTATTCGTTATCTTGTTCATCATGCGGTTGGTGGTGGGGTAGAATCTGGCATTGTCATTTTAAGTTATCAGTCAAAACACTGCAAAAAGTTCCCCCTTTCGCACAATGCCCGCCTTGAAGTGGCCCTGCAGTAATTGTGCCCCTCACATCGAGTGTACCTGAGCCACTCGACTCGGAGGCGAGTGCCACTATGGGTACCTACGGGGAACGTACGGGCTCTAATTGATAGGCCCTAACAGTTTAATTAAGGTTTCTGATTCGACCCTACATGGAGAGTCTTGAGCTGAAACGTATCTTGAAAGAAAATGTAGGTAGTAAGAAAAATTTTATACTAATAATGCTAATTTATTACACCCTAGGTTCTCTTGAAAATGGCGGGAAACGACGGTTGCGAAATTATTTGATAATTTTCCTTTTAACGTCTACAGGGACTATTTTGTGTTTAATATCACGTTAAATTAATCAGAAAATGTTCGCGAATGACAGTACGGTGAAGTTATTGGATTATTTATGCAAGATCTGAAGTTTCAAGTTTTTATCAAGAGTTCCCGCTACAAGCTCGGGAGTGAACGTGACTGTCGAGCTGCTTCGTCCAGAGTGATGACGCTACGGCGACTCCTCTGGATGAAGACATGAAGACGCGGCTACCCAGGGTGAAGACGCTACTGCGACTCCCCTGGAGGAGGAAGATAGAAGACTATTTAATATTTTGAATTTTCTGTAACATGACATTGGCAAATGACGAACTGTCGAGTCCATTAATAAAATAAATAAATTACACCCTAATAACTACTCTATACTACATATTATAGAGCATTTACTTTGGTCGCGGGGAAAAAAAGCAAAAATTTGTAATTAATAATTAAAAAATTTGAAATATGAATATTATGCATGACTTATAAGCGCCTCAGCGATTCATAAGTTAACTTTTGAATTAATTTATTACAATAATAATAGATTCAAGAAACAAATTCAGGCTGGATACAAAGATGCATAGGGACAAAAAGCAGATCATTCATCAGAACTTTTTTTATACTTTATGCCATATATGCCATGCTCGGCGAACAAATTTAAATGATGGGAAAGTTCTAGAATTCGTGAAAAATTTATAGCAATGATGAAAATTTTCAAGAAATGATGAAAAATTTCTAGAAAAGACGAAAAATTTCTAGAAAAGATGAAAAGTTTAGAAACTTTTCATCTAGAAATGATGAAAAATTTCTAGAAATGATGAAAAATTTCTTTAAAAGACACATTTCTCGTGCAGGGTGGCAGAGGTGGCCCTAGATAGGTGGCAGAGGTAACCAAACAGGCGATGGTTTTAATATTTAACTTATTTCAATTCTGTTTCCACATTTGATTAATCCATACCTATGTATAATTTGTAAAACAATGAAAATAATTTAATTCTTACTTTAGGATTCATACAAATTAATCACAAAGTTTCGAATAGTCCTCCATTTGACGTCTGGCATTACACCAAGTGACATTCCCAAACTGGAAGCTTTATGTTTCTCACAAAAGTATTAGGGATGCCACTAGTGGTCGACTTTTTAAGTGGCTAAACAGCCGACTAATCGGCCTTCATATTTTACAATTGACAGCAAAATAATTTTATTGCTAAAAATTCCTCACCTCAAAAACTAATTGTTTCACTAAACACTATAATTGTGAGGTACCTACTTGAACAAAAGTGGTTAATTTTAGATTCGTAAAATATTCTAGTAGTGTGTTTAGTACCCGGAAGGGTTTAATGGGCATATTTTAAGTACGTACTAATATTTATGGTCCTTGTGATTATATTTTAAAATTATTTGAAAGGTTTGATTTCAGATCGACCTTCATGGGTAGGTACATTATTATAGTACCTACTTATGTTGTCTATTCATTAAATATGGTTAAATATAATACAAATTTTTATCATGAGAAAGTATTTCCAGTGAAACATACGTATTTTCAGGGTGATAAATAATCGACACGCATGTTTATGTTGTCACCGAATAAAATGTATAAATAATGACGTAAAATCCTAAATGTATGGAAATAAAAACATCAAATCTATTATTATCCCAGCAAACGACGGAATGCAATTGCCTTTTTTCTAAGGGTTTTTTAAGTGACCCTGAAGGTTGGATAGTCGACTCTCACAAGACCGATTGATTAGTCGGCTAGTCGGACAAACTACAGTGGGGCACATCACTATAAAGTATTGTTTCTTTAGTAAGGATCTTTGCCACTTAAAGGGATGTAAAAACAAAAAGTTAGCTTTGCTGTTTGCGAAGTTTTTATGTGGACGACTTTACATTGTTTCTGTAGAGTTCAATTTAACTATGGTTTTGGCCAAATAATTAAATTTGTTAAATTGGTTTTTCGAAATCATTGTTCCTTGTTCAGTTTCCATTTGATTTTAACCAAGAGCGGTTTTTCAAATGATTAATTTAAAACTAAATTCCAGTGTTACTGTTCCTCAGCCACCGTGATATCGTACACAGGTCGTGAATTTTGTCTTCATATTCGGGACGGTAGCGACAGCTATCCCGGTTCGAATCCCGGTCGTGATGAAATTTTTTCTCCATTTATCATTTAGATTTTTATTTCGCATAGCGCATGAGCAAGAAAATATCAAAGACAACCTCCAAATATCGAAAGAAGTTTCATCACTTCGACTTACCTCACCTATCGGCTTCGGTTTCATCCAGAAGTTACCTTAGTGACTCTAAACTACCTTTCATGTGGGCTCGGGATTATGGGCCCCATCGACGGAAAGTTTAGTCGTTTTGGGAAATTGACTCCCGGAATGGACCCCAGATAATTGGAAAAAAGAAGTAAACAATGTAAACTTTCGGCATATTGGAGAGGAAACGAGAGGCACAAATACTACGTTTGCCTTTTACCTAAATGCTACTTACTAACTAGCCTGCGATTCTCAAAACGATCCATGAAATCCATTGATCTCCTATAAACTAGATACACAAAGGTCTTACTAAAACAAATTAAAAAACTTTTTAAACTTTCACGGTTTGTATACATATTAATTAGATAAAACGGGAATTACCGTGTTAAACATTTATTATTGATGTCTCGATATTTCGACAGCATTGCAGCCATCAGTCTACTCGTGACCATGATGGCTGCAATGCTGTCGAAATATCGAGACATCAATAATAAATGTTTAACACGGTAATTCCCGTTTTATCTAATTAATAAATTTAAAAACGTGTAAATAAGGGTCTATTGTTAACGTCCAAATAATGTCCAATAAAGCAAATGAGGGTCCATTCATCCGTTTGGACCTTTTTTGCGCTCGGACATTTTTAGAAGGCATACTGTGTATCTAGTTGTTTGTTTATAGGAGATCAATGATGAAATCACACCATGTCATAGCGTGCGTGAAAGAGACAGTGATATTGCGTTGGAATACCGTCTCTGTTCAGCACGCCATGACATCGATCAGGTTCACAACGTCCACTTCCTAAAATGTCAAATTCCCGAAACGTTCACTTCCTAGAAAGACCATTTTCTAAATAGTCCATTCCTCAAATGTGTCGTCAGTTTGCTTGCGTAACGCCGGCCGAGCGAATTTTTGCTGCAAAACAGCCGCTGTCTAAATGAGTCTGCAAGCGAAACTGCGTATAGGCGCTCTGTATGAACGCTTCATCTTATGCTCCCAATTCACTTGGCTATTCATATTTGCGTATTTGTTATACTTACTATGTATGACAAAATATTCGTCTTATTTGCCTATTCGACAAACACAGCAAATACTGTCCGTGAAACGGAACGTCTGGCGGCGGGCCATCGCAGGGTCGCCGCGCGGGGGTGAAGTGTCAAATGAAACTGTCAAAGTGTGAAGGTCAAAAGTGACACATTCAAATTAGACGAAGGACGAGAACTTTCGGAATATATAAACGGACAAGCGTAAAAAGACATTGCCACATTTCAATGGAGCTTTGCCCCACCTACAAAACTACGTGACCATTAACGCTGTACCTATCATTTTGTTGGGGACTTATTACAGGTTTCATATTGCATAATCACAATCAGTATCATTTTCTACTACTCTCGCAACTCCTATAGAAGAATAACAAAAACAATGAATAATTAGCTTCGATTTCTTACTATTTTCTGAATTCTTAATTAACCTGTTTTTTTCGAATCGCAACTTGTACAAAACTTTATTTTAAACCAATAATTTTAATAAAAAACGGAGATATTTTTACATTTATTCGTTATCTTGTACAACTTGCGGTTGATGGTGGGGCAGAATCTCAAATGTTCAAATCAGAAGTCAAATGTTTTGTATCCGGTTTGTATACTAACAAAAAGAAAATCTCTAAAACACAAACTATCACGAGCATCAAACAGTATGAATAGCTATAAATCGTTCCGCCGTGCGCCAACATACTCCCGATAAATACAGTTGGCCGCAAATGGCTCTCAGTTGGAAAATAAATAAGACAACACGTCTGTAATGGCTGCACTGTCTGTGGTTTGCAATGGATTGAGTTATTTGACCATTCTTACTATATTCACCACTAAATGGCCGTACTATAGATATATTCTAGGACCTTTTTTATTAGCCAGGTAAAACATGCTAGATCATGTGTCACCACGCCCGGGGGAGCGTGTTGGTTATGTCGGGCTCACAACCCTGAAGGGGCAGCATACCGACTAAACGTCCTGGGGTGTTCCACCTCGTGCCATTCTTGCCGAGCCACGGGAAACTGTGATACAACCGCGACCCGACTGGCGCCCGAGCAGTCCCCATTGTGGGCTGTACTAGCCCACAATATATTCTAGGACCTGGCTATAAGGATAACACTAAAAGCCTATTGTATGTTTCGCTATTGATAATCTTTCTTGAATTTAGTAAAAGAATAGTACAGGAGTGGTCTTGAATTTGTACGGATTTATCAATTGCATGATTTTTTTTATTATCAAATGCACGATTTCTTGCAGTAGGAAAGACCATGAATATGAAGATATTTAACTTGATACATTACAGACTTTTTTTAAAGGAGGTCAAGCGACGGAAGCTCCAATATTTCGGTAATATTATGCGGAACCCGCGATATAACCTGCTGCAATTAATCATCCAGGGCAAAATTTGTGGAAAGAGGAGCGTTGGCAGGAGAAGACACTCTTGGCTGAAGAATTTACGTGATTGGTTCGGCTGCAGCACCGGCTCCTTGTTCCGGGCAGCCGTTCAGAGGGTGAAAATTGCCATGATGTTGTCCAACCTTCGATGAGAAGAGGAACGTTGAGAAGAAGAGACATTACAGACTAAAGATAACTATCACAGTTCCCATATTGTGCGGTAATGTACCTATATATGGTAAGAGATAGTGGGAATATAATTGTTTACCTACCTAACATCGCCAATGAGATATTCAAGAAAAAAACAGCGACATGTAGAACTTTGAGGCCACGGGACATATTGTAAGTACTCGTATATATAGTGCGTCAAAATCGGACTGTCTATGGTATCCACAATGACATTCACAATACTCTTAGGGATACCGCGAATTCGTCGCATCGTGGACGCGACCCTATTGCGTATAGCAAGAAACCCGTCTAATAAATAATAATTCTGTCTAATCTATACATATAATAAGACTGTAAAAAAGTTGTGTCTGTACATTGGATATTTTTTTGAAAATAATAATTGTAATGTGTTTTAGGATCTATACTGATGCCAAAACACAAATTTTTCGAATTTTTGTCTGTTTGTCGGTAATTTTGTGCAAGTATCACACCATAACTACTGAAGGGATTTTGATGTGAGTTTCACTAGGAGATAGCTGAAATATCCGGACAACTCATAGGCTATAAGCCATGGCGGTATGTGATGTGGAAACAAGGATCCAGAGAGGAAGATCTGCCTCCTGATCTCCTCCATCCTCCTCCTCTACGCAAACGAAGTTGCGGGGTACAGCTAGTGCCTAATTAAAGTAAATCTCCTCTGTTTTGAATACAAGTAACTTCAGTATTTAAGTTATTACTACTGCAAAACATTGCGTATTTAAACGTATAATGCAAGCTGCACCAAAGAATTTACCTTCTCAAATGAGGCAGGATGAATGAACTGAAATTTAATTTAAATTCTCTCAAGACTTACCTCTAAAAGTAACTGCTCCCCAAACAGAATTCAAGCAATAAAAACACAAAGACCAAACCTATCTTCAAATCGGGGAAAATTATAAAATGGAATTCCATTTGAGCTTTAATTCAGATGGGAATAAAATCCTAGGGCAGTGGTTCCCAAAGTTTACTGGACCGATACCCGTCTACAGAAAATTTCAATGTTCGCGGCCCACCCTGTGTCAAGACAAAAAATCAGCGGTAAATTATGGCCGCAGCATTTAGGTACTTGTTATTTGTTTATTCATTCAGAAATCTAACAGACTTAAATATAGTTTAACAATTATAGAGTTACACTTTATGTGCTTTGATATACGAGTATAGGTATGAGATTTACAGTAAGTTATATGTAAGTAACATTAAAACTAAGTTATTGTTGAGTGACAATTATGTATGCCAAAACAGATTTCATATGTTAAAAGCTGAAACACATTAAGAATCAGAGAAAATTTAACAATTATTAAACGCATATTAAAAAACGAACAGGTAAAGGTGGAAATGGATGGGTAATGGGGGGGGGGGGGGGGGGGGGTAATAGATACATAGAAAAACTGTAAATACGCGCATACGAAGACTTAAAGTTTTTTTACCACTTCTTCTCCTCCGCGTTGGCACCTTTTCCTTACAAAGAGCGTAATGTAAATTCCAAAAAAAAAATGTTGACGATGTACACAATGTATGTACTTACTTGTAATAAAGAGATATGATTCTGATGATATGCTAAAAAAACATTTATCGTCCTATCAGATTCAGGGCCCACCCAATACCGCTCTGACACTTTGGGAAAGACTGTCTAGCGGCATGCCTTGCAGACCTACGAAGGACGAACGTACGTAATTGAAATTTTTCTTAATCTCTCTAGTGGGTTCACAAAGTTCTGTGATAGAGATTAATGTTTCAAAAGGTAACTCTTTAAGTGGTCCTTAAAGATTTTATTAGCTATCGTTATCCTTATCAATGGATTACTCTTCCGTGATACTTCGTCAAATTGTACTTGACGCTTCGTTGCTGCTTTCAGTCTGTCATCTTTCATTTGGCATACATTACAATCACTGCAGCTGCCGTTCCGATGCCGTTGCCTTTCCGTTGCCTTTGAATCTGTATCAGCCTTTAAGCACCCTAAATGTTTTAATACTTTTGTTATTTTTCTATATTGACATTTTTATATTTCATATGTAGACATTTTTATGCTCTCTCCTATAGCGCGCGTCGAAATTTTGTCTTCGTGAATTTAGCAGTATCAAATGTAATCAGCTGTTCCGAATTCGGTCCGCCATTTTGCTAATTAAGCATTTAAACAACCCTACGACGTTCTTTAAACTGACAGCTACTTATTCGGTTCTTCAGGAGTTGATTAACTTTAAATATTTATTTATTTATTTTTATTTGGTACACAAAACAGATTACAATCATTGTATAATTGAAATATCAGAGTCTTAAATGTATGGTCTAGACAGTAATCCAAAAATATGTGTACACATTGAGATTTGTATATCGTGGGGCATAAGAGTGAATGCAGGCAATGTTACCGCCGACAACACATCAGTGGTTATAAGCAATTAGAAGTAAACATTTTTTTAATCAATTGTTGAACAAGGTATTAATTTTAATCATCGATTAAATGTTGGCTGTTAGTTTATGTCACCCTTCTGACGTTCAACACTCACCAACTTCAGTCTACTCGTGACCATGATGGCTGCAATGCTGGCGAAATATCGAGACATCAATAATAAATATTTAACACGGTAATTCCCGTTTTATCTAGTATACAAACCGTGTAATTTTACACCTCGTAATTTTTCTTATAGAGATTAGTCGCTTAAATCTTTTTTTTTTAATTTGGTGTAAGCATCCTCACATGATATGTCGCTCTTATTCATAAAGTGGTTTTCTCATAACGTCAAAAGTAGCTTAGGGTGCATCAAGGCAAAAATAATATGAAGTGTGGCGCATATTTTGCCGGCTACTGGCTGCATAATGCCAAGCTGATATTAAAATACTACAGAACATCCCTGACCCGATCTGCATGATGGACATCTGTATTTATAGAAATAATAACGGATCCATGAAAAACCTTGTCATCAATCTTGTATGAAAACAGGGAAAAGTATCGAAAGTGGCTCGAAGCGTGCGGCCGGTGGTGTTTTGAGAACTTGGCATATGCCATAGACCACTTACCCAATAGACATGAAATCGGTAGAAATGACAATGCCAGATTCTGCCCCACCATCAACCGCTAGATGTACAAGATAACAAATAAATGTAAAAATATCTCCGTTTTATATTAAAATCATTGGTTTAAAATAAAGTTTTGTACATCTAGCGAGTCGATAAATACAGCTTAATTAAGAATTCAGAAAATAGTAAGAAATCGAAGCGAATTATTCATTGTTTTTGGTTATCATTTTCTACTACTCTCGCAACTCCTACTGATTGTGATTATGCTATATAAAACCTGTAATAAGTCCCCAACAAAATGATAGAGCTTCAATGGTCTCGTAGTTTTGTAGGTGGGGCAAAGCTCCATTGAAATGTGTCAATGTCATTTGCAAGCGAAAAATTATGTCAACGATGAGCGCATAGAGACGAAGCGGGGGGACAGGGGTGACGTATTAAAGAGATGCGTCCATGTCGATAATACCTCCAGGTTACACGTGCAGCGAAGCAATTTTGCGCTCATGTGCGGGCAGACACGGGCCCTCCTTTTACAGGTCTATGAGGTAAGTGGTTTGTGGCTTATGCACTACCGTGCGCCTACTTGACGTATAAATTCTTCTAATATTGTAGCTTAGAACCCAGAATATGTAATTGTATAATAATTTTAAAAATAAGGTCGAGTGTTTTCTGAGAAAATACCAACCTTAAAGTCTTATCTTATCAGTCATGTACATTTTCGTGATGCCATATACTCATGATAAATATTAAATTGGTAAGGTTTGATAGTCGAATTTATTGTAAGTAAATATTTTTTTTTATATTTCCCCAGATTGTTTAATTTACTTTTAAACGCTGTGCAGAATTAATGTATGTCGCAAGCTTAATCATCCATTTAATTTTGTCGAGTGAATTACAAGGTGATACAAGTATTTATCTACCAATTGTGTATTTCTTCTATGTATAGTGTGTTGTAGAATTGAATAAATGGTTTATCTATCTATCAATAATATGTTAAACAAAAGGTCGAGTATTTTCTGAGAAAAAAAACTTAAAATGTTATCTTACCAATCATGTACATTTTGGTGACGCCATAATTGTAAATCGTCGGTCATTTCTTCCTTCATACTGTAAAACCATATTTATTTAGAGCTATATATTAATTAGATAAAAACGGGAATTACCGTGTTAAACGTTTATATGTAAACCTTGTAACACTTTTTAAACTTTCACGGTTTGTATACATATTAATTAGATAAAACGGGAATTACCGTGTTAAACATTTATTATTGATGTCTCGATATTTCGACAGCATTGCAGCCATCATGGTCACGAGTAAACACAAGAGTAGACTCGTGACCATGATGGCTGCAATACTGTCGAAATATCGTGACATCAATAATAAATGTCTAACACGGTAATTCCCGTTTTATCTAATTAATATAAACTGTGTAAGTTTAAAAAATGATATTTAGAGTTAACGATGAATTTCAGTAATATTTTAGTCGTTCATTGAATCGAAGCTTCATTGCAAAGTTCACAAGTCACATAAACGCATTAAAAATCATTCGACAGCCATGATATATGATCGGGAGTCGGAACGTTTGTCATACTAGTGAAAGCGAACACTTCGGTTCGCAGTTCAAAGCTAATGGTCCAACTTCTGTACGTCTACCCTGTTCAAATTTACCGATGTTCTGTACGGATAAACCCGGATATTATTTATAGCTCTATTTTACAGTTTGTTGTTCAAATATTGACGACCTAGCCGAGTTGGTAGTGCAAGTGCAAAATTTTGACACTTTTTGCAGATTTATCGATAAAAATACCTTAAGGAAGCGTTTTTCGAGTATTTTCGATTAGTATGTTTTTCTAGAAAACTCATTGGGTTACAATTTGAGTCAAGTAATAACTCTCTAGGTTCAGTGGTTGCAGAGATATAGCCAGTCAAAGATGAGCAATTTTTTCTTAGGACGTGTTTTTTTCGGTTTTGTCAAATTTCATAGATATGAAGGTCCGGTATGTGATTTTCATAAATATAAGTTCATATTTTGATCTTATATTCAGTACCAATGACCAGAAGTCTGACTGCGAATTTAATCGTTTTCGTTCATTGATCTCCTATAAACAACTAGATACACAAAGGTCTTGCTAAAACAATTTCAAAAACGTCCAAATAAGGGTCCATTGTTAACGTCCAAATAATGCCCAATAAAACAAATGATAAGGTCCATTCGTCTGTTTGGACCTTCTTTGCGCTCGGACATTTTTAGAAGGCAGACTGTGTATCTAGTTGTTTATAGGAGATCAATGTTTTCGTTATCGTTATTTTTACACTTGTACGATATACATTGCTGCGTTTAGTTGTCGTTTATTAAAACTTGCTAAAATATTGCAGTAATGCGTCGTAATATAGCGTCCATGTGTCAAATTGAAAGCGATTATGAAAACGATGAAAGTCATGGTTACCAGGTGTTCAATTAAAGGTACCTATTTTAATTTTTTTTAAATCAGGTACGTATCGAAGTTATTGAGTGTACCAAATTGACTATTGTGACCGAATTTAGCTTTTATACAGCTAATTGGTAGCAGCAGACAAATCCATTTGTGACGTCAATATTTAACGTGATGACGTCATCAGGCTGCATGAGAAATCGCCGATAATATTGTGGTAGAGCCTGGCTTCAAATTGATGCCATTCATAACAGAGCTTTTGATGGCAAACCGGTTGAAGCTTCAACGCTTTGTGGTTTGTCTTGTTAGTAAGAAGTATATTTCAGTGATTCAAAAGCTTTATTATTATATATAAACGGATATCACTCACTTATATTGTTAAAGTCGGCAATTAGACCGACAGTTTCGACCGATTTCGACGGTCTTTTTCAAGGCGAGCGCGCCACGCCCGCGGTCGACGTCAGTGCGCGAAGAAACGCGGGCGTGGCGCGCTCACCTTGAAAAAGACCGTCGAAATCGGTCGAAACTGTCGGTCTAATTGCCGACTTTAACAATGTAAGTGAGTGATATCCGTTTATATATAATAATTTGTAGTAATGGCTCACTATAGTTTTAATTCAAAAGCTTTATTATATACATACCTACATTCTAACTCCTACATTTGTTCTTTCCAGTTTTTTGTTATTTGTATTTGTGATATAATCAAATCAAATGCTCAAGCGTCGCAAATACTCACGACTGACTCCACATCATGAGTTTGCGGCGCTTGCGGTAGAAACAATGGGCCCATGGTCGACAGACTCTAAACATCTGATCCACGAGCTGTCTACCCGATTGGTCCATGTCTCGGGCGATCCCAGGGCTGGCAGCTACCTCGCTCAGCGACTAAGCATTGCGATACAGCGAGGAAATGCTGCCAGCGTCCTGGGCAGCATTCCGCAAAACAGGGATCTTGACGACGTGTTCGTCCTTTAGTATTTAGTTTTTTATTTTTATTTTATAAGTAATGTATTTTTAGCTAGTAGTTAGTTTTATTTTAATAAAGTTCAGATATCAAATCAAATCTTAGTCAGAATCCATCAACGTTGTTAGAACTAGCTTCTATATAAAATATGCTAACATTTTTTAAAATTTTCCGCCTCGCGTTTAGGCATTTTTGTAATAAATTGAAAGGCCAGTGATTGATGACCCGAGCCCGCGTGCCATACAAAATAAAGGACAAAATAGCCTATAGCATGCACTATGATTGGCAGCCATATATTTGCTGTACTTAAAGGCTACTTTGTTGCTACAGTAAGCTGGGATTTTAGTTGGTTGTGTTAAGAATTCTAAAATCTAATGGAATTTGTATTAGAAAAGATGATGATGAAAATGCTATAAGGCTGTATGATCTTTTGGCGCATTTGCCTTACCAAAAACACAACAACAACTGTCATTGTCAGTCTTGTTCGTCCCTTCGCGCGAAAACCGGCGGTGGTCATTTGTGATTCGAATTGGTCAGAAATGTGGTGCTCATTGATGTAACAACAAAGACAATGAACAATTCGCTTTCTAAATTCTTAATTAAGCTGTTTTTTCGACTCGCTTGATGTACAAAACTTCATTTTAAACCAATAATAAAAAACGGAGATATTTTTACATTTATTCGTTATCTTGTTCATCAAGCGGTTGATGGTGGGGCAAAATCTGGCATTGTCATTTCGAATCACTACAAATACTTATATAATTAAACCTAATCCCATTCGTCACCCATCGTATTTCAATACCGAGCACGCGAATCCATTCCCCCGTCAGTACGCAAGCCGTAGCGGCGGCGACATAAAATCGCGTAACACAAAAACGTCGCCTCTCGCATCGTTAAGGAAATGAGTTACGTATACACACACACCAGCGCACGTATAGGACAGGTAAGAAACGATGGCGTGTAAGTCACGTTTTGGTATTTTATGAGTGACTATTTTTTTTTCTTGTTTTATGAGTGTATTAAAAAAAGAGACGGTGGTTGAAATACGTCATTGGTGATAACCAATGACGTAATTCAATTATTTTCTTTCTTTTCTCGTGCGTATCACTATTTGTCAGAGGTATTCAGGCTTCTGACGTGGCCTAACGACTGCTGTCGAGCGACAGTAACCGAGACTGCTTAACGTGCTTTCCGAGGCACGGAGGGACTAATATGAAAATGTCACTCGGTCAGCTCGGTCAACGGTCGGTTGGCCTCCAGTACAGCCATCCAGGTACTGACCTCGCCCAACGTTGTACTCGCAACTGGAATAGGAGCCCTCTATTGATGACATTAGTGCAGACATATTCCGCTGGTTTAGTCACGTGATAAGGAGTGAAGTAGGTATTTATCGTTCGGTCGTCAGCTGCCACAACACAGCGTAAAGGCAAAGCTTTTCTTAGCCACGCGATGGCATCGTCATCCACCGTGTTTATTCTGGCCAGTCCTCCCTCTACAGGCCAGTTTCGCGAGGTGGGACATGCTCTGTGTCGCTCTGCAGGTACATGTCGGGTACTCTGTAGCCCCATTTGTGCATCAACTCGGCGCAGCGCCCCTGGCCAACCCTTAGTCTGTTCAGTTTTAGCCACAACGTCCATGGAAAATGGTAGCCGTTTATTTTATCGTTGGGATTCTAGACCAAGAACCGTTGGGGGCTGGCGAGCATCTCCACCTTTCCGCCCATTTCTCCTTCTGTGTTTTATTGTCCAGGACCAGCTGGCGGGAGGTGTGGAGAGAGTGTGTGTGGAGTGAGAGTATATCAGAAAGACTACAGACGAAGGTCCGTCGGTCGTCCTAGGTACCGATGGGGCGACGAGGTCCTGCTCTAGCTTCAGTCACCCGACTGGAGACAGACAGCGTGGGACATGCTGCAGTGACGTTCTGCGGTATCGAATGGCAATGTCTACTATGGTCACTGAGCCAGTGGAGTTAAAAAGTACATTTTTAAACAGTAAATAT
Organism: Tachystola acroxantha; assembly: GCA_963506565.1. Taxonomy (NCBI): domain Eukaryota; kingdom Metazoa; phylum Arthropoda; class Insecta; order Lepidoptera; family Oecophoridae; genus Tachystola; species Tachystola acroxantha. The sequence continues at coordinate 13,290,252 of OY735878.1, forward strand.
TGTGCATTTCTGCTCCGAAATGCTTTACCAATTTTAATTTTTCCTTTCACCTATTTGTTTGCGATAATGTCAGTTTCATGTTCTTCATTGGATCAGTGTTCTTTCGTTCAAAGAAACGTACCTACCGAAAAGAGATGTGATCGGTACTTTCGTATTATGATTTTTAGTATTTCTGTGTGCTAATAATGTACTCGGAAATTCATATTAAATGTTTTGCAGCTTTTGACACGTACCACAAGTGCAATCTATAAAAGCCTACCATGAGCCAACTAGCGCCGCCAATCTTGAAAAAATAACATCTTCTAATTTAATAAATTTTATTAAAAAAGCTATTTACAAAATGTTTATTACGATGAATACTATTTTTCAATATACAGTACATGGCATAATTGCGACAAGCTAAGTTGTAGTTCACAAATGTGCCAAAAACGGCCGTTTTTCGCAATTATGCGAACTACAACTTACCGACATTGAATCACGTTATAAATAAGCATTTAAAAAATAGTATTTATCGTAATAAACATTTCGTAAATAGCTTTTTTAATAAAATTGACCAATGTAATAAATAGAATTAGAGAAAAACAGAATTTGGTACAGCTCTAGAGATAAAATTTATTATATCGGAAGATATTATTTTTTTAAGATTGGCGGCGCTAGTTCTCTCATGGAAGGCCCTTAAGCGACTTAAGTTTTTAACGACGCTTTTGGCGGATCCCATGATTCTTCGGTTTATGACTTACAAAGCTTTGACATTCGACCGTTTGCAGACGTGCGCGTCGCATCGCGGTCTGCTCGTATTCAATCCCAAGCTTTTTTAATTATATGAGTAAATCCTGGACGCGTTTTCTCTTAGAGGCTTTTTTAAAAAGAAAAACTGTGTTTTTATTTTTAATTCCTGCGAATGACGGTGATGTCGGTTGCATTCAGACATCCGTAAGACTTTTATAAGCGTGTTTATATGTTGCACGTTTGTTTTTGTGAGTCGTCTAATTAGATGACGTTATATAGATTATACAGGGTGTAACGTAAGGGTTACAGTTTTCGGATTTTTTCCTTTTACTTGTGCTATAAGACAGTTTCATGCCAAATTTCATGATTCTAGATCAACTGGAAGTACCCTATAGGTTTTGGTTTTCTTGCATACACTAAGGCCCCTCGCGCACAAGGCAGCCTGGATGCGCAGCCAGGCTGCGGCGGCCAGTAAAACATATGACGTTGTATGGGAGCCCGCGCACTAGGCAGCCGGCAGCCATCATAGTTCGACTGGCTGCCGTAGCCTGGCTGCCGTAGCCAGGCTGCTTAGTGCGCGTGGTGTCTAATATGCGAGAAAATGCGACATTAACGGCCATGTCTTTTGATTGCGTTGATGTAAAAGTTTGATTTTCTCACAGCTGCATGAGGTTGCAGGCCTGAGTATTAGGTATTAATTTCAACTTGATCCGTCCACACGTTTCTGAGATATAGGTCTTGACAGACAGATGGACAGACAGACGGACAACAAAGTGATCCTATAAGGGTTTCTATTTTCCTTTTGAGGCACGGAACCTTAAAAATTAAGATATTTGTAAATACACTAATACACGTGGTGGATCATGGGTTCTCGATATAAAGTAAAATCTTACAGTGAATAAGTAATCGAATAATGAACATTATTGATTACATTATATTATAAACCGAAGCCAAATCAAGTGTCTTATTTTGTAAACAAAAACTACCCTACTCTACTAACATTTTAAGCTACTCTGTGATTATTGCATAGTTATTTTCACATTATTAGATCGGATCACTTTATTTTCACTATAATGAACAGGTTCAATCAATCAGTTCCTTCAGTGTTACATCACAACAGGTAATTAGACGATCATATTTATTTACAATATAAGACACTTGATTTGGGCTGCGGTATAAGTACTTATATCGTGTTTTAGATTATGTAACAATGTTATTATATTATTTAAGATAAATAAATACACTTTATTGCACCATAATACAGTATTAATTACATAACTGAGAAGCATGTACAATTTTGGCGGTCTTATCGCTAAAAGCGATTTCTTCCAGACAACCAACTGCAGAGAATATTATAAAAATATATCATAAAAAATATATTTGTTACACTAACAACTAAATATTAGTTGTAAGATTTGACTTAACCTATATTATCGTTAAAGCATTAACTTAATATTGATTTCCATACCTGATAAAGGGGATTTGTACAAGTTGAGTATCGGCTCTGACATTAAGGGGCCGCTAGACTCTGCAAAGTAAACACATTCAGCGTTAAAACCTAGCAAAGTAACGCCTTTATAAATACTTGATAATTATACCTCGTGCCGTGAGTTTATTACGCCTTAACTACGAGTAAGTCTTGAAGTCTGAAATAATTGCTTAGTGTTTTATGGAAAAAACAATAAAAAAAAACTATAAGTACTTTATAATTGTAGACATTTCAAATAATATTATTACTCTTTTTGGAATGGCGGATTGATTTTTTACTAATTGTTTAATTTTCAATTTACATTATTACTCTAAATAACTTGACATTGGCGAAATTATCTCTTTAATAAGAGTAGAATCCATTCAGTTTTCAACGTGTACTCGCAACTGGACTATGAGCCCCTTTTGCTTTATTGGACATTATTTGGACGTTAACAATGGACCCTTATTTGGACGTTTTTTAAATTGTTTTAGTAAGATCTTTATGTATCTAGTTGTTTATAGGAGAGCAATGGCTCGTAGCCATAAATATTGCTAAACGGTGGCGTATATTGACAGTTGCTAAACTACCGATTTTGTATGGCGCAAATCCTTAAATCGTGGCTTAAACCACCGCCTGACTTTAAGTTACGTTTATGGCTAAGAGCCTAAATTTGACAGTTCAAAAATGCTCCCTTTCCTACATCAAAGCTATAAAAAGGACACCCGGCAGGTTAATAAATTGCTATAGGTACATTGATCTCAACAACTAGATACACAGTCTGCCTTCTTAAAATGTCCGAGCTCATAGAAGGTCCAACCGGATGAATGGACCCTCTTTTGCTTTATTGGACATTATTTGGACGTTAACAATGGACCCTTATTTGGACGTTTTTTTAAATTGTTTTAGTAAGACCTTTGTGTATCTAGTTGTTTATAGGAGATCAACGCGGGCCAGTGATATTTCATAACATTTTTGGCGACTGCCCTACCACTTATTCTCGCAACTGACTCCGCTAATAGTTCGGAAGTACATCTGCGGAGACTGCCAAGAATCAAAGAATTATATGCTCTTATCTTCCAATGAAACGTCTTAGGTAACCAAAGATGTTTCCAAATTGTAATACGTTAAGTTAAGATAAATGTTCTTTTTTACAAAATAAATAGGTTAGTGTCACAATTGGCGAACTTGTCGCTTAAAGCCATCTCTTCCAGACGACCTTTGGGTATCGAATTCAGCGAATGAATAGATAGCTTGTTGAGCAATAATTAAATACCTAACAATACATAACTGGTACTTAAATACATATAAGTAACAATTGACATACGTTATTAAGTTAAAATAATCTTTATTGCAAAAAAAAGAATTTATAAAATCTGGGTCAATACAATTCAAAGTCTCTTTACTGCAAGTAATCACGTTGTTTACATTTTTAACGACCTTACATGAGCCAGCTAGCGCCGCCAATCTTAATAAAATAATATCTTCCAATTTAATCAACATTATTAAAAAAGCTATGTACACAATCTTTATTAGGATAAACACTATTTTTCAATATACAATACATGGCATAATTGCGACAAGTTAAGTTGTAGTTCTGAAATGTGGCAAAAACTGCAGTTTTTCGCAATTATGCGAACTACAACTTACCAAATCACGTTATAAATAAGCATTTAAAAAATAGTATTTATCGTAATAAACATTTTGTAAATAGCTTTTTTAATAAAATTGATTATATTGAAAGATTATTATATATCACTCACTTATATTGTTAAAGTCGACAATTAGACCGACAGTTTCGACCGATTTCGACGGTCTTTTTCAAGGTGAGCGCGCCACGCCCGCGTCGCCGTTGACGTTTCTTCGCGCACTCTATATTGAAAGATGTTATTTTTTCAAGATTCGCGGCGCTAGTTGGCTCATGGAAAGCCCTTAACGAAAGTAAAAACCGAAACAGTGGTGTCAAATAATTCAATAGTACATTTATAGATATAGTTATGATTCGGAAACACACCTAGAGGCATTGCCAAGAATCTTACAACGAATTATTGTTTCTACGGCGCTCACAATTTTACTTTTAAAACAGCTCTATCTTAATTGAAATCTTATTATGTTCTCTGAGAGCGGTCGGGCGGTTTCTTTTTGGGCGATAGTCGTTATGATTTCAACTGTTTTTAACTTTCAAAGGATTATATGCGGAAAGGGAAATAAATGTTTTGAGATTTGTTCTCAATGAAGTCAAAGTCAAATCTCTTTATTGCAAGTAAGCACGTTGTGTACATTTGTGCACGTCAACATATTTTTGAATTTACGTTCTTTTTTGGTTCTCTTGAAAATGGCGGGAAACGACAGTTGCGAAATTATTTGATAATTTTCCTTTTAATGTCTACAGGGACTATTTTGTGTTTAATATCACGTTAAATTAATCAGAAAATGTTCGCGAATGACAGTACGGTGAAGTTATTGGATTATTTGTGCAAGATCTGAAGTTTCAAGCTTTTATCAAGAGTTCCCTCTACAAGCTCGGGAGTGAACGTGGCTGTCGAGCAGCTTCGTCCAGAGTGATGACGCTACGGCGTCTCCTCTGGATGAAGACATGAAGACGCGGCTACCCAGGGTGAAGACGCTACTGCGACTCACCTGGAGGAAGATGGAAGACTATTGAATATATTGAATTTTCTGTAACATGACATTGGCAAATGACGAACTGTCGAGTCCATTAATAAAATAAATAAATAGATATAGTTATGATTCGGAAACACACATAGAGGCATTGCCAAGAACCTTACAACGAATTATTGTTTCTACGGCGCTCACAATTTTACTTTTAAAACAGCTCTATCTTAATTGAAATCTTATTATGTTCTCTGAGAGCGGTCGGGCGGTTTCTTTTTGGGCGATAGTCGTTATGATTTCAACTGTTTTCAACTTTCAAAGGATTATATGCGGAAAGGGAAATGTTCTGAGATTTGTTCTCAATGAAGTCAAAGTCAAATCTCTTTATTGCAAGTAAGCACGTTGTGTACATTTTTGAACGTCAACATATTTTTTAATTTACACAAGTCAAACCAAAAGACTATTAGGTCAAATTCCAGTGAAAGAAATTGTTGCAAAACATTAAAAATACTTTAAAATGTAAAAAAAAACTCCAAAACATAGTAACGATGCACAAGTAACGAATAATAGTAACAACATAGTATTGCTGCCAGCGTCCTGGGTACCATGCCACAGAACGGGGACCGCGACGACGTGTTCGTTCTTCAGTTTGTAGTTTTATTTCATAAGTATTTTTTTTAGATATTAAGTTAGTTTTATTTTGTAGTAATTAGTTTTTTGCAATAAAGTGTACATAAACGCTGCACATCAAATTAAAAAAAAATGATACGTAGTTGAATTTATTGTAAATATTTTTATTTATTTAAAGGACATTTAAGGGACATAAAAGTATGATGATGTCAATCTTGGTAAGAATCAAAAGATATATCAAAATACATCAAACCATTAAGGCTTCAGAAGACATACAGACAAACACACTCTAATAACATTACTTCCTTTCTTTTGTCAGTCAGCTAAATAAGTGATAGTAATAGCCATAATAACTATAAATATCGATGGCCATCGCTCCGTTAAATTTAGTACAAAATTCATTTAAAGATTGTTATCGCGATATTTACGACAAAGAAGTTTCGAAGTAGGTTAACTTTAATGAATGGTTTATACAAAATAATGCAGTCTATATTTATACTGTTCTAGACTTCACGTCCACATACCATTTTGATCACACGGTTATTCATAAACATGATCTTCTAATTTAAACGATTTATTGCAGTCACAAAATACAAAAAAAAATCTTATTATCAGTATTTCTCGACTATTTTTTTTTTCAATACTTACGAGTACAATATAACTATTTTTTATATATAACATTAGTAACTTAATTTATCATTATTAAAATTGAGGAGTAAGTGAAGCATTGGCGCTATTGGTTATTTTGTTTAATTTTCGTATTTAGAAATATACCTAAAAAGTAAAATAAAAACACTTAAAAGTTATTATGATAGTACCACTTGAAGGAAATTGCATATTTATGACATCTTCCACGAAAACCATATGACTAATATTTTTGGCATCGCCACTGAAATTCTCAGTAAAATCACTTAAGGCCGATGAATAGCCAAGTTCTTGTAGCAACCTGGTTAATATTGGTAATCAAAAGTCTTATAAAATCTTTAGACCAAGGGGAACTATTAATTTGCTAACAAAAATTGAAAAGTTACAAACTTGAAAATTTTGAATTAAATGTTAAAATTTATGCACGAAAGAATTTCAGATGGAAGTTTTTGGAGGATCCACTTTTTCAAAAATTTAAAATTAAGTAAAACTAATATTTCGCCACAAAATTTAAAATTGAGATTCATGTCCTGCTCACGGCAAGGAATTTTTCATCATATTCTAAAATTGAGATGTTTGCAAATTGAAAATTTTGAATAGTAATTATTTTTGCACGAAAGTATTTTAGATGAAAGTTTTTGGAGGAACCACATTAATTTAAAATGTGGTCATAATTTTATTATGGTTATATTATTAAACAAAATCAAAACAATTTACTTGTTTTATTTTCTATAAGCTAAGAAGCTAATATTGTGTATTGATAACATGATATGATAAGTCGAGTAAACATTGTAATTTTTTTTTTAAATCAATCAATAAGTTTTTGAGAAAATCTCAGCCTTGAGAACTTTCCTGCCTTTATCTATTTTAGACCGTATGTATTATTAATGTTGGTATTGGAATAAATTGAAAACACAGGATCACTTAATAACCTAACGTAACAAACTCACGGCATTTCGTATTTAAACATAAATAAAATATAAAAACTCACCTCCACAAAGTAGAGACATTTAGATTTCTTTATTAATATCACTTTACGAAATTAATTTGTCAGTCTTAACACTAACTAGCGCATCTAAAACTGTACAAGAAAGCTTGACTACAAACTCCCTAATTACAATTACAATTATAGGCAAAGGCGAATATTTAAAAACTTTGTACTTGCGTAGAGTTAGCACTAATTATTTTAAATGGCACTAAAAAAGACACGATTTTTTTAACAATCGAGATTTTGTTACACGAACACTTTTAGAAATTAATACATCAAAATTGGAACTAAATTTGACACCACGCGGTATCATAAGCGAAGCATTTGTTGTTGTTGTTTACGCTTTGTCGCGTTGGCCAGCCGGGTGGCGTGTGGCTGGTCGCTGGGTGGCTCTCGACTGCCGGCGGCGTGACGTCACGCGACATTCACTCACGGCCGGACGCACGCATGCGCGCCGCGAGCCTCCTTCCACGACACATGTGACTGGACTTGGTGATACTCTAAACTTGCTATGAGCTATCATTTTGAAGTTGAGATTTATAGACAGGTTTCACTGAGAGCTGAATTTGAATACAAGAAATTTTGACAAAAAAGAAATTTTAAATACAAATCCATTGGGCTACTCGGACTTTTAAACTTCTGGCAGATTATCTCAAGGACTCCTTTATAATGTTTTTATATCACATGAAATTTTGTGAATTTTAGTAATATTATAAATTATAAGTAACAGACACAGGCTGTTAGTCTGTAAGTGGCAGCAAGACTCTGGCGGAGCCTGAAAAACAGCACCCGTGCTGAGGCCTCGACCCATTCACTTCATCATCCGCCTAATTTTACGTCCAAACTAATTGTGCCTTCAAAGGGCTAGGATCATACTCCATAAACCCAGACCCACTTCGGATTGGTGAATTACACATGCCTATCTTCGCCGTTTTGAGAGCATTCAGTGAATATGTGAAATTTTTTATATAGAAACCCCAATGAGTTATTGCAAGTTTTTTTAATACAAATGGCCGACACAGCGATCGAACCCAGGCCTTCCTGTAAAGAAAGTTTGTGTCGTAAACACGTCACCATCTTCTCACTTTCCTAAAATGTAAAAATCAGTAGAAAAGATTCAAGAAGTCAGAAATCATATGAGAATTATTTAATTCATATGTCATAGACATAAATATAATACAGCCTCAAAAACTATGAACACGCCTGTGAATAGAGTTCATAATAGCCGCTACAGCTGCGCTACGGCGCGTAGCAACGTAGCACGTGTCTACGACAGTTGAGTCATCGTTCTGCGCTGTAATACTTTTACGTGAAATAAAATGTAATATTTGTTGTAATAAATGTTAAGAAAAAGAGTGATAACAAAGTTATGTCTGTAAAATTATATTACCTTATGCAGTTAAATAAACGCGTGGGCTTTTAAGTTTTTCAATAACTTACCTGAAACAGAAAATAAGTAGGTAAATACACATTATTGCAATAAAAATATAGTGTTAATTACATTAATGAGAAGCACATACAATTTTGTCGAATAAAATTATAAAATAAAATTATAAAGAATAAATACGATTTATGTACAATATGCGTTGTAGAGAATCTTTAAGATAACTGTTTAAAAATATTAATATACTGACCGTAACTTGCCAATTCATTTACGAAAATATCATGTACGTACGTAAGAATATATCTCTATTTCCAAAAATCAGTGACACACATAGTTATAATACAAGAAATAGGGATAAACTTGCATTTCCAGGATTCAGACTACGTAAGGTTAGTACATCCTTCATGGGGCACTGTATTCGCTTTTATAACAAGTTGCCAGAAAGTGTCACGACGCTGACAGAGAGGAAATTTAAAAATTTCATTAAAGGAACACTTGTTAAGAAGGCGTATTACAGGATAGATGACTATTTAAACGATGAACATGCATGGTGTGTGTCGCCGGTTGCGCATGAGGGATAAAGTCTAGATTACTAACAATAGTAATAGTTGTGTAATACTTAGTTATTAAGTAATTGTGTATTATTATTATATTATTTTAAAAGATGTGCTGCTGAGAGTTTTTTGCCACTTTTTCTCCTCAGCGTTGGCACCTTTTCCTTGCAAAGTGGTGTAAATGTAAATTCAAAAATATTTTGACTTGCAAAAATGTACACAATGTGCTTACTTGCAATAAAGAAATTTGACTTTGTCGATCGTCTACCTTAAATTAATTTCTTCCAGACAACAGACAATTTCCAGAAAAATAAATCCTCCTAAATAATTAACTATCTAGGAGCTATATGATCGCCAAAATTGTACAGTGGACAGCAGATCAATGGTAACACTTGCAGTACGATTTCAAGTCTTACGACGCAAATAACAAGAACTGTCAAAAGTAAAAAGTTACCATTGGTCTGCTGTCGGCTGTACGTGCTTCTCCACCAAATCTAAATTAAAGTGCTCATATATTTTCCAGAATTGAATTTTGTAGTTTCGGTTGGCAATACAATTTTTGTATGAAAATGCTAATTAATTGATATTAAAATAAAAATTAATTTTTTTCGCGATTTACCAATTCCACAAACCCCTCTTTTTATGTTAAATATGCGGGTTAAATAATATTCGGTTTCTAAGCTCTTATTCAAGATAAAATTACAGAAAAGCAAAGAAGGCAATTGACCTATTTCACCTGTTCGTGTATTCGTAGACCCGCTACGAGTTGTAGCACCGTAACACGTAGCACGTACACTGAACATTTTTATAAAACAAAATATATGACAGTTTTTATTTCTCTCGACGAAAAGTTTTCTTTGAAAAAGTTATCTTCTAAAATATTTTGGATTTAAGCCAAAAACATTAAGACCACCTCGGATCACCTATTCGCTCGCTCTAAGGCTCATTTCAGAGTAAAAGAAAGAAAAAACGCTAGTTACCTTTTAAAGAGTAATAATCATCATCATCATCAGTCTATTTATATTACCCTACTCTGCTCACGAGCACAGATCTTCCCTTACATCGAGAGAGCTGGGGCCATGATCCACAACGCAAGCTCAGTGCGGATTGGTGGATTGCTCATGCCTTGGATTTTTTTTCTACTACAACATGCGGGTTTTTTTATATTGAAAATTATGTCTAAACCAAAATATATATCAAAATGTAGGGAACTATAAATACCAGAGCTTGTTTTAAAAAATCTGATTTTTGTTGGCGTATATTTTTTTCCTGCCAAAATTCGTCGAAAAATAATAAAATTACAAACATGGCGTCACTGTGCCGTACTCTTCATTCCGCCGCTGCGGGACATCTTTTGTCTTGAGTTTGACAGCTGGCAGCTCCTTAAGTTCTTTTTCAGGTTAGTAATGATGACAAAAACAGAATAAGAACAAACAAAACAGTTTTTACGATAGTTCCGAAACAGTTGTTTCAAGAAATCCGCAGAAGCTATCTCTAAACATTATTTTGGAACAACTCGTAAAAAACTAGAAGTGATACTTGAAGCTGATGGAGGCCCCTGTCGAAAGAAATACTATCGCAACAGCTTTGGGATTTTTTATCCGGCTGCACAAGAAGGAGGGTTATGTTTACGAGTGTATGTATGTCTAATTCTTTGGCACGCCCTGCAGCCTAAACGGCTTGATGGATTTTAACATATGAGGTGTCGTTGACATTGCTCATAGAATCAGTAAACTGAAGTGTCAGTGGGCTGGTCACATCTGTCGTAGAACCGATAACCGATGGGGGAGACGAGTTCTCGAATGGAGGCCACGAACGGGTATACGTAGTGTGGGACGCCCCCCGACCAGATGGAGGGATGACCTTCGCAAAATGGCTGGCAGGGACTGGATGCAGAGGGCCGAGAGTAGAGTTGATTGGCGCGCTTTGGGAGAGGCCTACGTCCAGCAGTGGACTGATACGGGCTGATGATGATGATGATGAGGTGTAGTTAGATTTGTCTCGCTTGTAGGAGTGACATAGTCTGTAAATAAAAAAATAACCAAAGGGCATTGATCTCCTATAAACAACTAGATACACAAAGGTCTTACTAAAACAATTTATAAAACGTCCAAATAACAATGGACCCCCATTGTTAACGTCCAAATAATGTCCAATAAAGCAAATGAGGGTCCTTCATTCGTTTGGACCTTCTTTGCGCTCGGACATTTTTAGAAGGCAGACTATGTATCTAGTTGTTTACAGAAGATCAATGCCAAAGAGGGTTAAATTATTTGCAGTCGGGTTTTTAGTTTTTTGAAATAATTCTGCTTTTTTCATAAATTAGCCGTGATTAATAAAAGTTTTCATAGACGAGATAAATAAAACTGCTGGTAGAAATTGGATAGAGAAGGCCAGTGACAGGAAAACTTGGAGTAAAATGGAGGAGGCCTATACTCGTTGAGAGGTCCTTAATATTAGATTTTTCTTTTTCTTTCTTTTCTCATGTGGTATAGTGACCAAACCTATTTATCAAAGTTATTCAGGCCGCCCGTAGGCCTTTGACGTGGCCTAACGACTGCTGTCAAGCGACAACAAACGGGACCAACTGCTCAACGTGCTTTCCGAGGCACGAAGGGGCTCAGATGAAAGTGTCACTAGCGGTCACCCATTCAGGTCCTGACCTCGCCCAACGTTGCTTAACTTGTACGATCGTTTTCAACGTGTACTCGCAACTGGACTATGAGACTATCATATTAATATTTAACTAAGTTATTTTATAAATGAAATATGTTAAGGAAATAAAAGGCTATAATAATAATACAATAGCTCAAAGGCGTGATACTAATGTGGAAACATCTCAGCCTTACCCAAAAGCCATCAAATTACATGTTTTAGTCAATTCCCACAATGGCCTAATCAGAAATATATCAGTGACGTAACGAGAACGGCGACATGAGCAATAATTTTCGCGCAATCGAGCAGAAAACGTTTTTTAAGGTTTATTTTACTTTGACTCGCTGTATACAAAATGGCGTCTCTTTGAACCGGCCTACTCAATCGTTAACGTACACGTCAATTTTACAAAGTTAATTGAACACTCGAAGAATACAAAAAATAATCTTTAAAAATCTTATATCGGGGAGTTATGGTCGAAAATTTAATTTAATGATGTTTTTAATTTAGTACATTGTATTGGTTGAGAGTTGTGTCCTAAGATATAGAATTAATTCCTAAAACCAGACCAGTAGGTTCTAAACTAGCTCATTCCAACATAGGGCGATAAAATATAGTCAAAATAAATGATACACTAACAGCCGATCAAGTGTAACACTTAGGACTTTGAACCGTTCTTATTATCTGCGTCATAAGAGTTGAATTCGTACTGTAAGTGTTACCATTGATCTGCTGTTTTCCGTACAAGTCAATCTTGTAAGTATAATTTTTAAACGATTTCCGACTAATTTTAAATGCTGTTTTAATCGATTTCCAAAAGGAGTAGGTTCTTATTCTTCGTTTATTATAGTTCGTATGTGAAAACAAGGATCCAGAGAGGAAGACCTGTCTCCTGATCTCCTCCATCCTATCCATCCTCCTCCTCTACGCAAACGAAGTTGCGGGGTACAGCTAGTCTCTAATAAAGAGACGTCTTCCAGCCTGGCCTGTTCGGGATCGAGAATGTGTATATAATAATGCAGTATAGATATACATATATGTACAACATAAGCTAGAAATGAATATCGAATTACCTACACATTAATTTATATACTGTGAAAGTATTTCTTTTCCTAATTCCCATTCGCGTAATGCCAGCTGAAATGACAATGCCAGATTCTGCCCCACCATCTTCCGCAAGTTGTACAAGATAACGAATAAATGTAAAAATATCTACGTTTTTTATTAAAATTATTGGTTTAAAATAAAGTTTTGTACAAGTTGCGATTCGAAAAAAACAGCTTAATTAAGATTTCAGAAAATAGTAGTAGAAAATGATACTGATTATGATTATGCAGTATGAAACCTGTAATAAGTCCCCAACAAAATGATAGGTTAAATGGTCACGTAGTTTTGTAGGTGGGGCAAAGCTCCATTGAAATGTGGCAATGTCTTTTTAGACGATCTGCGATTTCACAAAGTTTTATTTGCACCGTGGCACGCAACCCGTGTTTTGATGGTTTGTAAGTGAAAAATTTGTCGCGAAACGTGTTGTTTTTCGTTTGAAACTTGCAGGCGAATGCTCTGCTTGTATTCAACTTTAAAATGCGGCCTTATTACATTTGCAAGCAGTTCGTGAGTTTCTAGTTTGCTCTTGGTCAATATTCAGTACCTACTTACATTTGTAAGTGATTTTAAATGGTTTTGGACGATTTTAATTGCTTTGGTTTCTGTTAATATTTATTTACAAATAAGAATAGCACCCTAAATAATAATAATAATATAATAGGGTGTAATTGCAACCGAAATAGGAGTTTTAGTTATAACTGAGCATTTTTTTCTACCGCCTTTCGAGTACTTAAAGTCAAAGTCAAATCTCTTTACTGCAAGTAAGCACGTTGTGTACATTTTTTGCATGTCAACATATTTTTGAATTTATATTTACACCACTTTGCAAGGAAAAGGTGCCACCGCTGAGGAGAAAAAGTGACAAAAAACTCTCAGCAGCATATCTTTTAAAATAATAATATCATTACATTGTCAGTTTGTCATAAACCAGAATTGGTATCGTTACATAAGTCAGTCTTTATTTTATTTTCTTGTTAGTGACCAAACGTAATTGTCAGAGTTTCAGGCCGCGTGATAGGCCTCTGACGTAGCCTAACGACTGTTGCTGAATTAGGGCCGGCGTACAACGACACGGCGCGGCGCCGTGCCGTCGCATGGTGCGGCGTGTCACGGCGTCTGCCGGCACCGTCTACCGGTGCACGATGTCGGCCGGCGCCGGTCACAGGTGGACAACATTCGTGCCGGCGGACGGCACCGTCCGCCGGCGCCGTTCTGTTGTACGCTGGCCCTTAGGTATAACAACCGGGACCCATTGCTTGACGTCATTTCCGAGGCACGAAGGGGCTCAGAAGAAAATGTCAAAGGCTCACCCATCAAAAACATACCGCTCTTAACGTTGCTTAACTTATACGATCGTTTGCGACTACAGGTTTCTCACATCAAACAAAAACAAATCGAATTTACATCGCTATACAATACAATATCGTTTACAATTCAAACAGCTCTGTCATTACGGGCAATTATCAAAAACTTGGTGTTGTTTTTAATATTTGAACGGTATAATTAGGGTAAGTACACACTGCGTTATTCCAGGGGAGAGGACATTAAATGTGATAATGGCACCGCGAGGGACACCTATTGTGGAGGGAGCGCAAAGACGGAATTTTCCTCAAAAATTAATTCCGTTCATAAATTCTCAACCCTTTCGCTGTCACGAAAGGACATCACAATATATTTTTCAAAATGTCACGCTTGAAAATGGAGCTTGCATTTTATATAGGGATAGCGGATGAAAGAGGTTTTAAGGGAGTGCGAAATACATTAGTGCGACACCGCGCTAGTGCGATTCATTTTATTGCGAAACAACGTTAGTGCGTTGCTATAGGTGCGAATTAACGCTAGTGCGAACCATGTTAGGGCTAAAGTACGCTAGTGCGAATGACGCTAGTGCCAATCGCGTCATCCCTTATCGTGAACGGACATATTAGTGCGATACCACGCTAGGAAAACATATAAGTATACAGGGGGCCTCAATATGGTTGAGATTTTCTCAAAAACTACTGGACCGATTTTATTAATTCTTTTACAGTTACTTAGTTTTAACATTTATCTATTTAACAGTGAAGAAATTCTTGCAATACGTCGAGTAGTTCTTGAGATAATCTCAACCTTAAAAACTCTCTTATACACCTGTGTTAGACAGTACAATTAACGCTAGTACGATTAATGATAGCGCGAAATCACGTCAGTACGAAAAACGTTAGTGCGACACGTTAAATCTGTCTGTATCCCTAACCTAACCTACATTTAACTATTTTTAGAGGTACTTCCAAGAAGAAGTACCCCTACATAAATAGACTCTAAAACATTACTCTTTTTCTTTCAGCAATCGGGTAAAAGGTGACCTAATAAAAGCACTTCACAACACAGTACAATTATCTAATAGAAAATGTCACAATCAAACCATCTGTTGTCCAAAGCTGTCATTTCATACAAACCACTTGATTGCCTTTGAATAAAAGAAAACCACTGTTTGTGGTAATTTTCCTCACTACAGCAGCACACAATGTTCACACAATTTGTTCCTTTTTGTCGTGAATCAGTATTGCTGGGTTCTTTGCGAAATAGATTAGATGATAATAATACAAATGACTATAATAATATTATTCAACTAATTTCAATTCCGTTTTCAGAGTTGACCTTCAATAAAAAATGTTTTTGGAAAATAATGAAAAAAAATTCTAATTTATACTAATTTACAATAAAATACAAATAATACCTAAAAACCCAATAAACTACAACTAAACTAGGTAATCTAAAAGAAGCTATATGGGACGTCCCTTGCTCAAAGGTTCCCATTTGTATTTTATAGACATGGTTAGTTTTAATAGATAGGTATAATTCGTATTTTAGAATTTAAACTATAGTGAGCCATTACTACAAATTGTTATATATAAACGGATATCACTCACTTATATTGTTGAAGTCGCCAATTAGACCGACAGTTTCGACCGATTTCGACGGTCTTTTTCAAGGTAAGCGCACCACTGTCGGTCTAATTAATAATATTTATTTATTCAGACAACTAGGTCCATTTGTGTTAGTAATTGCCGACTTCAACAATACAAGTGAGTGATATCCGTTTATATATAATAATTTATTTATTTATATTCTGGGCACCGTGACTCCCGATGCCCTCCTAGAGGACATATTTTATTTATAGGTAGTGTAAGTTTTTAGATTTTAGGGTTAGTTTTTAATCACTTTATTATTTTAGGTTTTAATTTAATGTAATTTTATAGAATATCTACTTAATTACGTATTTATTTATTTAGACAACTAGGTCCATTGGTATTTAATAAACATTTCTTAAAAAAAATATATAATTCGTATTTTGTTTATTTGTATTATTTCATTGTAATTAAGGTATACAATTTTAAATACATTTACAATTATTTGTTGTCTATTGTTATAATAAAAATAATATTTTTTTATTTTAACTTATCTTTGTTAGACCCGTAGCCCATCCCCTGTAGCGAATACATTCGAACCATCGAATAAAATGTCCGAATCGCCCGCCTTCTGTCCGTCTTTACGGCCGTCTTGGGGCCAATAATTTAAATACCCGCACTTAAATTATAGTGACGTTTGTCCCCGCAGGGGCACACTGAGCCGGCCGGGGCAAAATACCTCATAATAATGTACAGAAGGAGAAAATGTTGAATTTAAATAATAAGCATTCCCTCTCTGTATTGCGTTGGCAATACAGAGAGGGAATGCTGCCAGCCTTCTGGGCACAGTGACTCCCGATGCCCTCCTAGAGGACATATTTTATTTGGGATCATATTTACTCGCATAATTTTTAGTGCCCTAATTTTGTTTGTCATAATGTATGTCGCATAATGTTTTCTTTCATAACGATAGTTTTGCATAATAGTATCTTTGGTATGTTGTAATGAATCTTAAGCATAATGGTCTGTAGTACTAAATTCATTTAGACTATTTTTGATAGACATAAAATTTTCAGGCAATTTTTTTATACCCTAATGTTAATTTACCATAACCACATATGGCATGATTTATGTGATAATAAAACTCATTTATAATAAATAAACAATATCGCACCAAAAACGAAGTTGCGACAGTAGGTTAAGGTGCGGCGGGGTGGCCCTTGGGCCACCCATAAGCCGCGAATATGTTGCTACACTATAAATAATTGTTTTATAATTGTTACCTACGTACGAAAATTAATCAATTTTGCTAACCTTTTCTCGCACTGCATCTGATTCATGGTTGTGTTTCTGCACCTTTTTGGATAATGTTGTGCGTAATGTTTATGGCGTTCGATAAGTATGCCAATAAACATTATGCTATGATAACGTTATGCTTTTATCAATTTATGCCTTAGAACATTATTCTAAGCAATCATTATGCCAAATAATTTTATGCCTATATAAATTATGCGTATACGGTTATGCCTAAAGTTATTATGCGAAAAAATCATTATTCTAATAAACGTTATGCCAAATAAAATTATTACAAAAGTTGTTATGCGAGCCAATATAGAACCATTTTATTTATAGATAGTTTTAGTTTTTTAATATTTACATTGTTGATAAATAAACATTCTTAATAATGTTGGTAAGTTTTCGCGGTTCTGTATTTAAATGTAGAGTACTTTAACCACCTAAAGTTCTATTACCATTCTCAAAATGATTGAATGGTATCACGAAATAACGTACATGATATTAACCAGCGCTATCGCGTTGGTATACAGGGTGTCCTTGAATTCATTGGGAAACTGGGGGTTGTACTCATGAGTAATTTCACAGTTACTGGATAGATGTCGCTACCGTCCCTAAGACGTATATGGAGACAAAATTCATGACCTAGGTACGATATCACGATGACTCTGTTGGAATAGAGCGTGCCACGGAATGGCAAAGTCCCTGGTTCGGATCACGGTCGTGATGAAAAATTTTCTCCCTATATTATCAATATTTAATAAATCAAATAATTATCAATAAATTGATTTTATTTCCGTTTCGCATAGCGCATATGCAAGAAAATATCAAAACATATTCCTAGCTAAACCGAAGCCCAAATCAAGTGTCTTATTTTGTAAACAAAAACTACCCTATCCTACCTAACATTTTAAGCTGTGCTGTGATTATTGCGTAGCTATTTTCACATTATTAGATCGGATCACTTTATTTTCACAATGAACAGGTTCGAACAATCAGTTCTTTCAGTTTTACGTCACAGCAGGCTATTAGACGATCATATTTGTTTACAAAATAAGACACTTGATTTGGGCTGCGGTATATGTCAAACTATATATCTTATGATATAGAAAGTCATAAATATTTCATCATTAAGGTAGTAGGTTAACATTAGTTTGTAAGTCATTTTATTTTATTGTATTTTACTAACATCTATGGACCCTGTCCGAAATAAACAATTTTTATTATTTATTTATTTATAGGTGCCGTTAACACAAA
The DNA here is from genome assembly GCA_963506565.1 of Tachystola acroxantha. Classification (NCBI taxonomy): domain Eukaryota; kingdom Metazoa; phylum Arthropoda; class Insecta; order Lepidoptera; family Oecophoridae; genus Tachystola; species Tachystola acroxantha. Next base: position 13,308,469 of record OY735878.1, read on the forward strand.
AGTTTTAATTTTTTTTTTAAATCATTGCCTATAATTGCCACAGATGTTATCGCAAATAGATTAAGACGCCGATAATTACGTTCGACCATTGTAACGATTGTGCGAAGTGGCCGTACAGTACAAACGTTAATATGCCTGTTATCAGCGCTACAACGGAAAACGTCTGGTCACGTTATGCGAGGATTATACGAATGGCGACGCAGAATAGTGTTGCCAACTCTCATTAGAAATTAGTACAAAAAAATGCAGGGACTTGTTTAATATGGGCCTAACATGACAGTTACCTAATTTTATGTAGGGTTCTCTTGAAAATAACGGGAAGCGACGGTTGCAAAATTATTTGATAATTTTTGTTACAGTGGCTATTTTGTGTTTAATATCACGTTAAGTTAATCAGAAAATGTTCGCGAATGACAGTATGGTGAATTTGTTGGGTGACTGTCGAGATGCTTCGTCCAGAGTGATGACGCTACTGCGACTCCTCTGGAGGACAATAGAAGACTGTTATATTATATAGAATTTTCTGTAACATGACATTGGCAAATGACGAACTGTCGAGTCCATTAATAAAATTAATAATAAAATTTTATGTAGGTAGTATTTTTTTTATTTACCTATGGTTTTTAGGTAATTAAATTTTAATTATTTTAAATGATGTACTGGTTTAAGATTTTTGCCACTTTTTTCTCCTTAGCGTTGGCACCTTTTCCTTGCAAAGTGATGTAAATTCAATAAATTTCAACATTGCTCTTACTTATAAAAAAACACTAATCAAGCACTGAACAACATAATAACTAATCATTATTTAAACTCTTATTCAGTGATTAACCTTTTTTACTTATAAACGTTATTTAAGCAGTGATTACCTAATCGTCATTTTAAACACCAAAAAATATTAAGGTACGGTAACACTGCTGAATGAATTCAAAAAAAGAATGAAAATTTGGCCTAAATTGGGGTAATGCCAGTGGCCGAAGTTCTTAAAAAAGTAATCATCAGTATCAAATGGAATCAGCTGTTCCGAATTCGGTCCGCCATTTTGTTAATTAAGCATTCGACGTTGTATAAACTGACACTTATTCGGTTATTCAGGAGTTGATTAACTTTAAATAGTAGTTGTTAAACAATGTATTAATTTTAATCATCGATTATAAGTAAGGCTGATAGTCGCAGATGTTAATTTAGGATCCTCTTTGATACATTGAATAACCTTGTCACTTGCTGTCTTTTTCGAGTCGATTAAGTAAACAGTTTGATTGTTTTTAAGTTTATTGTGACAAAGTCATTCATTGTTTACAAGTGGATCTCAAATTAAAATTGTTGATCCGTAAGTAAACAAAAAATTCAATTCATATGCTCTTATTTATCAAATAAATAATGATAAGTATAGTATTAATCTGTACTGTATATTGTTTAAATTACACACATAAGCTAATAAAAATAAATTATTCAGCTGAAAAAATTCAATTTAAAAAGTATAAAATGCCACTTATTTGGCAACACTGTCGCAAATGAAAAACGTAATTCATTTTGTAGCGTGCATTGTCGTCACACGTGAGCATTTGATTTATGAGGGAAGGGGTTAAGAAAAGAATAAAAAAAAACAAGAAAACATGTCGATGCCAACAACCGTGCCAGTATTGTGTAATTCATGTTCGCAATAACTCATAAAAATGGTCACCGGCTCCGTGACTACAATTATTTGTTTTTGTCAAGCTAAATATTTAGAGGTTCTCTTGAAAATGGCGGGAAACGACGGTTGCGAACATGAAAATAAATAAACCTCTTCATGTCTATCTACAAAATATTTTAGCCTCCCAAAATCTGACAACAAAACTCATAGCGATAGTGCATCACCCCTTAATTAAAACAAATGTCCATTCGCACACACCCTGTGTGACGCCCGGCCAAGCGTATAACAGAAACAAACAGCGGTCATAGTCCAACGCTATAAATGCAACTTTTTACAATTAATATGCTAATTGTTACGACCTTAAAACCATGACGTAGCATGAAATAAGCCCTTAGATCAGTAGGACAGAGATAAGTATACAAGGGGCCTCAATAAGGTTGAGATTTTCTCAAAAACTACTGGACCGAATTTAATAATTATTTTACAGTTACATAGTTTTAACTTTTATCTAACAAACAGTGAAATAATTTTTGCAATAGGCCAAGTAGTTTTTGAGCAAATCTCAACCTTAAAAACTCTCCTGTACGCCTTTCTCTGTGTTCCACCGTACAGCTAACAGCAGATCAATAACACTTTAGACTTTGGACCGTTCTTATTTTCTGCGCCGTAAGATTTAAAATCGTACTGCAAGTGTTACCATTGATCTGCTGATGTCCGTACCATCGAATACAGAGAAAGGTGTATAAGTGAGTTTTTACGGTTTAGATTTTCTTCCAAACTTTTTGACCTATAGCAAAAAATATTGCACTGTTAGATAAAAGTTAAAACTATGCAACTGTAAAAGAATTACTAAAATCGGTCCAGTAGTTTTTTTTGAAAATCTCAACTTTAATAAAGCCCTCCTTTATACTAAACTCTGATCGACTACACTCTGGCCTAGTTTTGAATTATAGATTTTCGAAAATTGAATCATAATTTAGTCAACCCTTATTAATTTCAAGCGATGATTTTTTTTTGCCACTTTTTCTCCTCAGCTTAGGTAAAATGGAGTAAATGTAAATTCCAAAAAAAAGTTTATACATAAAAATACATACGAACTGTATTTACTTGCAATGAAAATATATGATTCTGAATCTGAAATAATAACGTCATGTAATGACGTGCGTGATAGAGACAGTGCTATCTCTTTGGTATATCGTGGTCTCTGTTCAATATGTCACATTTCTTCGTTTCAAGAACTGCAACATGGGTGACTCTAGGGACTGGATGAACAAATCCGAGAATCCTTAGGAAAGGCCTGCGTCCAGTAGTGGACTGACACGGACTGATGATGATATGCAGATTTGTACGGAAGTAGTGTATACAGTACATACTACCTCACAAATATTACTTGAAAACATTATTGATGTACTTTGTTAATCAAAATTGACTAACTGTAAATTATTCGCATCACAATATCTGGTCGACGCAAACAAAATCTAATTTGAATTTATTTGCATACCTTCCTAATTAAGAATTTAAAGAGCTTAAAATTTATGAATTTCTCATATTTCCCCTAATGTTTCATAAAATCCCAAGCATTCGTCTAGAATTTTATTTTCCTTGCAAAGGCTTAGAAGCATTTATGATACGAAAATAACACATAAACTCTCCTAAAAGCATAATTCAAGATATCAACATAAATCAACTAACCTTTATGCATGCCTGTGTGTTTATCCTTAAGTACGGTCAGCTCGTAAATCTTGCCAAACTCCTCGAACATGGGTCTTAAGTCCTCCTCCTCTAAATGCCGAGGAATCTGTCCTATGAAGAGTTTCACAGCATCCTTGCCGGCTCCCGGAGGAGCTCCGGTCCGCTCCGAATGAGATTGGGGGGATGATCGTTTATCCCCATGCACAGGGGTCTGGGGGGCACTGTACACGCTGGCATTACTGGAACTCTGTCCTGGACGGGTCTGGCTTAAAGGCAGCCCAACGAACTGGTTGGGCATACCGGGATTGTATCCAAACAGCATCGGATTCATGTTCAGATTACAAATCATTTTCGGGTATCACAGAAAAACAGACTTTATTTCCTATGAACACAAAATTAAAATCACAGTTCTTTTTGTACTATATTTTTACTTATTACTATAAATTCGGTTTGTGTTTAAAGCTCACTTTCGCTTTCGCGGAGGGTTGGGGCGAGGGCGGGAGGGCGTGTGCGTGAGGCTTGGCTGTGTGGGTTTCGTCTCCTCTCGACAGTGCCTGTGTAATGCGTAATATTATCGATCGATATAGTAGCTGTAGTAAGCAGTTCGACCCTCGTGTTTTTCTCGCTGCCAATGGATTTACTCAAATATTATAAACGTGTTCCGTTAAGTATTGATTAATCTTCAATTATTTTTAGTTCACTGTTAACATTTTACTATGGCACGCCTTATTATTTTCCTCCGTAAATGCTATCACGATATTTTTTATTAATATTAAGTACTTAATTTAATGAGATCGGACTTAGTTTTAATATTAATTTTTAAACACTTAAAAAATTGGCACGATTATTTTTTACGTAATTTTGAGCGAAATCCTAATTTTAAATTTACAGACGACAATTTAATCTAATTTAGAATTATGTTTCGAATAATTGAGATTTTTTAACACACACAAAAGTATTTTTATGAGGTGACTGTTTACGTTCCGCCGCGCACGCGGGTCTGTTTACAAACAAAACCGCGGTCCGACACACACTTTATAATCTTTTTTTTTGTTTATTCACTTCCTTCACTTGTTGTTTCGCAATCCAAAGCAGTCGAAAGTTTAATAACTTCTAATTTAACGAACACACAGCGTTGTATATTTACACAATTTAACCTTAAAAATTATGACACACTTAAAAATACTATAGATAAAAGACAATACGACGATTAACTATGACTTGACGCACAAACGAAAAGCACAAGACGACACGAACTAAGTCGGGCAACAAAATTGCCGTGTTCCCGTCTATATGCCTACATGTCCACTAACCTAAAATCCCTTCGCGTCCCCTCATAGCGCTATGGGGGAGCCTCCAGTCTTGATACAGGCCTCCCTTTCCTCCCTTTGCCTCTCCCTCGGATATTTAGCTACGCAAGTAAATTCGCTTTGTGAAGAGGTTGATTATTTGGAATTTGTTGTCTCGCGAACAGTTACGCGGGAAATGCTTGCTTTTGTGTCTTTGAGATGCTTATTAAATTGTGACGTCTTATGCGATAAATAATAATGTAATGTTTTAATCAAAAAATATTAAATTAATTGTATTTTACATTAAATAAAAATCTTTGGAAAATAATCTAAAAAACCGACTGTGTTTAGCACAAAATGTGATATTTTTATTTTTTATTTTCACATACATTTTAATTTATCAAGTCGTTTAGATAAAACGAAACATTGCCGTTTAATTAAAATCAAGGTCTATCTATGGATTTATTAAATCAAAAACCATAACTCGGAAAATTATGTTATTCAATACAATTTTTGCATAAGGCTAGTTTTAGTAAACAAATAATTTTTCAAGAGGGGTTTGAAAAAGTGTTAAATTATTCAAAAAATACATGACCACCATAATATTTTCTCTATATTATTAGGTTGAGATTTTCTCAAGAACTACTTGACTTGTCGTAAAAAATCTTTTACTAGTATATGGTTTCGAGTACATATTACATAATTGTAAAGAATTTTAAAAATCATTCAAGTACTTTTTGATAAAATCTCAATATCAATGTGTGTACACTTCTTTTGTTTTGACTGAATAAAAAGGCTCTAAACAATGAAACGTGATGGTTAAATTGAAATTAGTGCTAAAAACGTATCCTTTATTTAAATTATTAATCACAGCTTACACCCACATCAAGGGTTGTGTTGCCAAAAAAAACTTTTCCGTTGAATAATTTAGCCGACCTACGCTTAGGAGGCACTCGTAAAACCGAACGGGAATTCGGTAAAAGGTCTTCAATGTTTGGTCGGACTATAACTCAAGCGCCGAAAATAGCGAGGGGATACCTCTCCCGCGTTCGCCCCGCGCCTGATAAGGGTTGCCAACTTCACAGATTTCCCGGCACATCTGGCGAATTGGGATGAGGAAAATTACTCGTCTAATAAAGTATTGTTGTTTTACATTGATCTCCTATAAACAACTAGATACACAAAAGTCTTACTAAAACAATTTAAAAAACGTCCAAATAAGGGTCCATTGTTAACGTCCAAATAATGTCCAATAAAGCAAATGAGGGTCCATTCATCCGTTTGGACCTTCCTTGCGCTCGGACATTTTTAGAAGGCAGACAGTGTATATAGTTGTTTATAGGAGATCAATGTGGTTATGCCACAAATTGTGCCCATATCAGTGGTCTTAGAACTGAATTCAGGGTTTATCCAGATTCGGATACCAGTACCACACAAATTGACTCGTAATTGGAATTAAAAAAAAAAAAACAATTGTATGATATAAGTTGGTTCGGACAACAGCAGATCAATGGTAACACTTGCAGTACGATTTTAACTCTTACGACGCAGATAATAAGAACGGTCCAAAGTCCAAAGTGTTACACTTGATCTGCTGTTAGCAGTATTGTATGTTGCGACAAAATAAAGATATAATTTTTTACTATTGATGATGCTATTGCCCAGAGATAGACAACCATAGACAATAATCATAAATCTTAAATAGGTATAACGCTTCAAATAATACCATATAACTATATTTTTTCATGTAAGTAATCAGATTCAGGCGGGTTAAGGCCGCCTTCGTACTTATTTTTATGTTCTGTAAATACGGAATTTTAAAATTGTAGCTGGCAACACTGCCTGCCAGCCTCAGTTGGGATGATTTTCGCAACGCCTCTCTAATGGCTGTTTAGAAAAAAATAATATCGAAAAAAGGAGCTCCTCGAAATTTCCGGACGCAACGATGCCGATTCGAAATTTGAAAATTTATGACTTTGGTATTGGAATGGAATTTTATATTATGTTTTGTGCGGAACGGTTTTTTTTAGGATTACCGTTGGAGGTTAAGGTGTAGGCCCATAAAAGTAGGTTGTACAGCTAATCAAGTGTAACACTTGGACTTTGGACCGTTCTTATTATCTGCGTCGTACGATTTAAAATCGTACTGCAAGTATTACTATTGATCAGTGCTGTTGTTCGTACATTTAAAACAAAATGTCTAGTTTTAGAATAGAAAAAGCAAAAGATATGATACCCTCAAAAAAAATTCCCAATTTGAAATTTTTCCAGTAAGTACATTAAATTTTTCGTAAATTTTTTATTTATTTAAGAATAATTCACGTGTGGAGTATTTATATTATGTTATGGGTCATCTTTTATTGTTAATTATGATCAATAAATATATCGGATATCATGGTTCCTTTGTATGACAACAAAAATTAATTGACAGCTTTGAGAAATTGATTCTAGTATTATAAATAATACTACATGACGACAATACTAGGTGACATAATGTTACCAATAAAATTTTCATTTTCATTTACTAGTAGTAGTACCTAATTACTTGAAAACTAAGATCAGTGACAACTTTACACTTTACGATAAGGAATACTATCAGAATCGTAAACGATCCTAATGGAATATCTGGTTTACAACAGTTTGTAAACAATTATTATAAATTATGAAAATATGACAGTGTAAAAATGAAATGCCCATCTGACGTGTAAACTTGTTTTTTACCAATAAAGTATATCATATCATATATCATATCAAGTAACTAAATAATTGTCTAACCGTAGATCAAGACATAAAAAAATCAATTTTTTTTTCGTGTGGTTTAGTGACCAAACCTATTTGTCAGAGCTATTTAGGCCGCCCGTAGGCCTCTGACGTGGCTGACGAGCGACAACAACCGGGACCAACTGCCTAACGTGATTTCCGAAGCACGGAGGGGCTCAGATGAAAGAGTCACTAGCGGTCAACCCATCTAGGTCCTGACCGCGCCCAATGTCGCTTAACTTATTAATTAGATAAAACGGGAATTACCGTGTTAAACATTTATTATTGATGTCTCGATATTTCGACAGCATTGCAGCCATCATTTAACACTCACCGACAGACGTTTAACACTCACCGACTTCAGTCTACTCGTGACCATGAAGGCTGCAATGCTGTCGAAATATCGAGACATCAATAATAAATGTTTAACACGGTAATTCCCGTTTTATCTAATTAATATGGTATACAAACCGTGAAAGTTTAAAAAGTTGCTTAACTTGTACGATCGTTTTCAACGTGTACTCTCAACGTGTACTCTCAACTGCACTACGAGCCGCTCTAAAAAATCACATAAAACATATCATATATCAACCTGATATCTGTATCTGTGTGCGTGTCGTGTGACAGTGTAAACAACAGCTTACGAGAACGCAATGACGTCACGATTTCTTTTGTCATTTTCCTGTTGTGAACGTGCCTTATTTATTGTCTCACTCATTGTTTTTCTGTCCTTATCTATTTCTGTATGACGTACAGGATAATGTCATAGATGTCTTTATTAACGGATCATTATGATTATTTGTCACCGAAGCAGTTGCGAAGAAAATAGCAAATATGACATGATATAAATGTATTTTTTAATATCTTAGTTGATTGTATAGTCGAAGACAGAGATAAGAACACAGGGGGCCTCAATAAGGTTGAGATTTTCTCAAAAACTACTGGACCGAATTTAATAATCCTTTTACAGCTACATAGTTTTAACTTTTATCTATCAAACAGTGAGAGAATTTTTGCAACAGGTCAAGTAGTTTTTGAGAAAATCTCAACCTTAAAAACTCTCCTGTACACCTTTCTCTGTGTTCCGCCGTACTTTCACAACTTTGTAACTAATCTAGGAAAAATCTAAGTTTAAGTAACATAACAATAGTTTAATAGTCAAATTAGTTATTGACATTGTTTTGTAATAAAAAAGATTTCATTAATTAATTGTTATTATCATAATAACTTCTACTTCTTTCTGATATATTTTTATAATATCATCTGCAGTTGGTTGCCTGGAAGATATCGCTTTTAGCGATAAGACCGCCAATATTTACTGTTTTATGCTGCAATAAAGTGTACCTATTTATCTTATCTTATATCACAAATTATTAAAATGGTCATTAATTGATTTGAATGACAGTTTTCATTTCTTGCTCTAGAATTTTCGATATCTAATCATAACGAATTAGTAAACATCAAATAACAGAATTAGAAAAAATAAAATGCAAATCGTAATCTCGAAAAATATTTCTAAATCAGTACTAAATTAAGCAGTGGTTGTTATAAGGAAATATAAATATCAGAATAAATATTTCTATTTATCTCTAACTATTTAATCACGGGAATCAGAATAGCGATCCTTTTATAGAGATCTATGTATAAGTATAATGCGTCTGTTGTTGTCATTAAGGGGTTGCGTGACAACGATTATGACATCAAAAATAGTTGTCCAAAGTAATTAAGGGGGTCTACAAGGATTTTTATTGCTTAAACAGTGAGTTTGTCGAATTTTCAACTCTATTGCATACATATTTGAGTAAAAGTGTAAGCAAAATAAAAAATGTATTACGTATCTGAAGTTCGTAGAACTACGTAGCTCGTAGCAATTCTACGAGGCTACGACCGCGACATAAAAATCCTATAGATGCAAGGTCACTCATAATCTGATCAGATACTTTTCCATACGTTTAGAGTTTAATTGATTTCAAGTAGTTTTTCATATTTCTTTCAATCCGGAGCTATTTTTTTCTTTTATTATTTACATTAAGTCGTTCACAGTCCCCGTACAAAAATATGTTTTGATTTCCTTTGTAAGGAACTTATTATTTCAATCTCTATACAAGTCGAAATACATCAAATGACAATGCCAGATTCTGCCCCACCATCAACCGCATGATGTACAAGATAGTGAATTATTGGTTTAAAATAAAGTTTTGTACATCAAGCGAGACGAAAAAAACAGCTTAATTAAAAATTCAGAAAATAGTAAGAAATCAAAGCGAATTATTCATTGTTTTTGTTATTCTTGTATAGGAGTTGCGAGAGCAGTAGAAAATGATACAGATTATGATTATGCAATATGGAACCTGTAATACGTCCCCAACAAAATGATAGGTACAGCTTAAATGTTCACGTAGTTTTGTAGGTGGGGCAAAGCTCCATTGAAATGTGGCAATGTCATTTGTTATGTGAGCACTTTAACACTGGGTGGACTCTGAGCACTCTTCTGAAGGCAATAGGACTTGAATCCATTCGGACATCGTATTTACTTACCTTCATAAAAAAATACCCTCAGTGCGGATCTGGTAGGCACATAATTTTTATCGTGCCACATATGTGGGACACGGGTATGTGAAGCTAGTTCGTTGTGCTCCATATATGGGGCACAGCAGGGTTACTCTAACCTCTTGTAGCGATCCAGTTTAGGTTCCTAAACTGAACCAAATCGCTATATTTGCTACAAAGACGTTTGACGTCATTGTAGCAAATTATCAGTTTAGGAACCTAAACTGGATCGCTATAAGAGGTGAGAGTAACCCCGCTGGACTGTGAACGTGTTAAGTAAGGAGTTAAGGAAGGAAATATAACGCACTCTCGACTGACATTAGGAGCGCACCGAGTGAGGCGGTGTTTCTGAAAAAGCTGCGGGCTTTCCTTGTGGAGGCTGCGTACTATTCAGTTGACGAGTTTCTAAAACAGGCATAAATATTTTGTCAGTGATACGCGTCTGGGCGCTTCACGATTATAGACAGTACCTAAATGTTAGAATTCCTAAAATTGTAAAATAAAATAATTTATAATAATTGTAAATTAATTAAACTAAATATTATTGTTTAAGTATTGAAATTGTTAATTATAAAGACAATCTGTATGGTTTAATATAACCTATTTTGTTAAGAAAATGACTTGTAAATTTTTATTTATTAATAAATTACTGAACTGAACTGAAAGAAATACTAATAAAGAGTGTCATTAAAGAACTTTGAATCCTAATAAAAACTTAAAAGATCGTAATATAATCTATAGCTTTTCACAAGGCATGGTTGCGTTGGTTCCATTATATGTTTGACCTGTGACCATAATTAAGAAGGTCCATATTCCAAAAGGATATTCAACTGAAATAGTTAATATTCATGAGTCCTCTCGACCCATATAAAGCAGTAGCACAAAATAGTTGCGAAGTTCAAAATGATGTATGTTTTCACAAATTTCATCTGTACATTTCAAAACCTTTGCTATGTCTGCGGTCAGGCCGGGGCCAGCACCGACTAGTAGAGTTGTATCTGTCTTGTTTTTGATTGAAACCGAAACTATATTTTGATGTTAAACCATAGACCATAAGACCATTTTATACAGGGTGTAACGTAAAGGGTATATGAAGCCGAAAGGAGGGTGTTCAATATCGGTAACTGAACAACTTTTGTTCTACGACTTTTCGATTTTCGCGAATTTATTTTTTGACTTTTCATACATTTCATATATATAATATATATTTTTTATATATTATATATAGACATTAATTTATTTTTATTTTTTATTCGAAAAGTCGTAGAACAAATGTTGTTCAGTTACAGATACTGAACACCCTCCCTTCGGCTTCATATACCCTTTACGTTACACCCTGTATTATGACTGTATTCATGCAAATAAAATTTTTGTGTTTGAGTTTAGAGTGATTTTAGTGAAACTTCTTAAAATCGGTGCCGTGATGGGATAATTTTGACGATTCTAGAGTATGACATGCTAAATTTAATCGTTAACAACATGATTGATGTAGCCTATGAGTGGTCGTGACAATAAATTGTGTTTAGATTTATAATTAGGTTTGGTGGCCATGACAGAATCACACTTATTATTTTCCTGTATTCTGTGTACCTAAAACTAAACAGGTCTATGCCAGTACAAAGCTTAGTACGTATAAACTTTAAATCGCAAAATTATCAGTTTTGCCATTAAATAAATAAAAATACTATTGGGCAAATGCTTTCTGCTATTTTATTTTACCAATTATGTCTATTTTGTATAAAAAAAAAAATAAAAAAAAAAATTAATTTTGACTACTCGTAAACTAATTTACTATAATTCTTTCAGTGTTTTTTTTAGAATAGAATAGAAAATATGTTTATTGCCATACACCAATTACAAAGGCTTACATAAGCTTGCTTTTTTGTTCAGTCGTTATTCATTGGTACTTATTTATTAATTTCTATTTGTAATCAATCTATTAAATAAAACCGAAACCCAATCATAGCTAGTCTCTATTATCTAGAGAGCTCGTCTAACATTTGGGGGCTCGCGAAATTATACCGACCGCACCAAACGCCGGTTAATTGGTATATGGCAGTGTGTGCCGGCTGCACTGCCAATAGTCATTATGAAGCCTGGGTTGAAGGCTACATTTAGTAATTTTGATTCAAAAATTCATCATCAGCCATTTTGAATACCTCATTCAAAAGACGAAGAACCAATTTTTCATGTCATATGGTAATGTTTCTTAGCATTGGTCACTTCACGTCGACGGATGCGTCTGCGGACGTTAACAGATGGATCAGCAGATGAAACAGCGCGAGCCGTCCACATATCTGTAGTCTGTGTTGATTATCGATGGACGCAGTTATTTATAAATTTAATAGAGGACACAAAGTCAAAGTCAAATTTCTTTATTGCAAGTAAGCACGTTGAGTACATTTTTGCACGTCAATATATTTTTTGAATTTACATTTACACCACTTTGCAAGGAAAAGGTGCCAACGCTGAGGAGAAAAAGTGGCAAAAAACTCAATTGCTCATATTAGCAGCCATTGTAACGAGAAAAAAGTGCAGGAAGCACTTTCTCTCTCATTCACTCTGATAACGCTGATGCGTCGTCAGACGTGTGGACAGATGCCGTGCGCTTGATGCGTATGCCACAAACCCCACCACCAAACTGATTGGTAGCGGACGCGTCTGCCGACGTTAAATACCTACCACGATGAACATGCATGGTGTGTGTCGCCGGTTCCGCATGAAGGATAAAGTTTATATTGGTAATAATAGGGCTAGTTATGTAATTACCTAGTTATTAAGTAATTGTGCTGCCATTATTATTTTAAAAGATGTGTCGCTGAGGGTTTTTGCCACTTTTTCTCCTCAGCGTTGGCACCTTTTCCTTGGAAAGTGGTGTAAATGTAAATTCAAAAAAATATGTTGACGTGCAAAAATGTACACAACGTGCTTATGCAATAAAGAGATTTGACTTGACTTGACCACAGACGTGCGAATTCCCCCGTCTACACGTCGGCGGACGCATCTGCAGATGACATCTGCGGACGGATCTGTCGACGTGTAGTGCTAGCAGACGAAAAGTGACCGTCACATTATTCACCTGTCCACATATACGTGCAATGTATTGTCCGAAGCTATTTGTATGTGTCAAATACATTGGAACCGAAGCTTTCAGACAGTTCATTCATTCCAAGCACCCAATACCCAAAACCCGGCTAAGTAGGTCATCCCATTGTTTAGTTCGGAACTTCAGGAGTTGCCGTCGTCGAATATACATTTATTCAACTCGGCGTGACAGTCGGAATTGCTCTTACACGACGATTTTTATAGATATGTCCTTGACAAAGTAAAAATGTGCCGTGTCTGATGGTCCAATGGAACACTTTTGTGTGAGTTTGAAACAAAATATAGGTATACAATGGATGGTGTGTTCAAGCCGAACGTTTATACATAAATTGACCTTGATTTGTATCTACGATATGAATGTAATTCGGAGTAATGTAATTTAAAAAGAAAAATTGTACTTATTGTTTTATTTTAAGGTCATCTGTCTAAACAGGATCAAAATCGGTATAAAATTATTACAGGCACTACAATTTTAACTAAATTATAATATGTATCAAAAAGAACTCCGCGAAGTGTCTCCTGACCGAAAGTACCCATTATGCTGGCTGCGTTGCCATTATTTTAAAGTTTAACGAGAAAATGTGTGTGTCCCGTCTCACATGGATGTCCCTAATAAACAAAAACTTGAAGGACCACAACATCACACCACAAATGACCCAGGACAGACCGTCCTGGAGAAAAAAGACCAGAAGGGCCGACCCCAAATAAATGGGAAAAGGCGAGGCAGAAGAAGAAGAAGAACGAGAAAATGCGATACTTGTAATTACTTTTAGTATTAGTATGAATTACTAAATACATATAAGTATTTTATTTTAATAAACTTACAATTAAAACGTAAAAACTACACATAATAAATAAATAAAAGATTACTAACTTATAATAATGTTACTTAGGATAATTAATTATGCTTTTTATGTGGCAGTCTAATTTAATTAACCAGAATTAAGAACATGTTTCTATAATTTCAACAGAGATAGAAATATTGCGTTTAATCATAACTTTGTTTATGTAAGCCACGTTTTTCTTAGACGTATCTCTCGCCAAAGGCCGATCAATCGTACGTCGATGTTCCTATGGAATAACGTCACAAGAACACAAATAGAGCTTGTTTGAAACAACATATAAGACTTATAAAGCTTTCTTTGAAATTACAAATGGAAAATGTTGAATTTAACTTAGTATATAATTTAGGTGCGTATTCATTAACGTTATTTAAATGATAAATAGAGAAAAATTCTCATAACGGCCGGGAAAAAAAAATCCATTTATCATTTAGATTTTCGTTTCGCATAGCGCATATGCAAGAAAATATCAAAAACACACGTTATTTAAAGTTAAAACGTTGCGACTCATTGTCGATGCGGATCGTTCGACGATCGATCGTATGGTCTCTTGTATGGAGTCAAAACGTGGACACTCACACAGGCGAGCATGAGGAAAATCGAGGCTTTTGAGATGTGGATATATCGTAGACTCCTGAAGATATCGTGGCGGGACAGGGTCACAAATGTTGAGGTGTTGAACCGTATGGATAAAAAGTTGGAACTCTTTAAGGAAGTCAAGCGACGGAAGCCCCAATATTTCGGTCACATTATGCGGAACCCCCGATATAACCTGCTGCAATTAATAATCCAGGGCAAGATTTGTGGGAAGACCAGCGTTGGCAGGAGAAGACACTTTTGGCTGAAGAATTTACGTGATTGGTTCGGCAGCACCGGCTCCTTGTTCCGGGCAGCCGACAGAGGGTGAAAATTGCCATGATGTTGTCCAACCTTCGATGAGAAGAGGAACGTTGAAAAGAAGAAGATTTAAAGTTACGCCACCCTTTAGCCATCCTGTCCCTTTCTATCTTAAAGCTACGGCATTAACTACTAAAATTAAACGTCTGAAAACAAATATGATCGTCTAATTACCTGTTGTGATGTACAACTGAAGGAACTGATTGATTGAATTTGTTCATCATTGTGAAAATAAAGTAATCCGATCTAATGATTATAATGCAATAACCACAGAATACTCGTAGCTTAAAATGTTAGTGAGGGAGGGTAGTTTTTATTTACAAAATAAGACACTTGATTTGGGCCTCGGCTTATCTGTATTTCTTCATCATCATCAGTCTATTTATATTGCCCCACTGCTCGGGCACAGACCTTCCCTTACATCGAGGGAGCTGGGGCCAAATCCACCACGCGGGCCCAGTGCGGTTTGGCGGATTTCACATGCCTTAGATTTTTTTTACTTCTACGACATGCAGGTTTAATCACGATGTTTTCCTTCACCGTTTTGAGAGCACTCGGTAAATGTACGTAAGTTTTTCCGTCGAAAAAACCGAGGATAACTCATTGGTACATGGATGCCCTGGCTGGGAATCGAACCTGGGACCTCCATATTGCAAGTCCATTGACCCAACCACTGAGCCACCGAGCTGTATTTCTTATATTCAAGAAAAAAAAATCATGTCTCGCACCACCGTATAAAATTAGCATTTTCTTAAATATATCACTTGACAAAATTGGCTGAAGGCTTTTATTACGGTCTTTTCTTCACGTGAAAAAGTTACACAATTTTGACAAAAGTCATAAATTATCTTGATGGCGGGTTCTCGTAAAGTGCTATGGCCTGGCTATAGCTAATAAGTGGCTTAGCCCTCGAATTGGGCCCAGAAGAGAAATAACAAGTAAAAGTAAAAAGATTTTATGGCACGCGTGCATTGATCTCCTATAAACAACTAGATACACACCACTGCAGCATACCACTGTGAAACGCTTACCTGGCTCATTTGTTCATATAGACTGGTGTAAAATTTGGTTTTATTATATAAGAAATAAATAAATAAAATAAATAAATAAATGCACAGTCTGCCTTCTAAAAATGTCCGAGTGCAAAGAAGGTCCAAACGGATGAATGGACATTTGCTTTATTGGACATTATTTGGACGTGTTTTAAATTGTTTTAGTAAGCCTTTGTGTATCTAGTTGTTTATAGGCACAGACCACTTACCCCATAGACGTGAAATCGGTACAAATTTGCAAGCGAAGCGAATTCTGTCAAGCGATAGGCGCTATTAGACGAAGCGGGGGGCAGGGGCGCCATATTAAACCAGTTTCGATATCTCAAGGTTACGCGTGTCGCGAAGCAATTTTGCGCCCATGTGCAGGCAGAAACGGGCGCCCTCCTGTTACAGGTCTATGGGGTAAGTGGTCTGTGTTTATAGGAGATCAATGCACGCGTGCGATAAGCGGTTGGGTGATAGATGCAAGGTCTGTGTATCGTATTATATTGGAATCTAAAAAAAAAAAATCTCAATTCGGAATGTTCCGTGCTTATTGTTGAACACTTAAAAAGCCAATGGGCACATTCGTATGGAGGGTGGTGCCTTTTTTTTTTTCGCGCGGCCAGAATCAGTTTCATATCTACTGTGTAGGAGACCATACAAAAAGAGAAAAAAAGTTGTTCCCGGGGTTCTAACCGCAGTCCGGGCCGAGATAATAGAGTTTAACTTTTACCAAAAGAGAGGAGAATGTCGCCACTGCCATCTACAATATACTCCCCCTTTGCGACAATTTATTGGTTTCCGGTCATCAAAAGCGGAAATCCGGTGCAACATGTGCAATATACCTGCCCCCCCCCCCCCCTCCCCCCGCCCAAGCCAAAAAGAAATTGTGTTTCCTATTATTCCTTAAGATGTCGCATCCACCATGTTCAATACACTTCCCCTAGACTTTTTTTTGCGGTCAACCAAAGCGGATATCCGGTTCAACATGTACATTGAAGAATATCCTCCCCCTCACCTAAAAATAAATTGAAATGTATTTTATTTCATAAGGCGTCGCATCTGCCATCTATAATACACTTCCCCTTTGGTGTTAATTTATTTTTTCCTCCTCCCCCCGTAAAAAAACATTTATTTCATTTCCCATAATAATTATCCTCCTTGGTGTAACTTGTGTCCGGTGTAGTTGGATTCTCCCCGTGTAAACTTGACGAACTGAACTACACTAAATGGTTCCTCAGCATCCTCTGGCTAGGTGATCGATGTACGGTCGACAGCACATAAAGCGTATCATATTGGCACGCTACGCAGGGGTTATACGATGTAGTTTGCAAAGTTTGTTTTTTTGTAGGTTGATGTGCCGTCGACTGTACACAAAAGTTAAGACCTTTTGAAAAAAATACACAGAAGTATAACATACGCCGTAACAAGCCCAGTGGCTTGTTAAAAGAAACCATAGCAAAATATATCGTATAACTCCTGCGTATGGTGCCAGTATGATACGCTTGATGTGCTATCGACCGTACATCGATTGTTGCGTCGTATGTTACACTTCTGTGTGTTTGTATGTGTTAGAGGATATTTTTGCACACATAAACACTCCTACATATTAAAACACTCCCAAACTCACACCAAACGAGATCCAAATACAAAAAGATACTATTGCTAATATCGTCGATCTGGTTCGAGTCACGGTTTTCAACAGAGCATTAGCTCAACATTAGTTGAAAAAGAATAGCAAGGTCTCTGGTTCGAATCCCAGTCGCGATGTAATATTTAAAAAGATACCGTAAATCACAAATTACACTCGGATGAGCAAAACACACCCTAAATAACACAAAAATACTGGTACATAAAAACTCTCTTACACACAAAAATTCCCCTAGATATCGTACTAATTAGTTTTGCGCGTCTGAATATAGTAGTGTATATTGAAACTGAATGTAAGTACCATAGAGTGTGTTGTGAGTATTTGGGAGCATTTTTTATGTTAGGACACGAAATAATCACAGTTTTCGTTTGTCTATGTATTTTTTTTGCGTAAAGGTATGTTTGTATTTGAGGAGTGTGTTGTTGATTCTAGGTGTTTAGTGGGGCGTATTTGCGTATTGTATTTTGTACGCTAAAGAGTATTTTTGTTTGGCTGTGTGCTTATGCATAAAGATGACTGTATTTTGTGTGTTACAAATGCAGTTGCCTATGTTTTGTGTTGTTCGTAAAGGTATGTTTGTGTGTAGATGGGTGCGTTTTTGTTTCTAGTTGTGTTTTGAGTGTTTGTTTCTTTCTGCGTTAAACAGGGTTTTTGTATCGTAGGGTATGTATATATCAGGGTGTAATTTGTGTGCGAGACTGTAATTATGTTTTTCTGGTTGTTTTTGTATTAAGGTGGCGTATTCAAACGTGTTTCAGTGTCTAGGTATATTTTATTATGTTTAGGGGTGTGCTTGGGAGTTAAGAAGTTTATTTTTGTGTATGTCGGACTCTGGATATAGTTATATGAGTCAGTGTGTGTTTATATCCAACGTGTTTAACGCTTCTGTAAACTTTTCTTTAAATGTTAGGGGTTCGTGATAGTAGCATAATAATTATGTATCCTAGCTAGGCGATGCTGATAAACGAATGAGACCGTCAGGATCCTTTATTGGATGTTTTAGGGGAACCGGAAAAAGTTTTACTGTTTTGGGGGATGGGGTTCCTTACCTCAATAGGGAAAAAATGAACCTTTATTTAAAATATTTTCAGTCTCCGCGATATTAGAGTTTAAATAAAATGACAAACTAAAGTAACATGAGAGAGAAAGTATTTATTTATAACAGCCGAGTCGTGGCCTTTCGACGACAGTAGGGTTTTTAAAACCATGGGAATTTGCGATATATTAGATTTTAATTTTTTCCTTTATGTAAACTCAAATATCTCGGCCCCGGATGAGTGGGGAAACATAGACGCAACATTTTTACGTTCATCATGAAGTCCGGGATTCTTACTTTCAGTCAGGGTATAAATGTTTAAGTAAAGTCATAAAACTTGAGAGGGGGTGTGGTGTAGAGGATACACCGGATGTGAGAGGATTCTTATCTTCCGGGATTTTTACCTTCAGTCAGGGCAGAGATATTTAACTTTAAGGAAATGACAAACGTGAGAAGGGGGGGAGGATGTGCTCATTTTAGATGATGCACCGGCCATCTAAAAAGAACCGGAGTTCCAGTGGCCCAGTCGGGATGAATTATAACAAAAGTTATAGTAGACCCCTCTCTCACATTTGTCATTTACTTAAAGTTAAATATCTCTGCTCTGACTGAAGGTAAAAATCCCGGAAAAACATTTTCTTGTAGACGACCTCATAGTGAATGTAAAAATGTTGATTCGACGTCTCTACCCTCCACCGGGGCCGAGATATTTGAGTTCAACGGAAGTAAAAAGTTAAAGTCGAATATCTCGGCCCGGACTGAGGTTACAGATGAGCTGCCATAATATGTTTTATTTACTTTGCCATTATGCACCTAAATAACCATATTTGGTTTCTGGCCGCGGAAATTTCAAAAGGCTCCAAAAACGCCCATTGGCTTTTATCATATATTTTGTATTTCCCTAAGTTAAGTGGATTATATCCTTTTTTTAGAGAAATAAATATCTTAAACCGTAATCTTAGATCTAATGATATTATTCATAAACCTAGTTAAATGTCACTTCCAAATCGTGTTGCAATCCCTTTCACACTTCGTTAAAAAAGGTTAAGGGGCTGCCGGCTGTCAAACTCGAGCGCGAGACAGAAGATGTCCCGCAGCGGCGGAGTGAAGAGCACGGCACAGTGACTCCATACCTATTTGTATTTTTAATAAATATGGATGAATTTTGACAGGGAAATAAAAATACGCCAATAAAAATCAGAATCTTGCTCTCGTATTTATAATACCCTACATTTTGATTAATATTTTGTATGGATAACTATTTCGGTTGAGACATAATTTTCATATTACATGCGATGTTTTTTTACCGAGCAAAGTTTGTCCAATCGTGTATCGGTATTCATCAGTCCCTAAATAGACACCCCAATATTGCTATATATTTTTTTCAGACGTTTAATTTCAGTAGTTAGTGCCGTAGCCTTCGTAGAAAAACTGAAAATCCACGCACACCCAGCCTTAATTTCTGACGGAGTTAAGGCTTCGAATGCGCGTATTAAAGCGCGTAGGAGAGCTTGTTTAAAAAAATCTGATTTTTGTTGGAGTATTTTTATTTCCCTTCCAAAATTCATCCAAAATTCATAAAAATACGAATATCGAGGCACTGCGCCGTGCTCAAAGTCAAAGTCAAATTTCTTTATTGCAAGTAAGCACGTTGAGTACATTTTTGCACGTCAATATATTTTTGAATTTACATTTACACCACTTTGCAAGGAAAAGGTGCCAACGCTGAGGAGAAAAAGTGGCAAAAAACTCTCAGCAGCACATCTTTTAAAAACAATGATAATACAATTATTACTTAATAACTAATACAGGTACGTAACTATCCGCTCTTCACTCCGCCGTTGCATCATTGCCGTCTTCATCTTGTGTCTCACTCTTGCTTTTGACAACCATATAGCGCCTTAAGCAACGTTGACAGCGGTCAGTCTCGGGATGGATGGCCGTTTATTAGATTACTCGCTCGCCTATGGCATATGCTCATCTCAGGGGTGCCTTTGAATCCAGTTATGTCGACCCAAAATTGATATTGGAACCATAATGAGTATTTAATCATATTTCAAAGTTTGAAATTTTACCTAGTTATTAAGTAATTGTGTAATATTATTTTAGAAAGTGCTGCTGAGAGTTTTTTGCCACTTTTTCTCCTCATCGTTGGCACCTTGCAAAGTGGTGTAAATGTAAATTAAAAAATATATTGACGTGCAAAAATGTACACAACGTGCTTACTTGCAATAAAGAAATTTGACTTTACTAATAATAAGTATAGTTGTTAAGATATGCCGACTTTATCAAGTTAAGTGTCATCAGTATGTACTTAATAATATGGTACCTATCTCTTGTATTTAGGTTAGGTTCAATTTTAATTTAATCATAGTTCAAATTATTATATGTAAACGAATTAAACTCATTTTTAATTCTATGGCTCATATCGTTTTAATTCTAAGATTACTTAACTCATTATCATCAGTATATTTTTATGTCCCCACTGCTCGAACATAGACCTTCCCTTACATCGAGGGAGCTAGGGCCATGATCCAACACGCAGGCTCAGTGCGGATTGGGCATCCATGACGTCCTTAATAAGCTCAGTTTAAGGACGTCATGGTATGAAATAACAAAGAATTATTGAAGTAATCCTACTATAAGAGTTCATGGTAAGCGGGCTGGTGTCATCACGATGTTTTCCTTCATTGTTTTGAGAGCATTCCGTAAATATAAGGATAAGGACCGAACCTGGGACCTCCGTGTGGTAAGTCCAGAGTCGCAACCACTGCGCCACGACGGAGCTCTTACAGATTACTTAAAGTTAGATAATTATTTTATAACAGCTTTCGTCCCCTTGAAGAAAGATGTCAGAATAGTTTCTATTCCCAAACTGTAGGTCCCAGGGCGACTGCGACTGAAACGGAGTTGGACAGCCGAACCAAAACTCACTCCGCGATGGCTGTAGGCAATCTACAAGTTAGTTATAAGGGTAATATGACTAGTAGATTATTTATTATTTTATTAAAGGACTCGACAGTTCGTCATTTCCAATGTCATGTACAGAATATTCAAGATATCATTGTCTTCTCTTTCTCCAGAGGAGTCGCCATGGCGTCATCACTCTGGAAATCCGCGTCTTCTTGTCTTCATCCAGAGGAGTCGCCGTGGCGTCATCACTCTGGACGAAGCAGCTCGACAGTCACGTACATTCAAACTCATGTACTTTCGGTATACCATTCATCGGTATTTTGAACATCGAAATTCCGTAGAATTTGAATCTCAGCCATAAATGATTCGATTTGTACTTTTATTGTCTAGAATTGTTAGAATTGACTTTTTTGTAACAAATAAAATATCTAAAATTATATTGCAAGACATTTACAGCACTTAGCGTAAACAAATGTTACTTGAAACAATGTCTCATGGCTACGGAACCATTCTAATGCTCAGAGCCCCTTAAATTTCAGGGTTCCGCACTGAGCCTGCTTTGTTCCGAGGCAGTGAGCACGTAAAGGTGGTTTGGGACTATTTAAATGGTTTCCGCAAGTTTAGGTACTGGCTATAGATTCAAAGGTCTCCAATGGTAACTTGTTTCGAGATGGTGAGGATTCGTGTTCGAAATTTCCAAATTTGATCAATTGAAACTTATGTAAGAGTGTACCCCAGGACCAAAATTCATTCTAGCGATGAGCCCTGGCTCGAATATTCGTGGGGTCGAATGCCATAGGCTCGAATATTTGTTGAATCGATATACTTACTCAGAACGAACTATTCATTCATTCGAATTTCATGGGCTCGAATAATCGTGGGGTCGAACGCCATTGGTTCGAATATTTCTTTAGTCGATACACGAAGAATCGACAATGCCACGAAATTAAATTTGCAAGCTCGAATATTCGCAGGGTCGAAAGCCCGGTCGTTTACACCGACTCAATATATAGAGTCCGTTCTCGACTTTTAAAAATTAAAATATTCTTTTAATACTTAATGATATTGGCAGGTTCGAATATTCAAAAATTAAAAAGTACGCAGTTATTTTTTAATTCAATTCAAAAACACTTTATTGTGCATATATGAATAAATACAACCCTTAAAAAAATGAAAAAATCATTTTGGTGCATTATAATAATTTATCACAATTTCTTACTCATCTAAATAAATTAAATAAACTAATCACATAAAAAATTCAAAACTTAAAATAATACAAATAATAAAAATACCTATTTAGAAAATATTTACATAATAAGCATATCATCTACATATTAATTAGATAAAACGGGAATTACCGTGTTAAACATTTATTATTGATGTCTCGATATTTCGACAGCATTGCAGCCATCATTTAACACTCACCGACAGACGTTTAACACTCACCGACTTCAGTCTACTCGTGACCATGAAGGCTGCAATGCTGTCGAAATATCGAGACATCAATAATAAATGTTTAACACGGTAATTCCCGTTTTATCTAATTAATATGGAATAATTACCTTAACCACCTCAATTCGGTACACGAAAAGGTTAAATTTACCCACGAAGTCGAAGAAAACCGCTCCCTTCCTTTCTTGGATGTGAAAGTTGTTGTCAGACCTGACGGCACTCTGAGCCATTCGGTGTATAGAAAACCTACACACACTGACAGATACCTCCATGCTGATTCTCATCATCATCCCGCACACCTGCAGTCAGTTGTTGCATCCCTTACCAGACGAGCCTTCGACCTGTGTGACGAGGACCACGTGGAGAGGGAGTTAACACACGTAAAGGGCGTGCTCAGAGACAATGGATATGATGGGAAGTTGAGAACACCAAGAGCACCTGCAAAGAGACGAATAAGGGTTGACAGACAGCCGGCATATCTACCTTTCGTGAGAGGGGTAACAGACCGAATAGGCAGACTGCTTTCAAAGATATCCATCAAAACAGTTTTTACCCCGCACACAAAGGTACAGAGAAGCATGAGATCGCCCAAGGACATTTTTCCGCTTGAAAAACCTGGCGTCTACAAGGTCGACTGCAGCTGTGGTAGTTCCTACATTGGACAAACAAAACGCACGATCGCCTCCCGGACTAAGGAGCACATAGCTGCGGTCAGAAAGAACGAAGCGCACAAGTCAGCCGTAGCACAGCATTTGTTGGAGTCGGGCCCTAATCACTGGATTGAACTTCACAATCCAAAAGTATTATCGACAGAACGCCATTATGTTCCCAGATTAGTACGCGAGGCCATTGAAATAAAGAAATACAGAAATTTCAATCGCGACGATGGTTTTCTGTTGTCAAAAACTTGGAATCCAGTGATCGACTTATGTAAACGAGGCACAAAGGCGAGTGCGTGCAAACGAGCGGACATAATTAGTTCTTTTTGCAAAATGGGGGTACCTGCAAATATCAACAACTTTTCTCAACGCAGTCAGCGAATACGAAAGAGGGTAGATCGTTTTGTGTCACCCTTCTGACGTTTAACACTCACCGACTTCAGTCTACTCGTGACCATGATGGCTGCAATGCTGTCGAAATATCGAGACATCAATAATAAATGTTTAACACGGTAATTCCCGTTTTATCTAATTAATATGTATACAAACCGTGAAAGTTTAAAAAGTCATATCATCTACGTCGCCTCCATGCGGCAGGGTTCCCAGGATGCTGGCGGCATTACCTCGCTGAACGGCTAAACTCAGCCGTTGAGCGAAGTAAGCGCCGGCACTGAGATCCCCTGTAGCGAGGACCAGTCTTTTGGACATACTCTTTGCAAACATTTTTATGTTATGATAAATTATAATAATGGACAGAAATGCAAGAAACCATTTCCGAAGCGAATAAAATAAAACAAATTTTTCCAAATAAAAAATACAGATCTGCACTTTTTTCAAGTCACCAAATTATTTCACGTGTTTTTATTTAAAAAAACTGTGTTAAGGCACGGCATGCATTGCTACAAAAAAATGGCAATAATTCGCTGGAACCCCGTCAAATTCAGCGGAGCATTCCGACCACCAATCGTACATTTACACGGGCCATTATCATAATAACTACACGACGTCCTCCGAATTCATTCCGAATAATTGCGGCTGTTTTTACGAGCGTTTTGCCGTCTCTGTCAACCCCTGTTCGTGTCGCGTAACTATAAAGTAATGGTCAAGGCACATAGCTTTAAAAAAAATAGAAGGGTTCTGTTATTCTGTACGACGTTGTTAGGTTGGTAGTGAAGCTTGACCTCTCTTTCCGGCAAAGCAACTAGAGAGGTAGGAACGGTTGTGCTGTTTGATTGCGTTGATATAAATAATTTGCAAGCGTCTCTGAATAAGTATTATATTATTCAATTTATTTTACAGTTACATAATCCATAGTATTAATTGTCCACTAGTATTTTTTTTACAGTCGAGAAGTTTTTAAGCTATAAGGTCCGAGCACATTTTGCCGGGCCGCAGCGTGTCGGGGCGGAGCGGAAATATCAGCTCAAATCGCTTTAATACAATTTGTATGAACTATCGCACACTGTGTCGGGCCGCAGCGGCTCGCATCATTGCGAAACATACGCCTCCGCTTCCGTGCTTCCGTGCGATGCGGCCCGCCCCGCCCCGCTGCGCCCCGACACAGTGTGCTATAGCAAGCGCATTGGAGTACACGCTCACCCGTATTCATTTTACGATATCTGGCAGTACACTGTACTCAAAATGTCAATGCGCTGCGACCCGGTCCGTCACTAATGTGCTAAGTAAGCATTTTACGCTGCGATGCGGCCCGCCCCGACACGCTGCGGCCCGGCATAATGTGCCCGAAGCATAACCTTAATGGCCTCTTCATACTTATCTCATTTTAAATCAGCCAATGTTTGCAAATTACTTGACTAAGTCATCAGATTATCAATTCATTTCCAAAAAATTCAACCATCTGGTTACTAAATAAGATCGTTCCTAGTTACAAAACTCAACTGAGAATTGACTTAAGTCGCAACGCCCTCGGCACCTAATTGTATTTTAAATTTCACATAAGGTACCCTAAAAAGCACTCGCGTCGACAATAATTGTTGCTTCCTCGCGTCACCGTTGATTATTTCAAAAAATATTGTTACGATTCCCGGATAAGGCCTTATTAACGATTCCTTTGAATTCTAGTGAGTCAGTGTTTGGGACTTTTACGAGGACATTTAATGCCCAAACTGAGTTACGAGCTTTAAATAATGTACTTAGTGTTTCGTTATAGAGACTTAGGGGTTAGAGACTCGAGTAATGCCCTCCACACACAGCCGAGACCTAGCCGCGGTCTGCGATCAGTTGAAACGCATGCCTCGCCTCATTTTCCTGGCATCGGCACCGCAGTGTGATGTGTTCGCTGACAGGTGGAGGAGTGTTTGGCGGGAGATTGTGGTGTTATGTGAGGGTATGAATGTGTGATTGGCTGATTGTCCTAATTTATGTTATAATAATTTGACCTGTGTTGTCCTAAATATTGTATAATAATTGATTGACGTAGATTTACCTAGTGAATAAGAGTGTATCTGTAATACTAGTAAATCAAATAAATAAATAAATTTTCTAGTAATTTTAACGTCCGGTAGGTAGCGATCTGAGGCCTGCGATCTACGTCCAGTAGGTAACGATGGCAGAAAATGAGAACGCAGATCGCGGCTAGGTCGCGGCTGTGTGTGTCAAGCCTAAAGGCTCAGTTTCGTAGGTCTGATAATTCTACATGTATCGACGCAACAATTATTTAAGTCTATAGCATTCGACCCTATGAATTTCGACTGAACGAATTGTCGAGTATACATATGGACTCAATAAATATTCGACCGTATGGTATTCAATCCAGCACACATCGAATGAATTTCGACCCCATAGACCAATCTTAGTAGCTCGGAAAAATACTCACTTTTATATCATTGAATAAGAAATTGTATTTGTATTGCCTTTAAGTACATTTGATGCATTTTTTACGATTATAAATAGGTTGTATAAATTACATTTTTCCGTTCGATCGTAATTGTATCTAATTTTTGTGACTTTCCCTTACCAACCTTTTTTTTACTTGGGGAAATGCTTTTCGCATCTCACCGCGCCAATGAGGAGGGGCGCGCGGTGAGTATGTGGGACTCCCGCCAGAATACGGTCCTATACCCACTAAAACCCCATGGTGTTCAACGCATCGCGTTTGGAACGAGGTAGCTGCTTCTCATAGTGATAGTAATATCAATGATTTTAGAATTAAAACTATAGTGAGCCATTACTACAAAAAATTATATATAAACGGATATCACTCACTTATATTGTTAAAGTCGGAAATTAGACCTGAATTGAATGCGGAGTAGACGCAGTGAGTACATACTGCGTGACGGGACCTAACGTGAGTGGCGGTAACTCCCCGACGAGTGAGATCGATCAACGAATCCAGCTACAGCCATCGAACGCACCGTCGTCGTCGGGACAAGTTATCTCGGAGCGCGCACAGAGGGCGCTCATCCGCAGTGCGCGAAGAAATGTCAACGGCGCCGCGGGCGTGGCGCGCTCACCTTGAAAAAGACCGTCGAAATCGGTCGAAACTATCGGTCTAATTTCCGATTTTAACAATATAAGTGAGTGATATCCGTTTATATATAATAATTAGTATCAATGATATATGAATTTACAGCAAATCCTCAGAGTATTGACCCTTTAAAATTGGGTCATCATAGTGAATGTTTTGTATGTATGTTTAAATAGGGCAACTTGAATGGGGCCGGTACCACTCCTGAGTCCTGACACGTGCCACCAAACCTGACGACTCATTCCCCTACAAAACGAGTTGAAGCCATAAAATCTCCGTTTACAACACAATTATTTTGATTATTATTGGTGACAATGGCTTCATTAAGTTATTTGTTGACAATAAAATGAACGGCACATTTTTAAGTGATTTACATAAGAAGCTTTTTGTAAAATTTCCTCACAATACAGGGTGTTCAACAAAATTAAGATAAGATAAATATACTTTATTGCACAAAAAAGAATACATAGTTTTCACACTTAGCTAACATAATTTTATACAACAGGCGGTCTTATCGCTGAGAGCGATCTCTTCCAGACAACCTTCAGGTAGAGAATTTATTATTTTGGAAGAGGCGGCTTACAGTGCAATACGGAATAAATATATGGATTAGACTACTAAAATAATTAATGCTTAGATAATAAGTTCTTAATTACATGGATGGTTAGGCTTGTGACATACATTAATTCTGCACAGCGTTTAAGTAAATTAAACAATTTGTATTTCTTTTATTTTAGTATAATTTTTGTTGTATTATCTATTTGTATTTTATATCTCTTTTTAATAAACTCTATATTTGGAGAAACATCTAAATATATTTACAATAGAATCAATTATGAAAAATAAATTTAATTTGATGTATAGTTACTGTGCTTTTCACATTTTAAGGTATTTTTTAATTTTTTGCAACGGTCTCTTTCACTGGAATTTGACCTAATGGTTATTTCTAAGGTCATTATGTCAACAATTTGGGGGGGAAAAAATATTTACAATAAATTCAACTATTGTGTATCGTTACTGTGCTTTGGAGTTTTTTTTTGTTCATTTTAAGGTATTTTTAATTTTTTGCAACATTTTCTTTTACTGGAATTTGACCTAATGATCATATTATTATAAGATCATTGTGCTTTTTCGCGTACTTAGTTAAATTATTTTGCACCTCTGATTTACTAAAAAAACCTTACTAATTCAAAATTGATCATGAGTATAACCCCCAGTCTCAATTTGTCGAATGAATTCAAAGACACCTATAGAATTGCTATCATTTGTTAAGAATGTTATTGTCTTTATCTATTTATGTTCTACTGTAAATGTCCTGACCCCATAAAGGGGATGTTAAATAAAAGAGTAGTTAACTTTAACTGTATATCTGTATATTGTACACACACAACTATATGACAGTATTAATGTTAGGACAGTACCGGTCGGGACGCGTGACGGGGAGCGACTGGCGAGCCCATGCGTCGCGAGCGCCGCTAACCCTTATACATTAAATAAAATATATACAACTTATAGCACTTTTATTAATTTATTTATTTTATAAGGAGCACCAACGCAAAAATCACAAACATTACTCTATTTGCAGACAGGTGAATTATGATTTACCCTTGACTGTCTATCAAGTTGGGTTTATTAATAGAACCTACGTCTAGACTTGTGATTAACTTGAATATCATCTGTCCTGTGAAGATTTATTTGATGGACTTTCGTGTTATTTTTCATGTTAGTATTTCTACCACTATCTATGTTTTATTATTTTGTTAAATCCTCAATAATTGGTTGCTTGCATTGATCAACAACTAGATACACAGTCTGCCTTCTAAAAATATCCGAGCGCAAAGAAGGTCCAAACTGATGAATGGACCCTCATTTGCTTTATTGGATATTATTTGGACGTTAACAATGGACCCTTATTTGGACGTTTTTTAAATTGTTTTAGTAACCTTTGTGTATCTAGTTGTTTATAGGAGATCAATGGTTGCTTGGAAGAAATCGCTTTTAGCTAAAGAGCCGCCAAAATTGGCCATGCTGTTTATATTTTTGTAGCCGATTTTGTAAATTTTTATGTACAATAATCATGTGTAGGTAATATTATTTTATAAAATATTTACACAAATTCAATTATTATTTTAAACTAACAAAATTTCTAATGAAAGTTGGGATAATTAGTTACATTACTTGCAATTTTACAAATAAAGTATAGCAGTTAAGTTATAGGTATTATTACTTCGTGGTCTCCAAATCAAACTCTAAAACAAAACGCAACTGTCACTCATATGCTACATCGCATAAGAGTGAGCGAGACGCCTCTGTTTAGCAAGTTTTCATTCAGAATCGATGGCATTGAATGACAATGGACAAAGTAGTGTCTCTTAAAATCTGCCAAAAACCAGTTTCAACCGGCCCGAGCCGCATCTTCGCGCGTGGACAACGCACCCTTGCAGATCGGGGGTCGTTGACCCGTGGGGTAAAATGAGTAGAGTATCGCTAGGGTGCCTCATCTAAAGGGATCAGCGATTTTGTTAGTATATTTTGTGATACTTAATTATTTTTCGATAATATTTTGTTTAGGACATAAAAGCTGCTATCGTAGACTGTCGGACATTACTCGCACAAGTTTTCTTGTAGGTCTAAACGCTGCTTAATATACAGAACGGTGTATACAGAAGAGTTAATAAGGTTGAGATTTCCTCAGAAAATACTTGACTGATTATTAAAATTCTTATAGCTGTACTCTAAAGTATACAGGGTGTAACGTAAAGGGTATATGAAGCCGAAGGGAGTGTGTTCAGTATCGGTAACTGAACAACTTTTGATCTACGACTTTTCGATTTTCGCGAATTTATTTTTTGACTTTTCTTACATTTCGTACCTGTCAGCTGATTGATTTGTACGAGACTTTAATTTATTTATATTTATTATTCGAAAAGTCGTAAAACAAAAGTTGTCGAGGAACCGATACTGAACACACTCCCTTCGGCTTCATATACCCTTTACGTTAAACCCTGTATAAAAGAATTTTTACATTTGGGCAAGTAGTTGTTAAGAAAATCACTGTACAGGGTGTCCTTGAATTCATTCGACAAATTGAAACTGGGGGTTGTACTCATGAGAAACATAAAATTGATAAGGTTTTTTATTAAATCAAAACTGCAAAAATTAACTAAGTACGTCACAGGTCACACAATGACCTTAGAAATGACCATTAGGTCAAATTCCAGTGACATAAATCGTTGCAATAAATTAAAAATACTATAAAATGTATAAAAAAAACTCCAAAGCACAGTAACAATGCCATCAAATTTAAAAAAATTGATAGTTGAAATTATGGTAAATTCCCCCATCTGTTCCCCTGTCGAGCTGCTTCGTTCACAGTGATTGACGCTACGGCGTCTCCTGTGGATGAAGACAAGAAGACGCGGCTACCCAGGGTGATGACGCTACGGCGACTCCCCTGGAGGAAGATAGAAGACTATTATACATTGAATTTTCTATAACATGACATTGGCAAATGACGAACTGTCGAGTCCATTAATAAAATAAATAAACAATGATCCCGATCTAGCTCAGAATACTCTGCGACCCAATACACTAAAGTTGATAAACTTTTACGACATTAGCTCAAAAGAGGCAAGGGAGGCTCAGCCCAGGGCGAATAAAAGCCTCCCCCTATATCTAAGAGCCATAAAAATCGACGTCTCCCTATCAATCACGAGATTAAAAGCGTCATGTTTATAAATGTACCTTTATGTAGGTGCAAATATATAAAACGGGGGTTTGTTTGTCATTGTCGTCCAGGAATAATAAAGCGACAGCAACGGGGATCCCCCGAAATCTATTTTCATTATAAAGTTCATATTTTGTGTGAAAATTTAGGCCCGTATAATAAATCACTCTAATGTGGTTCTAACGTGGAGACCCCGGACGGGTAGAAGAAGCGTGGGCAGACCACCGGCCAGATGGTCCGACGACATAAATAAGGTTGCTGGCTTGGTGTGGACCAGACAACCTTGGGATCGGGCCACATGGAGGATTCATGGAGAGGCATATGCCCAGGAGTGGGCTGCTGTATGCTGAAGAAGAAGAGGAAGAAGAATAAATCACTCTCAGCTCAAAAATCAATATTGAGAATGACCTCAAGATGGCGTTCCTATTAATAAACGTAACTTAAACGTGAGTAACGCTGTATTAATAAATAAAACTCAGCTCTCAAGAGAACTGTCAAACTCACACTGTGTGATACGCCCTTAAGATTGGTTTATTAATAAACGACATTCTTGAGATGGTGATCACGTCTTGAGAGTGTATCAGCTGAATACGGTATTGATGGGTTTGAGCTCAGACTATTAATACGGGCCTAGGTATCAAACTCTCCTTCAGGGCGGTGAGCCCGACATAACCAATACGCTCCCCCGGGCGTGGTGACACATGATCTAGCATGTTTTACCTGGGTAAAAAAAAAGGTATCGAACTTCTACACACAAAATTCTACCAACAAATAAAAATATAAAAATTCATGTTTGTAAAAAAATGAGGTAGTTTTAAAATTGTCGAAGCAATGAAGATGCACTACTTTTTTAAAGTACAGATTATGGATGACGGTAAACTAGGACGTATATGTGACGGCTATGCAGGAGATATAACATTAGGAAACACACATAGATATGAACGAGATTGTGAAGGGAAAGATAACAATAACAAAGCACTCAATAGACAAAACTTTGTAAACATATGAAGATAATAAATAACAAGTACTTATAAAAACAAAACAACGAAGAAAACTTCTATAGTTTCAATCAAAGCTATTGCAATCCTCATCTTAACGGACAAACAGTTAATCAAACTGAAACAAATCGAAATGATGAGGCATTACAGATATAATTAAATACTTATAGAAGTGAAATTTTACCACCTTGTAACGTAACGCGTTACGTAGGTAGGTAACAATATGTGTTACGTAGAATGTGATATAAGAAATCACGTAGGAAAAAAGATAAAGAAGAAGAAATGAACTGATAAGTAATTTGTATTAGTTCAACATTATAAAATACAGGTAGGATAAAAAATACGATAATAAAACACACGCAGTTTGACGAGAAACGATGAGTAACGACACAAGCACTGTGAGAAAATAGAGAGGCGAGGCGAGGGACGGAGTCCTCACACCACCTGGTGGGAAACTATAACGAGCATATAAATATTAGAAAAAAAACACGATCATTTTAGTAAATGTATAATACCAAACAAAGTATAGAAGGAAAAGAGAGAAAAGTGATAAATTGAATCCTAACTTGGAAATGAAATGAAATAAATTTATTTGCAAGAAACATGGTAAATTAGGTCATATTGAAGTGTCATAAATAATAAAGTGCGCATGTTTCGCCAATTTTTGGCAGGCAATAATTATATGTAAGTGTAGCTTATATAATGATAAATTAAAAAAATGTTTTCCTACCTAAATAATAATCCATAATGTCAATTCATGTCCAAAAACTCATTCAAACTATAATAACATTTTTCAGTCAACCATTTACGTAATTTAATTTTAAAAAACTAGACTAGGAAGGGAACTGGACAGAAGTAGTAGACATTACTTACAAGATCTCTTTTAACGCCAAAATGCAAACAAAGTCACAGCATGCTGCTAGTGAAAGAGATATAGCTACTATAGACTGTACTCTGGCTGTCACAAACACTGTAGGTACTATAGCAAGTTATCGGATCGTCCCCGTTGTATTTAAAAGTAAAGAGAAGCGACGGATATGTGTAATGCGGAAATAAGAGATCTGTGGGGCTGCTTTAGTTCTAAAAAAACGATGTATATGAAAAGTGGAATGGAATTGTAGCTTCATTGATTGTAAGCAAAACAATTATAACAATAGGATCATACATTTCTAATAAGATCGACTATATTTCAAGCACGCTCCATACGCGCAGTATAGCTTTTTGTTTAGTAAAATCTATAATATTTTGTTCTACTTTTTCCAATCATGTGATTATCGTTAACTTTGGTTGTATATTCGGCAACACGTCATTTAGGATAACCACCTTTTAAGGAACGATTAGTTTACATTGAGGTTTGATAGGTATAATAATAATAATAGATACATAATAATAATAAAGCTTTATTTATTTCTGTACATTCATTAATACATTTCAAATGTGTGTTAGCTGATTAATAAAGTTTCTTATTCTATGTTAGTATTATTAGTTTCTGCATGTACAGATCCCTTTTGGGTAAAAGCCTCTTCCATCGATTTCCACGTGTCCCTTTCCTTAGCGATTTTTGACCAGTCTCTGCCGGCAACCGTGATTGATAGGTATATGTAGCTAATTTACTATGACGTGAGAGATATCTGCTTCAAAGTCCATAGTTATCTATACGGTCAAAGACAAAGAAAGATGTACAGAAATTTTTAAGGTTGTCATTTTCTAAAAACTACTTGACCGATTGTTAAAATTCTTTCACTCTTAGATAGATAAATGTTAAAACTATGTAACTGTAGAATAATTATTAAAATCGGTCCAGTAGTTTTTGAGGAAATCTAAACCATATTTAGACCCCCTGTATACTTATCTCTGTCTTCGACGTGGACGAGGACAGAGATTCTTTATTTGTTTATTTTTATTATCCAAATCTATTCATATTTTAGTATTAATTAATTCATGTTAGTTGATTATTACCTACAGGAAAAAATTCTAAGTCACAGACGTCCTTCATAATGTGCATATCGAATCACACAATAATTGTTTTTAAGATTGATTAACCTGAAGTGGAGTCTCCATTCATTCGACTGTTCGTCCACAAAACTGAGTGGTGAGAGAAGGGCGAAGCTTGGACTCGTGGGGAGCATTATTGATTTCCATTATACCTAAAGCGACGACGTCACGCAATCTCTTCTTCTTTTTTAGTGCCATAATATGACATTTTATTCACATTACGATCTAGCCTAAATACAATAAGACTAATAAGTAATTTGATTTTGACCGAAATTTCTATAAATTAGCACTTATATCTAAGAGTTAGTCCAACGATATTACTTAAGAGTCTATTAAGGGGGATCACTTTGTTCACGTGTCTTACATTCGCGCACTATCACTACGAATTGTTTTCACTACACTACACTAACTCAAAAGGTCTCTTCTTCTTGTTCGTAGGTAATGAATTTAAGCTGATCTACTCATATAAATTTTCTATGACATTTTACAGAAACTTATAGGCGCGTATTCATGAACGTGATTTAAAGTTACGTTACCGTTTGTTTGTCCCTTTCTATCTTAACCTTAGTGTGAAAGGGATAGCAACATCATTTAAGGGAAGTGAGGTTTATAAAAGCAATAATTGTTCAATCTAAATCCAAGTATTTAAACTCGAAGACCACGCCAGTTAGTGATGACCTACGAAAGGTGGTTGGCAGAGACTGAATGCAAAAGACTGAGATAGATTTGTGAGACCTTTGTCCAGCAGTCGACTGATGTGCTGATGATGACGATGAAACTCGAAATGCTTAATATCTGTCATGATTTCGCATTCATTATATCCTTTCGAAGTTATTCATGCAGTAAGTGCAAGCAGATGGACGATGTGTATCACTTGTTGGTGGAGTGTGGTCGGGCTACGGCTCTGAGATCGCGCTTACTGGGAGACGAGGCAGGGCGTGATGGCCAAGTAAACATCCTCTGAGTGACTCAACTTCAGAGATATAGCAAGGGGACTGTACGCACTCGGTAAGCGCTGTCTCACGACAGGAAGCTGAGCGCGCACGGCTGTGTGCTCCTATGAAGCTGACATGGGCCATAACAGGCCAAAGCCTCAACAAAAATTAGAAAAAAAAATGTTTTCATGTAGTTGAGATCCATTTGAATCCAACATTATCTTTAAAAGTATCCTAAATCGATAGTAGATATGATTCAATCATGGCCGCCAAATCTAACCATGCAACTCTCACTGTCACTCATATTATGTTACATCGCGTGAAAGTAAGCAGGATGCCTTGTTTAACGACAATTAAATGACATTGCCAGATTTCAATGGAGCTTTGTCCCACCTATACAAAACTGCGTGTACATTGAAGCTGTACCCATCATTTTGTTGGGGACTGATTGCAGATTTCATATTGCATAATCATAAACAGTAAGAGTTGCGAGAGTAGTAGAAAATGATAACAAAAATAACGAATAATACGCCTCGATTTCTTAATGTTTAACGCTCAGCACTATCTGTTACATTGTCTGATGGTGGGCCCACGATAAATAAAAAAATATGTCACGTTACAATGAATGATTAGCGGAAAAACTAAGAAGAAAACGTACAAAAACTTCAAAAATTGATTTTTTGACGCGCAAACAACGTTTTTGTACAAAAACTTTATTTTAAACCAATAATTTTAATA
The DNA here is from genome assembly GCA_963506565.1 of Tachystola acroxantha. NCBI lineage: Eukaryota > Metazoa > Arthropoda > Insecta > Lepidoptera > Oecophoridae > Tachystola > Tachystola acroxantha. The sequence goes on from OY735878.1 coordinate 13,343,862, forward strand.
AAAAACGGAGATATTTTTACATTTATTCGTTATCTTGTACATCTAGCGGTTGATGGTGGGGCAGAACCTGGCATTGTCATTTAGCATTCAGAGACTGGTATCGCCACAAATCTCTCCACTTGTGTGCAAAATTACTGTTTGATTTATGAAGTCATTTATGCGTGATTGAGAAGGATCTTTTGTCCTTCAATATCATCATTAGATTTCACAACGAACACTTGAAAAATGCAAGAGATTTTTCTAGAACCTTTATTAAAATGAAGAGTCTTGGGTCGAGGTGCATTTTTCAGGCTAAGGGTTCTCAGCATAATCAGAGTCCAGCTAAATTTATGCGTGGTCATAAACATATGGTTTGCAATCTTTTATTTGCAGATGGCTAAGGAAGATTATAAGAATGTCATGTCATAAGAATGGACCCTTCCAACTTGGAGAGAACTATCATCATCATCAGTCTATTTATATTGCCCCACTGCTCGGGCACAGACCTTCCCTTACATAGAGGGAGCTGGGGCCATGATCCACCACGCGGGCCCACTGCGGATTGGCGGATTTCACATGCCTTAGATTTTTTTCTTCCATGGTATGCTGGTTTCATCACGATGTTTTACTTCACCGTTCTGAGAGCACTCAGTAAATGTACGTAAGTTTTTCCGTCGAAAAACCCGAGGATAACTCATTGGTACATGGCTACCCTGGCTGGGAATCGATCCTGGGACCTCTGTATTGCAAGTCCATTGACCCAACCACTGAGCCACCGAGCACCGAGTTCTCTGGAGAGAACTATACTGCTCGGCAAAGTTGAGGGGTCTAGACCACGTGGCCGGAGACCAGCCCGCTGGACTGATGCGGTTGGCAGAATCCTCGGCGTGCCCTTTGAAGAGGCTGTGAGAAGAGCACAAGACCGTGTGCCAAGACGGCACCTGCTATTGAGGGTCGCGATCCTCAGCACTGAGGCAATGATTAGGGAGGAGGAAGGAAGATTAAGTAGTCTAGATTGGCTGAAGCTATGCGAGATTAATATTAGATTTATGAGCTCCTTGGGTTTACGACTTTGCATATAATGGACCTACCGTTGAAGGAAGGAAGGTATACAACCATGTATAAAGCGATAAAATGACATTGTATGATAGGTTACACGTTTTTAATATGCAACAAAAATAAGATAAGATAAATATTATACAGGGTATATGAAGCCGAAGGGAGGCTGTTCAGTATCGGTAACTGAACAACTTTTGTTTTGACTTTTCATACATTTCGTCCCGGTCAGCTGATCGATTTGTATGAGACCTTAATTTATTTTTATTTTTTATTCGAAAAGTCGTAGAACAAGAGTTGTTCAGGTACCGATACTGAACACTCTCCCTTCGGCTTCATATACCCTTTACGTTACACCCTGTATACTAGCTTCTGCCCGCGACTTCGTCTGCGCAGAATCTTTATAAATTATAGCCTATGTGTTATTCTGATTTATGAGCCACATACCGCCATGGCTTATAGCCTTTGAGCTGTCCGGATATTTCAGCTATCTCCTATTGAAACTCCCATCAAAATCCCTTCAGTAGTTATGGCGTGATACTTGCACAAAGTCACAGACAAACAGACAAAAATTCTAAAAATTAGTGTTTTGGCATCAGTATCGATCCTAACACATTACAATTATTCTTTTCAAAAAATATACAATGTACACAACTTTTTTACAGTCTCATTATACATATGTATGTATAGAAGATGTCAAATGAAAATGATAGAATATCGTGATCGGTAATCTGACTTATAAGATCACATCGAAACTTCCTCCATATGAAATAGAGTGACAACATAAATTGCCCAACCTTGTTTACTATTCATCATCCGCCCAAGAAATGTAAACAAAAATCTAAAAGAAGCCTTTTTAATATCCTCCGATGTGCGACGAAACTTTTGCGCAGAATATCTGCTTTGCCAGACCATACCCCGCAGCGGTACTGGGGGATGCCGATTTTGCCGCACAACCTCACCCCTAGGCAGTATGAGTATACCCTACTTCTTATATCTGGTCTAACGTATCATACTGTCATACCAAAGCGTAACCTATTCGATCTAAATGATATTAGATTTGTGTATTTTAACCATTGATATCCCATAAACAATAGATACACAAAGGTACTAAAACAATTTAAAAAACGTCCAAATAAGGGTCCATTGTTAACGTCCAAATAATGTCCAATAAAGCAAATGAGGGTCCATTCATCCGTTTGGACCTTCTTTGCGCTCGGACATTTTTAGAAGGCAGACTGTGTATCTAATTGTTTATAGGAGATCAATGATTTTAACCAAAAGATTGTCTCTTTTAATAAACATTTCGTAAATAGCTTTTTTAATAAAATTGATTATATTGGAAGATATTATTTTTTTCAGATTGGCGGCGCTAGTTGGCTCTATGAAGGTCCTTAATTCGCTTCGGTGTGACAGCATCTCGCATCGCACATTCATAGTTGCGTTTGTTTTGATGAGCGCGTCGCGATATCGCGCGATAACCGAACCCTTTCGCCTCCATTCCGCCACTATCGCCTTTTATTGCCCTCGTAGGGAAATGCTCTACTGCCAGTAATATATGTGCGACCCCTTGGCTTGTTTTCGCTTCGGAATTAACATTGTTCAAATACTGTATAGATTTTAGTTGAGGAAATAAATATTGGTACCTTGATATGGTCAAGGCACGGACCACTTACCCCATAGACCTGTAACATGATTATCATATAGATTATAATACGTCACTCCTGTCCCCCGCTTCGTCTCTATGCGCTCATCGTTGACAGAATGTTTCGCTTACAAATGACATTGCCACATTTCAATGGAGCTTTGCCCCACCTATAAAACTACGTGACCATTTAAGCTGTACCTATCATTTTGTTGGGGACTTATTACAGGTTTCATATTGCATAATCATAATCAGTATCATTTTCTACTACTCTCGCAACTCCTATCGAAAAATAACAAAAACAATGAATAATTCGCTTCGATTTCTAACTATTTTCTGAATTCTTAACTAAGTTGTTTTTTTCGAGTCGCTTGATGTACAAAAATTTATTTTAAACCAATAATTTTAATAAAAAACGGAGATATTTTCACATTTATTCGTTATCTTGTACATCTTGCGGTTGATCGTGGGGCGGAATCTGGCATTGTCATTTGTACTAATTTCATGTCTATTGGATAAGTGGTCTGTGGGTCAAGGTCACCTTTTCATCATTTGTCGTGCACCATAAATAGGTGCACTGTTTGCCATTCATACTAGAGAACAGCTATTCTCACGCATTTCGATTTAACGGAGAAGTTTAAACCGGTTAAAATCAGAAAAGAATTTTACAGTCCTCGCAAGGCCTTATAAAAATTTAATAAACACCAAAAATTAAATAAACATTTTTGTCCCCGCTCCGTACTAAGAATCAATTATTTACAACGGCGTCGTCCCCTAACAGAAATTCATTCAATCGTTCATTCGTTCGTTCCCCGATACTATCGCCCGATCGAACGACCGACTCATTCATTTCGAATATTTCATTTGGGACGCAATTCCGTTTCGTCACCTTGTGAAATAAAATGAATGTCGGTAAAGGAACACTGGTTTATGAGACGGCGGAATTTAAATTATCGATTCCAGGAACCTCATTTGATATTCAATCGTTCTATGTAGCAACTGTGTGGTGTTGGTGTAATCAGGTTATGATATAAAATCTCTATTCTATTCTATTTTTATTTGAATGGCTTCTACTCTTATTCAAGAGATAATTTCGCCAATGTCAAGTTTTTTAGAGTATTCATGTAAATAGAAAATTAAACAAATAAAAAATCAATCCGCCATTCCAAAATGATCAATAAAATCTCAAAAGCAGTACATCTAATATTAATTCCTCTGGAGATATACCTAAGTTAGTTAGGGTAATGAGAGACAGAGGATTTAGTATTCAAAGTAGTAAGAAGAGATAACTAAATTATTGCATCTATCAACTACTGTGATTATGCAAATTTTTGAACGTCCAAATTCCCTTAAGAATACGTTTATTGGACACACACAGACAATGCACAAATACACAAGTAGAAGAATATTAGGACAGTTAGATACATAAGTAGTGGCTTTTGAAAACGACGCGACGGTTGCGAATTTATTGGACAATTTTCAATTTAATGTCTACAGCGGTTGTTTTGTGTTTAATATCACGTTAAGTTAATCAGAATATGTTCGCGAATGACAATGATGAAATTATTGGAGGATTCACGCAGGATCTGAAGTTTGGCGCTATAGTCAAGAGTCCCACTACGAGCTCGGGAGCGAACGTGACTGTCGAGCTGCTTCGTTCAGAGTGATGACGCTACGGCGCCTCCTCTGGTTAGAGACAAGAAGACGCGGATACCCAGGATGACGACGCTACCGCGACTCCCCTGGATGAAGAGAAAACGATATGATAATTTGAATATTCTGTAACATTGGCAAATGACGAACTGTCTAGTCCATTAATAAATAATAAATACATGAGTAGTGACAGTGCTGTGATGTGATAAAATAAAATCTTAAAATCTTCCAGTCAAATGATTGACATATTTTCTTCAATTCCCGTAATGCATTGTGTCCTATAAACCCTTTAGCCCTATATCATATAGCATTAAGGTATAAAAGCGTAAATAAAACGAGAACTCAATAACTTTTGGGACCCTCATCATTGGACAAAGCGTATCGACGGACCCCATCAGGAGATAAAGATTTTTGTCCCTTTCTTTCATTACTTTGACCTTCTTCCGTAGTATGTTTTGAGATAGATATTAGGGTCATTTGGAATTGTATACGTTTCTCGGACAAAGTCGCAGATAGATGCTTGTGCATTAGGTATGAATACCAAAATATTCGCCTATGTGAAACACATTGAACGACCCTGTAGACTGTAGACCAGTATGACCATAAATTATTATATATAAACGGATATCACTCACTTATATTGTTGTAGTCGGCAATTAGACCGACAGTTTCGACCGATTTCTTTTTTGATTTTCAAGGTGAGCGCGCCACGCCCGCGTCGCCGTTGACGTTTGTTCGTGCACTGCGGATCAGCGCCCTCTGTGTCCGCTCCGACATAACTTGTCCCGCCGACGACGACGGTGATGCGTTCGATGGCTGTAGCTGGATTCGTTGATCGATCTCACTTGTCAATATAAGTGTGTGATATCCGTTTATATATAATAATTTGTAGTAATGGCTCACTATAGTTTTAATTCAGTATGACCATATTTAGCTTCGAAGAAAATAGCCTCCTATAACTCTTGTTCTAATTTCATTCACAACTTGTCTACTATTTGATGTCTTCGATCAGCTGTAAAAATAATATATTCTTTGGTAATTCGAATGGTAATCAAAAAATATAACTTACCAAGAAGGTACCAATACTTTTGGAAATAGTCAACTCACCAGGTGCTGGGTGGATCGATTACTAACAATTTTGAAAGGTGACATCTCACCCATAGGTGAGTTAACATGTAAATGTTAACTCTTTGAGTGCCTGTTGCATTTATGACTAGGGTCATTTGATTATCACACATTCTAGATCGATCATGGCCGCGTACCTACTTCTATTCTGAACAACCTTCGATCCAAGATCTCGATCACCAATAAAATAATTTCATCATCAACATTTTCAGCTCATATGAGCCCAATATTGGACACAAGCCTCCCCCTTTCGCCATCCGCTTCTACTATCTGCCATTCGATTCCACTACTTCTCAGCGAATATTTGTATGTCGTCAGACCAACACGCCTTTGGTCATCCAGGCTTTTGAATCAAGTTTGAGAACGCAACTCCTTTAGTCGTCGGCTCCATCTATACTCATGAGCCTCATAAAATGTGAGCCCAAATATTGGACATAATAAGTCGCCCTCGACTGTCATTCGAATTTACTACTTCCCAGTGACTCCTTTGTATGTCATCAGACCATCAAACTTTTCGCCGCTTTTTGAGTCCAGTCCAGACCGCGACTTCCTTTTGTGCGATCGCCTTCAATTTGACACATGGACCCTATACATTGCTGCTATGTTTTTGCAAGTTTTAACAAACGACAACGAAACGCAGCAAAGTACATTGTTCAAGTGTCAAAATGAAAACGATAACGAAAACAATTGACGTCACGGTCACCTCCCGTTACTCTGTTACACTTCTGCCCCCTTACCTTGAAGTCTTATAGCAGTATTACTTTCATAATACTTTGTTACTTCGTACAATGACGACCTTAATGAGCTTACTTTAAGGTCGTCATTATACGAAGTAACAAAGTATTATGGAAGTAATACTGCTATAAGACTTCAAGGTAAGGGGGCTGTTCTACCTAATAGTCTTGACGCCTCATCAAAAATCCGGCCCATTGCCGCTTTAACCTAGCAATACGGTAGTCAATATCTGTGAGACCGGTTAAATGGATTCTTCTTCTTCTTCAGCATACAGCAGCCCACTCCTGGGCATATGCCTCTCCATGAATCCTCCATATGGCCCGATCCCAAGGTTGTCTGGCCCACACCGAGCCAGCAACCTTCTTTATGTCGTCGGACCATCTGGCCGGTGGTCTGCCCACGCTTCTTCTACCCGTCCGGGGTCTCCACATTAGGTTAAATGAATTACTTCCACTCAATTGAATAATAGTCTCATATATTTCAACTGGTGCATAAGTATTCCTCAATTCGAAGGGCTAATTCCGCAAAGTCACGACGAAGGGCTCCGCATAAACACTTTTGTGGGAACGCTGATCAAACGGCCGGTAATAAAGATAGATTAATGGCTGCCCTCAGCCTTCGGTTTGCGAATTTTGGGTGGAATGGAAGTGAAATCGAGTACAGTACTGACGTCACAATAGTATAGCGGCATCTATGTCACCACGTTCGAAATGAAATAGTTGTCCAAAGAATGGGCAAAGATGATTCCTAAAACCTATTGATGAATTTATTTTTTGACATTTCATACATTTCGTACCGGTCAGCTGATCGATTTGTATGAGACATTAATTTATTTTTATTTTTTATTCGAGTAGTCGTAGAACAAAAGTTGTTCAGTTACCGATACTGAACACCCTCCCTTCGGCTTCATATACCCTTTACGTTACACCCTGTATACTTTAGAGTACAGCTATATAATTGCAAAGAATTTTAATAATCAGTCAAGTATTTTCTGAGCAAATCTCAACCTTATTGATACTCTTCTGTATACACCATTCAGCTGGGCTGGGCAGCGTTTGGGAAGCTACGTCATATCTTCTCGTCTTCATTACCACAATGCCTAAAAACTAAGGTCTAATATACAGGATATTGAATCTTCGGTACTCATATAGATCCGTTCGCTAGTCTCGCACAAACGTGGTTACGCAATGATTGTAATTTGGCAAGCATCCAGAAGGTTAATTAGCGCCGGTGTCGAGGTGTTTGCTGGTTGCTGCGAAACAATGGCGCTGTTTTATTGTTTATTATCATCAAGAATTAGGAGAACGTTTGGCTTTCGAATTAGAACTCCGGTTAGGTCCTTACGATGCAAGTTTTCTGTCCAGTTGTATGTAGTTCTGAACTGAAGTGTCAGTGGGCTGGTCACATCTGTCGTAGAACCGATAACCGATGGGGGAGACGAGTTCTCGAATGGAGGCCACGAACGGGTAAACGTAGTGTGGGACGCCCGCCGACCAGATGGAGGGATGACCTTCGCAAAATGGCTGGCAGGGACTGGATGCAGAGGGCCGAGAGTAGGGTTGATTGGCGCGCTTTGGGAGAGGCCTACGTCCAGCAGTGGACTGATACGGGCTGATGATGATGATGTATGTAGTTCAAGATTCTTGGATATTATACGTTCGCATCTAATCCCTACCGGATTAGATGCGAACATTTTTATAGGTCTAGAAACTACTTGTGCTATAAGATCTAGCTTCTTGCTAAATGACAATGCCAGATTCTGCCCCACAATCAACCGCAAGTTGTACAAGATAACGAATAAATGTAAAAGTATCTTCGTTTTTTATTAAAATTATTGGTTTAAATTAAAGTTTTGTACAAGTTCCGAGTCGAAAAAAACAGCTTAATAAGAATTCAGAAAATAGTAAGAAATCGAAGCGAATTATTCATTGTTTTTGTTATTCTTCTATAGGAGTTGCGAGAGTAGTAGAAAATGATACTGATTATGATTATGCAATATAAAAAATGTAATAAGTCCCCAACAAAATGATAGGTACAGCTTAAATGGTCACGTAGTTTTGTAGGTGGGGCAAAGCTCCATTGAAAAGTGGCAATGTCTTTGAAACAGCATAAAGATATTTGCAAGGATGTACCGAAGACAGCCAACCACAATTTTTCATGGGGGCCTTTTTTTGCTAACTCCTCAATTTCTCGTTTGATGTAATCTATACGTCCTGATTTATTCTGTTTAGCTGAAGTGTACTCTTTACTTGACAGCCCTAAGATTTATGAGGCTCGTTTTTTCCCCGTTGGGAAGGTGAAATGCAATACTGTTGTGTTTATCTCGAACAGGCTTTATTTATACTAGAACATGGGTTAGAGCCAGGTTCAGTAGGGCTGAGTAATATGGTTAAAACACATTGCCACATTTCAATGGAGCTTTGCCCCACCTACAAAACTACGTGACCATTAAGCTGTACCTATCATTTTGTTGGGGACTTATTACAGCTTTCATATTGCATAATCATAATCAGTATCATTTTCTACTACTCTCGTAACTCCTATAGAATAATAACAAATACAATGAATAAATCGCTTCGATTTCTTACTATTATCTGAATTCTTAATTAAGCTGTTATTTTCGAATCGCAACTTGTACAAAACTTTATTTTAAACCAATAATGTTAATAAAAAACGGAGATATTTTTGATTTTTTCACAGCTGCATGAAATTACAGACAAGTATTTGATATTAATTTCAACTTGATACGTTCACGCGTTTCTGAGAAAAAGGTCTTGACAGACCGACGGACAGACAAAGTGATCCTATAAGGGTTCCTTTTTCCCTTTTATAGAATAGAATAGAATAGAAAACATTTATTTGACACACACACAGAGCACAGTACATAAGAGATACATAGAATAAAAATTACAAAGAAAAGAGATACATAGTGCAGTGGTGTGGTGTCAAACAGGTCCCCAGCTCAGCATGTGCTGCAGTAATTGGACACTACTGCAGCGCTGGTTTTCTTTTGAAGTACGGGACCCTAAAAACTAACGATTTTAAACTAAACTCCACTCAAAAGGTCACTATTAAGACAAGTAAGTCCTTTCCTCGATTTGGTTTAAGTAACTTTCAAGTTTCAAGAACTATGAGCGAGCGCTACAGAAACTTCTGTAGTTACAAAGTCACTGAGCAATAAATAAAAACTTTGAGAACCAACCTCTGGCAGAGTCTAGTGGAATCGCAAATAGAAAACCAATTTTCCCAGTTTTTGATGCGAAAAGATAAAAAATGTGGGTCGTTCCCAGCAGGTCCACGATTATATTGTTAATTGTTATATATAAGCGGATATCACTCACTTATATTGTTGAAGTCGCCAATTAGACCGACAGTTTCGACCGATTTTCCAGCCACTTGACTATGACAAAACAGAGACCATATTGCGTTCGGTTAAATAACACATTAAATATATATATATATATATATATTTAATATATATATATACATATATTTACTATGCCTCGTATCTTATTTCATCTATTTATTCCGCCTTACACGTACTACCTACACCTCCTTATATCTATTTATATATCTCTGTTGATTCGCTAGGTACTATAAATATATATGTAACTTTATATATTAACAACATATACTTACATATTTTTATATATATAGACATACATTGCTCGCTCACACGCCATCCATGTGTACCATTGTGATCTGTTTTAATTTTGATGTTAGCGGAATTGTATTAGGCATGGAGAGGGGGCGCTGATGTCCGTAAGACAGGCTTGCCTAGTGCGGATTTTAGCGCACACTCAATTATGTAACCTATATTTTTTATGCACAATAAAAATATTTGATTTGATTTGATTTCCAAGGTGAGTGCGCCACAAAAAAAAAACACGAAAAAGACCGTCGAAATCGGTCGAAACTGTCGGTCTAATTGCCGACTTAAACAATATAAATGAGTGATATCCGTGTATATATAATAATTTGTAGTAATGGCTCACTATAATGTTAATTCTAAGATTATATTGATCTCAACAAATTGAAGTTCATATATTGATTCACAAGAGGTCCACAACATTTTATAATAACAATAAAAATGCTTCCCAATAGGTCCACGCATTATTTAGTACAGTCAGCAATGAAGAATAGATATTTCTTTAAATCAGTACTAACCTAGGTTTTAGAGGATTTATTTTATGAAATAAAAGACGATATAACTATGTTTATAAAAAAAATTGAAGCTTAAAATGTCCGTCTTCCAATAAACCGTAATACATGACTCCTTCATCATCATCATCAGTCTATTTATATTGCCCCACTGCTCGGGCACAGACCTTCCCTTACATCGAGGGAGCTCGGGCCATGATCCACCACGCGGGCCCAGTGCGGATTGGCGGATTACACATGCCTTAGATTTATTTTTTCTTCTTCTACGGCATGCAGGTTTCATCATGATGTTTTCCTTCACGGTTTTGAGAGCACTCGGTAAAAGACATTGCCACAATTCAATGGAGCTTTACCCCACCTACAAAACTACGTGACCATTTAATATGTACCTATCATTTTGTTGGGGACTTATTATTGGGGTTTCATATTGCATAATCATAATCAGTATCACTTTCTACTACTCTCGCATCTCCTATAGAAGATTAACAAAAACAATGAATAAATTTCGATTCGCAACTTGTACAAAACTATATTTTAAACCAATAATTTTAATAAAAAACGGGGATATTTTTACATTTATTCGTTATCTTGTACAACTTGCGGTTGATCTGGCATTGTCATTTACGTAAGTTTTTCCGTCGAAAAACCGAGGATAACTCATTGGTACATGGCTGCCCTGGCTGGGAATCGAACCAGGGATCTCCGTATCGCAAGTCTATTGACTCAAGCATTGAGCCACCGAGGTTTTCCGCTCACGGTTCCGTAAAGGAATCCAAATTATTATTCCGCCTTTATTTGTCGTCAAAAGAAAAAGATGGATTTAAAAATCCATTTGCAAGTTGCCGTCCAAAGGAAATGCCTCGGGTTATTTTTTATATCCATATTCACCATCTTACGAGCCGGTAGGGCCTCAAGGTAACAATGTGACACACAGTCAATCAAAAATGTCCAACATTTATGTCGATGTTGATAAAATAAAATTTTAAGCAATTTTTTTTTAATGTTTTTTGTCCTTGAAATTTTAATAACAGGTCAATGATGTGGTTATGACACTGGATTATGCTACGACGGACCTGGATTCGATTCCAACCTCTAGTTGACCTTGCCAAAGAGTTTTTTCAATTTTTCGATATAACTTACAAACATTTTCTGATTGTTCATACAGACATTAGAAAGGTACACATACTGATTATACATGGGTGTCAAATGGGATATTATTAAAAATTGCCAGACAATAATTACTACATAAAGTAGTAACAGGTTTGTGACAGCTGTCACGCATGGAGATTGAGCTGGACACAAAGTCGATTCTATTAGAATCAGATCCAGATTTTTTTTGGTAAATAATTATTTAAATAGTGACAAACACCACAACCGCATCTCTCAAATGAAACTTAATTACACATAATTGGGCGTGACTTCATATCGCATTTTTCCAGGGCGGCAACTCTATCGGTCTGCAGGGCAACACCGAAGGAAATGTAATATATTTGAAATGAAATGAAATTTATTAATTGTACGTTGGATACTTACATTCTAGATACAAATTCACTAATCCCCACACTAGGATACCCTGTGTCGTGGGAGACTAGTCTCTTCCCTAGGTACGTAGTGAAAAATACGCAAATATCACAAGTACAATCGATTACACAGAAAGAATTGTAAACATAATTAAGTAGGTACACTAATATAATAATATAACTTAATAGATATTACATTCAATGCAATTTCGATTAGACCATTAAAAAAAATAGGCCCGGATAAAATCTACACCAGAACAGATATAATTGTTGCACAAACGCCACAGCCGTATGTCACAGATAAAACTCAATAGCACAGTGGGTGTGACCGTTTTATTCCCGCATTCGCCCGCTCCGCAGGGCAACACCGAAGGGGAAGTCCCCAGATGTCGCCCAGCAAATTATTTACTACCCTTCCTTTTGTCAAGGTCTGCATCTCCATATTTGTTATGGAGGTGCTGCCGAATTCGGGTTTACCTGAATGCAGTCAGCACTCTCATGGTTTAGGGATTAATTATAGAGCCAGAAACCTTGAAACTTGATAATCAGCATTTTAAAATTTCTTAAACCGATATTCAACATATCGTTTAAAAAATAAAAATACATTCACTTCTCAAGCATTTTGTACCGAAGTCATAGCTCATAGTTATTTATTAGTAATTTTTGTTAAAAAGTTATTAATTCATTATTAATTTAATTAAACACGTTCATGGACAGTAGAAATTACGAAATGACAGTGAAAATTCTCAACTACTGTCATAACCGTGGGGGATTCTAAGTATGTGCGTGTCAAGACCGACAAAAATGTACCTACAACCTTTATTTTGACAGTACACATACCTATTTTCTGCACAGAATGACAGTGGGACCGCTCCACAAAGAAAACCGCCTACGAACGCCGCAGGAGATGCCGTTGTGTCTTTTTAAATGCATCAAAATATACGTCATACGCCGTACTGTCATTTTCCGAATACTCAAAGTACATATGCCGCCACTGTCCATGAACGTTAAATACAATTAAAATAACTAAATATATTACTTATAAAAAAACACTAATCAACCACTGAACAACATATTAACCAATCATTATTTAAACTCTAATTCAGTGATTAAACTTTTTTTTACTTATAAACGTTATTTAAGCAGTGATTAGGTAATCGTCATTTATACACCAAAATATATTTTGGTACGGTAACATTGCTGAATGAATTCAAAAAAAGAACGAAAATTCGACGTTCTTTAAACTGACAGCTACTTATTCGGTTCTTCAGGAGTTGATTAACTTTAAATAGCATTTATAAGTAAACTTCTTTTTTAACAATTGTTGAACAAGGTATTAATTTTAATCATCGATTAGCAAACGAGTAGTAGATGCCACTGGTGACCCAAGAGCTGGCAGCTACCTCGCGCAACGGATTAGCATCGCGATCCAGCGAGGTAACGCTGCCAGTGTCTTGGGTACTCTTCCTGCTACTATTTTTTTTTTAAATAGGTTAGATTAGGTTTTTTAAATATTGAATGGTTCTTTTTTATTTTATATTGTACCTTTTTGAAATAAACACATATATCATCGATTATAAGTAAGGCTGTTAGTATTGAAATCAGATTATTATTACACTAATTTTATCTAAGAATCCTAAAGTTTCAATGAAATGAAAAATGAGTCCTTCTGGACTCGCCAACGGAAAAGCCAACTTGTTTTTTTAGCTCCAAAAGCTGAGAGCCCATTATATATATCCCAGTCAGGGACCTTGTATGAGACATTATTAAAAAAAATATGACACTTTTAATATCGGTTTTAGGTTCTATTAATTATACTGATTATCCTGTTTCTAGATTAACGGTGATACTGTATCTATTGGTAATACTCATAATTCCCCTCCAAAGAAAAATATGGGTTTGCATTTGGTAACGGAAAAACAAATATGTATTACCACGCATTTTTCTTTTTTACTAGCGTTAAGAGCCTTCCTAGAGCCAACTAGCACCGCCAATCTTAAAAAAATCATATCTTCCAATATAATCAATTTTATTAAAAAAGCTACGTTCACATTGTTTATTGCTATAATTATTATTTTTTAAATGCTTATTTGTAACGTGATGCAATGTAGGTAAGTTGTAGTTCGCATAATTGCGAAAAACGGCCGTTTCTGGCACATTTGTGACCTACAACTTACCTACATTCACGTTACAAATAAGCATTTAAAAATAATAATTATAGCAATAAACAATGTGAACGTAGCTTTTTTAATAAAATTGATTATATTGGAAGATATGAGTTTTTTAAGATTGGCGGCGCTAGTTGGCTCATGTCAGCGCCCGTAAGTCAATGCCACTTGGCTCTTTAGAAAGACTGTACCTAATGATAGTCACTTGTTTTAATTCTTTTACATGAACTGATTAAAATGCGTGCAATTTTAAGTTATACCAGAGAGTAACGAATAATCCATTAAAAGCCCATTATAAATGATGATGAGATAGCCATAAAATGGATTCATGAGCCATTAAAATTTCAATTAAGACGGAAACCATAACTCGGGTCTAATCCCTATAACCGCCCGGTGGAAAAAACTGCGCCCGACCGGACCAAATAAAAACAGGTCAAGAATGAATTGAAACTTGGTTTGGGTTCTGTACGTTCTAATGCAGAAAAAAGTAAATAGGAGATTTTTTCAAAATTAATTACTCTCCTGTATACATATTTGTTGAAGAGCTCGGTGGCTCAGTGGTTGGGTCAATGGACTTGCGATATGGAGGTCCCAGGTTCGATTCCCAGCCAGGGCAGCCATGTACCAATGAGTTATCCTCGGTTTTATCGACGGAAAATCTTACGTACATTTATAGAGTGCTCTCAAAACGGTGAAGGAAAACATCGTGATGAAACCTGCATGCCGTAGAAGAAAAAATAATTCTAAAGAATGTTGAAATCCGCCAATAGCTCCCTCGATGTAAGGGAAGGTCTGTGCCCGAGCAGTGGAGACATATAAATAGACTGATGATGATGATACAGATTTGTTAACTGATTTTTAACATTCGTTACAATTACACAGCTTAAAATCTAATTTATCTACTTGTAAAAGCCGTGCCTTGGAAAGCACGTTAAGCAGGTTGGTCCTGGTTACTGTCGCTCGGCAGCAGTCGTTAGGCTATGTCAGATGCCTACTTGAATAACTCTGATAATCCGTTTGGTCACTAAACCACACGAGAAGAGAAGAGGGAGAGAGAGAAAGAGTAGAATATTTGTTCAATCGGTTAAGTAGTTCTTGAGATAATATCAGCCTTAATGAGAACCCCCATATCTCTATTTTTGCTATGCAAATCGATTATTTTAAATATTCGGAAATGGTGATTGGCCAATAGTGCAACAGCGAATACGCTTTGGGCGATATTTGTACCAGTTAGCAGTGTCCGTTAGTTATCGAATAATAATAAATTAGATTAAAAACAATATTTGGATTTAAACATGATGAAAAAATTCTTGCCGTGGACAGAACTTGAACCTGCGACCTTGTAATTGAAGATTTTCGGTGGGCGTGGCCTGTGGTGGTTCAGTTGGTAAGAGCGTATCATGGTCAAGGTCGCAGGTTCAAGTCCTGCCCACGACAAGAAATTTTTCATCAACAAATTCTGAATATTTGGATTTTCCAATTTCACCTAAGATCTCCGAAACCCATAGCAATGGAATTAAAAAGCCGGATAAATTCCGCCAATAACACATGTGGACTTTCCCGGAACCGGAAACGTACGGACGTCATAAAAAAGTCGCAAACATGTGTTGCAGAACAGAGAGCAATGACCGCACGAGTGCATCCCTTTAGTTCTAATAATGCTATTGGCATATAGGAATATATATTTTAGCTGACTTGTAAAAAGGAATTTACATATCGACTCTTACAACTTTTTGGCGGTACTTATCACTACCGAAGCCTAAATCAAGTGTCTTTGTAAACAAATATAATCGTAAATGTTAGTAGTTTTTGTTTACAAAATAAGACACTTTTATTTTATTTTGATTTTATTAATGGACGCGACAGTTTGCCAATATCATGTTACAGAATATTCAAAATATCATATCGCCTTCTCGTCTTCTCCGGAGGAGTCGCCGTAGCGTAATCACTCTCCCCCCTTACCATGAACTCTTATAGCAGGATTACTTCAATATTACTTTGTTACTTCGTACAATGACGACCTTAATCAGCTTACTTTAAGGTCGTCATTGTACGAAGTAACAAAGTATTATTGAAGTAATTCTGCTGGACGATGCAACTCGACAGTCACGTTCGCGAAGAAACGTCACCGGCGATGCGGGCGTGGTGCGCTCACCTTGAGAAAGACAATCGAAATCGGTCGAAACTGTCGGTATAATTGGCGACTTCAACAATATCATCATCATCAACAACAGCCCGTATCAGTCCACTGCTGGACATAGGCCTCTCCCAAAGCGTGCCACTCAACCCTACTCTCTATCATCATCATCAGCCCGTATCAGTCCACTGCTGGACGTAGGCCTCTCCCAAAGCGCGCCGCTCAACCCTACTCTCGGCCAGCCATCTTGCGAATGTCATCCCTCCATCTGGTCGGGGAATCCCACACTACGTTTACCCGTTCGTGGCCTCCATTCGAGAACTCGTCTACCCCATCCATTGGCAAATGACAATCTGTCCATTAATAAAACTGAAAAACGATGTGTTGATAAAAAAATTACATGCTACACTATTGGAAAATTAAACCAGATCGCTCCCAAGCAAAATAGTGCACAATTCCACATATTTGTTTTCCATTAATCCCGTAGTTGAGAACAAAGTAAACACAGCTTACACAGAACTTTGCCGCTTCAAAACAACCACTGGCTCCCTCTAACTCGCAGTGTTAGAAGAGGATAGAGATACTAATTGTCGGGTTGTTTGGAGTCGAATAAAAGCTTAGTAGTTAGTAGCTTGCTAAAGCAGCCTTTACATCAATAATTAAGTTGTGTTCTTTCTAAATTGTTGGTGATTAATTCATGAAAATAAATGTATACCGCAGCCCAAATCAAGTGTATAATTACCTGTTGTGATGTAACACTGAAGGAACTGATTCATCGAATCTGTTCATCATTGTGAAAATAAAGTGATCTGCTCTAATAATGTGAAAATAACTATGCAATAATCACAGAACAGCTTAAAATGTTAGTAGGGTAGTTTTTTTTAATAAAATAGAACACTTAATTTACCTCTATTCAATGCAAATGACCGGCTACAAATATAAATTTCTTCTTGGTGGGGCTCCAATCCAGTTGCGAGTACGCGTTGAAAACGATCGTACAAGTTATGCAAAGTTGGGAGACGTCTGTACCTGGATGGGTGACCGCTAGTGACCTCCGAAAGCACGTTAAGCAGTTATCAGAGGCCTAGAATATCTGTGACAATAGGTTTGGTCACTAAATCACACGAGAAAACAAAAGAAATACATTTCTAGTCTCTATTAGTTGTTCTGTGGTCCCAAACCCGTTCTACACAGCTACGAATACACGTGCTACGTATCTACGAGGCGTAGCAGTTGCGTAGCAAGAAGTAGGCCCTTACTTTCTTACTTTGCTCGACATAAAAAGCGCTGTAAATTTCGCTATGATGCCTTTATTTCTCACATTTCGTTTGGGTAAGTTTTTTGTTCATGGTTTATAAGAATATATGTGGAAGCTTCATTGATCTCCTATAAACAACAAGATACACAGCCTTCTAAAAATGTCCGAGCGCAAAGAAGATACAACGGACCCTAATTTGCTTTATTGGACATTATTTGGACGTTAACAATGGACCCTTATTTGGACGTTTTTTAAACTGTTTTAGTAAGACCTTTGTGTACCTTGTTTATAGGAGATCAATGGGAAGCTTGTAATTAATCCTATAGATATATTTCTATGAAGGCTACGCCACAAACTATTAAAATTAAACGTCTGAAAAATAAATATTGCAATCTTAGGGTCTATTTAGAGACTGGTGAATACCGATACACTATTGGACAAACTTCGCTCGATAGAAAAAAATCGCAAACATACCCTTTCCATGTCATTTAAAATGAAAATTATGTCTAAACTATTTAATTAGATCTATAAAGATCTGTCGGGGCGGCTCGTGGAGTCCACACGTGACCAAAGTGCTGGCCTGTATTTCGCCCAAAGGATCAGCCTAGCGATCCAGAGGGGAAATGCCGCCAGCATTTTGGGCACGTTGCCGGACAACGGGGATCGGTTGAACTATCTGTAATGCTAAGCCATTCAGATAGTTCAACCGACCTATTGTATATATAGTTTTTAGTTTAGTTTATATTTTTTTAGGTCAGTATTATTTAAGATAGTTATTTTTAGGATTTTATTGTTATTTGAATAAATGATTATTATACAATTAAAAAAAAAATATTAATAACATGTCTAAACCGAAATAGTTATTCATACAAAATATATATCTAAATTTAGGATATATAAATACAAGAACTTGTTGTAAAAAAATTGTTGTAATAGTTGTAGTTCACAAATGTGCCAAAAACGGCCGTTTTTCGCAATTATGTGAACTACAACTTACCGACATTAAATCACGTTATAAATAAGCATTTAAAAAATAGTATTTCTCGTAATAAAATTGATTATATTGGTAGATTTTTTTTTTAAGATTGGCGGCGCTAGTTGGCTCATGGAAGGCCCTTAATAAAATAAATAATAATTGACAAGTCAAAACTCTGACTGAGACTGGAGTGTCTCGTAAATGCGGTTAACTCCGTGACAGGTCCTCCGCAGTTGCCTGAGATTTATGGCGCCTACTAAATTAGTTCTCGACCTGTCACATGACGTATGGCCACATTAGACAGAGCCTACACACGCGGAGTTTCTGAAAACCCAACAACTTCACAACAAATTAACTTTAAGTAACTCAAAATTAGGAATCCGAAATTATATCGAAATAGATTTATCGTAATAAAGATTTTGTACATAGCTTTTTTATTAAAAATGATTTATTTGGTAATAATTTAATTTTTATTAATTTGCCCAGCGTCCTGGGCAGCATTCCGCAAAACGGGGATCTTGACGACGTGTTCGTTCTTTAGTTTTTATTTATTTATTTTATAAGTACCTAATGTATTTTTAGATAGTAGTTAGTTTTATTTTAATAAAGATTTGGTAGATCAGAATTTGAATTACGCATTATCCATGCTCGGTGAATAAATCAGAACATGATGAATTTTTTCATCATGTTCTAATTTGGTAGATATTATTTTTTTAATATTGGCGGCGCTAGTTGGCTCATGTAACGTCAATTTTGATAATCATTTATAACATATTTACCCGACTGCGCAAGGAGGGTTATGTTTTTCGAGTGTATGTATGTACTCGTATACGTCAAATTCTTTGGAACACGCTGCAGCCTAAACGGCTTGATGGATTTTTATATAATATGAGGTGTTGTTAGATTCGTCTTGATTGTAGGAGCGACATCGGCCGTTTTTTTAACACATTCTGCTTGTTATATTTTCGATTTTTGACAATTTGTTTATTGACTTTTCATACATTTCGTACCGGTCAGCTGATCGATTTGTATGAGACATTAATTTATTTTTTATCCGAAAAGTCGTAGAACAAAAGTTGTTCAGTTACTGATACTGAACAACATCCCTTCGGCTTCATATATCATTTACGTTACACCCTGTATAAAATGTCAATGTCAGTCAAATTACTTATTTATTACTTATTTTCATTACAACATTTACAGTAGAGCCAAACGTGCGTTACATGTCACTTTAGTACTAATTACATACATATATGATGCTTACACTATGCCTATTGGACAACACAAATAAATAATACGGTAAACGCTTTAGATCTGTATCGAGCTCGATGGTGCGGTAGACTCAAGATACCGAGCGGCTGAGGCCAGGAGCCTTGACTCGGAATCCGAGAAGAGAT
The DNA here is from genome assembly GCA_963506565.1 of Tachystola acroxantha. Classification (NCBI taxonomy): domain Eukaryota; kingdom Metazoa; phylum Arthropoda; class Insecta; order Lepidoptera; family Oecophoridae; genus Tachystola; species Tachystola acroxantha. The sequence continues at coordinate 13,363,672 of OY735878.1, forward strand.
CTAGTGACGTGTTCCAGCACATCACTGTGTTGATTAGGTGAAGTGCGCGAATAATATGATTATGACATAATATCTAAAACTTGGTATGATGTCGAGTGTACAAAGGCTAAGCCACTAATACTAAGTGACGGCCGCTCATAGTTGCCATTATAAGTTGAGCTAATTAACATTTTATGCGGCTACCCACATTTGCATATTGCGATAAAGGTATGAATAAAAATTTATAAGATTTACAACGTTCGTAAAGGTTTTAATGAGAAATTTATTAACAGTTTAAGCTTGTTGGAGTGAAAAGTTTTATAAATAAAAAATACTAAAGTAAAATTTTTATATATAGGGATTGTTTTTTAATTTTATACAGTGTGTAGGGTATTAAATACGAGAGCTAGTAAAAAAATCTGATTTCTGTTGGCGAATTTTTATTTCCCTGCCAAAATTATTGAAAATAAAAATATGGAGTCACTGTGCCGTGCTCTTCACTTCGCCGCTGTGGGGTATCTTTTATCTCGCGCTTGAGTTTGACAGCTGGCAGCCCCTTAAGTACAAAAGCTGAAAATATTAGTCAATTATTAATTTAATATTAACCAAGTACCATTAGTGTTAAAAATATGAATTCTAAAACGGGTGACGTCAATTCTTTGAAGCCCTTTGAAGCATTACAAGTGTTCTTAATAAACTTTCCTTTTAACTTGTTTCGCAAAAGAAACAACGGAACAGTGAGCTATTTCAATTCGCGTTGACCCTTAGAACATTTAGAACTAGATACGCTTTCATATGAAAGACATTATGGCCGACATAACTTTTGACCGACGTTGATCAAACTATATTATACACCTTATATACATTTTAACGGTCAAAAATATTTAAACAAAAATGACTATCATCATAAGCGATGTTGGGATTAATGCATAGTCACCTCTCATTATCGTTTTAATTTTATACTAAACGAGATTAACAGATTAATTTAATCAGTTCCTTCAGTGTTATATTAAGGCCTACAGAAGATAATTAGACGACATGCCACATGTAACATCATAAGTCAGTTGCTGTGGGCTTCAGTATAGAATAGAATAATCTTTTTTACTGTATACGAAATCTACAATCATCATCATTATTAAGGGGCTGATATAACTAGCGCCGCCAATCTTGAAAAAATAATATCTTCCAATTTAATCAATTTTATTAAAAAAGCTCACGTGGTCACTAAACCACACGAGAAAAGAAGAATTATTTAGACGATATCCTAGCCAGTAGTGCATCTACTTTCTGTGTATGGGGTTCTGGGTTCGATTCCCAGTTGGGAACAATCACTCTTTCCGTGTCTGGATTTTGTATGAATTTGTGATCATTTTTTTTTATATGTCTCTGGAATAGCCCAATCCTAGTTTGGGACATTAGTAATGTTTTAGAATTAAAACTATAGTGAGCCATTACTACAAATTATTATATATAAACGGATATCACTCACTTATATTGTTGAAGTCGGCAATTAGACCGACAATTTCGACCGATGACCGACGGTATTTTTCAAGGTGAGCGCGCCACGCCCGCGTCGCCGTTGAAGTTTCTTCGCGCACTGCGGATCAGCGCCCTCTGTGCTATGTAATTTACATTAGTAATGTCTTATTTTTTATCTATCCTATAAGAACAAATACTTATTGGTGGCTCCGGTGGTGAATACTCCAAGCACTGACCCCGTCGCGTAATCCGGCGCGGAAACGTCCGCGGAAATTGTAAGTGCGGTCGCTACCGCTCTACTTTTCACTTTCCGCCCCGCACTTTCCGCTGACGGCACTTGCAGTGAACTTTAGTGTAAAGTAAACAAATAATAAGTAGGGCGTCGAAATTAATTGCCGTGTGTATAGACTTCTCACGAATTAAATTGTCTATGATAATTTACATTTTGTATTGTAGCGATAGGGCTGTCAAAATGTTACGTGCTATGTATAATAAAATGAAAGCGTTTATATAATATATATATATGTATAATATTTACAACAGCATTCAAATACAAAATACCCAAAGGCTACCAATCGCTACCAATTTTAAGTCCAAAATAAAATTTGCTTAGTAAAAATATTTTCATAACTTTTTTTAAAGTACTTACCTACTACTAATATTTAAATCCATGTGACAGATATTAAAGCTTGATACACACAGGCGCAATCTGCACGCGGCTTTCGTCCTACGGCCAGTTGAAACGCATGACCCGCCCTATTTTCTTCAGTAGTTAACGTACAGTAGGTAGCGGATTGCGGCCTAGGCCTCAGATCGCAACCTACTGTAAGATAACGACGGCAGAAAATGGGGCGGGGCACGCGTTTCCACTGGCCGCAGGCCGAAAGCCGCGTACAGATACGCCTGTGTGGGAAAGACTTTAAACATACAAACCAAATCTAAACTAAACTTTAGCTTAAAGCTATATCCAGAAAAAATCATTTATCCATGTGTAATTTAATTTGAGTAAAATATAACTAGTAAGTACCAATTTCAATCTACATTAATGAGATAAAACGGGAAATCAACCCAATCTCTATTTGAATACACAATTCAAATCCACAAACCAAACTCCCAAATTCCGAAACCGCTAAAATCCAGTTCAATCCGGAAAAATCCGCTTTTCCTCCACAAAATTGTTTCATCTCAAGTATAAGCATACATTGTCATCTGAAACGTCCGCAATGCAGGTAGAGTAACTCTATCAGACGTGGCAACTCGTTGGGCACAATTAACATGGTAATGCTGAAGGGTAGAGCGGGGTAGAGCTGGGTAGAGCGGGGTAGAGCAGGGTAGGGCGGGTGGAGGTAAAGGTAAGGAAGGCACACACCCGCCACTTCCTTTCTACCACGCGCTACAATTTATTGTTTGGTGTGAAATTAAATTATTTTCATGAAAGAAGGTATTTGAAGTATGTGGGGCTTGAAAAATGAGAAGAATTGAATAAATGAAAATTTTCTTCTAATTGGAGACAAAAAATTGTAAAATACTATATTATATTACGAGTATAATGTAACCTTTGGGAGACTCTAGGTTCGTAAGTAAAATTGTATTGAATATCAACATTAGATTAGCTATGGAGTTTTTAATATTTGTATTTGTGTATGTGCCAGAATAACGTATTTTCGGTTCTCTTGAAAATGGCGGGAAACGACGGTTGCGAAATTATTTGATAATTTTCCTTTTAACGTCTACAGGGACTATTTTGAGTTTAATATCACGTTAAATTAATCAGAAAATGTTCGCGAATGACAGTATGGTGAAGTTATTGGATTATATATGCAAGATCTGAAGTTTCAAGCTTTTATCAAGAGTTCCCGCTACAAGCTCGGGAGTGAACGTGACTGTCGAGCTGCTTCGTCCAGAGTGATGACGCTACGGCGTCTCCTCTGGATGAAGACATGAAGACGCGGCTACCCAGGGTGAAGACGCTACTGCGACTCCCCTGGATGAAGATAGAAGACTATTGAATATATTGAATTTTCTGTAACATGACATTGGCAAATGACGAACTGTCGAGTCCATTACTAAAATAAATAAATAAACGTATTTTCTTTCTTTCTTTATTGTCTCCAAATATATTAAAATAAATAAATCTTTATAAGAACCAAGGAACTAAAATGGAAATACAGGATGGCCTTGCACTCATTCGACAAAAATAAATGGATGGTTAAGCTTGTGACATACCTACATTAATTTTGCACAGCGTTTAAGTAAATTAAACAATTTAAGAAAAAAAATTACAATAACTTCAAAGGCATCCATAGCAACGTCGCATAGCGCATCTCTGTTGGAAAGGCAGCCTAAAACGGGTATAGCTAGTAGCATAATAAAATAATTTCATATCGATCCGCTTTCAACACGGTACCGCGATATTCTTTTTTGAACCCCGACCTATCTCCTGTATTAATATTTTAATTAAAAACCGCTAAAGTAAAATCAACAAGAAAACCATACCAGCGCCCCTTTTACAATCAGCCGGCTCCAGCCGCTGTAAAAACGCTGCGAGCCGTAATTGAATGCGTGAGGTTTACGAGACATTCGCTGCGGGACGCGGCCGACGCCGGCGGCCATTTATCTGAGCCGTGTAAAAATCTCGAATGACCATTAGAGACTTCAATGTATTCGGTTTTATGATACTGAAGCCAAATTGTTTAGGTACATATTTTAAATGCTTATCCTCTTGGTTTTTGGACCTAATTAACACTGACGTAATACAGTTAGATATCTAAATGAGTTATTAAAAGACATTGCCACATTTCAATGGAGCTTTACCCCACCTACAAAACTACGTGACCATTAAGCTGTACCTATCATTTTGTTGGGGACTTATTACAGGTTTCATATTGCAAAATCATAATCAGTATCATTTTATACTACTCTAGTAACTCCTATAGAAGAATAACAAAAACAATGAAAAAATCGCTTCGATTTCTTACTATTTTCTGAATTCTTAATTAAGCTGTTTTTTTCGAATCGCAACTTGTACTAAACTTTAGTTTAAACCAATAATTTTAATAAAAAACGGAGATATTTTTACATTTATTCGTTATCTTGTACAACTTGCGGTTGATGGTGGGGCAGAATCTGGCATTGTCATTTTTGTACACTTTGATATGCTTGCTTATTTCATTCTCTGCTTGCAAGTGAAGCCTAATAGCTCTCACTTTAAATGTTATATTATAAAGTGAGACGTTTTATCAACCATCATGACATAAATCAGTCGAACTACAGCCGCTGTAAAAACGCTGCGAGCCGTAATTGAATGCGTGAGGTTTACGAGACATTCGCTGCGGGACGCGGCCGACGCCGGCGGCCATTTATCTGTGCCGTGTAAAAATCTCGAATGACCAGTCGCAATAGAGACTTCAAAATATTCGGTTTTTATGAGACTGAAGCCGAAAACATTTCAATTTAAAACTTGGAAAGCAAAAAATTACTGTCCACCCGGCTTCAAACAAGAAATTTAGTTTAAAAATATATTTAAAAACCTTACTTAACTAGAACTCGGTCGGATAGATACTGAAATTGCGTCATGTAAAAACCTAAAATGACAAGCAGCACTCGAAATCTAACGAATTCAGTCTTAACGAAATAAGAGACCATTTATATAAGCTGCACATTCAAAAATCTTCTAAAGCCAAGCTGTTAAAAAGCGCTATGTTTATTGCAATGTATAAAAATTAAGGTTTACCGGCCTCAGTTAAGATCTAACAGCAAAAGACTATTGCACTATTATTATTAGTCTGGAATGGTGGGCCTCACGAGAGCAATTGGAATTCAACATAACTTTTCTATACCTGTCCAAATTGCAACAATTATCGTTCTTTGTGCTTGCTATTACTTGACTTCAAAGCCAAGTGTCAGTTTATTTCTCTCATGTTTTCATGATCTATTTCAGTTTCGGTCAAAAGTATCAAAATCTAAATGAAACCGAAACCAATAGAGTCCTCCCTAATCCGGCCGCTGCCGAATTGCGTCCCCCTGGGGCCACTGACCGCCGGTTACACTCGCGTCGGTTAGAGGCTTAACGATTTACCCAACAACTTTCCGCTACCCCTAGTTTGATAGACAATGACGAAACAATTACTTTTTATTGCTCCCACAAGTTTATTATGTTGGCTTACGTCGCGTCGGTTATAATTATACCCGCCTACAGAGCTGTGGTCTTATGCGAAAGCGTGACTACTGTCCACAGACCACTTACCCCATAGACCTGTAACAGGAGGGCGCCCGTGTCTGCCCGCACATGAGCGCAAAACTGCTTCGCAACACGTGTATCCTGGAGATATTATCGACATGGACGCGTCTCTTTAATACGGCACCGCTGTCCCCCGCTTCGTCTCTATGCGCTCATCGTTGACAAACAACATGTTTTTCGCTTGCAAATGACATTGCCACATTTCAATGGAGCTTTGCCCCACCTATAAAACTACGTGACCATTTAAGCTGTACCTATTATTTTGTTGGGGACTTATTACAGGTTTCAAATTGCATAATCATAATCAGTATCATTTTCTACTACTCTCGCAACTCCTATAGAAGAATAACAAAAACAATGAATAAATCGCTTCGATTTGTTACTATTTTCTGAATTCTTAATTATGCTGTTTTTTTTTCAAATCGCTACTTGTACATAACTTTATTTTAAACCAATAATTTTAATAAAAAACGGAGATATTTTTACATTTATCCGTTATCTTGTACAACTTACGGTTGATGGTGGGGCAGAATCTGGCATAGTCATTTGTACCGATTTCGTGTCTATTGGGAAAGTCTGTGCTACTGCCTATAGTCCTGTCCACAGTGGCGGACGCTACCTCCTTGGAGACGGTAAGTCTGACCCACTAGTTCAAAACGCTCAGCGAGCTATATAGAAACCGATATCCTCGACATTTCTATGGTAGATTCTTAGAATAAGAAAAGAGGGGCTCGTAGTTCAGTTGCGAGTACACGTTGAAAACGATCGTACAAATTAAGCAATGCTGGGCGAGGTCAGCACCTGGATGGGTGACCGGTAGTGACACTTTCATTTGAGCCCCTCCGTGCCTCGGAAAGCACGTTAAGCAGTTGGTCCCGGTTGCCACGTCAGAAGCCTACGGGCAGCCTGAATAACGCTGACAAATAGGTTTGGTCACTAAATCACACGAAAAAAATAATAAGAAATAAGTATATGCGCTAGAGAACATAAGTGGTTGACATTCAATAGATTCAGATTCATATAGTTCTACTCTAAATGCAATCACCGCTGGTGATTTAAGGTTAAGGTTAGCTGTAAGAGAACTCTTCTCATAGGGTTTAGCTGGCCATTGTTTATACATTTTCTAACTATGTATTAATTTTTAAGGTCTATGTACAATAAAGAATGTATATAAAGGACATCGATATAAAGGGCAAGCTAACTAACCTTTGCTTTGCAGATGACATTCGGCTATACCGCAACAAAACTACAGGATATGCACAGTTACATAAACAACAATAATACAGTTTCTGAAGTACTCGGACACTCAGCCAGGAATTGTCTCGACCCGCGATCCAAATCCGTTGGGACCGCCCCCGTCTGTCTAACTTGCTCCGACCGTAGCTTCAAGTGTGCCGTCCTATTAAGTTGCATCACTATAATTCAACTTTGCTTCTGTATTATCATTCTTGGCTTTTACTTGTTCTGTATAGTATTAGTTGCCTTTGCTTCTTAATTGTTTTTGTAGACTAATATTGTTTTAAGAGTTTAGAATTGTTATCTATAAAGTATTTACCACACAGACCTGCACGCGGCTTGCGGCCAGTTGAAACACATGCCTCGGCCCCTTTTCTTCCGTTGTTAACGTCCAGTCAGATCGCTACGATCTGAGGCCTAGACCACAGTTTCAACTGGCCGCAGGCCGCCTGTGTGTGTGACAGGCATTATTATGTAATTCATCAAATTGATTCGTGAATATCCCTAATACTCTTTCTTTCTTTCTCCTTCTTTTCTCATTTGATGTAATTTTCGATAGATTTACCTGTTTCAATGAAAATTATATTTGTATTTGGTGACTTTTCGAAAATTATTCCAAATATCAAAACCACGATATTATTTGACTTTCTCATACCACGAAACTCATAGATTCATCAATGTTACCCATAATTTTCTGTACTAACTAAAATCGTAGCCCAAAAGTGATTTCCGAAGTTGGCAACATGTTCTGGGTAATTTCAGTTGGGTAATTTACATACCAGATGGTATCAATGTTTGATTATAAGTCGATTGAACACCAGCGGCAGGCAGGAAGCCTCATCATCGGTGCCGATAGCGGTGGGGACATACGGCCATTAAATATGTCGAACTGAATTATTACTGACCTAATTCAGCACCTGGATGGGTGACCGCTAGTGACACTTTCATCTAAGCCCCTTCGTGCCTCGGGGCGCACGTTAAGCAGTTGGTCCCGGTTGTTGCCTCTTGACAGCAGTCGTTAGGCCACGTCAGAGGCCTACGGGCGGCCTGAGTAACTCTGACAAATAGGTTTGGTCACTAAACCACACGAGAAAATAAAAAAAAACTGACCTAATTTTTTTCATGCCGGCTGTTTGGATTTAGGAGACTCGGATTATTGAAGGGATGAGGCATCCTCTGAAAGAAGTCGGGCAGTTCTAGTATTGGCAGTAGCATCCAATACTAGAACTGCCCTACATTCTTTCAGAGGGTGCCTCATCCCTTCAATAATCCGAAAACCTATCCATCTGATTATCAGAACAAATTGCTTAAAAACAATCTTAATACTTGATTCAAAAAGAGGATAAGATCTTTGATCCAGATTGCAAATTACTGTTCTAATTTTCAAAGTTTCCAAGAAGTCTGCATCAATAGAAAAAGCTTTACTTAAAAATTATTGCATTTCAAATATTTTGGGGAAAATTTCAATATCCCAGAAGATCGTTGATATAATCAACCAGTTAACAATCTTTAAGTGGATTGATAGGATTCCGTATAGAGTATGTATGATAAATACCCCTCTCATACAATTATTTATATCAAAATAGCAACAAAGATATGATTTTGAGATAAAACGGCAATTACCGTTATAGACATTGAGGAGTGAGGTCTAATAACGGTCACAAGAAGACCTGAAGATCTAGATCGTGGGATTTATCAATTTATTGGCAATCATCATCAGTCTATTTATATTGCCCCAATACTCAGGCACAGACCTTCCCTTACATCACGGGAGTTGGCGGGTTTTACATGCGTTAGATTTTTTTCCTATTCTACGGCATGCTGGTTTCATCACGATGTTTTTCCTTCACCGTTTTGAGAGCACTCGGTAAATGTACTGTAATGGACCGCTACCCACCCCAACGCAGGAAATCAAAAAGTACTGAGCTAATTATATTATGACATAGGTACACTGCAATGGCAGTTACGTAGTTAATACAAATTATATTGGACAGTCGCGTTCAAGGGACAAGAATTAGTTCCAAGAATACTTGTAAGTTAACAGGAGGTTATTTCCTTTTTTTGAAATGGATTTTATGGTCCTAAGTATTTCTGAAAGGCGATAATTTTTCTAAAAGTGTGTTTCTTAAAAGCGATATTTAAAAGTGTCAGTTCGAAGACTCAATTGTTTTATTTATTAGGGTCATTCTTTAGAAACTAACGTTGTTATTTTAAAGTTGTAACCTAAGACGCCAATTGAGAGATCTATTGAAACATTGGGGACAAAGTAAGTGGTTTCAACATTTGGCGCGACAAAAAATCAACTAAATTACTTAAAGATATTCCTTTTCACAGTTCATGGGAAAACTCCACCCAAAACCTAATCAACCAATAATGAACCCTTAAAGATAATGTCGACGCCTTTAGGTTTTTTGCAGAGCCAATATTGACCAATAGCTAAATCACAAAGCGGGGACGCCATAGATGCGCAGACGCTTTTGCGTCACTAGGGGATGAATTTATCTAGTTAGTTTGCCTCGGAGCGTGGTCAAGTTCGCATAACTTTCGATAAGTTGGCTAAAAGTTACGTCGGACTACTGTGAAAGTATAAATTTATAAGTTACAGTTTTAGTTACATTAGTGACAATATATTTTATTAATTAATATAAAGATGAGATCTTTATAACTAACGTATTGTGACAAAGTGAGTGTTGTATATATGGATATGGAGCCCGGAAACCTCATCGCAACGGAGATCTAAAGCTAAGTAGTGCTAGCCGCTTTCTGCTTATGACAAAAGTCAATACTCAATATATTTAGTAAATTCTATCATCTATATAACTAACATTCACACTAAGTACCTAGTGCTTCCCGTTTTCTGCCTAAGACAAAAGTCTATTTATCAAACTAAGTAGTGCTCTACTGACGACAAAACCCATCTATTGTACTCCTATAACTTAGGTATTCTTCACACTAAATAGTGTAAATCGGCTTCTACTGACGACAATGAGTCCAGATTGATGTTATGCTAGACTAGCTGCTTTATAACGACCACATGATCTTTCCAAACGATATAATCGAACTCTACTATTTATATTTATTTTATATCGCAACTGACTACCTGACCAAATTACTTGACGTTATGCTATATACTACATACAACTAATTAATGTGTGACGACGGACTATAATATGATGATAATCGGTCATAATGGTATTATTACAAGTGGATTTAATGATTCCATAATGACAAAGTCAATTCGATACCACAGTGGACACAGTCCTAAGTATTACTAAAACGAACCATTCATAAGGCTACGACAGCTGAGTGCCTTGTATATGTATAATAATAATCCTTCCTTACAGCTACACGGAAGCTTAATGTATTTGCATGACATGCGCATGAAATATTTATGAATGAACATAAGCCATACACATCAACACTGCCGAAGGCACACTCATTTTTAAATATTGATGTAAGAGGTGTGGTAAAAATACAAGATTTCACACTATATACTTTATCTATGTACTCTCGTCATCTTGTCTGCACAGAGCCGATTCATAGTCCTAGGAAAGCGGTTCCAGCCTTCTGTAACCGCTCATGTATGGAGGGTAAACTGATGCACGTTCTGAGATACGACTCTATCTATCATATGTATTAATATAACAAGAGTGAACGACCCAAACGAGGCGCACTCTAAATGCCAATCACACCTCTATGGAAGGAGGATAACAAACACTTTTATATTGTAACCAGCACCTTGCCTTATCCTTAGGGATACACGTCAGATGTAGTCGAAGCTGTACCCCTGCACCTACGACACGCTATAGTGGGAGGTTGGCGGCAGCAAAACCGGGCAAAGCCCCAACAAACTGGAATACCTACGGAACTGGAATACCTACGAAACTGGAATACCTATGGAACACATACTTATTTATTATTTGCGCCCTCCGCACTTCGCGTGCAAACAGGGACGTACTACCTTTATAGGTACTGTAAGCTAAGACTCTCTGACAACCTATCTATACAGAAACTCACAATATCACACATGACGTACGCCGAATACGTATTGGGGGAAATATTAAAATCGCGAGAATTATATTCAAACGAAATGGCCTATGTAAGTTCGCCCTTACAGCTATCTGAACGAGACGATGTCCAGTTACGAGTCGCCGAGGCTGACACCTGTTAATATAAATTACACAATAGCGTAAGGAATCTACCTGTTTAAGCATGACAACTATTGTACCGAAATTGGCGCCATACAACAACAAATATACTCGCGCGTGCCGTGAGCTTATGAATGGAACGTACCCTAACTGTTCATTGACTGTTACTTTGGGTATTAACCTGACTATCACGAACTCTAATCTGACAACATTTAGAGATCCTATTTTATCCCAAGCATGTTATAAATGTTATATAATACTCATCTTGATTTATAATTATTATCTTTCTATTTCATCTTTACGATGAAATCACCTTTGTTTGAAAGTGGAACTTGGTTAGCAATGTTATTTTAAATCTACAGGACGCTGAGAGAGACACCTGTCGGAGACATGTGCCCTAGCGGAGAATCACCCAGTAGTTGCCCCGACAGGTTAGTTGCATGCCTTTACATGCGAATAATACCACCATAAATTCCGTATTAAAACAACTTCGACGTTTTGCGTTTGTTAATAGTCGCGTAATAATAATTGAATTAATCAAACATATAATTGTAATACATTTTATTTTATGAGCAAAAGCATTAAGACGATCACGGACTTTGAATTAAACAATAATATTTATAGACGATCACGCCACTAATCATTTTATTAATTATTTAGATCTTCATTCACGACTTTAGGTATTTCGACTTTAGGTATCAATAGGTTTAGGTGTTCTGAGGGGGTTAGGTATCTAGGCTTTACCTTAGGTCTAGGTCTAGATTTAGATTAGACCTAGGTTAGGTCTTAGCTTTAGGTTCTTGCGGATTTGCGTCAGCTAGGGGGGTAGGCAATCTCATCTGTTGCCGGTGTCCCAGGATTTCGTCATTAAATGCACTAATGAGTTGACTGATTACTTTGTCTATCGATATAGTAGATAATAATTTGTTGAATTATTTTTGCAACGAGATAAAAGGGTTTGGGTTACTACACAACACAACGTAGAATTTATTGTTTAATTTCAATACATTTTAACAAACAAAAAAATACACAACGTAGGAAATATAAAGAATAGCTCATAAAATAAAACATTTGGACTTTAAATAAAACTTGCAACAAATGCGGGAAATAATAATAGATGATAAAACATTGTTACGGTTGCGCAGTGAACACTTCTTTACAATTTGTCACTCCTTTGTTTTTACAATAGTTTGCGCAGGGTCTGGGCCATCTGCTGAGGAAAGAAAGAATAGTCTGACGCGCGTCTATTACTTAATTACCCCGTCACTAAAGCAATAGTTGCATAAAGAAAGTTTGGAACTTTATTCAAAATAAAACCTCAATAAAATAAACGATTGTAAAACAGTTTACATTTATGGTTATGATGGCAATAGTTTGAGTAAAATCTTAAAAGAGTCTTGTCGTAAACAATTGTTGAGTAAAATAAAAGTTACAATCATATGGTGTGGTATTATGAGGCATGGGAAGGGTGTGCAACTACCTGACTGGTTGTATTGAGAGACGCCGACGCGTCATTTTAAGCTTTGTATAGTTCAGGTTTCTCAGATCATTGGCGGAGAAACTAATAACAATTAGTTTTTTTCTGGTTGTAACAGTTGTAGTTTGGGATGGCGATGCACTGACTTACGGCGTTTTACAGGATTTTACAGTCTGGGAGGGGAGAGTACTTCCATGCTAAATGATACTGATTCAAATGATTAATGTCATCATCATCATCAGCCCGTATCAGTCCACTGCTGGGCGTAGGCCTCTCCCAAAGCGCGCCAATCAACCCTAAGCTCGGCCCTCTGCATCCAGTCCCTGCCAGCCATTTTGCGAAGGTCATCCCTCCATCTGGTCGGGGGGCGTCCCACACTACGTTTACCCGTTAGTGGCCTCCATTCGAGAACTCGTCTACCCCATCGGTTATCGGTTCTACGACAGATGTGACCAGCCCACTGCCACTTCAGTTTACTGATTCTATGAGCAATGTCAACCACTTTTGTCTTCTGGCGGATATACTCGTTTCTTATTCTATCAAACAGAGAAATTCCAAGGATAGCTCTTTCCATAGCTCGCTGAGCGACTTTGAACTTGTGGTTCAATGGTATGATTAATGTATTGATTGAAAATGGTTATTATAATAATGTGGTCGGTTAAATTGACACATAATAGGCAATGGTTATTTGTTAGTAAGAAATTAGGAGAGCCTATGGCTATTACTAATTAATTAATTTTATAAGCAGCGGCAGCCTATTTGAATGTCCACACTGTTAAGGCACATGCCTACATCGGGGAAGCTGAGCCCGTGATTCACCAGGCAGGCACAATGATAATTACACAATACACGTGCCTTAGGGGTTTGTTTTGTCCTCAGACATGTAGATTTTCTCACGATGTTTTCCTTTATCGTTTAGAGATAACGATAAATGTGCGTAATTTTCCATTCGGTGAAAAAGAAGGAACGAGGAAACATCATTGTTTCATTGTTAATTTGGAGATCGAACTCGGGCCTACGTAACGGAAATCAAGCGTCTTAGCCAAAGCGCTATGAGTTCGAATTTATCGATGTATTTCTGTCGGATTTACCTTGATGTCTTGGTACGATCGTCTGTAGTGACGAGGCATAATATGCGTGTTAATGGGATCGCTAAGAGAGCAAATAAATATGGAGTTATCTAAAGAGATGGTAAGAAAGGTTTGACACATGGCGAAGGGAAAAGTCGGCGGCGGCGAGAAACCATTTTACTGAAATGAATGTACGTGGACGAATGCGAGATACGATGCGTTTGGAGAAGCTGTATCAGTAATCGCAGCATTACGGAGACAGGCGTGAGTTTATTTATGTATGAATTTAGAACCTTTTGAACATTCGAGAGTAAAAGGGTAGTTCGATTTCAGAAAGCAAACCTGCCTATTGTGAACCTGAGCGTAAATATTAGTCACATTTCCACACATGCTCAGGGAGGGGGATGTAATGGACCGCTACCCACCCCAACGCAGGAAATCAAAAAGTACTGAGCTAATTATATTATGACATAGGTACACTGCAATGGCAGTTACGTAGTTAATACAAATTATATTGGACAGTCGCGTTCAAGGGACAAGAATTAGTTCCAAGAATACTTGTAAGTTAACAGGAGGTTATTTCCTTTTTTTGAAATGGATTTTATGGTCCTAAGTATTTCTGAAAGGCGATAAATTTTCTAAAAGTGTGTTTCTTAAAAGCGATATTTAAAAGTGTCAGTTCGAAGACTCAATTGTTTTATTTATTAGGGTCATTCTTTAGAAACTAACGTTGTTATTTTAAAGTTGTAACCTAAGACGCCAATTGAGAGATCTATTGAAACATTGGGGACAAAGTAAGTGGTTTCAACATTTGGCGCGACAAAAAATCAACTAAATTACTTAAAGATATTCCTTTTCACAGTTCATGGGAAAACTCCACCCAAAACCTAATCAACCAATAATGAACCCTTAAAGATAATGTCGACGCCTTTAGGTTTTTTGCAGAGCCAATATTGACCAATAGCTAAATCACAAAGCGGGGACGCCATAGATGCGCAGACGCTTTTGCGTCACTAGGGGATGAATTTATCTAGTTAGTTTGCCTCGGAGCGTGGTCAAGTTCGCATAACTTTCGATAAGTTGGCTAAAAGTTACGTCGGACTACTGTGAAAGTATAAATTTATAAGTTACAGTTTTAGTTACATTAGTGACAATATATTTTATTAATTAATATAAAGATGAGATCTTTATAACTAACGTATTGTGACAAAGTGAGTGTTGTATATATGGATATGGAGCCCGGAAACCTCATCGCAACGGAGATCTAAAGCTAAGTAGTGCTAGCCGCTTTCTGCTTATGACAAAAGTCAATACTCAATATATTTAGTAAATTCTATCATCTATATAACTAACATTCACACTAAGTACCTAGTGCTTCCCGTTTTCTGCCTAAGACAAAAGTCTATTTATCAAACTAAGTAGTGCTCTACTGACGACAAAACCCATCTATTGTACTCCTATAACTTAGGTATTCTTCACACTAAATAGTGTAAATCGGCTTCTACTGACGACAATGAGTCCAGATTGATGTTATGCTAGACTAGCTGCTTTATAACGACCACATGATCTTTCCAAACGATATAATCGAACTCTACTATTTATATTTATTTTATATCGCAACTGACTACCTGACCAAATTACTTGACGTTATGCTATATACTACATACAACTAATTAATGTGTGACGACGGACTATAATATGATGATAATCGGTCATAATGGTATTATTACAAGTGGATTTAATGATTCCATAATGACAAAGTCAATTCGATACCACAGTGGACACAGTCCTAAGTATTACTAAAACGAACCATTCATAAGGCTACGACAGCTGAGTGCCTTGTATATGTATAATAATAATCCTTCCTTACAGCTACACGGAAGCTTAATGTATTTGCATGACATGCGCATGAAATATTTATGAATGAACATAAGCCATACACATCAACACTGCCGAAGGCACACTCATTTTTAAATATTGATGTAAGAGGTGTGGTAAAAATACAAGATTTCACACTATATACTTTATCTATGTACTCTCGTCATCTTGTCTGCACAGAGCCGATTCATAGTCCTAGGAAAGCGGTTCCAGCCTTCTGTAACCGCTCATGTATGGAGGGTAAACTGATGCACGTTCTGAGATACGACTCTATCTATCATATGTATTAATATAACAAGAGTGAACGACCCAAACGAGGCGCACTCTAAATGCCAATCACACCTCTATGGAAGGAGGATAACAAACACTTTTATATTGTAACCAGCACCTTGCCTTATCCTTAGGGATACACGTCAGATGTAGTCGAAGCTGTACCCCTGCACCTACGACACGCTATAGTGGGAGGTTGGCGGCAGCAAAACCGGGCAAAGCCCCAACAAACTGGAATACCTACGGAACTGGAATACCTACGAAACTGGAATACCTATGGAACACATACTTATTTATTATTTGCGCCCTCCGCACTTCGCGTGCAAACAGGGACGTACTACCTTTATAGGTACTGTAAGCTAAGACTCTCTGACAACCTATCTATACAGAAACTCACAATATCACACATGACGTACGCCGAATACGTATTGGGGGAAATATTAAAATCGCGAGAATTATATTCAAACGAAATGGCCTATGTAAGTTCGCCCTTACAGCTATCTGAACGAGACGATGTCCAGTTACGAGTCGCCGAGGCTGACACCTGTTAATATAAATTACACAATAGCGTAAGGAATCTACCTGTTTAAGCATGACAACTATTGTACCGAAATTGGCGCCATACAACAACAAATATACTCGCGCGTGCCGTGAGCTTATGAATGGAACGTACCCTAACTGTTCATTGACTGTTACTTTGGGTATTAACCTGACTATCACGAACTCTAATCTGACAACATTTAGAGATCCTATTTTATCCCAAGCATGTTATAAATGTTATATAATACTCATCTTGATTTATAATTATTATCTTTCTATTTCATCTTTACGATGAAATCACCTTTGTTTGAAAGTGGAACTTGGTTAGCAATGTTATTTTAAATCTACAGGACGCTGAGAGAGACACCTGTCGGAGACATGTGCCCTAGCGGAGAATCACCCAGTAGTTGCCCCGACAGGTTAGTTGCATGCCTTTACATGCGAATAATACCACCATAAATTCCGTATTAAAACAACTTCGACGTTTTGCGTTTGTTAATAGTCGCGTAATAATAATTGAATTAATCAAACATATAATTGTAATACATTTTATTTTATGAGCAAAAGCATTAAGACGATCACGGACTTTGAATTAAACAATAATATTTATAGACGATCACGCCACTAATCATTTTATTAATTATTTAGATCTTCATTCACGACTTTAGGTATTTCGACTTTAGGTATCAATAGGTTTAGGTGTTCTGAGGGGGTTAGGTATCTAGGCTTTACCTTAGGTCTAGGTCTAGATTTAGATTAGACCTAGGTTAGGTCTTAGCTTTAGGTTCTTGCGGATTTGCGTCAGCTAGGGGGGTAGGCAATCTCAGTACGTAAGTTTTTCCGTCGAAAAAAACCGAGGATAACTCATTGGTACATGGCTGCCCTGGCCGGGAATTGGACCTAGGACCTCCGTATCGCAAGTTCATTGTCCCAACCACTGAGCCACCGAGCTCTCATTGAAGACAAATTTAAAGAACTTACAATCTTGTTCGATGAACCAACAGTCTGTATGGTTCCATGTTAAGAAATAGACGTGGCCCATTACTGGTGCATGCAACGCCGTCCGCATGCAAGCGGACTGTTACAAGCTATCAGAGATCAAGAAGCCTCATACTTGGCGTATACTAATGCTTGCTTACCGCTGCTCGGTTAGATTGTACGCTCTGATTGGACGAATTCGGGAGGCAAAGGGTTAGTCTTTAGGTTTAGTAATTTGGTGTGATTGAAGAGTTGGATATAATGCCAAGATTTTGAGAGAAGCTCCGGATTGGCTGTTCCAAACACTGTCGGAACACATCAACGCAGAGACGGATATATTTGGCGACAGAATCCATGGAAGCCAGCTAGCCAGGAGGATCCATGAAAGGAACCTATCACCAAGCAGGTACATCGAGTAGTTAATACATACTCGCATTTTGGCAATAAATTCACTCTGATCCGCAACTACGATCTCAGGTAGTAGGTATTTAATGGTCCACACTACATCACCTCATTTACAGCATACTCCTCTTCCATCCTTTGCTGACATTAGATTTGAATATTATTCATGATATTACAATCTCATTTTTTCTTATACCTACTCCAACTTCTGTTCTGTCTCTATTAGTACCAGAATTTTCGGTAACATCTTCATCTTCCGTTATGTCCGTTCCATCAGCTTATTGTGAAACTCGACCGAGGAGGTCCTTCAGGGTCGAGTTTCACATCCGAAATACCTAAATGGTAATAAATCAGTCAGTCCAGTAATTGAAATGTTTTGTGTTTTTGGGCATATTCTGTGTGGGAAGTCTATTCAACGAAGTCAGACGCAAAGTATGATTTATTTTCAACTATATAGTTGTAGCCGCTACGTATGCGTAGAAGAATTTGTAGGGACAACAGACCAATGATAACACGTGCAGTACGATTTTAAATCTTACGACGCAGATAATAAGAACAGTCCAAAGTGTTAAACTTGTTCTGCTGTTAGCTGTTACCTATCTAGTAAAGTCAACTGAACTAGACTGGGAATCTCAGTCATTAAAAGCTTAAATTCGTCTATCTTGTACGTCTCTTCATCTATGTCATCATCTTTACTTATCTGTTTAGGTAAATCAGAACTCAGTGCACTCCCCTTTGGTTTATCGACATTAATACTGTCGTTGGATTCAGATATGTGTAAGATATTTTCAGTAGAAACGTCGGTTGAGAAATCTGTGTAGAATTTCGCAGTAGTATCTGCTCCAAGTCCTAACCCTTTAGTTCTATTTTTCTTTATTTTAGATATTTTCTTTGGTATATTTTTAGTATTATACATTTTAACTTCAATATTGGGTTTCCAATCTCCAAGTTCAAAATAATCGATCATAAACAGTCAGTCCAGTAAAATTACAGCCAGTGTACTTCTTGAGTGCAATAATACGAGTGGAGGGGTGAATTAAGTCGAAACCTATAAGCCGGGCCATCGAACCGCGCCGTAAATCTGGCGAACTATCGCGATACACTAGTTGTCTGGAGAGCACTTAGTACTGTCCTCGACTTTGATGATGGCTCGAGTGATAAGAGATTCATTAATACTCATAATACGAATTTTGAGAATTGGAAAAAAATATCGTAAGACATGTTTTGAACAGAAAAAATAAGAATTGAGGTAGTTATGTACATACTATATACTGGTATATAGCAGTAAATTGAGAACGAAATAATTTTATATTTATGTGCCCACCGTTGCTCCTATCTACGATAGATTTTACAAACAAATAACGCTAAATATACACAATGGTACCTACGATGCTCCTCTATAACCAATTTGGAGCCAAGGTGTGGGCTGAAAACCAGCGCTGACGCACTCTGTGTCAGCATCAGCTGAAGCCTAAACCTTTTGCCTAAGTTATATGTTTGTTATTTGTCATTGTAATTTATTAAGACTGTTTTTATTTCTTATATGTAGGTATATACTTAATAGGCAATAAATGTTATTCTATTCTATTCAATGTGTCAAATACACATCTTATGTTGAAGAAGGTATAGTTTCTAAAGATAAAGGTCGGGTAAGATATAAGTACTGTGAAATGGAATATTTTTCACCCACTCAACTCCAACATAAATCCATATACTTTTGTAATAAATTATAGATTTGCGTTGCAAATATTTGTTGCAATCACACGAGAAGAAAACTTCAGGTCGTACGGTTTGGTCACAATCAGGCCGACATAACGGTTTGGTCACAATCAGGCCGACATAACGGTTTGGTCACAATCATATGAGTAGAAGACTTCTGGTGTGGTTTAGTGACTGATTTTTTTGATTTTGATTTTAAAAAATTCTTTATTTAATAAAATGATGATATGATAACATTCGTAAAGATATATTAGATAGTACTTAAAAGCTAAACAAAAAGTAATATTCTTAAGATAATGTTTTGTTCAGGCTGATATGCCTTTATAAAATTACTTACAGTATAACAATTCTATTTAAATACTGTAGATAAGTTAACACTTCAAGTGAGTACATCATTTTAACAAGTTGGACGCCATTTGTGTATGGCGCGGTTATTTCAATATTTTATTTGGTTTAGTGACTACTTAGTGATCAAACCTATTGTCAGGTCAGAGTAGTTGTTGCCGCCCGAAAGCCTCTGCCAGGACCTGGCGACTGCTGTTGATCGAAAATTGCTTAACGTGCTTTCTGGCTCAAATGAAAATGTTACTAGCGGTCACCCATCAAAGTCAAAGTCAAATTTCTTTATTGCTAGTAAGCACGTTGAGTACATTTGCACGTCAATGTATTTTTTGATTTTACACCACTTTGCAAGGAAAAGGTGCCAACGCTGAGGAGAAAAAGTGGCAAAAAACTCTCAGCAACATATCTTTTAAAACAATGATAATACAATGATTACTTAAACTATACAGTACGTAACTATTACTATTGTTATACTAAAATATACAGTACGTAACTATTACTATTGTTAGTAAGTTTATTCCTCATGCGGAACCGGCGACACACACCATGCATGTTCATCGTTTAAATAGTCATCTATCCTGTAATACGCCTTCTTAACAAGTGTTCCTTTAATGAAATTTTTAAATTTCCTCTCTGTCAGCGTCGTGACACTTTCTGGCAACTTGTTATAAAAGCGAATACAGTGCCCCATGAAGGATGTACAGACCTCCGCGTATACTTGCAAGTGATCTACGAGTTCCATTAAAACGCTGTACGTCCACAACTTGGCCCACACTTTACAATCGGCTATACCGGTTTATGCGCTTTTTAGCGCCTCGGAAAGAGGAAACGACGTCTACAGCCTCGCAGCTGGGCCCCGAAGAGCCTTCAGATGCTTACTGTCTATGAACTGAATTATATTTCACAACTAGTAACTTCTGTCTTATGTTTTGGGAGGATTTTTCTGGTTCGTTTTACTTATAGTAACTCACGCCTGATTCCCATAGGGGTAGGCATAGACGATGTGTATCGTCTATGCCTACCCCATCTGCTACGATACTGCCTCACAACTTCGCTTCTATCATTCATCAATCTTTATCATCTGTCAAACTCGAGCGCGAGACAGAAGATGTCCCGCAGCGGCGGAGTGAAGAGCACGGCACAGTGACTCCATATTTGTATTTTTATGAATTTTGGCAGTAAAACGAAAATACGCCAACAAAAATAAGATTTTTTTTAAAACAAGCTATATTATTAGTATTTATAATATCATACATTTTGATATATATTTTGTATGAAGAACTATTTCGGTTTAGACATAATTTTCATTTTAAATTACTGGAAAAGGTAGGTTTGCGATTTTTTTTTATCGAGCGAAGTTTGTCCAATCGTGTATCGGTATTCATCAGTCTCTAAATAGACACCCGAAGATTGCTATATATTTTTCAGATGTTTAATTTTAGTAGTTAGTGTAGCCTTCATAGAAAATCTGAAAATCCACGCACACCCAGCCTTAAAAGACTCCAGAAGAGTTGCAGACAACGTTCCTACTAAGAATATAGTAATAAAACAGTAAAATCGACGAAAGCTCTAGAATCAAATTATACATGTTTCATAATATCCCTCCATCAACCCCACAACGTTGTGTGGACGAGACAATTCGAGACAGAAGCCGACCTGAATATTTAGCGTAACTATGTTGAGCACGTGAATATTCAATCGATAGTGTGAACCTGGCCTAATGGCGTGCCACAAGCGCTGAATCAATAGTGTGAACCAAGCCTAACGGTATGCCGTTGACTATAGATAGGTACTGACAATGATATGGCGAAAACAGATGACCTAGTCTGGGCTTTTGATAAACAATATTATAAATTTAACTTTTTTTTTAAATAAAGGAAGAGTTTATTAATAACGTTTAAAATTACTACAAATAATGAAATGACTACAAACTAACATTAAATAACTAAAAACTAAAACTACCTATAAATAAACTAACTATAAATAAAATATGTCCTCTAGGAGGGCATCGGGAGTCACGGTGCCCAGAAGGCTGCCAGCATTCCCTCAGTTGGCAGAGGTAGCTGCCAGCCCTCTGGTCACCGAACTCCTCGACCAGCCGCTTGGACAGCTCTTTGACGAGCTGTCGAGCGTCCGGCCCCCACGGCCCCAGTGCCTCGACCCCAAACGGCGTAAATAGGTAGCTCTGACCAAGGCCACTGTACTTACGCCGCTTGAGGCTTTCTGCCTTTTTTATTTTTTAAGTTCAACTCTATAATTTCGGCCAGAGATTTGATAGAACCAGATGGAAACTTAAGACGATTGAAGCGATGGTAAGTCATGAACCTTGATAAAAGAAAATAGCACATGGCATAAAGTTTGCGAGATAATGAGATTATGCTCAATGGAGCATCACTCATATCAACAACGGCACACGGTGTGTGTGTGTTATATTTTATATAGTGACAATGCCACTTTACAGCAGCTTGTAAAAGGCAGCCACCCTACGAGGTATGGTCTCTGGGCCTCTGGGAGATGGCAAGGAATACTAGATTGGATTGATCTCACCGAATTGCAGCTCCGCTGTCGTCACAAAGATAGGACCACCTGAACCATCCCACAGCCACACTGCCCACATCAATATTCTCTGAGTTACATCAATGAGCACCACATTTTTGACCAATTCGAATCACAATTACCACCATCGGTTTTTTCGCGCGAAAGGCGAACCACGACAGTGAATATGACAGTTGTTGTTGCGTTTTTTAGGAAGGCAAATGCGCCAAAAGATCTTACAGCCTTATAGCATTTCCATCATCATCATCATCTTTTCTAATACCAAATCCATTAGATTTTAGGATTCTTAACAAGCTATTTATAATTTTCCTAGAATTTTCTTTGCATTACCTACTGTATAGTATATTGTTATTACATTTTTAACCGACTTCCCAAAAAAGGAGGAGGTTATCAATTCGTCGAAATTATTATTATTATTTTAATGAATGACAATGCCTCTTTACAGCTGCTATAATTTAATTTCAATTTATGAAGGGTTTATAATGTATGTGCCTAGTGTCTGGTCTGTCCTGGTGATGCCTGCCGCATCGCCTCACATGGACCATTCTCCGGCCACGTTTCGCATCTATTCAGGATTTTTATTTGTATACCTAAGTGTGTTGTTAGTTTACTGACGTGATTAAGTGTACCGAAGTGTTCCTACGATCTTAATAAATAAGTATGAGTACAAAATCAAAGCACCTGATTATGGCTATGACGCCGATTGCAGATCTAGAAAAAACTTCTCTAATTCAGTAGTACTAATACTGAGAGCAACTCATCCTGTTGTATAATTTCCTGATTTTCAAGACTAAGATCATAATCTAACTTACTTGAGTACCCCTCGCCCAGCATGAGGAGGGCCGGCCCAGCATCGTAGGCCAGCGTGTCCATTTCGGAGAGGAGCGACCTAGAACAAGAGATAGTTCAGTATTTACTTTATACATTATGCGGTATGCCGTGCTCGGAGGGACGAGGTCGAGAAGGACCTGCTCCACAGACCCTTACCCAATACACATGAAATCGGTACTTTGCAAGCGAAAAATTCTGTCACCGATGGGCGCATAGAGACGAAGCCGGAGACAGAGGTGCTGTATTAAAGAGACGCGTCAATTTTGCGCTCATGTGCGGGCAGACACCGATGCTCTCCTGTTACATGTCTATGGGGTAAATGGTCTGTGAGTTTTACTCATGAATCATGAATTAAATGCTTAAATCATGTTTCTAACCGAATATTAGACATGGTTGTCGGAATACTACTACTATTGTGCGATAGATGGAGTTGCGTAACATACACTTAGTACCTATGTATAATACGATGAAGAATTTCGGTAGCTCGGGCGTGGGTGAATCAGTTGATAAGAGCGTGACACGGAATGATAAAAGTCATAAAATGCCCTGCGTGTACAATATAACAATGCGTTCAGGGTGCTGATGGGGCTGTCGCGATGCTGCAGCGCATCAGGGATGTTTGCGGAAGCCGACGTAGACGGATTCCATGCCATCATACGCAAAAGAGTCGCGTCCCTGATGCGACGGGTTCGCGGCAGCCCTAACAGCATCCTGAAGGGCATTGCGGATACCATGGACAGTCCGATTCTGACTGGGTGCACCACAGAGCACAGTGGGGGTGCTCTGTGGGGTGCACTTACATGTCCCGGGGTCTCGGAGTCGGACCTAAGTCGCATGTTATGGCGCGTAATACTCCTCATGTAAACACTAACATAGTTTTAAGTACTTACTAACACTTATATGGTCTTTGTGACTGCAATAGTAGCAAGGTATTATGAGGGTGGTACTGCTATGGGAGTTAAAGGTAAGGGGGCTGGACTAGAGACTGGAGAGAAGGGCCAACTACATCAACCTCGGAATAAAGTTAACTCGAGTTAATAAATCATTTGAATTTGAAAGTCGCAGGTTCAAGTCCTGTCCACGGCTAGAATTTTTCATCATATTTTTTTTTTTCATTGTTTGAATTTTAAATCGTACTCGAACATATAAAGCATTATATGCAATAGGTCAAGTAGATTTTGAGATAATCTCAACCTTATAAACTCTCCGTTACACTTAAATCGTTGCTATTCAAATTAGGCGTTTTATTTTTAAAGCTTGTGGTTCATGTTAATTATAACGATTTTATAGTGGTTAGGAACCACTGATATAAACTGATGTCTCTTTCTTGATAGTGAAGTGACAACAAACCTGCTATACAAAATATACTTAAAGGTGCTCCCTCACCGGGAGCATTCGCGTGTAATGTAACGTTGCAGATTCGACTTTGAGCATTACATTACAATACTACCTCCCTGACTGACGCTGTTTTTCTCCCTCACTGATGTAATGCTCGAATCTGTAACGTTACATTACACGCGAATGCTCCCGATGAGGGAGCACCTTTAGGCCCGCTCCATGGATCGCTATGGGTTTTTTTTAATTTGCAAAAACGAAGATAATTTAAAACCTACAGCCTGTGCTGTTAGCTCGCATCCAACTATGCAGTCGCTCTTTTTAACCCGATAATTAAAAGTGTTTTTAATGGCGTCCGCGGGCGCCGGCGGTATCCAATTAAAATGTAAATTGATCCTATCAGGCACAAGTTCATCTTACAGCGTTAGTTTCCAACTTATTGGAGCAAGTTTTACTTGGAATAGGGTCTTTAATATTTTGCCTTCAGTTTTGGCCTCGGTCTTACGTATTGCATATTAAAAATCATCTCATTTATATAATTATTCATAATATTATTATAATTACTACAAATAATAAAATGACTAAAAACTAAAACTACCTATAAATAAACTAACTATAAATAAAATATGTCCTCTAGGAGGGCATCGGGAGTCACGGTGCCCAGAAGGCTGGCAGCATTCCCTCTCTGAATTGCCAACGCAATACGTTGGCAGAGGTAGCTGCCAGCCCTCTGGTCACCGGACTCCTCGACCAGCCGCTTGGACAGCTCTTTGACGAGCTGTCAAGCGTCCGGCCCCAATTATTATGTCAATTATTATAATTGTAGGAAAAATTCCACAACAATGCACTCCTGTATAACCGAAGGTTGGCTGGTAGAGAATGCCACATGGCATTAAGTTCGCCTGTACATAAAAATCGTGTATAAAGAATAAATAAATAAAAATCGAACAACATTTTTTCAACAATTTTCGGGTTTCGAAAAAAAAAAACTTTTCATGCCCTTTGTGCATTGATCTCCTATAAACAAGTAGATACACAGTCTGCCTTCTAAAAATGTCCGAGCGCAAAGAAGGTCCAACCGGATGAATGGACCCTTATTTGCTTTATTGGACATTATTTGGACGTTAACAATGGACTCTTATTTGGACTTTTAAATTGTTTTAGTAAGACCTTAGTGTATCTAGTTGTTTATAGGAGATCAATGCCTTTGTGCCTAATAATTTATTTTTATTAGAAAAGCCGTAGAATAAATAACATAACATCATAAAATCATCAGTCTATTTATATTGCCCCACTGCTCGGGCACAGTCCTTCCCTTACATAGAGACTTTATCCTGGCTCATTATAAATACCTAAAGGATTACCTAGTTAAATGACAATGCCAGATTATGCCCCACTGGTTGATAGTGGGGCAGAATCTGCATGATGTACAAGATAACGAATAAATGTAGAAATATCTACGTTATTTATTAAAATTATTGGTTTAAAATGAAGTTTTGTACATCAAGCGAGTCGAAAAAAACAGCTTAATTAAAAATTCAGAAAATGTTATAGTAAGAAATCGAAGTAAATTATTCATTGTTTTTGTTATTCTTCTATATGAGTTGCGAGAGTAGTAGAAAATGATACTGATTATGATTATGCAATATTTCCCTAACAAAATGATAGGTACAGATTAAATGGTCACATAGTTTTGTAGGTGGGGCAAAACTCCATTGAAATGTGGCAATGTCAATTTCAATTTATTTAATTGCATGCACATGTCAGAATGTACATTAATACATTAGGTCTTAAAATTATGACATATGCACCCTGCAGGGCACAGCAACATGGAATGTCTTTTCATGTTAAGATAACATGATATCTACGGTTTCGGCTTCGTTACGTCGAGACCCTCAAGCGACACTAGTCGAAACTAAGCGCTGAATAAAACATGCCCTGTCATCTGTAATGTTAAGCAGGCGACGTCTTCGGATTTTAATATTGTTATTTAAATTTTAATAATAAGATTTGAAGAAAAAAAGCGGTATATATTCGCTAAATTATATCTCCACAGACACATTCGCTTTGAGTTTCATTCCATACTCTAAATACTTGTGTTTCAAACTCATTTATTTATTTTATTAATGGACTCGACAGTACGTCTTTTGCCTATGTCATGTTACAGAAAATTCAATATATCATAGTATTCTATCTTCCTCCAGAGGAGTCGCTGTAGCGTCTTCACCCTGGGTAGCCGCGTCTTGTTGTCTTCATCCAGAGGAGTCGCTGTAGCGTCATCACTCTGGACGAAGCTGCTCGACAGTCACGGTCACTCCCGAGCTTGTAGCGGGACTCTTGATAAAAGCTTGGAACTTCAGATCTTGCTCAAATTATCCAATTAATTCACCATACTGTCACTCGCGAATATTTTCTGATTAATTTAACGTGAAATATCACTTATTGTGTTTAATAAAACACAAAATAACCACTGTAGACAGTAAAATGAAAATTATAAATAATTTCGCAACCGTCGCTTTCCACAATTTTTAAGAGAACCAAATACTTGTGTTTCAGACTTATATTTTGTGCGCGCGCGTATGAACACCCCATTTCCATAGACTATAATTGTTATTTTTCAATAAAAATCAATCGACTCAATTTAAGTGGCCCATAGACAATCTTAGAACTGTCAAACTTGCTCTAAAAATGAGTAAATGACAATGCCAGATTCTGCCCCACCATCAACTGCAAGTTGTACAAGATAACGATTAAATGTAAAAATATCTTCGCTTTTTATTAAAATTATTAGTTTAAAATAAAGTTTAGTACAAGTTGCGATTCGAAAAAAACAGCTTAATTAAAAATTCAGAAAATAGTAAGAAATCGAAGCGATTTATACATTGTTTTTGTTATTCTTCTAAAGGAGTTGCGAGAGTAGTAGAAAATGATACTGATTATGATTATGCAATATGAAACCTGTAATAAGTCCCCAACAAATTGATAGGTACAGCTTAAATGGTCGCGTAGTTTTGTAGGTGGGGCAAAGCTCCATTGAAATGTGTCAATGTCTTTTTAGTTTTAATATGTGCTGTCAGAATTAGCACCATATTTCCATTAATTTAAGTTAGTACTTACTTACGTACCTACATTAAGATAATTTTCTACAATACTTTTTTCTCATTATAAAGAATCCTTTTTATCTATCTGTTCTTCTTCCCGCTTGTTAATAGCAAGCTTAAAAAGCGTCATTGCAAAAGCTTTTATAAGACTAAGGCGCGTTTGCATTATTCTGACTATCAGGCAAGAAAGTTGCATGCAAGTTGATTGAAATAAATCCAAAGGAAATTGTTTGTGTATTTTTATGTACGTATGGACAACAGCAGATCAATGGTAACACTTGCTGTACGATTTTAACTCTTACGACGCAGGTAATAAGAACGGTCCAATGTCCAAAATGTTACACTTAATCTGCTGTTAACACTGATCTCCTATAAACAACTAGATACACAAAGGTCTTACTAAAACAATTTAAAAAACGTTCAAATAAGGGTCCATTATTTAAGGTCCAAATAATGTTCAATAAATCAAATGAGGGTCCTTCATCCATTTGTACCTTTGCGCTCGTACATTATTAGAGGGCAGACTGTGTATCTAGTTGTTTATAGGAGATCAATGGCCTTTTGACATAAAATGTTAAATGAGTAATTGCACAATTACTGGATAGATGTCGCTACCGTCCCTAAGACGAGAATATGGAGACAAAATTCACGACCTAGACGATATCACGGTGGCTGTGTTGGAATAGAGCGTACCACGGAATGGCGAGGTCCCTGCTTCGAATCCAGGTTGCGATTAAAAATTATTCTACATTTAGATTTTCGTTTCGCATAGCGCATATGCATGAAAATATTGAAATATATATATTTTTTTCTTTTGGACCTTCTTTGCGCTCGGACATTTTTAGAAGGCAGACTGTGTATCTAGTTGTTTATAGGAGATCAATGTTGAAAACCCGTTATTGCATACAAACACTCCTTTACTTGGCTTTCGTTGCACCGTCTGAATGCAATTCCAGTAGGCGGGACTTCGGGACGGCGTTAGTGGCGGGACGGATTCCACGCGCGTCCCGACAAATCCGATAACGCGTCACGCCGAAACTTGCAGACTCAATTTCAGTGAACACGATTACTTCACGCGAGGTTTGAATCTCTTAGTACACCTCAGTACCTGAGTTAGGATGCTATTCGATGTCTACGCTCAATTAGGTCTTGTTTTTATAGCTTGCGAGGATTTCTTTGCACGTGTTTATTTTCTTCGGTTATTTTTAGCCCCCAATGCAAAGCAAAGGGTCGTCGTGAGCCGCGGTGCGCCTCAGCTGCAGCAGCATCCTGGCCGGCCTGCACTCACCAGTATATATAGTTAACAGCAGATCAATGGTAACACTTGCAGTACGATTTCAACTATTATGACACAGACAATAAGAACGGTCTATAGTCAAAAGTGTTACACTTGATGTGCTGTCGACTGTAGGTACCTACTAACATAGTTGTTTAAGGGTCTTCATAGAGCCAACTAGCGCCACCAATCTTAAAAAAATAATATCTTCCAATATAATCAATTTTATTAAAAAAGCTGTTTACGAAATGTTTATTACGATAAATACTATTTTTTAAATGCTCATTTATAATAATATATTCAATGTCGGTAAGTTGTAGTTCGCATAATTGCGAAAAACGGCCGTTTTTGGGCACATTTGTGAACTACAACTTAGCTTATCGCAATTATGCCATGTATTATATATTGAAAAATAGTATGCATCCTAATAAACATTTTGTAAATGGCTTTTTTAATAAAATTTATTATATTGGAAGATATTATTTTTTTAAGATTGGCGGCGCTAGTTGGATCATATCAGGCCCTTAAGTATTTACTATCAAAATATTGATGTATAAGTCAGAAAAAAAGACTGACTATATGGGTTTGCCAACGCTGAGGAGAAAAAATGGCAAAAAACTCTCAGCAGCACATCTTTTAAAATAATAATACTTAATACAATTACTTAATAACTAGGTATTACACAACTATTACTATTATTAGTAATCTACGCTTTATCCTTCATGGGGAACCGGTGACACACACCATGCATGTTCAACGTATTGAAACTGAAATTCAAACATCGGAGAACAAAACGCAAATAATTTCAAACCCATTAAACCCCCCAAATAACACCAACGAACTCCAGTATAACTCGTAAACCGCAAAGAATACGAAGTGACTTCGAAACACAAACACCCCGGAACAATAACGAGAATCACAGCAATAGAAGGCAGGTGCGGGACCCAACGTAAATAAGCTATACCGACAATTTGCGGTAAGGCAGTGCAAACAGGCCGATACCTTGCACTCGCCATTTGCGTCGTGTGGACACAGCTTTACCAAATCACGTGACAAAGGTTAGGAGTTCTAGCGTATTGAGATATGACAGATTCGTTCAGATTTTAAGTTTATTACAAGGAAATTCGGTCTGTTTTTGCATGTAAGTTCACACATGTTCTGCCTGCTCCAGATCTCATCTCTCTCTCACACTGGTTTGCTGGTAGAGAACTCTAATCTAGAGTTAAGCACACCTTATGTACATCTTATTCCATGTATTGTATTGTAATCAACTTTGTGTACATTAAAGAATTAAAGAAAGAAAGGTAAGTGCAAGCGCTAAAGATAAAATTTTGAGTTTTCATACAAATATGCGCCAAAATTCGCCATAAATGGCCACATCTTTTGATTGCCTTAACGTAGACGGTTGATATTTTCACGACTGCTTGAGATTGTAGATTTGAGTATTTGGTATTAATTTCAACTTGATACGTCTCCGCGATTCTGAGATATAAGGTCTTGACAGACAGACAGACGGATAAGAAAGTGATCCTATAAGGGTTCCTTTTTTCCTTTTGATGCACGGAACCCTAAAAGATATTACCTTGGCATTTTTGCATGAATAATACTACCTATTTTTTTTTAAATGCATAAGCATGATGTATATTATCACTTTTGTGTCGCGTGTCGTTGATCAAAACCACACCCTGTATAATGATTTGAAATTATGACTCACTATATTCACCTAGTTTTAATTCTAAAACAATTTCCACATAAAGTTTAGTTTTATTATAAACCATTTCTCTTGATGTCTGAATAAGCGCGGTGATCATTACGAAACAATAACGCTTCGCCCGACGCCGTTATGAGTTTCAATTACGGCCGTCCATGGACCAAGGAACCGACGATGCAGTGAGACATATTTACATCGCAGACTCTGCTCTTGAATGACAGTGTTTCGAATCTCTGTCACTTGTTTTTTCATTGTTTGCATTTTCAAAAATACAAAAGACGAGTGCAAAAGAATTAAACCCATTTGATTAAAATTTTAGAGCCTATGTCACTCCTACAGCCAAGACGAATATAACGACACCTCATATGTTAAAATCCATCAAGCCGTTTAGGCTGCAGGCCGGGACAAAGAATTAGACATACATACTCACATACATACACTTCTTGCGCAGTCGTGTAAACAACGACTGACAAACCTTAACACCAGTCCTGTCACATTGGCGTAAAGGTGAGGAATATTTTTTTAAAAAGGTTAACACTGGTGTGAAGAAGAGGATTTTATTTTCTAAATTTACTTCCTAACCTTCACACCGTATAATAAAAATAATAGTTTATCCACCAGAGAATAAAAGTAGTTGACATTACTCGTAGGATCAGAAACCTGAAGTGGCAGTGGGCTGGTCACCATCTATCGTAGTTCTGACGTATGACGGTGAAACAACGACGTGTGACAACGGAGACCGTGCAAAATATACTTTAGACTCTCTCTATGGAGAGCCGGTATGTTTTTTTCCTTCATGGTCCGCCCAAATATTACATTGCTGAAAAGTGAGAATTTATTAGTGCCCGCCGAAATTGCGTCGGACACAGGAATTAGATAGCTTCTGTTTTGTGTAATGTTTGGTGTTTATCGTCTATTGTTTCTGCTTTTGTATTCTTCTCAATAATGGTGTTACAGAAGTTTTGTATCTCTATGTCATCTGTTGAGGAGCTAGGCTCGCTGGTAAATAAAATACTGAAAAACTGATGAAAACTGAATATAATAACTTAAAATGGTAAAAATATACTAATCTGTAGGGGCCAGGGACGCAACTGACAATAAAAATAAAAAAGAACAATAGGTTTAAAAATATTAAAAATAAACTAAAGGAACCTATATGGCCAGTCGCTAACATCATCTTTATTCAAAATGGTTGATGTAGAAAGTATAAAGAAATTGGATCATATTAAATAAAGAAAATTTTGAAAAAGATGTCTCCGATTTTACCTCTTTATTTATATACCTTATAGGATCACTTTGTTGTCCGTCTGTCTGTCAAGACTTCTATCTCAGAAATGCGTGGATGGATCAAGTTAAAATTAATACCAAATACTCAAATTTGCAACCTCATGCAGCCGTTAAAAAATCAAAATTCTACGTCAACGCAATCACAAGATATGGCCGTTTAAGTCGCATTTCGCAAATATGCGAGTATTTGTATAAAAACGCGAGAAAATCAAAACCTATAGGGTACTTCCCTTTGACCTAGAATCATGAAATTTGGCAAGAAGATAGGTCTTATAGAACAAGTGAAGGAAAAGATCCTAAAACTATAAATTTGAAATCACATCTCTCTACAAACTTATATTAAGTTACGGGGTTAAGTTGCGTTGCACAGAAGCCTCGGTGCGCGAGTCCGACAGCTGACTCGCACTTGACCGTTTTTTTTTCAGTGTAGCTTGCCCCCAAAACTGTATGAATCTCGGCCATGAAATGAATTTTATAAAAACTTATTAAGTGCAAGTTCACGCCATAACAGTAGTTGAATAAGCGCCGCGATTTGTAATCTCGCCATTAGCGGAATGTATCGTGCTTGGCATTGCGCTAGGCCTCTCTTGAGCCAACAGATGGCATGTGTTGGCCGAAGCGACCAGGCTGGCATACACACGGCCACTGCAATCAGTGAACTAGAACTCTAGAACTGAGTCTTCTGGGGTCAATCTATCCGGAACCAGAAGTTACAGACTCCTTCCCAGGAGCTGCAAAGCGAACCTATTGAGTTATATCGAAGTCAGGCACAACCGTGAGCTTTTGACCACAATGTGCATATATGTTCGAGGAGAAACCGATTGCGAAGATCTAGTCTGTTCCATCTGTCGTCTCTTCGTCCCCGACAGTCACGCGCCCCCGAGGCCTGCTGGTGGGGTCCGACGCGCACACCATTGCGCGTAGACAGTCCCCGCTGGTACACGCTCTTACCGACATCAATGCACTCCTAGAATCAGCACATGAGTGTGACTTGTTTGCTGATAGTTGGTTGAGTGTAGTGAGAGAGTGTGCTAGATATTTTGAGAAGAACTATAAATTGTATAAATAATATTCTAAGCACCTATGTACGGTGGAACACAGAGAAAGGTGTACAGGAGAGTTTTTAAGGTTGAGATTTTCTCAAAAACTACTTGACCTATTGCAAAAAATCTTTCACTGTTTGATAGATAAAAGTGAAACCTATGTAACTGTAAAAGAATTATTAAATTCGGTCCAGTAGTTTTTGAGAAAATCTAAACCTTATTGAGGCCCCCTGTATACTTATCTCTGTCGTTGACTGTACGTACGTTTTTTTATAATACATATAAGTATGACTGTCCTACGCTTTGGGGCAACCCGTTATGTTAAACAAAATTTGAAATAAATAAATATCTTTAGGGAGGAGGAAGGAGTATAAAGGAAAGGGGAGAACACAAAAGATCCCAATGGGTCGAAGTGCCGTCACATTGGTACTATCAGGACACTGTACGATCAGTACAGTAAAGACCTAGTGGACTTTACAAAATGAATTATTTTAGCCGTGGACCATGCCGTGGCCAGGCGCACGCGCGGCACGCATTGTCGTAACTGACAGGTAACGTGTGACAGCTGCCCGAGACGAGGCGATGCCGTTACGGAGGCGATTAATATGCGTTGCAGTATCGAGTTCCATACAAATCATACTGAACGACTCGAGGTGAGGCGGCGCTTATCCCTATCCGCGGCGTTACAGTGTGCTGAGACCTTTAACTCAGCTAATCTGTTCTTTCAGTATACTAAGTCATAATGCAATAAAACACTCATAGAACTCGACGAGACCATTAGTGACACTGTTGATCTCTCTCGCACTCGCCCGTATGTCCCATAACAAGGAGCGAATAAAGAAGGGTGGGAAGGGGACGCAATTAGGACCGCAATTAGAGGACAGTGTGTTGCAGATTACGACCGCAGACTCCACACAGATTCACATTCTGGTGTCGGAAATAACAAAGCTTGCCAACTAACTATTAAGACGTTACAAACTCTGGGGCGGTTCATTTATGTCGTTTTTTAATAGGCTTGACAGTTTCGTCATTTGCCAAGGTCAGAGCGTATAAGACTTTTGAAAATAGCGGTACCGTGACGATTGCAAAATTATTTGTTAATATTGATTTTATTTCGTATAGTGGTTGTGTTAAATTAATCAGAAAGGGTATATGAAGCCGAAGGGAGGGTGTTCAGTTTTGGTAACTGAAAAACTTTTGTTGCACGACTTTTCGATTTTCGTATTTGTCATAATTGCCATGTGCAATTATGACAAATACGCAAAAACGAATAGCCAAGTGAATCCATCTCAAGGTTATAGTATGACCGTCTAAATCAGTCTTCGCCTGCGCGGTACAGGGACGCGGGGGTATGACGACAACGGGGACCGAGAGAGGTGCGGGCGGCAGGCGCATTTCTGTTACAATACATTACTATTCGCGCGCCCGCCCCCGCACCTCTCTCGGTCCCCGTTGTCGTCCTACTCCCGCATCTCTGTACCGCGTAGGCGACGACTGATTTAGACGGTCATACTATAGTAGCGTTAACGAATGTCAATGTCACTTAGCTCGGAGGGTTGGTTTTGGAAATAACAGAGCTTGCCAGCTGTTAAGACGTTGGGAACTCGTGGCGGTTTATAGCGTTTCAAATTACACTTGTATTTTTGTGTAAAATTGGCCTGTCGTAATCGGGGATTTGGTTGGAGAGAAATTGGCTGAGCAGCCGGCTTTTACAGTTGCATTTCGCTTTCGTGCGAGTTTCACTCGGACAAATATACAGGGTGTAACGTAAAAGGTATATGAAGCCGAAGGGAGGGTGTTCAGTATCGGTAACTGAACAATTTTTGTTCTACGACTTTTCGATTTTCGCGTATTTATTTTTTGACTTTTCATACATTTCGTACCGGTCAGCTGATCGATTTGTACGAGACATTAATTTATTTTTATTTTTTAATCGAAAAGTCGTAGAACAAAAGTTGTTCAGTTACCGATACTGAACACCCTCCCTTCGGCTTCATATACCCTTTACGTTACACCCTGTAGTTATATTTGTACGAGTAGAGGAAAGTATACCTACAGTTTGCCTATTTAGTTTTAAGGTTGAGATTTTCTCAAAAACTACTTAACTGATTGTAAAAAATATTTTACTAGAATGCAGTTTAAAGTGCAGGCTATGTACTATGTAATGCCAGGATCGCTATGTATGGT